>CM060832.1:43505000-44985000 GCA_030762175.1 Metallyticus violacea
ATATGAAACATTTCATGGCCAGGGATGCACATTTCGCTACATACAGTGCATGTAGTTTCTTTTCTGAGAGTTCTGGGGAAAGGAATTTCCTATGTGGGTTATCCTTTCTTGTGTAGTGACTTTTATATTTGAGCACAAATTTATGAATTCATGTACACCTTGTTTACTCTCTTCTGATGTCTTGTTGGGCATAGTTTGATGGCAACCTCTTTTATCTGCTACAGATGTACCACGCTGTTTTAAAGTATCTACCATATAATTAAGTTTGGCTATTTTCATTCCTAAAATACTTGCCAGTGCCTGTTTACAAACCTGTACAGTTTTCGCTTCAGTCAGAATTTTGTACTCTACTCTAGCCTCTCTTTTTTTTTTTTTTTTTTTTCCAAACTATAAGAACATTTTCTCTTAGGTTTAATAATATTAATACAAGATCATAAAAATATCTGCTGTTCAGTACAGTTAGAAAAATTGTAGTATTTCTAGCAAATTTATTTTCTCACATCTGGATTAAAGTTATTAAAGCATTCCCTGTGACATTTACAACTTCTGCCTTCAGTTGCTGCTGCAATTTCTCTCCATCTGTAGTCATTATAGCTACTACTTTCTCATCGCCTTGTTGCCTGGATATTAGTTGCCAAAATATGGATCACGTTTTCTTTTTCTGCCTCTTCCTTTATGTAGAGTGAGTGGAAACAATAGTCATTATGCCCACAAAAATTAAATATTATTCTCTTTAACTTATATATGTTCCATGGTTTACATACATTCAAGTTAGTATCTCATATTACAAATTGCAATTGAATATTTCTACAAAATGTTTCTAAGTTATTTAACTTCCTGGTTTCTGTTTACTATTAGTGAGTCTGGCAGAGTTACATTCATGAGCATATCCACAGATCCAGTCACTGTTTTGCTTTTCTGAAATGCATCAAGTAATACTATTATTATATTTGTTTTTTGTAAAAATATGCTGCGTAGGCTTAACATTTCTGTTCTAGATCATATACATAGACCCTCTATATGGGTATTTCTTACAGAATTGAACGATAGTGTAATAACTAATACATATAAATATTTTAATCAGAAAAACTTAGTCAGTGGACATAATGAAATAACAAATCCAATCTCTGTAATAATAACTATTTTATTAGAACAGCTGCTTTTTTCTTCATTTTCATGATTAGAAGACAAATAAAAGATACTACCTGGGTAATTTTCTGCAGGAAAGAAACATAACAACATTGCATATTCATTTCGACAGCCCAATTTTAGTAATTAATATTGTTAAATTGTTTATTCATAGAGAATTTAAAAGATAATGCAGATAAATAACTGATGTAATTTCCATCTTACCAGCATCAGAATAGCAGAACACTGAAAAATAAAATTTTCTAGCTGCTGAAATTTGCTTAATTCCAACTGCATCCATTTTGTTTTGGTTATCAGGTTCATGACTAAACAACATGTAGATCATAAACTGCACAAACAGTGTCAAGAAAAGGAAACATGTATGAAGCTAGTTATTTGTCCTTTGATAGTAGATGGCAGGAAGAGTATAAATCAATTGCTATCTAAATTTTTACAAAAATGTGGGTGATCAGGTTCATACCCCAGAATTGTGATTTACTTTTGTTAGGAACTGTTGGAGGAAATCAAGTTACACCTGCCAGTATTTAATGAGCTGGTTTCAAAAGTCTTCAGCTTATGCTCTTAAGACACGACTAAATGTAGGATATTAATATATATACTATATACTAATTTGTTATACATACGAATTTCATTAAAGTAGAATGGGTAATCCCCTGGGACGGAACAATTGAGGCGAGACTTGAGGAAAGATGTCCAGCGATCTCCAAACTGATGGGGTCCTCCCTTGTCATGTTTGCAAACACGTGCTACCCTTGAGTATACAGTCTGAAACAATACCATATTATTGATCTTACATTTACAAAGAAAATTAATTATTAGGAATCACAAGCTGCTACTAATAACCTTTAATTTTTTAAACATAAAAGTAAAGAATATTAAGGCAAATTAAGCAAATATTGCTTGTAGCCTGTACAGCATAAGATAGCATAATATGATATAATATAACAAATTATTATTCAGGAAGTCACTCAAAGGCTGTTCCCTTCATCTTCAGCAATTCAACTGTCTTGAAACATGTCCAAGTAAGTGGAACAACATTAGTGAAATTTGAGTGATTTCCTCAATAATAATTTTTTATATTATACTATATTTCGCTATGAAAATTCCAGCCATTCAAAACTACTTATAAAATGTTAATATATTTGGGAAAAATCCAAAGAAAGCCAGACCATGTCATAAAAAGAAACAGTTATATTCAGAATGTGCAGTTGCCATTCATTAATTTTCAGTTTAATAACTTTCTTGGTGAACTTAAATCTGAAATAAACCATTTCATTAAATACAGAATCAAAAAAAAGTTAATATCCATAAATATACATTTCATAAATGCTTGCTTAAAAGAAAATTTAACACCTACATTCATAAGGAGGATAGTAAAAGCAAACAACAAGTAGCCACCAAAAAGAAAGTGTTGGAAGTAGAAAAAAATGAACTACTACAAAGCCATAAGTGAGTTGGATTTGAAAACTTATGAGCAATATCTAAAACTAGTACCTCAATTAGGCAGAATCTTATGGAGAAATCTTGAAGTAACTTTTTTGAGGTTAGAAACACCCAAGTAAAGCAAAAAAGGGGGATTATAAATAAAAAAAACTAGACAACCTTAGACAGAAACAACAGAAGATTATAACTGGCAAAGAAATTAAAAAAAATGCAACAGAAAATGTCAAACCAATCAAATCAACACTTTTCAGAAAAAGAATTGCAACTGTTATACGTGGGGTTAAATTTGTGTATACATTATTCGGAAAATATAGAAGAATATGTAGCCAACATCAAAATAGCAACTTTTAACATACCAGAGGAGAAAAAATAACATAAGATTGGAATGTGGAAAAGTCCTAGAGCAACTAATAAAAAAATAAAATACCAAAAAAGACCATATCATAGGATACTCATATCTTTAAAAGAAAATGGCGTTATTCATAGTAGGCCGACAAAGGAAACAAAATAGTAATAATGAATCAGAAAGATTATGAAAACAGTATGTACAATTTACTAGCTAGCCAAGATTATGAGAAAATGAAAGCAGACAGACCCTACACAAAAATATATCATGCAGTAAGAAAATTATTAATAAAAGTAACAATTCTGAATGAGAAAGAAAAAAAAATCATACCAGGCAACCATACAACATCTAGAATCTATGGCCTACCAAAAATACATAAACCTGGCAACAAAATGAGACCTAATGTAGATACAGTAAATTCATCCACATACAATTTAGACAACTGCCTTTCAAAAAAATTTAATAGTTTATTGAAATACAAAAGCCAAAGCATAAAGAATTCATTACAATTAATAGATAGAATCAGACATGTGAAATTGCAAAACAGGGATTTACTAGTTTCTTATGATGTGGTCTCTCTGTTTCCTAGCATTCCCAAAGAAAATCTAATAAATATTATAAAAAAATGGCTAACCTGAATAAAACTACCTAGAAGTAATAGAACAATATCTGAATCTCACCAAAATTTGTATCAATCAAACCTACTTCACATTCACAGGCAATATTATGCACAAAAGAACGATTTAACAATAGGAGTCCCACTCCCACCATTTTTGGCAGATATGTACATGAGTTTCTTGGGAATAAAATTAATTGAAGCTTTTCCACATATATACAAATGTTGGTACCATTGCGTTGATGATGTCTTTGCAATGGTAATTGAAAAACGGAAAGAGGATGCAATAAAACTACTAAACTTACAAGACAGCACTGTTAAACTCACAATGGAAACAGAAAACAACAAGGTTCTTCCCTTCTTGGATATAAAAATTATACAAAATGGCAATAATCTGAAATTTGGCATATTCAGAAAAGATGCCCACACAGATAATTATATAAGAAAACCAGCTACAATCCGAAACAACATAAACTTGCCATAATCAATAGTCTCACATTCAGATTAACAAATCTCCCAATAAGCAAGACAAAATACAATTCAGAGTACCATAAAATCATAGATATAGCACAGAAAAATGGCTGCACAATAGAACTGGTCAACAAGAAAATATAAAAATTCAAAAAACAAAAGATATAACCACACTAAAAGGTTACAAAGAAGATCATGTATATAAGAAATTCACATTCCACCCATGGGCACACCAAAAATTTCAGAAGATTTTTAAAGAGGCAAACATCATTTTGACTCCAGTAAAAATTGTAGTTTTTGTTAAAAAAAACTCCTAAAAATCAATACAGAAGACAAAATTCTGCCATGAAAACAATCGGGCATTTACAAAATCAGTTGCAAAGACTGCAATATGAAATATATAGGCAAAACAAAAAGAAATATTACCATAAGGTTTAAGGAACACACGAGAAATGTAAAAGATAAACACAAAGAAAAATCAGCAATAGGAGACCATTTCTGGCAAAAAAAACCTCAAATTCCAAAAGGAACCAAAACTATTAAAAGCTCTTTAAAGCTCATAGTATTAACATTGTGGGAAAATATATTCATAAACAAAAACAAGGAAAATTTGGTTATTTTGAACTCACAAACAACAGTAACCTCATCACTAAGTTCGTAAAATCCACAGAGTGACAACTTAATACCACACTGGGAAACAGACAGTGGAAGAATACTGAAGAATACTGAAGATGAAGGTAACAGCCTTTGAAACATGTGCAAGTAAGTGGAACAAAATTAGTGAAATTTGAGTGATTTCCTCAATAATATTTTGTTATATTATACTAATACATTTCACTGTGAAAATTCCCGCTATTCAAAACTAATAAATATGACATATTTTATATTCTGCAGAGCCCAAAGGCAGTCAGTAGACAAAGCATATAATACAACTAAGATAAAATATACAACCTAGGAAGAGAAATACACATAAATATACCTAAATGTTGTTGGGTTGGATGTTGGTTATTTAATATAATAAGTTTGCATTTCATTAGTTATTCTAAATAATAAAATGCATGTAAACATAAGTAAATAATACTTATTTAGTTTTGGAGGTTGTTTCTTTAAGAAATTTAAATATATTTATATATTTTTTGTTTTTTTTTTCTTGAGGTATCATGGCTGGTGTAATAATTAAAACAGTTAAAACCTTCTGGGCTGTCTTTTTCAATCTAGCTCGGAGGGAGACATTGGAAATGCAACAGCATCCATACAACTTTAACAGAGACGGCAGATATGACATAAATAGCACATAGAAACCAGTTCTTAAAAACAAACAACTACTCCACCTCCCCCCTCTCCACTTCTGCCACATGCATAATATTGATTGACCTTCTAAAGCCAGTCAGAAACACATCAATACTGTCATCTTTTAGCAGTCAGTGTTTTTCATTGTCCACTGATGATGCCACTGCAGTAGTTGGTGAAAGCTATGATAGCATATTAAACCATAGACCACAGCAAAACAGCCCCAAAGATTTTAACTATTTTAAAATAATTAAATTAAAGTTCTCAAACTTTTTTTCAATTTATTATTTTTAATTTCTGAATAGACACAACATTTAATATCTTAGTATACTCACATTGTGGTCTTTTTGGATGCCTGTAAGAGATCCAGATGCTTTTTAAAGATTAGACCCTGACAAATGTGTTTATTTTATGTACTTCTGGATTTCTGTTTCATGCATTATGAGCATGCTCCCTCTCTCTTCCTCTCTCTCTCTCTCACACACACACACACTGGTATTTTGTTTTGTGAATATTAAGTGATATTAATAAGAAAATACATACTTAGTGACCGAAAAATTTATATTGTAAGAATTTAAACAAATTTCTATAATTATTCTGCTCTATATACATTGATTTTTATATATATTTAGAGAGGAAGTATAAGAGTTGCTGAAACATATTTTACTCTCAACTCCTAAAGATTATGCCCCACTTCAAAACAATTGGGCGATCTGTTTTGTTTTCCTTCGATGACCTATGGGCGACCATGTGGCTTATTATCTAGTTAGCTGGTCAGCCGTTCCTCAGTTATTAGCTGGAGGGTAAAACAATAAAACAAACTAACCATACAACAATACACAAACCAATTTAAGAAAAACATTACTTACCAAATTATAAAATGAGGTGTTGAAACTGCCCACCTTCATTCTCTATATTTTTTGGTATCTCTTTAGAAAATTATTCTAACTCGCTGTAGCTCATTTTGAGAATCTAGGCAATTTTTGAGTGTAATCTTTGAGTTCTTGTATGGTGTGTAATCTTCCACATAGATTTTTTTTTTTAATTTACCCCAGAGATAATAATTGCAGGCTGTTAAATCAGGGAACCGAAGGAGCATCAAATCCCTACTAGAAACTCTCTTGTAGAAACACATTGTGAATTGCTCTTATGGAATTATTTGCAGCATGAGCAATGGCAGAGTCCTGTTCAAAAAATGTATGATCCCACTACTTGTTGGTTAATTTCTCTTAAAAAAAGGGTTAATTGGTATTCATACAAGTAGCGGAATCAACTTAAGGTCAAAAAAATTGGTACTATGATTCTTTTACCACTGAGTGAACACATAAATCATATTAAAGACACACTATGCCAATGTAAATACATGAGGCATAATACACGTTGTGCATATTGTCGAATTAAGACATAACACACACCAGATAACAGCTGAGCTATAACAGTGACAGTCAGCAGGCTTGCTACCCCTTAATTACATGGCAAACAAGTGGAGGCTTGTTCATAGAAAAAATCCAGTGCTTTTGGGGAAAGCATCATTTATCACACTGTAATTAAGAGTAGGATAAAAGAATATCTCTTTTTTTAAATAATTTGTTATAAATACGAATAAATAATATGTAAATATATAATATCATGATTTTAACTGATAGGAAAAGGATCTACACAAACAATTTGAAATAGAAAACCAATGGTTGATGATTCATATTTCCAAGTTATGGCTTAAGTTTCTGAAGGATTAAAATGCTGATCAATTCTGCTTCAAGTCAAAAAGAAGATTCCTTGTAACCTACGAAATTATGCAAAGTGTCTCTCTTAATGCTATGATTAACTTACCATTGCAATGCAAGAAAAATCAAAGAATAATTTTTGAGTTCTGGTGGAACATTAATAATTTTTTCTCTTCTCTTTAACTTGTTAGAATTAGTGCCAAATGTTTGCTTCTAATTTTGAATGTTTCAAAGTAAATATGCAGGCAACTGTCATTTACACTTTACAGAATGTAAAAACATAAAATATACACTGTAATTTATATATAGTACCATGTAGTGTATTTGTTTAAGGTATGCAAAGTTGATGGTTTTATAATTATAATTAACTTTAAATATAATGAAGTAGTAAACTGTGTTATTTATGTTGTAAGTAAATTATTATGATATAAGAGAAAAAGGAATGAAACTCAATCAAAATGCGAGCAGAGGAAAACAATGAAATTGCAAAAGATTTAAGGGTATTTCTCAAAATGGTGATCTCTAATATCATTGCACAAGCAATATTGGTGTAGGAAATATTGTTGTATTTTGTTGAGAATTTCTAAAGTATTACAAATATCACAAGCTTGCATGAAGCAATAAATTATCTTCTAGTCCAAGTGTATGTTTCAAACACCGTAGGCTAAAGATAGAAATAGAAATAAGGTAAACGAAAATCCAGAGAGTGAGATATACAAGCCATGGTAAAACCTCTTCTGATGCAGTTCTTAGCAAATTCGATTAATATGCTTTTGCACATTTAGAGCAAATTGTAAAGGAACTCCACATTGGAAATATTTATATCAAGTGTAATGCCAAGCAGCATTTCTTCCATAAAGGTTAACGGTACATATTCTAAGAACTGTTGAAAAAGTTGCCATTCAGTAGAGAAGAAACAAAATGTAAATAAAAACTGCAATGGGAAACAATCTCATCCCATGTTTTACAAAAATCCTCTGATGCTGGCTCTTCTGCACAGTTGCATACAGATTTTCATGCATTAAGTTCATATACGTCTGTCTTGAGTCAACCCATCTTAACTAAACAGATCTCATCCGTGAATAGCACAAATGCCAGTTACAAAATTGCTAACAGTTACTGAAGCCTTCTTAATGTAAATCTTGTACCTTTTGCAGATGGGTAGAATAGAGCTGCTCTTCATGCAGTACTTGCTATACACTTATGTGGTTAGTACTGGTTGAAGGCTTCTCTTCCAATCTACCAAGTACATTTGCCTTGAAATTAGGGGTGCAATAATTTATCTTTAATTACATCCTACTTTGTTCGGCTTCAAAGATCCTATTCTTACAAGACACTATCAACAATTCTGAAGGTTGTATGATATGAATGCTGTCAGTTGTACCTTTTTCTGTATATCTCTGTGATTAATAAACCATGATCTCCTGCTTCTCCATAAATAAGTGGCATATTGGTAAATTCAGTCAACATATAACTATTGTATATATTAATTTAAAATGAACTTGATAACAATATAGTGCCAAACTGTACTGTAGGCAAAACTGAAATGTAATTAAGTGTCAATAGATGATCAGATAATATAAGAAATACATTGTTTATACATATAGAATGTTCTCTATGGACATACTTTTTTATTTAAAAAAATTCCAATGTCAGGACTGAAAACTATGCTCTGAAGTCTTACATCTTATCCAATAGGCTAAAGTCCATATAGAAAACTTTTGTTCTGCATATTATTTTCAGTTTTTTTTAATGGTGATACTGAAGATGTGATGAAATGTGATGAAATGATATATTGGGAAATAATTTTTTTTAAAGGAAGGAAATATTCCTTCTCCCTAGCATTTGCTATTTATGAGGGCTGAGGAAAACCTGGAAAAATACCTCAATCAGGGGGAACGGTCCTGATGGGATTTGAACCCCAGACCTCCCATTCATGAGTCCGCGCCTTAATGACTTTGAGCACCCGTGGCATTTTATTCTCAATTTGTACCTACTTAGAGATAAAGAACTTTTTATTGTTTGCAAAATATTTTGCATAACTAATTAGCAATTTATTATTAGCAAGCAAAAATGCATGATATAAGTATTCAGGTTCCAACTATTATAAATAAATCTTATAATTATATAATATCCATTTATATTTCTTCTTATCAGTAACAGAAGTGCTGAGTTAAAAAATCAGCAATATTTACTTCAGCAGTGTTTTCAAGGAGAGAAAAAATATTCCTCTCAATGGTTCAGTACATTGCACATAAAAAAGCAGGCTTTAGAATAGCTAATGAATCAAGTACAGAAATTCTCTTGAACTTAACCAGAATTAAAAACAAAATTTGAAGGGAAATGGAATTAGACAAGTTTCAAAACTGAATGTTTCAATTTATATATATCAATTAATCTAATACTATTTTTTAAGATGTTTGACACTGTACTGGAGTTCTAAGATGAAAAGCAGAAAATTTTAAATAATTCAATAAAATTTTCAATTATGTGAAAACCACAGAATAATAACTTTTTTAAAATATCAACATGCAAGTATTTTACATTTCTACTTCATTCTGATTTGGACTGCTATTAATGCCAAATTTACTTAAGGAGATTTAATACAGCAGTGCTTAAAACTGCTTAAAACCATAAATATAATGTTGTAATTCTAAGTTTCTGAAAAGGAAATATAATTAATTTACCATTCATATTTAAATTAAACAGTTTTCTAAAATAATGAAAACTGAAATAGATTGTTTACTGAAACACTTTACAATGAAACTAAGAATATTTATTCCCAAAATAAACAAAAATAGGTAAATAAATAAATAAGCGAAGATACCAGTAGTTTTATTAGTTTAATGCAAAGTGAGTAGCCATATACCATACCTTGCCACAATTTATATATTCCACAGCTGTTTCTCTGAAGAAGAAAAATATATAATCTTCATATGATATTGAACTGACGAAGTTTGGAGCTGCAATGCAAAAAAAGATTTAAGTGTCAACGTGCATAATAGTGAAGTGTTAATGTTGTACACTGGGTATTAATACTGAATAGCTATTTGTCATTAGGGAAAATGCTCATAAAATTAAATAGTGGAGAAGCAAGAAAACTGCTGTCTTTTAATCGTTATAATAAGAATTTATGTATAATTTGTTTTGAAAAGTTTATCAGTAAAATGTGTGTAAGAGCTCTGGAATGTACACTGTTTTAAAAATAACTCTAAAAATGCTCAGTTTTATTTCATGGCTAGTTTGGTTTTATAAATGAACAATTTAATTATCATTTAATATCATGTTCTCAGTTTTTAAAATTTTTTCAGATTTCCTTAAACATGCTAGGGGCTATCAAAAAGTTTCCGGACCGGTTCTGTTACAAATAAAATACTGCATATGCTTTTTTTTTTAAACACCATCTCCTCCTAAACAATCTTCTTGGGCAGCAATACACTTGTCCCAAGATTTCTTCCACTTTTGGAATGTGGCCCCAAAGTCATTTATATTCCTGCGATTCACACTGTATCTCATATGGTGTTGAAATGCTACCATTGTCTGCACTGACCCAAACAGCACACCAAGGATGTTAGCAATGTCGTTGATTGTTTTCTCACTATCCTCGTGAACAATTTCTCAGACTTTTTCAATGTTTCCTCGGGTGATGCAGTTGTCTTCCAGATATGTTCTTCCACTTTTGAAGCACCCTAACACTCGATACATTGTGTATGCCCCTCCGTAAGTTTGCCGAAGCATGTTTAATGTCTCTGTGACCGATCCCAAGATAAAAGCACAATAATCACATTAGCTATTTGTTCTAATTTGCTGTCCATGACAAAATTGCATGTTAGTATACACACACATGAGGACCAAAATACCAAATGCATCACTCCCAATGAAAATATAGTGATGTCACTTGAAACACTGCTAGTTTAAGGTTGTAGCTTCCTAGCGCTGTGCACACAACCCTATGCTGCCGTCTGTTGGCACGCTACAGAACTAGTCCGGGAACTTTTTGATATCATTTCACTCTGGAAATATTTTATGATATTATTTGAAAATCCTCTCAAAATATGGCAGTTTCTTCTGAACGTCATTATTTTTGCACTTTGTACTCGTAAATACACTTGGTAATTTATAACAGACTATTAAAAATAGATGAAAATGAAAGTCCCTTTAGTAGTATTTGTAATAAAAGGCGAAGTAATAATGGTCTGCAGAGTCTTTGTCATCAATAAACGTGTATCAATTAATAAGGGCAAAAATAATGAAATGAAAAATAACAATAATAACAAAATATTAAACAATATTTGCAATTCCTTTTTAATTTCCCATTTCAGATATGTAGATACTGGTAAAAAAGGGGGGGGGAGGAATAGAGAATAATCCAAACCAATACTAGCAGAAATAAAACTTCTGAAATCCACAAAAGGTTATGAGAAATAACTATAATTTTAAAATAAATATAGTTTTATATTTTTCTTCATAATATTAGTACAAAAGATCAGATATTTACTACAGAGCATGACTCTAGACAAGTTTGCAAGTACAGTGGACTCTTTTTAATACAAACTCCAAGAGTATATGGGGGGGGGAATTATCTAACATAAATAGCATATTTTGTAGTATTCCATAGTGGTCTTTAGTGATGTTACATTTCTTCCTCACATCTTTTCCCACTTCTCTAAGAATTTATACTTTTTTCTGTAATGTTAAGCTACAATATAACAGGAATCTAAGGGGAATAAAGTTATCATTGAATTATTCAGCAAATAAAATTATCCACATTTGAAATTAAAAGAGCCACTGTATTTTTGTACAATGCTATAGTAGGAAAGAATTTTTACTTTGTTGAGTTATCTACAAAAAGGCATGATCTTGCCCTATGTTTTAATCTAATGACTAATTCACTACTTTCCAGTGTCAATAAATGTAAATTTACTTCATTTCAGTAGAAAATTCTGTTAAATATGAAATCACATTCCGTCAATCAAGATATCATATATGAATAATGAAGTTAATGTTGATTTAAATAATTGTAATTAAAAGCATACAATCAACATCCTTTGCAACATCTATTAAACATGGTAACAAAAGCATGGTTCACCATAAATACCCTATTGCTCATTAATTGCAATACATCTGCTCATTTATCTAAAACTGCATTTAAATAAATTGAGATTCATTATTATGTAGACGATTATATTTAATTACTAAATAAATAGCACATTATTTTAAAATGTCATTCTACTCTGTTATTTTTGTAAAAATTAAAGAAACAAAGCTTAGAAACCTGGAACTATATGTTTTATTGACTGGTTTAAATGTATATATAAGCCTATGTAACTTAGATGTCAGTGCTGTTTCCTATACTACTACCAACTACAAAGTGTGTGTAATGATTATGTTGCTAGAACCTACTGTTTGCAGATCAGTTTGTTGCTGATACTTAATGTAGTAATTACGAATGGGTGCTATGAAACCATGGGTAGAAATATAATTGGAAAAATGTCCTGCAATTGTATCAATGAGAAACAATTTGCTAGCTTGTCAAATTGCTAAAGAATGTGACGTTTTATTGGAGAGAGTGCAATACACCCTGCAACATAAATAGATAAATAGATTTACCAGGACCAAGGACCTTGCAAAATTAAAAATATTATGAATAATTTTATAATATTATTAATAATAACAATATAAATAATGATGATGATGACGACCACGACGACAACGATGATGATGATGATGATGATGATGATGATGATGATGATAATAATAATAATAATAATAATAATAATAATAATAATAATAATAATAATAATAATAATAATAATAATAATAATAATATAAAAGAATAGATTTAAAACTGCACCACAAATCTGTACAGATCTAGCAGAAATGAACATAAAGAGTATATTTGTTACAATAGTAAAAGGGAGATTTCAGAAGTTGATCTGAAGGGGCATGTTGCTATAATAAAATTATTGCTAAAGCACAATTACATTAAAAAGAGACTCCAATGGGCTAACAAAATTATCAACACTGACTTTGCTGATTGGTTTAATCTTTTTTTACTTTTCTTTTTCTTTTTTTCTTTCTTTTTCTCTTTTTTTCCCCTCTCTCAGATGAACTCTAATATGAGCTCTTTGGTAGCAGAAGAATGTCTGCTAAAGTAAAGGAGAGAAGGGTTCAACACCAGTGTGTTATGCCAACAGTTAAATATAATCGAAGGTCTATTATGATTTGGGGATATTTTTCTGGGAATAAAGTTAGAGATATAAAAACTGATGGAAAGGTGGATAGGTAAAATATTATAAAATTCTTTATGTCATGCAATACCATTTGGGTTGTATCTAGTAGGGAAAAGTTTTATCTAGCATCAAGAAAATAAGTCTAAATATCAATCAATACTACATGAGGCACATCACTTTGAAAGAAAAGCAGAGCATGCTGAAAGTCTTGGCTGACCTGAAGTTTAGATTGCAATTTCATTCATTGTTATGGGACAAATTGCATTTAAAATGCTTAGACCATCTCTGAGAAGTTATAAAAGTATAGAAGGGCTTAGGATAAGAATATCACCAAGGATTTATAAACCAAATGCCTAGAGTTTGCTAGGCATTCCTTAAAGTCAAAGTGGATACTTTGAAGAAACTTTAATTTTATTCCTTGTAATGGATATATTTTACCTCCAACATTGTATTTTTGCCCTAATAAGCATATTTCTGCTGTTTTATTTATCTGTATATGATCCTTTTGGTAAGATCAGAAGATCATATAGTGTTTTGAAATTAATGAACAGTAGTGTATTTTATAAATAAGAGAAAGAGGATGGCTAAAAGGAATATTAAATTCTACTTACCATTAAGTTGTTTTAAATCAGACCGCTCCGTTCTTAAAGGCTCTCTATATATCAGAGGGTCACCACCAGAGAAGTCCGCTACAGTGGCTGAATACAACTGGCCATCTGGAACAAAAGCTATCATTTTAAGTATGAAATTACTCAGACAGTCATGCTTTGTTTTGAAATTAACTAAACTTAAAAGCCAAAAGAGGGGCAGTTAGTGAAAGATTTTTTAATTTATATAAATGGTCTAGATTCTAGATTTTAAACTGTTTGGCTCCTTGTTATTATTTTTTTTTTTTTGATAGATTGGGAAAGGAAAAAAGTTATGAAATGTCCCAGGCCTTAGTTTAGGGTACCTCCTTGGCATTTCACATTTATAAGGACTGAGGAAAACCTGGAAAAAACCTCAGTCAGGGAGGATGGCCTTGGTGGGAATCGAACCCCAGACTTGCAGCTCACGAGTCTGCACCTTAACAACCTCAGTCACCTATGGGGTTTGCTGTTAAAAGCAAACATGTTAAGTTATTTAAACATTTCACTAAAATGAAGCAAAATGTAGAATATAAATATTTTAAGTTACTTAAACATATTAAAACTCAGGTTTGTAAATCTTATTAAGTCATAAAATGCTAGGAGTATAAAAATCTAAAACTATTTATTCATTCATATTTTAAACATATTTTGTTAATTCATACACATTACAAATTACTTCTTTCTCTGTGTTTTACTTGGAAAATCTTTTGTTTCAAAACTTTTATGATAATTGTACTGCAGAAATTACAATAAAATTTTGTTTCATTAATAGGACAAACTTCTGATTTAACACTCATCTGTATTCAATAAATGTTTGTTTAAAGTGTGAAGTAGAATATGGTCAACTACAATGCCAAAAGTTAAAATGACCAAAAAACTGTGTAGATCAGGGGCAGGTAATTCTGAGCCAAACCAGAAGTTTTACAACCCACAGCATTTCATTTCTGATGGGCAGACAGCAATTCAGAGTCATAATAAACTAATGTAATTAATTGATAATGCATTACAATCCTTCATTGCTGTGTATTATGAGCATAGTAAAACTCGGATTTGGCTTGGTATGGCTAAACCTGATGTAGAGCAATGATCTATAACACCAAAAAGTTTTCAAGGGATTTTGAAGTAATTTTTGTCAAAAAGTAAGCAAGTAGTGCAGTTGTTGAATATTTATTGAAATTTTTTTTTGTATACTATTTGCTATCAGATGATAAACCTACTTATACAGCATATACCTTTGAAGATATTAACAGTGAAATAGAAAAAAATGTTGATATTGAGTTGTTTTGGTGACACTTTTTCACCAAACAAACTTTATTCAACATTATTATTTATACAGTTTAATTCATTTATTCTTTGTATTTATCCTTTTTTAGTTTTAATAACAAAAGTTATACATATTTAATAATATTAACATTGCAGTATAAAATACAATAGCAGAAAAGTTGCATATTTATACTTAAATACATTTAGTCAACCCAGTGAATATACACCAACTATTTGTACTAATAATCCTTTGTCTGCGTGTGTCTAACTATTTTGAACAGGTAAAATCAGAACTGTTTAACTTGTTTTTTTAAAAGTTATTAATTGCAATAAGCTGGCATACAAATGTCATTAAAAATGCACATCCTAATTTGAATCATTTTCTGAGTTTATCTTCCCTCTGTTTATTAATAATTATACCTGAAGTTTTGGACATGTATTTGATACTTGTTTATTAATAATTACACAGGAAGTTTTTGGCCATGTATTTGATACTATATATAATAGTATTTAGACTTTTTAATTTGTTTTTAAATATTTTTCTTGTAAAAATATTTTCTTATTCATCATAATTATTATACCAATAAGTTGTTATAATCAAAATATTGAATTAAATACCTATAAAACCTATAATGTAACATTTCATTACTTAAATATCCAGGCTCTATTTATAAGAATTTACATACAATAGAAGGAAGTCTCTGTCCTGAATGGGATCTCACCTATTCAACTAATGTTCTAACACACCTCTAAATCTCTTTTCCACTTAGTAACTGAGGCTCATGTTAGCAATCATTACATTGTAATGCAGAAAAATAGATTTCAGAAAAATATGGAAATGGGATCTTTTTCTAACAATTGCAGCAAATAAAACACCTTTTTTGCACATCCTAATTCTAATGTACAAAATAAAATCTATTCACCACATTTCAAGTATTACACAGATAGAAACTTAGCCACATTGGTTTACACAAAGAAAAGATAGAAGTATGGCATTAAAAAAAAAATAAATAAATAAAAAAAAAAATAATAATAATAATAAATAACCTGTATTAAAGTATTAAAACATACTACAAGTTCTCCTTAATATCCTAGTAAGCATTATATTATGATCTAGGTTTTCAGTAATGACATATTGTAGGAAAGAGAAAACAACTGATAATTTACTTGAAATCTCATTGGGGCCAGTAAACTGTTAGTCACATTTCACTGAGAAACACAAATACTCACCACTGTATACAGCAGTACTGTTGTGATCAGGATCATAAGGACATAGGCCTCTTCCTTCATATTCTTTTTCTTTTATGTAATCGCCATCCTGTAACAATAATATGTAGCAATGCAAATACATTTTTTTATTTAATAATACCTATTAGAATTTGGGTTTTCTTATTAAATGGAATGTTATGAAAAAATAAAAAAATGATAAACATTTTCATTAACATCACATTTCATGAGATCTTGTTAAATAATAAGTTTCATAAATTGTAATATATTAATTATATGTAGCATATATTGTGATTACTTCCCATGACTTTATTCCTTTGTTTTCTTATTTCCACTCCTCTGCATTTGATGGAATACTGACGAGGAAAAAAAAGTGATTGTCCTAACTGAATAACAGAAGAATCATTTGAATTAGAATTTTAAATACATTCAATTTGCTTGTCAGATATATTGTGGTTACCAATATGGTATAAATTGGGAAAACATTCACTCTGCCATTGGTCGATGCATTTAACTACCAAATCCTAGTAAGGATGTTGAAAATGTTCTTTTGCTTGAAATGATACTGGATTCACATGAATAATCATGAGTGTGAGCTTTTGTTAGCCAAAAATACATTACTTGAAATAAAAAAGAATCAAAATTTTAAATGCTGGTATTACAAACATTCTATTCATTCAATGTCTATAGTTGTAGCTAGTACCATAGTGCAAGTGGTCTATCAGTAGGGTAGCTCTGTGTTGTGACAACCTGTCAGTTAGCAAAAACAATGAAATGTTAGCAGCTCCAGGAGGTAACGAAGATTCACTTTTATACTTTCAAGATTCTTAACGTTAATTTGTACAGTATATCTTCTGACATTCATTTCTTCCGCTCTTCAATGAAGTTGAATTATTTTTAAACTGTATTTCTGTAGAATATAAGATATTCTTTGTTAATGCTGGAACATTTTAGCGGAAATAAATTGGTAAGCAATTTCCTGGAAGTTGTTTAGAACAGTTCATATCAATAGCTGTTTTACTTTTATATTTAAATTAAATAAACCGGCTCTAATTCTTCAAAAGGGTGAAAAGGTAAAACAAAAGGAATGCAGTTTTAATCCAATGCATTGTTTCCATTGGGTACCAAAGTAGATGTGATATCCCTAGACCATTGAGGCTAACTACTACACGAGGGTAGGTCCATAAGTTTACGGCCTCACCAATAAGGATTATTGCCTTCACAAAACCCTTATCTGGTATCATACTCATCTGTTAGGTAAATGATTGCAGCTGTAACTTCCGCTCCGCTGAGTTTAGTTCAGATATACTTGCGTAAAGAAGGCTATGTGTAGAAGATTGCGACATGTTCAAAATGGAGATTCGAGCTGCTATTAAGTTCTTCACAAAAGAAGGACTTACTCCAAATGAAATTAAACAGAGTTTATGGGGAACCATCTCTCTCACATTCTACCGTAAAAGAATGGGCCAAACTTTTCGAACGGGTCGAGAAAGCATTGAAGACGAAGAGCGTACAGATTGGCCCTTGGAGGTGCTCACTCCCGAAAACATCGCTTTTGTGGAAGGAGAAATTATGGAAGACCGGCGGCTCAAAGTTACAGAAATAGCAGCAAGGTTGGGCCTTTTTAAAACAACAGTCCTACGAATTATTCATGAACATTTAAACATGAATAAGGTTGGTGCAAGATGGGTACCTAGACTTCCTTCCTCAGTGCAAAAGCAAAAGCAGCAACGAGTCATCTGTTGTCAGCTATTTTTGGAGCTCTGCCGTGGCAATGAGACAGAAGTTCTGTAAACCATTGTTACAGGAGATGAAACTATGGTCCTCTACTATGATCCCTTGTCCAAAAGAAAATTAATGGATTAACGTAAAACCTGGCGAACCACCGCATCTAAAGGCCAAGGTAACTCAGGCAACCAAGAAGATCATGGCCACAATCTTTTGGGACTGTGAAAGAATACTCTTCATTGACTTCAAGGAGAGGAACACCATGGGGAGTACTATGCTGGTCTACTGCACAGACCTCGTGCTTCCATTAATGAGAACAGACGAGGAAAGCTGAGTGGTGGTGTGCGCCTTGTTCACGACAACGTACCTGTGCACACAGTTCTTGTTGCAAAGGAAGCTGTGAAGAAGCGTGGCTTCAAGGAGATGGACCATCCACCCTACAGCCTAGCTCTAGCTCCCAGTGACTATTTCCTCTTCTCAAAATTCAAGAAGGTCCTTTGAGAAAGGAAATTTAAGTGTGAGGAAGAAGTGATGGATGCTGTTTGTGCCCATTTTGCAGTCAAGATTTCTATTTGGGGGGGGGGGTGTATTGAAAGGTTATTTCAAAGATTTGATAAATGTATTGCAATAAAGGGTAACTATACTGAAAAGTGAAATATAGTTTTTGTCTTTATCATACCTAGAAAATGGCTAAGCCGGAAACTTATGGACCTACCCTCGTACCTGTGCAGCATTTACGTTCATACGCTCGAGCTCGGGCAGCAATAGCGGAGAAGGAAGTACTGCTAACCGATTCCCCACCTCCAATGCCCCTGTCTAAAGTAGCTGAAGCTTTGTTTTGAGTTTTTTTTTTTTTGTCCCGTTCGAACCTTTGTGTGTTTATGCTGTTATAATGCTAAAAAGTCAGTACAGAATGTTCATCTTGTACGTAAAACAAACTCCTGCAGGAAAATAAGACGGCGATTTGTTAGAAAATTTGCCGGTGTTCTTGTATCTCACAGATGCACTGTTCGTTATCTTGTGAATAGATTTAAGGAAATAAGGTATGTTCTAGGCAAAGAAACAAAAGTAAACCAGCGGTACTTGCAGCAGAGAAACTTGATGAAATCCGAGATAGGTTAGAACGAAGTCCAAAGAAATCTCTGCGAAAGTTTGCATAGAAAATAGGAATTTCACAAAATTTAGCTTGGAATGTCATCAACTTCCTTACACGGAGGTTCAATCTCGGGTGCAAAAATGTCACGACTCCTTTCACGAACGGAAGCGGAGGAGAGAGTATTTAGCTGCAGGTATTCTGACTTCAACAGACAGCCATACCAGCAAGTCTATATGTTAGCTCAGAGGATTAGAGCGTCGTATTATTTATAATAGGGAAGGTAATTGGTTCGCGTCCTCACGATCAACATTACTATGGTTTACTTGCTAACATAGTATCACACAATCAGATATCAAATTATAGTTAGGAAATTTTGTTTTCTGCTAGAATTAAAGGATATTTGCCCCATTACAACGATTTACCCGCTAACATAGGACCATACAATGAGCTATCAATTTATATTTATGAAAAGAAAGCGAGCGTAGGCCGTCAGACCGTAGCGAGCTGCAGCAAACTACTTGGTCCACCGGTTTCTAGAATTTATCGGAGGTTAGCGCTAAGGTTAGTGTGTGTGTGTGTGTGTGTGTGTGTGTAAGTAAGTAAGTAAGTAAGTAAGTAAGTAAGTAAGTAAGTAAGTAAGTAAGTAAGTAAGTAAATTGTGAATTGCAATAAACGAAAAGTAGAATATGCGCGATAACATTTGTAACTCCAAACTAACGCTAAGAAGCGATAACATTCACATTTCCAAACTAACACTAAGGAGGCGAAGATTCGTTTAAGAAGAGTTCGGTTTTCTCGGCTGCCGCTCGTGACTTGCACCCGAAACTGAACCCCGTGTAAGGGCATGTTGATTCTGTTAACCCAATTTTAGGACGTTTCTTTTTCTACCTCTCACGGACGAAAAACATGGTTACATTTAAATGAAATGTCATTAGTGACACAGAACAAGTATTGGAATGCTGAAAAAGCCAATCTTGTACTAAATGCCATTGCATGAAAAACTGGTGTATAGTGCGCAGTGAATGCTTACAGAATTATAATAGAGTCTATGTTTTATGAAAATTCCACGAATGCACAGAGATGCATAAATAACATAATCACACTATTCTTCGAAGAATTGTGGAAATTAAAGGCTAATATGCATTTTTCCATCAAGACTCCGTTACAGCGCATATAGCTAATCATTCATTGGGTTTAATTCAGGTAACATTTGAGAATAAGATTGCTACTAATGAATTATGAACATATCTTACCATATGCGATTTCTATTTATGGGGGAACTTGAAAAAAAAAAATACATATATATGCAAGTAATCCTTGTATTCGCATTTAAGAAAGAAATTTGAGGAAAAAAGGTTGTTTGCATTGCTGTATTAAATGCTTATTTTGAAAACATTAAAGACTACAATAAATTATAAGTTAATATATTATTGCATTAAAGAAATCTACAAGAAGAAAATATATACATCTAAGTCAGCATCTTAAACGTTTTTGTTCTATTTAGCATTACGACAAAATATCGTTACATTTATAATTACGCGCTGCCTTACCTCTATACTGCAAGGAGAGTCGTCGTCAAAGCTACGATCTCTATCCTCCCACAGCATATTGTCCTCCGTTCCATCGAAGGCATTCGATCCGCACTTCTTGAAGTTTTTTTTTTTCCACCAATGGTACAGAAATCGAGTCCAATGCACTTTTCACTCATTCACCCACGGATCACTTCCGGGCGCTTCATTTTACCGCTTGGAGAGTTTGTGTTCTTCCTTGGCCATCTATCTCGTATAACGTTCTTTAAACGGTCGATTGACGCAGACATCCACTGGTTGGAGAATCGATGTTAAGTCCTCCAGGATTGACACCCAAGTCAGTTGCTCTTCTTCAAAACTTTCTGTTCGTTGTCTCTAGTACGGCCACGATAACTATCCAGAACAAGCATGTTCTTTTAAGTTCAGCAGCGTTCCAAGGCGAGGTTGCCAAACTCGCGTCGCCCAGTCGACTACAAGCTCATTGGTCACCCCCCTTTAAAACGAGCTCGTATGATGGCGCCCTTAATATTAACTTTAGGAGTTGTTTTTCGTTTGAAGATGATAAATGGTGGTAGCTTTCTTCCATCTGCAGTTATACACAGCATAAGAGTCTCTTTGTTATTCATTACCATGCTGGATTCACCCTTTTTATTAATTGATTAGTCTGGAGGCATTTTAAAGTACACAGGCGTTTGGTGTGCATTACCAATTTGCCGATTTCTCTGGCGCAATCTGATGATAAATCTGTGGAACTTCACTATCTTCTCTTTGTAATCGGCAGGAAGACGTTGAGAGATGATCGTTTCTCTATGAAAACTGAAGCCATTGCGTTGGAAAACACAGGTGAGCCATCCACGACTAGCCTTAAAACCACCACCGATTATGCGCAGTTCTCTTGCTATTGCTATAGCTTTCAATTGGTACATTTCACTCATAACAGCACATCCTAACTGCCTCTTTTCAGTCGCATACTCACATAAACTTTTCCACTTTTGGAAACTTTGCTTTTTATTCGCGAAATGCCCACCGGTTATGCCGGTATAACTCTCGTCCACGTCGCATTTTCGTCCAGCAGCACAATTGCCAATTTGTTCTGCCTCTTCAATGGTGTGGAACTTTTCTTTCGCTGTAAACGACCTGTACGATGTTTCAACTAGCCATCCTGAACACGTGCTTCGACTTTAGCCGACGCGACGCAAATGACCCTATGACTCAGTTTGTTCTCGCTTGTGACGGAAGAATGCTAACTTCTGAATTTTGGTGTGTCAGAAGTGTGGTGCCAATCTTAATGCGAATAATACGCGTACCCTAACTTTTCGCTGTTAAATTTTGACAAAAATATATGGAAATTACACGTGTGTGTGTGTGTGTGTGTGTGTGTGTGTGTGTGTGTGTGTGTGTGTGTGTCGAAATAATGAAAGACAACATAATAAGAGAAATTGCAAGAATTTTACAAGAAGAAATACTGTTTGTAAATGCAAACTTTCTTAAAAGATGTGACATATGTAATGGCACAAGGACATCATTTGCAACATCTTACATGACAAAGGAAGGTGGTAAATATAATTGTCATTTGCACGAGAGATCTGTGCATTTGAACTGAGGGATTGTACAAATTCGACTCAGCAGACAGTTTTCTTACAGCTGGTTGTGCTCTCTACATTATATTACACTTACAGTTGCAAGGCTGTTTGTTATTTTTAATGGACTTTTTACGCATAACCTTTCCCTCCCATGTATTAGGTATTGCTGTTGTTCTGCTTGTTCATGAGCCAGCTAAGACCTGCCTCTTCGATCGTTCGTGAACGAAAATTCTTTCGCACGATTCCGAAACGAGGTGGTTCGACCCATCGCTAACCAGCACTGCGTGCACCGTCAGCACATTAAGGAGAAGACGTTGCTATCTGACAGAATGACACTTCCAAACCGCCGAGTTTCGCCACGTCAGGAACGTAGCGGGAGCGAGGAGTGGGGTTTAACAATGCACGTGAGTTAACCCTTACGTGATTTACATTATATATAAAAGAACATTAGCGTCATAGGTTACGAAGACAGAACACGTGTTCGACTAAAGTTTGTAAGTATTTCCAGCTAAAACGATTGCACAGCAACAACGTGCTTTAATTGCGCAATCTTTCTTTTTGTGTACGTGTTTTTTTACCTTTTAGAAATTTTTATGTTACCACTCTTTTCTAAATAGAACGGGGTCTCTGTTAATGATTTAATTCTTCCAGAAGTTAAATGTAATATTTTATTGCTATTTTGCTCTCTTATACATTTTAATACATGCTGGATTTTGTTTATGCGTGAATTTTACTCTTTTGTAAACAAATTAGAGATTTTAATTTATTTTTAAAAATTGTTTATGCTTATTTTCTTATTTCAATGTACGTACTTGAATGAACAATTTTAGAACGAGCTTTATTTAAAAATTGCCAAAAGCAAGCTTTCTTTATATAAAGACTCTTGTTGTGTATATGCAAATTCCCGTATAAATATATATTACAGTTATATTTAAGGTCTTTATTTCTGGAATCACACCATTTTAAACTCTCAGGCTCTTAGTGGTAGTTTCTTTAAACGCAGTTGCCACAGAAAAATTAGGGAATTGTAACTACAAGCAGTTAAGAGCTTTCAGATGTTAGAAAAAAAACAAAAACAAAAGAGGACAAAGGAATGTGAATACATGTATAATGTTATCAAAAATGCACGAGTGAAGGGCACGGAGTATATAAATTATTTAGGAAAAGTTGAAGGTGCCAAGAAACCTCAACAACTCTGCTGATATGTTTTACAATAGTATATCGCATAATGGTAGCAATTTGTATCACATATTTGTATCCATCACATATTAAAGCATGTAAACCCAGTATATACAGCGGATATACGAGACATGGGTAAAGTATAATGCATTCGGTAGCACTCACTTTCTATTACACTACTTTTGTGGTATTTTAACTCGTTTAAATTATAATAAACCTAACAACGTAAGAGTTTTTTATATCTCCCTGAAAAATGAGGATTTTGGAGCAATATCATATCTAAAATAGCTATTACATTTTCTATAATCTATTTTTGTTTCCTTTTGAACAACAATATCTTTTATATTGCTTGAAAGGGGGTAAATAATGCCTCTTGCGCATGCGTAGCGCCACAAGAAGATAATCATTATCATCACTTATCAGTATGCGGCAAGAAGATTTGATAACTCAATCAGTGTGTTCAATAACTTATTATTTCTCGTATATTTGCAATTACTTTCTCAAAAGTTATGCGCTTGTGCTATTGTTAAAACGTTTTAGGCGTTATGAAAAAAATAAATGAGCAATAAAACTGGAAATACGAATTAAAACAAGTTAGCATCTGGAGTAAAGTCAAATTGGGGCCAACAAATCATAAATTTGAGTTTAGTACCAGAATGAGAGTATGCAGCACTGAATTTTAGAGTTTACAGTTATACCTACGATTAGTTCTGCGTTATAATTGCATTTATAAAATATATTCCTTTTTTAATTACCGACAATAAAACAGAACGGGTATGTTAACATACTGTCACTATTAATGTCCAAGTGTAGATGCTATTAAAATTAATAAGAGAGTAATATAGACAATTCAAGGCATTTTAAAATTATACACACCGGGGAGAACACAGGAGGGCTCTCTAAAATACAATTTATTAATTGTTCTAAAACGATTGCTTATTCTTACTGCACTTTGGGTCCATAGTTATTGTGATTATTTGCCTAATTATATTGAAAGTGTGTTTTATCAATTTTCCAATTAAAATATTTATTCTACTTAATCATAAACCCCACTGACAAGGGAGTGCACTATAAAGCTTGCAGAACTTAATACAATATTCCATTACGGTGAACGGACGCTGTGAGAAATATCTCTATGCTGGGCTAGTTCAAATGAAACCCCGCAGCCATCTTGCTGGCGGCTGATAGGGAGTTCATTGGCCGATGTAATTCGAACAGCGTGAACTCCTCAAGGATGAAGGAAGTAGTGATGCGACAGAGAAGGGGCTTTTAATGTCGCTCGGCAGAAGAATAAAACTAGTGGATATGAGCAGACTCTTTCTCGTTCTTAAAAAGTGACTGTCATGCGTTTGAGAGAAAGGCAGTAGAAATAAAATAAAAAGAGGATAGAAAAATACCCGAAATTAGCCATATTGTCTACAGAAGCAAAACAGTGGAAGTATTTTTTTTTTCCGGAAGCGCCTTTATTATAAAAATATCGTTCTAAAATGAATATTCCCGTTAGAGAGGGCACTTTTTATACGATTCGCAAGTATCGTGTAAAATTTGTACATTCTGAATAAACAAACTGTTCTCTAAATTTTATCACTTCTAAAAGTTTCTCATTTTTCGTAGGAAACGCTAAGCGTACAAACAACTGGTAAAGTGTTCGTGAGATTCCATTACATAATACAGAATAAATTAACTTACTTGTTGTGCCACGTTCATCTCTATATTAATATAATTTGAAATAACATCCATCTTACAATAGCCGGAACACACTTACTTTATCGATTAAAGCGTTAAAATATAAAAATAATTATTTTTATAGAGAGCAACGGCATAATGCATTAAGAATGGTTAAAGTTATAACAACAATCATTGAATTTTCAACCGCCATCCAATACCACACAATTTAAATTCGGTTTTATTGTTTATTGATAGCAAAAGCAAACTTCGATTATATCCTTGCCTAATCTTGAATTTATTATGAATCTCTAAAGTGTAACACTTGCATAATTTATTAGCTCTGTGCTCATTTTCACCTTAAGACGTGGAAAGGGGAATTTATATTTAGAGACGGCGAGAAGGAAAGAAAAAAAAAAAAAAGAAAGACATAAAGAAAAATCACAGAAGATTCCGTTGCCGTATCAATGGTTGGGGCTACTTCATTTCTTCCAAGGAACACCATCAGAAAAGCAGCATAGTGCGAGACCAGCAAGGAGACCAAAGATTTTGCTGTTCGTTTACCCTGAGTAGCACCGGCTACCACAGTAGCCTGTATATACAGACTGTTAATGAACAATTTACATTGTCTTAGACAAGCTATTTGAGATGAGAACCCATTCATCGGTTTCAAACTAACTGTTAGGGCTTAAAGTTTCAAAAGAGTATGCACTCCACTGAATTTGTTTATCTTAAAGCATCCCAGTTCACGCAAACGCCTAAAAATTGAATTGTAGCGGCTTCTATTAGGGAGCGTTTCTCCGTAGATCTCACCTCTTTTTACAACACAACCTTTGTTTCCCCATAAATCAGGTGCATGTGGGCAAGTTATGAAAAACTGCAATCATTCAACTTTTTCAATTTGTACTTCATTTGAAGAGTTATTTTGTTTTATAGTCTTTAGTTACAAAACAAATAATTGTTGCACGAAACAATTGACAAACATCTCGCAACATTAGGAAAAGTAGAATCACGACTTTGTTTCTAGCAGCTGAATTCTTATTAGCACACTTATGCAGTGATGTGCAATCATGAATTTAGCCTGAACTTTAACGCAATATTGTAAAAACGCTGCTCATTTGTTATTAACAAGTAGGTTAAGAAGGCGTAAAGTCATTCTAATACAAGTTTTAATGTTATTTTGCTTTAGTAAGCATTTCTGAGCACCAAATTGCAACTACTTCAATAGGTAATTCGACATTTTATATCTATGGCCATAGATTTGCTATTTCAAATTACTTGTCTATGATTCCTCCATTTATAGTGAAAATATTTCGGTGTTATTCATTAACACCCTATTCAGTAGCTTGAATCAGGTATCTAAATGCTTACCTTAAGTTGATAGTGCCTGCATAACGGCTTATAGGCATTGGTACCACATATGAGCACTTTGTTTTCTGCAATCTTTGCCAGCACTCGAATGTAGTTTTGACAGTCATCCTGTAAAAAGATATAAAATGCTCTCATGAGTTTAATTTTTTTTTTTTTTTTTTTTTTTGAGAATCACAAACATCCACAGAAAAAAAACATTAAATAAATAAATAATAAAATAAAAAGAAAAGGAAAAAGAAAAAGAAAACAGGAAGAAAAAGAAAAGACAATTAGTGCTCTTTAAGTTGTTTCAAAGTAGAAAACCGCATGTAACACAGTGTCACGAATAAGCGATATTTTTTTTCTGTTTTACTCACAAAGATGGGGCAAATGATTCGAAATCTTCTTTCTAACACAGCATTGAAGTTAATTGCTATAGTTTTCAAACGTTTTGATTTAACATTTACACGGGCTATAACATTATATACTACTGACTCCTCTAAATAACAGTAATATATAATATAACTTATTCGCAACATCTATAGTTTTAAAAAGATATATTTAACCAATACATGTTTAGAAATGCAATAACTTCATGTTTCTATTCTCATTGCCCGATACTACGTGTATATTGTTAAAATTCACGACAAAGCTTCAAAATTCGAAAGAGAAATGAAATTTCATTTCTTAATGCTCAGAAACAATTTGTCTATCAACTATCACTAAAAAATATGAAATTATCTCAAGAGTTGTATTTTACTGCTGCAGATGGCCTTCTGCCACTTAACTATTTACGTATTTTCACACCTAAATTTGAATTAGACAGGAAAAATTAATGATCACTGCTAGGATTTGAACCACATATTTTGGCTAACCTGCTAATGTTGCTATATCCTATTTAAGCTCAAATGTTTCGTAACTGATTTCGAATTTGAGTTTGAGAATCCTAGCCAACACATCTAAATATTCATTCCGTCCAAATCAGACGCTTTCGTTTTTCAGTATCTCAATAATAAAAACATTTTATCTGTTTACAGAGGGCAATCATAATACGAACGAACTGCTATTGCAAATAAAATAACTGAATAATAAGAGTTCGAAAATATCTTAAACTTACTTTCCGAACATCTTAGTGGAACCGTAACCAGGTGTATAGATTTAACAATGTTAACTGCATGTTCCGAGCTTTTCTTTTATTATTAAAGGAGTACGTTTTCATAATCTTAAATAACTTATTTAAAGGAATGAATAAATAACATTACTTATGTTACAATTACAAACTGTTAAACTATTTAGATTGATACACATTAATTAAATGAATAATTATTAAAACCGCAATTGTCATAACTGAATAAAGGAGTTCAATTTTCTTTAGATATAATAGACATGTGTGAATTAGCAAAGGAGATATGGAAGAGATAGATTTATGCTCACGGATTTGTGGGAAAACGGAATTGGTGACACTGAGATGACAAATGCATGTTCGTGCGGTAAAATGATTACAATAAAAATTGAGATAAATTCACAGTGGTGGGTCGAAGTTCAATATTTTGTTACATTTCATTGATAGAAAACATTATGACACATTGGTGAAATAGCCAGTGCACTTTGATTCTCGTTGGCTTAACGAGTATTAGCGACCTCGTTCGTTGGCTGAAAGACGTTCATATGTAATTTGTACCTTATTTGATACAGTCTTCGCAAAACTTTGTTCTGTGCAATTACATCAAGTTGGCAACACACACCACACGTTATATTCCTCCACGTGGGGAGGCAGAGCTACGGCTATCGACCCAAGGAGTATTCAAACATAAACATCTCCACCTGGTTGAATTTTGAACCTAAAACACACACACTACTACCTGAGCCTTTAGATGTAACAACGACATATGTAACCAAAAGCCGGTTTAGCACCAGCAAGTTTACAATGCATTTCTTTTCTTGAATATTCCAGGAGAGCTGCTTAACTTTCCCCGTCAAGCTCGGTGTGGCTATTACATAATTCTGCACCAATGGACACTAAAGCTAAAGTCATTAGCACTGGTTAAAGAGCGAACAATAAACACGTTTAGTACTGGGGAACACACTCGAACATCTCCTTGGTGCACACAGTATCAAGAACGAGAATGTTTAACAAAATAATTTGGAACAGACAAGCATACATTTTTGCTCCAGAAGAGGATTTTTTAAAATAGTATTTAACTCCCGTTTACACACAAGCGGTGATGAATACGTGATACATGAGATGAAGTGATTAATTGGGAAAAGAAGTATTCCAGGCCTAAGTTTAGGGCACTTATAGGATGAGAACTGAGGAAAAACTGGAAAAACCCTGTCCGGAAGGACGAAAACGAATTCCAGACCTCCCATTCACAAGTCCTGCCTCGTGCATTAACGACTTCGACCCACACATCTCGTTACAGAGCTCGATACTGCGCACTAACGATTTTAAAACACAGTAACCGTTCAGCACTGAGAAATCTTGAACACTTCTCTAATTTTTCGGCATCGAGGAATAAAACTCTATCGCCTTGGGCAATTAGCTAACATTGTGCATTAATAGAAGCTCGCAGAGAAAATTGCATTTAGTTTGCCTGGTACGTTATGTAAATCCACGGAAATATATAATATTTATATTTCATCGTGTTGATTTACGAGGTTCCAGAGAAAATATGTAGTTGGCGTACACCTGTCTTTGTTGAAGGGTGGGTTTCTATGCTACGGTTTTTACGTAGTTAACTTAAAGACATACCCTATTTGACAATTATAGTTATTTACGTCATAAAAATAGCTATGAATTACATTGCGTTGGAATAAATTGAGCAACACACCACTAATAATCCTGAAATAATAATTTAAATGTAATTGGAAATATGACATAGCTGCCTTTTGAACTAGAAACCTCTTTGATACCGTAGACTGGCACGCGCCAACTGGTCTGAGGCCATACTCACACCTTACATCTGGGTAAAACAACAGTGAACGGAAAGTTTTCACCCTTTCCATTGTGAAGGGGGTTGATTTGCTGTCTACTTTATTTCGGGGAGGGTGAGTTAGGAATTATCACATAGCCAGTTTAAAAAAAAAAGTTCCACTATATGAGACAAAAGATTTGCTTCGGACTGTACAGACGCATTTTTCCTGGTGTTTGTACCTGAGATTTCGTCTTCGTTCTGTGTTGGAAAGAACGAGCGTTCATTTCAGATATAACAAGCAAACATCTTCAGAGCTGCCAAGCCAAAATGTTAAAAATACTCTATAGTAATATCAGGCATGTTGTACCAATAAGGACAAATCAAAAGGAGGGATAATTGCAAATAGGAGAATAATTAAGAGAAAGAGGACATGGAAGTAAACTTTTATCTTAGCATTTACACATCACAGTATATTATATCGTATTTGAGCTTATGAATACAATAGGACAAGCATAAACAGAAATTTATTCTTCTCGACGCTTAAAATGGAATCATTCATAATCACCTTCGTCCTCTGATGATGTATTTCTTTGATCGCTGAGTCAGACACTGTAGTTTCTAAAAAATGATCTGAATCGTTTTATCGACAATGTTCCTCTGGACATTATCGTTCCCAGAATGTCGTTTATGCACGATGGTGCTCCATATCACTTAAATCGGATATTCGTTATTAATTAAATTACTACTTTATGCAAAGATGAATTGACTGAGGTGGGTTCATGGAACACCAGAGTTGAACCCAAAGGATATTTATTTATGGGGACATTTAAAGACTTTAGTTTATGTAATTCCTATATCTAATGTTGACGTTTCGAGAGAGAGTATCCAAAATGCATTTGAGCAAATACGAAACATTCAAGGGGGTTTCAACAGGGTGTAGCAAAGCATGGAACGCAGGCGCTTGGGATGCATTGAAGCGGGTGTTGGCAATGAAGTCATGTAACTCTGAAACGCAGTGTTATGAACGCGTCTCTAAAATATTTGACACCAATATAAATATACCCTGCATACATGTACACATCGCTGCCATAGACAAAACTGCAGGCAACAAACGCGGAACTAAGTGCATACAAATTCAAGGACATGTACTATAGTGACATCATCACATCAACTCGAAAGAAAAGTTTACTGTCAACGCCTATTTTAATAATCAAATGTTCGTGACTAAAATTGCTTTTCTTTTACATTTGACTGTTACCATTAAATTAAAACTATAAAACACTGCAACAAATTGTTCCAATGGCAAGAGAAGAGAAAAATCTATATTTATATAAAAATAACATACAGCTTAAGATTTTTAAAAACACTTTTAACTTAACTCAGCAAAATGGTGAGAGGGTACAGTTACTACCATGCATTCCATTCATCCTTCTGCTGCTAGTCATGCAGGCAATGGTCGGCCACCGATCGTACACTTCCTAGAGTTATTGATCTGGCAGATAACTGTATGGAATGCACGGTATATTTCATACTTAAAGTAATTGCCTTTCAGTTCTCCAATTCAGTTATTTTGTAAAATGTCAAATAATCTTCCAGAAAGAGCAGTTTTGGAATTTTAATTCGTTTCTGGTGTCTTTAATTTTCCTTTGCATGATAATTTCTGCTTTGTGTGTTGGCATTCACTATCGAATTTTACGATGCTTTATTTCTTTATAAAATTCCACCTTCTTCGCTATTTATATTTATATTTCTGTTCCCAATATATTATGTTTTGGGAACATACATACATATATATTGATGCGTTCTTCCGCTGGACCGCCACGGTTGGCCCGGGTTATTAAGGCACGGACTCGTGAGCGGGAGGTCTGGGATTCGAATCCCGCCAGAACCGTCCTCTCTGACTGAGGTTTTTTCCAGGTTTTTCAGTCCTCATAAATGGCAAATGCCGGGAAGGTACCCTAAACTAAGGCCTGGAACGTTTCCTTCCTTAAAAATACTTTCCCAATATATCATTTCATCACATGTAACATCAGTGTCTAAGGCCTGTGGTGCCTCAGTAGTAAAAACGGACGTTACCATTAATTTTTTTTTTCGCGGTAAAAAGACTAGCCATTCCTTTACACATATGCCTTTCAAACAGTTTAATACTCCGTTAATTCTTAGAAGGGATCCTAATGTAAACATTAAACGTGTGACATTGACCGCATGGCATTCTACTCACACGAAAGTAATGCAATTTAAATACAAGTAAACATGGTAAACAAAGTGTAATTTTATATACAGGATGTTAATGAACTTGTTAGTTCATTAGAACCGAAATAATTTCAGAGAGTGTAGAGAAGTCGTATACAAGCAGTTTGAGATAGGCAAAGTATGGTCCACAACTAAACATAACGCGGCTATATGGTGTTAAACATTTTGGCATCAGATGCTCATAAGTCGGTATTAAAGCCAAGCTGGGTGAAAACTTGGTTGAGAATGTCTTTAAAACTGCCTTGCGAGCATAGAACTATCGACTTTCTGCAGCTCGTTATCAGCATTTGCAACATTTAGTGCCATAAAATCACTCAAATCTCGAAATAATCATTTGACAGTGCGACACAGAACATCTATCTATTAACTACCTTCTGGCATTATGTAGCTAACTCTAGAGGAAGTTCTGTAACTGCTTGGGTGGCGTAATACATAACGCAAAAGCTGATGTTCCGCGGGCAGCGGGTTCAATTCTTCTAATGCCATTAATTTTGTTTTTATTTCATATGAAGTGCTGCGATACCATACTACAGAATTATGAATTAAATTTAAGTAACTTTTGATTATATGACACCCAAGTCATTAAGATTGCCCATAATTCTACCTTTGGTAAGCACGGGCTGTAATTATATGAATTGGTATGTTAAGAATTAAGACACCGACTTAAAACGTAGGCTAAAAGCTGTATTATTAGGTCCTTGTCAGAAAACTACAGAGAGTGTCTCCAACTCGAAAACAAATGAACATCTCTTACTGAAAAGCTAATGTCATATCCATAGCCCCAGAGTGATACTTTCAGAAACCTCTCTTCGTTATCGTGTGTTATGCTTTCGAAAGGCATCTTCATTAGCAGTGCCGTATTGGCGCTTTAGAAACGTATAACCTGTTATAGCCATAGTTTTGAAATTTGAACAGATAAATCATACGTTATCTCTCCCAAATTGCTTATCTCTACCCTGTCGGAAATTATTTCGGTGTCGTTCATTAACATCCTGTATATTAAGTATTTTATTCATTAAAATCCAAGGTTACTAAATTCATTCATATCAGAATAAAATGACAGTTGTTTAGTTAAATAAAACAAAATGGTGAAAGTTTCAATAGTTATTTAACACAAAAGAGTAGGGCTTTAAGTTATAATGAGAAAACAATCATTTCGAAGCTGCCCTTTCTGGAGTTGTGGAGCTATATCTGTTTTGGGTTTATCAATCCCGGGAATATTAATTGAAAATGGTGGCAGTTGTTTCTCTGAGTACAATTTGGGTTTTTGAAAGCATGGTTACATTTGTGTAATTTGCCCATAAGTATTCCACACTGGAGTATGCTGTACCAGTAAAAGAAAATAAAATTTGGGGATGCACGGCCTTTGCCACGCTATCGTCGAAGAGTGATGAATGAGAATTATTAGCCAGTTTCCATTAGGTAACCTCTATTAAATTATTATCATCATTATTATTAATGTACAATACCGTTTAGTACTAAATAGTTTTTGGCGGATGGATACAATTTGTTTTGTTTACATTAAGGCTCATTCTAAGAATGAATGGAGTATAGTTTGCTTTTTCATTTTCATGCATAATTAGTTATACAAGATTAGAACTTCCTGTTCTCTACTAAGTTATTAAAGCATTAAACAAGTTTATCATTATCATTAGAATAATACTTATATCATTATAATAATACTACGGTACTTTTGAATTTAGCAAAATTTTCAGTTACTGTACATTGTTGACATTCATCTTAAAAGAGGCTATAACGAAGTTTTAATAGAGTGTTTCTTTTTCGCACACCTCTCGAATGATGCTGATTGAAGAAATATTTTACATACAAGCAGCATACCAATGAAAAGCTATGCACTTTTAGATGCTTTTTAAAAAATGAAGATTTAAGTCTTTTTAAATGGTTACTTCAGTTCAACAAAGCAAACTGCTTATTAGGAATTCACCTTTTGAGTCACAGAGGCTATTAAATAATAGTTTATTATTAAAATATTTGAATAATATTTACACTGTCATCTCAACGCTCCTAAAGCTCTCGAGAGGTCCCCGTTCAACAACGAACTATGTGCATTCCTTTTCTATTGGCTAGGCACAACGCCCCTGTGCTCTCACCTTTGTCACGTAATCTCTAAGTGTACCCGTGACCTTTACCTTTCTACTTGCTCTGTAAGCAAAAACTTTTAACAATGCTAGATCCGTGATTGCTTATAAATAGGGCGTGGTTATATGGAATTGGAACCAAACTTCGCATTAGATCACCTCTATCTACTTCTCGACACTAAAGCAAATTGCCATTGTTTGAAATTGTTGTTGTTAGGAACATGCCCCTATAATATTTTATACTAATTTACTTACACTCCATTCAGTGGTATCAAGGTTGGACCTGGAAGAAACTAGTGGACGAAGTTAGATCAGGAATTCATCAGCATTAGGCTAATGGTGTACCTCATATAATCATGGAGTGTTTCTTCCTCATTTTACTGGGAGTAGAGGGCAGGACTCATCTTAAGGTTGTAGGCATTTTAGGGACAGAAAGGTACAACTTTTTACTTCTGTTGTTTCCAACATGTTTTCATAACGCATAAAACGTATTCCAATTGTAAATGGTAGCAAGCATGGTTCCTTTCAACAACCAGTGTTTATATTAACTCCTAACTAAATATAAAAACATAATTATAAATTAATTTTGTATTAAATATTACATTACCTTTATCGAAAAAATTATAAGTATATTCTCTTTTTCGTTCCTTCTTTCCTTTTATTTCGTTGTATTATTTTAATCTCTTTAATTTACTGTTTCTTTACTCTACAGCGAACTTCATTCTTCTTTGTCACTAATCACACTAGTCTGCATTTTCCTCTGCTACCTCGTCCCATTTCTCCTGAATGCTGATGTTTTTCTCCTCATACGTTTCCTTCTAACAGTTTAATTAATCTCTTTCTGCGCCTTACCTTCTCCTCGACTTTGCGTGTTTCCTCCATTTGTTCCTGTCCCTTTTTTATTGTGCTTTCTTCCTTTGCATCGTGTTCCCAAATTGGCAGTGTTGCCCCGGGACAATCACGAGGGAATTTCCCTTCCTGACAGCTTACCCCACTCCACCCCCTCCAAGGGAGATTAATCACAATGGACAGCACTGGCGAAGGAAAAAAAAAACTGTAGTTCTCAACTGTATAACTTTGGAAGTAATACATCTGAAATGGAAATAAAAATAAAGGGCGTATAAACGAGCGAGAGGAGTGTAGACTACCTCCTTCCTTCATACTAAACTTTTTCATTTCCTGACATTCGCAAAAGTGGGCGTAAGTGGAAAGTTGCCTCACGCTTTGATGGCAAGCGAAGAGCTATGACGTTACACATCGCTTTTCTTACCTCCGCTCGCTAGTGTAGAGTATTAGTGCGGTGTGTGAGGAACACTCCTGAATTAGAAGCAAATATACGGTAGGTAGGTGTTAGTGCACTCAATGCAAATAGTGGCTTCAAAAACGAAGTAAAAGCGAAAGTTTGGAGCTCATGTCCAGCTATTAGTGGCAGTACTCCGCTGGTTTTTACGAAAACGGCTTTCAACACAATACTTTAAAAAAAACCATCGAATTAATCAACATGAAAATCGTCGATAGAGAAATAGAAGACATTAAGCTGTATCAAAGAAAGAAATACATAGAGAGGCAAGAAGTAATTAAGTTGTAGAAGTTTTAATATCAACGAAATCATAAAGAAAATAGTGTTTTTTTTGTTTTTGTTTTTTGTTTTTTGTTTGTTTTTTGTTTTTTTTTTTATTAGGCTATTTACGGACGCTGTTTAACATCTCAGGTCATCAGCGTCCCATTCAATTCAGGGCGTGAAACAGCCGACAAATTTTGCTCAGAGGCCTCTTTTTTCAGGCTTGAGGTTCTTTATCATGCCGTAAATGTACGACACGGTACCCACGGCTTTACTTAGGATTTTTACGCCCGAAAATATCCATAGGTCCTGGCCGGAATCGAACCCGCGATCTTGGGTTAGAAGGCTAGTATGGTAACCACTACACCACCAGGACGGACTGAAAATAGTGTGTACATATACATAATTAAATAGAATTTCACTTTCGCGCATCAGTAGTACGGACCTAGCGTTCCCCCCCCCCCCGAGTAGTGTTTAACGCCCGTTTTTACTACTGAGGCACTACAGGCGATGGACACTGGTGATACATGAGATGAAATGATAAACTGGGAAATGATTTTTTTTAAAGGAAGGTAACGTTCCAGGCCTAAGTTTGGGGTGCCTCCCCGGCATTTTCCATTTATGAGGACTGAGGAAAACCTGGAAAAAACCTCAGTCAGGAAGGATGGTCCTGGCCGGATTAGACCAGACCTCCCGCTCACGAGTCCGCGCCTTAACGACCTCGGCCACTCGTGGCGGTAGACCTAGCTGTGACAGAGGGTACTCGTAAAATAGCAACAAACATGGCCCACCTGAGAGAGCGCAAAGGGCTGCAGGTTATGGGGCGTGGAACTCCATTGTTCTTGTTCATGGAAGGTTGCGTGCGGTGAAGAAAGGAATACCACAATCCGTCCGGATGTAATAAAGCATTGTTCTTTCGAAGCTACTGACCACATGTTTGGTTAAGGGTGCAAAAAGAAGTGACTTCATACCGACCCGGACTAAGGAGAATGTGGCGATTCTGCTGGAAATGTCCTATGGCTAAATTAACGTCAGATAGTTCGCGAAAGCGGAGGTGCGCCATAAGCAAGGTGTTAAAGGAAGAATGAATTTTCGCACTTGCAGTACACTGCGAACACAGAATGGAGTCTGGACCTGACACCTTGTCCACTGTTTTCTGTCGGCAAATGATGAGGTACACCGTACAAAACCCCGCGCACACTGCAACACTGCGGATTCCATTGCCGGCCGTTTGAGAAAATTGATTGTCAACACAGGTGTCTATATTGAATTCTAAGTTATAACATTAATTTCAATCATTGGCTTAGTAAATAAATATTTTCATACTTCTTTTTTAATACCTAGTTACTTTCCGCTCACTCTGTATAAGGATCTTCGATATTGCATATTGAAAAGGAAAATCGCCATGGATTTGGTAACAAGGAGCTTGAGCTGTAGGTTTTCGATATAGACAGGAGTCAACAGATAAGCCGAAGAAATGGAGACAGGCCTAGATTTATCGTTGTGAAATTCTGCAGCTACGGAAATAGAAGCAAGGTCAGGACTACAAGGCCAGCCTGATTTCTGATTAGTTATCAGCGTCACCAGTGTGTCACAAACATGGTTCTGAGACTTAATACAGAACAATCATCCAAAAGCTAAATCATATCAAAATCACTGCGAACTTTTCGACGGATAGTTAAGTCAAACCAAAATTAACGAAGTCTTAACATTATGCTTCTACTGTCTGTTAATGCAATCTACTGAATAACGGTATCTTCGATTTTAACTAATTATATACTTAGTACGTACGTAATAAACATTTAGTCAATAGTGCGACTCAAATTGTTGATCTATAAATAGGAATCAGGATAGCTGGAACGGAAAAGGATAATTTGGCACCTCGCCACTCTGACGGCAGTTTTGTACCCATATCTCCAGAGGGACCTGAACGGAAGAGATGAACGATACACAGGACAGTCAGATCCTAGGGAGCCGACACGTGGACTTATCCAGGGTATTTGCTAAGCCTGTACTGCGGAATCATCCCGAACTCCCCCCCCCTAAACAGAACCCTTCTACAAGCGCAAATCCACCGCCACGCCGCACCTCGCCTGGAGTTTTCTACCCTGCAATCTAGAACTGGAACAAAGGACTAAAGTGATATAATATGGAAAAGTGGAAGTTTTGTGGAAAGCAAACCCGAGCAATCACCTAATTGATCAGGGGAAACCATGCTGGTTCTGGGTCAGAATGTCCAGTTCCAAGAGATTTGAATGCGAGTCCCAATCATTAGTTCCTTCGATAATGATTACCTACCAATTAATATATGTGCTTCGTTTATGTTCTAGTCTTGTGAAAAAATTATTGTTGATGGAGTATAAAATGAAAGTTTTACTCACGTCTAATAAAACAGGAACATGTCGAACTGGCCTTAAGATGTGTTTCTTGATCATTTCATTTCCTTATTTTGAAGAAGCACCCTTTCATGCTAAATTATTTTCTGTGTGATGAATTTTCCACTTAAACAATGTGTCCGGCTATACTGTTCTTGTAAAACTAAAACTGTTTCACCTTTGTTGCATTTTGAAAAAATTAATGAAAGTTCAAATCTCCTCTGAAGTTTTGTTTCCAATTTTTTCTCCCATTATTCCGAGCGGGGTAGTTCAGACGCATTCGGGAGGCCCCGGACTCAATTCCCGTTGGACTTGCTATCCTGGATTTTTTTCGCAATATCCCCTGGCCACTTAGGAGAAGGTTGAGATGAGTATTTTTTTTTTTTTTTTTTTTTTTTCCCACGAATTTTCCACTCTCCAGTTTCATTACTTTGGTTCTGTTACAGGGTTAAAAGTGGCAGATTGTGGTGGGCTGGCGCTTTGGAAAGGTTCAATTCCGGCGTCTGGAATGAAAGTGGACCATCTGAGGGGATCACACAACTCCTTGGAGAGAGGGCTTCACTCGCATCGGGGTGTTCATCTGGAAACAGGTTAGGGACCCAATCTGCGTCCGCGCAGTCACAGCCCGTATTTCCTGGCCGCCCGACGTCTTCCTCAATTGAGGGTGTAGGTGCTACGGCTGAAGAACCGAAAACGTCGTTCTCTTTCGACTCAGACCATAATTCATTCAACCACACACAATGTTATAAGCTCTTAGGTTCGTTTAGAAGTGTTTTTTTGTAAAATATATATCATGTTCACCATTAAGTGTTACCGTATCCCTCTTAAGTGCCCAAAGCTAAATATTTTAGAATCCAAAAACATCTTAACTATTTTACATAAAGGTGAACAATTCTGTAGTCATTGTCACTCTGACTTGGCGAGGCTATTCAAGCATTGGTATCACAGCGTTAGCTTATCAACCTCTCACTCTGTATATTAAAAACCTAAAATTTATCATTTGGTGACCTCAAAATTAGAATTCAATTAATAATAATGTAAAAAATAAGTTTTTTTATATAAAGGACAATATCCAGAGCCCGGAAGTTCAGGTATTTATTTGGGTTAAAATAGACAGCAAAAATGCATTTAAAACACTGAAAAGAGACAGTAATATAATAAATATAGACATTTATTAAAAGTGAAAACAGAGAGTAATATCACTCATTAATAATGAAAATAGGTATTTAAGACATTTAATAATTTCCTTATCACATAATTAAAGTACTTAAGCTGATTTTTCTCTCTTACGTGCAAAAACAAGATGTTTTTTCAAGGTATGAACTGTCATAGTCAGCCGCTTGACAGAGAGAACATTTTTCATCATGGAAAAGAACGTTCTACTTTCTCTGAAGTGATTGGTGCATAATTAAAACATGCTATGTCGGAAGGACTCCATACCAATAACAAGAGAACATTTTCTTTTAGGTCGTCATGGAAATGTTGATCAAGATAAACGACTTTTGAACAGTCCTGGCGAATGAGCAAAAGATGTACAGTGGTTTCTGGTCTAGTTCATTTTCCGTTTATGCGTTTATATGGAAATCAGGTTAGTATCTCTCTTTCCGTACTAAACACATTGTAGAAACGCTTTATTGCTCAGCTGTACCGCTCTCATCTTTTTCGCTTGCAGTTGTTTATTATATTTATGCAGCTTTCCCCCGCCGAAATTTCCTAAAATTATCTCGCACAGCTAGATTCAAGATGTTTCGCCAGGACTATTCAAAACCACAGTACTTCCCTCATCCTCTCTATTTCTGGGTATTCATAAGCCCGAGGTAATATGCGTTCCTTTCACTAATAGAGGAGAAGAAAAATGTTGATTGCTTGAAAAGAAACAAATGTATAACAACATTCTCAATAGATATTTTTGTGAGGTGAACATGCCATTTAATTTTTATAACTTTTTTCTCTTCGATATATTGAAAATCTTTATGTTCTTTTTAAAATGCGCAAATAATCGCAGAAAAAAAAAAACATAACGATCTAAATCAGACAAAAAAAAAAATAAATAAATAAACCTTAAAATAGGCAAAAGAAGCCAAAATAGGCCCAAAAAAGTGCAAAGTAAAACCTGGCCCTACCGAGCCCACATGTATGGAAACATGTTCATATATATCTGACTCTTAAATATATACACCCAGATAAAACATTTGCCTAACTTCTGGGCTCTGGTAATAACCTCTACTACTGGTAGTTTCAAAATATTAATGATAAAATTCTTAAATGGGAGCGATATTGAAATACTCAACTAGCTACAAAAATTATTAAAATAAAAAACAAAGTGATAAATGCGCGTTTTTGTTCATGAAGAAGACATTTCAGTTATTTAAAACAGCATTTAACTAATCTTTTTGCAAACATAATTTTATTCATCATAAGGACAAGATGTTCTCCCACAAATCAATTTAACTCTTAAACATTATAATTAATGAGTGAAGCTTATGATGAAAGTGTGCTTGTAAACGTGAAGTGTTGGCACAACTGCTGTGATTGACAACACGTATCATTCTACTCGTAGTAAACACAAAGGCAGGAAATCAAAGACAAGCGATGTCGCAACGTGGCAGATTGTTGTCACAGTGCCAGTGCTAGATCCATTTAGTAAAACAGTTGACATCCTAGTCCTGCACATTCACGACTATTGTTCATCCAACAAAGTATCTGGTCGTCAAAATGCTATATAGGGCACAATGTATGAAACATGGCCTTGTTCCAAGTTATTGATCACTGAACATTATCAGCATACAGCACAACTACGTGGGTCATGTCACAAGCTCTAAATATACCAATAAAATGCCACGACATGATGCTGTTGCATTGTTTTAGTCCTTAACTTGTTAATCTTCAACCACTGCACATTTCGAATGCAATTCTTTTAATTAAGTTTTAAAATCACATTGCTGATGTATTAAAACTGGTCGCGGAATAACGAAAAATGAATTTCTACTTAATTTTCCAAAATCGACAACACTTATGTATAAAAAGTCACATATAATATTTAGAGACAAAGTCGGTCCTGGTAGTGTAGTGGTAACCATTGCCTTGTAAACCCCAGATCGCGGGTTCAATTCCTTCCAGGGTCGATGGATTTTTTCGAGCGTAAAAATCTTGAGTATGGCTTCCTTCGGAAGGGAAGTAAAGCTGTGGGTCCCGTGTCGTAGATTTACGACACGAAAAAAAAAAAAAAAAAAAAACCTCAAGCCTGAAAGAAGAGATCTCTGAGCAAAATTTGTCGGCCGTTTCACACCCTGAATTGAAGGAGACACTGATGACCTGAGATGTTAAAGAGCGTCAGTAAATAAACCAAATCAACAACAACTTAATCTCTTTAGGAAATTGTTCAACACTATTAGCAGTTTGTTTTGAGAAACCCGGACAAGTACTTGTGGAATAAAATCTTTTGAGTTCCTGTATGTGTGCGGGTTCGTCTTATACACGACTTTATTTTAATTTATCCAGAGATAAAAATCGCAGGCTGTTAAATTTTGCACAGACCCATGAAATTCTCACTTGTTGTTCAAGACATGGAAGAGATTCTCTACGGGAATTTTCTAAACGATTACCAATGTCATGTAATAATCCTTCTTCGGCGAGAATGCTACACTGCCCCGCCCCCCAGGCTGGAGACTATCAGTTTCCTGAAATTTATTATACGTATTATGGACTGTTTTACGACCTGGAGCTTGAAACAGTCTTGGAACTTCACAAGTTAACACATAAGAATCGTACATAAAGACACGCTGTAAACACACGGGGTATTATAAACTTTATGCTTAATGTCGAATTAATAAACGAACACAACACACACCCGGGAACAGCGGCGCTACGACTGCGACAGTCAGCAAGGTCAACATGTAAGCAAGTAGACTTGCTACCCCTTCACGGAGCGGGACTAGCTCATAGGAAAAAAACCCGCGCCACGAGGAAAAGCATCACTGGTCGTACTGTAGTTACACATTTAGTTTTTATAAGCAACATCAGAGAACGATTTTTCCCAAAGTTGTTGCGAAAGGCATTAATACTTTCAAGACCTTATTTGATAACCTGGGGCTTGCCCTGGCCTATGCAGTAGGCTGCTGGCAGTACATATGAGTGTCCAGCCTGGTTCAGTTTTCGGCATATCTATTTGAATGTTCCCTCCAGAACAAGTAATCACATTCAATTTGGTACTGATTTACTTTACCTCAAAAATTATACGTAGTAAATTTGTATCATCTTTCGTTTTCTCGTATTTCATTGTCTTTATCTAACATTCAATAACAAATGCTGTTAACAGCACTTTAATCGCGGACCACAGTTTGAGAACTTCTGCTTTAGAGCATTTATCGACAATTTCTGTAGTCTTGCAGAAGAGAAGAGAAGATACTTTCAGATTTTTATGAATTGTGTTTGCCATTTTTTGTCAAAGTGAAGGAGTGCAGATTCGCCAATTGCAAATGATGTTGAATTCTCTACGGCCTGGAGTAACCGTGTACGACCTGGTGAGATATTAGCTATAAAAATTATGAGTCAGTTACTGATGAATCTCTATCAAAATCAAACCAAAAGGAACGAGAGTTGTATATGAAATGAAAAATTTAAACGGATCTTAGAATCTGTAATTTGAAGAGAGCTAAACAAAAGACGATTTATTTCCAGCTCCCTGGAAGACTGAGATCATATATTGCAAAATAAAGAGATGCTAACTAATTATAAATACATTGGCTTGCCATGATAATTCATATCTGAAAACAAAATATCTCACGCATAATCATTTCCGAACCCTAGCATATGCTCTCTTATTTAGAAAATGTTCATTATAGCAATGTTATGAATCTATTAGCGCGGAAATGGGCATGAACTTCTCATTTTGAACAAATAAACACCTGAGGACAAACGTGTTGAGCAAAGCACATTGAAATGCCGCCGGTATTCACATGTTCATTTATTTATTTGTCTTTATATGCAATTTTCGTTACATATAAAGACAGCAATATTCAGCTGATATTGATGGAAACATTAAAGAGCTCCAAGGCAATGTATTTGTTCAAACATGTACATTGTGTTGAGAAAATGCTTTACACCTATACCCGAAGTGTAAAAATTACAAAGAAAACTTCTGGAACTACTGAAATTCCTGAAAATACCTACAGAAGCAAATATATCCAACATTTAAATTTAATTACTTAACAAATTATGAGATGTATATGTGTACCTAATATTGATAGCAATTCACTTAGTAAAACATTCACAACTTTCGATCAGAGGTAAGATATAAAATGGATGTAGCATGATAGTTTAATCCTTTTAGTTTTGTATTTTTAGTATTTTATAGTTCGTGCCTCTTATGCGAACTGCTCAGAGGAGAGATGTGCACTGCTATCCTTTTTACACTGCCATGTATGACTGAATAATCTATCCATAGTATGGTGGTATTTGTTTTGGTCGAATGTATCTTTCTAAATATAAGCAATCTAAATCATCTGGTTTTAATGAATTCATTTATATGCGATACGATTCCTAGAAATTAGTATGAGATGATAGTTTTCTGTCAAAAGAGACATCGATTCCTCATTTTCCAGTTTAAGATTATTATACAGAATGAACCAGGACCTCAGCGACATATTCAGAGGAAGGATAAATCTCACAGCCCAGAACAGTTTTTGTTAAAGACCTATGTTTCTGACGCGTCGTTTAGGAGGCACATATATCACTGAAGGAAACAGACTTTAGGGACATTTAACAATTATGACATGCCATTATTAATTTATCTGCAAGTACCCTTGGAACAGATTACATAAGGTGTTCAAAGAGACTGCCTGTCGGACTCTGGCAAATGTTTCAGGCATGTGTCGCAAAAGCAGAGGACATTCGCTTAATCTGTTGTACAGAAACTTTACACATTCCCCAAAGAAAAACGTCTAGAGGTGATTTCTGTAGCTCTCCGTAACACATCATGTCGGTCAGTTAAGGGAAAGCACCGATGTCCATTCGTAAGTGAATGCTTACATTCAACTGTACACGCATCGATTACACACAGAGATGCACGGCGAGAACAAGGCAACGTCGCGTGGTTAATGTTCGAACGAGTATGCATAAACATAAACAGAGCTGCACAACTTCTAAATGACACATCAGAGATCCCGATTTTTCTTGGGATACTGAACTTTAAATCTATTGTTCCTCATTATACTCCAATAGCTAGAGGTTTACAGACTAAGAGAGTGGCCAATAAATCATGTACTCACGAACGGAAGCTAGCGGTTTGAAGTTTTTCCCCTTAGGTTTTATTCAATTCTCATCAACCTCAAAAGTACCTTAAACTTAAGTCTGCGACGCTTCCTTCTCCTAAAACCTTATATTTATAATGTAATTTCATTTGTCACCAATGATGCCACAGTAGCTAATACGGGCTTAAATACTATTTAAAAGTCTAAGAGTCGCTTAATAGTATACGCAACGCTCGAAAGAGTGAATAACAGTATTCTACAGTTAGTTTTTTCTTTTCTTAATTATACACTTGAAGATTTTCATGTCTTTAATTGTTAAAGTATTGAGGATATCGTAGGTTTCATTCAGCTAACAGGCCACAATACCAAAATGTTGTTCCAGAAAAAAATGGGATATTTGCCAACCAGTATTGTAGTCAGAGGTAGGGGAAAGGACGAATTCTGTACAAAATGCAAACACCTTTGTACTATAATAACACATTTCTTAACGCTCCTTTACATTTGAATTATCGTTGTATTTAATGTCATGCAACTTCTAAAACTTCAACATTTTTTGTTGTTTAATTTAAAGGTTAGTTTTTAATATAAAAAGCAAAAGCATGATGGTACTTACCTCAGATTTTCCCTTGAGATAGCATAACTCTCTGTGCGCCCCAGAAGAGTGCCATTCGATTCTCTGAAACATAAACAATAAAATAGTTAACGCTGCATGTATTTCTACTGTCTTTGTCTTGGTTTGCATGCTGGAATGCATTAAGATAGGAGTAATATAAAACACCTGAAAATCACAGTTATGACATCATTCAACCAGATTTCGTTAGTGACAATTGAATGAGCTAACCAAATATGAGAAATTATGTACTCGAAATGCTCCTTAATAACTCAGCTATTAAATAAGAATTAGTATTTCTCATTTTAGCCCATATATCTGTAATAACCGCAAATTATGCAGGATTAAAAATAAAGAAAATATGTATAAATTAACCCCTTAAGTAAAACAATAAATAAATACTTTTTATACAGCTCAAACTAAAATTAATTCTTAAACACAAGCCATTAAAACCAGAAATTGAACGTTGTAACATTCGGTGCTATAACATTTTTATACCGCTCCAGTTCAACACAGAATGTACTGATTATTAACCTACTTAAGTGAATACAAATTGCATGTTTCATACTTTTTAATTTTTACATTCCCCAGGGAAGTTTCAAAATAAAATCACAGTGGTGTTTTATACGCGCTATTAAACTTATTTCCAAGATTTGTTTCCTTAAGTAACCTTGTTGTCAACCTTGGAACCATGTCGGATTGGGAGAAAATCAATAGCAGTTGATCTTACCATTATAAAGAAGATTACATTTTAATAACATTTTAGTATAATATTAAAATACTATTAATAATAACTTAATTTGTTGTTTCATGCTTCTAAATGCGCGTATAAAATCATTAAGTACTCCGCTTCGATATTGGTAGCATTATAAAAATTTGTTAGTTAAACAACTTAAGTTAATGCAATTAATCCAAATTAAACAAGTTACAAATAATTGTAATAATTTTAGATCTGGTTATTCAAATTGAAAATATAACTCTCTCCGTCAAAAACGCATTTTCAGACCAAATTATGAATGAAAAGCTGAATGCCTGCTAAACACGTGGTTTAAAACAACTGATTTTCTAGATCATAATAAAATTAATTTTCATTCTCAATATGCTTCATAGGTTTTGCTTTTTGGACTGAAAAACAACACATTAATAAGATAGTTACTTAAACGCCCATGCGTGATCAAATATTAAAAAATATTCATTTAATGTTTGCTCTAACGTTTGAAAAGAAGTGTAGGAGCTACCAACATTTTAAAATTAAAATTAGCATAAAGATTATGTATAGGCTTTTTTTTTTTTTTTTTGTCGCAGTAAAACGTAAAGATTTATTTTTCTATTAACAATACCAGTCAGAGCGCTTTCATAGCGGTAATGGTTAGCACAAAATATACGAGGGATTGAAAGAAAGTAAAAACATATTTATAAGTATCAAACAATTTATTCTAGAACCTGGGGACCTTTACGATACATTCCTTTAGTATAATCCCCTGCTACTTGTATCATCTTTCTGGTAGACGCTGAACACCGCAATTAATTCGTTTTATTGTTGATATCTGAGAAGGAACGTTTTATTGCAACATTGTAGCGTCGCTCTTTCCAACTTCTGCAAACTCCTTCACCATCTCCAGCATTGATTGAATCAAATCAACGTATTGCACTTCGAAAACAAAACGACCTGTACGTGGCGGATCTTCCACACTATCACGTCCTTGTCGAAAGGCTGATGCCCAACGGGCCACTCTCCGACATGACAAGAACAACTCGTTTCTACAAGCTTCTCGTACACGCGCTTTACATTCCTTCGTGTTTCCGCCAATGCCACCACAATTTTAATCTTTGAAAGCTGCTCACTTTTAGAAAACATCGCTTTAGGACGGTCCAGATTTACACCTCCACTTGACAGCTTTGTGCTCGTACATCTACACGCAGTGCACTAATGACACGATTGTGTTAAACAGGTTTGTTCTTCCTCTGTTTATTAGCAGCAAGGTGACACTTTCAATACTTTCTTTCTAGCCCTCGCGGTTTGTCAGAAAAATGTGTTAAAGTATTCTAGTCGCTTTATAGAAATTTAAATTTCTTTCACTAAGATAATCGTCAAAACTTCCAGGATAATTATGCATATCAGCTGGAGTAGTTAGCGTTTGTACATAGACAAGAGAAACCTAACTAACTGGTAAGTCGATACATTTTTTTAACTCAATGATACTTTGAAAAATTAATTTTGTTTACATTTTCAAGGTTTAGGAATATTCTTTATAGAGAACAAAATAATAATAATAATAATAATAATAATAACTTATGAATAAAACCCTTTTCCTGATTTTTTTTCTCAAAACTGAATCATTTTATGAATTTAGTTTCGCTTTTTAGCGCAGAAACTATATTGCTTTTGTATATGTGTCTTGGAAAGGTACATATTTAGCATTTTACTGATTATTCAAGACTTATAACCATACATATACTAAAAAAAAAATATATATAGTCTCTGAATTGATTTTGTATCTTTCAAAACTGTTTTCCTAATGCTAAATAAGCTTTACTATCTCCACTTTCTGTTAGGCTGTATTTGCCAATAAATCAGGTTAGAAGACCAAATGCAAATGTACCTCGCACCATCGCTTCCCTGGGCGTGTTCACGATTTAGAGCGTGCCCGAGGCCAGTACGCAGTGCATGGACTTTGCTTGAATGGAACTAAACTTTCGGAGTTTATTGATAGAGTATAAAAGATGAAAAATTTGGTATGTAATATGGAGACTTTCATAATTTTTATCAAGCAATATAAATTGCATGCCTATAAATTTAATGTTAAAAGGATGAGAAAATGTCGGTATAATAATGATGCTCCAGAAATTAATATATTCAGACATTAGCCAACACTTTACTTTCAACTACAAAATACAGTATACATTACCTAAGCTTATAGTAGCATGCAACGATAATCAAGAAAATAATTTACACCAATTCACATATTCGAATAAATGTATCGGTATTGTGACAGACGCAAATTTGAAAGTTAAATGCAAAATGTATGATTACAGTTTTTCTTTCCTCTCATTTCTAACGTGTTACACCTGAACAATTAATGTCAAGAACTTTGAGGTCGGCACGAACGTTTAGAAAGAAATCCAATTAACACAGGTTTTAGTAACACACCTCTCTTCTATGTTTGTAAAAATTATGTCGTTCGCGTATTACTTGAAAAGACTAGGGAAATAAAGGGGGTCGTATTTTACATTTGCGGATGTTGACCAAAACCCTTAGGTTAATGAAAAAGCGGTGAACATGGCTTGCTGAAAGCGTACGTCAAAAATATACCGCGGCAGACAACGTGGAGGGTTGCATTTTTAGCTTGACATATGGACTCGATAACCGGCCCGCGCGTGTCACGAAACATTATACGTGTAGCGTGTTAAAATGTGATATTTAACGCACTTTATTTTTATTATTTTTTAAACAGGGGCTTGAGTCCAGAAATGTCAACATGGAAGTAAGGGCGTATCTGTGATAACATTAAATCTTTGGTCTCTCCTATTGGACACGAGCACATAAGCGACCCTCCCCTCTTTATCACTCTATTCTAGTAACTTAATTTCTGTTGTTTACCACTAGATGGCAGCATTTGGGTAATCGCACCAATTCGTATTTACACAGCAAGCTAATTATCTATATTTTCCTTGACTGCAGACTTTCTCCTTGTCGCGGACACCTAAGATTTAACTCAAAGTTAAAAATCCTTAATTTAATGTTTATGTACATACATTAAAAGATATAAACAAAATGGATGCATATTTTTAATATGTACCTTTCTACTGTAGTGTAGCCTTACACATTAAAAGTATATAAACGCATAAAACATTAATATTAATAACTAACAAGGGAAACTAAGTGAATTATCAAAGTTCTACATTGTATGTAAGTTTTTCTGAAACCTTTTCTGTGATTGCATTACTGTTAAGTTAATATGCATATCAAATTATATTCAAAATTGGACACTTTGCGAGCTATTAATCATTTATAAATGTTATTACGTAAATATGTTGCATAATCAAAATATCCCATACGACACGTGAGTCGACATGGTTGGATTTTTGCAATTGGAGCTTTGAACCACATACAAAAACTGTGTTAAAATATTTTAAATAAATTTGATGAATTAATTGTGATACTTTTTTAAACCTATAAGAAAATTTAATTGGTGTTAGCATGTATTTTGTCTTGTAGAATATTACAATGGATACTTCAGTACATTTTTATTGAATTTAACAAAAAAGTGTTACGCGTGGGACATTTTGAATTTGTGAAAATGAAGTTTAGAGAAAAACGCTGTAGAGCCCGAAGGGGAGACATGCAAATGTTCGCTCTCTGTGGACGCCCAAAGGTTCATGGAACCATTCGCAGCAAAAAAGATTTTAGATTTTTGATCCATTTTGGCCTAAAATTCACTCCCAATGTCTCTTTTCAGCGTTTAAAATCCTTAATTTATGTTCTAGGTACATATATTTAAAGGTATAAACCAAAAATTAATGCACATTTTCTCAATATTTAACTTTCCACTGCAGGCAAAACATTAAAAATGTAATAAACACGTAAGCATTAATAGTAATAATTAACAACTATACTGCTGGTTGATTTAAATTCCTTAATGAGAGGATGATGCTGCATTTTACTTACACCGGGTTTAATAGCAGACAATTGTATTTTGAGTTTTCATTCTGCGCTCTACACGTCTTCTATACTTGCTTGTAACACAAAAATGAGTGCAGAGAACTATTTTTCACACAAGTTGTTATGAAAGGCATCAATACTTGAATGGTCTTCTTTGATAGTCAATAAAATCTGAGGCTCGTCTGTCTCTCCTCTCTGTGTTCTGCCTGCACACGTTTATGACTTACGTATTTGAAAGGTCCCTCCAGAACAAACAGCCGTCTTGACTCTAATTTATGTTGTCTCAATTAATACACATCGTAAACTTTAATCATCTTTTGTTTTCTAGATATTCATTGTTTGTATATATACTGGGTGAATCGTCTAAAACTTGCACCGCACATATTTCTGAAATGGAAGGAGTTATTGACATACTGCTTTTACAGAACTGAAGGTTAGGCAGATACTCACAGCCCATATACAGATATTAATAATTATTAGAAGTGTATTTCAACAAAAAGTTACATTTTTTCAAATAGCACAATGGCTATTGACATCAAGAAAATAAAACTAGAGGGAATTAGAACGTTAATGGTGTTATTTTGCAGGATTCTAATGCAAGCTATCATGATATGAACATTTTAAATATCTACAGTTGTCCATTTAGCTCCTAGTAACTAGGCTACAATATTTGCATGTTTGCTTTTCTTATTCAGTGTGTGTGTGTGTGTGTGTGTGTGTGTTATTTTTTCTTTTTGAATTTTCAAGAAAATCCACGTTACATTTTATACTTATGGGCTTTTACTATATCATGTGTCAGCAGCACTCTCTTAAAAAATAGGAAAACTGGTCTTCACAGGTTAGGTTCAAACGATGATCATCAGCTACAATAAAAGCTCCAATCTGACATGTAAAGATTGCTCCACATATTGTAGCATTTCAGCAGAAGTTTCAGAACAAGTGGCTGTAATGTGTCGTTTCATATCTCCTGGTGTAGTCCTTATAGGCGATGACTTTTAGCTTTCTCAACAGAGAAATGTCTAAAGGGGTCAAACCTGGTGAACAGGCAGGCCAATGTACAGTTCCCCTTTATCCAAGCCAACGATTTTGAAACAATCGGTGGAGACAAGCGTACTACGGCTATTGGGATATCTTTCATAGTACACATTACAAGAAAGAACATTATTCTTTCTACATTCTACATGTCGACTTTTTCAGCATTAGTAAATATCTTCCATCAAGTCCTACTTCAAGAACTATCATAAAGTACTAACAAGGAAGTTCCAATGCAATCAGTGTAAAGAAACTCACAAACTTCCTAGTAACTAAGCAGTTAAATTCGGCATACAACTGTAGATATTTAAAATGTTCATATTACTATAGCTCGTAAACTACTGCACTTGAATCGTGGCAAAACCATTGACATTCTAATTTCCTCGTGTCAATAGGCAATGCTCCATTTGAAAAACTATTGCTTTATTCAAGAAATACACATTCTAATAATTATTAATATCTGTGCATGGACTGCAATTATGAGCCCTTGCCTAAACTTCAATTCTGTGAAAGCAGCATATCAATAGCATCTCCCATTTCAAAAATATTTGCGGTGCAAATTTTAGGTGATTCATGAATAAACGCTGTTAACAAGGGCCGCAAAGTAACAATTTTTAGAACCCCTGACTTGATTTTCGGCAAAATGATATTTTCAGAATAAAAAAATAAAGACATAAACTAATGTCAATTACAGATTCACATTAAGTTTTCAACAATTTACATATTTACTGTAGATAAAGAACACACTTAACTAAGACATGTGTCCTAAAGAGGGACAGTGGTGAAATTCTCTTATACCGTGGTAGGATTCGAAACATGACCTTGGGACTGGAGATGTGGATGTTTTCATTCATGTTCTGGTATACTTTTCATGAACGGAAACAAAGTAAGCGAATAAATAGTGACTCTTTACATTTGTTACTAGAATAAATTGTTGAAAACGAATCAGTAAACAACAACGCTCTTTTGATTATGTAAGCCTAACACCTATTAATAAAACTAGAAACAGGGAGTAACATTTAATTGCCAATCTTTCTTTGATTATAAAAAAAAAAATATGTTCCATTTACTGATTTTAGAGCCTATTTTGCATCACAAACTCGATAAACATTTTGAAATTATTTGGACTTGGTTTCTCGCAAATATATTAGTACTGTTACAGCACCAAGTAACTCTAAATCTTCATTTCAATTCTTCCTTCATGTGCTTTTTTTTCTTGAGCGAGAAGTTAAAAAGAGTCTTATTTCACATGAATGAGGTTTCAAGACCTTTTTCTAGAAAACTGGAGCATTTACGTGAGAGAATGTGAAATTTCCAACTCAGACTTGCCTTAACCGTACTTAGCCAGTTCTAGCACGGAAGACTTGGCGGCGCTAAGGTTTTTGCAGTATTGCTAGGAGGCGATCAGGGTCACAGAAGGCAGTGATGGATCACTACGCCGCCGTTCCCTCCAGAATTCACACTTGCGTGTTTGTCCCATGGCACCACTCACCCTCCTTTTCCGGTAACACATAAAAATGCCCCTTCCTTTTCCATCTCATCTGAACAGGAAATCAAAAAGAAACTCGCCTCCAGTTTTCACTTCAATTCTCCAGGCAACTTAGAGTTGACATAACAACAGTCAACCAATCGGAGCGAAACACTCCCATGTGGTCACTATCAGTTTTTCCATTTTCCTCTTTACCTTACCTACAACTTCTTCTTTATATCCGCCATTGTGACTACGTTCCTTAAAGTTTTCTTCATCCTATGCTTCATTTATTAAATATCGTAAAAATGCCATCTTTCTCCAACTTTACACACTATGTAATATAAAGATCAATTACAGAACTTTAAAAAAAATTCTATACTTCATGAAAAAACGTGAATTTGCAACATTCGTACTAAGAACAGAAAACCTAACACAGCACATATTAGAAAATGTAAGATTTAATTAGGTTCTCGCACTCATTAAACAAACAATCGTATTGTCACGACTACTTACTAATATCACGTTCTATGACAACACATTACCTTACGGGATCACCTATGTACATAGTTATTATCACACTCGCTTGGCTAAGATTTTGAGAGGAAATTTGTTAGATCACATTATAAGATGACTGTATACCTGGAGTGCAGACTTTACATGGTGGAGAACTGGCTCCGACGAGCAGAAGGAATGTGGCCCTCTGACACACGTCTACCAACTTTGATGGTTGCCTTCCAAATACTATTTATTCCGAAGGTTTCCACGCTTCTCCTAGGACAGGACACTATTAGCCCCCATCAGGATACAGAAGGAGCCATAGTGACAATGTAAATTAATACCACAATTAATAAATATTAATAAGGGGAACAAAAATAAGCCTAAACATCTATTTATCTATTTCTTAGATTTTTTGAGAAAATAAACATTTTATCTCGAAACATACAGCTAATCTGCTATGTCATGCTTAAACTGTAAGTTTGCAAACTTCTACTTCTAACTTCTACCAGGAAGTGACTTCCCTTTTACAGGAACAGAGGAAAGTTTAGCAACTTTTTTGGTGATTTTTTGCTGATAAGAGCCACAGAAGATAGAATACTATGTTTACTGAGCAGACAAAGTAGTAATACATTAATCTAGAAGGCAGTAAACTGTGTTTACATATGCGTTAAAGCTATTTATATTGAAAACAGTGAGCTAATTTAATAGGTGGAAATCTGTGAATGAAAAAGTTGAAGAGTAGTAAAATAATTAGCAGCACGAATTAGCCAAGAAAAAAAAAAAATCGAAAGCTATTTAGAAACGATTATTAGGAATAATATTCAACATGCATAGGAAATGAGAGAATCAATCTAGTTCATCTTATTTCTCGATGAAAAGATGGATAAATATAAGAAGTTATTCACTATTGGTACACACTACAACCATAAACATAGACTTCAGAAGCAGTCATGCATTGGCATAAAGGCCACTTTCAGAGCACTGTCAGACACAATTCTTGTCAGAATGCACTCAAGGCAAACCACAGAATCCAAACGACAGTCTCAACAGTTTAATGTGGAAGCGATGTCTAACATCACCATTGCTTCTCTAAAAGCGGTGAAAATTGCTAAGGATTACGTATAGCAATAAACTAACTCATATTTATCATCCTAAACTTTGCGCTTAATTGTCTAAAATTTTAATTTTTTGACAATACATTTACCTTTGTCTCGGAAAATATCTGATGGAATTTTCTGAAAATTTGCACACATATACACTTAATTCTATGAAAGGACATTTGGATAGATGACAGTCGTGGCTCGTAAACATTTTTTTGACGTGACTTTTCTACCGTATCAGTTGTTTCATTTATATTCATTCATGATAAATGTACATAATATGTGAATCGAATCTACTAGATGACTTTGTTTAATTTAATGCTACAATAAATGCATAGAAGTAATGAACCAACTTATTAATTATTTATTTATGAGAAGGAATGCCGATATTGGAGCATGCCATTATTCAAAAGCATAACATGATGATATAGAGACAGCGATAATGGAGTTATGTCGAAATGAATTACGATAGTTTCATAGTTTCGCCATTTGGAACAAAATACCAGGTATTGTGAATTACCTCTTCATAAGTAGTGCGGCGGCATATTTCGTTTGTTCCTCCATCACCCCCATTAACGCACTATGTACTCTATTATTAAAATTAGTTCCTTATTTTCCAATAATATATTCTGAAAGGTACAACAATGAATTACAGTCAATAAAATAAAGAAATTTTATGATTCAACAAGTCTTTATTAACAATAATATTAACTGTAGAAGTAACAATCACTTAACACTGGAGCACAAAACTGCTACCGAAAGTATTCTTTTCTTTATTCGTTTGCTTAACAGCCGCTAATCAATGGCCATTGTAGCACCAATTAATACCAATTGGGGGGTGGTCAGTTATTGATCCCATGGAGTTTATAGTGTTTTTGTAATAAAAGTTCATAAATTATATATTTTTGTAATTATTATGGCGTATGGATTTTGTATATAAATTATTGGACACCCAAATGTTGCAGAGAAAAGAGTTTACAAAAAGAGTATTTAAAATACATTTTACAAAAGACACAACATTTTAACAGATACTTATAAAAGATACACACACGTCTTTTAAGAAATATATTGTATAACTTATTTACCATATCTAGTACACACATATTTATTAGAAAAACACAAAACGGATTCTAATGGGAATAAATTCTTCTTTTGCTGCAATGAGCTGGACACGTGTATTTATTGCAGAAGTGCAAGCTTTAGTATGCTTTCCGTCCTTGCTTCTAGGGCTAAATAGCAGCTACCTGTCTTAGGAATATTGTAACCGCATTATGAGTTACTTTTTCCCCGTGATCACTGTACCCTTACCTTGACTGCAATTATAATTAAAGATACGCAAAGCCTTTATATACCTTGCACATAGAACAACAGAATTTTTAGCACTTCTCTTTACACAGAGTGTGCACAAATTGGGGTTTTAAATTTACATATTTTTTTTTTTCTTTGCGGTATCTTTGAATCATAAATTGAAGAAAAACTGTGGAAGTTTCTATTCTACATGCGCAGATTTGTTGTGTAGCCATGGTAACAAATAAACAAATTAAGACAACCCGCGTGCAAAAAAATGTTATAAAAACATCTCCAACATAGATCATATCTTCTGCTATTGCTAGAGACCCCTACATAAAGGCAGAATTTCCCCATCATTGGATTGGTTCGCATGGTCCGGACGCCTTGGCTTTTCTCCGTTTGCCCCCGCGGTCCCCAGATCTGGCCCCCCTGTGATTTTTTTCTTAGTGTACAAAAAGATCATGTACACGTTCCACCGCTACCTGCAGACCTAACTGAGCTGAAACGGAGGATTATTGCAGCAGTTGGATATGCTAACATCAGCGTGGCAAGAAACAGACTACCGGCTGGATGCATGTCGTGTCATAAATGGGTACCATATTGAAAAATTGTAATTTGTGTTATGGTAACTTCCACAGTTTTTCTTCAATTTAAGTTTTGATTCAAAATTATATTGTATACCACAATGAAAAAAAACATAAGTTTAAAACAGCTATAATCATTTGTGTACACGCTGTATTTATGATGCAAAGTTCTTGAGTTTGTTTCTTAAAATAATATTTCTTTCCAGAATTCCTTTTTGTGCGCTGTTTAGCCCACTGTTTCACGAAACAAGACGTGAATTATACGCTGCGATGTCAATCAGGTTGAATACGCCCTCCATTACCATTGCCGCATTTCTCGACGACAAGAACATGTTCTTAAGTACTTGTATACTTTGAGTAATTCTCCTTTAGCGAAATTGTAAAAAACAAGAAAATGTCTAACTTTACGTCACCCACCTTCATGTCACTGATAGTATTTACAAACAAATAATGAAATACAGCCCTCTATCTGCTATTATTACTGATTGGAATGTGATAAATATTAAGACAAAATACCCGGTTTAAACATTTGCAATAACTCAATAATTAATTTCCGCCGAAAGTTAATTTCTTGTGACAATGCGTATAACATGCAGCAATAAGTCATAAAAGTACAAAACAAAGTTCGCAGTTATAAAAGATATTCTTTGGGGTCAGTTAGCACCCCCTCCCCCCATTGGTAAATGCATTCTCACTTTTAGATTGACCGCTACGGGTGGCCGAGGTCATTCAGTCGCGGCCTCGTGAGCGAGAGGACTGGGGTTCGAATCCCACCAGGACCGTCCTCCTTGACTGAGTTTTTTTTCCTTCCATATTTTCCTCAATCCTCGTAAATCGCAAGTTCCGGGAAGGTACCCTAAACGTAGGCCAGAATCTTCCTTCCTTCCTTCCTTCCTTAAAAAAAAAAAAAAAAAAAAAAAAAAAAAAAAAAAAACAAACTTTTCTCAGTTTTTCATTTTATCTCATGTATTATCTGTGTCCACCGCCTGTGTTGCCTTAGTAGTTACAAAATGCGTCACACACCAGTGCACGGGGAGAAAGTATTTTCCAATTAGAAATTATTGGAGGAATCAACAAACTAGACAAAACGAGCTGTTTATTTCAAATGGTTTGGATAATTCGAAAAATGAAAAATCAAGAAAAGTGCTAATAACTTGAAAGATATCATGGAGAATATAATTTAAAGATTTCAACAACCAAGACAGAATTAATGACTTTTAAAGGGAACAATCATGTAAGATAGCTATTAATGAAGAAATGGTAGAACAAGTCTCTAGTTTTAATTATCAAAGTTTTAATAATCATACAGTAAAAATGATGATCTGAATATAAAACTAAACAAATTAATGACCATGTGCACCATCCTCGATCAGTGTTTGAAGGCGTTCAAATCGGCTTTGATTGCGTTCAATTTGATTTTATGTGATCAAAGTTAAACGAGGTACTGATTAAGGTCAACTTTGATCGCGGGTACTTGACCCGATCAACTCCATTGATTGCGGTCAAGTTACGCAAAATGGCTGCCCGTTTCTATTTTCTTGAAGGCAATGAGAACAAGATAATATACCTGGATTACTTAAATCGATACCAGCGTCAAAGTCAGCTCATGTAAAGGTTACACTTTTGAAAAGTATGGAGACAGGAAATTTGAAGAAAGATTCCGGCTATGAAAGGGTACAGTGCGTTGGCTAATAAATGAAATGATTGAGAGGTTAGAGTTTCCTACTAACCGAAGTTATCCTGTTTCTCCCATTAATAGAATTTTATATTTCAGGACTCCACACAAATAGCGATTGATTTATTATTTATTTATTTGATAACTAGAGCTCGCCTGGAGTCATTTTGAAATACATGGCTAAATCATTCCATGCCTCCTCCTTTGCCTTTAAAGAACATGAATCAGTCTCTTTTTTTTTCTTCCCCCCCCCCCCAGTTTATGGAGCATGCGATAGCCAGTTCCAACAGAATGCTTACCTCATGCTGAGGAAAATTTAGACCTTTAGTTGTTTCCCATTTTAATTACAATATGTAATCAAACACAAAATAAAAACAAAGGGATGAAGACAAGGAGAGTGTAATTGCACTATAACCTCTTTGGCTATAGAGTTAGATGCTTTCCTTTGAGTAATTATCGTCGAATCGTGATCGTTCAGCAACCTAGTGCCCGGTTCTTTGAACGAGAATAATTATTATGCAACTACAATTTTATCCTGATCAAAGTTTGATTACGTTTCAGTAACCCTAGGTCAGCACGATATGATTGAAAATGGTGCACATAGCAGTAAGACAAATTGAATGGAGCAATAAGGAAAACATTAAAGAACAAGACGACAAAAAGCTACATATGAAATTCTATAAAGTAAAATAGTGCCAATGGCAACATATGGAAGTGCAAACTAGACTATGAATAGGACAGATAGAAAAAGAATAGAAACCTCAGAGATGAACTTTTTAAGAGTAGTAGCTAAATTTACTCTCCTAGACAAATGAATACATTAGAATGATATGTAGTATAATTTAAATGAAAAAATAATGAAAACAAAAATAATTGGTATCAACATATATTAAGAATGATAGAGGCACGAATAATATTTTTACTAAATTATAAACCTAAAGGATATCGCCAAGACTAAGAACAAGATGGAGTGATATGCTTAATTGAGGACGAACAGTCGACAGGCCTATACCTTGTGGGAGAAGGAGAAGGAGGAGAAGAAGGAGGAGAAGAAGAAGGAGGAGAAGAAGAAGAAGAAGAAGGAGGAGGAGGAGAAGAAGAAGAAGAAGAAGAAGAAGAAGAAGAAGGAGAAGGAGAAATCAAGCTGGGAGGTAATTAAACACGCGGTACTTGGATCCAAATGCAAAGGAAACTATACATGCGCCTTTTGCCAGTGTTTAGGGTTATATAAGGAGCTGTATGGGGTTAGCCGAGGGCGACCTCTTTACTGCGGCCCATTTTCTTGGAAGGAGAAGGGGGTTAGGGAGATTTCATTTTGCAGGAAATATCACGCGATAAAGCGGGGCAGGTGCCCCATCCCACTGCTTCACAACTCGTAATATTCGAGGGCTCTTGTCCCACTCTGTACTTGGCTCATGGAGGAAGAAGCAGCAGCTCTCTTTTTTATTTTTATGTTCCTGCTGGAACCGAGCGCTATGCCATGCTTTTTACTACAAGGAATCAAAAGCTGTGAGATCGAAAATAGCCTTGCTACTGCAGCACCATAAAGTGACAGAATGTGTTGTGGACATTCCCCACCCAGACCTTGTAATCCTTACACGGCACCAGCAATATCATGCTTCCTGGTCACAAGTTACGACCTTATTTCGCTGCTATACTCTTTCTGCAATTTGTTAACGTGTTTATTTTTGTGCTGCACCATCTCTCTTCCTTGTGCCACATACTTTTTCCGCTGCCTCTAGACATTTTTTTTTTTTTTTTTTTTTTTTTTTTTTTTTTTTTTTAAAGGCGTAAAGGTCTGAAACACAATGAAAACACGCATGGGTCACATTTTTCAAGGAAGGAAAAACTAAAAGGTAGATTCGAACCTTGTTCCTCTGAAGTTCAAGCCTTTTTAATCAATAAATTCCTATTCCGACTGTTTAGCTTTTTCAGAATAGCGATATTTTGCTATTTTTAGGTGAGAGAGAATGATAGAGAGAGAGAGAGAGAGAGAGAGAGAGAGAGAGAGAGAGAGAGAGAGTCACACAACCAAAACAGTTTCCTTTACTACTTTAAAAGATTTTATTTACCAAATTTATGAAAGGAGGTGATGAAATTGACCTATCGCTGTGCATACATTTTTGGCACCTCTTTAAAATTATTCATCACTCGTTATACGTCACGTTTTTCAATATTTACAGGATATGTAGATTAGCCTCGAATGGGTATTTTTAATTTATTCCAGAGATAAAAGTCGCAAGGGATGGGATTGGGGGACAAAAGAGGCCACAAATTCTTAATATCTTCAAGTAAATGTCACCCTCTCCTGATTTTACTGATTCATTATTATACCACATGTGGTAGAAATGCTGTGAATAAAATTACTGAAAGAACAACAAAAAACATTTTTTTTCCCTGAAATGTTCATTATGGATGAATTTAATATCGAGAATAAATTACAATCTGCTTTTAATTTGTTTTCTTTATATTTTTTTCGGGCGTAAAAATCCTAAGTATGGCTTCGTTCGGAAGGGAAGTAAAGCCGTGGGTCCCGTGTCGTACATTTACGGCACGAAAAAGAACCTCAAGTCTGAAGGAAGAGGCCTCTGAGCAAAAATTGTCGGCCATTTCGCGCTCTAAATTAAATGGGACGCTGATGACCTGAGATTTTAAAGAACGTCCGCAAACAAACCAAATTAAATATTTGCAATTGGGCAAGTAGCATCCGTTTCTTTGAAAATGTTTCTTTTTTATTTCTAATACGCAGATTGCTTCGTAATCAATCGTATGAGTATGAGTATGTCATACACCAGATGTGTTTTCAAACTTGTACAATACGTTTTCCCACCTGTTGTGAAAGCGCTGTTAATGCAAATCCATGCTTTTAGCTTAGACAGTAATGAAGACGCGACTGGTGACATGCAGAACAATTGACTGCTATTACCGATTCTGATGCATTTTGAGAACAAGAAAGGAGAATATTTGGAACTAATAATAATTATTAAACATGCAAAATTATAAAATACATAATATCACCATCGAATTAAAAGGATTAAGTCTAAAGTTCATGTGAACATTTAGCTGTAATTAGCACCCACAGATGTCAGAAAGATGTGTAGTCAGACCATCGCTTCAAGTGTCATCTAGCGTAATAGTGTGGTATTTATTTGGACGCGAAATAGCTAAGTTATTTTGTCCAGGGACCTCTTTTTTCATGTATTGAGTTCTTTAGCGTGCCGTAAATCTACGACACGGGTTCCACGGCTTAAGTCCCTCACAGAAAAATCTATCAACCTCGGCCGAGTTTGAGGCCTCGAACAGCGATCAGAAGACCACCGGGGCCGATTAACATTGTATCAAATAATTAAAATATATGGAAAACATTCCTACTCTGTATACCGTAAACATTTGTCACTTCTTCGTGCATAAATATGTAGCATTAAAATATGCAATTACATAAAACCTGGTCTGTAGTTATTGTCATTGTGATGCTTAATTACGCAATTTTAATTTGTGATATGTACTTGAAATATTTTTAAATGATACATATATTGTCAATACATCTATTATTATAACGTTGCATCAAATCTTGTGCACCCTTTCGGGCATAAAATTTGCATTCTTACATCATCGCCAGTGCCCTTTTGCTTGCATACGTGGACTCCCTTAGGTTTCCATGTAAGATTATATTCGGACTTTAGGATACAGAGATTTATTGAATAAAGTAAACTGCTTCCAGGAAATTTATTCGTTTTGCCAGAAACGTGCTTGTTATAAGTATTGCGTGCACTTCAACAACGATCAATGCCCTTACCATTGCTTTTTTTATAAGAATGGTATACGCAAATGTCGCTATCTAAGCATTGGAATAAGCTCATCACTCCTTCAACTTGTATAATGAATAAAACACACACTTGATGTTAAGGTATGGCTTATTGGTAAACTAGGAAAAATAAATTAACGGAAAAGAAGATATATCTAGAGACATCAGTGGGGTATCCAGTGCTAGATTCAGCGGTTCCTTCCACTGCTATAAAATGCAAATATCCTTGAGTTATACAAGCAAGCTATAACATAAACCGAATTTTAATTTTATGACCACCACCGCAGAGGTGGCAAATTTAACGGGAGCTATTACTCAGGGTAAGGTTGAAATTTCCCACAAGACCTGCTGGCCTTTCACGAGCGCTGTGAGCAAAACCTGCGGTTTATGGCAAAAATCTATACATCCTCTACAGGATGCTCAAAAAGTGCTGTAAACATTTTCGGAACAATGTAAGTCTAAATAGATCTCCAAACTGAACCGTTAACCACAAAATTTGTGAACTGTGTGCCACATCCAGCTATCTGAAACATTTGAAATTTATAAAGGTTACAACGCATAAGCAAAGGTTACAACCTCTTTGGATTCATTATTTATTTGGTTGGTTTACGGGCGCTCTTTAACATCTAAGGGCGATAAATTTTGCTCAGAGGCCTCTTCTTTCATGCTTGAGGTTCTTTTACGTGCCGCAAATCTACAACACGGGGCCAACGGTTTTATTATTATTATTATTATTATTATTATTATTATTGGATGGACGTCACATTTAGGATTTTTACGCCCGAAAAAATTCATCGACTCCTGGATTCATTTGAGCACAATGGGATGGACAGCACTAAAAATATTGATAATATTTTATGACTGTCTCCGTGGTCGGTCTAGTAGTAACTTTTGGGTTCTGGAGGTCCTGGGTTCGAATCCCTGTTTGCTCCAAGCTGTTTGGGTAGGTTATTTTCGTTTTCTTTCTTTTTTTTTTTTTAACCCTGAGAAGGTGAAAACCGGAATAAAAAACTCCGAATTCATTTGCGCCATCATTAATTCATTGCATTTCATGTATCCCTACAGACTTACAGCTACAGATTCAGTCCACAATCTACAGACGTCGCAAGAAGACCAATGCAGTCAAAGCGACAATATATAAAGCACAAGAAAAAAAGTTGTTCTCTAACATCAAAGATTTTAAACCATTACAGCATACCTGTGTGTCTCAAATAATTAAAAATGCTATCACGTTTAGGTAAGAAGTTCATCTGTACTACTAATTTATCAATATGGAAGCTTACTGTCAGGCACACTCCAAAGGGACAATGCAGAAATGATGTCGAATTGTATCTAATATCGCATTAATTTGCTAACTGCATTGTATATTAATACATTCTTTTTACTATTTCTCATACTAAATATTCATGTTAGCTCCCTTTGTACAGCCCTAACCGACAGTTATCTTCAGCCTTTCAACCATAAATAACGACATTTTTCATTCGAAACGAAAGTGTTTCTGTCTCACGTATCGGTGAGAGGTAACTCGATTCTGTAATCCCAATATAAGGATCTTAACATATTTTGAAATGGCGGAATACTGTGCTGGTGTTGATTTTCCATAATATGCAGGTCTATAAGCTGCATTATGGAGGTATATTTATTTAATGCATGGGTATAAGAAGGTGATTTGAAAAGTTTTCGGCCAAACAATGAAGGAACGGATTTGTAATATTAACATCATTTTTTCACTTAATCTTTCTTAAAGTCAGTATATTTATTTCAGTGAGTAGGTTACGGTGGAGCCCGATTTGGATCTATTTCGCGATTGGAACCATTCTGCAAGAAGCCATGGCAGAAATCAGCTGCAGAGGCACACTGCATTATAAAATATGGCAGATATTGCGAGATTAGGTGTTAAACTTTACACCTACCACTGTAAGCAAATAAATAAACATATCCCATATCTGAAGTGCTTTTTTTCGGAAAGTCTTCAAAATACGACCTCCAGCTGCAATATCTGTAAAACGCTGACCAGGGAAGACGCATTTCATCTTTGAGACAGATTGTCCAGAGAGAGTCAAATCTAAGGATTACTGGGAATACTTCAACAATTTATACTATAAATCTCTAACCTACCTAGCATTAAAACATGTTTGTGAACAGGTGCATTCTGTTGATGAAAAACAATTCGTTTCTTCTGAAAATCGAATATTTCCTTTTCGTAAAGATTTGAATAGCACTTTTCAGTAAACAAAAGGGGGTGGGGGGAGTCATCTCTTGAAAGCTCCACTCGAGACAGGTATGCAGCAGTTGCGTTACACTGCACGCACAAAAGACGCTGACTACAGTCTAGGCGAGCTCTCTTCGGCTCTGCCGTTTCCCGTGATCGAGAGAAGCTATGTTGCCAGTTCTGTACAGCTACTGCGAGCGCGTGATGTTGCTATAACAGCAATAACAACAATAACGATAAATATAAGAAATATAACAAGAATAATAATACTGTAAACCGCTCGCGCACAAAAGAAACCTCTTCACTTGAACCAACACAACAAACAACTAGGCGCATGTGCTTCGGTTACAGCAGAGTTGGTAACATCACCGTGCGCCGGTGATTGGCACTAGCAGACTACGATGCGCGAATCATCACCAGCAATGCAAACAGTGAATTAATTCTTTAGTATGTAGTAGAGGTTGAATCTTGTAGCACAAATTATCTTATTAAAAACATAACAGGATATCCAATCAGAGGGCCGGTTTTAGTGTTTATATGTTAAAACGCACCAAAATAGCTTCATTTATTATAGAATTTAGATATGCTATTCACGCCTTAGGTTAGCAATGCTTACATCTATTATCTCTTTCTTTACTCTCACGAAGCGTCGGGCCGGAGACTCTGTGTGTGTGTGTGTATGTGTGTGTGTGTGTATGTGCGTGCGTGCGTGCGTGCGTGCGTGTGTGTGTGTGTGTTTTCGTTAGCTCTATGGTAAAGTCTGCAGTGATAACGTGGTTAAGAGTGCACGTTAGCCTGCACTTTTTTTTAAACAAACTTTTGTAACACATTATGACAAATTAGTGTTGTAATATTGTTTCCCAAACACAGTAAGTTTTAATGTTAACATATTATATGTACTATAATGATTTTATAATAGTTCCTTCAGTATTTATTCTATCGCATTCCCTGCACATGCACGAAGAACAAAATATGGCTCGTGGGCACAAATTCAAGAAGCCTGGGATGTTGTAGCCTCTCGTCCACACTACCGTAGAAATCTGACATCTATGCTCCGAAGATTGAGGGCAGTTATACACCCGACATTAATTTGTGTTTATTTCTAAATGTTTTCACTTTAAAAGATTAAGATTTCTGTTCATGTATTTATTAAATTATTTGTAAAGAACGCGCTAGTTTTTGATTACATAAAAACAATAATAAAAAATAAAACAAACATTTTGAGAGGCATTTGAACCCTAAACCGCTCGGCCATCGCTATTCTACCCTAATGTTCTTTCCAGATGCTTATGAAGATATCCGATCAACACGAATCTGTGGACGACTCATTTTTTTCCCGCCAAAGGGTGTACTAATGAATTCTATTGCTGTTAAGCACTATAACGATATTTTCATACGGAAGCTTTTTTTTTTTAATTTAGTGTTAGCAAGTGCAACACCCATCTTGTGGAAGGTTTTTTCATATAGAATTTTTTTATATAAAATATTATCTATACGCTTCTTGAATTAGCTATAACCTTAGCAATATCACGAATTTTAATTCGTTGGTCAAGTAATACCATACCCTACTTATTGACTATTAAAATAGTTTTTGAAACGATTTGATATTTCAAATTAATCCTTAAGACATACCAACGTAAAAAGTAAATACCTTGTCAATTACATAGCCCTCTATGATCGAGGCCGAGACTTTTCATACCGCTGGTATATTTTAACTTCTGGATTTCACACATTAGCAAAATAGAGTTTCACATTTGAAGAGTTTAGCTCTTTTTTATCCCAACACGAGTAATTAGTAATGCGTATGGTTATCTTAGGCGTTTCAACGTCTATGTAAAAAGCAACCATTCTCATGAACCTATCAGGGGCGAAAGTTATATTAAGTGCATACTTTATATGAAGTAAATACATATATGTCTACATCTCTACCACATATACTTTTGTAACTAATCTTTTATTGCTTTCAAGCAATTCCCTTTACACTGCTGTAAAACAGTTCGCTTTCGTGTATGTCCCATTCATTAACTGAGTTCATATTGTTCATTCCATTAGTACACAGAATGCAAACCAACGAAACGACCAATTAAACAATTACATTTGAATTTAAATTAATAAAAAAATGCATCTCGGTTCCTTAGCCATGTAAGAACAGAATGTATGTTTTTAAACAAGGATATCAACTGTACCTTAAACCAAAGATTCAGTTATTTTAAGCGCATTCAAAGCATTTCAATGTCATGGGCGAGAAAGGGGTCATTTTACTCTCTAAAAACACACTATACAGAGTGGCGCAAAAGTAACTATACACTAAGTGAATTCAAGCTAACGTATATAACTTCTTTGTATGTTATGTCCAAAAAGTTTTCCTTTTTCGTTTTGTTCAAAATGTTTTACTTCTTCATTTGTTTTTAACAGCACTGTACGTATGTTTCTAGATTGGTAATACTGTCAGCACAGTTACAGTATTATATATCAGTTACTAACGAGGTTTAAGTGCTGTAACGTGAGATTGGAAAGAACATTTCGGATCAAGTTCACATCACGTAAGGCTGTTTAAAATGTAATTCACAATTTTGAAATTGAAGGTTCTGTTTTGAATGCACATCGTAGTCGGCGATCTAGGACAGCACGGACTGGTCTGTCTGGCTGTCACCATGAGTTCAAGAAAGTCTACAGGACGATTAGCGATAGAATTTCCAGCCACATCACATCGATCAGTCCAAAGAATATTGCATAAGCACAAGTTCAAAGTGTACATTCCACTTTTGATACATGATTTGTTGGAATATGATCCAGACAGGCGGCTATACTTTTGTGAGATTATGTTCCATCAGCATCGACATGACCCCAATTACTTTCAAAACAATGTGTTGTCGGATGAGGCCACCTTTAAGTTATCGGGACATGTAAACCGACATAAGGTAAACCATCATGTTGTTTTGTAGCAAGCGCTAAATCAAGTGGCGTAAATGTGTAGGGTGTAATATCGGCACGTGGTGTAATTGGGCAGCACTTTATTGATGGAAATCTCCATAGTAACAAGTACATGTTTCTACATCAAGAGGTTACTCTAGGAATCATCTTGCATTTGACAACGTTGATCAACTTTATTTCTAGCATGATGGAACTCCTGCGCATTATGCTACAATTGTTCTAGAAGAATGTTTGGACGTCGTGCAAAAATTGAATTCCCACCATGATTCCCTGATCTTACTCCAATGATTTCTTCCTTCCACAAACCTTGAAGAGCTTCATTATTTATATTGAGAACGCCTTCCAAAAATCTGGACAACAACATTCAGTTAGTATTTGCGTGTATGTCAGAGTGTTCTATTGGGGTGCATTAATGCAGAAAGGAAAAAGTTTGAAGATAACAAAAAAATGAAATTTTTTTGCTAACTGAACTTCGCTGAGTGTTTAGCTGCTTTTGAACATAAAAAAGAGTGCAAATCTTTGTTAACTGAAAATCAATAAGTGTGTAATTTTTGCACCACCCTGTATATCTTATATTTTTAGGCTGGGTATAGATCTATGTAGCCTTATAACTGCATTAATAAACACCGGAAGGTTAGAATCAATGTATTCACTCTGAATGAAATGAATTGCCTAATCAACTAACTTCAATTAGGGATTAATAATCTTCGTTTTCAAAATAATGTCACATTAGTAAGTGAAAAACTAAAAGAAAACACAAATTGCCTTAAAATTCAAACAAGCCTTTGCAACTGGAGTTATATTATCATGTTTATACAAATCATTATTTTTACTTTAAAATAACAAATAAAATTATCCATACATTGAACTTCGGTAGTTCTCATTGCTAAACATTTGCTTTCAACCGCTGAACTACGCAGAGCAAACAAATTAACGCTCATTATTTGTTTTTGTCATTTAAAGGCTATAACTTAAATTCCTCAGCATAGTCATTTATTTCTTTTTGTGTCATTAGCTATACATTTTTTTCAACCTTTATGATGGGTTTTATCTCTCAGTAAGAAATTGTACAGGATGATTACAAAGTTTGGATACCTTTTTGTGAAAAACAGATATTAGATTCAAACCAGTACAGTGAATGTTATCCTAACATACAGTAACACAGTTCACCTAAGTGCATTCCACCTGACCACCTGCACTTCCAAACACTACTCCCAGCAACGCACCGCTTCACGAAACACCATTACAGGTGCGTTATTGAGCACTGCATGACTGTTACGCTCTTTTAAATGATCAATGGATCTTGGCGGTACGTAAAGTCAGAAGTGAACAAGCCAAAATCAATTCCGATTGCATGCGGAGCAAAGCTATTCGGTAGCCTTAATTTGATTGATCTAATTCGTTGTGATAATTGCCAGATATATGGATAGTTTTAACAAAAAGAGACAACGTATCAATCAGGCTACTTGTTGTGGTCACAAGGTGGAAGATCATTAGAACGTGGATCCTAAATGCGGTGTTAGGCACTGGAAATGTGGCTTCCAGGTACTAACGAAATGAGAGGGTGCGCCATCCTGTTGGTTTCCAAGACAAATTGCGGTTGGAGGAAGAGCTGCAGCATTCCGAGATATCAAATGCCCGTCACTGTGGGTTTTGCGAAGAAACCTTACACTTTTGTAATCCCCAACCACACATTGGGTATTTCGTTCCCAATCTGGATCTCATTTGTGTGTTCATCTGCCCACACTCCGCATTGAAAGGTGGCAGCACATTATACAGCAAATTATCCTCTTCGACTCCTTGCAACAGGTCGGCACACATTGCTTTGAGACCTTCCTTCCCAGCTTGTGTCGAATTTGGAGATGGTAGGGTCGTTTTGTCAAGGTTTAGTGGAGAATTTTCCACATTGTCGGTTGTGGTACACCCAACTCCCGACTTAGTCTCTTAATTGATGCTTTTGGATTTCTACTAATTGCATCCTATGCCTGTTGCACAGTTTCAGCTAACACAGTGGGCGTGCCGGAATGTTTCACATCCTGCACACCAACCGTGGTCTTGGATTTCTGAACCAGTGGTCTGATATTTGTCCTGGTGGGAGCGGGTTTATGGAAGTTTCGTTCAAAGTCCGCTTGAGCCTTCTGGTAAGCAAATCCCCTTAACGCGCGCACACCACAGCTATTCTTTTATTTGGTTTATTTACGAACGCTCTTTAACATCTCAGGTTATCAGCGTCCCATTCTATTCAGGGCGTGAAACGGCCGACAAATTTTGCTCAGAGGCCTCTTCTTTGAGGTTCTTTTTCGTGCCGTAAATGTACGACACGGGTCCCACGGCTTTACTTCCCTTCCGAAGGAAGCCATACTTAGGATTTTTACGCCCGAAAAAATCCATCGGTCCTGGCCGGGTTCGAACCCGCGATCTTGGGTTTTGGAGGCAAGTATAGTTACCACTACACCACCACGACCGACATAATAATATCTTTGAGTTCACCTATATGAGCAATACATACTCAGCCGTTTTCTTAAAAATAGATCGAAACTATATAATCAATCTATATTATAGACTTCATTTTTTCTGTATACAACTACAATGGAGATACCATTTATAACAATTAGTATTTTAGGCGTCCTTTTACTTTGCTTATAGGGTTACCCTTAGATGGTTATTAAAAATGTTATTTTCATATGTTAAATGTTTAAAATATTCCAATGTGTACTGTAATTACCAGTTTTGGTAGATAAACAAGTATAGGCACAAACTAGAAGGATGGAAGTGTCAGTAATCCCCTCACTTTCATAGGGTGACAATTATACTTTAGTGTTTACATGATACGCGTTAATTTTATATGAAGTAATACCCTAGTGACCACATCATTTCACATATCTTTTTACAATGGCTAAGCAGATAAGACATGCACAACATTTCAGATCTGAATGGCATTAAATAATTTATGCGGGTACTTTTAAAGCACATACGAGGGTAGGTCCATAAGTTTACGGCCCGATCATTTTCTAGGTATGATAAAGACAAAAACTTTATTTCACTTTTCAATATAGTTACTCTTTATTGCAATGCACTTCTCACATCTTTCAATTAACCTTTCAACTCCTCCTTCAAAATAGTCAGAAGTCTTGTCTGCAAAATGGGCATAAACAGCATCCATCTCTTCTTCGTCACACTTACATTTCCTTCCTCGAAGAAACTTTTTGAGTTTTGAGAAGAGGAAATAGTCACTGGGAGCTAGATCTGGGCTTACGGTGGATGGTCGACCTCATTGAAGCCACAGTTCTTTACAGCTTCCTTTGCAACAAGAGATGCGTGCACAGGCGCGTTGTTGTAATGAAGGCGCACACCACCACTCAGCTTTCCTCGCCTTTTGTCTTTAATGGAAGCACGTAGTCTGTGCAGAAGGCCAGCATAGTGCTCTCCATTTACTGTGGTGTTCCTCTCATTGCAGTCAATGAAGAGTAATCTTTCACTGTCTCAAAACTTGTGGTCATGAGCTTCTTGGTTGACTGAGTGACCCTGGCCTTTAGAGGCGGTGCTTCGCCAGGTTTACGCCACTCCATTGATTTTCTTTTGGACAAGGGATCACAGTAGAGGATCATAGTTTCATCTGCTGTAAGAATGGTTTGCAGAGCTCCAAAAATGCATGACAACAGATGATTCGTTGCTGCTTTTGTACTAAAGAAAGAAGTCTAGGCACCCATCTTGCACTAACCTTATTCATGTTCAAATGTTCATGAATAATTCGAAGGACTGTTGTTTTAGAAAGTTTCAACCTTGCTGCTATTTCTGTAACTTTGAGCCGCCGGTCTTCCATAATTTCTCCTTCCACAAGAGCGATGTTTTCAGGAGTGTGCACCTCCAAGGACGACCTGCACGCTCTTCGTCTTCAGTTCTTTCTTGACCCATTCGAAAAAGTTTGGCCCATTCTTTTAGGGTAGAATATGAGGGGATGATTCCCCATATACACCGTCCAATCGCTGTTTAATTTCAATTGGAGTAAGTCCTTCTTTTGTGAATAGCTTAATAACAGCTCGAATCTCCATTTTGAACGTGTCACAATCTTCTACACATAGTCTCTTTTATGCAACTATATCTGAACAACTGAACACAGCGGAGCGAAGTTACAGCTGCAATCATGTACTTAACAGATTAGGTATGACGCCAGCTAAGGGTTTTGTGAAGGCGATAATCCTTCGGCGAGGCGGGAAACTTATGGACCTACCCTCGTACATTTGCAAACATTACTCAGAAAGTACTAATTCCTAAGCTGGGTCACTGAGATAAAGCACAATTTGCGCTGACCACTTTTCCCCAGCTTGTTTGTGTGGGTTTTGTTTGCTTACTCGAGTTCCTCATGAAAACGAACATTATATCAGTTTTCGCGACACACATCAGCGAGACAAAAGGCGGCACAGAGACTGCAACGTTCTCTTGGGAAGCAACACGTGAAACTAGTATGTGGCAACACCTGTTGCTTGGCTAGTTATTCCTTTGCTGTGTGTTTATGCCTGGCAAAAAATGTAGGTAAACTAGAAAGACAAAGAGCAAGTAAACGGGATCCTTTATTTGCACAGTAAACACTGTGCTTTTTAGTCTGTTAGTAGTTTTACATTTTGTTTTTGTTAAAGTTAAACTAGAAACGGTGATTTTTCAGCGCCTAATAGTGAAGTGAAATTAAACTCCTCTGTTTATATACAAGTTGCTCTGACTACTTCACGCGTATTAATGTGTTTATACTGGACCTTGTATCCAAGCATAAAGATTATAATGCACATTGAGAAATAATTCCATGTGATGGATGTGAACAAATGGTCACGGTCACGGCTTATATTAGTTCAGCTGCTACACACAATTCCCACTCTCCGAATATACTCGCGACCCCCAAATGGAAAGACTGCTTTTGAATGCTTGCTGAGGAGGAGGGGTTAGAGGTGCCTAGAGGTTATACAGATAACAATGTGATTAAATTTATAAAATTTAGTTCCGATACTGCGTAAATGAAACAATCGTTGCAACAATGGAGCAAAATAATTTTATGAACATAAATATGACTAAAACATTTAAATAAGAACTTTACACTTTGGGTTGTGCAGTGAGGTTATACGAGTTATGTGCAGCCTGAGCGCGGTTACTTATTAGGGAAATACAGAAGCTGCAACCTGAAAAAAGGAAATACAGACGCTGCACGCAAAGCTATAATTTATATTTTTACTGAAACCATAAAATGACACTGTGTTTAAAACTGATATTAAAGGCACTAACTGTGTTATAAGAGATGTTGAAAATGATGCTCCTCAGCGGCAATACATTGCTAAGATCTATATAGGACACTCTTGTATTTCAACTAACATTTCTTTCCTAAGAACAAGTGGTTCGGACCACGTTTCTTGGCATTGAGAAATTCTGTCTCTCTATCATTACATTTCTACAAGTTGGCGAACAGATGGATTGCTACGATCTTTTCGTGAATCGTCTTTTCTCTGCAAGAAGTCGTTTTTACCCGTTCTTCAAGAACTTGTTTATGTGACGGCATAACTAACGAAGAACAATTGGCGCACAATTTACAAACGAACACATACCACTCGCTCAAACTAACTACAAGCTGTTATTTGCACATGCATTATGGGCCTTGACGACCAACGTCTCGTAGTAAGCGCCTCTCTTTACCCCAACCCGTTACCCAAATAACCTCATTGTATTTTTTTTAAAAATGGGTGGTACACATACTATTTTAAAATGCAAATGTAGTTTTTGAATGCAAAACTTAGCTTATCTTACATACGCATAGCTCCACAGGCATTTGTATCAAACTGCATCTGAAGTGTTTCATATAAACTATAATGGCGCTTTGTATTGTTATTTACCAGTCTTTGTAAGGTGAAACAAAAAGTACTATCAGCCAGATTCTTGATGTTTGCTCTTATTAAATGCTTTATCGAGAGTATATAAGTGGATCATTTAGCGATCATTTGTCCATGTTGTCATGGATATGGCTGCTGAGGTGTAGATTTGTGACACAGTCAGGTTAGTACTACTGTTAAAGCGGACTTTAAATCGTATATGACATTGTAGGTCGATAACCTCAAGTAGAAGAAAATGTATTGTTTCATTCGCTATTGACAAAGGCATTATACCTTCTTAAATCTCCTTGCATCTGATTGAATTCTTTAAGCACACCTGGGCGTAATCACCTTCCAACAATCGCACAACACTACCTTGTTTCACAGATCTACAGCACTAGACTAAGTCATCAATCAAAAACTTCACCGAGAACAATTTTAAAAGCATCATTAACATTTTTATCAATATATTTATCTCTTAAGATTTACACTTCTTTTCAATGCAAACTTCGGAGCTCCCATCCCAGCAAGGGACTTCTTGTAATAAAGTTTAGAGACACAATAAGTTTAGAGATTAAGGAACTCAAACTTTACAAGCGTAGTAATTATATTTTAAACTGCATAATATGATTTATTTAGTATCCATTCTACAAAATGTGAGTAGCAAAGCCTTAGTATATGCCATACATGATACTACTTTTGCCATAGTTGGCAATCGAATATAAATAAAAACTGAGACCTGACAGGCTAATTTAAAGGACACATTCTGTTTCTACATATCAAAATTGACAGGTAACAATCATTATTGTCCCATAGCTGAAAATCATCTTCCCTTGTGTAATATTTTTCATACAATATTAGGCTCATTCATACTATATAATGCGTGCGTATTTAAATTTGTTTTATTATTATTATTATTATTATTATTATTTTATGGCTACAGAAAATATCATGGTGCGATTCCTCCTTCACCCATGAGTCTAACAGGTTAGAATCAAATGCTTAGCAATATGTTGATTATGGCAATGGTAAAGCATTCTTTGGCAATCATAGTAATTATTAACACAATAATAATAATAATAATAATAATAATAATAATAATAATAATAATAATAATAATAATAATAATAATAATTTGTATCCGTCTAGTTTTGTTTTAGTGAAATCTTTAAGTAACTTAACAGTATACTGTTTTAGTATCACAAGTAACATCATGAGAAGGTCGGAGTTCGTGAATTTATCTGGAAAGCTCAGACCCTCGAGTGATATTTATTAGGATTATTTCACGAATGAAATAAGAATTTAAATATAATTCCTCTAAACTTAGCTTACAAAATTGAAATGGTTGTATATTTGCGACATAGATGACATAGTCAACTTGCGACAGAAGAACGCCTATTGTCAGTAATGCCAATAGAGAAGAACAAAATATGGGTTTAGTACTATTACTTGAATAGAATAAGAATAAAAGTAATATATATATATATTTGAATTTCGCGCACAGAATACCAACACTTGTATAATATGTTACACTTATGAATATGATGAACCCTCCATTTTGCGTTATGACTGTCGATTGTCTATACTTTTGTTGCTATTAATAGCTCCCCACCGCTTGCTCGTAAAAGTGTCAGTGACGCGTGCTCAGGAATTATATAATGGAGTATAGAGTTGGCTACACTTACCACAAGACAAATGCGTGATAAAACGGATTTTATCAAACTTTTTTTCTTCGATACATTTTGAAACACCACACTTCAGTACCATTACATATTACACTTCCGTTAGAACTGTCCTTACGCTTGAGGTTTCTTCCAGGTAAATGCGGGCAGGAATCCTAAACTTAGGCGTCGAACGTTTCCATTAAAATAGTCGGGCGTTGAACACTTTTAAGGCAGTCGTTATTCTTTAGATTCAATCAATACTTAGAGCAAAGAGTATGAACCGAAGGAAATCCCATAATTGTCCTCTCTTTTAAAATGTATATAAGTGGACACTGTGTTTAATACAATTAAGAGGCAAAGAGGGCGGCGCGATTGTTTCTACGAATATATTTATGTAATTAATGCGAATGAGTTCTCAATCCACAAGGGGCTGTTTTACGAATTTTTAACTTCCCCGCTTTTTAGGAACGCGGTCAAGTCTGTTCAGTTTTCAAAAGCGCAAAACTTCGAGCAAGCATCACAACAAGCAGCCTTATCGATACGTTGTCTCTTTTTATTAAAGCTATCCATATATCTGGCAATTATCACAACGAATTAGATCATTAAATTAAGGCTACCTAATAGCTTTGCTCCGCATGCAATCATTTGGATGTTCAACAGCAGTTCGCAGTAACAAGTAGAAACGTATTAAGTGAAGTGGAAGTTAACACCTGTCGATGGGCGTTCATTAAGAGAATCGCGTCGTTAAGCCGCGAAAACGCCTGCGTTAATCAGACAACGTAAGGTCGACTCACTGTTGCCGCAATGCGTGGTCATTAAATGAGAATTTCCCGCAATTCTTTTGCATGACCTGTTTTCTGCACGCCCGAACTCGACTGACGGACAAGGTTACAGGAGCTTGTCACGCACTTCACATGCACGTTTCTTAAGCTCTTCGGATTATTCGAAATGGGCACAGGGTCAACCCCCATTACCTAAGTACTGTGATGTAGACATAAGCGCCTTCTTTCTACGCAAAAGCGGGTAGGTAGACATGTGCAAAGAATGCCACGAGACGAGCTCTTGACTCAAAATCCCACGAGTGTGCTGATGATGATTAAAAAAAAAGAAGAAGAAGCTGAAAAATATACAAAAGGCTCAATAAAATCCTCCACATCTTTAGCTGGGAAAAATAATTTAATGTCACAAGGATAATAAAAGTTGTAATGTCGAATACAACAATTTCTTCCTCCGTTTTAACAACAGCTTTAAAATTAGCTATTGTGTGATTAATGTTTCAAATCTGCTCTTATTTAAATTAGAAAATATTGCTATATGTTTAAAGTATTGATTCTCAAAATATTCGGTTAGGTTTGCATCAACACTCAGTTACAATATTATTTCCAAGATTTTACATGTTCGTAAATTATTCTTTCTTATTATAAAGGTAACTTCTAAATGTATAAATTAACACAATAGTCGAAACATGTACAGTACAAATGGGCAGAATAATTCATTTCTTTAATTTGATGTTTAAACACATGCTTTGCTTGCTGTAATATTAAAACCTTTTCCTGTGTAACGTAAACAAAAACTGAAATTGGGATTGTTGATCGGCATAAGAATGTCTATGTAAACGTTTGTGCAGTCATCATAACAGTACACAGTTTTGAAAAAAAAAAAAAGAAAAAAAAACTTTTGAGAAAACGATAACACCTACACACTGACGTAATAACAGTTGCAGTCTTCAGTTTTCTTGTTAGCAACATTACTTTAAATTCACAATATTGAATCTCTCATTTAACCATGCTTTATTTTACTTCACAAATATATATCTTGCCTTTAAGAGCTTTCCTTTTAAAATCAATAGCAACAGACAATAACAGTTACTTTCAGTTTGTAAACAGGCTTGCCATTCTGCTCACAGGTTCACAACACCTGTAGATAACTTAAAAATCCTCACGTAGCGTAACGGGTTATGGGTGGGATTGATTTAAATGTTCAACTGTGAGCGTATGCCAAAAAGCTTTGAAAACATGAAATATTGAAAAACATTTCCATAGACATTAAGTTGAAAGTCTCTTACAAATGAACATTTAAAAATTTTTTTTTTTAAATTTAAAAATGTTTAACAGAGGTGTACTATCCATTTATTTTGAACTCAAGGGCCTTTATATTAATTCAAAATGTTATAGTTCATATAATAACATTAATATTAATCTTGCTTAGATTTATTAACATTAGGTAGGAATAAATGTGAAAACACAAATTAACAATAGCTCCTTTTCATAGCTGATTTTGTAATAATAGCTGTAGATCATATTATTATTATTATTATTATTATTATTATTATTATTATTATTCCATGCGGTATATAGCTGCATATGCAATGCAGAAATAAATGGAAGGGAAACGATTTGGAATCCAAAATGTGATCATGCAGTTTTGAAATGTCTATTTTTTTCAGATCTTGGCTTAATGCGAATCTACAACTAATGTCAGCATTCACCCTTGTGCCTCTATGTCTCCATTAATAGAAAATGTCTATGAACCTGGTGCTGGTCTACATTAAAGAGAACATCTTCTTTACTTATGGTAGTATCTGCAGCTTGGCACCATCGAAGCATATCAAAGTTTTAATGCAATACAGTCGTGACATGAGAGCAACTATGTTTTGTGTTTGAACTCCGTGCTGAAATCACTCAGTTACAGTTATTTGTTGGTGTTGTCAGGTGGCATCTTTTCTTAGTGTGTTTAACGATGCCCAAACAAATGACAGATTGAAAACTCATTGCATACTACAATTCTTCTGCAATTGAGGAGGCCTAGCATAAAGTATGAGTATATTGGAAAGTACTGCATATTGTTTGTATAATGATATAAAATAATCAAACTTAATTAAATATTTTTGCTTTTTGTCACATGTTAGCACATAAAAATCCCAGCCCTAGGGATTACACTAAACATGACAAAGCTTTCGGGAGAGCGAATCCTGAGTGTACTATAAAATGAGAATCCAAAATATTTTTCATCTGAACCGCGGATATATTATAGCTGGAACAACAACTAGTAAGTGATATCAGTGTAACATGTACTTAAGACAGTCTTTTTATTTATTTATTTATTTTTGTTCATTCGATTTTACAGTCTGCATTAAACACTGCAAAACAACTGTAGTACAATAATTGCATGAGAATTTAAGCTACGGATCATTATTAAATTACATGAGACATAAGTAATACATTCCCCCCTTTTTTATTATTTTGTTGCAAAGGATTCCGTATACTATATTATTGCAGCACGATTAAAATGTACTTTCCCTTTCTCCCCTCCACCTAAACAGGCCTGCACGTAATTCGTGCAATGTATCCTTTGTTCATGGTTAAGCTACGTCACGCTTTGCTAGTTGGTAAGGCAACAAATGTCGAGACAAATGAAGGCGCACAGTAGCCAATCACAGCGTGGTTTTTCCGAAATAGACTATCGATGTATAACAATCTCGAACGATTAGGTTTATGATTTAATTTCTTTACAGGTTACATTTTCAAAGGACCCTAGTGGTCTAGTGACAACCATACTTGCCTCGTAGACCCAAAACGGCGGTTTGAAGTTTTTTTTTCGGGCGTAAAGATCGTTAAGTATGACTTTCTTCGGAAGGGAAGTAAAGCCGAGGGTCCCGTGTCGTACATTTACGGCACGAAAAAGAACCTCAAGCCTGAAAGAAGAGGCCTTTGAGCAAATTTATTGGCCGTTTCACGCCCTGAACTAAATGGACGCTGAGATGTTAAAGAGCGTCCGTAAATAAAACAAATTAACAACAAATCTTCAAAGTATCGCCAATTCCCATCTGGCATTAATTCGGTGTTTTTCCGTCATTCCATTACCTTCCATATACAGATATTTTCATAAATATTATTTATGGTTTCTTCATGAATGTAAATGTAACACAAATTAACTGACAATTGCATACGGTCATGTTGTAGTACTTTTTATACGTTTATTTAATTCGGAACAGTGAACTTAACTGTGGCAGTTTTCAAGGCAAACTGTTAACTTCCAAGAACCAGCGATGCAAATAGCAAAGCACACATAACACTAAAAATTCATATTATTTCCTATTGCTCCTGAAAAAAGAAGTTTGCCCGGTAAATGATAACAGCATTAGATTACTCCCGTGCAATATGTCTTAAGAACTAATTCGTCATTCTTGATGTGCAGTCTCATCATATTTACAAATAATCATTAAAACACCTGTATTTATAACAAGTATATCAATTAAAACGTACTGCTACTATAAAATACTTTCATAGAACCGTCTGTTTAAGAATTTGATACAGAACGGTATCCGTCATACAGTGAGACTAGTGGCATTTCCTTTTCATTGCTTCTGGAAAATCGCGCTTTAGCCTTTGCATCTAATTCCATCAGCTCCTGTATCAAAGAGCTCCAGCATTACAAGCAAATATAACGCAAATGAAACACTAATTACTTGCCGTGTAGTCAGAAGCCGTTTCATTGCTCTTGGAGAAAACCTCAAAGGACATGAATCGCTTTAGTTCCAAATGAATGATTTACCATACAGATGAAATATGTGTATGTATGTGCGCGGTTATATTCCAATTTTCTAATCTCATTCTCTTTTAGAATAACGCTTTCTAATGATAGATTTCAAGGAAACGCAAGGCACCCCAAAATGAAGTTATTAGGAAACAATCATTCTTAATTCATTAATTTAAAATGCATTTAACATACCTTTAAAGGCAACAACTTGATATATATAAGCAATAAAACGAAGCTACCCACAAGGAACAATGCAGCTAAAATAACAAAAACTAGAGAAGCATAAATTGATAAAAAATTTAAATAGTTGCACAAATAGCGCAATATATCTAAAAGTTCTCGGCTTGACGACATGTCGTGAAAATGGCCAAATTACTGTGACTATTTCAGTCATCGTAAAATCGACCAATGAAACGAAACAAAAATTTGAATTTTGACCAATCACAGCCCGATATTGCAGTGAAATTGTCGTTAAGTTTTATTAAATACCTGTTATCACGGGACGTGCATTTGTCTTATGGCCAGTGTAGCCAACTTTATACCTCCACTAATAATTCCTGAGCACGCATCACGCACTACATTTCTGAGTTTTCAGTAATTGTAAATTTAACAAACTTAATGAGTATTCTCTCAAACAACTGTTTTTGTATAGTCAGCCAAATAGTCTGAAACAATTTTGTAAATTATGTAGCAATATCTGTCTAAGCAACCACAATCTTTATAAAAACACGCTGCTCAGGATGGTAAAATGTTTTATCTGTTTTGTTTTTCTTAGTTGGTATTAGTAAATTGAACGGTAGCGACTGTAATAGTCGACTATGGTCTATTTCATTCTTACGGTTTCTGAATGCAGATATTCACAAATAAGTAAATTTTATACAATTGTTAATAATCTGTGCGCGAATTAATATATATATATATATATATATATATATATATATATAGCCCTTATTCTTATTATATTCATGAAATAGTCCCAAACCCGTATTTGGCTTCTCCCTATTAGCATTACTGACAATCTACATTCGTATGTTGCCACATGGCTTGAAAAGGTTAAGTATGCACAATACAAATGTACAATTATTACAATAATGTAAGCCAAGTTTACGGCAATTGTATTTAAATTCTTATTTTATTCGGGGAAATAGTCTTAATAAATATCCCTTGAGGGTCTGAGCTTTCCAGATTAATTCCCTCACTACATTCATGAATTTATCGGCAATATCAGACCCTCTTGCGATATTATTTGTGATAATTGTTAAGCACCATTCTTTGGATGGTTCGTTGTACAGTTTTAGACGCGTATGTGTTGTCAATTGTTTGTGACGACGGCGTAAACAAACTAGTGTTAACATTTTCTACAAAATGGATAAAAATGTAATACGAGCTATGACAAAGTACTCGTTTTGAACGGTTTTACCCCAACAGAAATACAAAAGAAGTTAGATTGTTTCCTTCATTTTCGACAGTCAAAAAGTGGGCTGAATTTTAGATTGTTCATACATCCATTCAAATTGATAGGCACTCAGGGCGTCCCAAAACTACTACGACCGACGAAATTGTGACAAACATTCACAATGCCATTTTATAAAGATACTTTTCTCCGGCTACATTCTGGGTATTTTCCTTCTAGTATTCTTCCAAGGTTAAAACTGTTCAAACATTAACGAATTCTGATTACTGTGTTACAGAATCCTCAAACATAGCAATGATCAACATTTACCTTAATAAATTATTTATGAAAATATTATACTGCTTTAACTATCAGTTTTGTGTTCAATGGAAAATATACCGTCATTTTTATTCGATTATCATATAAAAAGTACGGAGGAAGAGGCCTTTGTGCTCACTTAGACTTTAGAGAGCTCGTGCACTAAACTAAAGTTTTGCCTTGTGCACGAAAATGCCGGATCAAGTACAGAAAAGTAAAATAAAATACCTCAACTATAGCAAAGGCGCAGCGCAGAAGAAAAGGTGATAATGCACGTTAATTAACACATTGACACGCCCCAAGCCTTTCTTAATAGAAATGGAATCTATATGAGTTTCCGTAAAACCCGTATGTATGTCTTTGAACAACGTAAGCGATATTTACAAGTTAGACTATAAATTAAGCAGCTTTTCTGTCAATTTGCAATGTTTACAATGTCTGAATTTTAGGTACAGTGTTAAAATGTGCATACGTTGTTAGATTCCTGCTAGGTATAGCTGCACAAAATTCTGATTAGATATAAGCAGCGATGCACAAGTTCGCACTCTACTTAAGAGAGGAATGTTTGAAGCTATCTTACAGATACTTCCTTGCAATAGTCTCAAATTCAAACCCTTTCCCTTGTTCCTTCCATTCTTACTGGGAGAAACTGACGTCCAATGAATGCCTCATGACAATTCAAAATTTAGCCACGCAACCGCGATGTCAACATTTATGTAACGCAAACATCCTGTAATGAAAGAAGCTTTTTAAAAGAACAGTTTGAAAACAAGACATAAGAGGGAAATGTTTTCTCACCTAATCGCAGGAGATGGAAGAAGGAAAGATGATCCTATGGATAACGTGTTGCTTCATGGGAAAACAGCACCGCAATAAGCTTATTAAATCGCTTTGCTTTCAAATATTTGTTCACTTAATTCCAAAGGAGGGCCTGGTTCTTGTCTGCGTCATGCAGAAAAAACAAACGTGAAGGGCGGTACTTAAAGCGATGATTCATTCACAGGGCTTGGGGAGCACTTGGCGCCACTTTGCTTTCCAAACGCTGTATTTTTGTCATCGGAATATGGATTACCTAGTAGAAACTTTGCCTCTTTTTATGTTTTCACATATTCATGTATTATAACTTGCAAACACATGTTTGGTATACAGTAAATGCACAACTACACAATAAAACAATACAAGATGACACTTTCAGAGCAGTGTTTGGAAGAAATTACTAGATGCGGTAGAATTATGAACCTATGCCTGTAGGTGTAATCGGAGATAATTATGTATATTGTAATTTACAAAAATTAGGAACATCTTAAAGGACACTAGGAATAAATTTTCAAAGTTCCACATTTTTGTTTGAAATTTTTACCGCGACTGCACTGCCATTAAATTAATATGTATACTAACTTTCATTCAAATTGGATAAATACTCTGCGAGCTATAAATTAATTCATAAATTTTATTACGTAAATACGTCGCATAATCAAAATATCCCACGTGGCTCATGAGTTTGAGAAAATTGGTCGATATTTTTGCATATTGAAGCTTTAAATCACAAACAAAAATTCTAGGGAAATATTTTTAAATAAATTTGATGAGGGAACTCTGATATATTTTGTAAATATGTAACAAACTTTAATCTTTAAATATAATCATTTTATATAAAAATATATTATTTAAAATTATTATTGGTGTTAGCATACATTTTGTCCTATATAATATTATAAAGGATTCTTCTGCACATTTTGGGGAATTTCAATTGAATTTAAACAAAAACTGTTAACGCGTGGAACATTTTGAATGTGTGAAAAAGAAGTGTTGAGAAAAACATTGTTTTATTAAAAAAAAAAAAAAAAAAAAAGAGTATGCTGGGAAACAGTGTGATTAAAAGGAGACCCAAAGTTCTTTAAATGACTGTAGAGGAAGAGAGGGGAGGGGCATGCAAATGTTGACGCTCTGTGGACGCTCAAAGGGTCAAGGAACCAATTGCACGAAAAAAAAAAAAAAAAAACAACTGATTTGGTCAAAAACTCATCCCAGTATTCCTGAAACCGCCAAGGTAGCCGAGGTCGTTAAGGCGCGGACTCGTGAGCGGGAAGTCTGGGGTTCGATTCCCACCAGGACCGTCCCTCCTGACTGGGGGGTTTCTCCAGGTTTTTCCTCAGTCCTCATAAATGGCAAGTGCAAGGGAGTTACTCCAAACTTAGGCCTGGAACGTTTCCTTCCTTAAAAAAATATCCTTTTCCAATTTATCATTATCATTTCATCTCATATCGATTATTGCAATTTTCTGCTCACAGACTTAAACTTTAACTTAACGCAAAAACTACAGTGTTCATAATATGTGCATAAGTTACATCTGCGATGCGTCTGTTCGATCATATAACACCCTCCCTCGATAGGTTGTCTTGGTTCCGCCTGAAAGACCGAAGAAACATTCATTGTCTCACACTAATTTTCAAAATTATCCATACAACTTCTCTATCTTATCTATCTTCTCGTTTTCAAAATCTATCTTCCTCTCATAACCTTAACACACGCTATGAACCCCAGCATGTACTGCTCCAGATATCCCTTTACTCATTATACACCGTAACCACTGCCTGTCTTTGTAATGCGTTGCCACAGGATGTCAGAGACTGCTGAACTTTAGGAGCATTTCATAAGAAATTATTTAACATTATTAGAAATAATCCTAGTTTAGATTCCTTTTGTTATAATACATGTATTTATTTGTTTTATCTTGCTGTAGAATTATTCATTCTATTATTTGTATTACTATCATAAATGTTCCTATTTCCTTCACAGTTAGGGTTTTTAATTATGTTTTGCTCATATATTTATTCCCAATTTCAGGATTTACGAAGGTTGATATATGTATAAGTTGCCATTGCTGGTGCTTGTTGTATATTATTGTTCTTTCATTTTAATTTTTTTCTTCTTCTTAAGTTAATATTTTTTGCATTTTTCATTATCAATAATTATCTATTATAATACATTCATTTATATACATAATGTTTTACATTGTTTATATGTGTACGAGTAATGTTGTGATTGTAAATTGTCGCTATAACTTCATGTAATTATTATTAGATTATTACAGTGGAAGAAAAGGCCTAATAACCCTAACTCTACTAGAATAAATAAATAAATAAATAAATAAATATGTCACCTGGTGCCTCAGTAGTAAAAACGGGCGTTAAACACTATTAAAAAATATTCCTGAATCGTGAAAGCGAAACAAAAAGAAACTTATTTACATTAAATATGTTTTATAAAGGTGGGAATAAAAACAAATCTTCAAGCACTTTACTGTACATGTATCCCCTCTGCTCCTCCATACATGTTTAGCATTCTCCCCAACGTAACGAGAAATGTAATCACTTCTGAGATTTGGACGTCTGGAGGGCGTTTTTTTTTTTTTTTTTTTGAGTAGTGTTTAACGCCCGTTTTTACTACTGAGGCACCACAGGCGGTGGACACTGATGATACATGAGATGAAATGATAAATTGGGAAAGGATTTTTTTTTTTTTTTTTTTTTTTTTTTAAAGGAAGGAAGCGTTCCAGGCCTAAGTTTTAGGTACCTCCCCGGCATTTGCCAGTTATGAAGACTGAGGAAAACCTGGAAAAAACCCCAGTCAGGGAGGACGGTCCTGGCGGGATTCGAACCGCAGACCTCCCGCTCACGAGTCCGTGCCTTAACGACCTCGGCCACCCGTGGCGGTCTGGAGGGCGTGGCTACATATACCAAGGATGATCACGTCTGTCTGGGAAGGCCTGACGAAATGAGAAGTGACAAATGATAAATCAGCCAAATGAGGTCAGTAGACTTTCCACGGGAAAACTGTAAAAATAAACAAAAACAACTGAACTATAAAATAACAAGTGCCTACCGCGCGCCTCTTACCAGTCATTTCATTCCATGTTTGTTCAATACAATGTGCTATCGTTGCGCCTTTTGGATGTCGTTCACTTGAATTATTTTCAAGGATATTTAAAATTCAGCAGCCTATTTTTATCGTTGAAGATGAAGTAGAAGAATCTTCAAAAACCTTCACAAATTTGGTGTACCTTTCCTTTGGCGTTAAATCAGCTTTTACGTGTTGATGCGAAATATGTGAAGAAACGGCGTCTCAACTGTGATCTACATCACGTAATTTATTGGACATCTTCAATATTGTAATGCAAATTACATCCAACCACTAATTGCTGTACTTCAGAAACATTGAAGCACTATACCTTTTAAGAAATTTACATCTTATATTTATAAAACACTGTACACTAAATATCATTTTATATTATTTCATTTTATTATATCATAAGTTTATACTATTGTCAATATTATGTATATAGTGTGAAACGATACCCCTAACATACCACGAGGTTCGGTTGTATTTATGCAATAAATAAATAAATAAATAAATATGAAAACTTAACACCTCTGCTTATGAAAGACATATTAAACAAACAATTGAAGCAATTACTTGATATTACAAATGAATGCGTAAGACGGGTGTACCAAGGTACTAAAACAATTATTTTGCTCATTGCATAACCACTTATTTTCAAATCAACCTTATAATGCAGGGAATCTAATCCGTAGACAAAACAGAAGACTTTACTAAAAGTTTTATATTTTACTTATTTGGTGTACCTTGTTTCAGCATAAATTATGCACAATGGGTAATACGCACACATTTTTTTTTAATAAACCAGTGCACGGGTTTGCTGAAACATCAATCGAAATGCACTTTCCTGTGCCGGCTCGTTTTTTTATGGAAGTAACGGTAAGCTTATCCATATACAGATGGCGCCTCATTTGCATCTGGTATCTACTGTCCTTAAGAGAAATTTAACGGTACAGCCAGACCTGACAAACGTGTCTAGCTGCTTGAGCAGGAAGCAGTGACTACCTACTTATTTGGAAAGTATTCCATTATATTCTCAGAGGCCGAGAAATTTACTGAGTAGCCAAAGTATTGTCATGAAAAGTTATTGGGTTCGGAATCGAGAATAAACATCACATTTATATTACGTTCTCAATATTCTCATTACAGTAAATATCCCTAATTTAATAAAATAGTTTTATTATTTCGCAGTTGTGAAAGAACACGGGGAAGAAACATAAACAAAAGACATGACAGATAAAAAATAAAATAAAAACCTAATATCGCCGAAGAGGAGGAAAGAAACTAGGTACAAAATATTATATATTTTATATATAAAGTAATATAAGGAAAAATACAGTATTTTGCTGACTGTATATTATATATTATTGCAATTATTATACCGAAGGGTAAAATATAGAAGAACGAAACGCCAAAGAAAAGCTAGAAATCACAGGAAGACTGACATACACCAGTGCTGATGTATTTTCGGGAGCAATACGGAAGATTTCTTCTTTATCTTATTTTTTTTCCTATCGTCTTTAGTGATTTGTCGAACAATGAATGCTTTTTTTTTTTTTTTTTTCTAAAACGTATTTATACTCTGTGCACAATTCATCAAAGTATAAAAACGGCGTCAGTGAGAAATGTCGAAGCAGAAATGTGAAATTAAGCTAGATCTCATTCTCTGGGGATCCGTCATGTATGGAAATGAAATTTTACCATTTTATCTATTTCACTACCGCTTTTTCACCTCTTATCCTTTATATCACAAAATCGTTTGGGATAATTACATTTATGCCATCTTGCAAGGCATAACTGAAGTTTGCCATTATCTATTCGGCATTCGTTCATGTTTTTCAAATGAGAAACATTTTGGGAACTAGTACCCACGACATTCTATTGTCTCCTGTGTGTCGTCTCATGTAGGCTCTAATTCTGCAGTGGGTTTCGTGAAGAAAGTAATGTGTTAAAACTTGTGCTACTGAGGCACTTTCTTCCTACGTCATATTTGTATAGCGCTGACCTGAAAAGTTAGCTTAATATTACTTCTGGTACCTGGGTTAGAGTGTATCCTGTACCCTTATATAAACCCCTTGCGGTTTCCAGAATAATCTTAGAAAGGCGAGTGTGGAAGAGGGGGGGGGGGGCCCGAGTTGAAAGGTATTATATTTGAAATTCGGCTCTTGTTATGATGCTGCCGCTGCACGTGTGTTTGCAGAGGCTCTCTGCAGCTAAAGGGCGTCTACACGAATGTCAACAAAGCACAGAATAAGGAACACCTTGCGTTTTCAACAACGCCCAATATTAATGTAAGCCTGCCTCGTACTTTACCGCCGTTTTTAAAAGCTCTCATTTTTTCTCGCTCTAAGTATGATGTACAAATTTGTAAAGTGACTTCGAAATAGGTGAATATGTAACGTTAGAAAATCATTCAAATTTTGTTCCATTAATAACTTAAAGCCTATTGCAGCAATACTGAATGAATTGTTTCACCAAAATATTACGCTATCAGTGGGTTCAGATACTGACCTTTGCTTGCCAACTGACATGACCAAATTCGAATACCTGAACGGACAAGAAGCCTGGCGCTACTTTTTTTTTTTTTTTTTTCTCTCTTATGTTTTTCCTACCGCAAGGGAGAAAGAGTCGCCGCGTGTAAAGTTAGTGTTTCTGTTTTTAATGAAAGCATTAAATGATACTGTATTTAAAAGCGAAAGTAATCACTAACCTGTGTTTTAAAAGATGCTCCTCAGCGGCAATACATTGTCGACTTCTGCATAAGACATTCCTTTATTTTACCCATTTTATCCTCCTAAGAACACGCCAGTTTGGAACTCGTTTCTTATTAACAAAATACCATTTTTTGTAACTTTTTAACAAGTTAGCGAACGATTTCTGGTATATTTTCCCTTACCCCTTCTCTGCAACAACCCGTTTTCACATATGCGTCTACATAAAAAGACTATATTTATGTAGTAGCATAATTAACGAAGAACAATTAGTACAGAATTTACACACAATGAAAGCGCCGAGTAACACACTAACAAAGCCTCTCTCAAACTAACTACAGGCTGCTACCTGCATATTTATTATGTAGCCTTGACTTTTTTTTTTTTTTTTTTTTTGCAGTATGCGCCGCGTTCTATCGGTATTTAACTCAAATAATCTCACTGTATAAGCAGTGCAGCGTTTGCTATGTCAGTAAATGCCCAAGCGTTCTTTGCTTTTTTAATGCCATAACGTTTTTATTTACAGTATTCATAGGATAATTCATTATGTTTATGCTATGTTCATTCGCTTGACTAACTGCAGTGAGTTTGTCCTCAAAGCTCAAAAAGGAGAACGATTGCCTCTGCCATTTATTTGTGTAGGTTGGATCACAAGGAACACCATGAAACAAACAAATGTGCACCAAAATTCGATTATATTAGTTTATCTGTAAAACGCCGAAGTTACTCGTCAGAAGGTTCCGTTTAGTCATCCTTCGCTAATCTTCTATACCTCAGTTGAGACGGTGGAGGTGCTCGTTTTCTATATACATAGTGACAACAAAATGGTTCGACGATTAGTAATCAATCCAGTAAATGCATTGAACTGAAAGTACGCCATGAAGATAATATTGGTCTGAAAACGAGTATTGATCATCTTATAGAAAGCCTCCACGTGCATTAATTTTTTAATACTTGTACACTTTGACCATTCATAACGAAGTGACAGACGCCAACAGTCATAATCGGTAATATGAATAAAAGTGAGCAAAGATTATCGTCCAATCTCTTACAATATGCACTGCATAAACCATAGTTTAATACACGTAGACAACAGAAGCTTTGCTGTGAGGTGAAGTTTAAAGTTCTGTGATGGACAGCAGCTCGGAGGCAGAAAACTGGCCGCGAGGTTCAGGACACATTTGTATCAATTATTAAAGATTTCCCAGTTTTATTTGAAAACTTACAGCTACCGGAGTTCAGAAGGCAGAGAACTGCAGCTTTAAAACAGATTCTTCCCATATATCAGTCAAACTTAGGCGCGTGATTACAGACAGAGGCGCAGTTATTCAAGAAAGTTTTAATAAGTGAATCAGACTGAAAAGGAAGACGAATTTAAAAATGACTGGGAACAAGAAGACAATGTTGAAAAACTGGGAGGAATGTTGTATAACCTTGTGAAAAGTGAAAGCTATCTATCAATTTCAAGATTGAAAGGTACTAGCAATAGTAACACATCTAATTGAAGTTGATATAATATTTAATTCACAGGAACAACCGCCGCAACAAGGCTTGGCGATGTACCAACAAGCGTGAGTCCATATCCAGCTGTATTGGAGAGCTTCCCAAAGCAGAGAAGAAATATACGGGCAACTTTGAAGAAAGTGAAGGAACAAAGTCACTGTCTAATCAGAAACTACGGAGATTAGTGCAACTGGAACAAGTAAAAAAAAAGAGAGAAATTCCTGATTGAGAAAACAACGTTACTAGTGTTGAAAATTCTAATAGACTTTACACTGTGAAAATCCTCCTTTAATGAGAAATATCAAGACATTTTTAGGTTGTGTGATTCCATTTACAGAAGTGACTCAATTACAGTAACAAGTGAATACTCACATATTTATACTCAGAAATCCGCTTTCGTTGTCCTCTCTGTCGAACACGCAGAGGCGCAGCTACATTTTCATCCACTTCCGGAATAGTAAAACCTTGATCATTTAGGCATTTAGCAATATTAAGTAAAACGAAGAAGCAAGCATTAAATAGCTGAAGGCACTTTTCTTTGTTGTTTTGCCGAAATAGCTCTCATTTTTACTCCCTCTTTGTATGCCAGTTGTTCTGGAACTGCAGGATTCTGTCTGATACTGTGTCCCAGCATCACTCATTCGCAAGGTTCTCTGTGAGTGTTCCGCATACAGCGCAATTTCTCCAGATGCAGTAATCGTGTAAAGAGATCCAGGCCAAGAAGCGTCTACTCTTGTAACTTCTTTTGCGTTGCACGCAGCTTGAACATTAAGATTTGCGAATCCTTTTCTATGTTCATTTCTGTGCCTGCCAGGTTTTTGTATTAACATATTTGTACATCTAAAGCTGCAATAGCAGGAAGGAATGCCGTTTTCCTTTCGCAGCTGCAAGAGCATCAACCAACAGGAATGGAAAATTATGTCTATAGATTTGCTTTTGTTAAGATGACGTTCATTACTAGAGATACCGTGCTCCGATCCACTCCTATGTCTTCACCTACTCCATAATGAAAACTCGGATCATCCACATAACGCAGAAACATTCGAATGTTTTCTTCTTCACGCAGAGCGCCGCCCCTTCTTTCGTTGGAATCCTCCAATAAATGCTGCGCTAGCCACTGAACATTCTGTCGATCAAACAGATAAAACTGTTTATAGTTAACAAAACTAGATTCTCTGCGGGGTTTGTGAACTTTTCTACGCTGCACTGCAAATATATACCCTGTCATTTCACGTTTTCAACGTTTACTCCAACTGCCTATGGTGCCTCAGTAGTTAAAACTATGGTTAAAAGCTACTAAAAACAATAAAAAGTAAAAGTTTACTCCACAAACCTGTCCAAAATTTACGAGCAATTACTCCACCAGGTAAGAATAATGTATGTTTTATTCATGCTACAATCGAGTAAACTCTATGCAACTGAGTAGCAACCAGCTACTGGAGAACTTGCTCTCAAACTAGGCAACGAACGCCAGATTTTATTCATACCAATGCGAATAATGCTGCAGAATTGCAAGCAAAGAGTAATCACCTACTCTTATTCATATGACCTTTGTCGCGACCCCCTGCTAGCCACTGGCTTAAAATACCATTCTTAACTTATTCCACAAACTGACGCTGGATTAGCGAAGTAACTATAACACTAATCCAGAGAAAGTTTAGCCATCATTACTCAAAACGGGATCTAATTAAGAACTTCTAAACTTTAGACATTTCCTTTTATTGAAATAATATACCGTTACTTACATTATGGCTGTCGGCGACCAAGATGGCTCCCCGGAGTCGGCAGCACTCCACTACTCGAGCTCTCACACCGGGCTCTCAATATCCGTTAAAGAACGCTATCTGATCCCTAATTTTGCTTACGTAATCTTTCCAACTGTCACTTCTACTTCTTAACGAACTTAATGCTACAATACATTTCCCCACATTGCCAACTCTCCATATGTCACAATATATACAATTATTTTGTGCAGTTCCGCTCTTTAACCTTCAAAGTGGCACTTGTCTTTTAAGACCTCACTGTGGTATTTTACTGGAAAACATATCACCATTTAATTCAGAGGTAAGCAAATTAACTATAGCAGAATTTTGATTTGGTGTGGTTTGATTTGTTCGAATCCGAGGGTTCGAAGGAGGGAGGGAAACACACACACACACACACACACACACACACACACACACACACACACAAAGGTATATATATATATATATAAAGGTTAGTTAAATTCTCCAGAGTTAAACAATATTCGCTTTGTAAATAATAACACTAAAACCTGAAATACTCCATCCCGGTACCTTGTTTCCTATACCGGGACGTGTATTGCAAACTCTTACACTTTATGTCTAAATTACCAAATTACATTCTTACATTTTTATTTTCCAGATGATACTTATACCTAGATTACAATTACAAATTTAAAAAAACAATAAAAATAACAAATTTGATAAATAACAAAATTACATTCCCTTCAACTACTTCCTAATTGCTGGAAACCAGCAATATGCGAGTAATTGTAAACCAGCTTCTACTTCCACTTAATCTTTAACTCCAAATTATTAAACTAACATTTACCTGTATCCGGTAAAAACTGTACTGGTGGCCAGTACATTTCTTACATATTTTTACTTTACTACTTATATGTATCTATTCCTGTCTATATTTGTATAAAACTATATATTATATGTCTATTGATATTAAATATGTTTCCTTATTTTCCTTATTATATTATATCATCTTTATAAATATATTCGTGTAAATTTCACATTTTATCTTATATTTACGACACCAATTATATTCTTTGTTTGCAAATCTAATTCATTTTATCAATGCAACATTTGCCCTACAGTTCATTACTTTGACATCATTAACAACAGTAATAATAATATTATCATTATTAGTATTATTTATAATAGTTATTATAGCAATTTTTATTTAACTTTACTTATTCTTTTTGTTCTTCCCTCTCTCGCCATACCCCTTTTCCACAATCACTTTACCCTCCTCTCATTCTATATACACAATACTGTTTTATACCCTATAAAAAGTTCCCTTTCGCTACTCCACTACGCTTTACACTTCTTTGTTTATTTATTCTTTATACTCACAAAATTACAAGTTTAAAACCATTCTTACAATTTGCACCACTAACTTCACATCACTCTGCTTCAACCATATGTAGTATACCGTTACACTCCAATATATTATACCCCTCTCACTCTTTATTATACTTCTTTTCCGTTCTTCCTAAACAAGCTCCTCTAACTCCCATCCTCTGCATCTTCACTATGGCTCCCAACAACTCCTTCAGCTCCTGCTTCTCCTGCTGCCTCATCATATTCTTTCCCTCTTTCTCTTCTTCTCACTGTACCTTCTTTCTTCTAAGTAGGTTTGCTTATTGTATAACTTCTTCTACCTCTTCCCCTCCATCTCCATAATTTCCCTTTCTTTCTTCTCCTTCTTCTATATCTAATGTGATTTGAATCAAGTTTTCATTGTGAATCGGGTGGTGAATGATTTTTCTGGTTGTCTGTATTTAACATTCTTAATCTTTCTGATCTTCAAACTTCCACTTCTTTTTCTTCCCTTACACCTGGAATTTCTTCTTGCTCCACCCTTTCTTCCCATGCTATTTTACTTATTTTATGGGCTAGGGTTTCAAGATGCTTGTATAATTATCTGTTCCTTAAAATATAGGCTGCACGGTTTCTTTCTTCTAAAGTTTGGTTCCTATAACGTGGACATTCAAACAAAACATGCTCCGGTGATTCCTGTTTTCCACATATCGTAAGCAGATATGGTTTTGTTTTAATTTTGTGCCAGTATGTTTTATAAGGGCCATGTCCAGTAAATTGTGTATCTATCCTCTGGAAGGTTTTAAGTGCCTTAGCTGTAATCTTTCGTTAACATTTTTAAAGATATTGTAACTGCGTCTTCCTTCTTTGATTTGACTCCATTCTAGTTGCCATATCTATTTCAAGTTCAATTTTATTCTGCTATGGTGTTACATCGTGCACTTGTTTTGTAAAAATGGTGCAGAAGTCATTTTACGTGCCGGAAGTGCATAATCACAATTCAACGTCGCTTTCGAGAAGAATACAAGAAGAATTCACTGCCAGATAAATCTATTTGCAATTTAAAGATTCCAATTATCTGTACAACAGTAAATCAAATGTGCGTTCGTGTATTTCTGCAGTCGACGTGGAACATACGTACCAAAGTAGCTCTAAAACGTCCACATTGAACACCTATTAAATAAATATAAAATGTTCACATTTGCTATGACTCTTGGTGCTTATCTCAATGCGCAAATTAAACTTTGTAACACTGGATATATCAACATAAAAGTTATTAATAAAATACCAGTTATAATAAAAAGGTAATTTAGAACCTCTTTAATCTGTACCCTCCAAATATTTAGTTCTGGACAAAGACTGGAAGATCTATGATCATAAAATTTCTTTATTTTAAAATGCACCAAGTTCAAGTTCTGTGCAATGTTTGGATTTACACAAGGTATGAAATAAAAAAAAAAATTACAGAAGTTCTAGTTTGAAGGAGGGAACATTTATCCTAAAACCAGGTTCAGAATAAAGTATTTAAACCAAAGGTGTAAGAACACTAATGTGTTATTTCGACGTACCTTCAGAGGAAACTGCAGTGTTTGGACTATGACCAACGAATTTCCCTTCTCTATTTATTATTCTGTTCTACTTTTACCTTCTACAGCTCTGAACAATAATTTTAAAAGATTAATGTAGCTTAGGTTGAGCATTTCAATGTTTTGTTATGCCAACCTTTGTTTTTACAGTATATAAGCAGAAAGTTATACACGTGAAAGATATTTACCGAATTAAATGTGAAGTATTGGTTACTTTTTTGTCACATGAACCGAAATAAAGAGATTGTAACTATTGGGTTTTGAAAAATGACTAGCTTTTCACTGCCTATTCGTATATTTAAAAGCTTTTGGCCAACATTTATGATATGTAACTGTAAACGTAATAGTTCAAATACAGTAGCTGTTTACCTTGTAAACAGATAAACGCGTCTCCTGGACTTTTATAATTTTGTAGATACAAAGTTTTTATGAAAATGCTTCTCACAACTCCATGATCTGGTTTGGATTACAGTTCCGAAGAAAAATCTAGCAGATGGTATCTAGCGTGCGCTTGAACTACTATTCTCCTTGTAAATGGTTAAGACCTGCACGTACAAAAACTAGAAACATAAATACTACTGGTTCATTGTCCTGAGTTCACTCACTTTCATGGAAGAACCTGTTCTGCCGGAAACCTGTCTCTTGCGCTTATATTCCAGTGAGTGATTCAGTGGCATGCGTATTCCTTTGAGTGTCAACTCTTTTCCTTTACACGTCACTACTACAACAGTTAGGAGCAAATGCGCGGTACAGATACTATCACTGCCGATGAGTGCTCAATCAGTGCATCTATATATTTGAATTCTCCCGCGCAGTAGCACAGCTTTGATAATTCTCTCTCTAGAATAATTTTTACACCATACAGCAATGTCTTCACGCATCCCCAAAAAGTACAGCAGGCGATATTGAGGTAATTGAGGTGTCTGGCTCTCTACCGCCTATGAAACGATTTGTAAACGTGTCATCGAGCAAACAATGCATACCCTTAGCACGATGTAATACAGACGATAGCCTCCTTAAACCCATGTTCCAATTTCTTAATTATGCCATCATTATCATCCTTCAGAGATTTATTTCATGAAACTATTGAGCATTTTTTAAATTATAATCCATCTTTAGAGACAGTCAAACATCGCAACTAACAAAATAACAACATTTTTAAAGTGTACCATTGTTATTAAGCATGTTTTACCGCTGTTTCAAACATGGTTTTGTAGGTTAGGATTCGCGAATTACTCACGAAAAATGATAAAACTTTGCAAAATCGTGAATTTTAACACATTATTCAATTTATTCGCAGTTTTGTGAAAGAAGTACAGAAATTTTATGGATTTCAAAATTTAATTCCTAGCTTTAGTCATCATAACCTCTTTACGTTTCAATTTCAAGAAAATTAGCAGTTTCGGATTTTATATTCATAATTCTTTAGTCAGACGGCAGAGATTCAGAGAGTTTAGGTTTAGGCAGATTCAAGTTATTCTATGGCTGATGTAAGCCTGAAACTTAGTTATGTGTTTTCTCTCTTTACATACAGATATATGTTTAGACTGTCCATTGGTCTTTTTTTTTTTTTTTCTTTCTTTCTTTCAGTGTCAAGAGAATTTAGAATTGTTTGAAATCGTCTACTGACCTGCGAACTTTTTTCTAGCAAAATGTCTGTTAAACAGAGTCTTTTCTGCTCGTGGCGACTTTTACAATCAAAGCATATAGTTTCTTATTTATTGTTGGCGAAAGGTGGTGGCTATGTCAAAAAATGGTATTCTTTAGCTGAGACTATGTTTTATGAAATACTGTTCTTGTGGGTGTTCTTTGGGTTTAATTAGTTTTCATAGAAATAAATAGACATTACTTTCTCGTACTTTCCGAAACTGAATTTTCCAATACTCTTTCCTCTATCGAAATTAAAGGTTCTAGAACATTACATACCGAACCGTTATGCCCGCCATACTGCATTCCCTATAATAAGAACTATATCTATTTTACAGGACTTCTTCCAACATTTATCAAATGATTTATCTAGTCTGTTTTTCTTTAAAATAAAAACAATACCAAAATTCAGACCATCACTGGTTGACTGGAAAAGATAATATTATAGAGGAACATTTGAAATAAATTTAAAAATCTATTTTCGAGCTTTTGTAAGTTTTTTCACCTATTCACTAATCATGTCTTTTTTCCTTCGCCTAGGCTTTGTTAGCCTACAGTAGCAACCGCTGCGTCCTTTACCTCCGTCTTGCGACATCACTGGTAGAAGGTAGTATTACAGAAGGGCATGTGATCAGTACACCGACACCCCGCAAGTAGCCATTATGCGACTTTTATAATCAAAGGACACTACCTCTCTATTAGGCAGTTCTCCAATTGTCCTCACTTAAATTTTTAAGCATCGAAACAGGGACGTCCTTGGTAGCAGTCAGCAACGCTAGTCACTAGACTAGGAAGGGGTCAATGTTTTTCTTTATTTCATTTTAATGATTGTATCTGGGAGAACACAGCGTTCGAAGGAAGGACACTGATATAATGTAAAATAACGTGGACAGGTGAAGATGTATCTACATATAAACTAAATAATGGACTAATAAATTTTCAATACTACATGCAGCAGATTAGTCAAGAAGAATTTGAAAGCAAGGTGTAGAACTGCGTGACTTTATATTTATTCATTTTAGTTGCGGCATTCTTAACATTTATCTTACTCCCAACATTCACGTTACAACAGTACACTGCAAAGTCAGGATTAGGAATCTAAGGAATTAACAGCGTGGAGCATGCCCTATCGTTTGCTACGCTACCACAATCAAAGCTCCTCTGCATAGTAGGAGCTGACCTTTGAAATAATAAGAGAGTGCTTCCATATGTATACACCTACATACCACTCTTTCCACTCTGTTTCCAAACATTTTCCCCGCGCAGAGCAAATTTAATAACAATAACATATGAAAAGATGAAAATAACCCCACTTACTTTGACAGCACAATCCGCAAGTCTAAAAGATTAAGGTCAGGCGGTCATAGCGCTCATTTGTTATCTGTTCCCAATTCAATGGGATAAGAAAACATGTCACTGAGCTAATGGGTAGCGCAGATGCGAAGCATTAAATTCGTCCGCCGCTTCTCCCAATCGATCCCTGCGACCAAGCACATAGGCCATTTTGTCTTTTCAGCAGGATTAATGCCATTCTTCCACCAGACTTTATTAATGTATGTGCGAATTGGAAATCACAAATTCACTGATTTCGTGTTAAGTTGTAGACGTAAAATATCAATAACTTGATATTACGCACTGATAGTTAATATTTCTAATGTCATTCGCTTCAAAAAACGACAATACCGCTAGTATGTTTCCATGCCTGTTTATTTAAATTAATTGAGATTCGCTATTATGCAGATTATTTTTAATTACTAAATAATATATTAATTTAAAATGTCATTCTATCCTTTGCTATTTTTATAAAAGAGTGATATTTTGTTAATTAAACATAAATGATAGAAATCTTGACCTTGAGGACCTTCTGAGGGGCTCAAACAACTCAGGAGGGAGGGCTCCACCGGCATCGCGGTGTTCTATCTGGAAATAGGCTAGGGACTCCATGTGCGTCCGCAGTCGTCGCCTAATGTTTTCTTTACCTCTTCCCTTCCTCTCGGAGGTACTTCCACTGGAAGCATAGGCACAAAGGGCCAGCCAGCCGCGAGGAAGCGAAAGTATCCACATTTCCCCCAAAACTTCCATCTAAACGTTGCATTATCTTGGACAAATGAACATAGCAGCCTATTTAACTTAAGTATCGGTAAACTTCCTCAAGGTCGTTATGACAGATAAATCTCTTATATGCAGTTCAGTTTGCTATGGCTCCAAGCGTGAAAATATCATTTTAAAAAGATGCTGCGATTAAAGTGTTGATTTGTAAAATTGCTAAAGAATGTATGTCCGCCACATAAATACGGTAGAAAAGAAATTTTATCAAGACAGGATAGACCCCTTTCACAGATGCATCCAAACACGAGGGATTAGGTACCGAGAAAAGAATAAACGCCCAGCGACCTAAAGGAGAGGTTTCCCACCAGTGTGTTTTGTTAACTTGTAATAATAGTCAGAGGTCTAGTATGATCTCTCTGAGAAAATATGCTAGAGCTTGGAAAAAAGGTGAATCAGAAACAATGTGATGATATACTTCAGTGTCAAGCAATAACATCAAGTAGACGCCGACCTGGATACTGAGTGATGTACGTGGCACCTGAAGAAAAACAGAGGGTACTTAAAGATATGGCTTGGCTGTACCGAGTCTAGACTACAACCCCAAGTGACAGGGGTATAAAAACTTTAGCCCATCTCTGGGAAATTATCGAACAAGAATGGGAGACTATAGGACCAGAAAACCGGTAAGGAATTATAAACCAAATGTTTAGAAATTGCTAAGCAGTTATTAAAGCCAAAATGGATACTTTGACACTTCGATTTTGTTTCTTATAATGGAAATCTTTTGTATCCATCATTAAATTTTTGCATACGCATTTCTGTGCTGATTTATATTCCTTGTAGAAATATCAAGGAATTGTACGTGTATGTAATTAATGAGTGTAGTATGTATGTGTGTTTATTTTTTAATAGTGTTTAATTCCCGTTTTTACTACTGAGGCATCACAGACGGTGGACACTGATGATAAATGAAATTATGTATTGGGAAAGCATTTCTTTAAGGAAGGCAACGTTGCAAACCTAGGGTACCTCCCCGGCATTTGTCAGTTAAGAGGACTGAGGATAACCTGGAAAAAAAAAACTGTCAGGGAAGGCGGTTCTGGTGGGATTCAAACCCCGGACCTCCCGGTCACAAGTCTGCGCCTTAACGACCTAAGCCACCCGTGGCGGTTGTGTGTTTATATATAGTAAAATCTGCGAAGTTGGCGAAGTAACTTCACCACCTGCCTACTTTTTATTGGAAACAACTATTTCCTATAGTTTTGTATATACACAACATTGCATAATCATGTATTAAGATATGTAACAAATAAAGTCATTTTAATATCTGAAAGTATAAATGCATAATTACTAAACTCCTGATTTGGACACCATTCATTTCAAACATATTGTGTTAGAAATTTTTCGTCTATACCATTCGCTAGAGGAAAGTTTGCTTTAGCTATGACTATTGTGACGCAAACAGATCCTGTCTATGACTTAGGTGCATGCATTAGCTTACGGGTTGGAGCTATGAGTGAGGTTTTATCCATTTTTTCTTTGAATGCATGTTTCCTAAATGTATGTTCCTCTAGAGAGAGAGAGAAAAAAAATAATACACCAATTGCCTGGAAATTTTCAGTAATGTTTTAGGCATAACGATGAAGCCACTGAAATAAATTTATTAAGAAAAATTTTATAAACTAGAAATATTGGAAGTTTTTTAGTAAATTATTTGACAAAACAGGCTTAAATGAAAATATATAATTGTTCCAAAGTTTAAAATCCATTAATTCTTTTCAGTATATAGATAAAACATGTCAAAATAAGTTATCAACATTTCAATGTTGTAGCCTTAATGGTTCGGTGAGTAAACTTAGTCAAATTTAATGCTGGTAATATAAGGCCTTTCAACATATTTTTATTACAGGAGTTTATAAGGTCATCATGGAAGACAGTTGAGCACGAAAAGATAAACATCAGTAACATGCAACCCAACCATATGTGTGTTTCTCCCCTTAATCTATTACGTCAATTCTTTGCTGATTATAAATATAATTGTTTCACTTGCAAAATGTAACTTTTAGTTTTTGGGTTTATATCATTTGAAAGAGCAATCTTGCCCCTAGAAGTGTACAAGCATATTGGTTAACACACCGATTTAAGAACGCTATGTACTCAATGACATTCCAAGTCGTAAATTTTGTAAAACTATTTACAATAAAATGCTTACAACCTGAATAGTGCTAAACCGTTGCCAATAACGAAGTGTATGATCTCGATCAGTTTTGCATTGTATTTTGGAGGTAGATTTTGTCCAATTGGGCGATGAAACTATGAGAGCGCATCGATTGTCGATATTTCAATATTCTTCACTGAGAAGTTACAAACTCCGTAGAGTATCTAGGGCAATATGAAGCAGATGGCAAAAAGTGTAGACGAGATAGCTACTTTCAGGAGTGTTACACCAAAAATGGATGGTAATTGTTTCATGCAGACTTTAGAGGCAGCGTGTTTCATATATTTATTATAACGTCCTTCAATATCGTAACACTAAACCCGCTCTCCAATTCTTTTCTCTTTTAACAAAAGCTTTCTGTAGAAAGAGAGTATCTCTTAAGATCCAGAGGCACTTAATACTAGAACACGCCCACATTTCTGGACATGGTTAAAACACTCCCAGACATGAACAGAGCCCTAGGCAGACGTACAATTTCATTTAATTAAAAAAAGAGCCACAGAACAGCAGAATTTACAGCACATTACACTGGTCGTCAGCGGGCTTGTCCCCTTCCAACCGCGTCCCAAACAGGGAGGTCCTTGATTTAATGCGCTTGAGCAGAAACAAACATAAATTGATATCCAGCAGCAATGTTACCAACATCCGGTACACAACTCCCCACAGAGTAAAAAACAAAATGTTAGCTGTTTTTGTTGCCAAAAATGCCCACTTGCATAAGTTACAATAATTACAATGCACTGTGATACGTTACAAAAAAGGGGGGATAAGCTTTATATGGGCAGTAACGTAACGTAAAGTAGATGCTCCAATGAATACTGGACTTTGGTGGTTAAACAAATAATATCGCCAGCAATTAGCCAGCCTTAAACAATTCGCAATCTGGGCCAGATGCAGTATTTATATTCAATTTGCTGCTAAATCTTTTACATATTTTACTGTACTTCCTTCCTGTCAGTTATATATTTCTCCGAGGGCCCCGTGTCGTAGATTTACGGCACGTAAAAGAATCTCTGAGCAAAATCTATCTGCAGTTTCACTCCTTGAATTAAATGGGACGATGATGACCTGAGGTGTGAAAATTGCGTCCGTAAATAAACCAAACAAATAAAAGTTTTATATCCGCGTATGCCAAAGCCTGTAACTTAGATATGCTATCTGATAGGCGCACTGCACTATTTTTGGTTATTTCTTTTACTTCTCAACACAATCCGAAAACAATTAACTTATTGTACAACAATAATAATAAAAAGTTTCACATTTTATATCGGCGACGTTAGCTAAACCGGTAGAGCACTTTATCTATTTAAGAATTTATTTTGTTCACCTTGCTTACTTTCTATTGACTCTCTTGTTGATTTATATAAATTTGAATTCACATATTCAGTGCATTAAACGCTTGTTAATTATAACAGTTAAACTTGTCTTTTTTCCCATTAATATGCAGCATAATCAATTGCCGTTTGCATATAACACATTATATATAAAAACATAAAATTAAAAACAAACATTTTCAAGTTTATTGCGATCGTTTCTAAAATACAAGCAATTCAAACACATTGTACATTTTCTCTTTTCAAGATTTTAGCGCAGTAGCTTAAAATACACAGAGTCGAAGAGAACTCATAATTTTATGGGATTCCACGCTATAAATAAATAGAAAATGCTAATGTCAATTTGATGAAATTTTATTTGTTTATACTTCCTGCCCTAATACCAGGTGAGTCAGCCGTCAATTATTTTTTCTGGAAGATATAAAATCTTAAGTGACGACACGGTGTCTTTTACTCAAAGTATGAAGTAACTTCTGACTGTATTTTACCCTACACAGCCAAATGAGCTGTTTGGACAGCCCCACGGCATGACAGTCCTAAAAACATGCAGGTCTGTTACACACGATATCAAAAAATGTGATCAGCACAATCAGCACAATATGCAAAAACGATTCGAGGATATGACGTTTTATATACTAAGTACCAATCTTACAATTCCGATTTTAGTTGGATGCTTAGCACTGCGCGAGAATTGCCGCTATTTTAAATAGTGTTTAACACTCGTTTTTACTACTGAGGTACCACAGGCGGTGACACTGATGATACATGAAATGAAACTGGGAAAAGCCTCAGTCACAGAGAACGGTCCTGGTAGGAATGGAACCCCAGACCTCTCTCTAACGAATCCGCGCCTTAACGACCTGGGCCGTGGCGATATTATTAACGGAAATGAATTTGATATCATTAGGTTTGGTGGTTCGAGCACTGCCACAACACTTTTATTTTTTCTAATTTTATTGTTTTGAACCCCCGTGCTTTAATGACATTGTTTTAGTAGTTTTAGATGGTTTATGTTTTGTCTTGATAAGTAAATGGCTTTAATATTAAGTTCTGTCCCAGTCCTTTGCTATTCCACATATGCACCTTTTACCGCCACGTGTGGCATAGGTCGTTAAGGCGCGGACTCATGAGCAGGAGGTCTGGGGTTCGAATCCCGCCAGGACCGTCCTCCCGTCTTTATCAGGTTTTCCTCAGTCCTCATAAATGCCAAATGCCGGGGAGGTACCCTAAACTTAGGCTTGGGAGTTTCCTTCCTTAAAAATTCCTTTCCCAATATTCCATCTCGTGTATTATCAATGTCCACCGCCTCAGTAGTAAAAACGGACGTTAAACACCATAAAAAAAAACAACATATCTACGGAGAATCGATAGCGAGTGTACAGGAAGATCATCGTCTATATCAGAAGAATACCCACATAGACACAACCAACGACAAATACTTTCCGGGGTGCTGAAAGGCGTCTGCGTACAACAGCATCACTTGCAAGGATGCTCCCTGTTAGAGACGCACCACTGTCAATGAAGAGGCTGTTTTGAACGATGTCTGAATTATCCTCACACAGTTCACGGGCAGTTGCACAGGAGCTGAACATCAGCCAGGCGAATAAGTTTCATCCCTATCATTTGCAGCTACACCAAGAACTCCGAGGGAGAGATTTCGAAGCTCGGATAAACTTTTGTGAATGGTTGCTATGGGGTTCGTAACGTGCTCAGGTGTGCAATAATCAAAAGGTCATCAGTTCGAGCACTTGTTTCGTTATAAAAACCCTGTTTGTGAAATAAATACACCAAATAATAATAATAATAATAATAATAATAATAATAATAATAATTACACTGCATCACTACACCTAAAAATACAAAACCTTTGTCGCACTAAAACCTTCACCTACCTTTAGTTTACTAACAATAAAGAAACATTAAAAATAATATAGAATTAAATGCAAAATAAAAATAAAATAATTTAAATGTAATTATATTTTAAATCATGAAAATTTATTTACATTAAAACACACAAAACAATAGCATTCTATTCTGTTGGTTGATTTGATTTATTTACGAACGCTCTTTAACATTTCGGGTCATCAGCGTCCCATTCAATTCAGAACGTGTAATGGCCGGTAAATTTTGCTCAGAGGCCTCTTCTTTCAGACTCGAGGTTCTTTATCGTGCCGTAAATGTACGACACGGAACCCATGACTTTACTTCCCTTCCGAAGAAAGTCATACTTAGGATTTTTACTCCCGAAAAAATCCATTGCTCCTGGCCGGGGTTGAACCCGCGATCTTGGGTTTAGAAGACAAATGGCTACCACTACACCACCAATACCGACCCCACTGTTTGTGCGAACTGCCCTTTCATCAGACATCTATTCCACTATGCACGTGCTAATTCCAGCTGAGCTATATGGCAAGTTCAGAGAAAGTGCATACTAATAAAGGCACACAGGAAATATTTGCGTGGTCGCAGTATTAATTTTCTGTTAAGCAAACGTTTTGTAGGCGTCAATTGGTTTTTTTCATTAATGGTGGAAACTATGAAATTTGCCACAGTATTATCCCCTTCGCTGCGTATAAAACGCAGATACGAGAGTTGCACACCATGGGTACAGATGTATTCATGCTGCACTATGTATTGCAAATACAAAATAAGGGACGGGAAACTCATGTTGTGTACTAAGGCGTCGGAATTTATACATTGATATAATAATAATAATAATAATAATAATAATAATAATAATAATAATAATAATAATAATAATAATAATAATTATAATAATAATAATAATGGATAAATAAAAGAAATAAAATAAACAATGAACATTGCTATTTTTTCATAACTTTACAATTCATGTTCACCTAAATTCACTTTGAAAAGTTTTATGTGAATTATATGGATTCGCAAAATTATATTTGGCATCACTAAGCTTAATATTAATATCAATGGTCATTAGCGTCCCATTCAATTCAGGTCGTAAAACTGGAAATAAATGTTGTTATTTGCAGATTTGAGGTTCTTTAAGTGCCATAAATTTACAACGCGGGACAAACGGCTTTACTTCCTTTCTGAAGGAAGCCATACTTATACCCTCAAAATCCAACGAACAACCTCGGGTGTACAAGGCAAATGTGGTTACCTCTAGACCACTAGGACAGACAATTATTATCATGGGGTTGGTGTTAATATAAAATTAGCAAAGCTAGAGCATGAATTTATTTCCGCAGTAGGCTTGTGCAAATAAACACACGATTCATGCTTTAAAAATTAATTAAGTTAACCATGAAAATGTTAACATGGCGATCAATGTACTCATTTATGGAGAAGCACGTCAGAACTCAATAGCAGCATCTCATTGTACCAAGAGAGATACCCGACAAGAAGACCACAAACAAAATCGTAAAACTTTTGTCGAAAATGTTTATCCCTGTAGGCGATTGAACACATAAAATATCGTCTTTCTTGAAAATTCTAAGAGATGATGAAGAAGAAGAAGAAGAAGAAGAAGATGAAGAAGATGGAGAAGAAGAAGATGAAGAAGAAGATGAAGATGAAGAAGATGAAGAAGAAGAAGAAGAAGAAGCAGGAGAAGAAGAAGAAGATGAAGAAGAAGAAGATGAAGATGAAGAAGAAGATGATGATGAATAAGAAGAAGAAGATGAAGAAGAAGATGAAGAAGATGAAGAAGAAGAAGAAGAAGAAGAAGAAGAAGAAGATGATGATGAAGAAGAAGAAGATGAAGAAGAAGATGATAAAGAAGAAGATGAAGAAGATGAAGAAGAAGAAGAAGAAGAAGAAGATGAAGAAGAAGAGGAAGAAGAAGAAGATGTATTTAGACTTTTTAGTTCCCCTTTATCATCTGCATTGCCAGTTTTATTTATGACAAGGAGTTTCCCATCACCTTGCATAAAATTTGGAACACTTTTCTCCATAGCTCCAAAGAAAAAGTCGCATGGACGTTGACTATCAATCCCATTTAATTAAGAAAGAATAATTTTCTCAAATGGAAAGCGAACATTATTAGCAATTCCGGACTTCCTTTTCCATTTATCCATTTGCTATAGGCAGATAATTGCCCTGCTTTACGGTAGAAACACAGCTGGTTAAATCACTTCATTCTGTCACACGAGAGAAACTTGAAAACGTTCGTGGAAAGGTCCGCACAAGGTTGTTGTTCTTCTTCGAGCGCTTTTCTGCTATCTAACTCATAACATGCATTTTTTTTGGCTATAAATCAAAGATTTGTCTCGCATTTACTGGAATGATAGTAAACCTCACTTTTATTTTATCAATATTTGCTCGCAGGACGACTATAATGCTAGAAGCTGTAATTTTCTCGCTATAATTACGCTAAATCTACATAATAAGTTTGAAACTTTCTGTACCTCGCACCTCAAAACGGACAAAAATTCTCGACGAACAGCAAATTCTATTATCTTTGATATTTGAAGTACCAATAAATGAATGCCAAGATATCAAAACAAGATCGATTGTTAGTTGTTAATTAAAAATGAGGTTTCGTTACAAATTCCATTTTATTTAATTTGCTGCTTGTGTATATGTATTTTGTATTCCTAAACCAAAAGAAACCCCGAGCTGATCATATCCTCAAAAAATACAGAAAAGCAGTGCATTTCTGTAAAAAGAAACGAACAAAGGAGAGCATAGAGGAGAGAAAGCTATGACTTAGACTTTTTCTTCCACTCTTCTGTGCCCTTCTTCTCCAAACCCCTCTCTTTATAAGAAAATATGAAAGAAAAATAAGCACATCATTATTCATTTTGTTTTATGCTTGTTCTTCCTCTGTACGAATGAAAGACACGGGAAGAACAAGAAGAGAATAATTATAATTATATTAAAAAGAAAAAGAATCACTGGGCGAGCGAATTTATATCGATTTTCATATGATAATACCGGGGATAAAATGAAAAAGGTACGGTCTATAGACTTATCTCCTAGACCTAAGTTGGCGGATTCAAACCCGGGCAGAATTTTGGTACATTTTAGAGCGTAAAAATCCCATGCATGACTTCCTTCGAAAGGGAAGTACAGGCGTTGGTCCCGTGTCGAAATTTTACGGCACGTAAAAGAACCTCAAGCCTGAAAGAAGAGGCCTCTAAGCAAAATTTATCGGCAGTTCACGCCTTAATTGAATGGTACGTTGATGATCTGAGATGTTAAAGAACATCATTAAACCCAGGTAATAATAATAATAATAATAATAATAATAATAATAATAATAATAATAATAATAATAATAATAATGGTTACTTGATATTGAACAGGACTCTCGGTCTCCTGTTCTGTTTGTGGTTCCTCATGCTTATGTACTAGTAACACTCACTATGGTCCTCACACTATGTGCACACTGCCCACCACATTTAAATATCACACATCCAGATAATGTATGTGATGACATGCTAATTCAGTTTTCGTTCTAATATTGCATTCGCACTGAGAGACTCGGTGGAGAAGGGAAAAGGAATACACAGACTTCAGGTAAAGCTTCCCTTTTATCTGTGTTCGTCTCATGATGCTACTCTGCCGGTTGAATGCCCACTACACAAAATGTTGAATGACAAATATAATCAATTTGATTGTGCGCACATCAACAAATGCAAAACACCCCTAATGGCCTGATTTCCCTGATTTTCAGATACTATTTTTTCTTATTTTATTTAAATAGTGTATATAGAGTTTTGTTGCGAAAAAACAAATACTTTAAAAAAATAGAGCCATTTTTAAATTTTCGCTTTAGGCTTAATTCCCACATCTTTAAATTTCGGTTTTCAGATATACCCTCCCCCCGTCGACTCCCAATGGTTCGATTTCCTGGATTTTCAGAAATTATATTTCTTATTTTATTTAAATGGTATATAAACAAATTTGTTACGAAAAAACCAAATAGTGGTGCCACCAGAGAGATTTTTTAATCTTGGGTTTCAGATACACCACCACTTCTAATAGTCTCATTTCGCTGATTTTCAGAAACTATTTTTCTTATTTTATTTAAATGGTGTATACATAGTTTTGTTACAAAAAATTGCTTTAGATCAACCCCCATCTCGAATGGAGCAATTTTGCTGGTTAACGTACTCTATGAATCGTTAGTTAACTGATCATTATATGCAGAGTTTCGTTGAGAAAAAACAAAACTGCGGCCGCTGGAGCGTTAACAGATATCTCTCTGAATGGCGTTTAAAGCCTGTTTAAACTACTGAGGCATCAAGGCGGTGACACTGATGATACATGAGATGACACGATAAATTGGTATATATATATATATATATATATATATATATATATATATATATATATTTATTTAAAAGGAAGGACGCGTCCCAGGTCTAAGTTTAACGTACCTCCCCGGCATTTACCATTTATGAAGATTGAGAAAACCTGGAAAAAACCTCAATCATGGAGAACGGCCCTGATGAGAATCCTATATACATTTATATATGCATCGCTTTAGGTTAACCGCATATGCCAAGTTTTGTTGGGAAAAAAAAAAATTGCGGTCGCTAGAGCGTGAACACACACACGCGCGCGTACACTTTTTTTCGTCGTTATTTTTGGTGAATAGTAAGCAGGATCGATCGAAATTAGGGGGGGGGGAAATTAAAAAATCTTTTCATGGGTACAACTGCAATTCCTTCGGGTTTCGGAATTTGCTGAAAGTAATGTGTACATCTTGTAGAAAAAAGAATAAATTTCTGTGTTGGCTACACACTTCTAATCACCAAACGAGCAAATGTGTCACCTCATTCAGAAATGAACGACACACGGACAATGTGTCGTTCATTTGTGCAATGTAGGAAAAATGTAGGAAATGCAATGTAATGCAATGTAGGAAAAAATTGTTGACAAAATCTTTTTGTTCATCTAAATTTAACTCTGCTGTGTATTACCGGATTTTTTAGAAAGTGTTTCGTTAAATTCGTTTATCAGTGTTAATGTCATCTTTATTCTGTAATGAATTTTGTTTTCTACAGCGCTTCCATGACTCATCCTTATGAAGTGACTTTTAGTTGTCTGAGACTGTGCATTGTCAGGCTAGTAACATATACTACTATATATTTTTGCCCTTTCTATAGTGATTAAAAGTAAATGCTTCTACGAAGATTTGTAAACAATCTATATACGTACATGTAGTAAAACATTAAATTATTATATTAAATACATACGTTCCCAAAGAAGCTACATCGCCTTATGTAATACATTAAGCTTCATCATTACCACTTTTCAAGCATTGAGCATGTCCGACATTTTTCGAAGCATTGCTACCAAATCCTACAACAGAATTCTACTAATGCTATCATTCTCCCAAAAAACCACATTTAAGTTTCAGACCTTCTAATTTCCGCAGCATATTTCATTGCAATTTGAATGTTATCCTACTTCTAGTTCATAATCCTGTCATCGTGCTAAATGCAAAACTTGTGTCTTTATTTCTCCTAGTGCTTCTTACAGAAGTCCGGATTTTAAAATCTCTTCGGCTAAATGTAATCTAAGAATGTGTTTTATATGTTGAACTACAAATGTTGTCAAGTCATCTATATCCACTCAGGCTGAACAATCAGAGACATTCAGCGAAAACTAAATCTCCATTACCAGTTGTCCATACCTTTCGGCATCTGTTTCTCAGTAACACTCGTTGATGTTTTTGCTTCCCTCTACTTCAGAAAGTTCACTGACAGAGAGGGAGATACTCTTATAGTCTTCCATAAAGGTCGTACGCCTTCAGCCCTCAATTTAGCGTATTTTCATGCATGCCTAGTTCATTTTTATTACTTTTTGATAACAACAAGCCTCTACTAACGTTTCTGTTATTTCAAAATCTTAATGTCAACCATTTAATTTACAATTGTTTCGTCACTCATTGCTTGCTTACTTTAGATGTTTAACACACTACCAATTACATGGTTTCAATTCGTTAGGTTGGCAATAATTGCCGATCTTCGTCAGTCAGCTTAATACTGGCGTGTTTATTGATCATTTATTTTCGAAGAGTGTAACTAGGGCGAAATATATAACTTATGTGTGTCTTTTTTATTTATCTATGTAATAAACGCCCTAGTTCTCGATTATATATAATAAATAAATGTTTTTCTTTCATCACGGATTACGTTCTACTTACTTCCGTTCTCACATTTTTGTTTCTATTCATTTTTTCTTTGGTCTTCCAATTCAACTCCTTCTTTTCGGGTTATATGTCAACATATTTTTTTGGTATTCTATCTTCTGTCATTCTTATCAAGTGTTTTACCCATTCTTGTCTATACTTCCCTAATCATTGCATCATTGGTTGCACTTCTAATTTTTTTTCTTATATCTTCATTTCTTATATGGTTTTCTTTAATGCAGCCTTTAACAGATCTTAAAAAGTGCAGTTCTGCTGCTTGAATTTTGTTCTCTTTTTCTTTTTTAAAGTCCACGCCTCACTTCCATTAAAAAAATTACTGACAAGGTCATGGAATGCGTAAAATCTTATAGCGTGTCTTTTCTCGCTTTGTTTTTCTAAGTATTTCTAATTATTCGACAACATCTTGGAACTTTTGTATTTTTATGTTAACTAACATCTTGATCTTACTATTACGTGGCATCACAATCTAATATACTGAAAGTGTGATACTTGTTCTATTGTTTTCTCTTCTATCACAACTTTTGTTCTTGTTTGGCATTTACCTCAGAACGCAATTACTTTCGTTTGTCTTTGAAACTTATCATATTGTATTCTTTATTTATTTCATTTTGTAGTCAATCTTCCTTGTCATAAAGTAATATTGTATACACCCAATAAAAACGATAAAATGTTTATATATGTACATACAAAAATGATGATAGATGTAAATACAAAGTCAACAGACGAAATAATATATATATTAAATAATATTGGAGAGAGACTACATCCTTATTTTAGGCCACAATTTGTTTTATTTCGTCTGTTGACTTTCTATTTACATATATCATCATTTTTGTATGTATATATATATAAACATTTTATTGTTTTTATTGGTTGTATAGCATATCCTGTTTGATATAATATATTGTATAATAATAATAATAAGCGGTCTACTCTATCAAAGGCTTTATCTAGGCCAACAAATGCCATATGTTATATTTTCTTCGTTTTTCTATAATGTGTTTTATTATCCATAAATGCTAAGCCAGTTCTAAACCTATTTTGTTTCTCACAGATTAATAAATAAATGTGTGTGTGTGTGTGTGTGTGTGTGTGTGTGTGTTCCTGGATAAATTTGCCAATTATGTCACGTCCAAGTAATACCTTAGCATCATACTACATTGTTTTTGAAGCGATGGGCTGACACCTATCCCCCGACATCAATAGGTGCTAAGTATAACTAAATACGAATGTTTCATATATCTGTTAGGACCCGGAACAAGCCTTAAGCCCAATCCTTATAAACTGTTGATAAAAATTAATAATCGCGAATATTTCCGAGACGAGACGAGCTGTTTTCACAAAATGAAAGCAAAGAAGGGGTCTCATAAATGTACCCCTTAAAGAGATTCTAACAATGATCAGAAAGTGTTTACAAAGCAGTAAACTTATGATTTTTTAAATGTTATAATGCCTAATGACATTAAGGAAATAAAGCAGTTGAGCAAATTAAATGTTCCGAAGAAAATTAAACATTAGATATTCTACAGCTACAGTATTCTCTCTTTTTACGAACTAATCATGTAGGTATATTTAGCGCAGAGTGTTGCAGCTGTAAAATCTTGCTTTGGACAAATTGTTACAGCTTATGAATTTTTCATTTCAGCTACAAGCATATGCAATGAAAGCCGGAAATTTCCAGAGCAAGGTAGGAAGAAAGGGGGGAAAGGGGGGGGAGAAGAATAGTTGTTCTTTTATTGGTTTTACACGTCCAAGCGTTCAGCTTATTTTATTACAAGTTCTCTAACTACTTAATCTACTTCTTAAAACAAGCAGGAAAACTTTTATGCAAAGTTACGCCGCATATTACTTTTTCATTTCATTAGGGGGTATAGAACACTCAACATGGAAAAGGCGCCTGTGAACCCAGAAGTTTTAATATGTAGGTATTTCAATTCAACGTTCCTTAAGAACAGTGGCCTCAAAACTGTTGGTACATTTATTCTTGGGCGACAAACCCAAAACTTTCTGTAGCTTATTCTAATTTCCCAGAGCGGTTAACATTATTTTAATTTCTTCAATACAGGAGGAAAATAAAGAGAACCTGCAAAGAAGTAAAATGTGATTCTTAAACATTACGAAGATCTTAAAGAGAACAGAGAAAAATTAGGATGTACGACTCAGAAATGTAAGAAAATTAACATTTATTATCGTGCAGCTGGTCACACATTTAAACTACAGGGAAACAATACTTGTACTAACTGACTGGATCGGAAGCTCTGACTACCTGCTTGAATGTCACGTAGGAGGGGGGAGGGAGAAGAGAGCGCTCTAATTCACTTTCCATCATTTACATTTGAGGATTTCGGACTCGATTTCGAGCTCTTGCAGTTGAAATTGGCAGTTAATATTGTGCAAGCAGCTTTTATGTAACAAATGCTTTCTGCAACCTAAACTTTAAGATAGGTTTCGGCATGTAGGCTTCGACACTTCCCTTACTAGGATGCAGGGTTTGGAGCAAGTTGAAACCCTGCTTTGTTAGTATAATGTGCAAAACAATACAATATAATTCTAATGAACCAATACAGTTTGAACCAACTACTCGCAAATCTGATGTGATAATATGGTAGCGCGATAGTCGAAATTGCTGATCTGCGGATAAAACATATTTGATTCACATTATATATTGCTAATTAGATTCAGTTTGTGAAAATAAAATATTATTTCTGTGAACTTTGGTGCTCAAGAAACACGTCGTACTCACAATGTAGTGAATAAAGTTGGGCACACAGAAGTGCAGACAACAGCACAGATCTTCTCAAAGAGGATTTTTGTAATGATAGTGCTAATATAAATTGGAAACTTTCTGCAAATTCTTTGACAGCAAAAGAGGCATCATGTAGCTCTATTTTTTTAATAGTGTTTAACGCCAGTTTTAAATACTGAGGATACTGATGGATACTGATAATACATGAAATGAAATGATAAACTTGGGAAAGAATTTTTTTTAAAGAAGGAAACGTTCCAGGCCTAAATTCAGGGTACCTCCCGGCATTTGCCATTTATGAGTGCTGAAAAAAACCTCAGTTCTGGCGGGAATCGAATCCCAGACCTCTTGCTCACAATGTAGTTCTATGAAAAGCACTACTAAAAGCCTACTGAAATGCCGAAAAGTCTGGCCTTCTTCAGCAGGAGCCCATTTTAGAATCTAAAATACATTAAAGACGAAATAGTTGCAGGAGTCTTTATTTATTTTTGTTAAGTTTTGGCCCCGAATGATATTGTACATGTTTGTTAGAAGGAACAAATTTGTATTTTTTTTCAATAGAAGTCAGCCACGGTACCTACTACCCATGTTTGCTTTCAAGAACGTGATGAAACACTTCAAGACAAAATAATTAGTAAAATGTACTTGGTTTCCTAGCTAACCCCGATTTCATCCCTTGAAAGAACAAAGCGTCTTAACATTTACACAGTGGAGGAGCTTCAAGTGTAGAGATGAAATTTACAAGAAAGTAAACTCCACTAAGGTGGCTTGAAATTTATCCATTTGGTTTATTTCTTCCTTTCTCTCTGTTATATCTAGAGTAGTGTATTCTATACACATTTCCCTATAAAAGCCGATAGACTTTGTGTAAATAAAAATTGCTACTACATCCTGATCTGATGTTATCAACAACTACATTTTAGCTGAGTTCCACAACCGCACCTTTCTAATGTTTTACGTAATAGGAGCAAGTTGAACTCTTTTTTTTTTCACTCTAAATGCCAAGCAGAAGCAACAACATGAAAATTAGACTGTGAAATATTTGTCAGGTGTTCAAATTAGTCCTTAGTGTTATTACAGAATTGCTACATTGATTCCTTTAATTACCTAATAAAATCTATTATTCTGTTATCAGAAAAGTTCCATAATAAATAATAGTCCACTTATCTTGGCTTAACCGCTCCATAGGATGAAGGATATGGGATGTTTGTGATGTGGTTGGTGGAAAATAAAATAGGTGGCATTCTTTTAGAGACCCTTCTTGGTTGGTAAGAGGTGCAACTAGTTGTAATAAGACGCATATCTAATCAAGAGAGCCACTGGATTAATTTTATGTACTGCGTGTTGAATGCATCACTTGAATCCCTTACTAGCATCCATTAGGTCTCTTACTGCCTTACTGATAGTCTTTGAACATCGCTTTTCTGTTCCATTTTTGTAAAATTGATGATGCACATTCTGCACATTTCTTGAATTGAAAGAATGAAAGCACAGCAATAAAAGTTATCAGTTGTTAGTCGCAGATATTTCTACGCCTATACTTGGCCTTAGAAACCCATACTACAACCAGAATGCTTTTTGGCTCATTAATTACAACCACTTCTTGAGGTAACGGACATATAAAAACGGCTTCCTAGACCACAGGCAAGATGACAGATGGATATATGACATCAGCGCTTACCTGTTCCGTGAATTCTGTGAGGTCACGCAAGCTAATGTTGTAGACGATGTTTCTGCAAAAGAAAACAAAGAAGCTTTAGAAATAAATAAGTAATTTGTACCAACAGCACAGACAAAAATAAAGAATCATAGAAACTGGTAAACACATTTAAATCTTATAAATTAAACATTGTTATGCTTAAATTAATAATCACAAGTTGAAAGCGCGAGGACAAAAAATGGCTGGATTACAACTTATTTTAGAAAACTAACCTTTAGCAAAATTCTCTTAGTTCAGATATTTGGGGTGCGAAAGACATAAGTTTTGTTTAGGTAATAACAAGATACATGTATAGAAGCTTCAAGATTGACTTAAACACAATATGAATGTTGATCAAAAAGAAGAAGAAGAAGAAGACGAACAAAGAAAGAAAAGGAAAAGGAAAGAAAAGAAAAGAAGAATAAATCAATAAAATCAACAAATTTTAATAGTGTACTACGATTTCAGTTTGGAAGAGACGCTAGTGGCTTCTGTGTGGTCCCACCAACAACCACATACCAGAAAAACCATGACAATAACTGTGAAGATTATTTTACCTTCACGACCTCCTTATAACGAAAAAAATATAATTGTTTATAAGAAGTGCACATATAAAACTAAAATACAACAGAATACACATTGTATTTACATCTCACAACATGCACACAAATGAAATCCGAAATCAAATAGTGTTTTAACATTACAAAACACTATTAGGATGTTGTATTAGTCACATGGGGAACTATTTTTTATTTATATGGATATCCTCCCAGCCCGTACAAGCAAGAAAGAAACGAACATAAATAAATTGTCCATCTACTGACAATAAATCAGCTGCATAGAAAAATCTTCGATGACTTTAAACTCCAATACAACCTGCGGTGTTCACTTGCACTCAAACGACTTAGGAGGCCGTAGTTTTTTTGAAAATGCCGTTAATACAGCTAATGGGAACTCAAATAATTTAAACTTTCCGAAAATATAAATTATAAAGAAATATAAAAATAAACTTTACTGTATACTTTTCTTAAACAGAACAAATACACAACTTTTTGAAAAAATTAAACTTTTTGCACTTTATTCACATCTTGTTGAACTACTTTCTCAAATGTGACCTGAAGATGGAAAGAAGGCAGCTAGAAAACATACATAGACTGTCATTTGTTAAATATGAACAGCAGATTTGTTCATTCAAAGTCGCATTGCTCCTTCTGCCTCCCCCTCTCTTTCCAGCACTTGTATCATAGTTTACACACAAACAAAAGAAGGCTTAAAAATAAATTCACGAATTTTTATTTTAAATCGCAGTGACTTTTTTTCTTCCTTGTTAACTAGCGCAACATTATATAATTTTAAACATTGTCAGCACTGCCGGAAAGAACTACCTTCTACTTTAAAATACAGTAAAAAATAAAGTTTTTGAGTATAGTTTTCATGCAGTGGCAGAGTCGGGCAGACTGTTGCGTGAAGATGCGGGAAGTGACAATCATTGACCTGTAAAGTTCGGACTTTGGCTAAAATTTCCCGAGTAGCATGAATCGTGTCCTTTCTGGACTGAGCGCTCATCATTCATTGGCATGCCGTGTCGAAAATGGGGAAGTCTTGCGGTTTGGTTCCATCACAGAGGAAACTGTAACGCTGCAATATGCTGTTCTATGTCTGTTGACAGAATGAACAAATCAGTGCAATTATTCTTATTTGGAGAGCGAGATGATGTTGACTATAAATATTCATTTGTCTTCCTGTATAAGACCATATAGACTTGTGAATCAGATCTATATAACTGTGCAATACTAACATATATAGCGCTGTTCTCTTAGTTTAAACATGGAAAACAGAAAGGGAAAGCACTATATTCTGCTCGACAGTGCGCAATTTTTAATTGTCTAAATTACCTCAAAAACATGGAATAAAATGTGCTCTCTCTACAAACAATTTCTCTTGCATTTGATTGTACAGGTTTTCCTCGTTTCCAACACCCGCTTGTAACAACACGAAAGCCAAGCATGGCTAAAGATAAATATTCACCGCCAAAAGGTGTAACTGAACATAACATGCATTACAAGTACAATTGCCACGGAGAGAGTATGCAGTGCAGGATGACTGTGACGTGCTTCTCAGCTCCTTTGACCGTCATTAGCACACCCTTCTCTTAGATAGCTCACGTAGCAGCAAAAATGGCCATGTTTAACTTAAACCAAACAGCCTGTAAGTGAATCAAAAACAGTGCTACTGATAAATGCTGGTAATTAGTACCCAAACCTAATCCGACATTTCGAAGTATTAACTCGTCAGAGATATGTGGGAGATAGCACAAGCTTACTAAACCAAGATCGTTAAATAAAGACCTTTAAAGGATCTAAAGCTAATAAAACCTCTATGCAATAATTTACGTAGCGGTAACAATAATGTAATCAAGAGGCAGAATGTTGTGAAGAACATACAGAGGCAATTGCAATTAATATAATTTAAGACTTATATTAAAACAACAACTTTAAACGAAGTCGACAGATACAAGTTCAGCTGTTTAGAGCCGCTTCAACTTGCTTATATACCAGAATGAAAAAATGAATATCACGTCGCAGGAATTTAGATCTAAAGTTGATAAAATATTTTGTATGTGCGATTTACCTAAAGCTCGAGTGTCGCAGCAAAATACCCGGACAGGAACATCCTTACTTGCTCGAGGACGTGCACTATCTTCATGTAACTACAGAGATTGTCTCTCTATAGCTCTAGTAGAGAAAGACTTCACATAGTTGGGGGAGAGGCCAGCTTTGCCAACTAGCACACAGTGGATCATCAAATTTATTTTCTCTTAATTAATCCTGTATTTTGTTAAGCGTTAAACACACTAAAACCGTAGACACTGATCTAATAGGACGCAAGAGCTGATTGTAAGTAAATCGTTCTTTCTTCTCCAGGATTTAATGCTTCAACTTGGGTTCTGCTTGCGATGTGGTACAAAGGAGGCATAAAAACCTGCCCCTCAAATTGACATGACTAAATTCGATGTAAATCTGGCAATAAATTGAAACTCTGTATCGGTTAGAATTCTGAAATTAAGCCCTGGCTCATCATAGACGCTTAAGGTAATGCAGGTAGCGTTTGTAGAATATTATTTAAATTTGCATCTGTCTACGAACTGGTAGCGTTTCCCTTTGTTCACTATTCGTTGCCAAGCACCAGAGGAAGGTAGTTTAACATTTGGTACGTGATCGTGAGTATTCTCTCTACAATCTTAAAAATTTGAATATTTTCACACGAGTGGCAATATTGCGACAGTCTTCTATTCGCCGAGGGTACAGCTTGGTATTAGGCATAAGGTGCAATGCAGTAAAACAGAGGGGAATTAATAGTGTTCAACTGTTCTCAACCTGTGGTTACAAACATGCTGTAGTTAGCAGCGATATTTCGTCAAAAATGATGTATTACATCTGGACTATTAACTGCCTTACTACCGCCCCTCTCTACACAAGATTCGCCGCCTCAAAACACAGATCAAAGTACAAAAATGTATCACAAATTCAAATCATTATAGACATTTGGAATTATTAAATTATATTATTATAGTAGCATTTACCACTTTTTTTTTCTTTAGGGAAGGGGCATATTATTATCAAGTACATGTGTTCCATTATGCGGAAGATCTAACGTTAATTCCGGTTTAACAGAAAGCTGCAAAAATCGATTATATTTTAAGTTCTTAATATATGATAACCCTGTATACACAGATCAAAGCACAAAAACCATTGCAAATTCAAAGCATTATAGGAATTTGGAATTATTTAAATTTTATTATTATAGTAGCACTTTTTTACCTTTAGGGAAGGTTTGTATTATTATTAAGTACATGCGTTCCATTTAAAAAGTAAGATATAGCATCACTTTCCGTTTAACCGTAAACAGCACAAATTGATTATATCTTCAGTCCTTAATGTATTACATACACATATACCGAGTTAATGAACCACATGGCTAAAAATTAATTAGATGGATATAAAACTAACCTGCACGTTACATTCATCTATTCTATTTCAATCTATTTTTATTTTTGCTATGCATTATAATATGTCCTGTCTTCGGCGTGTTTTAAATGAAGATATATTTTCTCCTTCCTTACTGGCTTAAAACTCACTGTACTGTGGGGTAAGACCGCGTTCACACACGCGAAATAAGCGAAATGATTAACAACGTGCATACAAGAAATAAAACGGAAAGTCGGTTTTACTGCTATTCTTTTGTCATTATGTTTGTTACTTGTCATATTTGTGATTCCTATAACAATGTACAGTACATCCCAGCCAACCATCTGACAGTGGAACCATAACACCGGGATTTGTTGGTCGGCGGCCAACCGTTGCGTGCGTGACCACGGAGGGAGCTTATGGTATTCACGGAATCAGAAGAAAGCTAAAGAAAAATAAATCGGCACACAGTTTTTCCTTCAAGATGAATGTATAGGTTTTGAAAGTGGTCTAATCGTGTGGATAGAGTATGGAACAGTTTGACGATTTCTTATGGAAGTATGTAGACTTCAGTATGCCAATGATACGACCTATAACACATATTCGAGTCATGTACCCATTTGAAATACAAACGCCACTGTCCATAGCAGAAAGCGAATGGGTGCATCTGTGCTCAGAGGACAATAAGCGCTCACAATATGTCTTTCTCTGGCATAGCAGTGGCCCAAAAGAAGGTACTTAACATTTGCTAAATTAATATGAATATAAAACTAGCCCTTTTAATACTATAACATCAAAAGTTAATAATAAAATTAGCGTAAATATTATAATGAAAGACGCATTAAAGTAGATAGGCTTCAACCGAATTCAGGCAATTTCAAAAGTTTGGTCATCAGCAATAGACTGCAATTCTGCTCTTAAAATCGGTCTTATTATTAGTATTTATATTCATATTTTCGAACTTTAAAGGCTGAATAACAAATACCGGTTCTATACGTTCTCTTGTTCTTATTAATAGCTAACGTTTTCAGTTGATACGATATATCTTTGCTAGCGATACTATTCATTGGTATTTCTTCGCTCAAATGAATATATGTAAATGAGGGATGGAGAAATTATAATCCAGAATATTACAGAAAATTTATATCACTGCCTCCAGCGCGTTTTCGTAATAAACTATTGGAAATTTAGGGTAATAATGACACCGACAGTATACGCGCTAATCTAGACCAAATGCAATGGCACAAACAAACGAGCGGTGTGCTCCTGGCGGTCGATGCAAAGCGCCGGCCAGCCCTTACCTTACGCAAGCCATCTGGTATGAATAATTCAACCAATAATGTACATGCTACTCCCGAATCAAACTGTATGACATAATTAATAAAGCATCTCACCGAGTGAGTGCCCAGTAAACCAAGCGTCGCGGAAATGTAGGTATTGCTTTAATCACGTCTCTCGGTATGGTCACATCGGCGCATGTATGCTAGCCAATCAACTTCCTACGGCATTGATCCGACACAACACCTAATAAATATAAACTGTCTGTGAGCACGTTTAATTTTATATCTAATGAATATATAGACATTCACACTCTGGATAAAGCACTTTCTGATGCGAGTTACACTATATTACTCACAGTGTGACGCAGATTTGGTTATTGTACATCATGTCTGAGAAGTTCCCCTAGCATTTGTTACCAAGTGGGATGGCTCGGACGGAAACACTCGCATTCGAGAAATATCAAATTGAAGACGCACATCCTACCTTGGGGTTTTTTTTTTTTTTTTTTTTTTTTGTAGTTTCCCCTGGTCGCTTAGGTTAATGTTGCGATGGTTCTTTACTTTTCCACGACAAACTGTAGCGCCATTTGTGCTATAAAACCTCTGGTTTATATGAAGCTTTTTTAATTCAGCTGTTAAAGTACGCCTTAAGCCTTCTGCAGTCAATTCAAAAACAGCAATGAATTTTACAAATATTTCAACCGGTTTACTGATGTATCATAACATCACAACAAATTGTGACATGCATATATCTGTCTTTCGTCGGTCTGTGCAGAAACAAAATTTGCCCTTCCTATTTTCTAATCTCACTCCTATAGACAAGATAAGTTTCTCACTTAACACGGTCAGCAAAGATGTTTTTTTCAAACAACAACAACAACAACAATAATAATAATAATAATAATAATAATAATAATAATGGGGCTGTTAAAGGCTAGAAGCTAGTAAATGAATGGGTTAAGGAGAAAGTTTTTGACTGCCTGAAAAGAAATGTATGTATAACAACAGATATTTTTGTTAGGTGATCATAGCATTTAATTTTTGTTTTGTTTGTTTTTTTTTTTCACGTTGATATATTGAATTTTCCTTTGTGCTTTATCAAACGCGTAAATAAACGCAGAAAAAAATGGAAAGAAAACGAAAAACGTTTTAAACCTTAAAATAAGCAACAGAAACCAAAATAGGCAAAAAAAAGGCGAAATGAAAAGTGACTTTCCCCACCTCAAATATACGGAAACACCTTCATTTCTATCTGATTCTTAAATATATTCACTCACATTGAAAAGGCATTTTGCCTAACTTCCGGGCTCTGCTTATAACCTAACCTACTTCTTTGGTAACTTGAGGAAGCATTTGATTAAAAGTGTGATAGAACCATCAAAATTCTAAGCTCAGCACGCCTTCCAAAAACTAGATGTGAGCAATATTTAGATTTGTATCCATGTATTACATATAGCTCTTGCGCCCTCGAGGCTACTAGAAATGTAGTTCCCCCCACCACTCTCCGTCCAGAATATCACAAAAATCATACCCGCGCAGGGTATTTTCAGACTTAGTGAATAATTCCACGAAAGAGAAATATGTTGGATGATGGAAGATAATATGCAATTATCAAGTTGTTTCTTAGGCAAAAACTGGGCAGGTTATTCATGAAATGTTAATTTCATGGGCTAATCGATGTTTGAGTTCTACAGCGATCAGTTCTCTTCAATTTCACGCGTTTATATTGCAGATACAGTTAACCCCTCCCATAATGACCCCAGCTCAAATGGGTCCTTAGCGTGGTCCTAACTCCTACCTAAGTATAACTACATAGTTTCCCGAACCCCTTCTAGCTTTTGTTCGGGAACAAAGCCCAGAGATTTTCCCAAGTGTAGGCACAGAACCAGGGGCTTCGGGTTTACTCCACAAATGTTCTGTTAGCAGATAATTTCCATTGTTACTGGCCCCTCTACCAACTCCACTCCAAATTCCACTTCTAATCAGAGCGCCATTGCCTCAGTTGCTCTAGTTTTACCGTATTATTTGCATAGCCGTTCCAATCCATCCCTAGAAACAAGGCCGAGTAACGCTGTATCAAAAGGAAAATAAAATGACCTTAAGCCACATTGTGATCCGATTCTTGGTTTAGTCTGCTAAAATTCCTGCATCTGTACTGTTCTTCGATTACTAAACAAGGCATCAAGTATTCAGTAAAATGCTGTTGGCTGTTCTACATATTCATTATATAATATCTACACTCTTGAATTAATTTAAAACCTAATAATTTTCATTAAAATAGCTTAGCCTGAGGTTAACTTTTGAATGGAAATACAAAATTAAATTAAAACACTTTGAAATACTGTGCATTATCTTTGGCAAATATGGCGGTCCTGATGGTGTAGTGGTAACCATACTTGCCTTCTAAACCCAAGATTGCGGGGTTGAGCCCCGCCAGGATCGATGGATTTTTTCGGGCGTAAAAATCCTAAGTATGCTTCCTTCGGAAGGGAAGTAAAGCCGTGGGTCCCGTGTCGTACATTTACGGCATGATAAAGAACCTCAAGCCTGAAAGAAGAGGTCTCTGAGCAAAATTCACGCCCTGAATTGAATGGACGCTGATGACCTGAGATGTTAAAGAGCGTCCGTAAGTAAATCAATTAAAAAAAAAATTGGCAAATATTACTATGAATTACCAGTGCAAATGTTAACTGTTGGAATAATTTTATTTTTGAAAAAGTAGTGAATTTACATTCTAAATGTGAAAGGGCACTTTCTCATTCGTTGTGAATTTGCTGCAAGCGAAGTTTAATGGTTGGGAGTCTACAAAGAAGGTTTTGTCCATTTTCTACCTTTTCTTTGCATTTCCGCTTACTGGTTTCTCAGTAATGAGTTTCTTCCAATGTTTGTGATTAATTAGCAACAAAAAAAAAAGTATTGGCAAGATTAAAATGGGATTTGTTCACTTATCATACTCGTAAAAAAGCGAATTATGGAGTATAGAGCAAAGTGTAAAGGGAGGGGAAAAAATTAGAAATACAGGAGAAAGATACGTACCTCAAAAAATAAAAGAGAGAAAAGTATGCTGCAAAGCATGCATTAAGACCTGGGCAGCTGAAAGAATACGATTATAAAAATAAGACTTTATTATAAAATTTCAAAAGGCAGCTTGACATACCTGACTACTTTATGCCGTTAAGGATAGTCGTACTCGTAAAGGTGGTAATTACATTTAACATACCATGTGCGGCATAGGTCGTACCTTGCTACACTATAAATGAATGCAGGTTGAGGTATTTCTAAAGATACTCTTTACTTCCGCTCGATCAACTCCTAACTGTCGTAAGAAAGACAAAAGACAGTGGCATTGTTGAGTTGCATTATTATATTATTGTAATGCACACGTAAATTAGATAACCTCAATTGGGTAGTTCACGCTCGCTAGTCGCAAGCGCGCACACCCATAAAGGATGAAAGGGAACAAACTTTCGACGCTGACTTTTGTTTTCACAAAAATAAATAATCACATTTATGTTTTTTTTTTCTTCATGCACTGGTATATATTAACGCGTAGGAATTCATAAATGCCGATTATAGTAACTGATAAACAAATAGAAATGGAAAAATAAAATGTCGTTAGCTATTTGGCCATAACATGAAACGTTTTGACGTAAAGTTTTATGGAATTCTCAAAATTAGATTTGACATCACTGAGCCTTAGCGTCAATATTAACAAAGATTTTATACAAATGGACAAGGCCTGTAATGAACAGGTTTTTGCAGTAAAGTAACGCAAACAAACACATACTGAGTATCTGCAATTATTGTACTTTAAACTTACAAGTAAGCAGAATATAAGCAGCTTTGCTACACGTTTCGACATAAAAAATATTTTCTCGAAAACTTAAGAGAGCAAGCTTTTATATCTTTTGTTTCCTTTTATTTATGGCAACGAGTTTCTGTTTACTTTGTATATGTGTATATATGCTATATTTTCCAACCAATATTCCTATATTACGTTGTTCAGATCTTGCTGTAAAACAAGAAAAATAAGTGAACATTTAACCTTTAGACTTTCCAGACACTAAGGAAATTACATATTCTAAAAGCTAACCAGTAAACGACACTATATGAATATTGCTTACTTAAAGTGAACACTTTTTATGAAAGGTTCTAATAAGTAGTATATTTTCTAAGTGTGGGAACTCTAGGAAAACAAATAAGCAAAAGACAATTTTCCGCTGAAAAGCATATTCCTGTACAAGCATGATAAAATATTCTTCATAGATCATTAAAAAGCTGGACAAGTGCCAAAGAGGAATATTATTATGTGTTATACTCACTGAACATTTTGGCATCTTTATCGTTCATATATTTTGTAGGTGTTGTTGTTAATAACCTGCGATATTGATGCTTACATAAAACAATTCTCCATTCATTCCGGCTGTAACCTGCTCAACCTTTGTGCGCAAATCTTAAGAGCGGCCGTGGGTGAAAACTGACTAAATTTGGTTAAAAAAAAAAAAATGCCAACCCTAATTTATGTTACAGAAATATAAGATGTTTGGAACTTGATTCAATGACGTATTTAAACGAATGTTATTTTTAAATGTCTGTTCTAAAATAACTCTGTTTCACAAGTGTGCAAACTTTAAATTGAACTTTTCAAAAATGTGTTTTAAATACATTTCAGAATGTTCAAAATCTTTTTTACGTGAATTTTATGTTTTGAGTATGGAGTTTTTAGTGCATGTATATTATGACTAATTAAACAAGTATCCCGATTTTTATATTAAACAACTACGAAAATAAAAAGTAAAATATGCAATAATGAACATTAAAAAAAGAAATGTTGGGTATGTATTTATTTTCTCTCTTCTGAGAAAAAAATGAACAATTTAAATTGCACATGCTTTTATAGTCACTGGTAAAACATTCAAACATTTTTCTTTACATGTACAGATGGGGATAGATTTTGAAAAAGCACACGCTTCTAAATAAAAAGTCCAATATCTTAAAACTTTGGGATATTGTCAAACAGTTATAAAGAGTATGGTATGAAAAATGAAGCCCCACGCTAAAAAAAATTGTCGAAAATAGAAATATTGACCACTGTCCCTTATACAAAATTGCAAAACGAATATCTATCGGTTTAAATTCCCTCCGATACACGCACATATTAAACAAGAACGTACTGAATGTCTTATGACTACGTTATAGCAGAGTTGAAATGATGGGTAAAAATAGGGAACAGAATTATCAAATTTTATGCTTCTAATGAGAAAGAAAACAGTTTGCAGTTATCTATTATGCACTTCAGTTCCAAGCATATTGACCGCAATGTGTTAACATGGCATTACGATACTCAGAAAGCAGGCAATTGTTTCGCCTAAAGGGAGACGCAAGATCCTATCTTACCAATGTTAAATTAGTTAAGTTTCTATTCCTACAGTGGCAAAACCATTAGAGCTACAACATTAACATTTGGAGAGATTATTTTGACACATTTTATCTGTATATTAAAGTATAATAACAGATTTTAAGCACTGGAACAAGAATTAGAATTTTTAAAATTTGTAGTAAAATTTTCCATAATTCCTAGATTATCAAAATATTACTTAACAATTCTGTTTCAGTTGTTTTACTGAAAATTTCAAGGCAATTTATACAGTAGTTTATTTCTCTGAAGGTACATATGCAGGAAAAAGTAGTTTTGAGAAAATTGCCATCAAAGAAATAAATGTTAAAATCTCACTCATAGCTCTATCCCGAAACACAATGCCTAGGCCATAGCCAGGATGTGTTTAGACTATTTATGTCAGATTAGCCAACAGCAAAAGCAAAATTTCCTCTAGCAAACGGTATGATTTCAAATATCAAAAACCACTTCTTTTCTACTTATCACAATACAAATTATATGACATGATTCAGAAAAATCGGAAAATTACTCTAATTGATTTTTTAAAAATGTCAAAATATTATTTTTTTTTTTTTATCTTCCAAGCCCCTTTAGCCCCAAGCCTCAGATATGCATATAAATGCTAATAAGTACATCTTTATTGCTTATGAAAGCATATTGAATACATATCTACAGTTTATGTAATATGCCTTTCTTATAGCAGATTCGAAGGTTAGAAAAATGAAGAAATTAAATATATGTAGATATATACATCTTCCCAAATTTAAAAGAAAATAAAAATAATGAAAAGAAATTTAACCTTTAGAAAAGTGTAATTTGCATGTAAAACATTTAAATGCGAGTAAGCTGTTTATAAATGCTGATTCCATTCTGCTGATGTTTTTCCGTGGTTTTTAATATATGAAAATATCTGCATAGATTAATAAAATCCTAGTGTTGACACTATTCATTTCTAAACTATATAGCTTCCGAACCAATATAGCCAGAAGTTCCTGGTTTATACGTTTGCTAGAGGAATATACATAAATGAAAAATAAAAATATGATAACATTAATAATAATATTAACAATGTAACAAATTAACAGTAATAATAAAAGTAGATAACGATAAAACACTGAGAAAAAGTCACACTTGAAATTGCTATATTTCGAACTACTGCGAGTTCTTCAGCTAGCTTCTTGCCATTGAAGAACTCGCAGTAGTTCGAAATACAGCAATTTCAAGTGTGAGTTTTTCTCAGTGTTTTATCCTTATCTACTTTTATTATTACTGTTAATTTATATGTATATATATATATATATATATATATATATATATATATATAAAGGATAAAACACTAAGAAATAGTCACAGATATTTGCAATCGCTATATTTCGAACTACTTGAGTTCTTCTATGACAAGAAGACAAGTGAAGGTGATAAAAATAAATATTGAATATCGAAGGTAACGATATGCATGGAAACAGATGAAACTAGCAATAAGATTATGTGGAAAAAAAATTAATATGTAAGATATGCGCCTTATGTAAAAATATAACTGCCATTTCTCTATCTCTGAGTAAACTTTCAGAGCTATGTGTAGGTAACGCATCAATAAGTGTTAGATTAAAAGCATCGTTAAATTCCTACAGTCAGATAAGGCAATTCGGGCAACTGGTAAGCGAGACTTGGTTTTAACAGAACGTCAATGATTGTTCATACATAGCGAAACAACAGTAGAAGTTAAGCCAATATAAAATGCTTTTACAAGGTAACACACGCACACATGCACACATTTAATTCGTCTACGAGACACGCTACAGTATACTCCGATTTTCTGTGAATGTATTGGCTCTTTTTATGTTGGCAATATACGCCATGTGACATGATTTAAATGAACCTGTTTGCTGGCTTTTACGAACGAGGAACATCGCTGTGCGATTATGTAAATTATTAATCATATGACTGTAGAGTCACAACTACCGAAATGCGATGACGCGGAACTTAGACAAATAAAGATCGCTGGACCAGCCCATTTTATCGCGAGGATTTCCATGTTCGTTTTGTATCGTTGAAGAGGTTTAAACATACATTTGCAAATTATTTTTAAATAATATAATTGCAATCTCTAGCGAGAGGATCACGTTGTATTTGTCTCTTACAATCTTTGCAAATAAGTTTGCCAGGTTGTTATTTTTATTTAATTTCTTTTGAGAGCATAATTCTGTTTATTCTATCTTTAGATCTTCCCACCGTAAACAGCGAGATAACCACTATCGATTTCAAATCGTGTAGTTAGTATCCTTTCATTTATAGCTTTGAGGTTTACTTTTCAATTATTTGAAACATTCTTCTCTTCTTGTATGTTGCATTCCATAAAAATTCAGATGCAGTCATCTATTTATTTTGTTCCTTTAATTTTTTTTTCTTTATTTAGGCAATTACTACTCAGTTAATTATTTTTTTATTTAAAAATATAATTAGCTATTAATAGAGAATACGTTTTAGATAGGCTCCACCACGTGCTTATTAGTTATTTTCAGAGCTAATGCTCTGCAGCTGGTTGACAGGTTTTACTATGGGGTTGTCTTTCATTAAGCAGTCAATCCTTGTCAGATATGTAGGATACAGTGAGTTTTAGGTATATTATTAATGGGTTACAATCCATCGAAGCGAGAGAGGGGAAATGAGGAGAATTGTGTCTTACAACACATCACACCTCTCATCACCTAAGTGGACTGATCCGAATCACGGAGTATTTTTAAGAGTAGCAGTAGCAAACTGTCAAGACATTATATAAAAGCATTGTATATGTAAATCTTCAAATCCTTTTACTTGGAGGTAAAACTAGAGCGTGTGGTTCTTTCCTAAAGCCCTTTGTTCTTCGACTCTGACGCCACGCATTCAATTAGTTTCAACTTCAAATCATTCAAGCGTTTTTTGACAGGCCATCCTTCAAAATTCGTTGCTACATATCTGCATAATATCTCCTGCACGGAAGTTCCATTTTGGGTTATCATGGACTTCCGCACCCTATGCTTTCCCCTTGAAGAAAAGAATTCTTAAGAGCGCGAACCCAGTCTGTAATTTTGAAATTGATAGCAAAGATAGATGATGGTAGAGCTCATCTTTGCAGTTGGCCCTCTGCCAGCTCATCGCTCCGTCGGTCACAAAGAATCGCATGATGGACGCGGATCTCCTCCTTCCCACCTTTTTCTGCTCTGAGGTCTACATCCTAACCTCCAACACTATAAATCTTCAATCGAAAAGATAGAGGATGGGGAGGAGAGAGGACCAAAAGTGGGCAGAGAAAATGAGAAAAAATCTACGCGCTACGTACAGCGTTAGAGGAACAAAAGGAGTCAAGGCTTCGAGGAATCCACATAAAGGGGGCGAAAAGAAAGAGAGAGAAAAAGAGCGATAAAAAGGAGAGAGAAGGGGGTGAGAACGGCTGGAGTTTTCAAATAGAGGAATGGGAATGAGAAAAATTATCTTGTGGGAGGAAAGACATGCAAGATGCAAAAGAATTTGGATAGCCTAATACGCACTTCTTTGTGAAGAATATTCTCTAAATCTAGGAGATGGCAGAATAAATAGAAAAATGTAAGCCTCTTTCCTTTAAAAATACACAACGGAATATTTTATATATGTACTCTAGGGAAGCAAAAATATGTGCATAAAAGAAACGGAGCGCGTTACGTTAAAAAAAAAAAAAAAAAAGTTAATTTTGGAATACTTGATACATTGATAGGCTTGTCACAATGCAGAGAATGTGCAAAAGAACAATAAATACCAAGAAAGAGCAAAATTTTACGAAAATATTTGTACATATGCCGTTAAGCAAGATTCCGTAAGGGCGTTTTTATTTTTATTTTATTTACTTTTTTTTTTTCCCAGGAGTGTTTAACGGCCGTTTTTACTACTGAGGCACCACAGGCGATGGGCACTGATGATACATGAAATGAATTGATATATTGGGAAAGTATTTTTTTTAAGGAAGGAAATGTTCCAGGCCTAAGTTTAGGGTACCTCCCCGGCATTGGCCAGTTATGAGGACTGGAAAAAACCTGGAAAAAAACCCAGTCAGGGAGGACGGTCCTGGTGGGATTGGGACCCCAGATCTCCCGCTCACGAGTCCGCGCCTTAACGACCTCGGCCACCCGTGGCGGTCCGTAAGGGCGTGAATCTGCAGAGGTTCGGCAAAAGTAGCCCTTCAGAAAATTATTTTAATTTCTGATGCATGTTCATCTAACGTTGAGGGTACAATAAGCACGTACTGAGTCATGAATTCCTGATAGTACCTCGTTGCAACTCTTGGGAGGGGGGAGCAGGTTTGTTTGTCCATTTTCTAAATCGTTCGCACCCGTAACACTGATAATAGTTATCCGCTTTAGTTATTATGTTAAGAATTGAAGTATATTACACTGTGAAAAAAAGACGTGGCAAATAATTTAACAAGAACTTTCAAGGATTGGAAACACGGTGGAACCGAAAAATTTAATTGTTAATCTTCGATACGAACAATATGCGAGAGAGAGACAGAGAGAGAGAGAGAGAGAGAGAGAGAGAGAGAGAGAGAGAGAGAGAGAGTCGCTGTTGACTATAACCATTTTTAAATTGTTGATTTAGTTCAATTCCATTAATTGTTTATCTGGTCTATTTACGGACGCTCTTTAACATCTCAGGTCATCAGCGTCCCATTCTATTCAGGGCGTGAAACGGCAGACAAATTTTGCTAAGAGGCCTCTTCTTTCAGGCTTGAGGTTCTTTATCGTGCCGTAAATGTACGAAACGGGACATACGACATTATTTTCCTTCTGAAGGAAGCCATACTCAGGATTTTTATGCCCCAAAAATTCATCGATCCTGGCCGGGTTTGTGTTCTAGACCTTGGCAGTTTCATTAAAAAGTCGCTACATCAGCAGTGAGATTTTAGCGCTTCGCCGTCGCAGAAATTTCCTTTATAAAGCAGCTTACGATTATAAACCACGCAACATGCTACAAACACTACTCTGTGGTTGTACAGAGCGAACCAATGAGCTATAACAGCTTACGGTTTTCAGCCTATAGCGGCGCTCATTGCCGTCTGCGGTTCTAACACAGCTATCCAGCTTTCGTAACTATTTTAAGAGCTTTTACTTACCAACTTTATGATAGGTGTTGAAACTGTCCACTGTCGTTATCCATACATTATCGGTACCTTTTAAAAAACCATTCATCACTCACTGTAGTTAGCAATGCTTAATTTACTGTAAGATAAACGTCGCAAGGAGTGAGGTCGGAGGATCAAGGGGACCACAAATCCTTACTAATTGCTCTATCATTCTGAAACACTCAAGTTTATTTCACCAAAATATTAGGCGCATAAGCCTTGACAAAATATTGTTGAAAAAATGCAAAAACCATACTCCTTGTCGGTTAATTCCATTTTAATAAGGGGGGAGAAAATTGTATTCATGTATAGCACAGTTATTTTATATGGTTTTAACTTTAACAAGGTAGTACTCTTTACCTAAATCCATAAGCTGTCTAAGTAATTTTTATAGGAGCTCTCCAAATGACTGTCTATTAGGTTTCTTAGGCTGAACATTACCCGTGGTCTAAAATTTCATACACAGATTGTGGATTGTTGTACGGCCTGGAGCTTTAGTACCCGGAATCTTTATTCAAATAGTCTTTGTACTTGATGAAATGACTGAATTAACACATATGAATCATAAATACTCATAGTACAGTGAAAAACATATACCGAACCATAATTCACTTTTCGATTAAATACAGAACAAAACTCACCATCGTAATAAACGAAATGAACTCATCCACATTGACAACCAGAAGCTAGCGTGCTCTTGATATAGTCAACAGCTGGAAACCCGTGGGCACGCGCTCAGTGGAAAATCACACCAAATTGGTTCATAATTCACTTGATCAATCCGTACCGTACAATGCTGCATAAATTAAAGCTTCCATATACGTGGCATATGTTTTCGCCATTCTTCAACAGAAGCAAGCTTCATTCACAGTACTGAGTATCGCATTTTATCGTACTTTTAAATAACCTTGAGCAGTTATAAATATGTTATTAATATCATTTCCAAAACGTTTTACAAGTTGGGCATCGCTTAAAAGAAAAAAAATACATGTAAAGAAAATTGCGGTATCTTTGTCAATGGTGTTTTCTTTTAACAAACACAGCGTTCCGTATAAAAGGATTTAAATTGTTTCTTTGAAGATTTCAAAATAAATTTATGGGAAAGGATTTTATATAATTGTAGAATGTAATGGGCATCAGATGGAATTAGGAACATGCCGTTTTGATTATCACATTTATGACTTTCATGTGAATGTGTTAAAATTTAGTTTATGCATTGAAACTAGCAGACCACTAATGACTTTGAGTCACTCCACTTAGATTTTTCTGTTTATATCTTCATATAGACTAAATGCTAAGCGTTTTCGCCCACCGCACAGCAAATTATACTTATATTATGTGCATGCTAATGAAAATTTTCGCACAACTGGCATAGCAGCTTGGAAAAAATTGAAATAAATAAGATTTCTGATATACCAATGCAGAAAAAAAGAGCAAGATTAGAACGACTATATTCCTATTTGGTGAAATTTGGAAATGTTCCGTCCGTAACGATTGTTATATTGCATTCTTCCATTGAGCGGCGCCATTTACTTGAATTATGACCCCCCCCAAAAAAAATGTGGTTGTGGGTTAAGCTATGCATATCTTCTGGTGAAATTATTTCGTGTGGATTTTATTTTTGTAATTTCTTCTCGATATTTTCACGAAGATTTTACCTACAGTTATCTAAATTTGAACAAAATTCCCATTAGAATTTTGAAGTGAGGCATGGTACCATATAACCCAGAAGTGTAAAGTTTTAAGCCAATACAATGACTTAAATTAATTTTGCTACTACTGCCCCCCCCCCCAAAAGGATGATTATGTATTCTCATCTTGCGTAAAAAAAACTATAAATTACATATATCTTTATGTTTAATCATTTAGTAGTATAACAATACTCATAAGCCTAGTAAATAGAAACATGCCACTACAAAAAATTAAAGTTAAATTAATAAGATAACTTGTTTATCCTTTAACAATTACTATCTGAGAGAATATTTTAAAATCATGCCACAAAAGGATAAATTAAATTATCTGACATAGTAAATGTTGTAGGATGCTACATAACAAGTGCAATTAATTAGGTTAGGCCCTACTCAGAATTATTTGACATAATATGTAGAGATAGAATGTTACACTTCAAAGTAAATTTCTAACTTAATTGCTACAGGTTAGGTTTTCCTACTCAGAATTATCTGATATAATAATATTACAGAATAAAAACATATTTAACTTAATTTAAATTACTCAAATAATACACAGGACTAAAAAGTTAGAGAAAAGGATAGAGAAGTTATCTGAAGTAATTTGTAAACCTAGAATATTACAGAAGAAAATAAATATCTAACTTACGAAGCAAAGCTGCTTTACACAAACACAAAAATAACGTAATAATTAACATTTGGAGGGAAAATTGGTTCAATTAGATCTGCAAATATTTACTGTCTTTGTAAGTACACTCTTTTGTCGTTAAATGTGAACAATTTATGGGAAAAGTGGTAAAGTATACAACATATTCTTTTGATTACCTAGAATTACCAAGAAATATGGCAAATGTTTACAATAACCAGTAGTGATGCATTTCATAATATGACCCATTATAATATTTTCACAGGGCGATACTTTAGATTCCCTAGAGGTAGTAACTAGAGGGAACCAAAAGGAGTCCTTCTGTCAACATAACCAACCTACCCTTCTAGAAACTCATTTGCTAAAATATAGGGGTTACAGAAATGGTTCACTTTCCGCGTTTTATCACCATCTGGTATTTTAAGAAAGGAAAAGTAATTTATTTTATAGATGTAACATCCTGATAGTTTTCGTTAAAAAACAGTGAAGGCGTAATGTTAAATTATTTCGATGCTTTTCAATTTTAAGTTACATTGCAAGTTTCTACTTACTAGGCCTATGTTATTATTTAATTGTGTAAGAGGCTTTTGGTCTGGACACTGCCACCAAATGATTATATATAATTTATTAAGAAAAACGAAGACACGCACACACATATATTTGTTGGCAATTTAATTAGTTGCTTTGGTTTAAAACCCTATACATCTGGATTATGGCAGGGTGGTATCATGTATTAGTACGAATTTCTAATCGTAATCATTTTGTTATAATTAAAGTGACTGTCGGTAAAATATATGAGAAAACATCAGGAAGCGTTCACTTCATGCAGTTTGGAATTAGTTGGGCTCTTCAGTAAAGCAAACGCTATTGCTAAGTGTAGCACACACAAGCTCGCTTCTATTATATCACGTGACGTGCAGTGTCTTTTCATATCTTTTTATTCCAATCTAAAAGCGATCAATTCCTAATAACATTAACAACAATAATAATAATAATAATAATAATAATAATAATAATGAATAGCAAAAGTATATTGTAAAAAGAGTACATACATTTTATGAATGATATAATGAGATGTGCAAATAGCCGAATTTATATATATATATATGTATATTTATAAATTAGAGCACGAATTTTATATTTTGCAAAAAATTAACCTGACTACACATTCATATTTCATAAAATCGATAGAAATTTGTTAATTATTACTCATTTGATACTCTGATTCATTTTTTGGGGAGTGAGGGAGCGGACTGTTGGGCTTGGATCAATTGCGGAAGATTCTAATCCGCCAAAACCCAAACCCTGGAGTCGCCCCTCTATAGCAGTCCTGTGCTCTATTCCATAAAAGTATGGTGTAATACATACAAGTGTGTTAATACAAGTTCTTGTAAATTACGGTCTTGTAACTTTCTGTTCCACGAAAGAAATGCAACACTGGTAAAGTATCAATAAAAAGTTATAAGTGACGTCTTACAAGAGTAAGATGGAGGAACAGCTGTTTGCCACAAGTCGTCATATCTTGAATTAGGTTATGTTGACTCCTTAGGGTTTTTAATGTACAGAGCGGATTAATGTCATTCCTGCTAAATGGGTCTTGTATTTTTTCTCAGATGTAATGATAATTTAAATACTTTATTCTGCACTTTTTGATATTTAAGAGTAATAATCCATTTTGAGACGATGGTTCCTTACAGCTGCATTTAAGAGAACCAATTTCAATCGTCAGAAGAATCGAGCTTTTCGATTGATCTCGATCATTTATTTTATTAGTCCATTTGATCATTTATATTTAATTACAATCACGTTCTCATAAGTAAAAAAGTGGGAACATTGTGTCAAAAGAGATTATTTTTCACAGAATGAAGAATGAAAAATTATTTTCGTGGCATGTAGCAAATACATTAACTAACATGCTGGTCTGAAATATGCATATGGAACAGGAAACGCCAATATCAGCCATAAGGCCTACGTTACTTGCACTTAACCTAACTTTGTCATTGTATACAACACTTATTTATTTCTTTCTTTATACATACTCCTACTCATAATTCATAATTACTTTCTGATGAAATATTTTGATAAGAAGTATTTAAGGGAATTCCGTTGAAATTATATTTATAATACTTAGCACATTTGCGTCAACTGACTGTCAAAATTATTAAAAAGATAATACATTTTGTATTAGCATTTGAAGTTACCAATATTCCTACTCTTGTAGAGAAATTTATACAAATTACTAGTGCCCGACTAAATACTTCTATAGTACATAACAACGAAAACTCGTTTGTACTTGGGAAGTATGGAGTTGTAAAGAACAAGTATAGCAGAAATCTGTGGAACAGAATTTTATTCATAACTACAAGTTACAAGTCCATACACTTGTAACGTATTAGACCATACTTTTTTGGAACTGAGCCCAGCTCACCATTCGTTTAACTCAGATTTAGAAAACTGTAAGCTCACTTTGGATGGGTTATAGCCAATTCCAGTGCGAAACTGCTCATTTTCCAAAACATCATTGCTACCAGAGAAAAATACTGCAGACGTTAAAGTTTCTAATACTTTTCAAGTGCTGCAGCGAAATCAAATTGTGCGCACAGGAGGCGGGAACTGCACCCATCATCACTTGTGTGTTATCATTTCTGACGAAATACGAAGGACAGTAGCGGGAGGAGAATCGGAATAAATATTAATGAGTGACGTCAGCGTGACACGCGATATGGCCGGGCGTTCCTTTCCCTGAATAAATAACAAGTTACTGCTACGTGGTCGAGCCTTGATTCATGTTGCAGTGCTTAGGGGAGAAGTGACTGGACGTCATCGTAAGTCTTTCGTTGATATGGTGCGAAGTCACGAGAGGGAAACGAAAAAGAAACCGCAGAAGGTGGTTCCAGTAAAATAATATAAAATGAATTTCTACTACTTCCTTTTCTCGTTTTGCATCAGTGCAAGGAGAGGTTTGTCAAATATTCTTTTGCAGCTCCTGGAGAGAGTAAAATATTTTTAAATAGATGCACGCTTCAACCAGGGCCCTGTTCCACAAAAGTACAAGTGTATGGGTTTGTAACTATTAGTAAAATTCTGTTCCACAAAGATTTCTGCTAGGTTTGTACTTTACGACTCCATATTCACAAGTGTACAAGTGAATTTTCGTTGTTCTGTTGCATAGAAGTATTAGCGGGCACTGGTATATTTTATAAATTTCTCTACAAATGTAGGAATATGGGTAATTTCATAAACTAGCACAAAATGTATTACCTTTTAAATGCTTTTGGAAGTCGGTTGGTGTAAATATGCTAAGTATTAACAAACGTGATAATGATGAGCAGGAATATGTATAAAGAAAGAATAAACAAGTATTGTGTACAACGATAAAGTTAGGTTATGCGCAATTAAAGTATGGCTTATGACTGACATTGCCGTTTCCTGTTTCAAATGTATATTTCAGACCAACATCTTACTTAATGTATTTTTAAGGTTCATGCTACATGCCACGAAAATAATTTCTTTTCATTCTTCATTCCCTTGAAAAATTATCTCCTTTGACACAATTTTCCAAATCTTTTGCTTACAATGAGAACATGATTGTAAAGAAATATGAACTATTAAACGAATAAATATAAATAATCAAATGGACAAGTAAAATAAATGATCGAGAGCAATCAGGAAGCTCTCGATTCTTCCGCCATCTCTCGTCGACCGAAATTGATTCTCCTAAATTATCATTACATGAGAAAAAATACAAGCCCCTTTTAACAGCAATGACAATAATTCGCTCTTACATGAAAAATAACTAAGGAGTGGACATAATCTCATTTAAAACACGAAGATGCATGACAAAGGGTTGTTAATCCATCTTGCTTATATGATGTCACTTATAATTTTTGCTAATACCTTACAAACGTTACACTTCTTTCATGGAACAGAAAGTTACAAGACCATATTTTACAAGGACTTGTACTAATACACTTGTATGTATTACATCATACTTTTTGTGGAATACGGCCCAGGAAGAAAAACTATTAAAATTTATTGTCTCATTAAATAGGCTTGCAAGGATAATTTCATTTTAGATGCGGTATGATTATCTTTGGCAGATGCTGTTAAATGAAAGCTATGTAATGTATTGAAAAATCATGTTTCCTCCTCAATTTGATCCACATTTGACCTGTCGTCTATGTTTCATACAGATAGGGTAAAATAAATATAGTGTAGCAATAATACAGATACAAACTTTAGGGGTGAATTTCTCACATCTAAACAAGAAAGAAAGAAAGAAAGAAAGAAAGAAAGAAAAAAAATATAAACATACTCGTATGTTCGAAAATGCTCGGTTTGAAAGTTATCGTTGAAAGATAACACTTAAGATGTGCTAGGGTATGATCTAATAAGTACATTGTATAAAATAATAATTATTTTTCAGAAAATCTAGTGGTTTTCATTACAGGCCAAGCTGGTTATCTCGTACATCCTTTGACTCCCCCCCCCAAAAAAAAAATCATCTCTTGAATGCAAAATTCTTCTATTCTACTCGTTAGAGTGCGCGATTCACAAGATATCAGCAAAGCTGTGTAGCCAGTGCAGCAGTTGTGTTATGACCTAAAGACGGTGTCTAGTGTGTGTTCCGTTAGCTGAAGAGCGCAGGACGCCACCCGACATGAACATTTTTATTAATAAACCTTTGTAACTTCTGATAAATAGTTTCGTAATATTGTTTCCCATACACAGCAAGCTTTAACGTTGAACATTATATGTATTATAATGAATATTATCCTCTTTCCTTCAGTATTTGTTCTATCCAAAATGTAACATACTGCACACCCATTCCCTGCATACGCAAGAAGGACAAAAGATGACTTATGGGCACAAATTTAAGAAGCCTGGCATGTTGTAGCCTCTCGTCCACACTACTATAGAAATCTGACATAATCTATGCCACGATGTTAATTTGTATTTATTTCTGTGTGTTTTCACTTTAGAGGATAAAGGTTTATGTTCATGTATTTATTTATTTGTAAAGAATGCGTTCATTTGTGATTGTGTTTTTGAGTGTGCATAGGTAAACCCATAAAACTCAAATGTTACTAGAAAATATAATATGATATTACGGCAACATAATGTTCTATATATACACTTAGAAAAGCAATAATAAAACACAAAACATTGTGTGGGATTTGAGCCCAGGGGTTTACGCAGAAGAGTTTTACCCTAATATTCTCTTTCCAGATGCGTATGATTATGACCATTACATTCACAGGCAAAGCACCCATTGCAGTGTGCCAGTGGCTGCATGTACGTTGTAAATACAGGTTTAAGAGCGCCCCTGAACACATAAAATCTGGCGATGACTTATTTCTTGTGTCAAAGGTGCACATTGTATCCAAAGATGTACATTCGCGTACATTCGTGATTAGTCAATTTCTTACGTTTTGCCCATGCTGCAGTTTAGCTACATTTCAGCAGTTAGCTATGGAGGGTATTCATATCTTGAACAAATAGATATGATTAATTTTACGCACCAATATCCTGAACTCTTTAAAAATGATTAAGTGCACAAGGGCTGTTCTGTGTATGAGATGTAGCAAATAATATGCCCAATGTTCTTCAACATCCTGTGGAATGGATACGAACGATTCTTGGTTTCCTCGATCCGCATTTTGTGGTGCTAGGGGGGTCCTGTCTCAGCAACTCCACGATAAACTGCAGGGAAAGTTTTATGACTCGGCTGTCTTCGGTCGGGAGCCCATCTCATACAGCCGTGCAACCTCGAGTCCTATTTGTATGACCGTGCATAAAAATCGCATATCCCTCCCTACTCACGATATGAATACCCTGCCATAGTTAACCGTTCAAATATAACTGAAGTGCAACAAAAGTCAAACGTTAAATTGAAAAGGGAAACTTTGCTATTTGAAAATATTGAATGATCAAATTTATTCGGACTTTACCGCGATCATTTGAAATGAATGACCTCACTATTGAGGAGCGTGTTTTTTATGAGTATAACCAGCCATCGATTAATCTGGTTATGAAAATTCACTGTGGAGGGTGGGAATGCGTTTCGGAGAGTGAAAGAAAAAGCCAATTGCCAACCAAGTCCCTTTGTTTACAAAACGTAGTCGTGTTAGTTCTTTAGCCACTATTTTAAATTGATTTATTTATTATAACATGTAATTAATACAGCAAAATAAAAATATAATTTTAAACATTGTGTTCAACAGTGTTCTGTTTTTTTTTGTTTGTTTACAGTTTCGTTATCCATCGTATAGTTACTATTTTTTTCTGAAGATATGTGCAATATATTACCCATAACGATATACAATAATGCTACTATTTAAATCACGCTTTTACTGATCTCATCCTGAAGTTATTAAAAAAAAGAGAGCGTACGTAAACATCTTTGTACATAACTAGGAAAAGTAGTACGCTATGTTATGTTTATGCTAATTAACAGCAGGCTGTTACATTTATTTTTATCTTATTCTGCTGCCATTTCGATTATTTTTTTTAAATATTACATTACAACTCACTATTTTATACTATAATGGTATAACACAGCTTTTTATTATTTTCTTAATTTTTAAATTAGATGTTTAATCTGAATTTTTGAACTCAGGTAAAAATGTCCAATACACCCAACACTACTATCCATTGAGCTACTGAGGAACAACGAAAACTGGAAATTTCAAATTTCGGAGACATCCACGATCCGGAGGATCTCGGCGTGCGCCCTCCGTCGTGCTGACGCTGCAGCACCACATTCCAAACGATGGAGTATCTTGAAGTTCACAATTATTACAGTTTGATGAAATCTTAATTCCAATGCGATGCTGGTGCTCATTTGTGGAGATGATATTGTTCAGCAGTTGGTAGTACATACTCTGTTGGTAAGTATTAAATGCAGAATGTCGGAAGTTGGACCAGATTGGACGCCAGCTATATACTGGGTGTTGAAGAAACATCTTATGAGTTGGCAATTCAAACAACAAGCAGTATACTGTTGTTATCTGCCACCCTGCCCCTGTTCTTTACGGGAACCAGAACCAGAACAGTCACGTTGAAGGCCACAGTACCTAGCCGCACCTGCGGCTTTACCTGTGAGGTTAATAGGTCTTCGTTGGGTTTACTTCTGTCTTATATTATGTATGTGTTACGTCTATAAGTAATAGAGTCGGGTCTGAGGAGGTTGACCTGATTGACCATGGCCAGTTTAGCAAAACGGTCACCCATCCATCTGCTGACCATGGCCAAAGCGACTTAACATTCGGTCACCCATCTAAGTGGTGTCCACGCCCAATATTGCTTAACATCCGATGGCTCTTCAGTTAAGCAGTGGGGACACGAGACACAGAGGAACTTTTAAGGAGCCTATGAGTCTCCTGCGCATGCGCGGCTGAACGGTACATCATCTTCCTTTCAAGACATCTTCGACCTGTTGTCAGAGAGGAGTTCTTATGACGGTACGGAGGAACTTCAAGCTTCGACAAACGTCTTGCAGGCTCCTTATAAGCGACGGAGCTCTTTGGTTACCCAGAGTGGTAAATTAATAAATTATATTTTTACTGCGATCTGTTTTGAAATATTTTTTTCCACTAACCTTACGGTAATAGATTCGAGGATGGTTTAGCATGAGGAGACGCAGTTGAGAACACTACTGGCACTTGGGAACGCAGGGGAAGGAGTCAGATAACAACAGTACTACTTTCTGGTCTTCGGTGGTTGGTACCACTCGCACAGTATCGTACTTTCGGAGCAGCTACTATTTCACAAACGCTTCAAAGAAAGGTGAGGTGACCAGCAATTATGTCATTCATTTAAACAATTCGAGGTAGAGACGGAATAAATTTGATTACTCAGTAGAAAGCACCTCGTATATATTACACTTAACTTGTGCCGAACTCTGTAACTAACTGCACAGTAGCTGCGCAAGACCAGAGCAGTTGAATGCGGTTGTTGTTTCGATCGGCGCATTAAACAGACAATGTGTATAGGCATCATTTCTGATGGATTATAATTATTAAAGATTATTTTACAGTCCTAATGAGGCACGTTTCCTAATACAGATAGAGTTATGCACTGTTAACAACAATGTGACACGGCTATGCCATGCTTGTTGGTCCTGATGGTGTAGTGGTTACCATTCTTGCCTTCTAAACCCAAGAACGCGGGTTCGAACCCGGCCAGGACCGATGGATTTTTTCGGGTGTAAAAATCATAAGCATGGCTTCCTTCGGAAGAAGGAAAAGAGCCTCAAGCCTGAAAGAGAGCCTCTGAGCAAAATTTGTCGGCCGTTTCACGCCTTGAGTTGAATGGGACGCTGATGACCTGAGATGTTAAAGAGCGTCCGTAAATAAATCAATCAAAAAAAAAAAAAAAAAATATGCCATGCTTTCGAACCTGCCGCTCGTCGCTTTAAGCAATCACCTACGTTTATTTATTTTTTTGTTAACAACTACACTAGCGCTCTACGCTGTGCATTAAGTTAGCTGAACTGGGTAATATGAATATATGCATGCACGTGAGTGCGTGCTTTGGTTCTTACGCAATCCTAAGGCCTTGGGCCCATCTGAAGGAAATTACACTGACACACAAATTAGTACAACGCATTCTCTATCCAATTCCACCCCCTTTGACACCTGAAAAATGAAATTTTCTATTCGTGCGTTAATGAACCAGGAAAAAAAAAATTAGTATTATCATTTACCACGCAGATGTTTTACTTGCACAGCAGATGTGTTGAAAACGTTTAGGCGAGAAGTTGTTGATTTGGTTTATTTACGGACGGACGCTCTTTAACAGCTCAGGTCATCAGCGTCCCATTCAATTCAGAGCATGAAACGGCCGACAAATTTTGCTCAGAGGCCTCTTTTTCAGGCTTGAGGTTCTTTTCCGTGCCGTAAATGTACGACACGGGACCCACGGCTTTACTTCCCTTCCGTTAAGATTTTTACGCCCGAAAAAATGTCATCGATCCTGAACCCGCGATATTGGGTTTAGAAGGCAAGTATGGTTACCACTAGGCCACTAGACCTACATTGGGCGAGAAGGAAACTAAAGAAAGCGCATAGGTTGACTGAGTCCCAAATAACAACCGGTTGTGGTAATTCTTCCGTAGCCATTTGTGTTGTGTTTCCACATATACCTCAACTTTTTTCTTTGCTACAGCTCTGGAGATGTTGTTTCACATTCACTTTTCACTTTACTTTCGTTCCCATTGCGGAAAATAAAATCTGACATCATATTTAAGTTTTGAGATCATATTATGCTTCTAGAGACTACGAGATAACCCAGGATAGATTGCAGAGCGGGCATTATGTAATTTTCTTTTGATAAATGCAGTACCATAAAAATCAAACTTGGTACATTACGATTTTTCAGTTCTGTCCGGAAACTTTTTGACAGCCTACTTGAAATACATTCAATAGATTTTCTTTTAAAGAATTTACGAGTACATGTGGAAGTACAGCATATTCATCGTTGAATCTCACAACCAAAAGTCTTGTGGATTCAAAACTTATAACCATTCATTGCTAACAGTTGCTTATTTTTCCATCTTATCAGATGGTACAACATTCTTTGCGATGTAATTAAAACTGGCCTGACAGAGGACATGTAGTAGCAAATTCTGTCACGTCAAATGACAGGATTTCATCGCATTTAAGCGAAAGAACGTCGGATAACGGAAAATTCCGGAAAAAACCTATTCTAGATATTACCGCTGTTGTTCTACGGGCATTTTTGTATAGGTAACGCATTAGTGAAATGCAATCAGATTAGAGGACACCTATGAGTAATATTGATATAACAGAACCCAATTTACCTACCAGATAAGGGTCAACAATTAGGCGGGGCTCAATTTACCTAGATCCTATTTAGGATATCGTTCACTTTGTTGCCTGAATCATTGTTACTTTCCTATCTGAATTGTTTAATATTAATTGTTTATCCTATTCTTGCTCGAATATTATAGTAATTCTTTTGTTTGATTGTCTTTCCACATGAATTAATACATCTTATTGTGCTGCAGTACTGTTTTTGCAATCTACTTGCATTTATATCTCCAGCTGGGGCCATTGTGCCCCATAGCACTTACGCTTCCACCCCCCCCCCCAATTGCTGGTAGAGGAATGAGTGAAGAGCGAAGTTCTAAACTGCTCATAAGTAAGAAAGCAAGGTATTACTAGGACGTGAAACGGCCAACAAATTTACCTCTTTTGTTCTGGTGGAGCCCTTTAACGTATCGCAAAAATCTACTGCTCGAAACCCACGGCTTTAAGCCTTGCTTCGCTCCAGCTTTTTCCCCCTTCTTTTTCGTAAAAAGAAATACTAGGCTCCTGCGGGTTTGAACTCTCCCACCTGGGCCGGCCGGCGGAAAGCGACCGCCGAGTTGACTCTATTGCTTAGTGAGAACATAAAAGGTAAAAGAAAAGATGACTATGAACTTTCACGATAAATGCAAACACGTTCAAAGTTTTCTATAGGGAAACGAATCTTATTTTCAGTGTGCGATAAAATGCTATAGAGTATGTTTTCTGCACTTAAAAGGCGAAATTAAAACATATCAGCTGCTTCATGTCTAGAACACTCTTTCAGTCTCGATTCTCATTTAAATGTCTCTTTTCACACAAGACCCGTACTCCAAATGTCTCTGGCACTCTCGACAGGTGCTCCAGTATTACCGGCGACCCATTAGCAAATTGTTAATCGTTTTTCTCACATTAAATCATCATTAAATGTAATCATGTTTGTACTTATCCAATCTAATTAAGAAAATACATCGTTGAGTTACAGTTTTTGGTGTCTGCAGGACCCCGTTTCACAAAAGGTTAATCTAATACATTACAAGTATATGGAGTTGTAAATTTAGGTTTTCTACATCTGTACTTTACACCTTCATACTTACAAATATATAAGTGATTCTTCGTTGTTTTATTCAACAGAAATATTAGAATTAATAATGTTCTTGAAAGTTTATAGCTTTCTCTATAAGTGTAGCAATATTGGCAACTTCAAATAGTAGTGACATTTTTAAATTTAGGAAATCAGTGAACTAAATATGCGAACTAATAGGTGAAAATGATAATGGCGAGAATTGGCCTATCTATAAACAAAGAATAATTTAGCTTAACGAGTACAATGAACACTTTAGGTTAAGTACAATTATGGCTGACGTGTCCTTTCATGAAAGATATTTCAGTTTAGTATCTTACTTTCAATTCTCAAAGTCTCTCTGAAATGATTCTCAACTAATCCTCTCAGTAAAGCGAATAATAAAATATTAAAAATATTTATGGAGAAATATAAGACGTACCCGATTAAAAACAAACCAATGTCGAGGGAACATTTATTCAAATTTGAATGGCATTTATCTCTAAAGCTTTAAATGGGTCATTAGCAAGTACACATTATTTTAAAAACAAAAGGATAGTTTTTTCCATAACTGGCTTTGTGCTACCTATTTGAGCTTGTTTGACACTTATCTCTATGCTTAGAAATGTAAAATTGTTATGCATTTTCCAGAAAGTAGACTGCATGTAACTGCAAACTTATTGAAGCAAACAATTACCTACCTAAAATAAGCAGAGTGGTCCTCAGTTGCTGTTCAGGTGTAAAGTGCAAAAGTTTATTTTACTTTTATTCGTGTGCAATTTCAATATGAGAAAGCGTAAGTTAGTAAATTTTATTTTACTTTTTTGAGCATTAATGTGTAAATAATTACATAATTTCCTTTAAATATGTATGTAAATAATGTGAAAACATACTTCCGTCTCTCATAGACACAGAATCTGTTCGGGAATGAAAAGCCAATGGTATCGTTAACAATGATATACTTAAATTCAGTTTCAACTAATAGTAAATAAGGATATATGATATCAAATATCAGGTCGAAACTGATTACAAAACCTTCTATTCGTATATTTCTATGTTGAGCACAATGAAACCTACAATGTGTAGACCTAAAGTCAAACTACTTCAACAAAATGTCAATATCAAGTACCTGCTTCAAAGTTGAATGTTTCGTTTAAGAGTATATTGTAATAAAACATTATTCAGAGCAGATTTCCATATAGCAGCGAAAAGGTACCTTTATAGGCCTAATAATGTAATAAGTGTTTTAATTATTATATTGATTCAGCATTGTTTATAAAGATTTGCACTATTTTATAATAAATTAGAATTTAATGAAATTATTAATTTAAGTAATTAAAACACTTTCAACAACTATACAAACTAAAAACGAATACTGCTGGTGTTACAGACAGGTTACACCAAAATGTTACAAAATGTAGAGTTAAAACCTCGAAAGGCTGAAGTGAAAATGTTCTAGTAAATTAGATAGCATTTTCTCCTTGCACAACCATTAGCTATTACCAGGATTTACGAGTGTAAAATGTAACTAAAGGCGAGACAAATGCTACGGTCACAAAGAACGTTTGGGTATTCTTCGCTTGCAATCGCTCAAACTTATTCGCTTACCTGGCGCCGACGAGAAGGGAGTTCTGGTCCTTTTCAAGTAGTTTGAAGTGATCCTTATGCGATTCGTTACCCAGAAATCGCTGCGGCGTCTCCTCTCCTGCAACACAGAAACCAATCTCTAGTCAGCATCCCTATTCAAATCAAATATAGCTTTCTATGCCCTCTTTTCGATTATTTTTATAGGGCTGACCACCAACCCAATAAAAACATTCTTTTCAAGGGTTAGGATGTGAAAGGTAATTTCAGATGGCTATTATTTATGTAAATTGGGCCTACAAAGAAGCTATAGTATAAAAAGCTTTAAAAGGTTGGTTTTTTTCTTTCTTTTTTCAGACCTATAATTGTTTCTGCCAGTTTCTCGCGGTTTTTGCTTTCTTTGTAGGCAAGACCGAGGAGGGCTTAGCGGGTGTTGGGGTGTTCGTTATGAAATCGTAGGAATTCTTGACCGCAACAGTACCTGGCGCTTCGTCCTCTCTGCCTCTCATATCCCACATTCCTCACTTCACACCTTCCTCCAGAAGATTCAGTTGCGCTTCCGTGCCTCAAATCCTATTTCCTTTTTACCGAACTAATTCAAGACTTACAACTTCATAATAGGTGCCGTAAAACATACCCACTATATTAATTTTTAGTTGATTTATTAAAAATATAATTACATTAATTTTATGGTGTCACATTTATCATTTGACGGGTACAGTTGTTCACATCGATTGTCTTTAAATAGATATTGGACGCAACATTTCCTACATTTAATTTTTACTGGTTCCTTTTATTTTAGTTTTTCCATTTACTGCTCCTATGTCTGTCGCTGACTCCAGTACTTTGTTTTAACTAACTTTCTATCTTACTATTCATGACTTTGTTTACACTATTCAGGTTATTTTGGCATTAGGGATCACTTTATGATTTAGTGATCGAGAGTTTCACCTGTTTCTCCGAGGCCGTGGTTTAATTCGCGGCATTTTCCGAGACATTTTTCACCTTAATAGATAGAGTTCAATCAATTTTATAAATATTTAATGAAACTAATATATGATATTATAGCACATTAATTGGTCCTCTATTTATTCTTGATTCCATTGATGTACATTTTTATGTTATGCTTATGTTTATTATATTAATTTGCTTTTTTTATTATTTTACTAAACTTACAATCATAGTTTTTGTTTATTTTAGATTAGCATAAATTTAAAACACTTCAAATTATAGATTAATAAATTATAGAGTCCACGTTTTAGTAATACAAATATAATTATTATTATTTCTAACTTGTAATTGAATACTTCACTCACGAAAGGGTTATAATCTCCGATTATGTATATTGTCGCGAACTATTTAAGAGCTACTCGCGAAATTCTTACATTATATTACTTTTTTAACGTAAGGCGTTCAGACATGGGGGCAAACTCATTTTTTTCAAACTCCGTTTACTGAATAACTGATAAAGAGAATAATTAGGGCATAAACATTCTTATGAACCAAGATATGTCAGCGTTTCCACACTAAGTTTAATTTATTCAATATCTTTTTACACATAATGGTTGACAACAGGCATCCCTGGATTAGATGATGCTTCAGATTTGTGACCGTCCGATTCTTTCCTCATCTCCCAGGAGAAGAACGAGCTTATAGTACCATGTTTTGCTACGCATGCGCATTACCACAATACCCTTCCATGCTCAAACGCACTTTGTAACAAAAGGAACTTACTAATCTCTCACACAGTATATTAACAGCATGTTGTTAACACACACTATTAACGTCTAAGTGCCACAATATTATAATTGTTTGGTGTTCAACTTGGGATAAATGACATAAATTCATCAGTGTTTATTACAGTTTAAACATTTGTCTGTAAGTTGCATTTTTCTTGAAAAAAAAAAAACTTGATTTAACACTAGAGGAAGTAATTTTGACAGTGAAATAAAAACTTTTAAATTCCCAATAGCATGTACAATTCGAATTTAGGAAACCCTGACCAACATTTTGTTTATGACATAACCAAGTATGAAATATGAATACTTGAAATCATTTTGTTGTTGTCACGCCTATCAAATAAGTGAAAGGTTCAGTTAATCGAATTTTCAAAAGCCATTTTTATCTCTATTTAATTCGAATAACATGTATAAAGCTGGCAATTGCTGCAAAGTGTTTAACATGCCTTATGACATTACAAAATATTCCATAAAATGAAGCAATAAACATAATTTGCATACATAAATATCTTAACCAAAATCCTAATACTTAAAAACGCCGTAATATATATATAGCTGAGCTCCGTTATTTCACGCTTTAACATTTAAAGCATACTCACTAAAGATTATACATTTATCAACTTAATCTCAAACATATACACCTTCATAATTCTTTATATGGCAAGTATATCATCTGTACTGCTGCAATTACACAACATTAAAGCAATGAATACGTTATTTGCAGTAAGTATATACGTTTATGTTTAACCTCTTGCCGCAATATGCAAAATACATGACGCACTTGTACTTCCTCGCGCCATGCTGTTATACGACCTGGTCACGCAGATAAAAACTAGCAAATTAAGCATTTTAAGATGTAAGGCTTCATTCTAGGGTAAGAGGAAGCATTCTTGTCGTTCACTGACTGACTTACGTCATAGTTAATACCCTTCACCCACGTCCATTTATAGCCTTTTTATTTATACCACAGAATACCCTATTATATTAAAAATATAATTTGTAACATAACATCGCAACTCCAGGAAGGAAGATCCCATGTATTTCTTCATTACATCATGCCTTCTAAATACTGCGTTTTATTAAATAAGGAATAACAAAACGATGAAAATTTGATTAACTAGAGCACATTGTAATATATTTTATTATATAGAGAAATGCACATTTTAAACAAAACAAGAACCTGTTAGTTAATGCAAGATCTATCTTATTGGTAAAATTGATTACTTTGATATCGAGCGGATTTCCTACCTATTGAGCTTTGTAACTGGTAAACAAGAGTCGTGTGCAAAAAATAAGATCAGTGATTTATGACCACATTGCTCATTTGCTTCCATTCCCAGAATTGAATGGGTACAAAAAATTTTTTTTTTTACCGAACGGACGAATTTAACTTAAGTTTGTCCAATTCAAACTGCTCCCTAATCGTAGTGCAGCACTTTTCAAACTATCTTCAAGTGTTCTGCAAACTACTCTACTCTTACCCTGCTCAAAAAGTTATTTTATTATTTTTTATTTGAGTAACATTCAAATATACTTTTTAAAATAGCATTAATGAATCATGATTTTATACAATGATTCTTCTTCTTGAACTATTTAACCTCCCCCGGTATTAAAGTTACACCCTCTGGGTCTTACAAACCAATGCCTGAGTCGTACCTCTCTGAAACCATACATCAATAAGACACTCCCTGAATGAGTGGTCAGTCCAATGCCAGGGCCATCTCCAAGACATCACAAACACAGAAGTACTAACATTTTAGGTGACTTATCCTACACAGTGTGAACCGCCAGTCTTTCCGAAAATTCAAACCTAAAGTACATTATATACCTGAGCAGTTGCTTGTACGTTCTGCGATAAAACTTCTTTATGGCACGTTCTGCATATAACAACTTTCTTCTTAAAGAATACATCTCTTTGCAATGTCATCTTGATCTTCTGAACCAGAAGCGCTGATGTGCTTAATGTAGGCCTGAGTACTGTCTGATTTTTTCTCACAACACTGAACACTCTTTCTGTAACACATTTAGTACTGCAAACACAATTTTAACCAATTTAACCTCAATTTACATTTATTCTAGATCCATTTATAATGCTTACAGAAAAAGTATCTTATCGATAAGCTGTAAATTTGTATTTTAAGTTTGTCATGTTCGCTTTTAATTAATCAAGTTTAGGAATTTTTCAATTAATTATTAAAGAGAAATATCTTTGCTCTGTGAAATTCCTAAATAGCCACAAGCACACGTGCAGAACATGCGGTTTTCACTAACACGTGAAATTAATAAATATGGTTATTCCTTGTGTAACATTCTTGATATTTTTGTAACATTGTGGAAGAAATTTGACAACTAACCTGCTTCATTTTTACAAAACCAATCCATTACAATTAAAATACTCAAAATCACAGTCCTTGTGAAAGTTGAAGCACCAAACAGGGAATAAAAATAAACGAGCACGGAAATTCGCTAACTACTAGCTAACTAAGTTGTAAGTTTCTCCACCACAGCTCCTGATGTTATCGCAACGTGTTCAAACACTAGACAAGTGACGATTCCGTCCGCGTAATTGCCAGATGATACGCATCGACATTTTATCTTTACGTCCTGTTTTTTAATTTATTCTGCAGTGGTAATTTTCTGTTTAGAAGTAATTCCGTAATAGTGAGGGGGACTGGAGTCGGAAGTCGTGATAGTTGGCACCTCTGCAAACATAGAAATACACGCACTAGAGAGGATGAAGTTGAATGATGTGCAGAGAAATACTAACCCGGCATTTGCTCTTTGTGAAATGAATTAGGAAAATTACAGAAAACCTCAGTCAGGTTACTTGATCTTCAGCTTGAACTTGAGACGTCCCAAAAGAGTCCCAAGCAATTACCACCTGAAGCAATCCTTTTGGTACTTTCTCTAGCAGTAGAAAAAACACACATTATTTATTTTTAATAGTTGAATATCAAGATTACTTTACAATGATATAGATCTATAAATTTTTATTTTTTTCAGAATAGAATTTGAACCCAATAATCACAAAATATAGAAAAATAAATATAATGTACTTAGATTATGTGCAAGTAATATGCAAGCGCCAAAAAATGTTCAACACTGTCTTGGGGAAAGAAAACGTTTATAGTAGAAATACGGTGTGATCCGCAAATCGCTCGATTTGCAGTCTTTCTCGGACTGATGCTCTATTTTAGTAAATACATGTTCAATCTAGATTATATAAAACCACAATCAAAGATTACTTATGGTTAAGAAACGGTGTCATAATGGAAAGAAAAATTATTTAAAAATGTTGCTAGTCGTTTGCAATGAAGTGCCATGCATCTTTAAGAAATGTGTCATTCATCTCCCGACGTGCTTAAATACGTGAATAAGGCTTATGTGTTGCGCCGAAAACATTTGCGTTGGATATACAGGATCTCCTTAAGGGAGTCAAAATGATTTTCATGATTATTTTTTACATTTTCAGATTTTGGTATCATTTGGATATTTTGATTTTCCCACTTATTTTGATATGTTTTTAAAACGTTTTTGAAAAAGTATATGGCATAGTTTTTTTTAAACCTATTCTGGATCGTTCACCTTGTAAAAGATCAATAATTTTGTAAATATTTGCTCTAGAGCGCAGATTTTTTATTGTTCCACAAATAAATAATAAAATTATAAAGACATTAGAACAAAGAGAAAGAGATGAAGGACTAACAACCTGAAGGGATTTGAGTTTCTGTTTCTTCTGAAAATGTAAGGTTTTTTTTTTTCAATTTTTAAGTTTAACGATGCAATTACTAAAAAATGCATTATATCAGACACTTGTAAGCATACAACTTTAAAATTTTACCAGTTACTTTAACTAATTTAATGGGAAGCGCGAAAATTCTATGCAGTTATTCAAAAAAAGCAAATTCAATTTTTTTAAAGAAAGAAATGCATTATCATATTTTAAAAATTATAACTTTCTTATTATTCGGCTGTTTGTTTCCGTGCGTTATGACTGTTCCTTGGAATTGCGCTCGGTTTTCTGCGCTGCCGTCCGTGAAACTGCATCAGGATCATGCTGTTCGTACGGTAAGTTTCATTTCGATGTATTCACTACCACTCCTTTCTGTCAATCAGGCTACCTATGTGATCACCTGTCTAAATTTTGAGAATCGAACTTTCTAGCAGTATTAGCAGGGTTCACTTCGTTTGCGGATGCATGTGTGAATGTCACATTAACACAGCATCCAGTTTTCTATGCACTGACCTGTCAATTGCGTGTCTTGTTCCCTCATCAAGCAAGTCGCGAGCAGTATGTTTAAAAGGCCTGTCTGCTTTCAGTAGCTACATCACGCAAAGCTCTATAATTCACAATACCCACACAACAAAACCAAATCCTCTCCTTGGCCGGCCACTGTTAGGTACACCAGATTTGCTTCTGTTTTCCATGTCGTGAACATATTTCCTCCTTTTGTAGGGCTCTCCCGTTCCCGCCACCCCTTAAAACAGTGGCCGTGTTTGTTTCTGGTTTGTATTCAGGACGGGGCTACAGCGGAGTTTGCAAGGCTATAAACCCTTTCGTGTAAAGCCTCCCTGCTCTTTCTCTTTTCTACACACAGAGAGATATACTCCAACGATAAATTGGTTATGAGAAGATTGGGGCTAAACTCGGGAGCAAACAAAAAAGAAAGTTTTATCTTATTCTCTTATTGGCATCATCTAAAGTTACAGAATGAAAGAAACTATGGTATGCATAGGGAGGAAAGAAAAATGCAATAACTGCTGAAATTGGGGGTATTAGTTCATCAACTAACTTTCTATTTCTTGTCTTTTCTTCCTTCCTCTGCGGCGCCACAGGGTCGTCGAGGAAACGAATTAAAAAGAATGGAAGGAAAAGAAAGTCGGTTGTTGAGCATTGACTGCTTAAGACTTCTAATTTGTAGATATACTTGAAAGACGAAACAACCACAAAAACTATCGCCCACAATTGCGGGATAGGTCCAGTCACATCAATGCATACTCAAAGTAACTTTATTTGTGTATTAACTGAAACGTTTACGCCTGCTTATTTACCCTTGGCCTTTACTGCTACGATCAACCAACCTATAACCAGGTGTGTTTAATTCTCAAACGTCACACAAGGAGGCACTGGTTAAATATATTAAACTTTTTGGACGGCACCAGACTCTAAAGAAAACAATTTGAGTTAATAACACTGGGCAACAATGAAAATGTTTCGGGCTTAAAAATAGTGAATTTACATGTATTTCCATCTGCTGAATTCAAAAATCACCATAAAAATGATAGATCAGCTCTTGTTTTGAAGATAAAGTGACATTTCATTTTTTAGAGTGAAGATTTTAAATTTGGGGGAATTTTATTGGGAGTTGGCACACCTGTCAAATAACAAAACACAAATGCTCTTCAGCTGTTTGTAAGTTATAAACATAGATCCTGTGCTGTGACTGTGAATTACATGTAGTTTCTACTCAAATTAATGCAAAATTTCTGGTTCGCGAGTGCTTTTTTGGTGTAAAATTTGTAAAAATGCCACGAAAATGTGTAAATATGGTGAATAACTTTTGTTATATTTGTGGTGAAATAACATTTTCCTCGCAGAAACGCAATCTGATGCCTCTTGTAAAGACTGCCTATCAGTATTATTTCGGTATGAAAGTAGGGGACCAGGATAAGTCTTGAGCTCCACATATATGTTGCAACGCATGTTCTGTTACACTGCGAGAATGGCTGAAAAAGAAGAAGCGATGTATGGCTTTCGCTGTGCCTATGATTTGGCGGGAGCCTACAAACCATACAGATGACTGCTATTTCTGCCTGACTCCACCTATAAAGGCAGGATTGTCTATGAAGAAAAGAAGAACAGTTCAGTACCCGAATCTTCCATCTGCTAGAAAGAAAAGGAAGCTTGGGAAGCCTTCAAGGGTGTTGTTCATGGATTTTTAGGCAACAAAAGAGATGACAACTACAAGCATTTGGTGACAGTGCTCCTGCAAAAATACCGTAACCTTGGATGCAACATGTCCCTTAAGATCCATTTTCTCCACTCCCACCTAGACTTTTTCCCTCCTAGTTGTGGAGCTGTTAGTGATGAACATGGGGAGAGATTCCATCAGGACATTTCTGTTATGGAACAAAGATATCAGGACCGTTGGAATGAAGTAATGCTTGCGGATTACTGTGGTCTTTGTATAGGGATTCTGCGGAACTCCATCACAAGAGGCAAGCTAAAAGACGACGAAGTCAATAGGCCACCACATGATTCTCTTCAGGCACGACTATCTGCGAAGTATTTTTCCAGCAATTAGAATTCTTCGCATGTAATTAATTACCAGTTAAAAAAATCAAATGCACTTTCATTGTTGTTAGCATGTATGTAATTAAAATGTATCCTTTTCTCAATCTGTTAATATGTAATACTTCCACCTTGTGTATATCATAGAAACTAAAGCTAATAAAATTTTTTCATTGTCATATTTGTTTTTTTCAACCCAAAATTAGTAGGAATTGCCTCATGAAGTGCTCGAAACATTCAAAAATTATTTTTTTGTTGCCCAGTGTAATTAAAGTATTGCATTTACAGAATTTATAAATTATACGCTTATGTCTTTGTGGTTAAAAATGCTTTCGGTCTTCTGTGGGTTCCAAGGATATTGCACATGCTGAGAGAGAAGTGAGTTAGGTTGCCGCTATGGATATTTTCTATAAAGATGATGAGGCTGAGCTTCCATTGTGAAGCTGTGCCATGCAAAGGCCACGCTGTGCATTTATGATCATCCTTGTGCTTCTGCTTTGAACTGATACTTTCAGGAAATGCGTTTTGGCTGCAAAACCCCAAGTCTCACGGGCGGATCAAGCAAGAGCAACAAGATTTCTCATATTGTTTGAATGAAAGTTAAGAATAGTGCTAAAGTGGATACAGGTGATGTACTTTAGTTACAACAGATTCTGTGTGCTGTTTAAAAGTAAAATCTGGCATCAAAAGTGGATAAGGAGTAGGTCACAAAACCACGCTTTCGTGATTGTTTTAAACGGCGCTTAGAGGAAATATATGTGTTACTGTTTACTTTGATTTGCTGATCCCAAAGAATGAATAACCGTTTTCAATAGAGCAGACGTGAGCTGACACCAAGGCTTTACCCGAGATTGCTTTATTTTGTTTATGCCCATTAGCATTGCAGTCCCTTATATTTGTTTCTGTGTTTGTGTTTTCACTTAGCATTTCTACACGGCTGCACTAGCGTCAGGATAGTGGGGAAGATGCTAATAGGAGCGGATATATTGAGTTTGCAGCGCCCCCACCAAACTAGTGGGACATAAAATGAACGGATTATGTATGAAGTATTTGTTTACAGTCGTTTTAACTGCTAGGTCTTAGAGGGACTGGGTATGGATTGAAACGTTTAAACTTTGTAGTTCGATATGTAAGGATTATACATTAAAAATGTATCTGCATAAATTTACAGTGTTAACGTTCATTTTATTTTAATGGTGTTTAACACCCGTTTTAAGTACTGAGGCGCCACAGGCGGGTTAATGTTCATAACTTCCAACGTGAATGTTAAATTTTTAGAGTGAGATATGTTGTTCACAATTACAGTTGATCATGCAGCGGTGTGCGAGTTATAAGTTGGTGTATATTGTTGAACTTTTTCCATTAAGAGTGCCGGTAGGTCTCTAGGTATACAGCATGTTTTTGTTTTGGACATTCAGTAGCTGGACGATGTTACAAAATTCACAGATTGGGGGCTGATTTCTGCATGCGGTTTTACAGTGCCACATTCTCAAAACTCGTTATTGCAGTTTGTTGTTTTATGTTTAGGTAGGGCGTTATTGAATTTCCTTACATTGTGGAGTTTACGTTTGGATTATTAAACTTACTGTTGTTCGTATTTTGTTTATGTTTCCTTTTTAATGCTTGTAAGAAATTGTCGGGTCACTAAGCGATTGCCTCGAAGCTTCTTTAGCCGAGAGGTCTGCAAATTCGTTGCCCGGGATACCGGTATAGTAGGATCGGCTTTTTTATACGCGAAAGTCTGCTGAGCAAGGTTTGGATTACTTGGATAAGGTTGTTTGTTGTTGAACGCTCTTGAATGCTGTTAATCACGGAAATTGCTTAGGGGGTTGTTGTCTTTTTATGAAAGTGGAGCTTTCATAGAAAGCTTTCTTGATAGCGAATAGTTCAAAAGCGAGGATGATGCAGCAATGAGGTAGTCTATGAGGGCATTGCATGATTTGAATGAATTACTGCGTAACCATTTCCTTCTGATAAGGTCCCAGTTTCACTAAATAAACGTGTTGGTTGTGTGCGTTTTTATTGTTGACTCAATTCCGTATTTAAAATACAGGTCATGACTTTCTAGTCAATGTAGGATGGGTGTTGGTGTTTTGGGTGGAATTCTTTGGCGGTTCTCACTTTTAAGGGCATTTGATGAGAAATGGGGTTGGGATCCTTGCGTTGTTTTTGTTTGAGACAGTGTAATACATTCGTGATTCTGGAAATGAAACTTGCTGAACTGGTGTGGAATTTTTCAAGGACTATCCTTAAGGCTGTTGTTTGAAAGGATGTTGAGCATTTTGAGGCTGATGCACATATACTCAGAATAACGGTGACGCCAGGGTTAAAACGCTTGAGAATCACGGATTATTGTCAGCTATTGGGCTGTTTTTATGGAAAGAAAACTCAGTGAGCATAACGCTTATTATGCAGCTTTTACAACGGGGTATTTCCTATTCCTCAGTATAAAGAACCAGTAAGAACAATCTCATTTAAACAAGTTTTCAGACTTGACGTTTTAGATGCAAAGTAACTGTTGTGATTATTTTTCCATTAAACTAATAGTGCTCTTTTGGATGCACAGCAATGAAGCTGATCCCGGAATCAGACCGGAATGTTCCAATAGGGCAAATTCTACAGTTAGAAATATCGTACAGTGCAGTAGTGCACAATGATATAATTTGCTATTTGAGAACATTTTATTTGATAGTCTACAAGGAACTAACTATCTCTTAGAATATCCAATGTTCTACGTGTGTTTTTCAAAATACATAAAAGCAACGCTTTCTAACCTTCCGGTATTTCTGTGTACGCTTTTACTAGAGACAACATTCGAAAAGTCCTGATAATGGAAGTAGAGGTGAAGTGAAAGGCTAACATTACCTTGGGAATCATAAAATGAAGTAAGAAAACCTCAGCGTCTCTCAAAGCCCCCTACTCAAGTCAGCAGAGAGCTTCAGAAAATTAGTTCTGGGTTCGCACCCCGCAAGATAATCCCAAGTGAGTGATGTGCCTGTCTGTCCGGCAGGGCTTATTGAGAAGCAAGAGATTTGTTTCCACATAGGGGAGAGAAGTTGTTCCTATTTTCTTTCTACAGATGTCTGTGTCACACTACAGAAAACGAAAACAAACTGCTTCAAAATATATTACAGCTCTCTCCAAATACGTTCTTACCGAGCTAAGGTGAGTTGCAGTGAGTTTTAGAGCTCCCTCGACACTAGCATAACTCTCTCCCAACCAGGAGAAGCCACTCTCAGCATCCTCGAACCACTTCCTGCTTAAAATTTTAACGTTCGGCGTAAACAAAACAAGAAGAATAGCTAGACATGAATAACAGAGCAGAGAAAAGCAGATAAATTTACATTTGGAGGGGAAAATGTCTGCTGTGAACAGTTCGATTTTATCCAGTCTACTGCTTGCGTGTACCTTGTGAGTAGATTTCATTCCAAAAGTAAAAGTTCAGCGTCTCTTAGCGATACACTATTTGCACACCGCTAATAAGTAATGCGTTCATAAAGTATGCTCTTATTAAACCGTTGTTATTTGTTGAAAAACGTTAAACAGAAACGAAAAAGTCTTGATTTTACACTAAATATATTTAATGTCATTTATATTTCATGTATCCTGTGTACCCTCCAATTCAGTTGGAGTATCATCTTTATGGAATTATTCCGACTATAAAGGCTGACAATTCTTCCCTCCAGAGAGAGGTGGCTGTAATGACAAATTTCATCTTATCCCAAAAGCAAAATATGCAGGAATGTCATTAGTCTGAGGAATGATAAAAGAAGTTAAGAGGAACACATTTCCCACGAGGGAGATGTACTCACAACTCCAGTTCGAGTTTGCATGAACCATGTGTTGAAATTGTCAGGCATTGAACAGATTTGAGAGATATTTAAGGGATTCTATCTCACGAAGATGTTGGCAGAAGACGTAAGAAGGCATTTTCTATTTGGGGAGCGTTTGGCATACAGATGCCTTGGCTTTTGTATCATTTCTAGCCATAAATGCTATCTATATACGAATTGTCTTGATGACAGCACAAGTGCAAAAGATGGCGACACAAGGTTAGATGAAAGAATGATGAATAATGAAACGGAAGGTGAATTCATGGCAGAGAAATAATATAAGCCGGTATTTTACCTTCTAAAATGAACTGAGGAAAACCACGGACAGATAAGGTGAATTAGGTTGGTCGGCCGCAGGAATTTCAACCTAGGATCTCCCAAATGCGCATCCCCATGCGTTACCGCCTGAATAATAATAATAATAATAATAATAATAATAATAATAATAATAATACTTTTAGTAACAATATTAAAAAAAACGTTAAATTAACTTTGCGACACTTATAGGTGCCATTGATACATTATTCATATACATATAAATAATTGATAGATGTTTCCCGGTATCTGCCCGATGGTAATCCTAAAAATGGGCAAACTGGTTATTAACTAACCGATATACAGAGTGCGGAAGAACAATGTGCAGAAAATTGTACGTAGAAAGCTTTTTGAGGTTAGGAACAGGGGTTCGCAGATGCAGTACATTAACAGGAGAGCTGCATGATCACAATTGAAATCTTCATTTCCCAGTCAAAATGAAATATAACTGTTTGTACGTACTGTCTCAACTGGTACACAATGAGAAACAAAATATTGCATGCGCGTACTTAATTGATATATCGTGGAGGCCATCGCGTTGATCCACCGCGCCATTGATCCATCTATCATCAAATGTTCTGTTTAGAGGATTTCGAGCTGCAAGTGAAAAATGTGCAGGGGCGCCATAATGTTGGAACCACAAGTTTCGCCTAGTTTTAAAACGAGCGTCCGATATTACCGTACCATCCAGGAGGCTTCAAAACACTAATGCTGCATTGAACATCAGACACACCTAGCGATAGTAACTAGTACTATACAAGATGCGTTTTGTTTACATTTGGCAGCCACAAACAATTAATTTTTTTAATTTTATTTGAGGACACTCTTTAACATATAAGGTCATCAGCGTTCCATTCAAATCAGGGCGTGAAAACGGTCGACAATTTTTTTTCAGATTTTTACGCCCGAAAAAATCCATCGGTCCTGACCGGAATCTAATCCACGATCTTGGGTTTAGGAGGCAAGTATGACTATCGATACACCATTAGGACCGACACAAACAAGTTTCTCAATCTGAGACTTTAACATAATGGATTTAATATTGACGTGTGTAGCACAGTTAAAACGCTTTGGTGACCCCTTGTTCCTATCCTGAAATAGCTTAATTTAGTACTGTCTTTCTTCTCTACAGTTTTCTGCTCATTGTTTTTCCGCACCTGTAGACACATACATTCACACACCAGACAAGAATCTTTTTCTTTGTAACATCTGCAACAACGCTTACGTTTAGAGTTTTTAATAGTCAAATGATACAGCGCTTCTGAACAAAATTAATATAATGAACGAAGTGCTGCAATCCAAAAATTGATGGCGATTAATCAACATAAATATCTACAGTCAGTTAAAATTTAAGAGACATTCACGGAGAAAAGTAGCATTCGCCATATAATTAACATTATTACAAGAGCATTACTTTGAATTTAAAATCATGTGTTTAAGAGAGAAGTGTTAGAAAATGAAACATGCTGGCATTGCATTCTTAGAGTACTTAAAGTATGTCGAATAACAAAAAAGAAACCTTTGCTTTATGTAGAACAAAAATATTGAAATCTCTTAAGATTAGAACACAATATATTGCTTGTACTCTGAACAATAATTTTATTTACGCTGGTATTTTGGTTCTACGTCAAAGGAATGCTTTAAATAAAGCGTTTTAAGGCACATAATTGCAGGTAGCTCACAATGCAAACTTAGCTGGAAAATTAAAAGGAATGTAGTAAGCCGATCGCACACCAAGTTCAAAAAGGAATACTTTAAAAGTTCCTAGGTACCTACTTGAAATGAACTGATTATGTGGAGTCAAAATTATATTCATTGAATTAATTTATTTTTATAAAAACGGTGCCGAAGTATAATGTAACAGTGCTTTTTCTAGTACTTCGTTTAAGCTTCTTGAGGAAGGTAACACAATGGTATTTCCCCATTTTACCACTTTTCGAGCACTTGATATTCAAATTTGGCGGTTGTAACACTGTTCCTTCACAATAAACCAAACGTGCCTGGTGTTTTCTGCAAGACATGTACAAATCCAGCCTTTGAAATTATGAGCACAACTGTATGAGTCATGACGTGTATTGATTGAATTGTTTCAATTACTTCTGCAATGTTGCTGAGGGACGATTATACGCTATTTCATATTTGTATGAACTTTAATTACAATTGAAAACAGCATGCGGTCTTTTAACGAAAATGTTTTGCTTGTTCAGCAAGCATGGGCGTTTCTGAAACGTTGGCTACTTAATATAAACAAGAGTTTGTGGCTACTAATTGAGTGTGGAGCTTCAAAATCAGTTATTCTAAGTTCAAGTGCTTGCTCATGTGCCTTCCATGTCTGTTTCATGAATTGATTGGCCTTATAATTCTACCAGTATAACAGTTCACCAGAACTTATTCCTTTATTCAGCTATGCACGCCATTTGTAAATTACACGCCACGACAAAGAAATACCTTCTTTGAATAGCTGAAATATTTCCCGGCTGTCATTTTCCCATATTTTCCCCCTCTCCCACGCAGAAGCAAGAAATTGTAACATCGCCAGTGTTTCTGCGGCAATGAAACATATCGTGTCAGATTCTTTGCTGAAGGCCATGAACTGTTGACAGCTACAACTCACTCCCTTCCACCATCGAACTCGAATGACGGCCTGCCTGATTGTCTTTCAAATCCCTTTCATAGCTCACAGTAAGTGTTGTGAAATCAGTCGCACTTGGAAATAATACAATCAGAAATATTATGCCACGTTCCAAATCGGTGACCCGTAGTATCTACAGATATTCCATTCGGACCCCATTAACAACCAACTTTTGCACGACGTGGGCAGTGATTTTCGGATTGATTAAGTCCATTCCTCACTAAATATAATCGAAAATTCACATCAAATACTGATTACAACAGCTAACTGGATATATAGTTAATAGTTTACTTAAATAAACGGACTCGAAGGAATGCTTACGAGTGAGCCCAAGGCATTGGAATCGATGACCCCTAACGCAATTTCAAGTTGCTCTCCCCTTCATTGAGAGGTATTAATTTGTATGTTCAATTGTAGTTTAAAAATGTCTACTCTCGAATAGTTCCCTCATTAGTAAAGCCAAAAACCAGGACAAAAAGAAGAGAGAAAATTGAAAATGTTTATTAGGGTGTTTCAGCATTTTGCTGAGCATACAGGCAGCGACATCTACTAATAGCTTTAAGAAAATGTACATTGACCAATGCCAAAAGATTTCGATAATGGTCCAGTTTGCACCTGCATCCACCAGCTTGAGTCCTTGAAGGACTCCCACACTTGTTTCACACCTGTGAGGTGAACCACATCTGAACACATTCATTCCTTCTCGCTCTGAATTAATTTCGCACCATTTTTAAGGACTTCTTTAATGAATTTTAAGGGAGTTGGTACACACAATAATAATTTTAAATCCTGAACGAAGGATAGAGATGAGGTTGTAATAAACCTATTTACCTGACTTTATTAGGGGTCCTTACGAAGAAGAATATAACTCAACGACCTCCATTTTAACAAAATAAAAACAAAAAAAGTTTCAAGTTGGTTTCTATTTATTAGAACGTAACTAACTTTTAAACATATCAGTTGTGGCCATAGTTGTTTTCTTCGTTGCCTTTTCTTAATATGAACACACAAATACGTTTACTGTTTAAAATAAAGTATTTAGAAATACTATACACATGTCACAATTTATTTCTGATTCAATGCTGCTTATCCACTAATGTTTCAATTTCATGTTGGTGCTTCCATTTCTTTAAACTGATTTTCTTTCTAGCAGGGGGAAAAAGTTATAGCTTTATGACAGGACGCTCTCTACAAATATTGATTATTATGTTTTGGGAAATCAAACCTTTCTCTTGAATATATTTAAAACAAATGCCTATTATTTATTGTCATGTCGTTGCTATGGCGAGTTTGTTGCGTGCATCATGTTACTGAAGCAATTTTTATAAGCGCCTTTTCTGATGCACACAAGTAATGCTTCTACTGCAAGCGAGAGGAAATAATAGACACGGCTTAGCGAGTTCGGAGAGAAAGAGATTTCACAGTACTAGCAATGCATCCACCTGTTTGCAGCAGTGAGGCAAACCCATAATAGTGTTCATATTATAATAAACTTTCGTGAAATGATCAATATGCATGCTTATATCTAACACAGCGGTCTTCAAATATTGCCACGAGAGGGGAGGGAGAAAGAATGAAGCATTCATGCATCAACGTTTGGTAAAAAGGTCATAACTAATACGTTTCCTTATAGATTACTTTTTCTCAATTCAGTTCAGGTGTCTGAGAAAGTTTTTTTAATGGTATGATTTCGTTTAACTAGCTCGTCAATCTTTATTTGGAAAGAAGAGTGTAGAGTCTCAGAAGGTAAAAAACTGCTCATCATTTACGGTGTTTTGATACTCGGCTTTATGTAGTTCATTTTTGTAAACGTTTGCTTGCTAATTTTGCCATTAACTTTGATGCAAACAAATAACACATGAAATTTACTACAGGGCAAAAATATAAACAATAAAATTTGTTTGCAACATTATGAACAACTTTGATAGGTTTCAGTTTCAAGGGAAGCTCTGGCTACCTAGTACAAGTTCTTCAAAAATATTTATTCGCTGTCAACTCAAAAGATTTAGCAAGCTGACACGGCAAGAGTAAAACAAATTGGTGATTTTAGTCTTTCCTTTTATTGTTTTTCCAGATCGCATCCCAGATCTGCCATATGCGAAATATGTATTTCCTAATTTGGGGCATATTTCCTCAGCATCTATTATGAAACACTAGGATAAATGCGCATTCACTAATTTGTTTTTGTTTTTTAACCAATGTGTTGCGCAATTCTGTAAGAAACTACAGCGGAAGAATTGATAAATCTTTTTTGCAAATAAGTTACTTAAGTTTAATCGTCACTGGATATAAAAATTGTCTTCCTCAAGGTGAAATATTAATATCGATGCTTAAAACGAACAATGCGAAACTAACTCTGAACGCCATTGCTCCAATAATAGTAAAACGCACCTACACTGCCTGTCTTTGGCTACCGCTGATGTTTCTGTTGTAAACTCTTCAGTTTTTTTTATTCTTTTCGAATGTATTTTGTTCTATACCATGGTCTGCAGTTTTTAACCGCCCTGCCACTAACTCTAGGGAATCAGAAGAGATTTATCAGCGATCTCTTCATCACAGCAGCTCCATAATTCCTAGCTGCCATTCTATTCCTCTCCTTTCTTTCTTGCTGGACACTTTATTATTCTGAAGTCTGCGTGTCGAATCCTTTTTTTTTTTCTTTGTTCTCTTTGCTTCTAGTTGCCCCCCTTTTTTTTTCTTTCTTGCCGGACACTTTATTATCCTGAAGTCTGCGTGTCGAATCCTTACTTCATCCAGCTTTTACACTCCTTGTTATATTCTTATCTCTGAAGCACACCATTGTCTCAATAACTATTGACTTAGATGCAAAACATCTTAGGGCATCTATTACGAATCAAAATATTAAGAAACTCGTCTATATGTTGCGGTTTCCCTTGTAAACACTCTTTCAGAATTCTGGGTTGCAGATATCTCCAAAACTGTGATAGTTGTTTTCAAATCAGCAAATCTATATATAAAATACATGCACTGAAGACACTAGAGTGAATAGATTGTCAATTGAGCCAAAAATAGTCAGTAATAACTTGTAGAAGTAGGTGTGACTGCGATTGAGCTATTTAAATGCTACACTTTAAAATTTTAAAAATCAAAAAGTAAGAATAAAAGCTCAATTTGCATTAAAAATTAAAAAAAAACTGCAATTTTTAGTGAAGCATGTTTAATATTTTTTTCTCATGTTAATGGTTCCTATGTAACCTTAGATGCCATCGGAATCCAAACTTTTATGGGCTTCAATGACATAAAGATACATTCTAAGAATACATTGTATGCATTCTGACATCTTCTTATGAATTTATCCCGTACCCTTCGTAATTATTCTTTATAAATCCCACTTGACTTGGAATTGGATCCTGCGGGAATTTCTCTTCAAATGACCTTGTGATAGCACGTGCGCCTCGGTATGGATAGAGGAATCGTAAATTATCACTTCTTGTTGAATGAATAATTAGGCCTAGTATTTGCTTTTAGTATTCTTAGCAAACTTTATTCTAGGATTAGATACATTTTGTTTCGTTCATTGTTCAAACGACAGTGAATGAATTGTCTGAGATTAAAGTACAACATAGCAGTTCAATAAAATTCGCAGCCCGCCTGGACTCTTGTACCCCGGATTGTTTTGAGCCAAGGCTTACTGACCCATCCAGTTCCCCGCTTCGGTGATTTGCTTAATTCAGTATTTTCCAGGACTTTTGGCATTTACACGAAACCTGACGAATAAAATGAAACACTTAAAATATTCTGAATTAGGTTCATTCTCAATATTCTGAACATAAATATTTTTAGTATCTAGACTGCGTTTTAACGACAAAGAATGGTGAATGACCCGCTTTTACAGCATCAAAACAACATCACAAAAATGTATATCCATACTTACACCATTTCCGTTTTATTCTTTTAATGTCAAGCATCTTCTGTGGCGGAATGATTACGCAAAACAATGAACTCCTCCACCTACAGCGGTATCATCGATTTTTTTACCGTCCTTTAAAACATAAAAAGCAACAAACCACTAGAATTTCATGGGTTTTGCTACAATAATTCTTTCCTGTGATGTATAAAAATAGAAATTCCATTTTCCAAGATAAAAAAAACGCTAAAATCCTTTTAGATATTTTTAGAAGTGTCTGCGAAATCCGGCATCAATTGAGCGTTTACTGTTATCTGAGGCACGCTCTAAGCCTGTCGGGCTAAACAAGGCAAAGCCCCAGTAATACTATTCTTAAGGCAATGTCCACACACGCGTATTCACAAATCCCAATGTCCAGCGAGTTAAGATTACTATATTGCTCATTTTACTGGTTCTCTCGTACATTAATTAGATTCGATATTTTGGTACTTTAACCTTGTTCAAAGACTGGCTGTTTGTACCTACGGCACTCCGGAAGGAAGGGATGGGGAAACTACTAAAAAAAGCCCAGGTCAGGATGACCAACTCCAAATGATTTGAACCCGGGGCACAGATTAAGCCACAGAGCTGATGCACTAGTAATCCGGAGCACCATCGTGCATGAATTATTAAATTGCCTTAGATCAACAATTAGTTTTGCTCATGCGGTAATCATAATACAGGTGTTTGTTTGACTGGTTATAAGATACAGAGATGTAGAGATATAATTCTAGTTTAAGAATATTAAAGGTTCGAGACAGCCCTTTTGCACACCTATTAAAATAAACTGTAAGAGGCTTTTTATTATGAAAGGAAATCGACATGACATTTTCAAGGTTTACTTTATAAAAACCGGTTCATGTGTTAAAGCTCTCAACACATCAACTTTCTTGATAGGCGCTAGCTCCGCGCTGTCTACGAAGTATACATTTCTGTTTGTCTACAAGTTTTTCGTAACGTCATGACGTAGTAGCAACAGAATGTCGGCGAACTAATGAATGACTGTTACGAAAGATGCTAATAAGGGAAGCTGGGAATGGACCGGATGAGCAGACTGCAGGGCGACATATACGTCACCTTATGTTACGTAATTCTTGCGTCTGGTTGGCAAGTGTCTCTAGTTATGATCGCTACCGCTGCGGCGCTGGATGCATATAGCGATGGATAATATCAAACCTTCACTAGTTTATATCCTTTATTCTGAACACTGTTAATCCAGTTTGGCCAGTAAACAGCAATCTAACGTTTTGCACTACTGAGTCAATAGTGCAGCTCTGCAAACTTGTTATTCTTTATACTTGATTGCTTCTTTTGAGTTCTTAAATTCTTGATTAACGACTTAGGACATATTACCTAAAATATCCATAGTAAGAAAATAAAACTTTTTTTTGTCAGTTCTTTCTCCCTTCCCTTTCGCTTCCATCACTTTTTTCCCCTCTAACAGTAAGACAAGTGCATCTCTAATTCCAATATTCACAAATAGTATACATAATAAAACGCACATTCGTTTAAATGATACGGGGTGTAAAATCGGCTTTCGAGATGCAAACCACACAGTCAGCTATCCTTATGTTCATAAAGCTCATATATAAAAAGACTTGTGACATTAGAAGTAGATCTCTAACAATAAGAGGGCCTGATTATGAGCTGGAGAACAAGCATCTACAATCTGTTTGCATCTCAGAGCCATTGTTTGGACGCGTGGCCGGCTTAACGGAGATTTATTTGGTACCGAGAAGCGCGCTGTTAGTCGGCGGAGTCGGATATTCATAGCCCCTTAAATTCAAATGCACAGATTTCTACAGCACACCAAAACAAACTTCTTGGTCATACAATGGTAATGCGTATACAAGATCGGGGTTTTATACACTCCAGTAACTGCTGTTTTGTTGCTATATAGTCATATAAATAAAATCATGCTTCGCCCGTAAAAAAAAATTAAACGCGGGTCAATAATACGAACATTAACACAACATACAATTGCAGAGACGAACTCTACGCACATTATCGCGTGGTTGCAATTCCTGAACTACAGTTACCTTAAAAGTTTAGTGGCATTCGAAGCCGAGATTTGCGATATTTCTGATCCCTAAGTAAACTTTCTCAGATATTTCTTTGGACTTCGTTTTAACTTTTCTCTGATGTTATCGAGTTTTTCATCTATAAGAACACGGCGTTTTACTTTCGATTTCTTATCAAGAGCACAAACGGACATTCCGTTTCCCTAAATCTATTCACACAAGATTCCGAACCGTTTCTCTGTGAGGTGCACGAATAGCAGCGAATCTGTCTGTAAATCGCCGTCTCACTTCTCTATATGAGCTTGTTGTCACATGGCAATCATATTTGGAGATTGTGTGTGTCAAGTACACGTTTTTTTTTTTTTTTTTTTGCATTATTACAGCACTAAAATATTATAACACTGAAACACTTGGTCTCACAACGTTCAACTCCTGTACAACACAAAGACTTCGCAACAGCACACGGAGAGGTAGGAAAGTGGAGGGGGAATTGAACCGGTTATAGGGTAACAGGACAGGTAAACCCCTTTAAGCCGACCACGCATCCAAATGATTGCTCTGTAGATTCACAGTACTGAGTTAATGCTTTAGGAATCTTAGAAAAATATATAATATCACTCTCATGTTCGACTGTTCTGACGCTCAAGTTATGCTCATTGCTTTATTTATAGTTCATGTGTAAATACAGAGCCTTGCGCGTGAGGTTGGCCGCTCATGGCAGTTGAGGCACGTGTTATCCCTCACTACTTCTGGTCTTATATCTCCCGGGTTTAAGTTGTGCTATTAGTACTTTCATGATGCCATGGCAAAGGTAAAGAAATTTATGTACTATACGAACATTTATGGCAGTATTATTACAAATTTCTGCTGCGAGATTAAAACACGGTTTTCAATAATTTTTTTCAGTGTACAGTCTCCTTATAACTGTGCGGTTATTTATAAACAAAATGAGACAAAATGGATCTATTCTCAATAATAAGCGACGGGTAGAACGGCGTGCGTTTACTTAGACGAAAATAATATGAAGTTGCAGAAGGATTAGAACATGGTCCTAAACATGTCTCCGACGACTTAATAACACATAATAAAAGAAAAGGAAATTGGTAAAGTTAGGGACCGTATAACTGCCACCCCATAAAATTGGCCATCCGTTCTTATTTCTCATTTCACTCCTTCCGCTTGGAGCTTTAGTAGGATGCAAAAGGCCCTCGTTGGGCTTCCGTGTCTGAAATCCTGCTATGTCTCACCTTATCCAATCTAATCCAAAGCTATTTTGTAATAGTGTAGGTCTATAGGCATTTTTAAGAACAGAACTTATTAATTCAGAAAATTAAATAAAAATAGAGAAAATCTTAGAGAGTATCAGATGAAAGAGGTTCGGGATTATGTGCTTGGAGGACACGGTAGCTCAGTTAGTTAGGATGTCGGCACGGGAATGAAAATTGTCATGTCTGATTCTCTCTTTCCAAAGAAATGGAAATAGTTTGTGTTATTTTATTGAAACAGATGACCATAACGACCCTCAATATTTGTTTCCAAACTTCATACACGTAATTACTCATGTTAAACAACATTTTTATAGCGAAAATCCCCTTTTATTTGTGGTTCTCAACAGTGTGATCATATTTTTCCCTGTACTGAAAGCAGTGTAGCAAGTGCACAGTTTCTTGTACTTGCATAACTACCTCAATTTTCATTTGAGCAACTGATATAAACATTCCCTAGTGTTACTCTGATTTTAGGCTGTAAACAACATTTCCAATTATTTATAGCAAAAAAAAGCTGCCAAGGTAATAACTAAAATATATATTTAACGAAACGTTTCTTCTTATTCCTATAAGCAGACGTTCTGTTTTCATCTGCATGATATTTGCATTTAAGTTCGAAACCTCAAACAACTCAATTTTGGCGCTCTAAATTGCAAAGATGCATGAACATCGCCGAGTGTTTGATGTGACTAACAAAACACTTGTTCTACAATCGCTGAGGAACCGATGGGTGAAGCATCACAAACAGCAAACAGCTCTTTGAGTACAAGTTTTAGTTAAAACGAGGGAAATAACAGTATCTCGGTGGCTTCTGTAGCTTGTGCTCTGCCTTGATGTTCAGTTCAGCAAAGCTACAGGATTAAGTGACAGCGTTACAATGTATGTGTCCGTTTGTTTTAGCGGATGACCGTAAAGTGGAGATGGCTGGCCATTCTATCTGTCCTTCCTAGCGAATACGAGTGCGCCGCTCTCCTCAGGGATAAAGCAAGAACAAGCCTTCTCGAACTTTACAGCGCTGCTATAAAATGGAAGAAGAGGAGAGAGGGAGAATGAGGGTAGTGCTCCCACAAAGTCCACTTCTGTCCGGTAGACGAAAGGAAAATATTTAATATGATCCCTCACTTCTGGTCTTTATGTCCCTATTTCTTAGCACAGGAACGTGTTATGGTGGAAATTTAAATTTTGAATCTTCAACGTCACGAGAATCATAAGTTTGAGATTTAAAGAAAGACTGCAAGCTTTGCTCCAGTTGCGTTCATGTGTTTTCCTTATTCGTTTTTTGTTAATAGTATTACGAAAAAAAGAGGAAAAGAACTAAAACTAACAAGCAGCTTAATAATTAATTTTTATTTAATATTCTATGTAACCACAGTAGAACTTGTGCCGTTCGAACGTTATTTGAGTTATTCGGTAGTTTGAATGCTTTCTCACCCCCTTTAATTTTTTTAATAGTATTTAACGCCCATTTTTACTGCTGAGGCATCATAGGTGACGGACACTGACGATACATGAGATGAAATGATATATTGGGAAAGGGAACGAAGGAAGCGTTCCAGGATTTGCTATTTATAAGTGTTGAGGAAAACCTGGAAAAATCCTGCCAGTGAGGAAGGTCCTTGCGAGAATTGAACCTCCGACCTTCAAGGCATGTTCACCGATTAGCTAGTTTTGTAAAAACAAATTTGGTATTGGAAAAAAATGCAGTCATAATGTGGGTGCCTTGTTAAAAATGGGAAACGTAAGTGTTCTAGGTTGGGTGACTGAGCGAAATCTGATATATTGATTTAGAATTCACCAACTTTGAAAGAATGGCTGAAACTTCAGGATTCTGTTTTAGAGGAAGCCAGCTGGTTGGGCAAAATCGGTGAATAAATGTTGCGGTGTGCAGATATTTGGAATAGGAGAGAACAATTAACAAGAGAGAACATTTCTCTGAAACTTATCGGGAATTAAAGAATAGCAACAGGGAGGAGTGTATTAACAACTGTAACAAATATTTGACTGTTTCAAAACAAATTTTAAATAGATATAAATATGAATTTAATTTTTTTGTAAAAAACACATTGAAAGAAAAAATTGTGCCAATATTTGCGTGAAAATCATGGAAATGGATTACAATAAATTTTGTTTATAAGGAAAAATGTATATAATTGATTATGGAGGTAGATTCCATTGTAATTTATTAAAAATTATTTAAATGATTTAAAGCTCTCTGGACAAAAAATTAACTAAAATGAAGAGGTCAAACAGGAGATAAACGAGTATTTAGAGAACCTCGAAGAAACCAACTTCCTTCAGCCAATCACTAACACGGAGAAATGTTGGAGCAAGTGCATTGAACTATGTCCAAATAGCTAAATTTGTTCTATTTAACATCAAACCAATTTATTTATCGAGTCCCTTCTATGTAAACTGCGCAATTGAATACTGAAAATAGCAACTTGTTCCTCTATAAACAGCATCCTGTAGAGAAAGTCTAAAATAAATAAATAAATAAATAAATAAATAATAATAATAATAAATAATAATAATAAAAACACCAATGTTCTCACAAATTTATAATTTATGGCACATACTTTGAAATGGATGGCAGCTATGTTGAAATACGATAAAATGCACTGTGTACACATTCTATGATTACATGACGTAAATTTAAGGTAAAACATTATTTGTTGAAAATAAAGAGAAGCATTACGTCCACCCTTTATATGTAAAATTTCGGAATGTACTATTCAGATTTTAAAATTTTTGTATAGGGGCACTAGCAGTTCCGAGAATGTCCTCGGCCACCCGTGGTGGTAATGATTTCATGCTTTCCATAATACTCCCTTGTGCTTTGTCTCTTTCATGGATACAAGTGTCCTTTTATTAGCAGAATATGCATGTCATTCTTTTCTGTGAATCCCGAAACACAATTCTTCGCAACAAATCCTAACTTTTCTAACACTCATTGTTAAAGGTTATGATGGCATCATTCACTGTTATTACTGCAGTTTTTTGACCAAAAGAGTCGGTCTTTGAACACACTACGCTCACTCTTAAGGAGAAAATCAGAAACTTTCAGTAAATATTGTATATGGGCCTCTGATTAGAGTACCCAGTGGTGGCCTGTGGCTCCTGTAGATGGGTGGGTCAGGGACATATTCAAATGGCGTGGTCTCTTTTATCAAGACTTACATTCCTCCCCGATATTCTCTCATAAGTGCAACTCCATGTATGCTTGTGCTATAAATTTCTGGTTTGTATAGAACTCTTCTGATTCAGCTGTTAAAGTATGCCTTAAGTCTTCTGCAGTTCGAATCTTTCAATCGGTTTCTCCCATTGAAATATCGTAATATCACAAGAAGTTGTGACATGCATATGATATCTTTCGTTTCGTCGGCTTGTGCAGAACCGACATTTGCCCTCTCTATTTGCTTTATATTCTCAGTCCTATAGACAAAACAAGTTTCTTGCTTCCTGCGCTGCCAGCAAGATATTTAAAAAAAAAAAATCCGTCTTGCGCTCCTATAGCTTTGGACTGATGAGATCCAAATCGTTTCACTTCCCACTTAACAGTTCAGCCTAGACGCGAAAATGGAGCCTTCAATAAAACGTCCACTTTATTCATCGCCACAAAACAGACTATTTTTTTAAAACTTAACGGTTAATACAGTGAAAGTTTTTTTTTTATACTGAAAAACAGTGCAGAAGCCACTTAATTTCAAAGTGCGAAAACAACCCCTAGACATGCATGGTGTCAGTAACACCTCAACTTCTGGTTCTTAAAAAAAGAGACAAAGAGACAAGAGAGCTGGCCATGGGCTGTCTTCCTGCTGACCTGAGAGAACGCAGAAATAAGCAGGAGAAAGGTAACCCATCGTGGAGGAAGGCAAATATAAATCCTTGTAAATCTCTGCTGGCCCATGAAGGTATAAATTTAAAGTACAAATGTTTCCTGACTGGGTAATGGGTTTCTTTTGCCCATGCGTTTTCCCTATGAAAATCAATGATTTTTCATTATTAGATAACTAGAGCAGCAAACATTTATATTCGCCATTATGAACAGTTCAATCTTTCGATAAGCTCGCAGTTGTTAAAACCCTTCAGAAAAATAATATCTTTATTAAACATAAGGAAGTACAGCAACCAGTCAACCGAAATTTGCCTGTGTCTAGTTACACTAATAGAGCAGAGCTACAAATTGCTCAACCCGTTCTAACACTGCTTCAGGGGAAACGAACTGGAACGTGAGCAGGGAAAGAAGATAAAAGGGGGGTGAGGGATAAGAGAACGATGGTCATGCGGATTCAGAGCAGCATCAGACGTAGGAACCCCATTAAGTGATTAGGAATCAGGAAAAAGACAAGAGCCAGAAATGAAGAGAGGGTGAGAGCTATAAATGGGGGCGTCGAGCACGTCCCTCCAAAGGGTATCGGGTAGTCATATTGAATTAACACACTTTTATATCCCTGGTTTGGTAGGATGCTCCTAATATTAGATTAGAACCAGTTTTTATGGCGTATCGTGTTTGTCATAAACCGTCTTACTTTTATATTTCTGTTTCATAAATTAAGTTATAGTTGCCTTAGCCCGCAGTACCAAAGACGGCTGAGACGTTCACTAGTTTTGTAATTGAACCAATAGCAGAAAGCGGCACAACACGAAAAGATCGGCTAGTGCCATAAGAGGGAGAAGATTTTCAAGCTGCAATTGTCAATTTTCATAACACACATTTGAGATGAAAAAATTCCATACCGTAGTATCGAGATAATAATTATATTTCAGACACTTTCGCAGGTTGCTTTTGAGAGCTAAGGACGCCACCTCTCTTTCAGGCAGCTCCTCGATTGTCCTCATGACAACACCGTTCCAGATGGCCGAATTAATTGCATTCTAATTGCATATTTATATACAGTGGGCTATATTTTACAAGTTTATGATTGAGACAGACTTTAAACTCGTACTTATGCTTAGTGTTAGTTAAAATTATATATGATCGAGGAGTACAAATGCAAAAATGAGAAAATTTTAGTGGTAAATGGACTCAAACTCTGTTTTCATTAATAGCTGACCACCCAATTGGTACCACCATTACATTCTAGTGATAATCGAATTTATCTTGAAGACCCAACACAATGATGGTCAGAAATGCGCTTACGTCCCTAATATTGAACTGTAAGAAAGAATATTCAGGCTAGTCGATCTAGAAGGTCCTAAAGCTGTCTAAAACGCATTGGAAACATCGAAGGCAAGTTATATTAATAAAGAGAGAAGTTACCTTGATATATCTTCGCATGTTTTCCCCCACCCTTCTTTTTCTTTCCTCTCTATTGAAACATTCACTCTTCCAAAATTTTCTCAGAAACAGTTTCTACCGCTCATTGGTTAGAACAGGTAGAGCTTTTATGGTGACATCTCGACTTGAGTCTTTGTTTACTTGTTTCCGCTAACTCGGGTGCCTGGCATTAAATTTTAAGCTATCATTGGATAAATATCAATTCGACTTTCTGGCTTGGGGAACAGGGCGAGACCCCGTAGTAGTTTTTATTCGCGGATTAGGAACGATGTCTCTCTGGTCTCCTTATCTCAAAATCTTTTAGCAGCGGTCAACTTCCTTTCTTATATTGTTCTGTTAAACTGGGAATTAAGGAAATATTTATTAAATTGGGTAATCGTTTGTTAAATTTTCTTAAAACCAAGTATTTTTACAGCTATTTTTTGCCAGGATTTTGGATAACTTTTGTTATTCATTTTCATTATGTTTTTGCTATATTATGAAATTAAAATTTTGCTCTAATTATGACTTACATGTGTGCTTCCACAATTTATATGATATCCAATTTATTTGAGGGCTGTATACGTTAAATTGGTAGGTAATGTCTTAATGTGTGTTTAATAAACTGGGGACTGTTGTTTTAGAAATGTTCTGTGATATACGGAGGAGGTACCCTAAAACCCAGTTCTGCAAGCTTCCACTAATTAGTTAAAAAAAAAAATATTTTCCCAAATTATCATTTCTTCATCTGGTCTATCATCGTGGTGCCTCAGCAGTAAAAAGGGGCGTTAAACACTATAAAAAAAGGACAAAATCATGAGATTTTCTGACACCAGTGTGCTTCCTTAAAATAAAGATGTACCTGGAGAGTGCTGAAATTAGTAGCAAACCTCCTGCGGGCGAATGATTTAGGCAAATAGATACTTGCAAACAATATGTAAGTAGTATGGACGTTTTCTGGAACAGGAAGAAGCGATCTCTCTTGTCTTTCAATTCTCTTTCGGTAAAATAGCAGTACTCTCAGATGCAAAAAATGTATTGTTTCAGTTATTTAATATTGGTAGAAGGAAATTGTTTATACATAAGCTTGCTTATAAACTAAAAATAGAAAACCTGAGATAGACCATCTAGTAAATGTACGTGTTTACCCTTTCTGATGTCATTACATGCTTTTCCTTCAACTTATTTAGTCATGAAACTTGTGAAGAAAAGAGACGTTTCTAATATTACTATATAACAGAAGAAAATAGTCCATTTTTACCTGCATTGTGGCCAATTTTGTGCTAATAGTGTTATAAATCGTTTTACAACAATTACATTTCTCAATCTCTGTTCATTACCCCCAAATATACATCAATGAAGTTCTTTAAGAGTTCAAAGCAACAACAATATGCTGTGAACTCTTAAAAAGATAAAGAAAAAGAATAACAGAAAGCAATAATGGGAAGGAAAATTAGGAATATCACGTATTATTGCTATAATAAACGTTCCCATTACTAGAAGTAAATCTTATACATTTTATTTTTCGATGTTTAATCACCATTTTAACTGTCTCTACTGACATGCACACCGCATGACGTAAATGGTTAGTACTAAGCCTTAATAAAACCGAGCGGGGTGGCTCAGATGGTTCCACTTGGGAGTCGCAATCGGAGAGATTCCGCACTTAAATCCCTTGGGGCCGGCCACGTAACCTTATTTTCTTGTAGTTTCTCCTTTTTGTTTTTTAATAGTGTTTAAAACCCTTTTAACTACTGAGGCATCAAGCCGGTGGAAACTGGGAAAGAATTCTTTTATTTTAAAGGAAGGAAGCCATTTATGAGGAAAATATGGAAAAAAAGCTCAGAGAGGACGGTCCTGGCAGGATTCGAACACCAGACCTCTCGCTCACGAGTGTGCGCCTTAACGACCTCGGCCACCCGTGGCCGTATAGTTTCTCCTGGTCGCTCCGACGATCTTTACTGTCAAAGAATTTTCCGCTCTTCCATTTCACCTCATTCAATTCCATTCCATTGCTTCTGTTGCAGGTTCGAAAGTGCCAGGTGCGGTGTGGCGGTGACTTGAGCTTGGAAAGGTTTATGTCCCAGCGTCTAGCGTACAGCCCTTCTGAGGACATCTAATTCCTTGGAAGGGGTTTCGCAGGCTACGGGGCACTCTATATGGTATATTTATTCAGGACTCCGCCTAATCCATACTTGGCCACTGGCTGTCTAAGGAAGGCTTCTCTTCTTGTCTACTTCCTTCCCCATTCTTGAGTGCTAAAAATTCCTCCTCTGTCCCTAACAAGCCAAGCCAATCCAATCTTTAATAAAATAGAAACGAAAGCGTTAGTCATCTCAAAGGCACGAATCATTCACTTTTTAACTTCTTCGATAATCGAGAATCATGTCCGATGTATGCAGCTTAACTCACTTCTCGATAGAAAAATCTCAGACTTGATGCAACAAACTACCAGAGAATGACGTCCCCCATCAAGTAGTTTTCACACTTGTTCGCAATGCCCAACATTAAATCCAGGTGTTTAATAGTGGCAGCGGTCCAGCTGTTTGGCCTTCATCAACCTCCGACCGTATTTCTTAGCTATTTTGCTCTGGGGGCATTTTAAGACCTTGGTATACACTCCGCCCATTGTCCATCGATGACGTATAAACACAGCAATAACTCATTATCACTTTTGAGAGCCTCCATATGTTTCTGGGGCAAAGGGATGAAAAATGTATACATTTTTTTTACCCATGTAATGTATTTTCTTATCCATATATTTAAAACAGCATACTGCTTACTTATACAACTGCAAATGTGTATAAAAACTCACAAAAAGATTTTACAAAGATATAACAACAAATATATATATTTGTTCCGAATGGAACTTTCAAAGCATGGACCCAGTAATATTTGCCGTCTTAACAGCAGGATCTTTCGATAGCGGATAGCGTAGGCTGGAATCACTTGCCCCAGATTTTTACGAACTCTCAAAGTTCACGAAAGTATTGATGCCTTTTCCAGTTTACTTGTTAAAAAATACCATTCCCTACACTTTTTATTACAGAAATGGCCTGAAATCAGAACTGAGAATACAAAATTCTCCTACAGCGTTCCACGTATCACGGCTTATAAGTTAAATGCATCATCGTCTCACTCATTCAGGTATAAAATTAACGAATCATATTGTGGCATCGTATAACATAGTTATTATTAACATAGCTTCGTTTTATATACTTTTTGAATATAATATTATGCTATGATTATTACTTTTATGTAATAATTAAAAAAAAGGAAAAATTGAATAATGTACATTTTTTTATTTGTTATCTTTAAAACTTGTAAACCAGTGATGATCAAATTTCGTTTGATTAGATCATACCTTAAAACGGAAAGAGGTAGAATTCAACTTCTTTTCATAAGTAAACTTCTGTCATTAATAATTCAGCTATCAGTTTTAGGTACAAAATTCTGCTACTAAATAAATGGTTCTTTTCATATACAATGTTATATCAAAAAATCTGCCATCATGTTTTTCTTTCGACTTTTTTTTTCTCTTTTTCTTTCTTTCTAATAGTAAACGTGTAGCAGCATTTTTTGTATGCATTCATCTTTTTAAAAAATTAAAAGTGGGAGTTAATATAAAAATACTTATTAATTAAAAGAGATATTACGTACCTTTTAACGTTTTCAGTACAGAAATACATTCTAGTGAAATTTATAAGGCCTTGAAAGTTGCTTATCACTGCCCACTTGTTTCAACCGCAGCCAAAGAAAGAAAAGAGGAAGGAAAGTTCTATACCGAACAAAAGTTTCGATTCCTACATTAAACGTGCTTTCTTTGATTTTTCTATGACGATTTAATAAATCCTTTCCCACTGCGACACCGTCACGAAAGGGGATGAGCGGTGACTTCAAGAAGAAATCGATCTGACCCATGCTGGGCTACCTAACGAACATAGAACATAAGCAAATGAAACATTGGCGAGATTTTCTGCAGTGCTGCAGCTATAAAGGTGAGATATTGCCAGAGTCAGCGAGGGAAAGGTTGTCATTCAATCTGAAACCTGGAATAAATGTGGGGTAAAACACAGTCTCCATTTGTACTGCGGATTTTGAGCATAATGAATGGATATACTGAGCCATCAGTAGCGAAATTCTCTCATTTTCCACTTTTGTGGATTTTTGTGTTCAAAAGGGTTGGTCAAAAACGCCGTGGAGTAATGGACCATTTCTGTGTCTCTTATTGCATCATTTTGAAACACATTTAACTGCAAGTATATAATATATCAGTTTCTCCAGTAGCAACAAAATGAGTCAAATGGAAGACGAACAGGATTTCAGTAACGGAACACCAACAAAATATTTGCAGCGAATTCCCATCCATGGTCCTGGAAGAACAGCCGCCAGCTAGTAGCAGTGCAACTTTCTGCATTAGCCAGACAAGAGAAGGCCACCGCGCTGAAAAACGCCAGTCATCTGTTTGAATAAGCACTTTCGTTCAGAAAGTGATGGAATTGTCGAGGCATACATACCACGATGAAAATGTCATCTCAGTACTAAATTCTATCCTGAACAATCGGATTGAGGGCATGCTATACCGAAGCGAAGCAGCCCTGCTTAAATAAACGTAAAAACATAGAACCAACATGTCCCAGCACATCATGCAAACTAATCCACATAAAAGTCCAGACTTTCATAATTATTACGAAATCTTGCTCCATCCAGCATATAATGTAGATGTAGTATTGAGTATGGCATTTTATTTTCTAAACGGTAATAATTGTGAAAGGGAGGCATTTCATCACATTTGAAAATTTCTTCAGAGGTTTCTTGTTTCCAAAAGAAAGGATTAATATCATTGGGAGAAAAATAATGGCAAGTTATAAATAATTACAGTTGTATTTCGAAGAGTTTTTTGTTGTTGTTTGTTTGTGGGTTTTTTTTTTTGTTTTTTTTTTTGCGAATTCGAAGGAATGAGCTATTGCGGTTGTGCCCTTGAAACAATTTTTGAAACATTTCTTCAAATTTCCATCCATCCTGCCTACAAGGTACCAATGCAGAAGTATATGTGTGTGTGTTTGTGTCTGTTAACGCTCTAGTGGCCGCAATTTTTTTTCTCTCAATGAACCTCGGTATATGTCATTGAAATAAAATAATGAAAACAATTTCTGAAAATCTGCGAAATCAGATTATTAGGAGTGGGGATTTACCTGAAACCCAAAATTTAAAAATCGTTCATATTGCACGAAACCCTGTATATGCAATTTAAATAAAATAAGAAAGATATTTTCTGTAAAACCAGAGAAATTAGAAATCGCTCAAGCGGCAGCAATTTCTCTGCTCTAGCGCTCTGCAATACCCTTCACAAATTCGACTTGCTGAGGAATTCGCTTAGTTTACGCACCCTGCTGAAACTCCAAGTATCAGTCATGCTTAACAAATATATTACGTAAAATGCCTATAAAAAGAATGTTTCTTCTTTAAAGGAAACAATTATCTAATAAATTCTCTCCTTCCGCTATAAATGTCATTTAAGACAAGTTTATAGACCGGACACATTGCCTTGCTTTGTAGACAATAAGATAACACTGGATGAAAAAACACACAACAGATAAGAAAAATAAATAGCTTCATAGCTCTATGACCTGAGGTTTTTCATATAGGACTTGCATTTAAAGGATATGTAACGTGGAAATTTCAAGTAAATATTTCATGGGCGATAATTGGCATTATTTGATTCTAACAATTAATTGTTATGTTCAAACGAGATCTATATTAAATTAAGGACAATTTAAAAGAAAGCAAACGATATTTCAAAATGTTTTGAAAAAAAAACTGTATAATTATTTATCTTTTGGTGTATAAAGTAATTCAACAGAAATAAACATTTGCGCTGAGCTATTCGTGGAAGTGAAAATATTTCCTAAAGTTCATTCATGTTTGTGTTGTAAACGTGAAATCAAACGTAAGAATGTTATGAACAGTTTGAGACAAGTTAACAGTTCAAGCTTCTTCAGCATTATACAAATATGCCCATTCAAGCCTTAACAAGGTGAGTATGTGAATGTAAAATCATTTGTTTAACATTTCTATAATATGTTCCCTGGATCTCTACTCTGAACAATTTATCACAAACATAGTTGTTCATGGTGGAAGAGTTAAAAAAATATATAACTATAATTACAATGAAATTAAAGTTAATTCTTAAAAGATACGTAAATATAACAAAGTCTTTAACATTTGAATAATGCAATAATGATAACTGAATCTGATTTAATTTTCTTTTAATAGAGATCTCAACTTTTGTGTACAAAAACCAGATATTTCTATCAGTTTCTAACATTCAAAGAAGCAATCAGTTTCAAAATTTTCATTGGTTTAGTTTTAAAATATTTTTGCGAATTATTTCATTTATGTGACGTCATTGTAAAATCGACCAATTAAATGAAAGAAAGTGTTGAATTTTGATTAATCACAGTCCCACATCGCAGCGAAATGAACGTAAAGTTTGATCAAAACCCTTTACAACGCGAAGTACATTTGTCTTCTGGTCAGTATAGCGCATGCTAAACACCCACTATAATTCCTGAACATCATACAGATTAATCAAGGACATTCGGCAATACCAAATAAAGGGCGGAATTTTGCTTCCACATCTTCACCTACTAATTTCCAAATGTTCTTTGAATCCAATGAAACCCCAGGCCCTTCAATCAAATATGATAACTGTGTGTTCAGCAATTGTAAATTTAACTAACTTAATGTGTATTCACTCAAACTATTGTTTTTGAGTATTCAGCCAAACAATATGAAATTATTTTGTAAATTATGTAACAATACCTGCCTAAGCTACCATACATTTTAATAAACACGTTGCTCAGAATGGTAAAATGTTATGTTTTGTTTTTCTAAGTTGGTATCAGTAGATCGAATAGTCAACTTTCGCTTATTTCAATCTCACGGTTTCTGCATAGGTAGCTAATCACAAATAGGTATAACAATTGTTAATATTCTTATTCTATTCATGAAATAGCCCTAAAATGGCATTATTGGCAATCGACATTCGTATGTCGCAAGATGGCTTGAAAAGTTAAGTATTTTTAATACAACACGTACAATTATTACAAATTTTTAAGCCAAGACTAAGGATTATATTTAAATGATTATTTTATTCATGAAATAGTTCTAATGAATATCACTCGAGTGTCAATTTGGTATAAAAATGTGAAATCTCGGTTGAATTTCAGTTGTACTGTGAAATACGGCATACGTGCAAATATTCGCTTATATTCAGTACAAGAGGGAGGGAAAAAAAAAAAAAAAAAAAAAACGGAAAAAAAATTACACAAAATGAACTCACATTCGGAATCTAATGCAAGTAATGTATTGAAATAATAATTTAGGATGCAAGTGTTAAAAAGTGGCATTGCCATTTTTGTTATTAATGAAAATGCACAATGTGCAAAAATAAACTGGGTTACATTATTCTAGTCCTAGTTTTGTTATTTTTCCTGCAGATTTGGGCATACCTTTCATAGTGTGTGTGGTTTTTTTTTTTTTTTTTTTTTTTTTTCACAATTCACACATACATTTTTCATTTGGCTGATGGAATCTCTTGTTTAGCTGAAAACCATGTATTGCGTATCGAGTTACTGCGTGTCGGAGTTCATAGTGGAATTTTATTTTGTGGGTAGAATTTTTTGCACAAATATACATTGATTTTTTAAAATAAATGAATTATAAATTACATTTATTGCACTCAGTCGAAAACTTTTCTTATTTTTAAAAGAAATGTTTACGATTTCTCACTAGGAGCAGAATAGAAGAAACATGACATTAATTTCTCGATAATAACTAATTTTGCAAATATAGTAATTAGAGAGTTTTAAACGTATTTTAGGTGTTAAAATTAAAAACTAACTTTTTGTTACGCCTTTTAAGGCTTGTACAAATTACTTATTGGTTCAGCCATCTTTTCTTTCGTCTTCTACTTCTTCGTTTTCCATTTTGGATGTAAGGCAAATTTTCTTTTGGGTATTTTTCGTCTCAGTTATTCTCTCCACAAGATCTCACCACTTGTGTCGAAATATTAATATTGTCTTGTTACTGCCAATATTGAACTTTCATATCTGCCGCTTGCAATTTACTTTTATCTCTGGATGTCATTGTTCACGTTTCACTATTGTATAAATTTCCTGCAGTCTTATAGAATTTTATTATTACATCTTTTCTTTGTTTTTTAATGTTCTCTTAAGGGTTCCACACTTTTTAGCTTCTCTATTTTGCAACATGGACTAGCCTAAAAGTTTAAAACTGTTGACTTGTTCAGTCATCTTACAAAATTTTTATTTTAAAAATGTAATGTTCTCTTGGGTTTGCACAATGTTCGGTCCAGCTGTTATTGATTTTCTTTTAGATTAAAATGCTTACAACATTGCCAATTTGGTTATGCAAATAAATTCCAAAAATAAGTATAATAGTTATTATGTATTATCATTATTTGTACCATTGCCTGATTTTGAAACTGCCATGGGTAATGTAAACATAAAATATACGTAATACATTATATAACACGTCATTTGTATTACCTTTAATATATTATTAATCATCACATTACATATTAAATCAAAGTTGGCAACACTGAATTGTTATACAAATATTTATAGCAATGAATTGAATACTACAAATGCAATTTCTAGTTTGAACGCCTTGTGTTAAACGAACTAGTATGTTATTATGAGCTGTCCAAGAAAAGTTATATATATAAAAGCAAATAAAAGAAAAAATTACTTACTAATACGAACCTAGGAAGAAGATTAGCCGGCATTTAAAGTATTCTGCTCACTCTTAGCACAAGATCGCAATGGTTTTAACAATAAGCAAGTAATTAAATCGATTTGTCCTTAGAGAGCAACTGCTTTAAAAAAGACACTACGAGTATTTGTTATTACGAGCGTTAAAGGTTACCCTTTAAGCCGGTTCTTCAGGTACAAGTTTGCAGTTGCACAGTTTTTCATGCTTGTACGTCATTTGTGTTCCCTAAAGTAGCATACGAAAATTTCCACCTACAGATAAACTCGTTTAGTGCTGCTATTACTCTCTATAACATGTTCTATGAAATAGAATCTTCTCAGTTCCTATATAATTTGTTATTTCCAATCTAGTATCCGTCTGTTTTATCACCTTAATGCAGCTGAGAAGTTAAACGTTCAGATTGGAGCTATGTAGAAATGCTCGACTGCCGCAAGAAGACGAGATTAATGGGACGGGTTAGTTTGTATGAGAGTCCGAGTGCCGTTTCGCAGCCTTCTTCAACGGAGATTTATTTTCTCCACGTGCGGTTGGTTTCAATGAATCAACCCTAATGTGCAATCGATACAATGACAAGCGAGCGCTTCCCAAAATATTTCGAGAGACAAGAGCTTAGATGATGGTTTTCTCGCGTTGCCTCGAAGAAATACTTTCAAAACTGCTATAAGAGAGCTATTCAAACGAAAACCTGTATAGAAAGCGAAATGTGTATGCATTACTGTGCCATGCTCAGATACACATATGAAATAAATGGTGGTCATATTGAAATAAAATAAACAAACCATATCTACGTGCCAAACAAATTTCATTTATGACAGATCATTATTTCGTGAAAGTGGATCGAAACTGTATATCCGTCCTGTATTTTAGGGGCTATAGAGAATATGTAATATTTCAAAACAGAAATGCCGATTGCTGATAAAAATAATCTAGATGATTCATTTATTCATGATTATGTTTAATGATATCCATCATTGAAAGTTTTGTTCAATCGTTCTATACGTAATTGCTACTGTAATTTGTTGTTCCATGAGGAAATAAATACTGGGCTTCCAGAATATGTCCTTACCGCTCGCATGGGATTTTGCGTCTTGGCCAAGGCGGCTCCCCTTTCCACTCACTGTTGTCGGCCTGCCTACCTATCAGCCCTTGAACTTCCGAGCATTACCAGTCTACATTCGTTCGCGAATACTTTAGAGCAACGTATTTTCGTGTGTAAATTTTATTATAAATACGAAGCATCTGTTCACGTTCTGAGGAATTTCTTCGTAAGTTCTCTGGGCAATTGTCTCCTTCCAGAATTGCAATTAACGATCTTGTGAATAAATTTGATAGTATTCACTCAGTGAAAAACAAGAAACACACAAGACGCCCCGTTTTAACAGGAAAAATTATACAAAATTGGTGAAATTTTTGTACGTTCGCCAAAATAATCACTACGAAATTAGCACAATTTGGGGTTTCGGTGTCTTCTGTACATAGAACAAGACAATTGTTAAAACTGAGACGGTACCAATGTGCACTACAACTAAGTGATCCCGTAGCATGTGTGTGTTTGTGTTAGTGTTAGTGGTTTCTTTCATCGGTGACTGAAGAGTTATTCGACCCACAGCTTGTGCTCTTTTCAGACGAGATGTGGTTACCAAAATGGTCGTGTGAACACTCACAACACTCGCCTCTAGTGTTCTGATACACACACACACGCACAAAAACAACCCCGCTTTATGAGAAAGGTGCGGACACTTGTGGCATGTCCAACTGCCGAGACGTAAAACCCTGTGCGAGCGGTAAGGACATATTGTGGAAACTCTGTAGTGGGTAAATGCATAAACCAGTGTGTTTTAGTAAAATTCAGAAATAGTCTTCAGCTTTTTTCCATATATTGTGGCGATGCTAATGCAAACTTATTATATGTCATCGCTGGCAAGCCTAGCTTACATAAACTCATGAATCATATAGTTATTGGTAATTCAGTAGCTTTGTTCTAAGTTACAAATGAAAACTGGTTCAAATGTTTTTTTAATGTCTTGTAACATTAATTTGTTTATAAACTTTTTATTGCTATAAAAAGGAAAGAAAGTAAGAAAAATAATACAAATATATAACGTAAATAACCAAGTTATCCCTACGTAGATGACCGCATTAGCCTGCCATTTCATTTCAGACAGCTACGCTAACAGCAGCCTATTTCCCATTGGCTGCGTGATCCAGAAAACAAAGGCCATTTTCAAAGGGTATTGCAATACCGTAATAATAAAAACACCCTTGCTGCAGCCAATTCGATTCAATAACAGCCGCCAAAACAAAGAAAAACGCCCCACTTCCCAACACGTTCCTGCTAATGATAAAAATTTACTTCGTGACTTAAGTTTTTCCAAGCCTGACCACAGCTGCAGATTGGGCTAGCTTTTGACAGGATTTATACTTAGTTTCAGGACAGTGGCGAGGTTTAGAAATTTAATGATCTTGTTACGCCCAAGTCGACAGTTTTGTTCTTATTTTCTTTCTTTCTCTGCCCACACACCAGTACCTTTATAACAACTGTCATCGCGTGCTGGCCAACTAACCACGGTTTTAGGCTTCGGTGGAAAAATTAAGCAGCCATGTCGTGAAGTACATGACATGATCTCCGTTTTTCAATCCAACGCTCTTGAGCTTCCGTTGACTACTATGATCTATCGGGAAAGAAAAACAAGCGAAAGTATTCTATAAAAGTGCGCTTTGCTAATTGTCGTGAAATCTACTGTGATATATCTTAAGCTTTCACGGTCGGTGTTATAATTCTCGTAAAACAGTTAAACTCTTCCGGGCTGTTTTGCCGTGATCCATAGTTTAATATGCTACCATAGCTTTCACGAACTACCGCGGATGGCATCATCAGTGAATCAAGAACAACTGATCTGCTGAAAAGACGACAGTATTGGTTAAGGTCGATCAAATGGTTGCTAATGCAAAGAACCCTTGGCACCCTCTTGACACAATGGGAATTTTGTAACATATCACGTGAGTATGGTAAAGTGTAAATAGGCATGACCGGAAGATCGATTAAAACGATTGGAGGAACATCAGCCTTCGCCTTAATCAACCTGACAGTTCTTTAAAAAAAAAAAAAAAAAAAAGCCACACGTGCTATTCCTTGACCTTCTAAAACCGCATGTGGTGCCTCTGTGGTAAGAATGGGCATTAAACTCAATTAAAAAAAAAGTCTAAACCAGACAGAAACGGATCAATACTGTCGTCTTTACACGAGTCAGTCGTTCATTGTCCACTGATGATGCCAACCGCAGTAGTTGGTGAAAGCTATAGTAGCATATTAAAGTACGGACCACGGCAAAATAGCCCCGAAATCTACTTTTTTAAAATCTACTGTGGTAAACAAATTAACATAAGAGCAGTGTATTCCATTATTTCTTGATATCTTCACTTTCTATGTTACTGTGCAACCCCGAAAATTTTCCCGATCACAAGCCCATTCCGCCTGTTGTTTCTTAGTATTACTAAATAATGATGTATCTTTCTAATAACACAATTAGAACAATTCCGTAAGTTGTTGTAAAAGGAATCACTTTTCACAGCCTTCTTTGATAGTCCGGGAAAATCCGAAACCCTACTGCTTTTCCCATTTAGCTGCTGCCAGGGAAACTATGACGTTGTGAGTATATTGTCTGATACACGGTTGGTTTCAACTTATCTATTTATAGGTTCCCACCAGAACAAACAATAGCCTTCAATTTAGTTTCTAATACACTTTACCTCAATAAATAACATTGTAAAATCGTGTCATATTTTGTTCTTTTGTAATTCATTGTATCTATCTATAAATTGAAGAAGAAATTTTAACAGCAGCCAGGGGGTGGGGGAAGTCCGCGGTGCAATTTAGAACTGCTGGCGCAGAAGTTAACTACTAGAAGATATCTCGTGCTTGGAAATTGCAAATTGAATTTTTTCCAAAATTCTTGAACATACTACATTTTCACCGCTTAGCTGCAGTGGCTAATTTTGCAGCGTGTCACCTCTAGGCAGAGAAAAATTTGTTTGCCCCTTATCTCAAGATATACATACACATTTACAACTAATCATCATTGATTGATTTATTTATTTATGGTCACTTTAACAGCTCAGGTCATCAGCGTCCCATTCAACTCAGGGCGTGAAACGGCCGACAAATTTTGCTCAGAGGCCTCTCTTTCAGGCTTGAGGTTCTTTTTCGTGCCGTAAATGTACGACACAGGACCTACGGCTTTACTTTCCTTCCGAAGGAAGCCATACTTAGGATTTTTACGCCCCGAAAAAATCTATCGGTCCTAGCCGGGTTCGAACCCGCGATTTTGGGTTTAGGAGGCAAGTATGGTAACCACTACACCACCAGGACCGACACTAATCATCATCATCATCATTATTACTTCATTGATTGGCCAAGAAAATTATCATTAAATGCCGAATTTTACATTCAGATGTTAATTAACAATCTAATACAAGCGATAACGCTACTATAATGACAAACATTATACTTGTATGAAATTGTGGCACATAGCTAGCAGCTTTAACAACAATTTTACGCTAATTTCGACGTAGCGAATGGAATGGTTTAACCCGCACTCTATCTAATATTCCTCTACTTAAGTTCACTAATTAGAGTGATGATAAAGATAATGAACAGGACTAATACTAACAATGGAAATGAACATTCAATATTTGGCGTGTCCTCCTCGGGCCCTAATTATAGTGCTCCATTCTCCTAGGCATGGTTTCAACTAATTCTCCGATGTCTCCCTCGTTGATATTGTCCCACACCTGCTGTTGTGTCACCTTCAGATCATATGGGCTCTGGTACACGTCCTGGGGCGATCTCTAACCAACTTATTGCATAGCTGTTCAATAATGTTTGAGTTGAGGCTTGGTGCTGGTCATTCAAGCTGAGTTATTCTTCTGTACCAAGTTGGCCTAGGGCTGGGGTTCTATTTGTGCTTTTTTTTCACATTTTTTTTCAGCCCTCATTAATGGCAAATGCCGGAACTTAGACTGAAATGCTTTCTTTCCAAATAAAATTCTTTTCCAATTTTTTATTTCATATATCATGTATCATCAGTGGCTATCGCCTTTGATGATTCAGCAGTTTTCCTACTTCGTATGAACATTGGCATGCACGAATATGAAATATGTCCAGTAAATGGACCAAGGTGACATAGTTGGGGGGTGAGATGAGCCAGACTGCCAGGATGCAAACATAATGGCAACTCGCAGACTAGACGCATCCATAAACACCTCAACACCGGCAGAGCCCCCTTCCTCAAGGAATTTGAGTCCGTCCGAAGGCCCATTTCAATACCAAACGCCGGGACAGAAACCGTTCAGACATCAAGTCAGCCCACAATGTCCTGTAACAGAACTAGCGGATTGAAATGAAAGAAAATGGGGCAGAGGGACTTTCATCCCAGTTTTCAACTAAGCGACCAGGGAAAACCATGAAAACACTCAAGGTCAGAACCGGAACTGAGCCCGGAGTATTCCGAAATGCCTCCTGTGCCACCTCGCTTGGTTGCCTTCAGAATGCTGAGACATGCCTGGCGATTTCTTCGGGTATCAGATGATTTCTTGTTATTCATTTTTTACAGGAATCGTTTCCATGAGCCAATAAAGAATTGAAATATTGCAGTGTTGGGTTGTTTTGCAATGACAGACCCAATACCACATAATGCGCAGGGAAGAGACCATGGACTCTTTTACTGTTCGTGAATACACCAAAACTGACTTACGATTTTAGAGATAAACGTGCTTTGGAGCGTTGAAATTTTTTATTTGTGCCACTCAAAGCACTTTTTATGGTAAATTCGTCGATAATCTGCTGGCTTTTGTCATTATTTACGGAGAGGAGTCTGTTAATTCTTAAGCCACTTGAGAAGTTAAAAAAGGAGCTAGCTAAAAATAGATAGAAAAGTTGTCAGGAATATTTGCAATGCAGCAACAGTTGGCTACTCGGTCTAGGTCTTCTAAATCTACCAGTCTCTTTTTTGTTCACATTCTTCAATCCAATGTTTTTTACTACCTTCCAATGAATCGTCTTTCGATTTATACGAGGCATGTTTTCCTTGTACATTATCGAAACCACCTCTATTGCCTAGATGGTCGCGTTGCCATATTTAACGGTTTTGGCGGAATTTGCGACATTTTTAAATATCGGGACAAAGTTTCCCGCTTCCCTACCTAAAGTCACATTTCCCCTATTTTTGCTTATTAAAAAAATTAACTTTTAGTCATTTCAATTTGGTGATTATGCATTTTTTAAAAATCTTATTTATTGTTGCTTTAACTGTATTGGTCTTCTCGCAAAGCCGTATATTGGACGCGAATTCTGTAGATTTAAGCCCGTAGTTATGAATGAAATGAAGAGAAACAAAATGCATTAATGATGGCCGAAAAGAACGCTCAGTTCTTGGCTTTAAGTTATCTGGCATTCACCTCTCAGGATAAAGAAAATCTCTTACAAAAAGAAAGGGGGGGAAAAAAACTTACCATGATAGGGAATCGAATAAGGACCTCCGGACTAGTAGTCGAAAACTACACCACGGAGGCGGTCTATGCATGTTTTGTTGTGAAATTTTTTAACTTCCGGAACCAGATACGAGTATTGATCGATTGACCATCAAATAGAAAATACCAGGAAATTGATTTTTTCTTTGTTAGAAGAAGTTAACAGTGCATCACAATAGGAGAAGTTAATCAGTACAGATTTGGAAATCCCTAGTTCTAATGCTTCTGTCGAGCGTGTTTTTTCAATGATGAAAGTTCAGGAAGCAAGAACAGATGTTCTGCTCATTTAATTAAGTCAGAATTGTATGCATGTGTTTTTAAAGCCAAAGTTGAACAGCAACGACTTTTATGTAATAAAAATCTTCAGAAAAATATGAACATAAATTAACTTCGGGTAAAGTATATTTTTGTGTTCAATAAACTACTGAAAAGTAAGTTCAATAAAAAAGAAATAAAACTTTCTGATACAATAAATAAAACTGAAACATGACTTTTTGATTAGCGTGCATTATAATACTGCTACCAAACCATTCAAAACGTTGACGTTCAGTGATCATTTGTTTTTGCATTCAACAGTACATACTTAACACACGTTATTAACGTTTTACAATTTTTTGTTTATGCCAGAACAATTTATTTGTATGTGCTAGATCTGTGTAAAGAATTTTGAACCTAACCATCTCTATGATTAGGGTATATTAACGATACATTTTCTTTAATTTTTGACCGAAAGTGAGGGTTTTCCTTTAATTTTTATAAAATTAGACAGAGATTACATTTCGAGAAACTCGTTAACTTTACAAGCTAATTCTTGTAATTACATTCGGTGGAGAGTGTAATAGGACATATAATTTATTTTACTGAGCACTAGGCATGTTTAAATTCATAAAATCTGTAAAGTGTAGTAACGTTATAACTGAACGAATGGTGGTATTTTTAAGAAAAGCAGAGGGAAGCGAGAATTTTAACAATAGAGAGCGGCAGGAGCACTTTAGTACTCAAACTACAACCTTGTTTGAAAGGGAATAAATGGACCAAGCACCACACAACCCGGATATGCTTTCACATGACGTTTCTAGATGGCCGTGGTGATGCTCTGAAAGACGTTATGTAGGCGGTTAACAGCTCTGTGGTGAGTGTGTACTAAAATCTTGGATTGCCTTCATAATGATGGTGCCTGTAGGTGTGAATATTCTAGCTAATATACTCTTAAAAACGTCTACTTTAATTAGCAGAGCCCGGGTGTTAGGCAAAATCCCTTTTTCTATCTGGGAGAATATATTTAAAAATCAGATAGAAATGAACATGTTTCCGTACATTTGGAGTAGGTAGAGCTAGATTTTGTATTATTATTATTATTATTATTATTATATTATTATTATTATTATTATTTGCCTATTTTGACTCCTTTTGCACATTTTAAGGTTTAATTTTATTTGACCTGTGTTGGAATGATATAGATTCTTTTCTACGATTATTTGTGCATTAAAAAAAACATACAGAATTTAAATATATGAAGTAAAAAAAAAAAACGATAAAAATTAAATGGCATGCTCACCTTAAAAAATAACCATTGAAAATCTTGTTATATATTTATTTCTTTTCAAACATTCAAAAACTTTCTCCTCAGCTTATTGAACAATGTTGCAAGGAGCACATGCGGTTGGGGATAAGGTCTGACGGGGTGTTATGCATATAAAACAATCAGGGCCGGTGATTTCGTGATCTAGTAAAATTAGTCTCTACTCTAATATCACTTGTTTATTTTACAAGTGTAAGATTCCAGAACTTATGAGCGTAAGCTAGTTACTAGTTTGGCAGTGCGATTTTGTTTTATCAGTGTTCTGTTTCATGAAACATTTGGTCTTGTATATTGCGTATTGTTGACTTGTGGAATTCTATCCGTAATCTCAAATGGTGAATTTACACACTAGCATACATATTTTAGGTTAGGTATTGATTTATTAATTAAGCTCGACGAATTTTAATTACAAATCTCGTTAACGGTTATTTATGCAATATGTAGTCTCACCCATTCACATACTTCTTGAAATTTCTGTTTTCGCCTGAAAAAATACCATAGAAACTGAATTACTTGCACCATTGTTTATACATAATAATATGAATGGGGAATATGAATGTAAAATAAAAAGCACTTACCACTGTAGTTTTCTTGTATTTGGCCAAAATGTGTCCGTAACATATCGTAATTCTTCTCAAATGTAATTAACCTCAACGCTTTCACAGTTTGCTTTATTATTTTCCATACTTCGGCTTTGTCTCTCTTCGTAATTTTGTCAGAGAATTACCAAAATAGTATTTCTTTATGCTCGTTTATTAAATGCAACACTGTTGCTTTGTTTTGATACTAGATATTCTTTTCTATGTGGTAGACATAATGCTATTTCTTGGCTTGAGTATACGATTTAAAATGCATGCCGCGTAAACAAAATCGCATCAACAAACAATCCACGGAGTAATAAATATCCCCAAACAGCCTTCCAGACGCTCGGATACAGTCGCTACACTAGTAATTTTGAGAAGTAATGATAAATTTTTACGACTGTGAAATAAATGTTCGTGAAATAGGGGTTATTAGAACTGTGAAACTACGGCTAATTACTAGTAATTAGTAAACTAGTAGACTAATTGTTTTGTGAAACAAAGCCTAGGTCACAACTTAGCAGCACTGTAGGTTACCGGGCATGCGCAAGACGAGAAAATACCAATGGAGTTGCCTACCTTCCATCTTTGAACTGAAGTGATAATCGTGCATTTACTACTAGCTTACGTGTTAATGAGTACATCATTTTATTTTTTCTACATTCGTTTTTCTGTCCATTTTAAAAACTGAAACAACAGTATAGTGTAATTTTTATTCTGTAATATTCTTTTTTCTCCAACATATGTATAATAAATTGCATTAATAATACAAATACAGCAAAATTACAGTGTCTGTCATTATTTTCTTTAAAAATATTTGCATCTGTCTGCTGCAGGGAAAATTTTGCCCTTATTTGTGGTTTTAACCCCATTGTATAATTTCATATTCTATTCCACGTCTCCTTTTGTTAATGAAACAGAGGTTTATGAGAATTAGATACTACGAAATATTAAAAAACTACCTAACACATTTGTTAAAATTACATTTACTCACGTTTTACATATTTTTCTAAGTAAATTTTTCTGCTCCAAAATAATTGTCGCATTTCCCTAACGAAATTATTCGCTCTAGAAATTAAAGATGAAGAACCAGGTATGCACAGAGATTAAACTAGAAACAGTCACAGAACATATAAAAGTGCATTGGTAAAGTGTTAGGTGTTTTTATACATTGGAATGTTCTGTTCAGCAGCATCAGGCAAGTGCATTGTCTATTTCATGAATTTGAAAGTTAGTTGCCATACACTGGAATACTACCGTACAGTTTATGTGACCAAGAAGCACGGTATTCAAACATGGGAGGAATGAAGAATATTGGAGATCATCAGCTTCGATCACCTGCTTCGTTTCTTGCAAAGAAAGGTCTGATAAAGGAAAATGCTGGGAAATTTACATTCAGACTTTGCAATATCAAAAAGTCACATCCGCAGAGATGAACTTGTTAACTTGCTAAAGTCCTTCGAAGATCTTGAATGATGTCTTCTGGAGTTTGCAATGTCAGATTGAACGTATGAACGGAAGAACTGCTACAAAGTGCCTCAGAATCTCAACGACAGGGGTGTTTGACTTTAGTTCTCCATTGCAATCCAGACATTGTTATCTTCGATGTTTTGCTGTTCGCCATGTTGGGTAACTAGACTATTAGTACCATTTACTCATCAGTTTTGACCAGTACTCTCTATAAATAAGCACCTGTATTCATTCACTGTCAATAAACATCTCTCTAAAGGAGCGCGATAATTATTTTGGGACAGAGGTTTAATTACTTTCTTTCTGTGGCAATAGTTCCATCGCACGTTTCCCTTTCTGGTTTCAAGGCTGCAACAATAACTGGTCAGTAATCCCTATACTCTTTCTCCTTCTGAAAATGCACTGAAATTCATAAAGAGAGAACTCTGTTTTAAAGATGGTTACAATCGAGTATGCCTTTACAACTGACGGTAAAGCAAATCTTCTGCCAAACCTGTAACAACATTTACAACAACAATCTGCATACTAGAAATAAACACCAGATTCTTCAAAGAAACATCTGCTAGTTATACAGACGCCCTAGCATGGTTAACGACCAGCATCAAAGAAAACGGTCTGCAATATACCCGCATAAGCTTCACTAAGCAACAACCACCGTCGTTAAATCAGACAGCAACTAACGACGAAAACAACTGACTGCACAGTTACGGCAGCAGCCTCTATCGTGTAAAGAGTAAATAATACTTTATAACAGCGAGTTTAAAATGATAAGGAGAGTCAAAAAGTAAGTTGCCTGTGTTTTTACTCCAAAACAAAGGCATGCGGATCGATGCAAATTATGTACCCCTAGTGCCCAGGTGTCCTTGAGTAACACTGACCTTTACTATTTTATGTTTACCCCCGATTTTACTGCTGTCACCAGGGGCGGTGGACATTGACGATACATGAAATGAAATGATAAACAGATAAAGAATTTTTTTTAAGGAAAGAAACATTCCAAGCCTAAGTTTTAGGGTATCTCCCCGGCATTTGTCATTTATGAGGACTAATGAAAATGTGAGAAAAAAAAACTCGGTCAAGGAGGACGGTCCAGGTGGGAATCGAACCCCAGATCTCCCGCTCACGAATCCGCGTCTTAACGACTTCGGCTGTAGCGGTGGCCGTGCCTATGCAATGGAACATACACGCAGCAATTACATTTATATTTGGATAAAATACGAAACCTGTAAATCTCTATAAATACATTTTATATACGCATGATGCAAATATGTTAGGTGCAAAAATGGTGTAGTGAATTTTCAGAAATCGAACGATTACAAATTGTCCATTAGACAAGTGGCGTTGGTAGTATGTTTCTCAACAGACTTTGAAGTTCAACTGTTTGGGAAGTGAGAAAAAAAGGGAAAAGAGGTTTAGACTTTGTTAAAGATGAAGTGCTGAAATGTTTAAATAAGCAGGGCGCCAATTTTAATAGTATGGATAAGGACATATTTCTTTTATACTATCACAAGTGTTTGAATAAATTTGTAAATTGTGTGAAAAAGTAAAGCAATAGTGCTGAAGTAAATATATTCATTATTTTGACCTACCTGTTCACCCAGAAAAAATTCCAGAAATTTACTTTTTGACTTTCCCTCACAAAAGATTACTCCTAATATACCTTAGTATACGCTTTAGGTATTTTAATTTCAGTGGTTCTTAAAGGAGCACTGAAGCCAAAACAAACGGAAGGATCAACATTCTGGAAAATGTACTATAAATTTTACTACATAGAATAACATCTTTGACAAGATTACAGCAGGCATTGGCGATTCGCGATTACATATGGCAATTTATGCGACGATAGTTGTTTTATGTACGTACTTTCATTGCAAACCTCATTATGCACATTATCCCTTGAATTCTTCTAGGAAGAGTTTAAAGATAGACTTTTCCGTTTTTCAGTTAAGATATTCATACTTGTTTTCTTCATATTTTTACTTTGGAGCTGCATTCAGAACAGGTTCTTAGGTAAAGCTGTTAACGACCAAGCCACAGGAGCCGATGTGATTTTAGAGATGATGCTTGAGAATCTGAGAGCGCCAGCTCGAGCAAGACCAACTTAGAAACTCAAACATTATCAAAGCAGTTCACGGTCTGCAAGTCAAAGCGATTTTCGTGCAGTACGAACATCAAGAAGGCACCTTCCACCTTTCCCGATAACGGTAATGGACATTAAACAAAACCCTTGTCTAAAGAGTCACTCTTAAGGGCGAAAAAGAAAAATTGTATTATATTTGAAATATCTAATTATTTTATTTTATTGCCACAAACAGTTACATTGATGTCAAGATGTTAAATGTTTAATGAAGACAATAAATTTGCTTACAGAATCAACATGCAGAGTAGCACTTTTCAGGTGAATGTTCCTCCATTACATGCATTCCGGAAAGCTTTAAATTTATTACCAACCAGATTTTCTTGTTCTTTCAACGTTCTCTCTCTCTCTCTCTCTCTCTCTCTCTCTCTCTCTCTCTCTCTCTCTCTGTATGCTTCCTAAGGTGCGAGAAGGAGAAGCTGTGAACACGCCAAACTCAGTCACCCGCTTTATAAGCGGACGTTGTTGTTTCATGTTCGCTATTAATATACCTCTAGCTACTTATATACCCTTAATGTGGGGTCAAACTGTTTGACACAGTAAATCTTTAATATAAGTACAACAAAATATATTTTGATTTACAGACGTTAGACGCAATGCCTTTAAAACAGTCTACTAAATTGGAATGAAAGGTGTTTAATTTTTTCTTAGAGAATTAAGTTTTAAAATCAGCCAGCGGAACTCTCGGAATAGAGGCTGCATAAACACATACATATGGGGTCTTTCATGGTTTTGTCGTCCGTTTCATGGCAGCTGGCAGGCCGGTAGTTAGGGCGGTAACTCCCGGCGAAGTGGATGTAGTACCCGTGCAACCAATGTATGTTCTTGCAATTACATCTATAATTACAATGAAAATAAGAAGCACCTTAGGACAGAACATTTCGAAAACATAGTACTGGTACATAAACGCATTTCTGATATTTCACAAAATCATTTTCCGAAACTGAGTCAATTTAAACTTGAAAACATACAAAAACTTTTGTCCATGAATTGCAGACAGGTGATCCTGATATTTGGGTTATTTCATTCCCTTAAATGAAGAGAAAATTGATGTATGGTGGTAGTAAATACATACAGGGTAATAGGACCCATTGTTTATGGGAATAACATAAATGCAGAAAGATACAGGAACACATAATGACAATAGGTAATTTTTTTTACTAATGAGGGAAGTTGAAAAATTAAATGTACGGAGCAAAATCCCAACACGTTATAAGAACTGAAAGAAAATATCAGACGAAAATTTGATGAAAGATGAACTGATGCTTGTGTGAATGACAGTTTTCTATTAAAAAAAATGCCCAAAAGTGTGGACATAGCAGAGCAACATTTCCAACAAGCCCCGTTACAAGGTACATGCTTATTTTCATTGTAATTGCGATAACTTGAAGCAATTGTGCGGATAATTACATCCGCTTTGCCGGAAGTTACCGCTCTCACTGCCGACCTGGTAGCTACCGTGAAACGGGCGACAAAACCATGAAAGACCCGGTACTTTTAAATGTTCTTTATGCTGTTCACAAGCATTGCAATTTCTATTACATTAACATTTACCTAATTAGAATGAGAATACTCAGCGATGCACACGTGTACTTTGACCAATATTTTAATATACCATTAATTCTAAAAGTGCTCAATCTTAAGAGTGATAAATGAATGAATAAATAAATACATTTTACTTATGAGTGAGTACCCATTCGCACACACCATCTTTCAGCGTTGTTAATGCTGTATACATGCTAGTAAAAATGTATTAACACTTTAAATTTTCTGAATATTTACTTATTTGTGTGTATCTTCTCTAAACACGATGTAACTGAAAATGTACATAGTCTGCTGATGCTGACTTTGTCATGATAACTTCATTGGCGTATATCCAGTCACACTGTAAAAATCCGGAGAATTTTTTACTAACTCTGATTTTATATTTTGAGCAAGTATGGAGCTGTAAATTTATAAATTGGAAGTAAAGGTGTTTCAATTGAAGCTTTCCAGTTTACGCTCTTAATAAATACGTTATAAAGAGGGGCCTAGATACTGTTGATTTGGTTTATTTACAGAAACTCTGTTAACATTTCAGATCATCAGCATCCCATTTAATCCAGGGCGTGAAACGGCCGATAAATTTTGTCAGAGGACTCTTCTTTCAGGCTTGAGGTTCTTTTACATGCAGTAAATCCATGACATGGAACCCAAGACTTTACTTCCCTTCCAAAGGAAGTGATACTTAGGATTTTTACGCCCGAAAAAAACCATCGACCCTGACCAGGATTGAACTCTGATCTTGAATCTACGATGCCACTAGACCACCAGAAGCGACATGTAGGGGATCTAGATAGAGGAAAAATGTAATTTAATTAATATTTCTAATACTATTTGCACCACAAAACAACAGCCTTTAAATTATTTAAAAGCGAGTTGCTTTAAACCGCATTTGATTACAATTAAACGTTTTCACTGTCAAAAAGAAACAGTTTTCAATATCACTTCTGAGCTTGTCACTCACGGAGAAATCAAAAGGGGTTCCAATAGTAACAGAGATATTACGAAGAAAACGAAAAAGTAAAAGAGGAATATGCATTTATTAAATTTGCAACTGTGCATAGGAGGAAACATATAAGATACGGCTTCCGCTTGGTGTAGTGAAAAAGCACCTGATGTTTTGCACTTGCCCACTCCTTGGCTTGAAATGGAAGAACGCCGCTTCATCACCTGCACTGGAGCAAGAAATGACTCACATACAAGACGCTATATGTATATGGAGCAGTGTGGGCGAACTACTTCCAGTTTATAAATGCGATATTTTGTATGGAAAGACGAATGTAGCAGCTGCAACACAACACAACAGACGTACTGGCGACAAGATCAACCAGTTTCACAGACAGCTTGCCTGCTACAAATGTTCAGTGGCGGAATGACCTTTCATACAGCATCTAGCCGACACGGCTGGCTAAATTTGGATTCATGCAGAGATGTAGGATTCGATTCCAGCCTTTCGGTTGCCGGGATTTCTTCGCCCCCTTTCCCCCAAAACCCCTTTTCCAAAGTATATAATTTAATCCCATATATTAACAGTGTCCACCGCCTGTTATCCCTCAATAATGAAAAAAAAAAAAAAAAAAAAAAAAAACTTTTTTTTCTTCCCCTCAATACTGCGCACTTTATTTTGTACTTCTTGTCGGTCCTGGTGGTTACCATACTTGCCTCCTAAATCCAAAACGCCGGTTCGAACCCGGCCAGGACCGATGGATTTTTTCGGGCGTAAAAATCAAAAGTATGGCTTCCTTCGGAAGGGAAGTAAAGCCGTGGGTCCCGTGTCGTACATTTGCGGCACGAAAAAGAACCTCAAGCCTGAAAGAGAGGCCTCTAAGCAAAATTTGTCGGCCGTTTTACGCCCTGAGTTGAATGGGACGCTGATGACCTGAGATGTTAAACAGCGTCCATAAATAAATAAATAAATAAAAAAAACTTACTTCTTTATTCCGCACAGTCACCAATATGTATTTAAATTTATAGCACGTGATACTGAAATCAAACTTTAGTAAGAAGTTAAGATGTCAATTTTCCTGGAAAAATTAACTCGGTTAGCGACTGATACAATATTTGTGTTTGGTACAAACTTATTTTCAAATGCTGTATATCTTGCAAGAACAGCGTATTAATCTGGTATTTCGAAATATCCTGTCTTAATTATTACTGTATTCTTATGAAAATATTTTTTTTCATCGTACAACTAACTGACTTATTATAATTCTCTCCAATAAATAAAACAACCAAACAGATATTCTAAAATCAATTAAATCGATATAATTCCCTTTTCACTTTAGTTCCTTTTTTGCTGTGAACATCTTTTATAATAAAGAATGTGGTATGCTAAACCTTTTCTTAGTCAAAGCATCTTTCTCTGTATTCGGTAGAGGAGACAATTTGCAGGCACGTAAAAATAAAGTTATTACTGTATATGGCACGGCATGATAACTAAATTCATGCCTCCTTTCCTCTTGGGCAACCAACGAATATTTTTTTTTTCCAGAGACGACCACTACATTTTTATTTTTCTGGCTTTCTTTTCATTCCCATGGCGGCAACCCACATTACCTTGGCTACACATACAGGGCATATTGAAATACAAGCGGCATTAAAGAAAGGGTGTTTTTTCTAACCTATCCAAAGGGCAGCCACTGCCGACAAAAGGAACGCTGAAAGGAAACCTAGGTTGGCATTATTCAGAACCCACCTTCCGTCTGCTTCTACGGCAACCGTTCATTCAGAAAACATCCAAAGTTTATAATACATCTAAAGGTGTATGGGCAAGAGAACATTGCTCTAGAAAAGTTGGTTTCCTTCTGCAAGGCTACTCTGATTTTGCCCTATGTATACACTGTTCAGTTTTTATATTTCATTGTTATCTGTTGTTTGTTTTTTAACGGTTATCGCACAATTCTTGTTCCATGTTTTCATAATTCTTTTCTGTTTTCCAAATTATTTTATTTTTTCTCCTACGTTTTATGTCTGAATTAGTTCTGAAAAATGTAAATTGTTACATGAAGATAAATACATTGTACTTATTATAATATACAAATGTTTTATACAACAATTAAATACTATTTCATTACAGCAATAATTCGATGATGGAGTATTAAAGAGTTATGCACATCGTTTAAAAAATGTTCAACTGGTAAACTGACAGCTTATAAAAAGGTAAAATAATTTATAAAATGAGCTGTTATTGAGCCATCGATAAACTATCAATTGAAACTTTAGAAATTTCAACAAATTCAAAGCTCAAAAAATAACTTTCTGAATATATTAAATTGTTATAACGTTCACTCTTTGCTAACTTTTTTGTTTCTTACTTACTTTTTAAACACATTTTAAAAAATTTATAATTTTTTTTTCAATAGGGATCCTCTATAGCCATTTATTTTACATTTACCGATTTTGATAGGAGTGCTGTTTACATCGCTCCTATTGGTGTTTCCTCCACCAGTCCCGTAGCAGAACATAAAACTTGTGCGGCAATGTAAGAATGCCAGCTGAACGCACAAACATAACTTTTATAGGCATAAACAAGATAGAACCCTCCCTTCCTCCTCACTTGTCGCTAGCTATGTCAACCCAGCTCTGAGCATCACGATCGTGTGTTGTCGGCAGCACATTTCAATGTAGTGTTGTCACTCACTTTTATATGATAGCGAAATGCAAACGTTAAAGGCTAACACACTTGTTCGCTGATATAAAGTATGAAGTTCATGTATGAGAATGGAAAGTATAGGCGCTTTTTTTATTTTTGTATAACAATTATTTATTTCTGTACCAAAAATAAGCTTATCATTACTTGCAGTACTATCAAAAAGGCATATTTAAGATACTATTTTTGTCACAATGGTTTTCACGCCTCTCGGTAAATATGTTATCATGAATAAAGGGGAAAAAATAGTTCTAAATAAAACGTTCTTTTCTGAAATTAAACTACGAATTGGACCTACTAAGAAAGAAAATATAAAGTAATTACATTTAGTTTCAAGCGGAACAATTGAATGCATATTTATTTTTCAGTAACTTGCACGAATGCCAACAGATAAGGGTAAACATTCATATCTAGACTACCTAAGAACGAGAACTGTTCTGTTACATTTAGGTGATTTGAGAAATTATTTCGGTTATATACATTTCAATCAAAAGGTGTCATATAAATATTTTGATAGATATGTGCTTATTTTCTTTCATTCTGACCTTAAATTAATCACTAGAAACACATTTTCGTATAAAATTGTCTGAATGTTATTTCCAAACATCAGAAATGACATACTGTATTATTATCATTTAATGGAGGCGCAAATTTCTGTAAGAAAATAAAGAAACATAGTGATAAAAATTATCCGGATATAGCACCTAAATGTACTTATTAACGTATGTTAAAATATCTCACAAAGAGATACATGATAAGATAGATTGAAATTACAAAAATGAAAGATACTGTATGATAAATTCAATTAAAACAGAATTATTGTGGCAATCTTCCTAAAAGTAAAAATATCATTGTTTAAAAAATACTTAAAACTTCTTACCTCCATTATGCTTTGAAAAAACAACATCGGAAGCACAATTTGCATACAAATAATTTGCTTTCAAAGTTGATTTTATGAAATAACTCTAAATGTGCACCCTAGATTTTAAATTGTACAAATTAGGCAGCGCGGCTTTATATGCAGACATGAAGGAAAGTATACGACCTGTAGTAGCATAATATTACTTTTTAAATTATTCTTGAAAACTGTTAAAACCATAAGAAAAATATTATATTCCAGTTCTTTCATTAGCTTCTATCCATATCTATATTTATGGTACTCAGCAAATATCACTACACAAACTTTCCATATCCCATCAAAAGGAACATTTCCATCTGCATCTACTATGAGAACAAAACAATGCGATTTTTTGCAAGTATTTATTACTTTTGGAAAAAATATCAAATTTCCGTTCTCAATGATTCTATGGACAACTTTCTGCGTAATATTTATTATAAATACGTTACTGTGCTGTAACGAGAGTTTTTTTTTTGATAGCGTTTATCTCCCGTTTTCACTACTGAAGCACCACAGGCAGTTAGCACTGATGATATGAGATAGTGATAAACTGGGAAAGGCTTTTTTTAAAGGAAGGAAACGTTCACAAGGTGCTTACCAATAAATCTGTCTTAATGAAGCATTTGGTATGTTTATGCAGCGAACTGAGTCTCCTAAAGAAAATAAGTCATTTACGTTGATTATATAAATCACCTAATAAAAGTAATTAAAAATCTACATAATGAAATGCAAATTGTCATTAATACACGTTTTTGAAAATAAAACGAAGCTTTAATAAACCAGGGAGTTAAACAAACGTATAATTTATCACCTGTTCTTTTAAATATTTACATGGACAACATTACGAACAAGTGGAAAGAAGTAGAATCAGGATTAAAATTGATGATACAATTATTATGATTACGATAAAAATAAAGAAAAACACCCACAAACTCCAAGCTATCCACGAAACATTAAAAAGAAGAACAAATAAAACAAAACTCGTAAAGAAACAAAGCTAAACTTTTATAAAATATGGCTATTTCTGTTCTTTTACATAGAATCAAGTTCTATGCAACAAGAAAAAAATAGAAGTAGCCGAAATGAATCTCTTATATGATGTAAAAGAATGTAAAGTGCGGGACAAACCTTAAGAACCTCGCCCCGTTCCGCCGAGTTTTGAGTGTGTATGTGTCTGTATTATGTTTTCCTCTAACAGAACACAATGAGACGAGAAACCTGAGTTTTGCCACTGTTACTTTCGTACTTAAAAAATTGTTTGTTATTTTCTCACTTCAACACCCGATCTCTGTTAGCACCAAACATGAGCTGAAAGAGATTGCAGAGATGTGACAACGTTGTTTTCCTGAGCAAAATAAGATATACCGCATTCTTTACTAGTAGTATATCAACGAAACGTAAATAAGCAGATGGATAGCTGTAACCTTCGTTTCAAGAATAAAAAAACTCATCAACAATCGTCCCATACTACACATGAAGAGACCAGATAAAAAAAACAATATAAAGAAGAATTCAATATATGACAACTTATTAGAGAAAAAGGGAAATACTTCTGGATAGAATGACCGATGTGAAATGACCAATTTTAAATCATAAGTAAAACAGAAAAAAGAGACATACAACGCCCACGGCACCTTACCGGCTAACGTTCCCATTTTGGGAACATGTTCATTATATTTTTTCTCCGTATTTATGAGACATATTTTAGCAAATATGAAGTAGGGCACACCTGAAAAATAATAATATGATATTTTAATGATCTTCAAAGTCATTAATATTAGATGAATGCCACCTTTTGCATTTAAGTTTTTTTTTTTTTTTAAAAAAATATATCTGAAAAAGTTTTGACTTTATTCTACTATCAAAATTAGAAGCAAATACATGCAAGTAAAATGCAATAGTAAAATAATCTTGATGAAACGCTGTATAAATACACTACATTGATATGAACATTCATGTTCACATTTTGGGAACATTGGCACGTTACATTGTAAATAGCTAATAGTCCATGTTACACCACTGCACTACATTTTGCATTATCTGAAAGCATATACTCATTTTACTAACACCTTGGAACTTTCTTACAGCCAATGTCTAATGTACTGTTTATGGAAGGTAGTCCAGAGTTATTTTCCCTAAATATGACCTTAAAATGCTTTTACAAAAAAAAAAAAATCTATCATTCTTATAATACGTAAGTGTCGGGCAGTTATGTTGCGAAGATATAGAAGTTAAGTGGCGTGTATTGTTATTCAGTGGCAGTTTATTTCATACAGTAATTATGTCATTAAAATTAGTGCAGAGAAAAATGGATCGTAAGGTATTGTGTTGCTAATATGCTTTTATGATTACTGTGCATAATAATTGAAATTATTATTATTTTTATTATTATTATTATTATTAAAGATCAAGTAAGACCTACAAGATGCCTTAAATTCAATTGAAGCCTCTTCCAATCATAAGTAATTCGATGTGGTAAATATTACACCACAACCAGGTGATAAAATCTTTGTAAGTGATCAAACAGGATGTGCAAGATGATTTCTAATGGCCATGTGCACTATACTCGATCAATGTTTGAAGGCGGTTAAATAAGCATTTGATCACGGTTAAAGCAATTTCTCGGTACATGCACAATGATCAGAGTTAAACGAGATATTCCGCGAATGCTGAACCATCAACTCCGTTGACTGTGGTCAAGTTACACAACATACTGCCCGTTTCAATTTTCTGGAAGGTATTGAGGACGAGACAGTATATCTGAATTACTTAAATCTGGACCAGAGTGACTCTTTTGAAGAATATGAGGACAGGAAATTTGAAGAAAGATTCCGGCTATCGCGTTTCCTACTACCGCATGTTTCACCCATGTATAGAATTTTATACTTCATGACTTAACTTGGTAACTTGGACACGCATGGTGCCATTTTAAAATGCGTGGCTAAATTATTCCATTCTCCTTTTCTTTTAAAGAACATGCATCAGTCATTTTACTTTCCAATTTATTGGAATACCAGATAGAATGTCTATCTCATGCTGAGAAAAATTTTGTTTTCCATTTTCGTTTATTGGTAATGAAACACAAAACAAAAACAATGGAACATAGACAAAGAGATTGTAATTGCACTACAACCTCTTTGGCTATAGAGTTATATGCTTTCCTCTGAGCAATTATCGCAGAATTCAGCAACTAAGCGCCTGGTCAGCTGATGGCGGTTCGTTTACAGTGCATCGCAACTACAATTTGACCGCGGTCAAAGTGTGATTATATTTCGGTAACCCTCGATCAGCACGGATTTGACCGAGAATGGTGCACATGGTCGTTAGACACAGATGGACTTCCTAATGAAGTCCCGAGTGAAGTGGAGGTTCTTTTTACTGCCTCTGACAAGTCAGATACAGAAAGTGTAGAGGAAATTATGAATATTTTCATAACAAATTAGGAACGGGAAAGAAAACAGGTTTTAAATAACACAAACCTAATTTCTAATCATACGGTTATCGCATGTACAAAATGTAATAAATTAGTTTTAAAGTCTTTACAGTTTAAGTTTTTTTTTCCCCCCTTAGTGAATGTGCCAATGCTCCCATTTTGGGAACAGGCTCAATCTCCGAACCAAGAAAAAATTTTTGTTAACATCTCAGAAGGTAAATTGTATAAAACACTACTCAAAACTAAAAGGTTGAAACATAAATATAAATACTGCTGTGAGGACTAAACAAGCAAAATTGCCTAAAGCCGAAAGTAAAGAAAAGAAAAGACTTCTCTTAAATAATTAGGCACAATAAATTTGGTCATTCCATCTTCAAAGCATCTGATACGTAATAAAATATCACCTCTACAAAAAGTAGCATTTACAAGAAAATGCATGCCATTCTGATAAGGCAAAACAATAAACTTTTCATTTTTCATTTTCTCCATATGTGCAAAGGGGTGATATTGTTTAAATGAGTGTGTGTTACAGAAGCTCACATCACTCGATAGCTAGGAAGCGTCACTGCAAAACCGTGGAATAACAACAGCTCTAAAGCGAGATACTGTTTGAGGGATAAATACAAACACAGAACAGGCTTAAGCAAAGCTCCGTTAATAAACACAGCAATATGCCATCTAATGCGAATCCACATCCTTTTTTTTTCTCAAAGTTATCACTCACTAATGTCCGATATAACGGGAATATTCAGTCCTGACATGTAACCACTATACTACACTGTGCACAAATAGGGAGATGCGAACAAGTGACCCTTTTATTTTGATAGAGGCCGACGGAAAACCAGACCCAAAGCACAATTCTACATTAGACATTTCATGTAACATCTTTTAAAATATTTGATCGCTGAAATAAAAGATATAAATTTGGATGGAAAAGTATTAATTTAATTAATTGCCAATCACGTACAGTAAAGTTACAGTACAGTTGATATGACGATATCAACGGAAACAAATAAATCATACAAAGAACATAGCAGTGTATTGTAAAAGCTTAAACCCGCGGTATATACATATACTTATTATTTTCAAAATAGACGTGAAATTGCAGTATTTGTCAAGAAATAAAAGGTAACTATGTAAAACAGCACCCTCATTCACCCCTGGCTAGCTTACAGCTGCCAAAATTGGAGTCTCGTGAAGGAGAAGTTGGTAAATCTGCAAAGGTAATTAGCACAGCTACCATACAGCCCAATTCCTAACCCCCGCGACTTGGGGCCAACTATAACAACCCAGCCCCCACTCACATATCTAATTACAACTTGTATGTGCAACACCATCTTGAATTAGTGCCCTCTTTGGTCAAATATTGTCAAAATTTACCTACTCCGGAATTTCACTTAGGTCTCTACTAGTTATGATTCTTCATAAGATGTAGATTCAGTTTTAAAATTTATAATTAATTTCTGTGATATACCATTCACTAAGCAAGGGAAGTTTTAGATTATGTGAAAGCTAATTTAATATGAACAAGCTTTTAAATGTGACGAAAAAAGGAAAGGTTAAATATACAACATTATAACGGCAAAAGAAAAGCAGAGTAGACAGATGATAATGTAAATACTTTATGTACAAAATCACGTTTTAAAAGGCAGTTGTCAAATGCTACTAATGGAGACAGTTTATTGAAATCAAAAGTAATCTACAAATGTGGTGGATAATTATATTATAATAGAACAATACAAGATGAAATCAAGACACAAACAAGAAACTTCTATTTTACTGCTCTATGTTAGAAAGCTGCTTCGATGAGGCCTTTTTGTGAGCTGCTGTAGCAAGTGTGCGAGAAAGGTTAAAATAATTGAAATCGGCTCGGTGGTGTACGAAAAGTTTGCAGAGAAACGTGCAGAATTCTAACTAGGCCGGCCGGTATTGTTGCTTTTGTTGTGCGCCACCCTTAACGACACCCCGGGGCTGTGACATGCCACTTATTAAAAAGTTGTCACGTTGCAGCTCTCGGAACATTTGGAGTAGGTTCTCATGTTGTCTGATACAAACTTGGCTTAACTTGGCAGAGACAGACCACGGTGTGTGTCTACTGGGAGCTAAGATGACGTGCTATGCCACACCTACCGTGTTCCCAACAGCGCCAGCGTAGGTACTTGCTTCTTAGCACTTACCTGAAACAAGAAAAGAAAATGCTTTACAAAGATATGAAAGTGTGGTTTTTAAACACTGCATTAACTAAAAGAATATAAAACAATAATCACATTTTATATTATACATCAAAACTATCTCACTCAAAGCATCCATCAAAATAATTTCCAAAAATTCAAGTATTTCACTCCATTGGAGAGATGCTAAGAAAATATTATATATATACAATAAAGCGAAAGAGATTATATATTCCTCACTTTTCAAGAACGCGTTATATTAGAATTAGAATAAAATGAGCAAATATGCCACGTTTGAAAAGAAAATCATATAATAATTGTTATTAAAACCAGACATTACAATTGTAATGGGATTTTTTATTCTTAACATCTTTTAACAAAGTAAAGGTTTAATGTAATATCACATCACGCGGATGCCCTCCCCTCCCCAAAAAACAGCATTACTGTATATCAATATACAAATATACAACCAATGCGATTACATTATACATTACGTGTAACCACCTTCTTGGTCTCGTGGTTAGCGTTGCTGATGACTGCTGGCCAGAAGGTGCGGATTTGATTTCTGGATACCTGCTTAGGAATTTTTCTAAGCTAGAGAGGTCTGGAATGGGTCCATCCGCTTCCTGAGAATAACGGGGAAGCTACCCGATGGAACGTCGCGTTCTTGGTTTAGGGAGCCGCGCGATAGGCAATCGCGGGGTGCCGGCATGCTGATCACATGCCTCCTTGCAATACTGCCTTTCTACCAATTAAGTCTTAAGGCGGAGTAGAGGAAGCACAGGTCGCTGCGGAAGGCCAAGGCTCACTAGCCAATGAGAAGAAGAGAAAGAGAATTTTGCGAGATTTGACGCACAAGCGGTACATAGTATAATTTTTGTTGTTTTAGAATTGCAAATATTGTACAATTTTAACACATATATTTGCACGGAAAATATATCATGCATTCAATTTAAATGGTAACGTCACCTCTCAACTTCGTAGCTGTTGCCCAACCTAAGTGAAGTCAGTAATTTCTTACTGCACGTGTTTTCTTTTGTTTCAAAGAATTAAGCAAGGATTTTTTGCATTTATTACTACCAAGAGTATTGAAAACAGTGATTTAAAGCCTTTATATGCGGTTTAAAGAAAATAATTAATTAAGCATATTCTTGACTTGAAAACTTATAATCAAAGTTTTGTCAGAGTTTCTGAAAAATTTAAAGGTAAAAAAAATCTAAATCGTTCCTGACCAATAAGTCAAGAATTCATCCACACGCTGAAGTATTTCATAAAGACACTCATCTCGAATCAAAACTCTGTTACATGAAAGTATTGTTGTTTAGAAGTTTTTTGAAAAATTTAATAAGGTTTTTTTTTTTTTTTTTTTTTACATGGATTACATTTATTTTTAGTTAATATGAAAATGATAAAGAAAAAAAGTAATTCGATGTCCAAAAAGGGGTAAAATAATTTTATTTTTAAAGGGCTTTCATTTGATTCATTGTAGGGGCTGTAGGTAACTAATGATGTTTCAACATTTTGGTTAACAAAATTATATATTCAAATGGGTGTTCTTTTGCCAAAATATGAGTGGAAGTTGCTGTTATATTAATTTTAAGATAGGCATCAATTCTGACATGTCTGTTGACACACATGTTGTAGAGATGTAATTCATTGATTCCTGATAAATCTGCAAAAAGGTATGGGGAAAAAAAATCATCCACTACATTCAAATCTTGGTTAAACGAGTGAGAAAATAAATAATGTGTATATACTTTATTTTAATTATTGTTCTAGTACTCTCATGACCTCTAACACACTAGTGCTATTATAAACAATGCGTGTTGTAAATCCTACTTTCCGGACTATCAACATTAGCGGTAAGTAAAATAAAACAAAAAGCATGTAATAAATAATATAAAACCATTCCATTTAGAAGAAAGATAATAAGGACATTACACCGAAAACAAAGAAAGAATGCATGTAGAAGCTGTGATTATTTCTTGTGTGACAACCTAGGTCCCTAGTGCACTTATTTAATGCGTTCAGGTCACTTATGTGCATCTTAAACTCGAATAAGTATGAGAAACATTCCTCTATACTGTTAATGACACCTAAAAATAGGCAGTAACTCCCGGGTTTAACATTGTAACTGCATACACATCAATAAAGATATCGTGAACGTTTTTGTTTATTTCAAATATGTTCAATGTATGTTTTTAGGATATTTAAGTATCACTTACACACTTCCCGTCGACTGCAGATGTAGACGTGCGAATGATTTGATTTCCTTTTTCACAAAAAAAACCAGAATCTTTGAATTCTGCACACCATGCACGTATTGTTTTATCTGTCAGTGGATTTTTCGGTATCCTGCTCAAAAGCAACGTTAACTGGGATTATGGACTTAGTCGAATGGAACTACAGCACACAAAATTCCTTCACTGTTGCAGTGGCCACCATCGTCACGAAACGCTATACAACAATAATTTTGAAAAGTGAGAGCACTGGGGCGTACAATACACAAGAATGTGAGCATATAGTTAGTTATGCCCGATACTCTGTGTAGGCATCACAACAAATCAGCTGATTTATTAAAATAAAGGCACCCATTATGTAATTTGAATATTTTACATCTACCAAACATGTAATCATTTTAGAAGCACAATTCTCTACTTTGAAAAACAAGTTTAATAAACATGAAATCATCCGTACATAGATTTACTTGTTATGTAATACATTTTTACAATGAATAAATGTCAATACTCTGTGAATTCATTAAAAAAAAAAATCTGTTGTGTTCGTTATAGCTGAGAGATAACAATTAAATTAGATAACTTTACATCTCTTTGTATTATTTAATTTTTCTACAGTGGTAAAATGACTAAAATCCATTGTAGCAAAGGAAAAAAGTTACTAGAATTGTGCATATGGTATTTAACTGTTAGTTATGCTTGATACTCTACAAAATTATAGAGGCAAAATTTATTACATTCGTTACAGGGATTTAAATTACTTAATTACTCAGGTGCGCATGGAGAGTACACTATTAGATGCAGGGCCTTTTAATGTTCATGTCTACATGCAGAAAGCGCCAAAAAATCTGTATTTAACATTTTGGTGCCTGTGTCCTGCAAAGTACATCCACTACAGTGAAATTACGCCACTAGTGGTCAACAGATCATAAATATGTTTATTGAGGGCAGTATAATGCAAATTTCAAGAGTTTCTTCGTGTCCGTTTGATTTTTTTTTAAAACTTTGGAAAATTGTCACTAATTCTGTAAAGCAAATACTTTAAAAGATGTCCAAAAACGTACTTATGACTTCGTAAAACGTTGTAACTGGGTCGTGAGGTGCCCACAAACACCCTAAAAATAATTTGGAATCAAAAGAGCATATTACTCGTAGTTACACTAGTGGATGGCTTATTATTAAAGGGATGCACATTGTTGAGAGATCTTATTTTCTATTGTAAAGGAATTCAAAGATATGCAACACAAATTTTGATGCTGTGGTGCTGATAACCCCTCACCTAAATTGCGTTCCCCGTTACTTCTATCCCGACGTAAATAAACACGAATGTATCACTCCGCGGTGCATGACTCCGATTGGTTAAGTAACACTATTAATCCAACAAACAGCTGATGCAAGTATTTAATCGTTAGCTCTGTTTACTATTCACATTAATAAAACTTTGGCACCATAAGTTTATAGCCGCTTTTCAACGAATTTCCCTTTGGTGTTTTACAGTATTGGCAGGACCAGCACATGCTTCCGCCATGGCGCCTCTTTGTATTGAAACTGATTGCACTGCACAGAGAGCAACATGTGCCTAAATTAAGGTACTCATAACGTATCTCTCAACTTTATAAGAGTTCACTAATATGATTTTCTAAATGAAAACTAGCGCTTATTGAAGTTAAAACTCTAGTCTCCTTTAGGAACTAGTGTGCGTAAAACCGGAAATATAAATCGTCCTGGAGCTAACGAGAAAAGACCTGCACCACATGATTATATTTACGTTAGAAGTAAACGCGAACAGATAATACAGACTAGTGTGATATTCTGTGCTTAGCAGTTCATATGAAGAATAGCCAAGAAGAATTAGAAGACTTTTGGCCGAAGATTATGACTGAGTTTGAAGATTAGGATGATAGTAAACCAGACATGGAGAAGATAGTGTCCATGTAAAACTACCAAATGGAAAACAAATATGTTTAAATATTAGCTTTCTCGTATTGCAAGAAATTGCAAAACCGACACGCTTATCTTTTATGTGATAAATCGTTCAAAGGTCGAACGCACTAATCTTCATATTTATCGCCTTGAACCCTTCTACTTAAAAAAAAGTAGCTGCCGGGAAACAGATTAAATAGAAACACGATCTTTCATTATATTGCTTATAATTGCTAATTACGACGGCCCATTTAAAATAAATTTATAAACTCTAGGGATAGAAATAGTTTACTCACTCTATCATTGGATAGATTTTTGTTCATAATGAGATGTTTGAGATTTGACAATACACGATTTAGTACAACGTTAGAAATTCAACAAACATAAGGGAAACATTTAATTGTTCAACACCCCCTCGCAGAAATCCACAATTGATGGCTCTTCAGAGGTAAATGATGCTTTATAGTGTATATTCCAAGCAAGTATGGCTAAGTCCGGCATAAAAACAATGCGATGCAAGAACGTAGACTATCATCTTAAATGGAAATATACACTAGGAAGCCGCCGACAGTTCAAAGCGATATTCCCTAATTGGCAAGATATAAGAATTGCTGATAAGAAAACCAAGTTTATCTGTAGTAAATGTATTATTTCGGTATCTTCTTTCCGTAATTAAAAAAAAATTACCAGAATTGAAAGTACTTTTTTCCACTGGAACTATATCAGAGACATATTATTTGTTTGCATCTTTCTATAGTTTAATGTAATTAATGTAATGTAATTAAAGCAATGAAATATCTCGAGAAATGTGTACCTAAACATTTTAGCACATTTTACATAGCACTGATTTATCAATTAATATTGGAAATGGCATAAACTTAAGGAATTAATACAACCTAAAGGATTAACCAATAAAACTATTAAAGAAAAAGCCTACATAAAACTTTCAATTCAATATTTAAGGGACAACGGGACTGCGCTTTTGCCCAAAAAACGTAACAATTTTGAAAAAAAAAATTGCTGCAAATGGTTCCTTGAACCTTTGGGCGTCCACAGAGAATCCTCCCCTCCCTAGAGCCTACGGATTCTACAGACATTTTAAGAGCTCCGCGAGTACTTTTAAATCGCACCTTTTCCAAGCATACATTTTTTTTCTTCATTAAACAGAGTGTAAAACTTCATTTTCACACATTCAAAATGACCTAAGCGAACCCGTTTTTTTTTAATTCAATTAAAATCTCAGAATGTGCAGAAGTACCCATTGTAATATTCTATAAGACAAAGTACATGCTACAATCAATAATAGTAATAATATTTAAAAAATATTATGAAAAAAATATTAATTTTAAAGATTAACATTTCTTACAGATTTAAAAAAAATTATCGCAGTTCAGTCATCAAAATTATATAAAATATCTTTCTATACACTTTTTGTAAGTGGTTCAAAGTTCCAATTGCAAAAATGCAAACCAATTTTCTCAAATCATGCCGCATTGGATTATGCGACACATTTCGCTATAAAATTCTTGTGTTATGAATGACACTCACCAGTTAAAGGCTAATGATACTTTTTTGTGGTGGATGGCGGTAAATACTTAAAATGTTCATAGAACTGTAAAAATGTTCCATAAGTATTTTTGTCTGTAGAAAGTCTAAGCTTCTAATGTAATGATTGAGTGTAATCATCAAAGTTACAAGAACAATTATTTAACTTTTAATGCCCACTGCTATATTTTCTTTTCTTATATTTAATAAATCATATTTTCATTAATTCATCGTTTTCAAATTCGGTATTTTCGCAACTGCTCTTCAACGGTGCTGAAATATCTAGGTTTTCTTTGTAGACTGTTGCTGCGTTTCACGAGTTTTACGGGGGAGAATGTACAAAATATTCCCTCCTCGGAGCAGTATATTATATAATGTGTATATATATATATATATATATATATATATATATATATATATACACACACACACATACATACGTGTGTGTGTGTTGCCGTGCTCTGAAATTAATTTTTATTAAACTTATTATGCCACATGATTTACGAAACGCCAGTTAATTTGACTCCTTTCAAATATGAATCTCTGTATACGTTCGATATTTATTTTAAATATGCTTGGTTGATGCGGAGAAAAATGAGAGAGAAGGTGCAAAAAGATAATTATAATAAAAAGAAGAAAAATGCAAAAACTATATTAGAACCACACAGTATTTCTGATCAAAGACAAATGATTCCTTTGTCGTTCTTAGTTTCAACATTTCGTTATTTTCTACGTCAGGGTACATATCTGGCAGTTACCATTATGTGTTCGAAAATTCGAACACTTGTTTCTCAAATTTTAGAGCACTCTTAAGAATCGTTCCCTTTTACACTGTACTCTGGTATACATCATCCAGTAATGGTGGATTTCGACCTTGTATAATGAAAATTGCTCAAGGAAAATATCCTCCCTCATCACAAATTTGGTACGAAATGTTTAATACACACTACAGTTCCACATTAACTTCAAACTTTGCATGGTATATACTGTTTACTCATTCCCCTTTAATTACCGCTATTTAGGAAATGCAAATATTGTATATGCGGTGCACTACCATAATTAAGACAAAGAGCAACCTTATGTTGTACTAAATACTTGTATTATACAAGTTCCTGGTGTGATTTCACTAAATAAATATTAACGTAATAAAAAGTAAAGAACTAACCCTCTAATGTTTATTTACTTCCAACTAAAAAACACTATAATAAACCAGATAACTGCGACGAACCAAATTAACAAAGCAATGTAATTAACAGCACGTATATTTTCCACCATTTTGTCTACTATCGATACCTACTCTGGTACATATAGTCAGTCTTGGAATACTCATTACGATTCGAATCGATTCTAATGACAATAAAGGAATAAAGAAGGCAAGTTAAAGCCAGTATCACGTTCCAAGACTTTAAGGGAAGCGCTGAAGCCCGTAACCAAGCCTCGCCTCGCTATCACTTCGACGGAAATTCAAATGATGTCTTTGGCGGCAAGGATCTTAAAGACAATACACAGCACAGCTGTCAGGAACAAGTCAATGAACATCTCTTGTATGTATACTGCACACGTAATTATATGTAACCCAAAACCTGTCACGTCATGGTCTATTTCCTTTGCAGCACAAAGCCAGCCATTAAGCAACCGAGTCCTTGTACTGTCTTTTGTTTCGTTTCACCGAATTCCAGTTTATTCTATTGCTCAAAAATCGCTCTCATAGCTCTCATGCTATGAACAAAGGCCGTACAATGAATGCAGTTACGCCCTAACATTGCACATTTCCGGAATAATAATTTATATACAAATTGTTGGGATTTTATAACACTTCTTAGTAAAGGTTATATAAAACATTTGGGAATTTTTTTTATATATTTTGAATCACATTATTAATACGCTTTTATTTTGTACTAGAATGCTCTTTCCATCTCTCAACGTGGGAATACAATGAATAAACAAAGATAATGGAGGATGACAAGAATCTTTTTCGTTGGGGACAAAGCAAATTCAGAGTAATTTATCACTAATCGTTTGGTTGCAATATCGATCCACAGAACTAAGAAATTTAAATAGTTTTATAAAAAAACTGTGAATGATGCCGGGTCACTACTAAATCACGGTATTTTGTTGAGAGTAGTGGCTGGGTTTGAAATATTGCAGTGCACCATTGAACCTCAATTTTTTTTCCCTGAAGAGATAGATTCTCGATAGCGCATGTCTACCTTTGACTTTATTGCACTAAAATTATGGGTTTTGAAATTAGCTGTTAAACTCTGGTTCAACATAAACGCTAACGCTGTAACGGTATGACTGAAACATTTAGACAGCACACTTTTGCTTTTTTCGCTTTTCAATCCGCTCTTTGTTTTCTTTTCATGTACTGTGTTGCATAAAAGGACGCCACTGATCGATAGCACAGCTTTCATCTCTTTCTTTGGTATCGTCACGGGAGCCTGGTGACGTGACTTTTACTTTAATTTCATTGGTCATCAAAAGTCTTGCTTTCAAAGGTCGGGGCTTATTATCCCGCTCCGAAAACAGGGAAGCGTGTTCCCTGAGTTGTAGGACATAGGTAAGAAGTTCCCGGGTAATCATTATTTCCGCTTACTTCTAGAAATTCAATGGAGCTTCTTGCCTACTTTGATGACCTAGGTTTGTTATAGTTTCTTTTGCATTTTTATGTGTTTATAATGTGAATATTTGCTTTACCAAAAGAAATTATGTCATTTACTTTTGTCCTTATTTGGCTCTGATGAGATAAATGATAAATGTTGATATGTTACGGGTTATTTGCTTAATTGTATTATGTAATTTTCATGACACGAGGTGTATGAAAAATGTCCAAACCCAATTAGACAGGTTTCGTTATTCTCTGATTTTGAATCAATTTTCGTAGCATATGGAACTTTTGATAGAAAGCTTTAAAGGTCACTACAAAGTTTCCAATTATTATTTTAATGTTTTATAAATTATTGTATGTAAAACATGGTAGCATATAGTATTAAAACAAGTATGATAGCAGATCAGGTTTTCAAGATATAAATAATATAGTAAATGCTAGCGCTAATTGACCAGTCGTGGGACGCAACAATTAATCACCTGACTCCTTATTCCATCATATTTTCTTGATACTTAGAACAGTGGGCTCAATTTGTATTTCAGTTTCGGTAATAGCTGCACATTTTAGCGCTTTTTATGCGGAAGTCTTGCAGCCCGGAAACATCACCAGAACAGGATCGTAAGAAAGAACAAAACGCTACTTTGCTGGATCTACTGTTGAATGCTAAGTCTTCCTCGAGCAGAAAGTGTCGGTAAGAGGGATTTCAAACTTCTAAGGATCGTTTTCTAACTGGCTGTCACATTCCAGTCGGGCGCTTATCCATTCGGATTTCCTCGTTGCTCACACAAGAAATGGAGACGTCACGCCTTGATATGTTTGTTATATTTGAGCGTCTAGAAGCGAGAGCTTGGAAACTGACGAGGGGCGGAAGAGTACGAGATGGAACGGGGTGAATGGGGGTTATTTTGTTGGAAAGCATCATAGCAAAACTTTTTAAACCGGTGCACGCTCCGCCCGATTTCTTTACCTTCCTTTCATCCTCTATCCCCCCCCCCCCATCCCCATTCTTTCTTCACATGCCTATCCTACTCAAAGCTTCAAACACATTTCGATGAAAAGAGATGCTTCACTCAACCTGATTTGCATGAAGTTAACAGGAGAACCAATATATGTATGGAGAAATATTTTTGTGGAAAGCTCTGATATATTGGAAATTCGACTCCTTCAGAGTCGTGTAACTCGTTTTATGCTTTGCCCGTCTTCGTAATTGTATGTGTGTGTATAGAATGACGCACACTCGTCTGTAACACCACACAAATATACTTTTCGTTCCCTAAGTACGGTTTTGAGTCTCGACCCGAATAGTTACACATATTTTGGAAAGCACAGTTTAAATTTCCCAGTTTGCTTCAACCTTCATGTGTTCAGAATAAATGTGTTGTGTATCCCTCCCTGAATCCTGACTGAAATTGTGAAATTTCGTCCCCCCGGCTTTTATTCTTTCATACAAAATTCTGCCATACATTTTCCCCATGATCGGAAGCAACGTGATCCCCCTATAGTTATCCGGAGCTCCACTTGAACCCTTCCCCTTATATGTCGGACGAATAATTCTAAATTTTTAATCAAAGTGAGACAACTCAGATCGGAAGAGGCAGACTGTCAGGACGGATAGGGGTACAAGTTATTTATTTTTTTACTCTTTTTCTTTCGTTTATTTTATTTATTTAATTTTTTTCTACTATATATTTTTTCATTTTACATTTATTTATTGTATATCTTGTTTGTCTTTTAAGAGATAAATATTGGTTTGTGGAATTTGGTGTATTGCCTAGTGTATTGGGAAAAATAAATAAATAAAATCTGAATACGCAACTCCAGTACCTGGTTTCCTAAACCGGGGCGTGTACATAAAATTTTCTTTTATTACTATAAACTATACAATATAATAATTTCTTACCACATTATTTAGCAGATTTTTCTAACTAGACTAAAATAATATAATAAAATAATACAAAAACAAATAAAAATAATTTAATTAAACCAAAATATAAATTTACTAAACTACTTCCCAATTTAATATTCCAAAATCTACATTATCTACCAAATTAACAAAATTACTGGGAGCCAGTAACAATTATAGCTGATAGTCAGCTATCCTATTCTAGTTATTACATTACTATACTACTGGCCATTGGTTACCAGGGGTATGTACTGGTATCCGTACTTTTACAGGAATTTCTCTTAAATTTACACTCAAGATTTAAACATTACAATTATTAATCTATCAAATCTCTTTAGCTTTAGCTCATTTCAATTAAACTAATTACCTTCTCTTTAACAACTTACTTCAATTAAAGTACTGAGTATTAATCTTTCCTATTCATTTCATTTATTTATCCTAACACTTTAACTCCTTGAACACTATCACCTCGTTTCCAGCATATAACTCACCACCTTTTTTTTTCCAACCATCCCTTCCTCCATCTCTCTTGATCCTCCTGTACCCTTGGTTATTGGGAAAGCATGTACTCTCCGAGGACCTCTGCCACATGGATGAGTTAGATTTGTAACCAATATATTTTGTAAATAAATACATCATCACCGCCACCACTTCTACTACATAATTTGGGAACGGAAAGTAAAATCACAGATACCATCGTAAGAAAGTGAGCTTTGAGAAGTTTAGGGTACACGTTCCTATTTCAGGAATGTTCTACTTCTCAAGAATGATCTAAAACTGGAGATCATGCACTAACGTTGACTATCACAAATATCGAGAAAATCAACTAATGTGATTCTTTTTGGCCAGAGTACCATATCTTGTATTCAGAAAGAACTGAAATTTTAGAACTGTATAAACCTACGTTAATTTTTTAACCCTAAGAAAGTAGTGTTTTAGTTTTTAAACAAAAATCTGTATTAGTCTTTATAAACATATTAAAATACTTAAAATCTTTTGTAAACAATTTCAAATAGTTTTTATGCAACATTTTACTAAAGTACATAAACACAGAGAAACAAATATATTATTTTTTTACTCCCCCCCCCCCAATATTCTAGAACAGCAAAAATACACTTTGGATAATTTTCAAGAATTTATAGAACTTAATTTTAGAATTACCCCTGTAATTTCCAAGTTTTTATGATGTCAGGGCACCGAATCTTTTTTTAAAAATATTACAATGCACTAAACCCCGCAAAAACATTTTCGGGTGATACACTGCTGCACTGCACTATTAATAAATTGCTAAGTTTTGTAAGGTGAAACTTAGGAAGAAAACGTGCTCTCTACACAGCCAGAAATCATAGACGAAAATTTCATTGAAGTCGTTGCTGCCGGTCCCCGTGGTAAATCGTCAGTAATTTGTTTTTTCCCAGAGAGCTACAGATGCATTTTTCACCGTTGCAAACTCTGGGTTCCCCTGCAGAATCTTGATGAGCTTCAATGAACAGGCACTGTCATTTCTTTCCATGAATTGTGTTAATGACTTTCATTGCATCTTTTAATGGTAAAGATACGGAATAGCTGCAGGAAGATAGCTGAAATTGGCCTTAATAAAGGCGAGTTAAGTGATGCTATGTTTATTCTGAAGAGTACTTTTACCCTTGACTATGTAGGCTGCATCTTTGACGTCACATTCTTGACATCTACAAAATGGTTGCCTTCAGCGAAGTTTTCCAGCTGGTGATGATGATTTTGTGGTAGCTTTTCTTTGAATATCCTAATGCAGCTAGGAGCTTTCACAAAGACTTTCTTCACAGATCAAATAATGTTGTTCACTTCTGGAAAATTGTACTTGATTCTTAAGTCAATTAGTGAATAACGCGAGCAAGACATGTTAAGAATTGAAACTTTTCAATGTGTCTTTCACTTTGATATTGTAGGTCGCACTGTCGGAAATAGTAGAAACTTCTCAGCTCTGTTTTCTGCTGGCCAGAGGATGCGTACGGGGTCTCTGACAGTGCAAGATACGATGCTGTGGCTTGTTTTGTCCAGCATCTTGGGTAATATGAGGTGGGGTTTAGCATGTTCTGTATCATCTAACTTGTCCTTCACGATTAAGCAATGAAACCACCAGAACTACTGGCGGTCTCATCTACTGAAAGCCAGATGTTAGTCCAGTAATTCTGTTCTGATACATTCAACATTTTCCTGCCTTATTCGCCTGGTATCTTTCGGCCATTGATGTTGCAGAGGAATAAACGGTGTGTGTGTTTGTGTGTGTGTGTGTGTGTGTGTGTGTGTGTGTGTGTGTGTGTGTGTGTGTGAATGATTAATGGAAAGGCAGGGATAATGTTTCTTTCTCGACGATGTTATTACCGCTGATTTAAAGTTTAGCCTGGGCTGAGACTCTTCTGCTGGGTATTATTTTTATGGTCTTCTTGATACCGTAAGGGAATTGTGAGGAAATGAACCAGACGGTTAACAACATATAGTGTTATGATATGTAGCACGATTTATTATCAAAGTTTATTCCACTTAATGAGACATCGTTACTCCTTGGAGAATTTCTTGTGTTCTGTGTGTCACTTTTGCAATATGACGATTATATAGTAACGCCCTGACGCACTTTGATAATTCCAAAACTTCCAACAGTTTACTCAATAAAACTGATATTGATACAATGCTAAACTTGACAACACTTCTCAAACTTATAATACGCAAATGGTTCCGTAATAACAAACAATCGCTAACTTCCAGCCGGCTACTGCTGGCACTGAGAAGCTACCTCTGACGAAGAACCGCAAAAAACTGGTGAAAGACTGCTCCTGGGCCCCAAAATAGTACGCATAAGTAAACGTGGAAGTCGGTCTGTCTGTTTGATCTCCCTTTCGTCTTTTAAAATATAATTTAAGAAAAATCCAGAATATCATTTCTCAACTTTGGGTTACTATTGAATAATATTTCCCTCCGGTCCTTATTTTTTTTTCCTAATTGTCTAATAATGTCTACGTGGCTCTCAGCATGTGACACACATATACAGTGTGTCTGCCTTTCAAGAGGTTATCGGCCTGTCATTTTATCCACGTAACTGGAATAGTTTTATTACGCCTATCCTTGCCTAATATAATAATAACAAAGTTTTCAGACAATATACGAAGAAACATCTTTTCCAGGGGCCATGCTTTAGAAATTCCTCCAAGTAATAGCGGTCCGCTCGCTTCATATACAAGAATATTGTTTACAATAGGCGACAGAAATTTATAGGTCAGATTTTATTGCTAGGGTAGATTTCTACTCTCTGGTAGGAGAAAATAACATTTTACACACACCTCATCCACAAGTACAAGAAATAAAAATGGCACTGCAATATAACTAAAATAGAAAAGTTACATAAAGTTAATTAATATAATGACGTTAATTTAAGCAGCTCATAAATTCCATCTCAAAGCCTTGAAGAAATTTATTGAATACAGGAATCTATAGCACATGCCATTACACGTTTTCTGAGCCTCACATATACATATACAAAATATGGTAACAGCTTACTTGCTTTCGGTAAACCGACAAAATACACTTTTGCTATCTGTGGTAAAATTTGGATCGCTATCGACCCACTGGCGGATTAACGTACATTTAATTTTGGCATCTTGATGGAGTAAGCGCTGTAAATTAATTGCAAATACAGGCGTCTTAAGAGTGCCTTCAGCTTGCTTCTAAAACTAACGATTTTCGTTCACTATTACCTTCACTGTGACAATGTAACAATACATAAAGGAAAAGATTAAATGTTATATTTTCTCTTTTAAATCCAACAATGAGCAAGATGCAATGTTGACTAATGTTTTAAAAAGTAACTGTTAGTAAAACATACGATATTTTAACACAAATTTCATTTGTTAGGTATTTTATTTGTTGTATATTTCGTATATTTAAAAAAAAACTATCTTAGCTATTTTTAGGTTTTAAAGGCTTATTTAATGGCTTTTAGGTTTTATTAGATTCGAATATATTATTCCTGTTATAATGAAACGGACATATGTTAAAGCATCGCAATTAGCAATAAGTTAAAAACCTTAGAAATCGAGCTTAAGCATTGATCACTTATAGAAGTATAACTATGCCACTAATATCTATCTGAAGCTTCTAAATTATCCTAAATTTATTGCCTTAAAACTCTCAAAACAACAACACACATTGAAACTAGTGCAAAACATTTTATTTGCTAATTTTGTGGACATTTTGCAAGGTAAAAAGTAAAATCAACCAGAAACAAAATTAAAAATGTCTAATGAATAGTTCTCCACCTAAAAATAGAGAAACGAATGTTAATTTTTCAACTTAATCTCCCTTAAGGTCAAAACAATTATTCTAATGCAATTATTCCATCTTTGAAATAATTTCTGGAAGGTAGGAAAAATATTCCTCTATAGCTGCATTCGCTTCTTTTGTTGAAGAAAAATGCTGAACAGTGAAGAAAAGTTTGAGTTAGAGAACAAATGGAAGTCTGGGGGAGCCAAACCTGGTGAGTACGATGGATGCTCCAGCAATTCGTACTTCAAATGTCTCCATTTCAATTTCTGAGCATTGTGTTAATGAAAACTTTTCTTTTCCTTTTTTTCCCCTAAGGATTTTTCATTCTAGTTGGTTTAAAAAATTACAGTAGTATACTCCGTTTGTTTTCTTTTGAAAGCAATAAATCATTAAACTTCCCTTTGCGTCATGATGATAAAACTCTTTCTGCAGATGGAACTGATTCTTGTGTTCTTTGGCTTAACAACCGGAATCGATGCACAAAATCCGTTCTGTTGCGGTTAAAATGCTTGAGATATTCATACACGTGTGTTTTTAATGTGATGTTAGCAAGTGTGGCATTCATCTTGAGATTTTTTTTTTTCATTTGCAATTGTTCAATGTCTAGAGACTCAGTTCATTCATGGAAACGACTCTGGGTCTTAAAATCGCAGGCTATGGTCGTAGGACACCAATGATTGCTAAGTATCATAGATATAGGCGATACTCCTCCCATTAATACCAATCAAACTGTACTTCCCTTTACTGGTTCTACGAAAAACCTTAGAATTATTATAGACAGTACTTTCTATTGGGAAAAACCTGTTGCTGAAACCCGCAGGTAAGTAACTTCTCTAATCCACACCTTTAAACGTGTCCCTACCCAGAACCTTGAAACAGATCTTGCAATCCCTGGTGATGCCACACTTCTACTAATGCGATATTCTGCTTACTGACTTAAACTGTAACCTAATGCAAAAACTAGTGTTCATATATGTGCATACGTTACATCTGCAATGTGCGTCTGTTTTAACATATAACGCCCTCCCTCGATATGTTCACGTACTATTATTACATTGTATCGAACATCACTTTATTCATCATCATTTTGCGTAACCACTGCCAGTCTCTGGAATGCATTGCCACAGGATGTCAGAGACTGCTGAACTTTAGGAGCATTTCATAAGAAATTGTTTAATATTATTAGAAATAATCGATTACCCTAGGTTTAGATTCCTTATGTTACAATGCATGTATTTATTTGTTTTACCCTGCTGTAGAATTTATTAATTTTATTATTTTATAAATATTTCTATCTCCTTCATAGTATTGTTACGGTTTATCATTTTATGTTTTACTAGTATGATTTACATATATGTGTATTTGTTGATTTGGCTCATTTACAGACGCTCTTTAACATCTCAGGTCATCAGCGTCCCATTCAATTCAGGGCGTGAAACGACCGACAAATTTTGCTCAGAGGTCTCTTCTTTCAGGTATGAGGTTCCATAATGTGCCGTAAATCTTCGACACGGGACCCACGGCTTTACTGCCCTTCCGAAGGAAGCCATACTTAGGATTTTTACACCCGAAAAAAATCCATCGGTCCCTGATTCAAATCAGGGTGTGAAACGGCCGACAAATTTTGCTCAGAGATTTCTTTTTATTGGCTTGAGGTTCTTTGTCGTGCCGTAAATGTACAACACGGAGTCCACGACTTTACTTCCCTTCCAAATGAATCCATACTTAGGATTTTTACACCCGAAAAAATTCATCGATCCTGGCCGGGATCGAACCCACGATCTTGGGTTTAGAGGCAAGCATGGTTACCACTACACCACCAGGACCGACTTCTGCATGGGATAGTACATCTATTCTATAGAAACAGAGAAAATAGTGCAAGATATTTGTCTATCAAGTTAGTATTCACCAAACATTCAAAATCTAGCTATTTTTATTCTATGGCAAATTTTTATTCTCAATCTCCATTCATTTAAATATAAATTGAATCACTCGAAAATGAACGAAATTACTTTTCCATCGACAAGGCACAGGCGAATAAATCTGTCAACACATTTATTTCCTTTAAGTAGCTAATATGGATTAAAGAGGGTGATAAAGGTGCAACAAAAGCAAAGTAATAAATAATTTACCTAATACAAAAGTCTGTACATGGTGTAGTGAGTGAACAAAACCGGCTAACCTACAATTTGCCAGACTAAGTTTTAATTTTTTTTTTAAAGAAATATCCGGTTTTTATTTCAATGTCCTTTACGTTGCCAATTTAAGAATGCCAAGTTACGAGCCTTCGTGAACACAAACAACCTATTTTATTGTCTCGTTTGTGCTAAACAGGGTTACAAGTTGAAAAAAGACAATCTGCAACCACAACAACTCTGAGGACCAAGAGCTTAAGGTTGCCTTTGTGTTGGTTTTATAATTAACAACACATGGATGTGGCATGCATAAAGCCGCTTCGTTTGCAGGCTGCCACTTTGTCCTGTGTTTTTGTACTTCACGTCAGGTGCATGTTGACCATCCTATTCACGTTGACGTTTATAACTGCGCGACCAAGTGAAACGACGCCCATAGCTCGCTACAAAACCTTGAGCGCATTTAATTCGCATACATTCCGTGGGCAATCTGCCGTGGGCTTGGCCAACCCATCACAAGAGATAACGTCATCCTAAAACAAGTGCTAACTGGACCACTGCGCATGCCAGTCAGTAATCCTAAAGTAGATGTCGCCAGCGACAAATCTGTGTTTACCATGGATATGGATTCAGACGACATTAAAGATATTGTGTGTACTAGTTTCAGTTTATCTCATCATTACTGGTAGGGACTGCCTCCTTTGTCTTTTTATGAGCGCGGGTGCCTACAAATCAGGAGGTCCGGGTTCGAATCCCATAAGGCGGTAATTCTTGAGACTTATATTCGGTAGGTTCCGCGTTCAATTCCGTATATTCCAAAAACTTTCCGCTATTCCATTCCATTTCCTTTCATTTCATTTCATTTCATTGCAGGGTCTAATGTTTGTCGTGTCTCCGATATCTCCCTCTCTCACCACTTCCTCCCAGCAGTGCCCAAACGGCCAGCCATTTAATAAAGCCAAAACTGACTAAATTTACAGACCCTAACAACGTCAAAGTCGCTCTACCATTGCCAACAACAAATACGAAACTTATATGCAGGATTATGTCTACAGGTGGCATTATATATCATTAGAAAATATTTAGATGGTTTTTAAGAATCCGAAATCGTTTACAAACAACATTTCTCATATGTAAACGAAATATAAAATAATATGAACTATAAATTTATCCATAAGTAGGCACAAATCTTTATAAAATACACTAACTTTCAAATTACTTGATGCCTTATACTAATCGACATAAATGGGACAGCATCACATTTATCATCGTCTATTTTAATGAAAGACATAATCTTTCTTGACACTTGCTGTAAATGGTTGTAACTACACATTGTCTTAACTTCTAGCTGTAAATGGTTATACCTATCTTGCAAAGGAGTAAAAACATAATACCCTGCTCACACCATTCATTAAAACCATGTTCATCTCGTTCCAAAACCCGCTTCATACGTTCTTCCGGATCTTTCCTTTCATTGCTAACACTCGCTGTCACATATGATGGTAGATTAGGGAAATTTATATAAGGTCCTCCCTAACCATAAATTTTGGTACGAAATGTTTATTAGACACTACAGCTTCATCATTAACTTCAAAATTTGTGTATACTGTTTATCGACTCCACCTTTAATCACTACTAATTAGAAAATGTAAATGTGGCATTACGAGGTGCACTCCCATAATTAAGACATAAAAGGGCAACCCATGTTGAATTAACCCTTTTCTGTTACACAAGTTCCTGGTTGATTAATTCGTATTAACTTAATAAAAATCTAAAGAACAAACACGGTACTGTTTATTTACTTCCAACTATTAACCACTGTAATAAACCATATAACTGCAACTGCGATTAACAAAGCTATGTAATTAAAAGCATAGACCGTATTTTCCACCATTTTGTTTACTAATGATACCTACATTGGGGTCTGGTAAATATAGTCGGCCTTGATAAAGCCTAAGTACAGAAGCATTCACTACCGCCCCAAAATATCCAATGCAGTTCAATACGTTCATTAAAACTGCTTTCATTATATGCAGAAAATAGAACACCATGAGTTTATTGTCACATCATTAGTAAAGCTTCAATTTTAGTTCAATTTATTTTGTAAAGAACTATACTGAAAGTAGACACAGGTATCCAAAAAGCTTCTATGTTACACCGCCTAGAACGCCAAGGGTGGCCGAGGTCGTTAAGGCGCGGACTCTTGAGCGGGAGGTCTGTGCTCGAATCCCGCCAGGACCGTCCTTCCTGACTGAGGTTTTTTCTAGGTTTTCCTCAGTCCTCATAAATGGCAAATGCCGGGAAGGTACCTTAAACTTAGGCCTGGAACGTTTCCTTTCTTAAAAAAAATTCTTTTTTCAATATATCAATTCATCTCAATAATCATCTGTGTCCAACATCTGTGGTGCCTCAGTAGTAAAAACGAACTTTAAACACCATTTAAAAAACCCTCCTAGTAATACATTAATTTTGAAAAAAAGAGTTGTTCCAATATACTGCAACTGTTTTAAAAGGTTGTGGATCTTATTTGCTTAAAAATAACCCTAAAATCATATGATTTGCTGCAAAGTTACGGGCATAGAGCTGCTAAAACACACTACTCCTGACAGGTGCTTTTATTTAATGTTCTTTCTTCTTCTTTGACTATTAAATGCTTTTACTGGAAGCGCAGATTCGCAAGACATTATCGCCAGCATAGTTCAGATGAGTTGAAATAATATATAAAAATGTGGCCAAAACGTAGTACTGTTCATACGTCCCCATTTTATGCCGTTGTTGAAAACCTTGGGTGTTTTACTACTGTAATACAAGAATGCACCCAACTCGGTGAACCCAATGCCACAATACAGTAGGGTAAAACAGAGAAAACGCTTAATATATCATGTAGATATAGTTTAATTCAAAAGACACAAAACATTTAACTGTTTTCTCAACCCAAAGGATGAAAGTAGAAAACGTTGCGAACAACGCCCTGAAGATTTAAACAGCCGGACATTCACTTAACGCAATAGCTACAGTTTCGTATGCGCAACATATTTAAGTCTTATAAATATCCATAACAAGCTTATAACACGTCTCTTTCTAGCATTAAAATTTGGGCCTATTTCATATGTTATTGCTTTTTATGTGCAAAGTGACATTTTTATGTGAATATTGGGTTTTCGGTTTGAATACATATTACACATAATTTGCATGCTTGTTTGCCATGTCTTGTTTTGTTGATAAGTTGACCTCAGTTTTGAAGGTCGACAGCGTCCTCGGACACGCCTATTGTTCATAGCTAGTCCACGAACTCATTATGGTAATGTAGTGTTGGCCGCGTGGTACGTACTCCGAAGGTCAACTATCATGGAGGTCGTTTGAATCAATATTACCAGATGCTATTGTACACGGCGTTCATCTCTGCATAACTCTTAAGCTCATCTTAGTAGATCTTTACGCTCAGATTTATTTGCTCAAAGTAAAACACTGTCTGGAAATTGGAGATCAGTGAATTTACAGAGGCTATAAAAGTTAAAAAGCACTAATAAGGGCGAAGGAATTGTAATATGTGACAGTTGTTTTTTTTTTTATTGATTTATTTATGAACGCTCTTTACCATCTCAGGTCATCAGCGTCCCATTCAACTCTGGGCGTGAAACGGCCGACAAATTTTGCTCAAAGGCCTCTCTTTCAGGCTTGAGGTTCTTTTTCGTGTCGTAAATGTACGACACGGGACCCATGGCTTTACTTCCCTTCCGAAGGAAGTCATGCTTTGGATTTTTACGCCCGAAAAAATCCATCGATTCTGGCCGGGTTAGAACCCGCGATCTTGGATTTAGGAGGCAAGTATGGTAACCACTACACCACCAGGACTGACAGTGTGACAGTTGTAAGTCCTATTCCAACAATAAAACACAATATTTTAAACATCGGAAAGTAACTGAATCTGGACATTGGCCAGGCCATATTAACCCCTCTACAATCTCTGAAATTATTGCGGTGTAGTTCATTAATATATGGATATATACATAATTTATATATTAGAGTTAATCCTGTTTAATGTTGGTTTATTTCTGCCATTTTGTTTCATTTTCAAACATCATTGTGAGTGCACATACTCTATTTATTTCAGCTCATTCATTTTGGGCGGAGGAGGTTACTTCGGTACTTCAGCCTTGCTCACGGCTGGCCGTTCAATGAGGAAGAAACCGAGCGATCAGGAACCAAAAACGGTGGTTGCGCGAACATAGATGGGGTCCCTAACAGGTTTCCAAATATTCAACTTTGCTGTACACCCCCCCCCCCCATAAAGTTAAGAGCCCACAGAAGAACACGACTTTTAGCTCTCGAATCTTCAATGCAATCAACTTTCCCAAGAAAATTAAATTAATACTTTTCATATTTATATTATGTTAGACTTTAATACCGCCAACTTTTTTGAATTTCAAGACTCTAGTTATTAATACTCAATTTTAATTTCTGCTTGCATATCAGACGCCAGGGCAGAAATCTTATCAAAGCGCGAGCGCCCTGGCCCCGACACTTTCGACCTTGTAACAGAACCAACGGAATGAAGTGACATGAAGTGGGAGGGCGGAAAATTCATGGAAAGGAAAGATCCATTCAACATTCGCCTAAGTGAGCCTGGGCTCTGTTCCACAAAAGTATGGTCTACAACATTACAGGTGTATGGACTTGTAATTATTAGTAACATTCTGTTCCACAAAGGTTTCTGTTACACTTGTACTTTACGACTCCAGTCTTACAAGTGTACAAGTAATTTTTCATAGTTTTGTTCCACTATTTGTTGGGCTCTGGGAGTTTGTATAGATTTCTCTTCAAGTGTAGGAATGTTGGCAACTTCAAATACTAGTGAAATATGTAATATCTCTTTAATAATTTTAGAGCCAGTTGACGTAAATATGCAAAGTATTAGCGATGTGCTGAAAGTAGGAATAGTATAAAGAAAGAATTATTCAGTATTTGTGTACAACAAAAAGTTGTGTGTAATTAATGACTGATATTGGCGTCCCCTGTTTCAAATCCATTTCGCAGTCCAGCATCTTAGTTTATTTATTATTTTTTTAAGGTTCTTGCTACATGCCAGGGTAATATTTTCTTTTCATTCCTCATTCTCTTTTAAAATACTCTCTTTTAACTCAAATTTCCTAAGGATTTTTTTTTTTTTGCTTATAATGTGAACGCGATTGCAATATAAACAAATACATAAATACAAATGAACAAATGGACTAATAAAATAAATGACCGAGAGCAACCGGTAAGCCCAAACCGCCTGCCATCTCTCGAAGGTGAAATTGATGCTCCTAAATGTAATCGTATGAAATCGTCGTCTCAAAGTGAACTATTCCTCTTGAATACTGACAAATGTATAACAAAGCATTTAAATTATCATTAAACCGAGAAAAAAATACATCAGCAGAAATGACAATATCCGCCCTGTACATTATAAAATACAAATTAATTAATAAAGAGTGGACATCCTAATTCAAGGTATGGCAAACAGCTGTTCCTCCATCTTGCTCTTATACGACGTCACTTGTAACGACCATGATTTACAAGAACTTGTATTAATTACATTTATAATGAATTATACCATAGTTTTGTGGAATGGGCCCAGGGGAAACCACGAAAAAAACCAAGTTCAGGATGGCAGGCTCTACTTGTATTGAACACGAGCCCTCTCGAATGTGAGTTTCAAGCTTTAGCACCTAAGCCACGCCTCATACTATTTTCCCCATGTTTAATGGACTGTTTACGTTGTGAAGTTATTCGTATCGCAATAACCAACTTTAACGCACGTGAGTCCAACACAGAAAACGATAAAATTGCACAATAACACACACGAGTTCTAATGCAGCATACTTACCGAATATAGTATGAAGTGCTCTTCTTTATGAACAGAGAAACAGGAGGGGAGGGGTAGAAGAAGGAAACCAAGGACGACTGCAGTAGAAGTACCTGACAGCAATACAGAAATTGCAATTACAAAAGAATGAGCTTGAAGTAGAAATGTACAAAATAATATGCAAAAATGTCCAAAAACTCTGAAACCACAATGTTCCACTTTCTTAATATAGAAATTCCTAGAACAAAATGACTCTTAGAAAGGCTGAAAATGTGAACAAAGCATGTCAGAAGACGCTAATGAAACGATGCAGATAAGTGGAGAATTCTAATGTAAAATTCCTGAAAGGATTCAAATAGAAATTGCGGGGAGAGAAACATTTTAGAGACAAGATATGTCGTCATCTCCACATTACGTTACTGGCGTAAGTCATTTGCTGGTTAACAATTTACAGGTGATGCTGGACCTGGGTGGAGAACAATCATCAATCCTAATCCTCTGGGCTTCGCATTTTTGGAATTTGTGAACATGCAGGTAAATTTTCAGCATCTTGGATAGAGGGAATTGCAGCTGCAGATTTTTAAGTGTTGTAATCGTGAGGAGCATATAATTATCAGTAGTGAGGCTTGTAAAGCTTCCACATTTGCTGTAACTTGTATGTAAAGTAGTCCACGGAGCGGGAAAGGAGCTCAAATGTTAAGCAACAATGTATAAAGATACTTTAGAAACCTACACTCAAATACGTTGGAAATATCACAATCAGCTACAGGAACGATTAAAGTAAACATACAGTTTTACTCAAAGCGCCTTCTCAATTTGCAATTGCCAATTCCTGGAATGTTCCTGTTTCGAGCAGCAAGCAATTCGTTAAATCCTCACAAAATCTAAAATTGCAGGGTATATTCGTTTGCTCTCCAATAAATATATCATTGCTACAGGATCTACACTGTCAGAAATATTAACATTGTTGTAATCTTGCACAGATCTTAACAGCTACTATCATCAACTTTGCCGCAAGTGAAGCAAGGCCATACCTTTTGTCTTACCTGATAATTATACACGAGGTTGGAAGGAAAGTATTCTCTATAAAGTGGGTTACCTTGTATTTTAACTATCCTTACAATCCCCGTGCCTAGGACTGTTAAGTTGACATTTCCTAAATTATGTACAAAAGAATGTTTGGAAGAACTTGATTTACTCAAAGGAGCAGAATGAAAGTTCCGCATTTCACCTGAGTGAATTAAATTACATTAAATATGAATTTTAGCGAATAACAAGCATGAGTATTAACAAGCTACGTCGAGCTGCACAGAACAGCTGAAACGGCTGGAATTTGGCTACGCGCTTGGAAGAAAAACCATTTAAGTACTTCTTAACATTGAAACTTCCTTGGCCAGGACCTGGCATTGGGAGGAAGGCTTACTGTAGAATACCCGGGTAATCTGAATATTTCTCAGGGTTTCATTTCCTTCTTCGCTTTATTCTCACGACTTATTTACTTATTTACAACTAAAATGCGGATTCATATGTATTACAACAGCAAAACCTATTTGCACGTATGCATTTAAAATAGGTTAAAATTACAGAGAAATATCACTTTGTTTCAAAATACCATTATTATTAATACACACGCGCGCGCGCGCACGCACACACACACATATACATATAAAGGTTAACTTGTATTAAATGAAAGCCCAATAAACAGCTATACATTATATATTTTCAATATAACGGATATTTCCTGTAATCTTATATAAGAACATATTTTTTTCTACGCTCTCTACTAATAAGGATTTTCTATTGTTCATAAGAAGGTTTTTAATTAACAAAAAGCTTTTTCCAGCATTAAAGGATGTTAAGAGGACAACATTCAGGCATACGTATTGTTTAGATAGTTGTAGTGTGTTCGTTTATTATTGGGGGGAAAGAGTCCGTTAAGAAGAACGTCCCTTAATGGCGGTTGTCAGAAATTTCCAGAAGCAAGTCTTGATTTTTAACCTGATTGTTGTTTCGAAGCTCCCGCACGTATGTAGCAAGTATGGGGAATGCTAGGGAAGAGTTAGTTGGGAATAGACCACCAAACAGGATGCATCCTGTGTCACATCTTCCTTCCTTCCTTGTCCCAGCTCGGAACTATGTAAGACAGTTAAATCAGATATGTAGAAATTGTATCACTCACTCTTTGATAGGCTGAAAGAAAGTTATAAATCTTATAATGTAAGACTGTGAAAAACAAGAGCGTTTTGAATTAAAGATCTGAAGCTTCCTCGCAGCCGATTGTCGATTGTGGCTTCACGGGATACCAGCCGAGTAAAATCATAAAATTCTAAGCTTTCGGCCATTCTAACTCTATGCTTTTCCTTAGGGCTCAGTTTGGAATTAGTTAACGAGTTCATTTGGCTGGTATCCTGTGAAGCTACAACCAAGAGAGTTTTTTTTTTATTTAAAATAAGTCTTCTCACGAGCTTGACCAAGGGAGTGGTCGTCCTAATACTTTAGACGTCATAGAATTAGGTATTCTGTAGAAAAAGGAACCAAGAAATGTAGTAGAATATTAAGCACTTAAATTTATGATGCCGGACAACCTTTGTTCTTCACCCCCCTTTAGACATCACAAAGACATTTTAACCTTGGATTTATACAGGCTTTAAACCGTTGTGTATTTAAAATTAAACTCTCCTCGAATGGCTTAAATAATAAATAAATTACTAAAAATATTTTATTACCGAGTTAACAAATAAGAACTTTCCCAACAGCTATTGTTGAAGTTGTATCCTCTCCAATTCACGCCTGTTAATTTTTATTTGTGCATTGGAAAATAAATAAATAACATTTACAATGAATATATTTTTTAGAGGTTAAGCTGTTCTAAAATACAAAGCGTGTTACATATTGAAGTATCACCAACATGAAATGCCAGACTTATTGCATTATCGTGCCTGTATTTGCTGATAAGCGGGACCTTTGAGTTTAGCGCGCCAAGTGTTCGCGGCGCCAATGTTGCAGCATTCTTGTGGTAGCAATTGTCAAAATCTTGTGCATATGTATATAAGGCCAGATTACAGTAAATATAATACAGATTTATTTCACTGTCTCTGATTCTTCTATATTTCGTTATTCAGATTTCTCGTATTCTTAAATTTGAATTAAGCTCCGGATTGCAAAATACAAAACCTGTTTTCATATGTGTATAAATATTGCACTATAAATTCTTGTCCTTTGCAAATAACATTAGATGTGTTTATGCAGTGGTAGCAAGTGATTTGAAAGTACGGAATAAATCATACAAACATGCTAAAGATCTACCCTTTACTCATACCTAAAAACAGTCCGCAGTTCTTTGTCGATTGTTTTCGCCTCCAAATGAAACAAAAAACTGTCACAGTTTTGTTTACATTGTTCAAAGTCAAGTTATCTCACACATATTTTTATTATAGATGAACCTTAGACATCAAAGATGGAGATAAGTAGGCCTTATATGTTCGTCTATAAATATTTCAAAATGTTATTAAATTACCGCATATTTGTGTTTTCTTCCATTGTTCATTAGACTACATTACTTTCATTCTAGTGGTCATTCCATGAAGAAAAGAAGTACCTAGAACACTCTCAAACCATGCTTTGTTTGTAACAGGTACAATGTGATGTTTACTGCTTCTGAGAATCAAGATAATTGTTACGTGCCACTATCCAGAACAAATTAAATGTTGGTAACCATCTACCTCCCAGATGCCACTGGAGTATATCACTCTACACTTTGGACTCTATAGCATAATTATAACAAATATTAATTAAGACATTAGTGGGTTGCCATCTTTGCACGGACTCATTAATTGCTATGTACCAACTCCCCGTTTCTCTTCCTTTCATTGTGTGGTAGCCGAGTCCTCATGTCTTTTCTTCCATTGCTTTGGACGGGTGCGGAAACATCGAGTGTGATGACGTCATAGCCCTGCTCTGGAGTTACTGAGAGTGTCTCTCGAATGACATGCAGAGAGGAGTAGCAGCTTCAATGGGTGAATACACACATTTCCAAATTGTTAGGATCCTTACTCCTTCTGCACGCTTCATCCACTGACCAAGGCATTTCTTTAAGATATGTATTACGCATATTTACATTAAATATTAAGGTTTTTTGTTCTATTGTTTTGCATTTTTAAACGTTAATAGCTGGTAATTGGTAGTCAAGCAGGTTTTAAATGATTTTTTATGTTACCTTTTACTGGGCTATGCTAGTAAATTTTCTGATATTCAATTTGAAGGCAATTTGTAGTGTTACTAATGTGTGATTCGCCTTTACATTGTGCTGTGCCAGTAAATATTTGTAATGTTCAAATTGGGGACAAGCAAGGGATAATGTTTATGTTTTATTGTATTTAATTGTACTTTGCCATTAAATAGTCCATTGCTTGTGCTTACAATAATGTTTAATGCACCCTTGTTGAATTTGATGTTTCAATATACAAAAATGTAAAGTTTTATAACTATTTTCTTGTAAATTTAACTATCTTCTCGATCACACCGGGTACTTTTTCGAGCACGATTTCTAAATGGGACTCGATGCACAAGCACCAATGGGAGGATGTGGTTAAAATGTTAAAATTAAAGAAAAATAAAACTTTTATTGGTTCCCTAAACAAACACAACATTTTCGACAACTCTCTTCCTACGAGACGTGGGATTTTAATTTTTAAGTTTACAAATTTGCCTTTAGAAATCTAGCCGAATACGGAAAAACACATTGCAGATTGAAGTACTATAATGTGGAGGCGCGGTATTCTGCATGAACCCCTTAAGTTTTGTTACAGTTTCAACAGCTAACATTATCAAGTGTTTTTCGCCTTATAATGCTCCTCTCCTAAGCAGTATTTATTGAAACGTCTTTGAAACTCCCTTTACTCATTTCTTTTTACACCTCGTCATAAAACTTTAAATTGTTGCACATTAAGATTGAAGTTTATGCCATTTTTCAGCCGTAACTAATGTCTGCTCTTTATTCCGCTTTGTATTAAAATATTCTAATTTAAGACTCTTATATATTGAGGAATACCTAAAATAAAGAATTGTCCAGTATTTTTATTACAATTCTGTTTTTCGAAATAGATTAAATATGTACTTTATTTTGTGTTTTCTTAATGAGAACAATAGGAACACTGGGTTAAACTTTTTGCGGCCAAACACCTCTGATTTTGAAAATCTCCCGTGGTTACTTACACGACTATCTGCAGGAGATTACGCACTATTGGTAAACTAAGGGAGTAGAAAAAACTACAGGCCGCAAAATGGAACAATGAGATAACATAATGCAATCGCAAGAAAGCTCCCTTAAGAATATTTTATCTGCTGCTATATACAAGATAGCGGTCATAATCCTCATCAACCATATTTTTCGTTAATTTCTCATTACCAAACCAATATTATTATAACAATTCTATAGAATATTGAATAAACAGTCACAGTAAAGTATATATAGTGAAGTTATTTTGAGTTTGGAGGCAGCAGAGCGCGGTAGTGTATGTGAGAATCCAGTCGTCAAGGCGGTATAATGCACATGCGGGTAGCTGCTTGTAGTTAGTTTGGGGGAGTCTTTATCAGCAAGGGGTTGTGGATTTATGAGTTACTCGCTACTTTCATTGTTTGTAAATTGTGAGCAAATTGTTCTTCATTAGTAATGAAAACAGATTCTTGCTGAGAAGTGGTAGAGTAATTTGCAAGCAAATATCCTGGCAATCACATCACATTTCAGGTAGAGAAACTGTTTGCCAACATTTAAACAGACAGAATCTCTTAAAGATAAGAAACGTGCTCTTTCGGAAGAACAGTTACTCGTAGATGAAACATAGAAATTCACTACGCAGATGCCGGCAATGTATTGCCGCTGAGAGGCACCATTTTCAATCTATCATATAATACAGGTTAGTGCTTATTATTATTTTTTTATTTTTTTTTTATTTATTTTTTTTTTTACACGCGGCAGCTCTAACTCCCTTTTCCGGTTGTGGCGGATGCATTTCCCCTGTAAGGGCGGCCCATAACTTAAATAACCCACTGTACTAAAGTCTTGGCTTCAGTTTGAATGTTACTGACTATGAAATTCTCCTACTCTGGCCTTTAAAATACGAGGAATAATGCTTTATTTCTTTTCTACCCTTTCTTGCTCTTTAATCTGTATATTTCCATGAACATTTAATACCGGAACGCGCAGAGCGTTTGCAAGCTACGAGGAGATAAAGAAATGGGCACTGAAAGACTTTTAAAAGCCGCAGAGGTGGATTATTACCATTCTGAGAGTCATAAGACGTGAAAGATGGGAGTCCAGCATCACACAAACTGCATTAGAGCAAGTGAGAGGAACTGGCTGCATCATATCCAATCCAAAGACTCCCGGGGGACTACTTAATTTATTGGCAGGACTCCGAGCAAAATTTCTGCTGCAATGCGGGGGAAGCCCCTGGATTACTCTGCGAAGATCATCTGGCAGTATCCGGATTTTCAAACAACAGACTTTTAAACGCAGGCGCAATGTGGCTTCCAAAACTAACCTTAAAATTATTTTTATGTTATGTTGTTTGCCATGTATTTCTCACGATTTTCACATGCTAATATAGGTTAAGTATTTTGTTTCCTTTTTCAGCTTTATTTCTGAACAACTTCTCACAGATATAAACATCTAATATTCGCAAACAACTATTTAAATAATTTCTTTTTCGTTCAAACAGAAGGGTTTAATAGATCTGTTACATGGAAATATAAGCACAAACAATATAACGCAACAATGATTTCACATTATTGTTGATTTGGTTAAATGTAATACATCAGTGCTTTCTTCTCTAAATGTACAAAGAAGGAGATATGCTTTGTCATCTGATTTCTGCACTCTAGAGAGAATGAAGGCTGCCGAGAGAGTTCGTGGTGTTGCGAGAGACTATGAGGTCATTATTCTGACGTACAGAGAAGCGTCAAAGTTTAGTGAGGAAACACAATATATCATCCCCCACAGCAAAATAATTCAAGTCACGGCCTCTTGCAGAGAAGATGATAATAAATGTCTTTTGTGATACTGGGAGAGCAATTTGTTCATTTTGCTCACAAAGGTGAAATGGCTCATAGTGTTAGTGACTGTGAAATCATGCAGAAATTTAAGGCTTAAATTCAATCTAGAGGACGTCGAAAATCTTTATGACATTCCATTAATAGAATGTCATAAACCAATGGATGCAAAATCTATATTCTGGTGTCGCATTAAGTTTTTGATTTTCTTAACAGGTTAAATGAGCTCGAAATTTTACACAGATTGCCAGATCTAAACTTTCCTTCCAAGAAGACATTCAGTGCATTATATGCATTGCGTAGGGGGTTTTATAGAAAAATAGGACAAGTGCATTTCAATTTTACTATCAAAACTATCTTGCCACTTTCATAAATACTACAGAAAAAAAAGCACACACTCATGTCCATGTTGTTATAAAGACAAATACAGAATGTTTCAAGTCCACATAAACATATATTCGGAAATCCTTAATTTTTGAGTTAATAATTACAATTTAACAAAACAGGAAAAAGTTCTTATAAACATATATCCGGAAATGCTTAATTTGAGTTAATAATGAAAGTTTACCAAAACAGAAATGTCAGGAAATCTTTAGTTTCTGAGTTGTTATTAATGAATTTTTACCAATAGAAGAAACAAAGCCTAATAAACACAATGTCAACTGAGAAACTCATAAACACGATGTCCAGAAAGTATGTTCTGTTGTAACTGGTATGAGTCCTTCCGAAATAGCTTGTTTTAAATATGCTCCAATCACTTGTAGAACGTTCTTTTTCCAAGATGAAAAATATTCTCTGTGACAAGCGGCTGATTGTACTTGATAAAATAACTTGTTGCTTATAACCAAGAAAAGTTAACCTAAGTACTTTAATTATGTGACGAAGACATTATTGAGTATATTAAACAGCTATTTTCATTAGTAATTAGAGACCGCCATGGGTGGCCGAGGTCGTTAAGGCGAGGAATCGTGAGCAAGAGGTCTGGGGTTTGATACCCACCAGGACCGCCCTATCTGACTGGATGTTTTCTAGGTTTTTCTCAGTCCTCATAAACGGTAAATGCCAGGGAGATACCCTAAACTTAGGCCTGGAATGCTTCCTTTCTTAAAAAAATATCCTTTCCCAATTTATCATTTCATTTCATATACCATTAGTGTCCACTGCCTCTGGTGCCTCAGTACTAAAACAGGGCACTATTAAAAAAATAATTATGAATGATATTACTCTTTGTTTTCACTTTTAATAAATGCCAATTTTAATCATTAAATGCCTTTTTGCCTTACCTATTTTAACCAAAATAAATGCCTGAAAGTCCGGGCTATGCTGATAGTATTCCGAGTACAGATTTAAGCCCAGGTTAGTTTCGGTCAATTGATTCAATCCGGAATTGCGTGTGTTACATTGTAACTGCAGACAAATGTGATGGGAAAACTCCTAACTAAAAACACAACTTAGCCAGGGTATAAAATAAGAATAGCTACACAAGCAAACTTTACCTAAGCAGAAACTAACGCGCCGGACAGACGTAGGTTAGGCTATATTTAACTCCGCGTCGCGCCGCCGTCTGCCCTTGCGGTGTCTGTGCTCTTATTTTTACATTTGCAAGAATTAGCGGAAACGGGGTGTTTTGGGACGCATGCAATCATTGAGGAAATTCTCTCCTCCGTTTGACCTCTAAGAGGACAAGGTGCGGCTTCCAATTTAACGTCGCAAATACGACACGTTTACTCCTGGGAAATGCATCAGCCGGTTAAGGAAGATGACACTTGACCTTGCTTGTCAACTATACATTTCCGTGTTGAGTTGTTCATCCAAGCCGACCGATATTTTTACGTCAATTAGATTTATACTGCAATTTATTCATATTACTTTATACAGAATGGAAGGGAACTCAAAGCAACAAATAAAACTTGAAATACAACTTTATAAGGGAATGGTCTGTATGACTCAATTATAAATTATTTAGAATACTCTAATGTACTTGGTTTACAAACACTTAATAAAAAACAAGATTATAGCCAACAGAGGAATCCATGGATTTATTACAATCTGTACGATAAGATCCAAATTTACATAAAACCCTTTATATAAATAGTGTAAGAAACATGTAATATCCATTAGGAAAAGAACTTCAATGATTCTATTTCCACACGTGAAATTTCTGTGGCCAATTGTAAAATCTCCAAATATTCTTTTGTAGACAACCTTGTGTTTTTCCACAGCACTTAGGCGAATGCTGGAATGAACATTTACTTTCCAAGAACTTCTGCTCTTCCATTTAATCCCATTTAATTCATAGTAGGGACTGGTTGCTGGGTAGCACGTGCCAGGCGTCGCGGGTTGGTGGTGTGCGGCGTGCGGCATTTGCTGACTAAAGAGGTTTCTGCCCGGACGTCTGGTGTGGAAGTGGCCCTTTCGAGGAGTCTGAACTCCTTGAAAGAGGAAATTCTCAGTCGGCGTTGAGCAAGGTTGAAATATCGAAATTAAATCCAAATCTATGCCTGCTAAAACGGATGCACCTATCTTCATTTTTTGTAGTTTTGCAAAGGTTCCTGATCATTATAAGTCTTGGTTACTACTAGTACTTAAGTGGCAGGCAAGGTTGTATTGTTCTTACCCAGCTGATGGTCACATTCTTTAGCAATTTCAAGAGTTCGCAAATCTCCCTATCGGCTATAATAACAAACTATTTATCAATTGATATTTCCACCCTTGGAGATAGTATTTCGTGCATACGAGTTTACTAGAATACTGATGTACTTTGTGATTGATGGTAGTACACGGAGTAGTATCGATGCTGAAGTTACATAGACTCATCTGACCCAGCCAATTAAACATTTCTCGGTTTCTATAGTTTTTTTTTTCTTTTCACAAATGTAAGGACATCCTTGCTTTAATAATAAAGAATTTAAATTAATTTAAATGCCAATTTCAAGTAAACAAGCAGGTATATTGAAATTATCGAGCGGTAATGTATAAGCTAAAACTATTTGTACTATTAGACCTTAAAATGCGGATATTTTCATGTTTGTTTAAAACTTCAATATTATTTTAATTTGAAAAATTGAAATGCATAAAGTTTGTTAACATCAAATAATTAAATTATTTGCTTATTTTGTATATATATGTATGTGTATATATAATTGGAAATTTCATTTAATATGTGACATTAACGAGAGGTACTAGCCCTTGCTGCATATAACCTAATTTTAAAAACTGAACTCGAGTAACTTCTTTTTTCCTCGAAATCCCTTGCGGCCGTCACTTTTCACTTCAGCACACGCGCGATTACATGAAGTGCTGACATTTTCATTTTACGCCCTAAACTGCGAGTAATTTGTCAGGATTAGAGAAGTTTTGCACGCTCCAGTTAGTACCAATCGGGGAAACGATTTCACCGTGAAATTTGAGTGACTTCAGCTGACATTTCCACCGTATCCTGTACACAAATCAAATATGCACAATTAGCCTAAACAGAACAGCACTACGAGATCAAAAGAAGCAAAAGGCAAGAACGGATCAATTTCCAAATGTCGCGTTACACTATTCCGTGAAAGAGCACAACTTAAGTAAGTTTTAAGGGACATCTCCCCATTTTCAGCGGCGGGCATTCGCAGGAACACCCAACAACAATTAGAACAGAGTGTGAGAGAGAGAGAGAGAGAGAGAGAGAGAGAGAGAGAGAGAAAAGAAATGAATAAGATGCACTGGAAGGGGTCTCTAGCCTACCAATTTTAGAGGACAAAGCAAAGAATTTTATATGATTTATCTATTGGGGGTTTATTCCTCTGATTAATTTCATCAATTAATAACTTTGTTATCCCTTATCTTTCTTTGTATTGAGAATTATCGGTTCAAAATGCTAATGGTTGAACAACAGCAAATAAAATAAATAAATAACATTAATAAATACTATAGTGTGGAGGGTGTGGAGATTATTTGAATAAGCCTGTGTTTCATGCTTCTCTGCAACCTCTAAGGACGGCAACTTTGGCATTTTAGAGTAAATGAAATGATTCATGGAAAACTTTACAATAAGTGTAAAATATTTCCAACTTTGGTATTTCCGATTAAAACCGGATTTAATGATCAGGAATGCACCTTTCTGCAATTTCTCGCAAAAGCGTTTAAACTGTTTGACGTCATGAACTTTACAGATCGCATACTTTCAGCAGCACCGCTGATTGTCGTGTTCATAGAACTTTGGCGAGCGGCATGAGCTGACGTCATTGCATATTTTCCCATTCCGCTATCACAGGTAAAGTTATGTTTCCTCAACTTCTCCGAGTCTAACCTAATTTTAACATTAAAACTTGTCATCAATAAAATCAATTCATTTCGTGGTTACACACACAGAAAATGGTAAATGAGCCATATGTATGTAACATTCAATCTTTCTTATGCAAGAGATTAATTCTCATGAAATTTTATTTGGTTACAAACATGTCCGTGGTAATTAGATCCTGAAACACCTTTCTTACCCAGAACGTTTTCTTTCGGCTTTTTCAAGCCAATTATGTTTAACCTACTACGATATTTAATTTAAATGAGTCCTGAAGATATTTAGACAAAGGCTAGGCAAATTGAGACACAATTGCTATAAAAAGACGTATTCTGTTTAGGCAGCTAAAATGTAAAGCAACGGATTTTGAGAGTATGTACTACTTCCCCCCCCCCCCTCCAATGCTGCAAAAGTAGGCAATTCTTTCACAAATTTCGATGGCAAAATCGAATCTTTATATTTTGTTCAAAACAGAAAGTATAAATAATGACGATGAACCATTTTCCAGTTATACAACATGTTAAAAAGTAAACTGATTTACAATTATCATCTAAATTGAACTGAACTTTCATATATATTTATTTCATGCTAATTTGAAATTATTTTAGCACAGTACACAAAACCTTGATAAAATATCATACACAACACATTCCAAAGAAGGTGGATATTACATTCTCCTTGCGGTCTGTTATATAAATAAATAATAAATCAATTCTACAAATAAACTGATAGTTTAGTTGCTAAGGAGAGCGAAACAAAAACTAGTTTAGATTCTAAAAAATTTAAAAAGTAGCAAGTAGGCAGCCATTAAGTAGTTGAAAACGCAGAAACTAGTTGTGGAAGAAACGGCAACAAGTCTGAACACCTTAATAAAAATTGATGTAGCAAACAGGAAGAGTGCAATTAAATGGCAAGCGTATCAGTACTTGTGCAGTAATGGTCTGTTTTAAAGCTATAGAGTAAACAAATAAACAAATAAAATTAAAAAGGTAAAATTTTCTGATATTGCAGTCATATGACAGTTTTATTCTGTTGATTAGATTTCTTTCCTCCTTTCATTCCTCTGGATATATTCACTGCCGAAATGAGAGGTGTAAGCAAACATTCTCTCTCTCTAAAAGTATTGGTGTGAATAAGGAACAGTTAACTAACCAAGCGAAAGAGGATCAAATGCTACCGAAATCCTGCTGTACAAGTTCGCACTAGCTTTACGATATTTACCAGTTTTATAAAGAAGCAGGCGAGCGTCAGAGCTTCAACTTATAACGGTAACGAGATAGTAAATGAATTAAGTTAAAATGTTGCGCTAGTTAGAGAAGAGGACCGTCTATGCCATTTTATCCAGCGCTAATGAAACTTTTCGCCAATAGCTAAAAGCGTCTGTCATCTGTCGCACTTTGTGATGTTGCGATGCTGGGAGATCTGTTGTGCAATTAAGTTCTAGAATTTTAAACAATGTGAAATATTCCCGACCTTTTATTTCACACTTTTTAAATGCACGTACATGAATAATATGTTATGCTAATTAATGTTTGGAGTGGCACGCAATTATTATCAAAAAGAGCACAAAATTAATCTTAATTTCGTAATTTTAATATACAGAATGTTACAAAAACACTGACACAAACATTGGGTGGTGTGTTCCTCACGCCAAAACGAGAAAAGAAAAATCACATAAAAACATGTCCGGTTTGCGAGTTATTATGAAAGATAGCATTCAAAGCGTTTCGAGGTAAAGGATATAACAACTAAGTTTGTTGAACTAAGATTTTTCTTCTTCTTCTTCTTCTTCTTGTTCTTGTTCTTCTTCTTCTTCTTTTCCCTCCTCCCCAGACAAGCGGGCTTGGGCATTACGCGAGATCAAATTCTTGAGCGCGCATGTCACGAAATTGGCTCTACTATCTGTACTCTCCATAATTACTCTACATAAATAAAGGAATGGCATAATTGAACGCGACCCGAGAACAATTGCTACTAATTTTTTAATACTTTGTGGCGGTTGGCGATTGTGTTGGCACTGTTCGCTCTTGCGCATAAAAGCCTGTGATAATTTTCTGGTTGCACACTTTAACGGGTTACGGCAATAATAGTACAAATTAAATCTAATTTCTTTGAATAATTCTGATCAAGTTATCTTCAATAATACCACAGTGCTGGTAATTTTCCGGGAATTTAACGAATGATTGAAAGCTCAATTAAATTACCTAAGAAAAACTATAAGCAAAAGGGAGATTTGGTAAGATAATTGCAATGCAAGAACAATTCGGTTTTTTTTTTTTGGTACTTTTACTATAATCATTGAAGTTATTTGGCTTACTGGAAAACAAACACTAATTTTACTGCTTTTATTCCAAGAAGAACCGCGTGGAGATGTAAATGAAATGAAATACTACTGAATGCTATTATAACTATTACTATTTACTACTAATAGTGAACAGGAAAATGCATGAGAACAGGCTTCCTAGATCCCTAGTCGAATCGAAGCAGAGATTGTGAAAATAAAAAATGAAAAAAACTATCAGTTTAGTTTTCGAGCACCATACTTTAAAACGCCTTATTAAGTTTACCCTATTCTGATTAGTGAAAAAGGTATCAAAGAGATCGTACATTGGCAGAAAGGCGCTCGCGTGCAGTTATCATAAGTAATATCACGAGAGGGTCTCAGATTACCGATAAATTCAACGAACGTAGTCAATAAATTTATCTGGAAATCTCAGACCCTAGAGTGATATTTATTAGTAGTATTTCACGAATAAAATAAGAATTTAAATATAATTCCCATAAATTTGGCTTATGAAATTGTAATAATTGTATATTTGTACTTAATCTTTTCAAGCAATCTTGCGACTGAACAATGCCGATTGTCAGTAATACCAATTCGGAAGAGCAAAATACGAGTTTAGGACTATTTCATGAATAGAATAAGAGTAAAAGTTATATATATATGAAATTGGAGCCCAGAACATACATTTGTATAAAATGTATACTTATGAATATCCATTCTTCGAGATTGAAATGGATAAAGTCGACTATTACAATCGCTACCACTTGATTTTCTAATTCCAACTGAGGAAAATAAATAAATAAATAAATAAAATAACATACAATGTTTCTATTTTTCTATGTATTCTGTGGTTTGGAATTCCTAATGATAAGACTAATTTGCGCATTTGACCAAAACGCTTTGAAGAACCCTCCACTTTGCGTTATGATTGTTGAATGTCCATGCTTTTGTTGCTATCAATAGCTCCCCACCGCCTCTAGCGAAAGTGGTCAGTGATGCGTGTTCAAGAATTATATAATGGAGATATAAAGTTGGCTACGCTGACCCTAAGACAATTGCACGTCACGTGATTAATGGATTTGATACTTTTTTCCACCATAATTTCACGCTGTAATCCAACTATGATTGGTCAAAATTCAGAATTTTGTTTCGTTTCATTGGTTGATTTTGAGATGACGTCACATGAAAAAAATAGTCATAGAAGTTGCAGTTTCATGCTTGTTCACTATTGTAAAATATTAAAATCACTGAATAATAATATTGATACGATTCTTGCTTCTTGCTGTTCCTTTATTATTACTATTATTTAAATTTCAGGTTATGTTAGGCTGTTCTTATATGGTAAAATGTTGCCCAGAAAGTGGACACAGAAAAATTAGCAATTTGGGGTGGTATTTGTGCAGTGAAATTTGCTCTCGGACAATTGCTTATTTTATACAGTAATTTTGCAGAACTCCACCCATATTTCATTATGATATTGTTCTCTCTTTCTCCCACTTGATTATCGAGAAGTGTATCCACTTGTGTTCATATCGTAAAACTTCTGTAAAGCGGAAAACACAATATATGTTTACAGAGATCTGTCATTTACAGTAATTATTAAACAAGATACGCTCGCCAGGCCCTTAACCTACTTTTTTATATCAGGAATGCTATAAAGAAACATCATACTTTCTAACGTAAATATAAAGTAGGTATTTAGGAGAAAAGTTAAAATAATAATACTGTTTCTGTCAATCAGAAACCGCCAATAAAGAATAAAAGCCAAAAATCAAAGGGGGAAAAAAAAAAAAAAACAGGCGATGCTCTACACAATTGCCTTTTATTCCAGTGAAAATATTATCTTGACAAGAGTAGGTACATTTTCATTGCCTTTAACGTTTTAATTAATGAATCTGCAACTTCTATATTTAAAAACTGTTCGTTAGCTGTGGCAATAGCTGCAATACCCGATGGATTCATTGAGAAGTACACCCAACTTTGAGCTGAACCTAACAGCAACAACACTAAAGCTGCTAAGACAAGTTGCACCTACTATATACACTGTGCTCTAAGAATTCAATGTGTTGCTAAGGAGATTTGTTTACATTCGTGGTTAGTAACTTTCTTAAGTGTCTAACCAAAACATGATATTCACATTGTGAGCATTTGTATGTACAGTCGCGCAAATGGCAATGAAGGTGGGGTTTTCGGCGTTTGTCTTGTGACGGTCACCCTGACCTCTCGTCGCCTTCCAGTCAATCTGGAATCGTATCGCTCAAGATATCTCTCATTGCTTCATTGTTACATTGTCGAATCATTTCAAAGTTTCAATCTTAGATGTACCGAATGTGATGTAGCTCTGTGCTGTAGCTTGTAGTTCATAATTAAATCGCAAATGTTAAAGTGCAAGTTGTAACAGAAAGACGCCCTAACTAAAGGTTTAGTCTTGGAACTTTTTGATAGTTCCTCGCAAAAAAGTGTTCAGTTGGTGTTTCAACGCTACTCATTCAATTAAAACATACGAAAGAATATATTCGGACAGCACAACGAAACTCCTTAAAGCTTCTAGCTTCACCACAAGTACAGAGATAGGGCTACTTATGAACACCAGAGATAAACCCACAAAACAGGGTGTCATGTTAGACCGTCATAAGTACATTCAATGGCAAACAATGTAGTTGAGAAACATATAATAAGAGTTCCTAGTCAAGGAATCTTTCATTTGCCCATATTATGCCATGGTGATGTGTCGTCGGTCATTGAATTGAAATATTCGTCTTTTAGACTCCATACTTTGGGGGTGGTTGCATGCATGCACACCTGAAGCGTACAAGTAACGATTATTACGTAAGTAATTATTATTGCATAACATTTGGACATTCTGCACATGTTGCCAGTACCTAACGGCAGTTTCATCCATAGTTATTTGTTAGCTTTAATCTCTCGTTTGCATGGGAATTGCACCTTCAACTTCAGCTGGAGTATCTCTGGAATAGACGCGAGGGAAATTCCTGCACCGATACAGGTCGTTAAGATCTATGGAATGAATTTTCAGACCCCAACTGTAACAACATGTTAGACGCAGAATAGCGCATTCTTGTTGATGAAAAGATAATAAACTACACGTAAGGGGGGGGGGAACTACAAGTCAAACGCGTGTGTTATCTCCTATTTTAATGAACTAAATACTCGTATATATTAGAAATATTTCAAGTTAGATTCTCACTACGGAAGGCACCGAAATTTATGTGATAAGGAAAACAAATTAAGAGTAATTACGCAATTTAATCTTGGGTTTATCAAGAACATCACCAAAAGTCGTAGATTAGCATTAGAATTAGGAAGATTGGTACAGAAAGAAAGTAAAATATGGTATAGAACAAACTGAAAGGATGACTGATTGTCAAAACGTGGCTGATAAACCAAGAAAAAATAAAAGAAAAATGTCATTTATATACAGAGTGTAGATGAGTATTTATTCTGCTTTCAGCAGGCTATAGTATTTCGATGATAAGCTTACTGGTTTTTTGTTGTTGCACATAAACTTGGGCATCAATAAAGTACTGTACTGGTATGTTCAACATATGGCTTTTGCCACTAGGAGCGCTATGAAAGCTCACTAAGCCAAATGTTTAGAAACAGGTTCAGTTCATAAGGATAGAGGCAGTGGCAGGCCACCATTCTCCGAGAAGAGAGTTGACGCTTTGCGAATCAGCTTTACATCTTTCCATAATGTGCGCTAAGCATTCGCTGTTTCTGAAACTACTTTAAAAGTAATCAGCAGCAGCACCCCTGGTGATAAAAGTAAAACTTTATGACGGCCCAAGTTCACTGCAATAAAAGCCTTCAGTAACTTGCAAGTAAAACATTACAGCAGTGAAAATCAGGATAAATATTTATGGACACACTGTATTTGACACAAAATATTATAGAAAAGTTGGTAGCATAATCTGTGGAAAGAGAGAAATAAAGAGCTAACGAAAAGAAATTAAAAAATCGAGTTGACTTTATTCAAACACAAAATATGTTTGCTAGTTTCATGAAAATAAACCGTTCAACCTCCATGCAGGCTTAAAGAATGTATGGGGAAAAGAGAAATAGCTAGATTTATGTGATAAATTGGGAAGGGAAGGATTCGCATGGGCTAGGACAGGAGTAATAAATCTGTATGGTCTAAGAGGGAGGATGTTAAAAGGACAGATACCCATTGTGTAGCAAAACAGATAGTTCATGGCATTATATAACGAATGTGAAGAAGAGAAAAAATTGGAGAGGGCAAGCAGTACCTAAACAATGGAGAAAGCTACCAATAGAAATTATGGGTAAATAAATATTACAATCAAGTGGTAAGATAAACTATTGACGATCGTTTTACATAAAAACAAGAAATATTAGATTTAAAATACAGAGCTTCCTTAACAAAAGTGAGCCTGGGCCTTCTGGGGAGTAAAAGACACAGAACTTCTTGGTTTTTACCTACTGGTAAAAAAGAGCTAGGAGTCTTCTGGTTTTCCATTACCCCAACACTATCAGAGCTATATAAGATATTTTCTTTTGTTATTTAGTTAACTTTATGTACAAATAAACATGGTTATCATGGCAATGATATGAAATTGCATAAGCGATTGTTAAGTAAACTTTTTTTCAAGTTAATTCTCATTGTATTCTCCGTAAAATTTCGCTTTGAAAATGTTTGCCAAAACTTCCTTTAGGTACAGCTGTCTGTATACGTGTACATATTTTCCCATTAAAATTATATTTATGAAGTTTTATTCCTACATTTTGGCCTTTTGTGTCCCCCACTCCCACAGCTTTTGGGCGTTTTTTATAGTTTAGATTCACTGAGAAACATGGTGCACATAATAATTCTACATTTTGATTCATTATCTATAACATACCTAGATTTGCCGATGAGCTAATGATTCGTGAATGAGTATGGTGTTTGGTGTTTTCTCCAACTCCGAAAAACCATGACCAATAATAATATGTAAATAGTAGGTCAAGAAGCGTAGACGATTTCTTTCCATGTTGGTTAGGCTGTAACCATATTACTGAACGCAATTCTTTGTGTTAATCCTGTTCACCAATGCAGTGAAATGTGGAAATGAGAATGTATGTATAGGCGGCTAACTCTACCCCCCCCCCCCCATTTCTACTCTTCTGCACTGCTCACTGCTGCAACGCCCCACGTCGTTGGCGTGACTCTATGAATATTAATAAAGTTCACTGTATCTTGGCGCCGAAACTGCCAGTCAGATTTGCGAAGGCGATTGGCAAGTAGCCAGAGGTGCATTTAAATGCGTCGGAAGTGAGTGAATGGATAGTCACAATATAGAGAGCTCACAGCAGTGTCTGTATTTAGTGGCATCTTTGGGATCAGTAAAACCACGTAGACAAGTTTTTCCATTTGATGAAAAAGTGTCAGCCGGGAATATGTTCTTAAAATATACGTGCTGCCTTTCATAATACAGTCACCCTTACTGCGTACAACTGAGAGAAGCGTTTGAGGCGGCAACACTTGGGACTCGTCCCAGGTTTAAAACCCTTTGGTTTTTTTTGTTTTTTTTTTCGTGGTTTCTCATGTTGCCTAGGCGAATTGCTGTGAAGTATGTTTTCTTTCAACGCATTTATTGTCTTCCAACTGACATCATTTCATTCCGTTGGTTCTGTTAAAGGGTTGAAAGACCGAGTACTAGGAGGGCTGGTGTTGCGTGCGGTAGCTTGCACTTTAGAAATCTTCTGAGGAGCTCGAACTCCATGGAGAGAGATTCCTGGTATCGGGATGTTCTATTTCAAAACTATGTTAGGAACCCCCGTCTAGTCCGTGGATCTTTATCATCCGTGTCTCCTCTACTCATCCCATCCTCCCACAGGTGCTTCAATGGAAGAGCAGGCAAAAATGGCCAGTCCTTGAGAAAGACTGAAGTACCGAAATATCCTCCTCTATCCCTTACAATTGAATCCCATTACTGTGTATGTTATTGTTTCGTTATCAGAAGCCCGTTTCACTCTTTATTTTTGCAGTAGTTCTAAACTAGTTAAATATTAATACCTCTGCTTAATATATCTTAATATCATCTACTGTACCGGTTAAACTATGCGTAACTCGTTAAAAAAATTGCCTTACATCATGGTATGACTGAATTAGAAGTTATATGCAAGGTAATTCCGGTTCAAAACTGTATAATAAAGTGATACAGACATATACATCTGTTTTTGGTTTTTGTGTAGAAATTAACAACTCTTCTAATACAATGTGTATAAATAACAAAAAAAGTGTAAGTTAAGTTTGAAAAGATGTTATTTATATGTCCACTACAGTAATGGACAATTACTTTGCCATTCTAAGTGTCCTATTAGTCTGTAGATGCGTTAAAAGTTATTTACTCTTTGCAAATTAAATAGATAACCATTATAACATCAATTAATGTTGAGAAGAGAACATTTAGATCTTATTAAGAGGAAATAATTCAACAGGCTAACGATTTTAGTGGACATTCAATATTTCTTTGAGATTCTCTGGGTTAACCATATAAATACAAGAGTTACCAATAGAATCATTTTCTTTTCACTCTGTCTCGTCAATAGCTTGGCGGTTCAAGCTAGACAGTGTGGGGTGTAACACTCTGAATTGTTGCACATAAAAGAAGGAATAACTAATTGAACTTTAAGTTAAATCTCCTAAAACTGAAAATGGACTGCAATGCAATAAAACTGCAGAAATCTAATTCCGTTTTTTTTTTTTAAGTCATCGAAACTCATGTCCCTCATTAATTTATGTGAAAAAGCGTGTACCCAGAAAAAAGTATATGTACCCATAAGAGAGAATGTCTGATAATTAGAGCTCTGCTTTTGAACACCGAGAAGCTCCAAGCACTCCGCAGCGTACATCTGTGCATGGAGTATTGCTTGGCGGCTCTTCACTGTAGCTTGAACTGTTTTACTCTTCATGCTCTCCATTCAAAGTGAATATTTTATGATTGACAAATACTTAACGCGTGTCCAAAGTTAATGTTTGAGGTCTAAGTGTGGGTACCTCTCTGGCATTTGCCATTTATGAGGAATGAGAAAAACCTGACCCAGACCGCCTGCTCATGAATCCGCGCCTTAACATCCTCGGCCACCTGTGGCGATGTATGAGTGTTCGTATCCATTGAATTTTAATTCGTATTATGATATTTTACTCATTAATTCCTTCATTTCTTCCGCTAGAGTATAAACTGGAGCGCCGGGTGCACCATCCATGAAACTGATTGTCTCCCCTCTTTTAACACTTTAGGGCAGAACAAACTCTTCATAGGCCTCCTTAACATTGCATAGTTCTCTCCTTAGGATTTATTAAGACGAAAGCATCATTTCAGAGCAGTATATTGTTCCTTGTGTTTCCTCTCCATTTTGTTGTTTGATGTATCAAATTGCATACCTCCCACAGACGAGAACCGGAAGTAAGAACAATGCAACTAGTACTGCGTGTGCATTACGCATAAGCTAACAAAATATTGTAAAGTGAAATTTTAGATTGGGAAATTATGTCTGTAAAAAAATTATGGTCAGTCTTTATTGAACAGCCCTTGTACAGTCTATTTATATTACATTTATTAGAACTATTTCGCTCATGATTCCAAAGTGAATGTTTTAAAGCATTCTTTTCACAAGGATCATTGTAATTCAAATTCAAGCATGAGAATGTAACTTTTTGTCAACAAATTACAATGAAAGCCTAATAAGTCAGTAATGAATAGATGACCAACATCGTAAAGCTTTCAGTGTCGAATTTAGTAGTTATTAAAGATGGTTGCTCTTTTGCGGCCATTGTCAGTACACAGTTTTTAATGCTAACGCATGCACAACTGTACAAGGAAATTGTGAAAATATGGTTAACCATTTTAACATAAACAATGCCCTTTTTCTGGATTAATAAATTTTATAACGGATTGTTATTACAGTTTTGTGAGATATAACGGAACAAATACTGAAACATTACCTGCAGTATATAAAAAACTACGGAAGCTTGAATTATAGCCAGCAATTTAATGAAGCAAGAAACTTTGTGTACCTCTAGCAGTGCGTTAGCAGCATTAAAACACAGCTCATATAGCCTGTATCCTTCTAAGGATCAGCTGAGGACATGAACTTATTTACCCGCTTTGCTATCCAAGAGCTACCTTTGTTTTACCTACTGAAAGATGAAAGCTGCTCTTTGAACCAAATTAAAAGATAAACATAGAACTAAGAAGCTTTTAAACTCAATAGATCGTCGGAAGCTGAATTAAGACTGTAATAAGACTAAACTGGTATGCTTAAAAATTAATGTTTCTCAAGTTATTTTCAAGTGGAGACAACTTTTTTAAATTTAAAGGTTTTGAAAATCCCCTACTCCTATCTATTTTATCATGTAACCTTTTTTGTTTTAAGTTATATATACAACGTGTATCAAAAATAATGAGACAAAATTTGGGAACGAATTCCTCCCACCAAGAAATAAGTGTTTTTTTTTATAAACAACCGAGTTGTACACAGTCTGATCTGTTGCTATAGAGATATGTTTAAGATTGAACGCCAGCCATAACTGTTCTAGTACAAAATACCTGAAATCGTTTGATAGAATAAATATCATCATAGTAGAAGCGACAATGCTATATGGAGTAGAAATATGAAGGTATTATGAGGGCTGGAAAATGTTTATATACTTTTAATAGGCAAGCAAATATTAGATTTTCCCAGATCGCCAGCTAAATTTATCCCTGGAAGAACTGGGGATGTTTACTAGTAATCCAAAATGATAGAAAGAATCATGAAATATTGATGCAGCATTAATTTTTTGAAAAAAATAAACATGCTTGTGCATCAGAGAAATTTAAATGGAAATAACAAGGGCATATATCGAGTGTTTTTAACTAGTAGTTAGAAAATAATAGTAAAGGAATGTTTTCATTCGGATTTCATATTGTTTGTTAAGTTTTTTTAAGTATACGTAAAATATTTTATTCCGTTAAAAGCATGTATTATTAATTTGATCTATATATGTCGCCAAGGCGACCCACTCTCTCCCAAACTCTTCACCTGTGTAATGGAGCATATATTCAGGAAAATGTCTGGCATAACAATTTCGGAATCAACGTAAACGGCAATCGACTAAGAAATCTAAGATTTGTCGAATGTGGTCTTATTCGTCAAAACACCGAAAGCACTACAAACTATGCTGGAACAATTATGTGAGCTTAGCAAAAATGCAAGGGCTGTAACTAACAAACTGAAGACGCAGTTACTTTCAAACGACCTCAAACCCCGATAAAAATAGATGGAACAGTCCTCACATATATGAGCGAATCGTACATACTCAGGAAACAAATGTCCTTTCATGATAAAATGGGAAAAAGAAGTATAAAGAAGGATCTCATTAACCTGGAGAGCATTTTGGGCCCTTAAGTTTATTGAGTTAGATCAAACACTAACTAAGAAAATCAGATTCCAGACACTCGAAACTGTGTATTACTATATGGGTGCCAGACATGGGCACTAACAGAAAAACAAAAGAAAAAATTCAAATTGTCAAAGAAATATGCAACGCAAGATTCTGAGAATAGCTTTGAAGGCCAAAATGCCTATAAATCAGTTATCTCAGACAATAGACATCGCACAAATAGCTACCAAAAGCAAATGGCAATGGAGCAGTCACTTCGCAAGAATGCAGGACAATGGATAAACATAAAAGATCTCCAGATAGGAAAAAGGACACAAGGCAGACCCAGAAGAAGATGGACAGACCTCTTCAAGGAACATGCAGGTCCAGATTGGTCAAGAGTAGCAAGAGGAAAAGAAAAATGAAAATCTTTCGAGAAGCAACTAGTGCAGTGAGAAATGGAGTAACCAAAGAACAAATCAGTCAGGGTCTTAAACAGCATATGAACAACTAGCGTGGAATAGCTCACCACGTTAGGAAAAAGCGAACTTTCCCTACTTGTTAGGAAGCCTTTGTCCTTAAGGGACACAATAGGCTATCTTTATCTTTATATATGCCATGACTAATCTAACTTCCTAGCATCTAATATGAAAAAAGGGAACCACTTTATATTAGCGCTAGTATATTGGCAACTGGGAGGAAATCTTCGAATTATCTACTAGGACACACTAGGATCTAATTTACCTTATAGGCGTCTTATTACAAAAAATTGAAAGCCCAGAATAATCCCACTGCAATTAATTAATTGAAAAATGCAGTATGTAGTGCATTCTGCCAAATTACCAATTCCCTATTTAACAACTTAAGATATTAAAGTAAATTAAACGCAACGTACGTGAGTGCATATTGATATATAATTACACAATATTTAAAAGTTGCATAAATTAGCCAAGTTTCACTACCATGATTTGATGTATGACGTTTTGAAAATGATCAAGGATGTTGAGGTTAAATCTCAAGAATTAGGTTAGGTTAAGTTAGTGCGTTTTCCCGTTAGGATATGTAATTTATTTGGGAATAAAACATTTTGTTATTTGGCGTTTATCAATTATGCAGTACAATATTTGGACAGTATCTAAAAATATTTGCATCAACTGTACGTTTATATATATTGCAAGTACTATAAAATTGCATACTGCTATATAGGCATTATTTTAACGTGTTGTGATTTTAAAATTACTGTAACAAAGATAAAGGTACATACTTTAATATAAGATAAAAATTAACAAACTTTCAGCAGTATGCTTCGCTAACTTAGAGTGCTTTAAGTATTTCTATTAACAAATCACAAGCAAATTTCCCATAAATATAAAAAAAAAAACTTGCTAAGCTTTCTATCTTCGAAATTTATCTGAAACAGTATAATTGTCAAGAACATATATTGCCAAATAATTAGTTTTACTGTTTCATTGTTTACTTCTCATATTTACTAATTCATATTACTCCAATTTTTATACTACTGAATTCATTTTTCATTGGTTCACGTGGTCCGGAACAGGCTTAGGCCTAAACAGATGATGATAATGATGCTTTTATTTTTATTGAAATAGATATGGTATTTTCTGTATTTCCACATATTGTACTTTTGTATAAATTGTTCTGTTTTGTTCAGAAACATAAGACTGCTCTTTCTCCTTGTAAAGGTTTACTCATTGGATGATATTACACATTCATAGCTAAATAAATAAATTCATGTGCAATTCAACAAGATGATGGGCTATAAGTCCATGTCATTCCTACAGGGCAAGAGACTCCTGCTAGAGTGGTGTTGGTTCGATATAATTCAATGTTTGAAAAAAAATATATATTTAAAAACACGCTACTTGCCTCCTAAGCCCAAGATAGCGGGTTCGAACCCGGCCAGGGCCGATGGATTTTTTCGGGCGTAAAAATCCTAAGTATGGCTTCCTTCGGAAGGGAAGTAAAGCCGTGGATCCCGTGTCGTACATTTGCGGCACGAAAAAGAACCTCAAGCCTGAAAGAGAGGCCTCTGAGCAAAATTTACCGGCCGTTTCACGCCCTGAGTTGAATGGGACGCTGATGACCTGAGATGTTAAAGAGCGTCCGTAAATAAATCAATCAAAAAAAAAAAAAAAACACGCTTGCAAAAACTTTCACGTTATTAAAGTACATGGACATCTAATTTAATTATCCGTTCTTAAGAGAAAAAACCGAAAATGTCGATCATTTTCCAGCTACATCGAGGGAAGATAAATTATCAGTAATTATTGGATTATAGAATTGTTGCAAATCAATCCTATCCATGCTCTCGCCTACCGCTATTGCACGCAGTTGGCTACAAACCCAAGTTATATTTCCACCGCTAGGTAGCGTTACCATTGTCATATCCAAGAAAACAGACGACAGATACCAATAGGAGCTATGCTTCCACGTGGAAGCAAACACGATTCGAGGATATCGTTAGGTAAAAAGAATGAATCGATACTGAGAGGCAAGAAAGTGGCAACAGTCTTAAGAGATAAGAGATAATTGAAAATTTATCTTGAGATTAAAAAAAATTGGATCAGGGAGTAATAGATAAAGTTGTGTGATTAACCGATCCGAGAATGGTTCGCTTGGGCTAGAATGTCAACAATTAAAAAGGACTAAGCGGTCTAGTAGGCGAGATGTGAACACTATAATGCTTTCCATACTGTGAGCAAACTAATACATGGAGACAACTATTTGTTTTCCCTCTTCAATTCAATTAAGTCGAACTAATACGTCATGTTTTCTTTCTTCCCATTGGTTGAGAATAAATGAGACGCATTTTTTTTTGCTTTCAAGTGATACTAGAGAAATTAAATTACTTAAAAGAGAGAAATATTAATTAACAAGATTATGAGGAATAAAGGGGAATAAAAATATTAAAATGATGAGGGAATATTTACGTTAAAGATAGGGAAAAATGTTGAAAAAGATGAAAAACTGTTCAAATGAAGATAATTTTATTTATAACGAAACAAAAGAATAGGTTAGAAAGGAATTGTAGACAAAAAAAGAGTTGATGAAACATATTTTGGTATGATCTCCAATATAGCGTCAACTAGGAGTTAAGTTGTGTAGAAACCAGTAATTATAGGTAGGGAAATTTGAATAATAGATGGTTTGATATCTATTTAATTTAATCTAATCTATTACTGGTCTCAATATAACTTAACTCCTAGTTCTCATCAAGGCTATCAAAAACGAACTTACCTTCTGTGGTACAGCTAGACAAGTGTGAAAACTTACCTGAAAACAAAAGAAATAATGCTAATTATTAAAGTGTTGCAAATATTATGACATTACAGAGATTTTCCATATAAAAAGACAAATAAGATTAGTGTGCAAATATTAATAACTCTTATATAACGCTGAAATTATTTATAGAAACAGAATAAAAATAACTGTCATTGAATTAAGTACTGTAATAGAAAGAAGAAAAGGTAGAAATTACATTATTAAGTGCATACTTCGCTGCTGATTACAGTTTTCAAAACTGGGTTACTTAATTAAGTCACTCAGTATTTTAGGTAAGTACTGTGTTCAAACACTGTTACTGTTAGCTATTATGGTTGTAAAAAGTAATTTGTTGAATCTTCCCTGAATGTTCATCGGTATTTGAAAATAAAAAATATATTGATTTTCTGTATTTCAAGCTGGAACGGAACTCAGTGCCATAAAGTTGGTGATAGAATTTAAAAATCGGAACAAAAAGATCTAAATAACTATTTACTATCTCTTTTAAGATTTATTGAGAAATATTTTATCTCGAAACATAGCAACGATGCATAATGTTCTGCATGATTAATTTATAAATTTAAAAATAAACTAATTGTAAATAATATAACAATAAAACAGCATAGGCTATCAGATAACGATTAAAAGGCAAAATGTGTGATAAGTTGATAACAGTTCCAAGCTAGAGCCATCATTGCAAATTTAAAAGTGTGACAGGCTGGGGTGATGAGGTGAAACCCAAAATTTAGTGAACAATAGTTTTAAACTTCACCCTCAATATCTAAACTGAGTTTTTAAAATTAACATTTAAGTTAAACAGGATTCTGGTTCTTTAAAAATTTGAAATGAAAACCTTATGTGTAAAATGTCAGACAGTTATTTTGTTTTTAAGGTAAAGTTGTTAAAGATCTATAGCATAACTTACATTTAGGTCCTTTTAGCACCAAGCTATTTATTTGATGTAGGTACTTGTCGGCTAATATAATATACACTTAAATTACCCTGTCAGTATTCAGAGATGTACAACAATCTCACTAGTAACCTTTTATGCAAAAAATAAATGCAACAAAATTAGCTATCAAACATTTCTTTAGTCAGGAGATATTTTTTCAGTGCGTTCAGCATTGCGGCTTAACAAAGAGACTATACAATTCATGAAAACTACACAGTAGTTAACTTTTCTCTCGTATATCAATTACCACCAATGACATTTTCTAATACCAAACAACGATCTCATCGTTATTAAAATGTACACTACACGAATTGAAACATGCTTTTAAATTAAATTTCCATTTTATCAAACATTTTCTATAATGAATCCGAAGCAAAGTGTGTAAAAATGGCAAGAACAAGCAAAAAAAAAAAAAAGTATCATCTCTTATATAAAGAAAAATTTATCTCTAAAGATATAATTTAAAATTCCTTCGTTTCTTTTAGTTTTTCAAAAGTGAAATGCCTCTACTTTCTAAAATGAAGAGAATGAAAGGGAAACACTTTAATGGTATAAATATTAATATATCACTTCTATTTATTATTATTGTTATTATTATTATTATTATTATTATTATTATTATTATTAAAAGTTTTTCTATGTATGTTGATTTAAATTAAACTCGCTTTGAATTTGTAGGGAGTTAAACAATGCAATAATTTCCATTTACAATATTTACACTTCTTAAATAAACAATATTCATACTACCGATGTAACACTCTGAGAACTACATTGGCCGATATTACGCCATTCTGAAATATTTATTTTTCAATCCCTTTGTGTGTGTAATACTTTTTCTCTTCAATTCTGGACAGTTAGCATGTCTAACAATTATTTACATAAAGCTTTGTAATGCACACACCTGTTGCTTCAAGATCAGGAAGATTTTTTCGCCGTCTCTTGGCCTACGTACACAAGAGTAAAGTCCTTGAAAGCATGCATAATCGACGTATGTCGGTCTCCGCCTCTCCCCGCGCGGTATAAAATGTCACGTAGATGAAAAAAGGTCACCACAGTTGCGAAGTGCTTTCACTTGTTTTCACAACACGCTATGGCTACCGACATTTTATGTCCTTCTAACGGAAGAGCTCCAAGTTCAAAAACTACTGTGGCTTCAGTGGCACAATATCTGCTTTCGAAACCAAAGAGTTCGGTTCGAATCTGCAGCTTACGTCAACTGTATCCCTTACTTTGAGAAAGTTTAAGCACGCAAAAACCCAGTTCTTTTGCTTTAAAATTATACATTTCGTTTCAAAAACTTAGCGGCACTTAAAACATATAGTATATTTCTTAATCAGAAAACAAGTGTATAATATGAAACTAGCTATATGTCAAAAGAAAATGTCAAATTCAAATGCTGAATGCAGGTAATCTTTTAACAAGCTAAGAGTAAAAATGTCACGTTACGATAATAGGAATGTGAAAATTGATTAAGGGATTATTAAACTTTTTCACAGCACTTAGTTTTATATATATAAAATGCTGGGTATAAAAGGTAGGGATGTTTAATGTTTATGTCGAGGAATGAATATCATATATCCTGCACCGAAGTTTATTATTGCTTGGATGTACAGCAGCTAAACGAACGGTGCTAACATGAAACTTGCTCAGTATTCCGTCCGATCCGTTCTTTACCCCCTTGCGCTAGTCTAAGTGAGATAGGTAATGAACGTCATCTGCGTTACACTAGTATTGGAGTAGTGACGGCTGGTGTTGAATTTCATTCAATATCATGCTGAATGGGAAGAAAGAATATCTTGTATTCAAGATAGTTAGTGCCTTATTTGCCATAAAACTTATCATGTCTGTGTTGTAACACTGAAAGGCATTTTTAATAGTGTTTAAAGTCGTTCTTACTACTATCACAGGTAATGGACACTAGGTGAAAAGATAAATTGCTAAAGATTATTTTTAAGCAGAAAACGTTTTAGTCCTAACTTTAGGGTACTTTCCCGGCATGTAGCATTTATGAAAACCCGAAATAAAGAATTCCTTCAGGGAGGGGGGGGGGGGCTGGGGTGAATCGAACCTTTAGCTCACGAGTCCGTGTTTTAACGACGTAGGTTACCCATGGCGTGAAATGTATTTTAAAAGATGCTACCATAATGACCACGGCAAACATTTCTGTCAGTTATATTGGTTGTCGTTACACAGCGTGTGCGTTTGACTATATCAATTTAATCTTTAAAAACCTTTAATTATTAATCGGAATCAGGAGAAAATAGATCATAAAAACTTAAGAGTTGAAAGCACCAACTTCTCATGCTCCTAATGTTGAGCATGTTTTAAATTTTTCTTACAAAATTGTGGAACTTACTTTAAAAAAAGAAAACCATTTAGTGAAGGCGAGTTTATCAGAAAATGCTTCATAATAATAACTGAGAAAATAAGGCCCAATTTAGTAAATATGTTTAAGCCTATAAATATTTCGCCTAATCCTGCATCGAAGACATTGGTAGCGATTTGGAAAACTAATTAAAAGGAAAGAATAAAAATACTACGTTGTTTTACTCTTGTCTTGGACTAACCATCAGACATATCCGATAAGACTGAACTGGCTATATTTTTGAGGGGTATTGACAGTGAATTAAATATTATTTAACATTTTCTAGATATAGAACTTCTGGAGAAAAATGTTCAAAGTTGTTCCCAAATTTTATTATTTCTATCTTTGTACTTGGTAAATATTTTATGTTGTGTGCATTAAAGTTAATGGCAATTTTTCGTTCCGCGTACATTTGCGAGCAAACGTCTTAGAAATGAACTATATTGAAATCAAGTAGTGCAAAATAATAAGTGAAAAACATTTGATTTGTCTTCTGAACCTCTCCATTATTTCTTTCATGTCATAGAAGCCATTCTCAGAATCATTACCTCGATTGAGCAAAATAGGGTGTAAGCAAATGTTTTAGTTATGAGCTTATTCTTTTCACAAATTAACAATGACATTACAATTTCCTAATCTGCCACTGGAACAAAATATGGCACGAACGCGCCATTCTTTCGCAGTGATTTAGCCCTCCCCTCTCTTGGAAATGTTTGGACATCGCTGAGTTAAATCCTTTGGTAAACTATTAGTGACTGGATAGTTGCACAAACTCTCGTGGGGGGGGGGGTTGCTTTGAAGATAAGAAGCGCATGTGGTTTTTGTTTAGTGCAACTTTCTTGGGCATTTCAACATACTTCCAATATTTCTTTCATGTCATAGAAGCCATTCTCAGAATCATTACCTCGATTGAGCAAAATAGGGTGTAAGCAAATGTTTTAGTTATGAGCTTATTCTTTTCACAAATTAACAATGACATTACAATTTCCTAATCTGCCACTGGAACAAAATATGGCACGAACGCGCCATTCTTTCGCAGTGATTTAGCCCTCCCCTCTCTTGGAAATGTTTGGACATCGCTGAGTTAAATCCTTTGGTAAACTATTAGTGACTGGATAGTTGCACAAACTCTCGTGGGGGGGGGGGTTGCTTTGAAGATAAGAAGCGCATGTGGTTTTTGTTTAGTGCAACTTTCTTGGGCATTTCAACATTCTTCCAAGTTTCTGAAACGCAGCTCTGCAACAGTGACAACAAAAAAGACCATAACTGCGTAAAGGGACAGGCATCTTTCAACATCCCATGAAATGTAAAAAGGAAAAGCAGCTATGAGTGTTACAAGAGCATGTCTAAGAAAAACTCCAGATATAAGAATAAAATGGCTCGAAAGAAAACAACAACCACAAAAGAAGCATAAATACTATATGGGGCAGTTTTATGGGATATAGAGGAAGCATGGAAAATGTTGATAAAATAAATGGAAGTTTTTGTAAACAGATCTTAGGCTTACCGATAGCATCCCCAAATGGTATAGTGCAGCTGAATTAGGTAGGCATTCCACAGATAAAATTATTACAAGAATCATGAAATACATACACGGTATTACTACAATGGAAGAATGAAATTATTAAAGAAATTTCAGTATCCAAGATAAATGTAAGTGGAAAGAATTGTGGTATCTCAAAGTGCAGGACGTTTAGCAACAGATAGATATGGATAAATAGGGAATATCAAAACACAGGATTCAGGGAAGAAATAAATCTAAGATTGGAAGATATTGAAAGACAAGAAACCTTTGGTAGTATGCGAGAAAAGGATTCATTGAGACTTTATAGGGAAATAAAAACAGTATGGGATAGGGAAAACTATATAGAGCAATGTGATAAAGCAGGTCGGAAGAGTTTGCATGAGCTAGAACTGGAGTTACGAATTTTAAAGAGTTAAAATATGATCAGATATAGAAAAATGTCCAATGTGTGGAAATATCAAAATGGGTTTTCACTGTTTATTATACTGCAAGCAAACAAAGTAATGGAGAGAACAGGCTTGGGAAACAAAATGGAAGAGTTTAGTTGTGGAAATATTAATTAGAAATATTTCAACTCTAAAAGGAGAGAAGAGTATAAAAATGGAAGGGGACTATTTGGGCAAAGTTAAAGAGAAATGGGTCGGAATGATTAAGAATAAAATAGAAACGTAACCATAGAAGTACAAAAAGTCCAATAAATATTAATACAACAATAAATATGATGGTGCCCAATACACTAATAACCTGGAGTTTTGTATATTGGGATTAGAATGTAAACAAGCTACTCTAGAAAGAACATATCTAGAGGAGAAAAGTAAGACTAGCATTATTTATTTTTAGATCTTATTTTGTAATGGTTTGAAAAAGTACGTACATTTGAATGTAGTGTATTATGTAGCCTGCCTGGATATATTTTCAATAAATTTAACACAGTTAATTTTACTGTGTTTCATTCACCTCACAGTGAGTAGATTTCTGAATTTTATTGCGTCAGTGCCTCTTTTTCTTTTCTTTTTGGTATGAACTTCAACTTTCCTATAAGAAATTATATGAGGGATGCTAGAAGAAGACTCATCTGAACAGAGAAAGGAGAATCGAAAGTATGAGACTGTGACGTGTGAACTTGTACAAATAGCTCAAGTTTCTTCTTGAGAGTCAGTATGCACTGCCCTCACCCTTTTGTATAAATTTTTCGGGATGCTTTCTGTGATTATGTTGTATGTCTACATTTGGACTATACAGTACCTATACTGGACATTTAAAGAAATCACCCAGGCCATGCACATTCATTCATTTCTCTCATTCGTCGTACATTTTTATAGATAAAATTTGCAATGAATTATTTAGATATCCAGCTATTGAACGAACACAAGATCAGATTGACAGTGCGTATGTGGAACTTAAATTGACGACTCCGAAGGAATCCATCATTAATGTTTTATTTCCATTGTCAGGGTTGTTGATGCCACACCTGCATGACGCTTTTCTACATCTGAACTCTTGGTTGTCATAGGATGCAGTATTGTTACATCACACAGGTACTCTCTGAATTTCAGCGATGCTTAAACATTTAATTATTGGTCAAATCTCGTTTTCGGAGAAAAAATGCATTTATGCCTCTTATTTTGTGTACAATAAAGTAATATTAAATCAAGATCGCTTATGGGAAAAAAAAAAAAAAAAACAACAAGGTATTTGAGTACAGATATACCGTTTTGCATTACATTATTCTTGCTTCTTTATTGTTGTATTAAGTACCTTGCGCAAACCAACTTCATAAAGTGGTGCGTGCATATTACTCACTTACAATTTTGCCAACATTACTCACGAAACATTGCACTACAATCTCAATGATAAAATGATATAACAATAACCATATTTGTTTTTGAATAATCTAATCTACGAAGCAACAATGCATTGCCCTACCTCTAGCCCACAAAATGCACAATAAGACCCTCGAGCCTCTGGCTAGTCGTGAAGCTTTCTAGTGTCCCGACTATGCTAATGCCATGCGCTTCTTCTGTTCATTCTGCAAGCAGTAACATTTCAGCAAGAGTAAAAAAATCCTTTCACCTTTTCACTTCCGAAAGTGAGAAGTGCTTTCATCTATGTTATTGTCACGAACCCCAATTACTGTGCATTTCTCACCTGGATTTCTTTTCTGGTATGCTCAACTGTCAAATATTCACGATGAAATGGGGATTACAGCAACTTGTATCATTAATACATGAAATAAAAACTTACACGAAATCTGCTGTTATCGATCTGCTGTCGATGGTTGAATGGGATGCGCTGCATATCTCGTTGACAATGGTTATGAAATCGACAAGAACGTAAACTGCATCACTTAACAAATATCACTTCCTTCTTTGAACAGAGAGGCAGCTGTACAGAGTCCATGAACAGTATTACAGTTCGATGAAGAATTGTTAATTTAACTGGGATTGCAGTCATTCTTTAGAGTATTTCAATATGTCACTAGGAACTCATACAGAGAGACACCTATACTTTAAAATAGCGCAGTCGATAATTTGTAAGCTGAAGATCGTAGCAATCGTTCATTCAGAATGTTTTCGTATCGATGACTTTAGAGGGGCTAATCAAACCCATTCGTGTTACATTGCGTACAAAATGGTGATGTAACAGCGTTATGCAAAATGTGACGCCAGGTCCTTTTCTCTAGCTGGCTTAATATTTCGTTTTTTCATATTTCTTTGCGAAATGGGTTTTAATACCTCAGTGCACGGTTTTGGTAAGAGAACTATTTTTTTAATGCTTAGAGCTGCCATAATGGATAGATGCTGAAGCGGTTTGTTGTGGTAGGAGTTGTTATCGTTGTTGTCGTAGCCTCATGTTGGGCGCCAAATTATGAGGCTCTTTAGTAGGCTGCGGCTATGTGCCCCAGGTTCGGCACCAATTTGTGAAGCGATTTGTTGTGGACGTCAAGTGGCCTCACGTTGTGATGACAATTTTAAAGTGGTTTGGTAGACTGGTCGCTTCGGTGTTGTTGCCCACTCTTCAGTAACAACAGTTTCTCAGGTTGCAGTCTGCTATTTTGTTCATTCGTACTGAACAGGAGACCGGGAGGAGAATTCAATACTTGAATGAGCAAGCGATGCGACAATACATATAGTAGTTGATTGCACAAATACAATAACGGCCTGAAGCTTAAAATGATTTAAACTATTTTTGGTAAAATTACAATTATTAACATTACAGTAATACAGCCTATTTCGGAACTGCTTACTTTCTGTTTTTCTTATGGAGTATTCACCATTTTTAAACAATTTCAACTATTATATTAACTGTTATTTAATTTTTGTAGTTTTCTCTGATTAAATTCATACAACAATAACAATAATCCACGTTTCAAGGAAAAATAATATGATAATAATAATTAAAATTTAAACATAAAAAATAGGTGTGGTATTTAAAGTTTCAAAATAAAGGAGTAAAACCCAAAATTTACTCAACATTCGTTTAAAACTGTGCCTCGCATATCATAATTGACGCGTTTTTGTCTAAACTAAATTTATGTTAATTAGATAGTTATTCAAACTGAGAAGTTTCAAAAAGAAAACCCTGTTATGTGCAACCAGTACCTAGCTGTTTGATTATATTTTGCACAAACCATACACACAGCTAGAAAGAAATGTTGTTTCGAAACGTGAGCTTTAAAAAACTCATAAACTACATAAGCGAATCCAAAAGAAGTGCTTTTCCCTTCAAGGAATTTTCCAGTTTTCCCCTATTCACACTTTTCGAGTACCTGGCGTCGCGCTTTGCCTAACGTTTTTACCCCACGATTCTGTACGCACCAGAAAGGAAGAATTACCGTGACATTTAAATTGCTCCATCTGCTTGCGCTCTCTTTTATACTAATGGCTGTATGTCTTTTTCCCAACCTTTACTCCAGCCTATTTTTCTCCTTCTGTCTTTAATTTTCTCCTTTCACCTCTTAGCTTTCAGGCAGCGCTTTTCGTGGCATATTATGAAGAGAAACTATTATATCTCTATTTCCAGCTCCGTCACTCTTTCTAAGTTTCCTAGAATATCTTATGTTTCCTTAGAAGCGTATTTAACTCTAGCTAAGGAGGCCTGAATGGTGGAACGTGCAGGTAAAAACAAATTTAATATAGGTAAGTGGTATTCATACTACAATATGCACACTGCGCCGTGACACTAAATTATTTGCTTATCGATTCCATCTCTGTTAAGAACAAGCTACTTGGATTTTTGCTCTATGCTGAAAGATGTCGGTCCTGGTGGTCTAGTGGTAAACATGCTTGCCTTTTAAACCCAAGATCGCGGGTTCAAACCCGGCCAGGGTCGATGGATTTTTTCGGGTGTAAAAAATCCTAATATGGCATCCTTCGGAAGGGAAGTAAAGCCTTGGGTCCCCTGTCGTACATTTACAGCACGAAAGAGAATCTCAAGCTTGAAAGAAGAGGCCTCTGTGCAAAATTTGTCGGCCGTTTCACGCTCTGAGTAAAATGGGATGCTGATGATATGAGATGTTAAAGAGCGTCCGTAAATAAACCAAATCAAACAATTAGGCTGAAAGATGGAGTGCCAAATAGATTTAGATGCTAACTGACTCCGGTATTATTTTCGTCATTAATTCCATTAAGCTCGAAAACAAGAGATATTAAGGAAAGTAAATATCTATATAAGTGTAAGTTAATATCAACAAATGTAAAGTAATCAACTACAGTGCAGTTGCTTTTAGTTGAAACATGGAAAGTAGAAAGAGACAGCACTATAATCCGCACGACAGTATGTAATACTTAACTACCTAATCTCAAAAGCATTGCTAATGAAATTATTGTCATTGCAACTTAGTATTTAAAGCATGGGTTAGGTTGAAACATGGAATTTAGAAAGACATAGCATGATCCACCATTCCGATAATCAGCACGGCTAAACAAATCAGATACTTTGCGTATTTTACTGCTAAAAGTTACAACTTGTCACCACATATTACAAGTACAATTGCCACTAAGAGACTCTGCAGTGCTTTTCAGTCCCTTTGACCGTCATTAGCATGCTCTTCTAGACAGGTCCGGTAGCGCAAAATGGACATGTTTCAACTTAAACCAAACAGCCTGTAATCAATAAAAACACTGCTGTCTTTTTGCCTAATACCAAAAAAATGAACATAAAAAGAAAGCACCGACGCTTGCAACTTCTGAGTTTGTAGTGGAAAGTAACTTCTCTCTAAAACATATTTATATTTTGAAAAAGGGCAAGTCATAATCCCCCCATTTCAATAAGCTCAATTCAAGGCCCTAGAAGAACGTGTGTAACTTGCGATTGATCAGTGATTTCGGAAAGTATAATTCGGAATTGGCTCTTTGCGGAAATTATATTTGGGACTTCCACCTTTGAAAGTAAAAGAGTTGGGATAACGTTCTATCTTGACGATCGCCGTTGCAATAATGAATTAACAATGACGCGATTGTTATGTACAGCGCAAAATTTCCTTTGTTCAGTATGTAGGTATTTAAATCATTCTCTGTTGTTCCGTTAGGTTCCTAATGCATCCCATTTTCGTTCAAACTAATGCAAAATTTCCCTGAATAAAACTTCGCAGTCTGTCGCAGCTGACAGATTCAATCCATGATTCAGTTACGATTCCACCGTTTCCAACGTAAATAATATAAACTAACGCAGTGGTCTCTACTATTTCGAAAGTTTCTAGCTATTATGAGAAATTGAATGTATGGTGAGTCAGAATACATTATCAACTCGATTCTTTCTTTCTTCTTCTTTTCTTTTTCTCGTTTTTCCTTCCGTAGACTTCTATAAACATGCCATCATGATTCTACGCCTCCCCTATCGGCTGTAACCCAAAATGATTTAGCCACAACACGTACAGATTCTTTGGTTACAAGTGTTCCATGGTTAAAACTGTAAGCAATTATTTATACTCTCTTTTCTTCTATTACTCTTCATCCCTGCCTCTAAATTAGAAAACTACCAAACAGTGTACGTTTTGTGTTATATACTATTTGTAATCGCACTTTTTGTTTCCTCATTCATGTTGAATCACTGGCATTAATAGTTACGGCTTTTTGTCACACTTTAGAAAGGCTTAAACGATTATTTAAATCATGTTCAAGTCCCAAGGGAAAGAACAAAAAATATGTACAAGGCCTTAACATGACAAGGGCGTTATGGAAAAGCAATTACATCAGTTATACCTTTTTGGGAGTGGCAACTGACGGACAACAAACCACACAGCCTGCTAGTCATTGCGGTCAGGTATGACACACACACATAAAAAAAGTTAACGCATATACAATTTATAATACTTTAGTTGTTATTGCATTACAGATACATTAAGCTAGGTTTCTTTAATCTGTCTTTATATACTTTTTTCCAGAATGAATTCGCACAATTTGTTTACTTTTGAGATTGGATATACAATCAACGCGTGCTATGACATCATCATTATTAGACTCGTAAAGTATATTGGCTCCAACTGCGGGTTCGAATCAAATAACATTAGATTAAACTTAAGCTGCTGGCTTATTGTTAAAATGAGAACGAAACAAAAGAGATAGTTTGCATTTTTTCTGTACAGATGCAATTGAACACAGAAAGAAGTAGGAAGTTAATTGCTTCCTAATGAGGAAAACGTTATACATAGCCAGCATAAAGCGATTGACTGATTGAGGTATCACAATTAAGACGTCTATAGATCGTACACGTCGAGTTGTTTGCGAACAAAACTCTTAATACAAGTGTCATAAATATTTCTAGATTTTTAAAAATCAGTAATTTCTCAATATTAACTTGTTCTTGATTTACTATACACAGGCAAGAAAATGCTATTAACCAGTGGCAGTTCGTGGCCCTTGTAAAAGGGCGGGCCAGGGGCACACCCAAATAGCGTGGGGAAAGGTATTTTTTATCAATATTTATATTTCTCCCCATTTCTCTCATAACTGCAGCGCCATCCTACGCTTGTGCTATAACTTATGGTTTATATAGAACTCTTCTAATTCAGCTGTTAAAGTGCACCAGACAATTTAGAAACAATATTGAATTTTATGAATCTTTAAACAGGTTTACCCCAATGATACCTTATAATGTCACAACAGATTGTGACATACATGTAATGTCTGTCGTTTCTTCGGCCCGTATAGAAGTGAAATTTGCCTTTTCTATTTGTTTTATAATCTCACCCCTATAGGCAAAATACGTTTTTCACTTCACACGCTGCCAGCCAAGATGTTTTTTCCAAAATGTAATAATAATAACAACAACAACAATAATAATAATAATAATAATAATAATAACAACAATAATAATAACAATAATAATAATAATAACAATAATAATAATAATAATAATAATAATAATAATAATAATAATAATAATAATACTTTTGTGCCGTTTTGCTGAGTTAGCTCCTATAGCTTTCGGTTGATGAGGTCCTAATAATTACTCTTCCAACTTAACAGTTAAACTTCAGACGCAAGTCTTCAATAAAAAGTCCACTTTACTCATTACCACAAAACAGATACGCTTTTTGTAACGTAACATATAACGCTGTAAAAGTGAACCTTCCATTTATGAACAGGGAGGAAGCCACCCAATGTCAAAAAAGTGCGAAAGCAACCCCTAGTCAGTCATGTGTTGTGTCAATAACTGCTAAGAAAAGAAAGAATGCCGAACGCCGGCCATGGGCCGTGCTGGCCCGAGAGATCGCAGAAATAAGCATGAGAAAGGCCGATCCATCTTGGAGAAATACAAATGTAAGTCCTTGTAAATCTTTGCTCACACATGATGGTATAAATTTAAAGCGTACAATTTTCCGGGCTGGCCCATGAGCTTCCCTCTCTAACGGGGGACCCGCAAGCTACCGCTACTACAACAGAGGGGAATTTCACTTATTCGTAAGACGCAATTAAAAACTGACCGTTTATAAAGCGCTGTTTTCATGTATAGTTTGTTTTAAATTGATCCGTAAAACAGAAAATGGTAAATAGGATTTTCTTTGGTGGGGAGGGGCGGGGCCCAACTAACTCTTATTGATTAACATTTATATTTTTAATGCTCGGAATGAAAATATTTCAATTCCTTGATCACCAAATGATATTTTATGAAAATAATGCCCTCAGTCACAGAGAGGAATGTTTGTTTGCTGGAATCTGAGGCGGTATTTAATTATATTTAATTTTTTCAAGGTTGTGACTGGGTTTGGATTCCTTTTGGATAAGGTGGTGATCGAATTTTGTATCTCAGGGGTGACTGGTCGAACCTCCATTCAGTACCGCAATATAGTGTTTCTTCCTCGGCTATAAGCTCAATTTATTAGCTGAACGTTTTTGTGATGCACTATCACAGGGAAAGGAGATGATAAACAAAAATATAACACTCGTATTTCCAGTTTTCACAATTTATTAACATTTTCGCTTTTATTTCTATCACTTCTCCGTTTCACTTCAGCACCAAGTGTCAAACAAGTAACAAGTAGTGTCCTTTGCAACCACTTTTATTAATTCGCCTGTCCGTCGGTCTTGACGCTATAAATATTTTCAGCATGACTTTCTAAAATGTCACGTGATTTACTCTTCCTACACCCATCTTCTTTTATGCTAATTTATTATCGTTTAGTTCTCATTGGCTATCTTCTAAGATTTTGTTCGGGTCCACCCACGGCAAAATCTTAAGCCTTAGATTCTTGACTTAAATAATATATTAAAAGAGAGCCGTAACAGAGGTTTTATGATTCCATTTGGATATTTATTGCCTGAGTTTTCCCTGCTCTGCTAACCAAACTATCACTCGTTTTTTCCAAATTCCTGGGATCGCGTTTTGTTCAATGTCTGTTTTCCCAGTTCTAATTGACCTGAAGAAACTTTACAAAGAAACCCTCTTGTTCTAAAAGGTTACAATACGTGCCTTTTCGGGGAAACTTTCCCTTTCAATGATATTTTGTTTGCCTTCTTTCTTATTCTTGTAATAACATGTGTAAACCATATGTCCAAGACCCTTTTGGTGAGTACATTATATATTAATATTATTTCTAAGCGGGCCTGGGATCGATGCTAGACAATATTTGTCTCAAATCCGATGCGACTAAGACCATAATCATAGCTCAACATCACTTTCGAGACGAACACCTAAGAACCCACCGTCAGATAAATCTATCCAAGCATGAGATGTCCAATACAAAGATTATTTACCTGTATATGGGAAATCAACCGTCGGGGTGGAGCATGTGTGACCCGAAAAGCATCCAAATTTAACATTTTTAAAATAAACATTTCTGGATCTATTGATGCTTTCATAGTAGCTTAATATGCATGCAAGCACATCGTAAAACTTGGGAGATTTTTTGACTAACTCAACCTCTGAATATCTACCAATTACTTTCTAAAGAGAACGAATTAAAAAAAACAGCTAAAATACTGCAGAATAGAGCTACAAATTTAAACATCATTTCATCTCAAAATAAACGTTGAAATGCGTTATTTTAATTTGTATTTAAACTAAATTAACCGTGAAAGTTTTTGGCTATTTGTTGCATGTTATTGTCGATCGTGCACACAACACGCTCTTGTCAAGCTGTTGCAGTTTTGAATACACGTTTACCTGATGTGACTCGAGGCTTAATCGATGTATTTATTTCAAAATCTCAGGTCTCAACATAGTGCGATGATTTTATCCAGCAGCGCGAAACTTTAGTTTATGTGCAGGCGTGCGTTAAGCCCCTAGTCTCATTACCATATTATGTTAAGACTTTGTGAAACTGTAACAGTGTGAGGACAAAAAAGCAGCAGATATTGTGGACTATATGGTGTTGCAGTGCAGCAAGTTGGCTGCTTTCCAGCATAGGGCGCTATTACACCCCTTGGTAATTAGACTTTCCCGCTTGACATTGTTGCCTTCCGTCACTTGAAGAGAGCTGCCCCTGTATTCCTCTGTGGTTTTTTGGGTTGAGGGAAGGGCTACTCTACTGACGTCACAGACGGCCTTTTGCTCACTCTGAAACCGGAACATATGCTGGTGAGGGTGCATATCCCAGAAGAGTAAACTGTCCTTAACCGTTCACAGGATATCACAGTTCAGAAACAACAAGAGTTTAAACAAAAAGTCAGAGGTTAGGATTTGCAATATTACATGTTAAAGCTACTACACTCATTCGCCCACACCAGTAGCTGAGATGTGATGAATAATTTCCCTTACACAGTGCGCCGCTTAAGTATGCATTACTGTGATTCCATTTCCGAGCCCTTTTTAAATCCCCCATGTGCACTTTACCTCCTCCATATATTTTCGCCGCTCTGCGTATTTTGTAATATTAATACATGCTGCAACAGTAAGGAGACCAACCGGTAGTCGGGCCTGGTGGTCTTGTGGTAGCCATATTTGTCTGGTAGATCCAAGATAGCGGGTTCAATTCCGGCCAGGGTCTCTGGATTTTTAGGGCGTAAAATTCTAAACATGGCTTTATTCGCAAGGAAAGTTTAGCCAAGGGTCCCGTGTCATAGATGTACGGCACATAAAATAACCTCAAGCCTGAAAGAGGAGGCTTCCGAGCAAAATTTATCGGCCGTTTCACGCCGTGAGTTGAATGGAACGCCGATGACCTGAGATGTTAAAGGGCGTCCAAAAATAAACCAAATAAAAAAAAAACACCAAACTGCTTAAGGACAATAAATGCATGCATCGAGAAGGAAGTCAACATTTTAAAAAGTATGGAACGAATATGCAGCGGTGCTCCTCATATGGAAAAATTCCCTCTCACTCGTGATTCTTAAAATGTAACTTGTACTTTTTGAAGTGTCCTCTCATTGTATTGTCTTAAATGCTACACCATTTGCTCCAGAAAAGCAGAATTACCGTAACATTTAAATTGCTCCATCTGCTTGCTCTCTCTTTTATACTAATATTTGTATATCTTTCTCCCAACCTTTATTGGAAAATATAGGCAGGAATATATAAAGAAATCTTGATAGTTATTATCAACATTTATTCTTTTAACCAGTCATTTATCACAATTGAATAAAAGGTATAAAGTGTTCACTGTTTTAACAGTCCCCCTACTGTGCTGTGTTGTACATCACCATTGGTGTGCTCGACGCAATCTTCATAAAGACGAGACAGTAACTGGCTGATAACGAATGTTTTTATAATGTTTTCAATTTCATTTATGACAAAACATTATTTCATGAAAGAGATCGAAATTTCATAAACTACATAGCGATATAAACTAATCCAAAAGAAGTGCGTTTCCCCTCTAGAAAGTTCTCCCATCCCACTTTTTGAGTACCAAATAAACAATGCTGTACATTGTAAAAGTTTCTCCGTTCCATCCCTACTGAAATATAATTATATTGTATACTTATGTAAGGCTAATCATAATATTTCATGTATTATAATTATTCATATAGATATCATATATGTGTAATACGACATAGTACTAACGTGGAGTTGAACGTTAACAAAAGAGAAAGCTCCTTGGTGTTTTGTACCTTGGAAAGCCAACAAAAAGGTCATAAAACTCTACACAACAGGGAGAAACCCGGGAGACAAGTGTTATGCTACTTTTTAAAAGCACTGCCAATGTACGGTTAATAAACTCATATACTTTTAAATCTTTTGGAGGTTTTGACCCCGACAGGTTGCTTTGTTGGCTCTTTAAATCAGCAATGCCAACAAAATGTTTTAGACTTTCAAAAATAACGAATGGAAAGTTGGGCAGGTGAATTTAAACAAGTCAACGTAAAATATGTATTTGAAATTTTAAAGATAGGCGCGAAGATTGCGCGTGCCTTTATGACCACGTGGCAATCGTTAACCAGATTACTTGATTTGCATTTAATGTATAAGAGAGCAGTTGCTCGACTGGGGCATTCAGTTCGAAGCAGTTTGCAGTAGCAGTTCACAGTACTCATTATAAGTTCGATTTTTAGTTTCACGCGCTGCGGCACTCATCTGTAAGTATCACACGCGGAAACCAAGTTTGTATCGGCATTGCTAAGTCTATTGTACGCAAAATATCACAGAAAGGGAAAGATTTTGTACATTTGCAGTAAGGGCAAAGTATTACCAGAGCCGGGAAGTTAGGTAAAACACCTTATCTATCTGGGTGGATATACTCGTATTTAAGATTCAGGTAGAAGTGAAAATGTTTCATTACATTTGAGGTCGGTAGGGCCAGTTTTTATTTATTTATTTATTTATTTATTTTTACTTTTGGGCTTCTGCTGCAAATTTTAAGGTTTAAAAACTTTTTTTTCCCCTGTTATGGATCATTATGGACTTTTTCTGTTATATTTACGCACTTTAAAAAGAACATAAAGAAGTTCAATATATCGAAGTGAAAAAAGTTATAAAAATTAAATGCATGATTACTTTACAATAGCTAATGAAAATATTGTTATACAATTATTTTTTTTCAAGCAATCAAAAACTTTCTCCTCAATCCACTCACTTAAGCTCTTTAAATAGCACAAACTTCATTAATGAAAGGAACACACAGTTATCTCCGGCAGGAAATAGAGATGAGGGAAGTGCTGTAGTTTGGAATAATTCCTGGCGAAGGACCTTGTATCGATCTACGCAAAACTATTCTAGAAAATAGTTACTTCTCAGCTGATAAATGTAATAAACACTTGCAAACGAGAAATATTAGAGCGGTACAACTTTGCAATAAGCCATCTCTACAATATGTTCAGTACGGAAGTAAGAGAGATACTAATCCGATTCTCCTATAAACGCACAAGCAGAAACCACTGCGCGTCTTTTGCTCATTCGCCAGGACTATTCAAAACTATTCTACTTTGTCTTGATCAACGTTTCCATGGTGTCCTGAAAGGTGAATGTTCTGTTGTTATTGGTATGAGCTCTTCCGAAATAGCCTGTTTTAAATATGCTCCAAACACTTCAGTGGAAGAGAACTTTGTTTTTCCACGATGAAACATGTTCTCTCTGACAAGTGGCTGACTATGAAAGTTGATACCTTGGAAAAAAAATCTTGTTGTTGCTTGTAACCAAAAAAGTAAGCTTAAGTACTTCAGTTGTGAGAAAAAGAAATTATTGTTTTAAATAGTCATTTTAATTAATAATAAGTGATAATGTTCACTGTTTTCACTTTTAGTAAATGTCTATTTTCAATATATTTAAGTGTCTTTTTGCCTGTCTACTTAACCAAAATAAATGCCTGAACTTCCGGGTTCTGCTTATTACACCAGAAGTTTGCAGATTAAGTTTTGACGTGACGTGTTATTATTTTTATACATAAATTTCGTTTTATATTTCTTAAAAACCTATGCATGCTCATTTAATTTTTGCCAAATGTTATTCACAGGCTCAAGCACAACGATCAAAATATTTTGTGAACAATTTTTCTATGTTTCATTCCTGAAGTAGCGGAAAAAATAACAATCCACTATTTGTTCTGTGTATGTGCTGCTACTATCAAAAAGCGGCGAGGTTCAACATTCTTTTTATGTACAACAGCTTGAAATAGTTCTGTTTGATCGGCGGCGAGGCATTTATATTTGTTCACTTGGCAGTTAATTGTTCTAAATCTCCCAAGCTAACTGATGGAGTAAAGGATATTTAAAGAGAGGGAAAATATTTGTATTAAAACGTTTATTATTTACGGAAAGTCATATTATTGTGCTGATTACCATAGCTTCCTGGGCATTCTAAGCATTGAGCAGATTAAATATTCTAAACTTGTCCACTAATGAATTGTGATATGTGTCCCAAATGTTATGCACTCATCTCCCCTCAAAAGTGAGGTGTTTTATGATGTTGTATGAAATTCCGCAAATCCTCTAATGGAATTCCATCAAAGGCCACTTTACACAAAAAATGGTCCTACATATACAAGAGAGTGTCGTTAAGAACGAACAGCGTGCGACACGGCTCATGAAAAACCAACAGATATCAAGGAATTCAAGGGAAGTTCTAGGGGAGTTGACGTCACCCCCACTGGAAGTAACGACACATGACAAGATGAATTGCCGCCTCTGGCGTCTTGTTTGCAAGCATCAGTTTTTATCTACCGTGCTCAGCTGCGGCTCTGGGGGGAAATTTCAGCACTGCGGACAAGCGCAAAGGCTTCTTTTCAAGAAAATTCTTCATTCGCTGTGTGTAGTACACGAGAACATTTTAGAATTATAAATGCCGAAAATTTGGAAAGCACGGCTTTCCTTGATAAACAGCTAATATCAACACTCTGAGATTATGAACTGTATAGTGGCTAACGTTTATTAACCCATTTTAAAACTTAATACTCTACCAGAATTTGTTCGGTACTACAAATTGATTTGTATAGTATTAACACATTTCTTTATTTATTTCAAAACGAATATTATAACTCAAATGTAGAGTATTTTTGGGATGATATGACCCTCTACAGAAAATGTTGAAAATGTTCTGCCTCCTACATAATACATAACTGAACACATCGTTCCACGTTACTGGCCGGCCGCTCGTTGGGGACAGTGTTGTCAACAGAATTAATCTTCTGTGCAATGTTGTGCTTCAGGTCGTACAATGTCTGGGGGCGTGTGACATAAAGCCCATATGAAGAAATCCGTGTTGCAAAATAAAAGATATTGATGGCCACTCGTTCTTGGAGATTGCTCGGTAGTCAACGAAAGTTTCAATTAGCGCCATAGATTGGTTTGATGTATGGGAGATAGCGCCATCTTGTTGAAAATATCCATGACCCAGCTCTACATCGTCCAGCTGCTCAACGTACTCCATGAAAATCCGGCGTCCACTTGGTCAAAAACACTTGCCCCACTATTCTCTGTAAACATAATGTGCATCAAATCCCGACTTTAACTGGATGCATAGGTGTTTAGTGAATGACAGGTAGATTTCAGAGTGAGTGCTACAGTTCCCATAGCCGCATAAACGGAACCATGCTTCAACTGTGAACAATGTGATGGACAATATGCCTGGATTTTTACATAATGAACGCCGTGTTATGTTGTTCCTTATGCAGGAGGGAGGACATTTTCAGAAACAATTTTTTTTAAAAAAATATTGATGCCACATGAACGACATTTAAATTTTGGGTTTCAACCCCTCACTCCTAATAGTCTGATTTCGCTCATTTCCAGAAACTGTCTTTCTTATTTTATTTAAATGATACATACCAAGTTTCACTGAAAAAATAAAAACAGACAAACACACATGACGCCACTGTAAAAATTTTAAATTTTCGCTTTAGGTTAATTCCCACCCCTAATGGTCTAAATTTGCTGGTTAACGAACTTGACGAATCGCTTGTTAATTTATCGTTATATGCCGAGTTTCGTTGAGAAAAACAAAAATTGGGTCCACACAAACAAACAACATTTTTTCCATTGTCATTTTCGGTGCGTATTAAGTAAGATCGATGGAAGATTTAAGAAAATTTTTCACAAATCTTTTCTTGGGTATAATCGCAATAGTATATTGCTTCGGAATTCGCTAAAACGAAGTGAACAATTTTTAGAGCTGGCACCGAACCCAAAAACGGTATTTTCCTAATATTATATTTTCCTATGAGGCTTTTGCAAACCAATGTGATATAATTAATGCTTAAAAGTTACAATTTGTTGTAGTGTTGACCCAGTATAGTACTTATAACATGCAACAATACACCTAAAGTGGTGGGCTAATGGATATGGTTTGTACGTACATAAATCAACATACGACGGAGCTACGGATTTCCTGATTTGTCTTTTCTGAACACTTTGTGTAAAGTCGAATGCTTGATCTTGTTTATGGGCACCACTTGAAACAGAAGAGGATCTGGTGACCAGGGCAGTTGCAGGGAACATAAAAGAGAATCGTGTAGTCTTCAACAGCGATATATAATTCATTTCTTGTTATACACGAATAACAGAGCAAATTCTGAACCTATGTGCGTTTAAAAAAACAATGTCTCATAGGAAAATATGACATTAGGAACACACACACATATTTTATATATATTTGGTACCCGTTACAAGAACTCAAAGTGTACTGATTTAATTTTGTTCACCCTATACAATGAAACACAATGAGTGATAACAGTACTTAATGCTAAGAAAACAGCAATTGGAGTGCTTAAAATTAACCTAATTGTAAGTCAATTATTGCGTTTATAAATTAATGAGATTTAGAATCTGCTGTCAAACGTTCAATGGAAAGATACCACTAAGAGTTTTCTAGATTGTAAGGAACTGGTGTTTGAAAATTATATAACCGTGAACAGCAGAAATTTGAAATGATGCCAGCAACAAGAGAGGGGGTATTTGTTGTCCTTCAGCATGTGCTTGCAGGGTTAGAACACGACTGCGCGTCAAACATAAGGCTAAGCGATTGCTTACACCGAAAGCAGATAAGTTTAAAAAGATTTCACAAATGTGCACGTAATATTCTTGCTACCCTCTTTGTTTGGACATTACAGGCGTCGTAAATAACTGAAAAGGGCAAGCGTTGTGTTATTATTCGTGCTTTTAAATTTAGTGAGGGAAAAGCGAATAAAATGGCACAGTGTGAGTATTGAATTACATATGAAGGAATACAATTACAAAGTATTACATAAACAGTTAGCTACTTTGTTATTCCCTATGGTTCATTCCATACAAACTGCTAACTTTCTGTCACTTTTTTAACATTCTGGTAAAGGGTATCGCAATAGCGAAACTCTAAATGGTAGAACACGAGGTTTATTATGTTTACTAGACACTGCTTGGGTAATAACACAACAAATATTTGTGTTGGGATTAATGCTCAGGTAGGAATAAACTCCCCAGTTTGTGCAGAACAAGTGATGATCACTTCAATACAAATGAACGAACAGCAAGCGATTTTCGCGCTATATCCTCTTGATATACTTCAAAACTCTTTAAAATATTCGCGAGTTTAATATTACGGATCATTAGCAGCATAATATTGTTCGCTATTTTTAGAGACTGGAATTGAAGCTATGCAAGGGAAAACACAAAAAATGCACACGCATCGTTTCAAAATTCCGTTGATGTTCATGCATAAGTGCGTTACGTCACGATGGAACTGGAATGCTTAGGATGATCGCGAACCTTCCCCTAGCACAGCATTTCCCTAACTTATTGCCGTTTTTGTATGTGTGCAAACGGAAGCGGAAGCTAGCTGGCCTACGGGAGGCAATGCCCATTAGCATATGATGCGGAGACTAGAACTGCTTCGCGTGCAACATTCCTCCAGGCGAAATTAAACTTCAGGAACCGCAGAAAAGAGCTGAGCAAGAAACACACGTATGTGAGTAGTGCATTATTTGTAACTTTATCAACCTAACAAACGTTTCTGGTAAAATCAGAACAGACATACATCTTATGCCTTCCGATAAAAAGACCAGCCAGCACACAGAGGAAGAAACAAAATTCTTTTAAAACTCTGCTCACTAATGAAGGAATAACTTATTTATTAACAGCTGCAGAAGGCATACAGCGGGGGTTCTTTAACAGTGGTTAGTGCCCGTTTTTAACACTACAGGCGGTGGACATTGATGATACATGAAATGAAATAGTAAATTAGGAAAGGGTATTTTTAAGGAAGGAAGCGTTCAGGCCTAAGTATAGGGTACCTCCTTGGCATTTGGCATTTATGAGGACTGAGGAAAACCTGGAAAAAAACCTTAATTAAGGAAGACGGTCCTGATAGGATTCGAACTCCAGATCTCGGCCTTTAAGACTTCGGCCACCCATGGCGGTGGCATAGAGAGTGAATATAAGGCATCGTAAGATAGTGACTGAACTTCAGGTCGAGATTAATTTACATTTATTCACTTCATCAATAGTTGCCAGTCTGTCATATGCTATGTAAAAATTATTGCACTTTCTTCAACTATTCTTGCTCAGTTTTACCTGTCTACACATCATTGTGAAGAATAATTTACTTACACTATCCTTCATTAATTTCAATAGATCTGCTCATGTATATGAATTCCGTGTTTATCATTATGTTTAAAAACTAAATAAATAGCATGTTATTTTAGAATGCCATTCTGTGCGTTGTTGTTTTTATAGACGAGCGAGATGTTTTTGCGTTAGAGAAGTCCGAAATGTAAAAACCTGGAACTGTATGTTTCATTGACTGCGTCAAATGTGCATATCAGTCTATGTAACTTAGTCGTCGATTATGTTCCCTGTACTACTGGGTGAGTTTTTCTCCTACACGTGCAGTTGCCTTAGTAAACCCAGCTTTGCAGTTCTCATGTCGTTCCCACGCCTGAAAGCCGGCCGGGAAGCTGGAGAGGGATACGTACCAGTTTACCTCTAGGAACGTATGGAGGAGTACTTGTGTGTTGTGTGACAGTGTATTAAGTATTCATTGGACAGTGTAATACAATGTATTAATTACGTTAATATGATTGAATTCAGCACTGTATTCTCCAAAGAGTATTTATTTACGATTCATATGAGCGTACAGTCGGTTTGTGATGTACAGAGAGTGTTTCAAGAGAAATTCCCTGATACTCACCTTCCAAGTCAAAGTTCGACTCACAGACTGGAAATAAATTTTGTGAAACGGAAAGTATTCTTGATAAAAAACGAACACAGTGCGTACAGTGCTTTTGCACATGCTCTGAAACGTTCCCCTTAAAACTACTTAGACGTCTTTCCCAGCAAACGGGATTTTCCTATTTCTATGTTCGAATGGTTATAAGCTACTGAAGCTATAGCCCAAAAATATGACTGTAGTGCAATAACTTAAATCGGGTGACCCTGCATCCAGGAGTAGATTTTGTGAAAGGATTTTGTGTAAATGGCGGAGAAATTGACCCTGATCTAATTTTCTATATAGACAAATCTGGGCAACGTTAAGTGCTTCTTTTTAGGGTATCCCAGTACTGGATGTTATCTGAATTCTATTCCGGAAAACAGCATTAATTTGTATTCATTCATAAAACCTGTGCATAGATAGGGAATCGCTCGATTGTGGTTGTTGCAGTATAATTCTTTTGTAAAACTTTGGGGGGGGGTAAGGTTTTAAATTCAGCAACTTACTGACTTTTAGCATGGATCCTTAGAATGCGCGTTTTGAATGACAGGGAAGTTTCCAGATCACGTGAAAGTTACTGTTTGAGCTACTTGTTCTTCAAAAACGCGGGACCACCTTATAGGCTATTGAGCATTTGCTACACCATTTCTGATTTCAATTGCCCTGCAAGGAATACAAAGATGTAGCTCTACACGTTTCTTAGTACCGGCGAGCACGGGATTCTACACTAGATAACCTAGGGAACCGGGTTCGGTTGCACAGTTATTAATTATCTCCCGATCATTTCAAAGACCCGTAACTATTGAATAAAACGTTAACCGTGTACAAAACAGAAAGTGACATGCCAAAGATTCTAAATATATAATTACAAAACATTTAAAATATTTAAACATAAAGGAAATGGCATTTTAGGGGTGTTTAAAGGTATAAGACGGTTTAAAGCTGGAGTTCGTGATTTATTGACAACAAGGTCAATGAAAATAAGATGTCCAACCGAAGGTATTAATATCTCTCAGTATGGCCAATTCCATACCATAGAATTGTGAAATACAGCGTTAAGCGAACTGGATATTTTGTAGCCTTTTTTTTTAAACCCTAAACAGCATATATAATTGTTTAGTTTTCTTTTGGAGTAACTCATATGAGATTTTTTTTTTTTTTTTTTTGTATTTTCTCAAAGTATAAAGCAATAAATTTAAATTGCGGATAAATGAAATTATGTTAAATTAAGCAATACTTCCGTAAATATGCTAAAGAGTAAATCACTTGTAAATCCTAAGAAAAAAAAAAGCATAATATCGAAGTTTTAATTGTCTAAGTTATGCTCGGCCCAGAGCTCCATTTACTGCATAATTCCGTTGGCGAGTTGACATACCCTTTAGCCTCATTCTGCCAATACCAGTCACGTCGAGTTTTTTCCACGCATACTGATAGTCGAGTGGCAGGTGTCTAGCAACGAGAACTAACGAAGTTCGAATTCTACTCATGCGTTAAGCATTTTATTTGTCATATTTTGGAAGTAAAAATAATTATTAGTATACAAATGATAATATAACTTCCAATTACAAATTCTTACATGAATATTAGGCATTTATGTTTAAAAACATACACACAAAGCAAAATAATCTTTGTTTTCAAAATAAATATGTAGTTAATAGTTATTTTATTTGAAATAAAGACAATTTGTGTGTGTGTGTGTGTTTTTTTTTTTTTCAGAATATTCATTAATGTGGCATTTACTTTGAAGACGATAATTTTTATGTTTTCATAATATGTTGTTTCTTAATATATATTCAACCATCAGAATTCATGGCCCAAGTTTATTCGTAACTTGAACATGACATGAAGGCAGCATTGTGAACACAGCCTCAGCGAATGCTTCTGATGTTTTGGAATCGGACATTGTCCCCCCTCCCCCTTAGGATGTACAGTATACACCCACGAGGCAAAATCCAAATGAAAGCTTTAAAATTCACCAAACAGTGAGAGCTACTATGCCCTTACTAGTGAGGTACATTCATTTCTTGTTTTAGAAAATAGCCACTGGAGATTCTGATAGTTAGCTATGGAAAATCGCTAAGAATTAAGATGATTTACAATCTGGCAGCACTGCACTGTAGTCATTAAGACTACAACGACAGTGATAAAGAAAGACGAGGAAAAAATTGCAAAAAAAGATTGGATCTAGTCTTAGTGATTGAGCCTGAGTTTAAAACAGAGAGTGATGAATTAATGTTCGGCATCCGTTTAAACTTATTTTAAAGTCTATGGCAGAATTGGCGCCAAAAGAAAGACCTCCGAGCTTCGTACAAAAAGAACAGCGAAAACAAGCACGAAAAGGGTTCGCGCGACGTAAAGAAGAAAGATGTCACACACGCCTTTAAAAATAAAAGAAAAAAAAAAACGGTAGAAATTGGCGTCGGGGGCGATAGATAAAGCAGAGAGAGGGAAACAGCAAAGACAGAGGAAGAGAGGACTAAGATGAATGTTGGTAGTAAAGACACATCAACATCTCCTTCCAGGGTGTAAAGATAAATCAAGGGACGCAGCAACCTCCTTCCAGCTTCTAACTTCTACTTACATATCGCTCCGTATTGTGCAGAAAATTCTATTAGCATTTATATGCATATTGCAACAAAAAACTATATTCTAAATAATATATCTTCTTGTCTTCTTTTCCTACACCTAAGCCTGAAAAAAAAAGTTTCAGAATGTATGATATATTCACTGTTCTTACTTAACGAAATTTCCAGATTCTCACTCATATCATTTAAAAGAATGTTTGTTTAAATATTAAGATAAACGTTTTAATACTAATGATAATACTAATGATAATAAATTGCTGGGAAGTAAGAGGGAATTGGAGAGACGTTCGGTTCAGATTCAAGGATATGCCTAGGCAGGTTTTAGGTTCGCTCATATAGAGAAAAGATGTTTAATATATTTTTAAAGTACAATTTATGAGATAGATGTATATTGGGAGGTGCAACAGACAGTAAAGAGAAGGAAATGCCTGGTTTAGACTGGGTGTTTGAGAAATAATTTTCCACAGGTATATGCCCAATATAAGCATAGGAGGAAGATTGTGTTGAGATGTAAAGGTACTGAAAAGAGGAGGAAGGTTTTATTTAAAGAATATATTTTAAGATAGAGTTGGTAAATAAGAAAATTATTATGACAAGATTCAAATATGAAGAATGGGCGTGATTTTATGAAAAGTAAGTTGAAATGGAAATGGTCAGTGGAAAAGATGGAATAAATTGAGTTTAATTTAAAACTTGTTATCAGTGAGTAATTTTACAGTTAAAATTTATATACTTAATGTGTGCAGATTTGTTTGTTGATTGTTATTTTAAAGGAAGTTATATTTGAAGATGATAAAGTCAATATTAGTCATACATTTATGTAATAATAAATAAGATGAAAGGAAAAATACATGTTTCTTGGATATTCCAGTTGATTACTGTCGTTCAGGTGTGGACTCGTGAGCGGGAGGTCTGGGGTTCGATTCCCAGCATGACCGTCCTCCCTGAATAAGGCTTTTTCCAGGTTTTCCCCATAAATGGCAAATGCCGAGAAGGTACTCTAAACTTAGGCCTGGAACGTTTCCTTCCTTAAAAAAAATTCCTTTCCCAATTTATCATTTCATCTCAGTGTCCACCGTCTGTGGTGTCTCAGTAGTAAAAACGGGCGTTAAACACAATTAAAAAAAGGTGGACTATTAATGAGTCAGAGAGTCTTCCTGTTCATTTGTTTTTCTATAACTAAAGGTGAAAATCCCGCTAAATGTTTATTTTTTATTTTTCTTCCCCCCCCCTGCCCTTTGACACACAGAATATGGAAGATTAGTCTCTTGGGAAAAGTTTTAGTAATGCTTTTGTTGGCGACACTCCTTTATGCTTCTTTGCTTTTTCGAGCAATTTGTAGCCTCCAGAATGTTGAACGAGAAGGCTTTCTGTTGTTTTAATTTTTAACCAAAATATGCATGCAGCAATTTGATAGTACATGCAGTTCAAGGAATCCTGTTCCAAATGCCCTCTGGTATCTTTAAATAATTGTATACATTGTTATTAACACGACAGTGTTGTCACAACTACCGAGATGCGGTGACGCGGATTAGTTGATATATCTCAGAGGTTTCCACGCTCTTTTGCATCCCTGAAGTTAGGCGAATATAAATTTGAAAACAATTCAATTATTCTCGAAAGTGCAGCCGTTTCAGTAAAATTGATGTAACATTTAGAACTTACATCATGGAAGCACAAGAGAAGTTGTTCTGTTCACATGTCGCTGCTAGGCAAATTTCAAGTCACATTTCATGCATTCACTTTTCTCTCTCGGCATTTGTAACTTTGAATATCTCGCCTCCTGAATGTTTAACGCCCTGTGCCGGCTGCTATAGGACTTTGGACAATAAACGAATTGTGTCAATCACTGCGCAGACGAGCTTGGAGGCTGCTATAGTAAACGCAAAACTTGCGGTATGTGAAGGCAAGGCACTCTGAAGGCTCTGTCGAATTCAATTTACTGCTCGCCCACGAGAGATAGCAGCTGCGGTATACGTTTGTGAGCACGGTAACTGAGAATGTGGAAAAACCGACTTAAAATACACAGATGAGAATGTACAAGTGTGTTTATGCAGCCTGTAGAACCCCAGCTAATAAATTTTCACTCTTGCATGGTTTTCATTTCTCAGCCCCGCTTAAAAATTTCACCTAAAATAGTCATTTTTCCAGTTTTAGCCCAAATCCTTTCAAAATGCAGATCAACGCATAACCGTATAATATAATATTAGTTTATAATGTTATTCTTTATTGCATAAGCGAATGTTCTGGAAACAAGCGAAGCGAGTACCGTAACTGTTATGAATGCAACAACTGTATAACATAAACGACTATTATACGCTACTTTTGTATACCAGAGTAAAATATTGATAAATTAAAATAACTATAAATTTCAATTAAACAATTACTCGGAAATAAGTGCTTTCTTTACTACGCAGAGGACTCCAAAATGTATAATGGTTGATAATCAATAAACTTGAAATAAATTGACAAGCCTCAAGTTTGGTGAACATGTGGCTTAGTGTCTAGGATTTAGGTGACCTTGAATAGTAACGTTTGTTTGTTTAGGTGACATGAACCGACGCAAAATGGCGAATGCAAGGCTATCATTAGAAGAAAGGGGGTGATTTTGTAATGGTATTTCAAGTTTGAAAGCATGTCTGCTGTAAAGCGACAATGGAGAAAGGAGTTTCAAATAAAGTCACAGACACGGCATTCGGAACAAATTTCAAGCCGACAGGATCATGAAGGATGTGCACAAAGGACGTTCCGGGCAAACACAGCAGCAGTTGTGTTACAACAATTTACATGCTCATCACTGTGAAACAGCGTTCTCGTGAAACCGGAGGAAGCCGATCAAGTGTCCGGCAAATTTTGAAGAATCAAAGGTGGTGGGTGTATAATCTGGCGAGGAGAAGAAGGCAAGCAAAAGGAGTGTGCTACGTAAATATTAACAGTGTTGCCAGGTTGAAAGTCCAGCGGGCATGCAACATGGGTATTTCACATACACTCTCCGTGTGCAGATAACGGTTCAAGGCTCCCCCCGCACTTCGTCAGCACTTGCTGCATATGAGTATGACCAAGATCGACGAATTGAGTATTTCAGCGGTTCGAAAACATGGTGCGCCAGGATGGAGCGTTTGCAGACAAGATGAGGCATCATTCAAACTGAGCGGTACTATAAACCGATACATGAGCGTGTGCTGGGCCCCTGAAAATAGGCACACCCACGTGAACAAAGCCATCAATTTACCGGGGCTTAATGTGTGGTGTGGATTGTCCTCTCCGGGGTTCATTGCACCATTCTTCTTTGAAGGAACAGTTCATGTATCTCGAAAAGCTGCAATTTTACCTGCGATCCTAGAGCTGTAGGGGACGAGAGATTTTATCTATAACAAGACGAAGTTCCAGGTCACTACCGTGGAGACATCAGAATGTACCTTGATGAAACTCTCCTTGGACAGATAGGCTGAAGAGGTGCTGTCGAATATCCAGCAAGATTGCCAGACCTAACAGCTCTAAGCCTTTACTTCTCGAGGACTCTAAAGATTGTTGTGTATTGGACAAAGCCGCCTACACGTTGAATTTTCGTGTGCAGCGATTCCCCTGGACACGTTACAGAATGTTGTTTTCTGCACTATTCGGCATCGACTGTGCTTGATTGCTGATTATGGCTACTTGAAGGCCTCAAGTGATTTCAATACATTGAACATTAAGCTACACCTTCACCAAATTTGAGGCTTGTATCACAATTCATTACAACTCTATTCATGGTCAAACAGTATATATAGTTTTGGACCCCTCTGCATTTATGAGGTCGCATTTATATCTTTACAAAATACATAATTATAGAATTTATATAAAAAAATTAAAAACCTATTCATAAAGTTGAAAGTGGAAAGCATAATTTGACCTATTTGACATAGAAAATAGATGAAAATACTTCTCGCACGAAAATTCAGATAAAAACCCTTTCGCTAGTAGAATCGAAGCTGATACAGAAATCAAAGCTTGTGAAGTTTTGTTCTCAAATTGTAGACATGAAATGAATGGGGCGGTAGTGTTAGTTTCTTTTATTTTCAAAACGTAAAGAGGCTGCCTGAAGTTTTGATCCTAGCGTACCTCTGTTCACAAAAAATCAATCAAACGAATGTGTAATCGACTGTGACATGGGGGGTCATTTTTGCCATAAAAAGAAAATACACACAAGCGACAGATGTGACCTGGCTCGGTGATTAATATCTGAAAAGCAACAGGGTAACATCTGTGCAGTAGCAAGTTGATTCGCAAATATAAAAATAAATATCACATTAGCGCTCGATCCCCTGCAAAATAACGACATGTAATCCATCACGAATGCGCACAGCGTTGTTCCACCCTGTTCATCCCTCGAGGGAGAAGAGTCTCAGCTAGCTTTAGCTTGTAATGAAAGTTAATTACGTAAAGTGAGGTTTGAGAGCGAGCGGAGAGCTGGAGGTTCCTATTTCATGTTTGTTCACGGGCGTGTTGCGTGACGTGCAGAGACAGTGTTGGATTGTGGCCAGCAATGGCAGGAAATCTACCATTGAGACTCACAAGTGATGGCCTTAAATTCCAGCCAAGTGGCTTCCGTCTCGCTCTCTCTCTCTCTCTCTCTCTCTCTCTCTCTCTTCAGCTGTATGTGACAAGCTCCGAACAGCGAAATACACGCACGCGCGCGCGGGTCTACCGTTCATCTAACTTCGTTATCCATGCTTTCCTTCCTTGCATTTAACAAGCACCAACAAGTGGTACATTCGTTGCAAAATAAATGCACCATGGTTTTTGTGACATGCCATTCAAGCATCCAGTAGTAAACACCGCCATAATGATTCTCTGGTTTCGAAAATCATACTATATTATTAAACTGTTCCAGGGAGGAAAGAGAAACAAAATATAGCGCTGCTTTTTAGAATCTGCTGCTTTACTTCTTCCTAAAATTAGAAAGAAGTCTTTAATTTTGCACAATCTCTTATTATTAGTTTTGTTTTTATTATTATTATTATTATTATTATTATTATTATTATTATTATTATTATTATTATTTAAGAACGTTTTGTAACATTTTTTATCATTAGCGTCTCTTTCAATTCAGGGCGTGAAATGGCCGATAAAGTTTACTCAGAAGCTTCTTGTTTTAGGATTGAGTTTTTTACGTGCCGTAAATCTACCACAAGGGATCAACAGCCTTATTTCCCCTCCGAAGGAAGATATACTTCAAATTATATTTAGCACCGCCACGGGTGGCCGAGGTCGTTAAGGCTCAGACTCGTGAGCGGAAGGTCTGGAGTTCGATTTCCGCCAGGACTGCCCTCCCTGACTGAGGTTTTTTTTCCCTCCAGATTTTCCCCAGTCTTCATAAATGGTAAACTTAGGCCTGGAACGCTTCCTTCCTTAAAAAAATGTATCATTTCATCTCATGTATCATTAGTGTTAATAGCCTGTGAAGCCTCAGCAGCAAAAAGGCAGCTAAACACTATTATTATTATTATTATTATTATTATTATTATTATTATTATTATTACTATTACTTTTTACATCCTAAAGAATCCACAGACATCAGCCGGGGTTGAACTCTGACCTTGGGTCTACAAGGCAAGTATGATTACCACTAAGACACCAGGGCCGACTTTGGAAATCTGTTCTTGTGCATTTAACTTCCTTTCCTTACTGTTCAAATATATGCTTTTGTTTAATTCATCCCCCAGAGAGATTGTTACGTAATCCTCTTCATACTATCACTTTTAAATAATGTTTAACACCCTATTAATACTGAGACATCACACGCGGTGGACACTAATGATACATGAGATGAAATTTTAACTTGGGCAAGATTTTTCTTTTTAAAAGAAGGAAGCGTTCCAGGCCTAAGTTTAGGATACCTTCCGGGCATATGCCATTTATGGGGAAAACCTAGGAAAAAACCTCAATTAGGGAGGATGGTCCTAGTGGAAATCGAACACCAGACCTCCCGTTCACGAGATACTGTCATTCGCCCTTAGTGAGCTTTAATTAAAAATGTTTGGCTAATTTTATTTATTGCTGAGATAATGCTCATAACGTTTATATGTTCATATTTTAGTAAAATGTGATTTGCACGTGAGTATATATTGTATTGTTCAGTGGAAGGTTTGTATGCCCTATAAATGTAATAATTTCTGATATGTTTTCAAATATTCAATAATAATGTCAATTTACGAGGGTTGAATTAAGGGTTCAGAAAGAATTACGCAGTAGGGGGAACAGATTGGCATCACTCAGCCATTTCGTTTGTCAGTAGCATCTTGCCCGAGCAAGAGGAACACTAGTCAATTATGTTTCTGGCGCTTGAGGGCACAAACATGAAAGACACAAATCTAAAACACAAGTGTTGAGTGGCACACAAATTACGCAGAACGGCAAGAAAGTGTAGAAAATGAACCACGAACGTCGACCTCGGATGAACTGAACGAGAACAACTATTTAGGCCGTTTTTATCCAGTGGAATCGTTTGATGGTTTCTAAGTTTGGGATAAGTTATGGAGGTGTTCAATTCTTCATGTCAAATGACTTGAATTACGGCAAAATCTCGGCAGGGTGTGTTTTTCGAATTCTCACCGAGGAGGAAAACGCTGCACGTATAGAAGTGTGACAGGGACTTTAGGATCAATACAGGGATCAAGGAGAAATGCTTCTTTGTACAATAGTAACCTGCAATAAAACACGTGTATACCGCTGTACTCCTGGAACGAAGTAAGCGAGTGTGAAGTGGTGGGAAAGGGGGGAAGCAATTCCTGTCAGCTAGGAAGGGTTTCTTTGCCAGCGTTTGGGAACTCCCTTGGCATTTTGTTAATCGTTTTTCTTAATTTTACTTAACAGTCAATGCAGCATATTACCGCGAGGTTCTGGCTGAGGGGTTTATTGGCCAAAAAGACTTTTAACAATGGATTCCAGAATTTCTTCTCCTCTAAGATAACGTCCGTCCGTACACAGTCGAGTACTGGAACACCTCCCTTTTGTGCAGATTTATCGCCTTGCGATTAACTATATATTTGGAGCGTTGAAAGAAGCACTGGGAGAGACGAAGGTGTGGAAGCATTTGTGCGCAACTGACTGGAAACTCAACCACAGCCCTTCGATAATGGGATTAAGAGTTTCCTTTCCGCTGAGGAAAAATATGTTTGTAAACCGGGAAATTGTGTAGATAATTTCAGTTTTAGCCTCCTATTTAGATTGAAAATAGATATAAATAAACGGAAAACAAACTTTTAAATATGTATTTAGTGTGTATAATTAATTTGATGCTCAGATGGCTGTATATTTACCTCGTTTTTTTAGAGCAGGAGAAGAGGATGAATAAACATGAACTGTCACAAGCAGCTTTCTCTTTTTGCATTAAAAGTTCAACTCCGAGTTTTATTGGTGTTTTTCTGCTACTCAGGAGGTCAAACTTTATGACATATTAAGGACAGCGTTGAGGTGTGTTTATACAAAGTAGGCATTTACCGGCTGGGACATAACTGACACCATGCATGATGTTGGTGCGGATGATGCACTAAAACAATTGGACGCTTTTCCATTAATACCTTATCATCATTCGCTTCTCAATACTTAACTTCTTCAATATGTTGTTTCGGAAATACTTTCACAAACTTTGGTGAGTTAAAAATAAGGGGGAAAAAATTTAAAATATATCTGGAAAGCCTTAGTTGATAGTTGATAGTTCTTGAGTTATTAATGAAAGTTTACCTCAACGCGTTTCAAGGTACAATCTAACAACTTAAGTAACCGAAAATAAAATTCATTTTGTTAAGTAATCGAATGATGTTATCGATGATGCACTTGGCTCATCAGTAATGTATACTTATACGACAAAATATTATTCGCAAAATGTAATAATAGCACTGTTGAAGATTAGCCATTTGTGTGATTTGGTAAGAACTCTACAAAGACTCCATAGAAATAGTCATTTTTAACTCTGGCGTAAACTTTCATTAATAACTCAAAAATTAATGCTTTCCGGACACATGTTTATATGACTTTTATTTTCTTGTTTTGGTAAATTTTCATTAATTACTCGTGAACTAAGGCTTTCTGAATATATGTTTATATGGATATTTTTCTTGTTTTGGTGTGAGGAACTCTCCACAAAATTTGTAAAAGTATTTCCGAAGTACACTGCCTGTACAGAACGCACTTGTAATTAATTTGTATTCTCGTTTATACATTCATCTTTATGCTGTTACATACTGTCTTTCATTATAATATCTGAAATAATTCTGCCATAAAGTTATTTTTAAAATCATCTAACCCAGTGACTCCCATTTTAATTTTGTATGCTTAACCTGGAGATTAAAAAATCGACATTCTTCTCCTTCTTGATGTGCAACAGAAGCAGCTTAAACACATTTTTGAAACTGTCAAAGGCCTCAGTAAAAAATCTTGAGATTTTGAAAATGCTATACTTGCAACCAACCGTGGCATCCCAGAAAATCGATACCATGATCGTCCCGGACGATTTCACACACTCTTTTAAAACATAAATGTAAGTAATGATTTTTCTTCAAAATGTGTTTCAGATTGGGGACACCCCGTAGCAATTTAAGGTCTAATAAACATATGTAATCATAGCTAAATATTACACCTGTCCTGTTCAAAATGCTCCAATAAATATTACTAAAGGTTAAAAAAAAAAAAAAGCAGTTTTAGGCAGTTGTTTAGGAAGTTACTACTGAGTGACCCTGGCCATGATAAGTCAACTCGAGCTGGATACAGCCCAGGCCAAGGAGGGTCAATTTATCGTGAGCCAACTGATACTACAACATTGAATGTTTTACAGAAAGTATCTTTGCTAAAGTGAATATCGGGGTATTGTGACAGTTTTTCTTAGTTCTTTAATTAAATATACACTATTTTAAACTGCATTTTGTTGTTCCTATTTTTTTTATAGAAAAGAATGCATAACGTGGTTTTTCCCCCATCCTCTCTTTCCTTAGCGGTGTTTATTATTGACTGGTTAGAACATATTTCCTCAGCTTATCTTCCTGATTGCCTTACCAGCTGTTTCCACAAATCGGGAAGTTGATCGTCAGTTTTCTTTGAGTAAACATCTTTCGTCTTTCTGGCTTGGGAACCGGGCTAGCTGCCGTTCCATAGTTTTATCCCTGGTATCAGGACAGTACCTCCCAGACGTCCTTACCCCAAAATTAGTTTACAATGGTTAACTTCGATTGTTGTGTCGGTGACCCAAATCTTTGGCGGTCCATGAAATTCGCTTGCTAAACTTTCTTTAAACCAGGTATTTGTTATTATAATTCTATATTAAGTTTCTAAAGTAAGCTGTTGTTCTATTCTTTGTCATTGTTTTAATTTCTTAAAATTTAAAAAGTCACCGAGGAAAATATCTCACAGCACTTTTGTTTGTTGTAATTATAACGTTAATGTGCATTGCCTCAGGTTATAATTTATCTTATGGTAAATTTATTTGAGCAGCGCATTTGTTAAATTTTTAATATCTTGATAAATTGAAGAACATTGTTTTAGAAAGTTTATTCCTTCTCCTGCTATATATGACACGAATATTTACCATGGCCAAATCCTGGGAGTTTTATAACGCCAGTAAGATTCCTTAAAGCGAAGAGCTAAAAGTGTGTGGCACTAAAGGGAGAGTGCTGATATTTGTCGTAGTATCTAGGGCCCATCTTTTTAGTGTTTTCATTAAAGCATGCATGTTCAACAGCGCAGGTCGAAAAAGGAGATTTTAGTTTTAAGTCTACAGACTGAGGTTAGAAATATTGTCGCAGAGAGAATAAGTAATAATCAATTATTAACTTGGAACGTATATTAAAAGATAAGGGAAATAAATACGTTCAAATGCGCTTGGAACAGCACTCCAAATATAGAATAATGTACTTAATTTGAAAAGTTGTGCGGGATATCTATTATCTGGAGAGTTGAGGGTTGGCGAAAGTTTCAGAATATTCATTGAAGCCTGTTTGCACCATCACAGGGAAAACAGTACCCTAACTATCTGAATTGATAATACGCTTGCATTAAGCCATTTTAAAAATAGTTATTTCATGTTTAATCTAATCATAGCCAAAACTTAGACAATTTTTTCTGACAATGTTTACCTTGCGCAAACATTTTCTGTAACTAAAATGAATAAAAATATTTTTCTTTATAAATGACATTTGCGTTCCTAAAAAAGCAAACTTTCATTTTGCAGTAAGCTGAAAGCATTGTAATAATATGGTTTTCTTTTCATTTACCATTTTAATATTTTAATGAAACAAATATAGAAGGAAAGAAAAACATCTGCTCTGCAGCTTATAGTAAAATTACAACATTTCACTACGGTATAATGTGGGGAAGGGACACGCCATGGGCGTGGTCGTAACAGGGTTGGACATTGGAACATCCGGCTTTCGACGATGTTTGTGAAGTTAAAATTAAGCAAACACATTATCCTGCCCAGCGTGTAATTAGTTCCCACTGACAAATAGGAAATCATCACATATCTACACGCAGTGCCTAAGGCAATAGCTAGAGTACAAAGACGAAATAAATCTGCATTCAACCTCGGCTCTTTCGTAATCTCTGCAAATAAACACACGTTATGCCAAAGCTTGTATTTGTGATGTTTACCTAAAATCGAGCAATGCGTTTTGCTGTAATATTTCTGAAAAAAAAAATCATCTGGAATAATGCCACTGTTTCAGTTTCACTTTGCTTCCAAAAAATGAACTGCATTCTTCATTCTAGGTTGATGCGAGTGGTTTGGTTCTTGTTTCTTCTTCCTAAAATATCTTGTACTTATGCTGGAATGATTTCCTGCCTGGAAACTAATTTGTGTTAAAATGAACATTATAAATTCTAAATTATCTTCAACCAGTGTGCATAAAAATAAATCAATATTCACATTAACTTTTTTTCTCTGAATGCTTATTGCTTTTAGGAGTTTGACTCAAAGTAATCTAACAACAAATGAAATCTGTCATCCTGCACATATACATTCACAGCAACAAGGTCAAAACCTGTTTATATTTAATTTAGACCTAAAATAGATGTTTTGTAACAGAGTTTCTTTTACCATTTCCTTGGAATAAGAATTAAACATTAAAAATATAGATAAATATATAACAAAATTCTTATACTAAGTGCTTGGTTTAAAAACCAATAATGCCCATGACAAATAGACAAAGCTGTTAAGCACAGAGTTAAACTTTAAAATTGTAAGATATGAGATAATTTGAGCCATATCTGCAATTGGATTCCTAGGCTTTGTAATATAAACCCATATTCACAGTAGGAATAGATGTAGACACCCGAACCTATTTCACAGAAGCAACTATAATTATTGCAGTACCCAAGGAATGACTCGCCACAATTTATGGATGAAAAATAATTTGTGTTCATAATAGCTATGCGGAATTATGTCTTGTCTTCTCATTCGGTATTTGATGGGACATTTGGACTCCTTCACGTATGTGTGTTTGTTATACCACAATCCACCAATCCCATATTCGTTTTGCTGTGGACACATTTCGTACAACATACACGCAACTTTCTCGGAACGACATTCCACACTCTTGATCAAATTTAGACACCAGTTGGTGTTGCTGTCGTATTTTCGAGGAGTCGCATTCGTTCTTTCTGAGAAAATGTGGGGTCGATTTAAAGCGTCCCTTATGAGCGTTGTAATTTTAATCAAAAGCGTGTATTTTACACTCCTGATGCTCCCAACTTTAGTTTAAAGACATGAAATGAAGAGAATGTAACTCCCGTTGAAATCAAAAATGTTCTTACAACTTCAACAAGGGATTCAGGAATACTTTGAAGTAAATGAGTGAATTCACTCTAAATCATATAAACTAAAGAAACTATCTGTGAAAACTGAAGATATAAAATGCATCTTTCATCTATTTGTGTAATTCAAGTATCTAAACCGTTGCTTGAAGAGAAAGAAGATACACCAAGAAAGTGCTACTGAAGTTTTAAGCTCGAAATCTTGAGACTTTCGTTGATAAAAATACATGTTAATACCAAATTTGAGAAATATTAAACATAAAAATCGAAAATATTCCATTCAATTTGAGTCCATTTAAGTTACAAATGTATCTATTATTAACCATATAAATGAACTTGAAAGATGTAATATTCCATTATTATAATTTTCGAAAGTTTTACTTGGCCGTTGTTACTTAGTTTGTATGCAGACATTTTTTCGATGATAATGACGTCTCCTTGCCGGAGTTATTTTCTACATTTGTTAGGGCAAGGCCAATTCCGCATTAATCGGCCCAGTGACTATATTTTTTTTGATTTTGTATTATTCTTCTAATCGAGAATTCCCAATTGAATTATTTATTCATAGAATTAGCGAATTTATATGCAGTCAGACATTAATAGCTTTGTATTTGAATTATATGATACTTTATGGGAGATGTTTGTGTCAATTTTAGTGTTCTGAAATATTATGTTCACCAAGCAAGTTTTTCTTGTTGAAACATTATATGTATTTCCAGTCTAGTGAGCATCTTTTTAGTTAATTGTTTTAAGGCGGTACCTTGTTGTATTTACATAGTCGAAAGACTATTTTTAATAACACATATAAAGAATGTAGTTGTAATTTTATTATTTTTATTTTGTATGGAACAAACTGGGCTTTCCTTGTTCCGATCTGATGATTTCATAATCCAGCACCTATCCAAAATTTTAAATTGCACTGTATTTCCTCTACTAAAAATGAAATAAAAGGAAACATTAGCACATAAATCTGGTTCTACGTTCAACAAAGAACCTATGTATCTGTCACATTTACGGGGGCTTTTAGCCTTGCTTCTCAGGCAGAAGCAATTAGGAGGTAACATTCTTGTATCTCTCTTCTTGTTGGAAAATGGAAGAGAAAGGACAGCCTGAGGTCTCTTTCAGCACAGGAGCCGCCCACATGAGCTCATTCCACTGTGAACTTGTCTTCTGAACAATATTTCCGATACTGCAATCATATGATCCAAAATACCTCCGAGAAGCAGTTCTTGGAAAATGTGACGTAGTGTGACACACGTGAAGGTTACTCAATGTCATTGCTACGTTTGCTCTAGTTACCCCTAAAACTGCCCAAAATATTTCACCTCTATGACATGTTTATTTAACACTTGTTACTGCCAGTGAATAATAAAAGAATGTTACTTTCTTATTAAAGAATGAGAACGAATATTTGTGTTTAGCAAGAAAGACCCCAGTATTAATAGATTGACCTCTACGTGTCCATAATATTTATATTTAGTTCAAGGGTTGCAATATTTCCAGAACTCTGTGGGATGAGGCTAGGGACTATTTATTTAATACATTTATAGCAAGCTATTCTGTAACAACAACACAGAAAACATAGCTATAAACATTTTCAATCTGTCAGGTCGACTTACGACCATCAGTGCCTGAAACAGACACGGCGTAGCTTTTTATTTTCTTGCGGTAATAACTATCTTTAATAAAGAAATGCTTTAAATCGTTTTATTCAATATTATAATCCAATTTTACGTATTTGTTGCTTATCCTCTTAACTATTTCAAATTATACGGGAATATTTGCATTGGTCACTAGTTCGGCATTCATTCGTCGTCCTTAAAAAGAAACAGAGCATCAAAAAGATAGGAAAAGATTAAAAAAATTGATAATGGAAAAGTTAACACTAAGATCGTGTTTTCCAAATGTAACTTTGAGGCCATTTGCCTTAAGAGGATACGAGCCGATTGTGGAATAAATTTATGGACATAGTAAACCAGCACAGTCGCAATATGCACAATCTATTACTTGAAGAGAAGACTAAATTTACAATGAACATGGCTTAAAATTTAATTTATTATCAAATATTGAAAATCTATATGACCAATTTGAGTACTCATGTTTTTATTTCAATTTAACGCTTTATAAACACCACTATACGCATGCATGCTACCAATTTAATCTATTATCTCTTACTGATAGATTTACAATAATTTAATTAAGCTTAACGAATTTTATTGTCAAGATAATTATTTCGAAGGCGACAGTCTCATGACAACAAACAGGTTTAAAAGCGAAATTAAATCACACCAGGAAAGCGATAGCTTTTACGAGTTGTGTTCGATGACTAATTCTAGAAGAACGAACTTGGGCTTTAATTATAAACATCTAGGCAATTGAGGTTATAAGTTCGAGAAAACAGTCGAACCGAAGCAGAGATGATAGGAATAAAACAAGTGAATGTAGTAGGAAAAAAAAACTATTCAGTATTATGCTAATTACTGTCGGTGTAATTCGGTTGTAATTAATCAATAAAGTATCAAAGAGCTCGTTTATTCTCTGCAAAATGTCGAAATTACCAACTGCACCGCCAGCATTTTATTGATTTTTCCTCCAACTTCGTTACACGAGTAAAACTCCCCCCCCCCCCTTTACAGCATACTTGCCTTCTAAACTCAAGATCGCGGATTCAAACCCGGCCAGGGTCGATGAATTTTTTCGGGGAGTAAAAATGGTAAATATGGCTTCCTTAGAAAGGTAAGTAAAGTCGTGACCCCGTGTCATACATTTACGGCATGTAAAAGAACCTCAAGTCAAAAAGAAGAGGCCTCTCAGCAAAATTTGTCCCCCGTTTCACGCCCTGAATAGAATGGGACGCCGACGACCAGAGATGTTAAAGAGCGTCCAAAAATAAAACAAATCAAATGTAGTTATTTTTGCCTTCAGCTGTGGACAGGGTAATTGATCCATGCGTTGATGGATTGAAGTAAAATGAAATGCCCTATATACTAAAAGTAATTTTTCAATAGCCAGCATTCCTATCTTTGGAACCATTTCATCTAAAAGTGACTCTAAAAACATTAATGGCAAACGACGCTAGTGACATACATAATATTTCAGCGGTGACTTCCATTTTGGTCATCCTTGTGTCCCTTGTCCACGATATCTTAGAACAGTTAACTCCGCCCTGTACCTGCTTGCCCTAGAGGTCCAGTGTTAATGACAATATAATGGTAGGTCATTAAGAATGGGTTGTCTCCATCCAATGAAGTAAAAGACAAATTGCATGTCTTGGTTTCTTGCAAGTCTAGGACGCTTTGCAGGACCTTCTTCCATAGTCCTTACTGTTTTTAAAAGAGAACTATTACTTTGGGGCAATTAAAGAATAATACTTCTGAAATAACAGCAAACATGTTGAAGCTATGCTTAATACGATGAATGAATGTATAAATATACTATAACTTATGCCATAGCCTATGAGGTTTAGCAGGTCGGCAATATCAGCCTCTTAAATTAAAATGTTTGTGCTTCTAATGCCCACTTCAATAATTCAGTCGCTAGATTCATGCCCAAAGATGATGCGTTGTCATTTGAGCTAAAAATTGCTGCAATGGAATTCTTATGCAAATTATTAAGTTAAAAAAATCAATTGAAACATTATTTCTGCTTTAAAATGTTAAATGTATATTTTATTTTAAAACACGTGTAACACAGAAATGTATAACAAATTTTTTAAAAATTAGTTTAATAGTTAAGATGATAATAAAGACCCTTTGTGCTTTTTCTAATGCCATTATTTAAATTTACTTTTGCAGGAGCAAAGAATTGTTGTGTCAAATGCAATTTTAAAACTAGACATTGAAAACTAGTACAAGATAGTAAAATTAAGAAGAAAAAAATGAATGAAATTTTGCATAGAGAGAGAGAGAGAGAGAGAGAGAGACAAGAGTTTAACACATTTTTCTCGATCAAGCTCTTCCTTGCAAGTGAAGAAAGCTCTGAGAGAGAGAGAGAGAGAGAGAGAGAGAGAGAGAGAGAGAGAGAGAGTGCTTTAAGTGTACCTTTTATTTGCTTTTTCTGTTTTCTCTATATATTTCTCCGTTGTTTTTTCCTCTTTGTTTGCTTTTACATCTTTCCCACCTACAAAAAATATCTTATAGCTATTATATTTTTGTTTTAATTTTGTTCTTTGGCCTACAGAGAAAGGAAAAAAGAACGGAGAACTGAGAAAGCAACAGATTATTTTACTATTATTACATTTATCGTTTTAATATAAATAAAGACGATTATTGCCACTGCGGTAAAAATGTTGATAGTATAAATATTGCTATTTCCAAAATTATTTACAGCGATTTTTGTGCTTAATTGTGGCAATATTTTTTATCTATTTTGGACAATCTTCTAGAGGACAGAATTATTTCTAGTTCTCATTTAAAAAAAAAAAATTGTTGGTGATTTGCTGCCATCAAATTAAACTAATATCACATAACCTTTAAACACCAGTGACATACTCTGTTTTCAAATACTACCATAAAAACACCTTGCTGAAGAAGGTAAAACTGTGCAGATTCATAGTGTCTAATTATCGCCCTATAACCGAGGACATAGTCCAACTCTCTGGTATGTCCGTTATACTGCCAAGGTTGTCCGTATTGTAGACTACATCACAGAACTCTCGAAGGACTTTGAGTCGCTGTTCCGTTAGCTATTGTTATTATGCAAGACCTGCTTTTTTTCCCTCTCTCTTTTTCGTGTAGGATAAGGTGAGGTTTATGAGAATTCAACCCAGTCTCCTCCTGTGCACTTAATGAACCAGGGAAATGAACGGTTTCCGTACTTTGTTCATGCCGCGGGGTTATCGTCGCTGATGTACACCGTCAAGCTTTAGGTCATAACGTCGTCACGGAAATATAAACAACAGTTGAAAATATAATAGTAGTATGCTGTGAGCTCTCTAATAGACAAAAAAGTGACACTTCATTTACCCTTACTTCTTAGAAACAGCTCTCTTATGAAAGGAGTTCAAAATTGAGATGTTACGTGTTTATTGTCTTAACGATATATGGCATGGAGACTAAAACGTACAAGCAGTTACCTAAAAAGAGCGAATGAGAGCAAACGATTTTGAACTGAAATGAGAGAGAATATCCTTACAGTAAGCCGAAAATCCGTGATTTGTGTACCGCTGAAACTTCGAATTTTTCTTACCGGATTCCATTTCCAAACCTTACCCGACTTTGTGTAAAAAAAACCCATATACTATAAATAATAAATAAAAATGAACAAAATATGTTTGCTTCCACACACATCATTTTTACGATTATTGCACTGGTGTGACATCTTCATATTTCCTACCAGTGAAACGTGAGATTTTTATTTTCAATCAATCCTAGCCGTATATCGTTGTGAATGTTTACCGTAATCATTTTATCATCTGGATGTACACCGGTCTTCAACTCGTTTTCCCACAAATCCGTAAACAAGAATCGATCAATCTCTTCCACATCTTTATTTAATTCCCACACGTCTATTGTATCTACAGAAAATGAAATTCCTTTATTAAGTTTCGATAGTTGTATATTCAACTAAATAATATAAAATATGCAATTGTTAAATAAAAATAATATTGTTCACGCCATTTCTTTGAATCAGTGATTTAGGAAAATGTATTTCTAATGAAAGAAAACCATAGAATATGCAATTCGCATTGTTAAATATCTATTTTGTGTTTCTTGTTTGACATTAGTGAGTAATCGAATTGTAGTAATCGACCTTCATCTATTGCACGTCATGATTTCTGAATAGGTAGGAATTCATAAATGATAGATTAAAATTTTTATACAGTTGAAGGAATGAAGGTGTCATATTATAAAACATGTTTTCAGCAACTGAAGAGTAAAGCTTTTTATCATTGGATTGAAAAACGTAACGCAACTCCAGTTACTAAGTATATCTGCGTTACGAGAGAGACATTTATGAAATTCGTCCCACAATGAAATTTGATACATAACACTTTCACTTAGGAGAAAATATTGATTTATTTTATAATGCAACATATATGTTATATTCATTTTAATTCTATTCGTGAAATAGCCCCTAATAACACTAAGCTCCTGAATTTATCAGTAATCTCAGAGATCTTATTATATTACTTGTGATAAATCAATTTAAGATCATTGCAGACGCTTATTGCTAAATTCTGTATCGCCTTGTCTGTAACTTGAGATTCACAAAGAATAATCTTCCAGATTTCACAATAATGACGATGCAGTGGCGAGAATTGAGAAATATTGATGTAACATTTGAAAAAGTTGTGTTAATCATATTTTATTTAAGAGAAGGTAGAGGATTGTTCGATTAAAAATGGCCATACTTTTTCAGGTACTATTTCTCAAAATAAAATTTACCTTCATAATATTTCCTTAGCTTAATGCGTAATGCACATGTGGTATGAGATTCATTGTTGTCACTTCCGATTAACGTCTGTGAGAAGTATGCTTGATCAAATGGGACAAGCGACGAATAATATGCTACTTTGAAATGTCGTATTTGTCGCAATAAATCTTCAGCTGAGACCTGGGCATGTTACGGGAAACTTATGAAGAGTTTGTCCTGATCTATAGCAAAGTTCGGAGGTGTTTTAAAATGTTTAAAGATATAATTCATTGTAAGGTGGTTCCGATTCAACATTTTTTTTTTCTTTATCGGAAAAAAACTTAAAACTGCTGTTGTCATTATGCGAAAGGATTGTCGAATAACTTTACGAACATTTTCTGAAAGTATTAAATGTTCAGTGAGTCTATCCACACATTAGTAATTGAAAAATTGCACTTGAAATGTGTTTGTGCACGGTGATTCCCGAACAAAAGGACATTCGCGTGCAGGCATGCATGCGGTTGACTTGTTGATTTGGTGTTTTTACGGATGTTCTTTAACATCTCAGGTCATCAGCGTCCCATTCTATTCAGGGTGTGAAACGGCCGACAAATTTTGCTCAGAGGCCTCTTCTTTCAGACTTGATGTTGCTGTATATCTACGATACGGGACGCATAGCTTTACTTCCCTTCTAAAGAAAGTCATACTTAGCATTTTTACGCCCGAAAAATCCATCGATCCTAGCAGGATTTGAACCCGCGATCTTGGGTTTAGAAGGAAAGTATGGTTACCACTACACCACCAGGACCGATACATGCAGTTGAAGATGATGTCACAGGAAGATGATCAAAGGTAATCACTGCTGATGAAACTTGGCTACATCATTTCAATCTTAAGAGCAAACAGCAAAGCTCTGGGTGGAAATTTCCGTCATAATAAATAAATAAAAATAAAAACAAATAAACAAACTAACTAAATAAAAAAGTTGTTGCTTCTGTTGAAAAAGTTATGGCCAATTAATGTTTCAATATTAAAAAAAGTGGTTTACCTGCAGTCATATCTGCACACAGCTGTAACTGTAAAATACTATTAGAGATGCCCCGAAAACTCTGCAGACCATATCACACGCAAAAGACCACATTTCCGTTCAACAAATTCGATACTGTACCACGATAATGCACGGCCGCATATCGCAAACTTTGTTGCTCAGCATCTCGCAAAAATCAATTGGAAGTGTGCTCCTCACCCTCCGTATGGTCCACATTTACTCCCTTACGCCTTTTTTATTTTCCCCAAATTGAAGAAACACCTTCGTGGGAGGCATTGTTCATTATTAGAAGCAGTGGTGAAGGCTGCGTAGGCAATTCTGAAGAACTTGTAAAAAATTATTTCCAGCAGTCTTGCAGAAACGCTGGGACTGATGCAGTTCATCCAACGGGGACTACTTTGAGAAATAACATCAAAATTATAAGGATGAGCAAAGTCATGGTGTCAAAATAAATTATGATCATTCTTAATTGAACAACCCTCATAGATTTTGATAAGGCTACTAAATGTTTTAAAAGAACTTGTGAAAGATTTAACTTTTTTCCTTAATAAAGGGAAAGTCATAATGAAGGAAATTTCCACTTAGTTACCATATAACACACTTAACCTGATCAAAATTTTTATGATACTCAAAGCAAAGAAATGAGATCAACAACATTAGCTATGCCCGTGACCTTTCTTGTTAGGAAAACGTATGCGGTTATCTAAGAGCTGCATGCATATCCTATAATTATTGTTCCTTTTGGTCATTTTTGTTTTGAACTATTATCAGGATTTGTTTGAAACAGACTGTATCTATTACCCTTTCATTTAAAATTGTGGACAGCTAGCTATGGTTGTTGACAAGAAAACGTAAGTGATATAGTGACCTGTTTCACAAAAGCTCGTAATATATTAAAATAGTCTCTATTTTAAAGTACGTGTTTCTAGAACTTAAGAGCATAAACTACTAACTACCAGACGTGGCAGACTGATATAATAAACGTAAGATTTTATTTTATCAGTGTTCTGCTTTCACGAAACATTTGGTCTTATAATATTACTTATTGTTAATTTGTAGAATTCTACCCGGGAATATCGAACGGTGAATTTAAATACTAGTGTACATATTTTAGTTTGGATATTGGTTCTGTCAATTGAGCTCGACTCAATTATAAAATGAATTATAAAACATTTTAAAGGTTATTTAAGCAATATGTGGTTTCAAATCGCCCGCCAATTCTCGTACTTCTTGAATGTTATCACCTGAAATAATAACGTAGAAACTGAGCTTCTTACACCATTATTTGTAGATAACAGTATGGATGGCGAATATGAATGTAAAATAAAATCACTTTACATTGTACTTTCTTGATGTTTGGCCAAAATGTGTCCCTCATATATGCGTAATCTTTCTCTGATGTAATTAACCCCAACGCTTTCACAGTTTGTATTATTATTTTCCTCATTTCGGCTTTGTTTCTCTTCGTAATTTTGTCAAAAAAATTGCCCAAATAGTATTTCTTTATACTCATTAATTAAATGTAGCATTCACTTTGTTTTGAACAGTAGATATTCTTTTCTATGTGGTAGACATATGCTATATCTTGGCTTGAATACACCTACGATTTAAAATACATGCCGCGTAAACAAAATCGCATCGACAAACAACCCATGGAATAATAAATATCCCCAAAACAGCCTTCTCGACGCTCGGATACAGTCGCTACACTAGTAATTTTGACAAGTGACTAACGGCAAAGTGTTACCATTGTACCATTGTGGAATAAATGCTCGTGAAATAGGTTTTATTAGATCTTGTGGAATTACAGCTAGTAACTAGTAAACTTGTAGACCAGTTGTTTCCAGAAACAGGGCCCAGCAAAGTCAAAAGCATAGCATAATCGTGTCAAATTGTTATAAATGTAATGGAAGTTGTATTTCAGGTCATTAGTTATAATGACAATAAGTTACATAACAATTAAAATGCATTATATCTTTTTGTGGATTGTTTCACATGCTGAGCAGTACAATCGTATTCATGTACTTCCTTCAATGAACTGATCTTTCAGTTGCATCTGTAATGAGTGTGACGTAGGAACTTTGTTATTGAGCTCGCCACATCTACTTAGCTATTTGGTAAAAAATGTCTTTCGTATGGTTGAACTTACGACATTTACGTAAAATAGCTCAAAAAGAACTTGACTTAAAAGACGTCCTAATGTACCAAAGGAACGCTTCCCTAGATGTGTACAGTCATGTGCAAACTTTTGTTCCTTTGTCTAAATATATTCTGATAAAAAGGAAGCTAGTCAAGTTGTGAAAAAGCACATTATTCCACTCAAAGGTTTAACATGTTTTCTTTGTTACGTTTACATGATTCCTAACGGTATGAGACATTTCGAAAACTTCTAGCGGCTACCATATAATTATATTCGTAGGAACAGCAAATGCACCGGCAACTAACGCGGTCGGAAAAAGCGCAACGCCGCAGTTTAATCTCCGGTAAAATGCAAGGGGAACGTCACGATTTCAAGCATATAAATTGACCTTTCACGTGCCGCGCATCGCACGCGAGCTTCATGGGAAGAAGACGTGAAATAAATAAATGACATTGAGGATAACTCCAAAAATACACAGCATTTCCCACGCTGCATCATCTTACTAAGCACATGGTCTTACTTCGAGCCCGTTCGAGCACAGAACGTCAAAGATTCCCACAATCCAAGGGACCATACTTTACTCGCTAGACATTTTCCGTTCATACCTGCAGAGGTTCATCAAACGTTTTCTGGCCGTCTATTTCAATTATCTCTCTCGATTTTTGAATTTACACCTCAAGTGTGAAGTACTTTAAATGAAAATACGTACTTTTTAAAATGATCGCTCTTTGTTCTGCCATATATGTACAAAGCTACAGGTTTTCATCGTATGTAAGATACTAAATTTGAATTTTCTAAAACTATATTTGTTTCTGCATCGGCGCATATGAGCAGTAGAAACGGATTTTTCATGTGATAATACTGAATAGAAAAATAACGAAAATAATTTTTTTATGTATGCAGAGGGTGGTGGACGAGTTTAATGCCGAAAAATCCAGCAAGAAATCTCATTAAACGTAATGCAATTGGAAAATAGTTTAAGAAGAGTGACGAAACAGTCAATATTTAGTCCTATTTACTCTAATGGAGCGGCATACTTCTACTCGATGGATTAAGGAAAGAAATTCAGGCAAACTGAGAAAATAATACTTTAGCCTGACATGACAAGTGAACCAGTCAAAATGCAAGTTAGACTCAAAGAAGAACAGACGTTGTTCGAAATATAGCAAAAATTATGTGACTATTAAGTGTATTATCTATTTCCTAGTTCTTGTTATACAGAGTGATTTATCTAGAACTAACACCTTTCTTTCTTTATTTACTTCAAAACGAATGATGTTAGCCAGAACGTATTATACCTCAAATGTAGATTAATTTCGGCAGATTATAAAAAATGCTGAAAAAGTCCTCCCTCCGGCATAAACCACAACTAACTTGTCGTTCCATATTACTAGACCCTCGTTGAATGACTTTGTTATCAATATCATTAATCTCCGGTGTAATGTTGAGTTTCAGATCGTCCGATATCTCGGGCGTGTGGCGTAAACTCTGTCTTTTAAATAATCCCATATGAAGAAGTCCCCTGTTGGCAATCAGGAGATCTCGGTGGCCACAGGTTCTTGGAGATGGTACGGTCGTCAAAGATGAATTGATGGGGGCATGTAGCGCCATCTTGTTAAAAATATCCATGATCCAGGTCTACATCGTCCAGTTATTCAACAAACTCCACGAAAATCCGTCGGTACTCTGTAATGTCCACAAAGAAGGTAAAAAAATTCGTCCCCTTTCTGTGCGGATATTGCACACCATACCCCGACTTTAACTGGGCGCATAGATGGTTCATTTTGGACGACCCAATAGCTGAGTTCTGTGAGTTCGCATAGCCACATATGGAACTACGTATGCTTCATCCGTAAACCATGCGACAGACAGTATGCCAAGGTTTTGCACAATGAACGACGTGTTGTGTTATGCCTAATGCAGAAGGGAGGACATTTTCAGCATTTTCTCTAGAGGTTATTAATCCCCCAAAGATTATTTGTTTTGAAATAATGAAATGTGTTAGTTCGATATAAATTCAAGCTTGTGGGGCAATTCTAGAATTTAAATGACTACCGACCTTTCAATAGTCCTATTCAGCGAGGACGGGCGTACAGTGTATATTAACGAAACCAGTAAACTAAAGCTCTAGGAGCTAAACCTGAAGACCACCAGAATCTGCAAGAACTACCGCCACACCTCCCGGTTAGATTTAATGAGAAAACAATATTACTAAGCGGTTCAAAGTGATTCTGCTAGTGAAAGATGCCCGTGGTCATAAGATTTAGGTTGAAAGGTAGCAAGGCAGTGTATAGATAAATGTTGTAATTCCACGAGACGATCTACAGACAGGCAGATAGATAGGTAAATACATCCGATGCAGCAAGGGCGATTGAAAGAAGAAGCAACTGTGATGAAAAATATTTCCACTCGAAATGACAAATATCTGGTTTCCCTTTTTCAGGTTTCTGCACTTAAAGAGAAATAAAGGGCAGGAGAAAAAAAATCTACCTAGAATACAATTCAATTCTCCAATCTTCTACCACCCCCTTTCTTCTCGTCTCTTTCCCCAATCGAGCTCAGTAATTGAAAGTTCGCGTTTCTTTCTTCCGTAAACATCGGAATCGATTTTGAACATGGAAAACAACAACAAACTATTATTAAAACGACTTGCACACAATAAATGAAATGAACAAGCCAATAGGAAATCGTTCTAATGAACATAGAACGGTTTCCTTCCTATTACTAACTTGAATCCTATTTGATTCGACAGAGCAGGGCGATGAAGTATGTCGATATTAGCAATTATTTACCAACTACGAAATATAAAATGTTAAAACTATTTATTTTAATTATAGAAGATAAAAAAGCGATTACCAGAAATATGAAATTAGGGGTGACTGTTTTCTCATTGATGAATTTGGGGAATGTTCACCATAATCACAAAAATCGAGCCCATTATTTTTTTTCCATTCCGAGAATTTCTGAAATCTTGAAATGATTCTGACATATGTGTCATTTTTCAGACAGAATATTCGAAGATTTTGCTGGTATCGATTCGAATTTTCTCAATATTTTGCACCTGCTAAAGATGTGAGGAATAAATATATGTAGTAAAAATTCTTCTAGATTCAAGAGTTTTTAACACCTTATCAACAATACATATATTTATTTACATATGATATATGTCGGTCCTGGTAGTGTAGTGTTAATCGTACTTGCCTTCTAAACTCAAGAACTCGGGTTCAAACCCGGCCAGGATCGATGAATTTTTTGGGCGTAAAAATCGTAAGTATGGCTTCCTTCGGAAGGGAAGTAAAGCCGTGGGTCCCATGTCGTAAATTTACAGCACAATAAAGAACCTCAAGCCTGAAAGAAGAGGCCTCTGAGCAAAATTTATCGGCCGTTTCACCCCCTGAATAGAATGGGACGCTGAAGACCTGAGATGTTAAAGAGCGTCCGTAAATACAACAAATCGATATATGACGCCGAGAATATGTCCAAATACGCTGAAGGCGTGTGATAAGAAGGAACCAGTATCCGAGAGCGAAAACGACACGAAAGGGGGCTATATAAAAACCAAATAAAGCATCCTACATTAAATAGAACAGCAAAGACAGAAGGTAATATTTACAGAACGACATTTAATAAAAAGCTCAAAAAACTGAAATTAAGTGTAATTACTAGGTACTTCGGTTTGCTTTGATTAACTGGAGTGTGAAACAAGTCTTTACTCCGAGCACATGTGGTTTACTGGTAGCGTTTGTGACTGCTATTCCGAAGGTCCTAGGTTCGATTCACGATCATGTAAAACTGTGTGGAAAGGTAAATACCAAACTGATTTAAGGCAAGAGCTCCGAACTCACTTGGGCCATCTTTCATTCATTTCTTCATCCTTAGGTTTAAGGACCCCTCTGGTGCATCATAATCACCTTCATTATCAACTCCACTGGAACAACGTAGCGGGTCCCGTCCTCAGAAGTCCGCTGCAATACGCCTTGCCACGCGCTTATGAGAACATTGGGTCAAAAATGAAATCCGACGCAAATATTGAAATTATTTTAGGGGGGGGGGAGGTGTTAGAACTGAAGCTTCTGTAGCGAATCCTTAAAGATACCCAAAGATATGGCGCATGCTAAAACACTTAAATGCACAGTCCACAGTTCGCTGTATCTTTTGTTTATACGACTTATTTATTTTTCATTTCAAGCTTTGGAAGGTTAATGAATCGCACGTTGTTGACAATCTCTCTCTGATACCGTAAATTTCACGTTTAAACGTTTTGTGCTTTGGCAAGCTTTAGTAAGCTTTATAACATATAGTAGAGTCATAGATTCACTTAAAATCACTGTATAATTGCTATACCTTGTACAGATGTTCAAGAGTGTTAATGCATTAGTATTAAGACAGGTGATTACGACATATATTTTTTTTCTTTTTTGTTGATTCCATCGCAAACTTGAAATAAGCTGAAATCACTTTTTTGATCACAATTATGTTTTTCTCATTGCTCACATAATGACACATATGTCGTTTTATTTGTTTTGTAATTTTTCTGCAATTTTGTTTATAATTTGATCGTATTTTATAACATTTCATTCCCTTTTCACCCTTTTGCTTGACGGATTTTGTACACCCCTGAACTATTGCTTGTAATTTTTCAGAATTTTCTTTACTAAAAATACCTTCACAAAATATCCAACATTCAATGAAGGTGAGCCGGAATTCAACAGTAATGATATGATTTATTTAAAATATCTTATAATAATATCCTGCGACGATGAGCGGAGTTTTTTTAAGTTAATGCTGACTGACAAGAGATGATTGCTTTTATTCGAAACCTTAAAAAATATATGTGGCTTATTGTAATTCATTGACTACATCTTATTGTAATATTTGCTTCCTTGCGTGTAGTGTTGAGAGTTATATTTTGAATGATTAAACAAATTCAAAATGTAATAATAAAGATTAATTTATTTTCATGTGTTAAATTTATAACGTATTCAGTAAGATTCTAATTTACACAAAAGAAAATGTGTCAGAAAATTTTGTTTTTAGGACCTTTTAGGTCATAAACATAGTTGGGGAAGTTAGGCAAAATGCCTATTTCAGCTTCTGTTGCCTATTTTAAAGTTAAAAATGTTTGTTTGCCTGTTTTGGATCGTTATGGACTTTTTCTGCGATTATTTACGCATTTTAAAAAGCATATAAAAATTGCAAAATATCCAAGGGCATTATACAAATTAAATGACATGTTCATCTCACAAAATTATCTATTATTATACATTTATTTCTTTTCAAGCAGTCAAAATTTTCTCCCTAGTCCACTCACTTTAAATAGCAGAACCTTCAATAGTCAAAGGAACGCACGGTTACCTTGGGTATACGAATACCAGGAAATAGAGAAGATGAAGTACTGTAGTTTTGAAGAGTTCTGGCGAAAGATCTTGTATCGATCTCAGCTGATAAATGTAATAAACAATTGCAAGTGAGAAAGATGAGAGCGATACAGCTGTGCAATAAACCGTTCCTGCAATGTGTTCAGTACGGAAGAAAGAGAGACACTAACCTGATCCCCTATAAACGCACAAAGCTGAAAATGAACTCGACCAGAAACCATAGCGCATCTTAACTCAATCGCCAGAACTTTTCAGAACTACTTTACTTTGTCTTAATCAAACATTTCCATGATGCCCTGAAAGGTGTTGTAACTGCTTCCGAAATATTTTGTTTTAAATACGCTCCAATCACTTTAGTGAAAGAGAACGTTCTTTTTCCACGATGAAACGCTCTGAGAAGCGGCTGACTATGACAGTTCATTTTCATAAATAATGAGTGATATTACTCTCTGTTTTCACTTTGGATAAATGCCTATTTTAATTGTATTACAGCCTATTTTAAAAATAAATGTCTGAACTTAGGGAATCCGGTAATAAATATTCAGATTCTAGTGACTATTTATATTTTATAGACTGCATACTAATTAATTCAACTTATGCCACCTAATGAATATCTTTATTTTTAAGCATTATTTCCTAAAGACTTAAACTTCAAAGACATTAGATTTGTACAAGGAACTGCATGCACATTTTTCTTTTCGTGTTTCATTTAAATTAATATTGTCTTCTCAATACATGTATATATTTTCCAATACTCATACAATGCATCATTCATACAAACAGTTCAACAACGGACTCTTTAATTGCTAGTTTTTGAAAAAATTCATTTCACTGGAATACTTTTGCAAGTGTCAAACAAGTCTTTAGGACTTCTCTTCAGTAACAAGTGGAGTGTACCACGCTAAGAGTTGGAACGTTAATAGCTGCCTGCGATATCTTAGGTCATTGCCTCCAGTGAAGATGCGGCAGAAATTGCCCTACCCATCGGCACGCCTTCTCACCGCAACCTAAGAACACATTCAACGTTCAAGAGACAAACCTGACCAAGCCTCCACCACGTGCAATAACAACTTTTGCATATGTAAACGATACACATGCGTGGCGAATAAATATGGAAAAATCATGACGCAGAAGCAAATATGATTAGATAGGCTCTCTTATTTCTAAAGAATTATGGGGAGGTACCCTAAACTTAGGCCTGGAACGATTCCTTCCTTAAAAATAAATCCTTTCCCAATATATCATTTCATCTCATGTATCAGTGTCCATCGCCTGTAGTACCTAAATAGTAAAAACGGGCGTTAAACACAATTCATTCATTACTAACAAAACTGATAATAGAAATTATCATAGAAGTAGGCGATTAGAGAAAGTTAACATATTCAGTTAGTGACAGCAGTAAAATGTGAAATATGTAAGGTCGAGGACTTTCTTTTAACTGATTATAGAAACGTGAAATACTTTAACGTACAATCCTGAATTTATTATAAAAAATTAAGATGATGTAAATATTTGTGTGGCAATATTTTTTTTTCCGTTCTTGTACTAATAAATTATATTTAAAATAATTTTACAACTTTTATTATTAATTATAATATATAAAAGTTTTACAGATGAAAATTAGTATAATACTATATAATTACGTTTCATGTATATTTGAAGAAATATAAAGTAACAATTCTGGAGAATGCTCTTGAACTATAATTTACATTTTCTTCCAACTGAAAATATATATTTGAAAAGTAATTTCTAGAAACCTTTTGACATATAAAAGTCCATAAAATATTAATACTTTGTATAAAAATTATATTCACAAATTTTCACGATTCTACAGGGTTTTAGTTCAAATTCAAATACTGAAGTTGAACATTTGAAGGAATTTTAAAATATTATACCAGAAATTAAAATTCTGTCTAGCGTGTGGCTGAAACATGCACTATCTGTAATTATTTTTCAATATACCCGCTTATTTACAAGAATCGACATTTAAATCAAACAAAATTCGTCAATTTGTAGATGATAATTTTATTTACTAAGTAAATAGCATGTATTTTAAAATGTAATTTTAAACTTTGTTCTTTTTACAAAAGAGTATTTTTTTTTGCATTAGAAAAACAAACATAGAAACCTAGAACGGCATGTTTCATTGGCTGGGTCAAATATAGGTACATATCAGCCCATGTAATTTAGGCATCCATGTTATTCCCTGCACTACCACCAACAGCACAGTGTGCATATTGATCGTATTGCTAAATGAACTTGTATGTTGGCAATACTTAAGTTATTACATGATTGCTATGGCTTCAAGATCGGAATGTGCTATGATTGCTGTAAATTTTTCTAAATGCTATTAAATATGACAATCTATTTGTGAAGCGCAATACATCTTTGCCCGCCACATAAATAGTCTTGCAAAACGAGTTCATTTAAATTAATGGGTTTAAAAAAACTGCACAACAAATACGCGCAGAAGTATAGAAATGAACAAGAGAAGATTATATTAAAAAAGAGACGTCCAAAAGCTGATCTGACAATAAGGAAACCATTGTTAAAGTCTTGACATCGTCGACACCAAAGTTCCCATAATGTTTTTATGGGCCATTTTAAACTTTTCCAATTAAAAATCTAGGGCATTTTATAAAAAAGGGCGGAACAGGCTAAAATTAAGATAAAAGAAATAAATCTACCATATTTTATATATTACTAGCATACTGTAATAAAAATGCAATTTCAAAATTCAAAAGTAATTGCAAATTTATTCCTGAGAGTATTTATCAAATTTAATAACCAGCTTAGCGGGGCAAAAAAAAAAAAAAAAAAAAAAAAAAAAAAAACATTCGATATTTAGGCATGGAAGAAGGCAAGTGTGGTTAACATTACACCACCAGGACCGACTTTTGTCATCCGTCCACAGTGCACTTTCAAAATTTAACGGCATATCAGATTCTTAGCACTTATACTTTTCCTTTTAAAATGAGCGAATCTTTCACATCATAAAAAGTACCAACAACATCGTAGTAGAAATAACGCTTGAAGGATTAACCACCAGGAGCTACACAATTTAAAATTAATAAATTCCTCAATTCACTCGTTTAGCAAGGATTCTTTGAGAGAGAGAGAGAGAGAGAGAGAGAGAGAGAGAGAGATATTTGAAAAAAAAAGTCCGGACACCTATATACTTTTTTCAAAAAAACGGGACAGTCCCGGAAAAACAGCACAAATGAGAACCTTACACTAGACACTTCTTGATGGTACCTACCACCTTAACACTCTTAACTCTCGGTCTTGACGAATTTAATTGTTTCAAACGCTTGAAATTTGAACACAATGAAAAACTGAAGTAATTATTTTGTATAACTCTATTAATTCTTATCTTAAAGATCACACACTTCATTACCAAAATTGTAAATAACTTTGAATTAACAATTAGAGTGCGGTAAAAGAAGCCATCACCTCATCACTTCGATGTAAACACTACGCAATGAAATTAGTCAAAATGTAGAAGAGAAAAACTAGCAATATAATATGCATACATAGAATAGTAATACTCTCTTTCTTTCTGTTCCTCTTTTTGTTCTAATTGAGAAAGAGTAATCAAATAATAATAATAATAATAATAATAATAATAATAATAATAATAATAATAATAATAATAATAATGCTCTCTCTCCCTCTAGTATTTGCAGGAGGAAGCTTAAAAGAAAGAACAACAGTAATACTCTTCTTTCTCTAGTGGTTAGCGATTACCCCTTACAATGTTTTAAGTTTATCACAATATTATTTTCATTAAAGGCTGTGAATTATGATCTATACAGTGGAAAATCTGTTTCCCGATACAGGATTGCGATAGGTTCGGAAGAGAGGGCACGCGCTGTGCCAAGTCATCTGTTTAGTTTCTCATATCGAGAGAGGGTGCTATTGAAACTCCCCATGTGGCAGGCAGTATGATGATGATGACGACGACGACGGTATGGTAATAAGTGGTTTTGAACATCTGACAAGCGTGCCGCAAGGAAGCCCTCTGCACGCAACAACAGCAAGTAGCAGAGGGAAAGAAGGACCCTGATATAAAAATCGCGAGCTGAATTTCACTGCATCACTTTTAATTACAGATAGTGCTGCATGTGCTTTCGTAACGTTTTATTTACTTTAACTTCAGCTTTGAAATGTGGCAAAATGTAAGTAGTGGTCCTATAAGCCTCATTTCTCTACTTATCAAATATAAACTCATTCAGGATATTGAAATGTTTTTCTTTTATGGTTTTTTCCTATTTGTGTAGAAAATATAAATGGCAGCAATGAAGGGGGAAAAAAGTTTATACACATACATGGAAAAAAGAGACGAGGAGTTGGTTGAAAGACCGGAGTAAATATGTAACACCCCGTACTTTCGTTATTAATGTCTGTTCTGCTATTCGGATACGTGGAGTGTATGACAATATTTCGATGAAATGACTGCACTGGAAAGAGAGCAGTGACGCATAAATGAGGAAAGAAACACATCGGTGAGGAGCGATTAAATTTCCAAACTTCAGTTATAAAACTATCGATACACGGAAAGATGCTACTGCGCAACATTTCTGGCGCATAGACTAGCCCTATGATGTCATATTTTCCATGATTCGCTGACGCTGGAAGCTGGGAGGTGTTACGGAATGTGTAATGCTTTTGCATATTTCCTTCTTTATATTGTTCTTTGGTTTATTAATTTTTTAATAATTCCCGAACTATTAATTCATAATGAAAAGCAATACAGCATCTTATAAAATAAATATTCTGATAGGGTATAGGGACATATAACTTTTTGCTTCTGCTAGTCTGTTTAGAACACTTGCAAGTTAACCTCCTGAGAATATTTACTTTTCACAACGACAAAAATCAGAAAACTGATAATCATTCATACCCAGAACAAGATGTAGTTTCTAAGGAATCGAAATATTTTAGTTTTGTTTCTTCACATTTAGTTGAGCATTACGATTTACGCTGTACTAAAGTAGGAAAAGTTATTTGTTACAACTATTTCTATACTTTTCGAATAGAATTTTTGGTACCAGAAGAATTTTGTGTATTTGGTTTATTTACGGACTCTCTTTAACATCTAAGGTCATCAGCTTCCCATGCAATTCAGGGCATGTAACGGCCGGTAAATTTTGCTCAGATGCCTCTTCTTTCAGGCTTTAGGCTCTTTTTCGTGCTTTAAATCTACGACACGGGACCACAACTTTACTTCCTTTCCGAAGGAAACCATACTTTTTTTTAACACAAAAAAAATCCATCAACCCGCGATCTTGGGTCTACGAGGCTATGGTTACTACTAGACCACCAGGACAGACTTACAAGTGGAAAATACATGTCGACCGACATAAAGGAGAAAACGTGGTTTTTTATCTGTTAAACATTGTGGAGAATAAAGTTGAAGATATTGTGAAGATTTAAGGAAAGTCGAATCAGAAACAACATAATAAAATTCATTTCTAGGTAGTCGTTCAACACACGATCGTAGTGTCTTCAAGAATATAAACCAAATTGTTTCTATTTTATTGGATTTATTTTGCTCTCAATATTGTATTTTTGACAGAGTGTGCAGTGATTTTGTGGTTAAGAGCGCAGGTTCACCTTCCGGCATGAAACACTTTAAACCTTTGTAGTACATTATCACAAATTCGTTTCCTTATATTATTTTCCATACACAGCAAGCTTTAACGTTAACATATAATATATACTATAATAAATATTGATTATAGTATTTCCTTCAGTATTTATTCTATCTAAGTGCAATATGCTGCACACACATCCACATGTAAGAAGGACAAAGCTTATGGGCACAAATTCAAGAATATATGTTGTAGCCTCTCGTCCACACTACTATAGAAATCTGACATCATCTATACCCCGAAGATTTGAGGGTAGTTATACATGCTGAGGGTTCATATACGATATCAACGTGTTTATTTCTATGTTTTTCAAGAAGATAACACTTTTTCTGCTCATGTATTTATTTAATTATTTGTAAAATATATGTTAGTTCGTGATTACGTTTTTGTATGTGCATAGGTAATGTCATAAAACTCAAATGATACGTTAAAATATGTTATGACATTAAGGCAACATGATGTTCTACATATACACTCATAACACCAATAATAATAATAATAATAATAATAATAATAATAATAATATGTCACGTGGAATTTGAACCCAGGAGCTTACGCAGGAGAGCAATGTCTTCTAAACAGCTCGGGCACTGCTACTCTACCCTGGTGTTCTCTTTCCAGATACTTATGATTGTGACCTACCAAGCACCTACTGCAGTGTGCACTCGCTGCATGCGCTTGTGAATACAGCTTTTTTATTTTCTTTTTTTCTGGGGGGGAGGGTGTACATAATTTTAATGCTCGACCAGTTATACGCGGCCTTGCCCAATTGGCACATACATTCACCTGAGCTCAGTCAAAAGAGTTGGTTTAAGTCACGATCTGTAAATTTGCAAACACGATCACTGATTGAGAGTGAAGAATCGTCAAGTGAATGATTCGTTTATCGCTGTAGAAATGAAAGTTGTTGCTGAGGGGTCTTATCAGTCGCAAAGCACGTAGACTTGGAAGGTATGAGGTATGTGACGTCGCAGTAGCTGAAATGGAGATTGTCACCCCTCTTGAGCAAGGACAGAAGCTCGCGTGTGAAAGGAAATCTTTTGCAACCCCTTCCACTTTCAGAAATTACGGTATACCATGGCGGATGCCTTGGTTTTGAGATCACTAGAAGAAAATATGCGAACATGGCAGTTAACTTCACGAAGGCAGGATGGCATGAGGAGCGCGATAAACCGAGGCAAGGAAAATGAAATAGCGTGCGTTAAGTGACAATTGAATGAGATTCCGATAACATCCCAGCCCATTTTGGGTATGTTACGAGGTTTATCAGAAGGTGTTTATGTAAACGGCATAGTTAGGGTGGATTTCATATTTAAGACCAATAAGTGCAGCATAAGATCGTGGAGCCGTAGTAAAGGAAAGCTCAAACTGAAATCGTAAAGTTTGATTGTGCCATCTTTTTTGTATACAGTTTATATAAAGTATTTGGGGCTAAGAAGATAAATTCTGGTGCGCGTTCAATGAAATTTGCGTTTCTGGACTACAGTACAACTCATTAATTTTAGTACTCCATATAGTTTCTTTATATTTCTAAAAAGATATACAAAAAATCAATGAATCAGAATACATTTAAGCTTCCATTGGTAAAAGTATCCATCTAGTCTTTGATAACTGCGTAGTAAACTGTAGCTATTTTCTTTATACGTTCTTTAGAGTTATTTCAATTCTAGTACGGTTTTTTTAGGTTCAATTTTTCCTAGTGTTAGCCAGTATTCCGAGAAGGACCTTCGGAGCCGATGTTGCAGTGCAAAGACGGTTCACGAAGTTCCTGGAAAGCAAGGAAATCCTCAAAATCCTCAAGGATGAGCGAATCACAAGTCAGGACGTGATACAACAATCCAACGTCAGTGCAGAAACCATACGGCTTTGTCTCCATTAGCTAAGATAAAGTTGCCAGTATAAGCTCGGCCATTGGGTTCCACACGAATTGAGAATGGCTCAGAAGTCATGCTAGCAGAAATGTTTTCTCTACGACACTCCAAACAACGGAAAGCACCACTACACCAAAAGACGGTTATTCTATAATTTGTTGAACTGTGCGAGGTATTGTGCATCCTGAAATGTCAGCCGGCCAAACGATCAACGCAATTAAGTACCCTAACCAGGTGAAAGACTTACATTAAAATTTGAAACCTAAGGAGGCTGCACTTGTTAATCACAAAGTGTTATTTTTCTACATGATAATACAAACTGCATACAATTAAGTTGGCTCGTTTTGGTGAAATATCTCTTTTGAGAACAGCAATATCTGAAAACCGTAACGGACAACTTTTTGCTTCCAGCTCTAAAATGGAATCCACAATCTTTCCAGAAAATCTTCCATTATTTTGTTCAGATTATGATTTCATCTGATCTGTAACCGAGTGACTTTTTGTTTTTTGCTCAGCTTATAAAACTACATTTCTAAACTACAAGATTAGGACGGGGACCCTATTTCACAAAGTATGGCGTAATACATTACAAGTGAATTAGTGCAAGTCCTTGTAAAGTATGGTCTTGTAACTTTCTGTTCCACGAAAGAAGCGCAACATTTGTAAAATATTAGTAAAATGTTACAGGTGACGCCAATATAAGAGCAAGATGGAGGAACAACTCTTTGCCACAAGTCACCATATCTTGAATTAGTTATGTCCACTCCTTAGGGGTTTTTAATGTACAGAACGGTTTACTGCCATTTCTCCTAAATGGATCTTATGTTTTTTCTCATGTATTTAAACACTTTATTGTGTATTTATCGATATTCAAGCGTAATAATCCATTTTGAGGCAGCTTTCTAATGCAGCTACATTTAAGAGCATCAATTTCAATCGTCGAGAGATGGCAGAAGAATCGAGCTTCTCGGTCATTTATTTTATTAATGCATTTGATCATTTATATCGATTTATTTCTTATACTGCTTGACAACCGCTTTCTCATCAGAAGCAAAAACTGGTAAAATTGTGCCAAAAGAGATGATTTTAAAAGAAAATGAAAAGAAATTATTTTCGTGGCCTGTAGCAAGAACCATAAAAATACATGAATATGATGCTGGTATGAAATTTGTATTTGAAGCAGGAAACATCAATATCAGTCATATGCACTTAACCTAACTTTATCATTATACACAAATACTTTTATTCTTTATTCTTTCTTTATACGCATTCCTTTTCATCATTACCAACTTCGCTAATACTTAGAACATTTAGGTCAACTGACTCCCAAAAATCATTAAAAAGATAATAAATTTTCTGCTAGTATTTGGAGAAATACTAGAGAAATATAGAAAAATTTATACAAAATACCAGTATCCAATTGATACAAATACTTCTGTGGAACAGAACAACGAAAAATCACTTGTACACTTGAAACCTTTGTGCTAGATAATTTTACCAATAGGTACAAGTTACAAGTTCATACACTTATAATTTATTAGATCATACTTTTGTGGAACAGCCAGACTGTCAATGCTACGTAAACTGAACTTCCTGCATTTGCAGGTGGTTAACGCTTCAGGACATCAGCTGAAGCAGCTGCAAACGAACATGTGGACTTAAGCCCACAGCTTGATAGTAATTAATTCGGTCACCTCATTAAACATGTTAACTAAATATATTACGAAATTAAGCATTGCTGTTAAAGAGTATACACACATTAAGATGCACCGACTAATCCTCTTGTAAGTCGATCCTGCAGAGCTCCTGTGTACTGATTCTTCGTCACATCTGTCGAACGAGTTGCTAATGTGCCAACAAAATTTAAACCGAGCAGCTCAAATTGCAGATCATACTTCCCCTTCATTTCATTAGCTCAACCGGTTCTTGCACCATGTGTTATACAGCTTTAGTATACACAATATGGCGAGTTCAGGCAAAGGATACCCTGACCACCATTATATCTAATAAGCGAAGTAGTGGTGGGATGCGGTCATTTTGTATGTATCACTGTTAAGAAAGCTATTGTAATTATGACAGGAGACATCTCACTATTACTCCTCGACACCGCCACTTTCTTTTGTTTTCGCATTACTCGCGTAATTCACTTGTCAGCACTACCTAGCCACTCAAGTATTAATGTATCTTCACATAACGACTGTCATTTTTTTATACCACCACGGGTGGCCGAGATCGTTAAATCGCGGACTCGTGAGCGGGAGGTCTGGGGTTTGAATCCCGCCAGGACCGTCCTCTCTGACTGAGGTTTTTTCCAGGTATTCCTCAGCCCTCATAAATGGCAAATGCCGGGGAGGTACCCTAAAATTATGCCTGGAACTATTCCTTCCTTAAAAATAAAAATCCTTTCCCAATATATCATTTCGTCTCATGTATCATCAGTGTCCATCGCCTGTGGTGCCTCTGTAGCAAAAATGGGCGTTAAACACTATTCATTCATGTCATTTTTATTGTTGTTTTCTACGCATCTGCTCAAGTTTATTCATACCTTGCATCTCGCCATTTCCGCTGAAAAAATTCATCTTTTAAATGGTTTTTATACTTTTACAAAGTTGAATTAAATACGTTCCTATATAACTGCAGTTTTAGAGGAAAACTTTATTTAGGTTTTACTAATGCGGAAAATGCCATAAACGCTCTAAGCTTAAGTACGTTAAAAATGAACATAAAATCCAAACTAGGCCTTTTTAATTAATGAAATGAAATAAGCTATGGCATTGCGGTATGGAAATTAGGGGAACGATATTAGAATTGTTTCAATCTATAAGTATCACAAAGGAGAAAACAATCACATTTTTGGAATTATTATTATTATTATTATTATTATTATTATTAAACTAAAAATGAATGGTATACTATTATTTGAATGAAATATATGACCATTGATAGAGAAAGTTATACTGTGTGAGTATTTTTAAACATTTTTAAATGCAACCAAGTTTATGAACTGAGCCCTTGATATCATCTTTACATTTACTAAATCAGAGAGAAATAACTAAAAGTTTCAACTTGTCTTGTACATTTTAAAAGAGATGTTCATATGTTTCAATAGCACAAAAACATGTTACTATTTAAAAACAATTACAAAGTACTAAGCAAATACAATAAACAATCGAAAGTTCCATCGATTTTCAGTGTCTAGGAAATTTAATTTAAATTTTATTGTAGTAAAAGCATCTAACGCATACAAATTCCGAAGGTTATTACAGGGCGCTCTTACACGCAAATATAATTCTCACAAACATATCATATTAATATTTCACATTTTCTATCTGCACGACAATGCTTTTGTCAAATATAAAACATATGCATCGTTACAAATACAGTTTATATATTGAGTAAATTTGTCCATTTATTTAGAAACAATACAGAGAAAAACAAATTTTCACATTTCTGCTTTCAGATATATCCCTATTCCTAATGCTTCGATTTTCCTAATTTTTGGAAAATATTTTTCTTACTTTATTTAAATTATATATACCGAGTTTTGTTGTGAAAGACCTATTGGTGCCCGTTTTTAAATTTGGATTTCAGGGTTACACCAACTTCTAATGAACCTATTATTTCCCTAATTTTCGGAACCTATTTTTTCTTATTTTATTTAAGTAGTATATACGGAGTTTCGTGAGAAAAAAAATTAATACCACTAGAACGACTTTTATATTCTGTGCTTCAGGTAAATTCCTCTCCTAATAATCTGATTTCACTGATTTTCACAAACGATTTTTCTTCTTTTATTTCATTGCCATCCACAGGGCTTCATTTAAAAAAATAATAATAATAATAAGGATTTTAAATTTCGCTTTAACTTAACTATTTAAATTTTGTTTTCACGTATATCCCTACTTGTTTTGGTCCGATTTTCAGAAACTGTTTTTATACATTTATTTTAATGGCATATACTGAGTTTCGTTGGAAAAAAAAAATTGCGGCCAGTAGAGCTTTATCATTTTCTTTTAATTTTTGGTTTATGTTAACCCCCACCCTAATGGTCCAATTTTTCTGGTTAACGAAATCGACGAATCGTTTGTTAATTGTTAATTGATGCAGAGTTTTGTTGAGATAAAACAGAAATTGTGTGTTTATGTATATATATATATATATATATATATATATATATACATTTTTTCAATGTCATTTTCTGTGCCTAGTAGGTAGGATTGATGGACATTTGAAGAAAAGTTTAAAAAAAAATTCATGGGTACAACCGCAATACATTCCTTCGGAATTCGCTAAAACCACATACTCAGCGCTGGCCATTTAAATTGCAACACATTGTGCATATATATAATAGCCATATGGAAATGCTGTTTTCTCGTTCGTTGTTTGATAGGGCCGGGAGTCCTCGTCTGTGTGTTCGTTCTAATTTGATCCATTGATCTCATATTCCTTTCGCTATGAACGCATTTCGTGCAACAAAAACAATAATTTCTCGGAATGACATCCCGCAGTCGGTATATCACATTTCTCCCGTGATCAAATTCACACACCTGCTGGTATTGCTGTAGATTTCCTTCCCTATCATATTCGTTGTTCCTGAGAAAATGCGAAACGGTTTAAGGCGTCTCTTATCGGCGTTGCAATTTTAATGATCAGCGGTGTAGTATAACCCCGTTTTTACGAAATTGAACCTTTTTTGGCCTCCACCAAACACAATATATTTTATTGTTCGTTCTTTAATGCCTTCTTTAATTACCATCGTGTGAAGACAGCTTAGTTTTTTCGGTGTCAGAGAAAAACAATCTTTTGTTCGCTGACACTAGAACATGTTCTATCGATAACTCATAATGATATATGCAATTCGAAGCATTTAGTACTGAAGAGATGTGTTTTGTGTTAATCTTAGGTTATTAAATGAAATTTCGAGAAAACGAAAAACGTGCAGTGATAGAAATATGAAGACAACAGCAACAAGAAAAAGTTGCAAATATGAAACCAAAATAACTAATCCAAAATTTAATATCTTTTATTATTGTAGATTATGATGAATACTTTTTGATATTTTTCATTTTAATTTTTAGTCTTCAAAGATTAGTGAGATATCTAGAATGTATGGTTCACCCTAAAATTGCCTATCCGAGATTGCCTTTGCTCCATTGTTTTGGATAAACAGGGCTGTACTGTGCTGTGTGCCAATGAAATATATCACAATAGTTTAAGGGATTGTAGAGGATTTCGAGACAAGCACGACATGGACTCTATCGCCTGCTTGTTCAAATTTCACAGTTATAGCATTAAGTTTGTAAAGGACCAGTTCGCCAATCACTAATTAAGCTTCCATTTGAAATGATACCGCATAATAATGCACGAAATTTTCGAACTGTGCCTTTTAGACACAGCGAGATATTGGTTTCCAGTAAGAACGGGTTATCATCATTATCAAGTTTACTTTCAAAACGTATGTATAAACATACTTTATCATAAAATAATAAATAATCTACTCCTCGAAATCGAAGTATGTCGCTTTATTCATTAAATTATACAGTCAGGTAGATAGTTTCCTCTAAACCAGTGACTCGGAGACTCACTTCATTAAGACCTAAGTTAAGCAAAAATTTTAACAACCTTAAACTAGCCTAAAATATAAGTAGCTATGAGAAACCCTTCAAAATGAAGTAACAATGCTTAAAATATTTAAATTACTTAATTTCATATACTTATGTACTTATATATGAAAAAAAAAAAACAACTAAGTAATAGTTGATGGTCAAACTAGAAACCTGGGTTTTAAGTACTCGTAGCATTAACAGTCCCCTTTTAAAGGAATACATCTTTCATAGTAGAGAAACCTTTAGGGAGGTTTCCGGGGTGTAAAGAATAAATGAGGTTCGTGATTCCGTGCTTGGAGAAGGGCATGGGTAGCTTAGTTGGTTAGAGTGCTAGTACAGAAGACTGAAGATCTGTGTTTCGCATCCCGGTTGTGATCTGAATTATTCAAGTCTTATTCTTCCTTTACAATTACACATTTATTTTACATTTATAACACTAAGCCCAAAATTAAATACGCAAGTAAATAATGCAATTGCAGCATATTTCTCTATTTTTAAAAAAAACACATTTTTAATTTAAATCAGACACTAAGTATTACTTTTTTATATTATTGAACTATTTTAGTTGTAGAATGCCACGTGGGCTTCTGTTACTCAGTAGCTTTAATGTTTTAATGTTTTAAATTAAATCAAATTATGCATCCATTTCCTGAATTTCGAATGATAAAGAATAAATAGCCTGCACTACTCCCTATCATTAAATATCTAAAACACTCTCTCATTCCCAAATACTGAAAAAAAAAAAAGTGTTTAATGTATGGTGACCACATTCGATACTTCAGGTGAAGTTATTGTAATAATAATAATAATAATAATAATAATAATAATAATAATAATAATATCACCATCATTAGAATAATAAAACTCAAATCTGCTATTAGAGAAACATTTTTGGAAGACATTGAAGGCTGCACAACACGATAAATCAATAGTGCTCTACTGTTATATAATTAGTCCCGGATGTTAAGAGACTTTTATTATTAAAACTTGAAAAAGCTCATCTGTTGATAATCAGGATTTCCTCACTCGGGACGCAGGTTTGAAAACATTCTCAGAGAATTTTGATCCCATTAGCAATCTAATTATTTTAACTTCTATATGAACATTTAACACAGTTGTTATTTGTTCGTGGACCACAGCTTCCCTGTCTAAAATTGCTTATCACTCCTTCACAGGAAAGGAAATGACTTTAAGATTTTGGCTTTCTGATGATTGATGCTGTAGACACTTACCCAGTATGAACGATACTGCAAACGAAGATACAAAGGAAGAGAACGAGGCAAGACCATTTAGAAATACTAACAATTACGAACTACATCAGTAGAGAGGAAATGGCCGAGGATGAGAAGTTGATACCAGATTGAGCAAAGTATTTCAACTTGGAGAACTACTCCACAAAGAAAGCGCTATGGCGGTTAACACCAAACGCTTTCTAACAAATAGCATTACGGTACTGTGACTGCAAAAATAACCGAAACGTGAAGAAACATTAACTCCAAAAATCAAGAAGAAAAAACAAACTGCACTTAACGGACTGGTACTCAGAGAGATGCCTTTGTGAAGGGATTGGAAAAACAAACCAGAGAGAACAAAGGAACGTGCTAATGAATCACAAACGCTGCAGACAAGAAAATGAAAATCGGTAGGTGCACAAGGTAAAGTTATATGCAGTGGGAAAACAGGTGAATAAATATACCGTAGAATAAATAAATAAAAATCAAAGGGGAAAGCATGAGAAATTAAGAAAACTCAGACAAATCCAACGAACAAAGTGAACACATTTCGCCGCGAGAAAGATGAATAAGTGCATAACACTCTACACAAAAAGATGTTTCCCTTGATTTTTTATTTTCCCACCTGGATATGTGTAACATGAATACCTTGAATGCAAATATATTTTCATTTTTACTTTATGGGGGGCAACAAAATTACATCATATATAACAATCTACTTATATATTTGTGAAATTTTATTAAGTTTTAAGACATATAGCTAATACATATCTGTTTTGGTTGCTTTTATTTTAACTTAAATATTAATGAATATTGAAATAAGAGCACTGTGTGTGAAAAATTATGAATTTCCAAACTTTTTTCGCTATGGGGTAGAAGAAACTTTAATATTTCTCGAAGCTCTGATATGCCCTTAACTAATGTCTCTTTTCAAACTCCAGCAGTTATCAGCCATCATTTACACATCCCAATAGCCTTGATAGCGCGTTTCCAATGTTTTAATGTCTTTATGAAACCGCTCACTTTGTTCTTCACTCATTGCACCGAGATTTGTAGGGAAGTAATCAATGTGGCTGTTGAGAAAATACACTTTAACACTCATTCCACACCCTAGAATTCTAAAATGTTGTAACATTTCCTTCACAATTTCTTTATAGTTTTTAGATTTCTTGTTGCCAAGAAAGTTTTCTGTCACTTTTTTGTATGCCAACTTCTCTAACTCGGACATCAACTGAGGAAAGGTCTCATCCTGCATTAACTCACGATTCGGGGATCCATGAAAATACTTGCTGCTATCTTAGCTTCAGTTTTTTGTGGGAACTTTGTAACAAGACAATTGAAACCATCACTATCCTTATTCAGAGAAGTAACAAATTGCTTCATCAGGTCTAACTTAATACGGAATGGTGGAAGAAGGACATTAGAAGGAGAAGCCAATGGATGATACTACACATTTTGTTTTTCCAGGAACTAAATTGCTCCTTTTTCTTGTCCAATGATTTGATTTAGCTCTACTGGCCCATTCACAAAGTGAACCATTTATTATATTGTTTAAATCTCTTAAAATGTTTATTTTAATTACCTGCTTAATGAACAAATAAAAACTATTATTTTCTATAATACCGATCCCTGAAAAACTGTAGCTCGATGAAACAAAACTAAGGATGGTTTACGAGATTCCATGTGGAAAGGATTCAGAAAATATGGACAGTTTTCATTCAGCAAAATTTATATAGGCCATTGATTATTTATTGTGTTGCACAATCTGTCATGCTTTATGTACATCCTTTTTGGTACTGTTTTCTTCAGACACGTTTTAACATCTAACACAATTTAAAAGAGTTTTAATAAAATTAAAGAAATCTATTCCTAATAGAGATGGCCAGGACTAACGAACGAGTACACTTTCAGCACCCCCTCTACTCTTAAAAGCAAAGGATTCTTGTCAATCCGTCGAATGAGACATGAAACATTTCGCAAAATGTAATCAATTCCCATTTCCGCATCGATGTCGTGTACTTTAAGTTTCAACTTAGATCGCCAATGTGACGGAGACGTCGTTTTTTTTTTTTTTTTTTTACAAAATCCTCTTGTTTTCCAAAGGAACTGTTTGTCGTATGTGCGTAAGCCTATGGGGTTCCCTGTCCTCGTCTTTTCAATGATTTCTATTCTTCTTTCACTTAAATCTGTGCAAACTTTGGGCATAGAAACCAGCCAGCTATTCAGCCGGTGCAATATCGATCATAGGATTCCTTTTGAACTACCAGCCAAACGAGTGTGTGCCATTGGTGGGGGATCGCGGTCTCTAACGTGACACAAGGCTCCGCGGCGGACAAAAGAATTAAGCAAGTCTCCGACTGTGCCAGGATTTTCCACGTGATGGTTCTGAAAGACGCACACCGACAGCCGTGTTCTGGCTTCCGATAAGTTTTTCTTTGCCTCCCGCTGCAAAGCTGCCACCAACTAACCCGAGTACTACTTAGCTAAGTTTTCTTTGTATGCCGCTTAATGAAAACGAAAAAGAGAACGTGTGCTTGTAAAAAGTACCTGTCCGTTCTATAAATTTTCACTTTCCGAAAACTTTTAAAACGAGCCTTTTCTCATATTGGACATTTCTACGTTGTTCTTATTGTTTTTATAAAGAACGCAGAGTTAATATACAATTGTGCCGTTTTTGAACGAAATTCATTTGTTCCGAATGCTTTTTTTTCTTCTTAGTATTTTTTTTACCAGGCCACGTCAGTAGGGCTCGCCGAATAATACTTGTTTATCATTTGTTCTTTATCTATCTAAAGTACTGGTAAACAATGACAGTCATAATGATTATGGCTGGCGATTTGATTCCGAAACGGGGAGTGGAGTATTTGCTTTTGGCATTTTCTTCTAAATTGTTAGGCGCGGAACTCTGTTACTCATGTAAATCGTAAGTTTAAAGTTTTAATTTTAATGAATTATTCTTTACTATTCTGATGTAAGGATTCCTTGTAATTATTTTAAATAAGCAAGAAACTTGGTTTTTGAAGCGCAATATGTTAAATCTAATTAAACATTTTGGGCAGTATCACAAGTTTTCTATTCATTACCCAAGTGCAAATTTTTGTGAAATGCTTAAGCCCCAAGTGAATCTTGTAAACCATTTATTCAATTATTGTATATTTGTTTTAGCAATATTATGACGTTTTATAATTTGTTTAAATTATATACATATCACACAGTTTTCAACTATTAACTATTGAATGTGTACATTATAATTTCAAGATTAACACTTGCTCAGTTATTGAGTTACAGAACCATTATATATATATATATATATATATATATATATATATATAATACTTTTAAAGAGTTAATTGTGATAAACATGGAATTAAATGTCTGACAAATGTCCCTTACGACTAATCCAACATTCTCTTATTCACTGGCAAAGTTTTCAAACAAATTTTCGAAAAATTGCAGCAATTTCGTGGATAAATCATCGATTTCTACTTTTAATTCAGGGGATTTTTCTTATTTTTGTCGAGTTAACTTTAAACTTGAGGAATATCCAGAGAAGAAAGTGAAATTTCTGTCGCAACAACTCCATTGTTTCGCGCACTCTTGAGTTGCCGCCACTCTGCTGCAATTAATGGTCCCTCACATCCATGCTGTTGAAAGGAGGCCACAAACGCTGTGATATCATCTCGTGGTAACTTAGGGTTATACCATTAACGTTCACTGCATTTTCGGCCTCATTTTCAAAGAAAGATGATGCTCGATCACTCCACGGTTTCCTATTCTTGAGCGATCCAAGGATATCCCTAATATCCACTGTGATAATTTTGTTTGCTGACAAATCCCTAAAGGTGCAGATTATTTTCTCCAAAAATTCGCTTTCCACTTGCTGATTCTCACGCACTCGATCGACAAATCAAATGATCGTGACTTCTATTCTTCAACACAAGTTCAATCTTGATTGGGTACAAATGCAGATCTTTCGTCAAACTCTGATTCCATGATGCTTCTCGAAACGTTCAACTGTAATAAACGATGGCGAACTGAACTTGTTCGTTCAGTCGTTTCTTTTAGCGCGTTCCTCTCGGCGAAACTTTCCACGTACTTATAATATGTATTCATTACGCGTTCCTGCATTCAGTTGACTCAACTTAGTATCAATGCTACTACCATTAAAACGTAAAACAAATAAATAAATAAAAAAAATAAAAAAATAAAAAAAGTAGTTCCAAAGCAATTTGATACATGAAATGAAAAATTGGAAATTGTTTTTATTTAAGCGAAAGGGATGTGTCCAGGCCTAAGTTTAGGGTGCCTCCCCGGCATTTACCATTTATGAGGACTGTGGAAAGCCTCCATAAAGCCTCAGTCAGGGGGTAATCGAACCCCAGGCCTCCCGCTCATGAGTTGGTGCCTTTAACCACCTCAATCACCCGTATTGGTCCTAACTTGTCAGAGACCTTAAGCAATAGCAATAATACCAAAACACAGTTGACCCAAAAATCTTGCACGCAATTTTTGGAAAAAAGTTATGAATCTTTATTTTCTGTACAAAACAAAGTTACACCCAAGGGTCGAAGTTGACTCAGTATAAGGTGAGATGCCTAGTCCCTACTTACATAATAAAGTGTATACCACAATACCTTGAAAGTGTAGTGATGCAGTGGTAACCATATTTGCCTCCTAAACCCAAGATCGCGGGTCCAAACCCGGCCAGTGTCGATAGATTTTTGAACGTAAAAATCCTATGTATGGCTTCCTTCGGAAAGGGAATAAAGCCTGGGTCACATGTAGTAGATTTATGGCACGAAAATGAACGTCAAGCCTGAAAGAAGAGGCCTCTGAGCAAAATATGTCGGCCGTTTCACGTCCTGAATTGAATGGAACGTTGATGACCCGAGATTAGAGTCCATAAATAAACCAAATCACAATACCTTGAACGGAACCTACAGAAAAAAGGTTAAAAGTTCTATATAGGCTTACAACAAGGTATGCGTGCATAAAACGGTTAATATATTGGAAAAAAAAAAAAAAAAAAAGTTTTAAAATAGCATTATAGCATTATAATTTGCTGAGGTCGCTTAGTAAGGAATGTTTTTGATAGACCGAATTTATAAACATGTTTCCTTCATGGTTTTTTCTCGTTGGTTCGTGTAAAATAATCTTTTTTGGTGTTATATACACTTTAATTGCTCGTTTTCTGATAAAGATGCTTTACTACTAAACTTAGTTATTTCAAAGCAATTATATGTTCTCAACGAACTGTTAATGGTTCTATTGGTGCATACATTTAAACCGGATTATCATCTTTTTTCTTATTCTGCGTTGTAAATGTAAAATACAATATATATTTGAATTAATATTTTATCTTAATTTAAAATCCTTAGAAGTTTGGCATGATTTGAGCTATTTTAAATTTTATTTCAACTTTTATATTATTTATAATGAAGAAATTATTAAATTGATACTTAAAATTATTAAATAAGAGTCACGATTTTACTTCCTTATGTTCTATTCGGACGCTATGGCTATTATTATTTCGCACTCAATGGCGTTATATGCCAGTAGGTTATGAAGAATAAGCAATCTATACGCGCTTAGGATGCAAAAACATATTCCTCCGCATGCTGCTGGTGGACTTGCGCACTAGTTCGTATGGCGGATTCTATCAATTGTCACCATAACATGTATGAATTATATCAGTCATCTTTCGCTCAAGAGAAATCCTGCTTTCTTGCATAAAATATCAACAAACTGCCCGAATAAAGAAGATTACACTATTTCACATGTGTCCTGGATCTGTGTCAGTTGCGCGCATTTATCGGATTTGTGCGATGTTTATATTTATTGCACAAAAGAGTTGGTTTCAGCGCAACACCGCATTAAAGATACTTCAGGGATGTAAAGCTAATCTTGCGCATCAGCAGTAATCTGACACATAAACAGCTTCACGTTTATTTTACGCGGCTCATGTTTTTAAAAAAAAGTGATACACTTTACGACACACACAATTTTTCACAAATTTATCACATTACATTTTTGTAACATGCTTTTTACGTTTACGAGTTTTGTCACTGCTGTTGACAAATGCACTTTATTACAATTTCACTACGCAAGTTTACGCTTGCAGTTGAAACACCATGAATTCGACTGTCAGATCTACTATTTTCTAAGTCTTTGTTGTTGGTTCATTTGTTTGACATTTATTGAAAATGCCAAGAAAAATACAAACTACATGGGGTCTCCACGTATCTGGTCCAGGTCATTTTAGTGTACCTCCTCACGATTACAAACACTTTGATATAATAATACATTTTATAAGCATCTTTATCTAAACTGTAAATAGTTAAACAAAGTACAACATTTCATTTGATTGCGTCAGTTCCCAGTCCCCGGTTCATCAGCAGCAACCTACAGGAATTCGAGGAACCAGGCTCCAACCCATACCAAGACACTAAAATAAATATTTCACTTCCCTACTGTACCAATTATTTTATCAGCTACAACGATCCCTACAAACTAACGTTTATTTATTGCATATTAAATATACAATTTTTACCAGAGTTGCTTTGCGAATTAGAGAGCTAACTATCTTTTTACCTGTACTTCGTGTACAGAGGCTTTAAAGCTCAATAAATTAAAAAAAAATATCTTACGAACATGCTTCTGTTTAGATTGCAACCTAAAATAAGTGACATACATTGTGTAACTGATTGCTGATACATTACAAAGGTATAGTAAGGAAATGTATTCAGACTGTGATATCCAATGACTACTTCTGATAGCCTGTTTCAAAATCTGACAAAATTGTGAATACATATTGTTTTCTGACCATCGAGTTTTACTGAGAGATATTCCGCTTTAAGGTATCAAGAAATAAATGCTTCCCGTTTAAAAACGAATGAGGATTTTGATATGATTTTCATCTTACAAAATGCGGAAACTCTCCAAGTTTTTAAAAGCACAATGATATGTGTAGGTGCATGCTCATGCGCATTAGCGCCAATGTTTCCATGCAAGAACAAACCTGGGCGCCACGTATTCAGTGCATGAAAGAAGGAAGTTGCACTCCCTTCCTCTTCTGCGTCAAATTCTTTACACCTCAACGCCTAACCTGGACATCTTTCGACAATTTTCATTCCTTATTTTCTCATAATTTAAACACCCGATCGAATAACAATTCTACTCTCTCTGTGCCCTTACATTGAGCCTCTTAACTTTTCTTAATCCTTCACAACTGTCGCTACACGTCTCTGGAACTCTCCACCGTATCATATCAAGGACAACCGGTCATAACGAGAGTTTAGAATATTTCTCGAAGATTGTATATTTGGAGAATGAAGCATTTAGAGAGGACCTTATGGTTTTAACTTCGCCAGGTAAAATATAATAATAATAATAATAATAATAATAATAATAATAATAATAATAATAATAATAATAATAATAATAATAATATAGAGCAACTGGAGGGGCACAAACGGAATTATAGGGGCCATTCTACTAAACTTGGAGAGCTGTACACCAAGGAATGTTAATATATTAATATTTACACTTCAAACTACGAGTTATTTTTATCACCTCTAAGCGGAACACCCAGCATGTAACACAGAAACGGTTAAAATTGGCACTTGATATACTAAATTTACTAATCATTTATGAACATAAACGTTTTAAAATGCCCTGAATATTTGAATATAGAAATAATTTTAAACTACCAGGCACAAAGAAAGCACTAGTATCTTTATAATATCGAAGTAGATGAGCAAAATTAGAGGTTTTTTATACAATATATAGATTTGTAAAATGCACAGGATGATTGAAACTTATGGAACTAATTTTTTCGATGATTACGTAAATTTAAAATGTGTAATACGAACAACAATACATAAAACAGTTACGCAAAGCAAAGCAGAAAACAAAATTTAATTTTGAATTAACTAAACTCTAAGCATTGGTGATTATAAAAGATTAAATCTTTTATAATATGCCAGTTAATGCCAAACGTTTAATTAAACAATATCTGCAGACATCAAGCCGTGATCTGCAAAAGATATCACAATTATGCGAGCATATAAATGAATATTAATTTGGAAAATGAAAAAACAGTCTTAAGTTACAGACTTTTTATATGCATGGCACCTAAATTAAGTAGAGTACCAGATATTGATCTATAAAGTAACCTCATTGGTTCCATGATAACATTGTCAAAGAGTACACATGGTTTGCTATTACAAGAAAATGTCTAAAATTAGTGTACGTTCCATCCTAGTAATGAATTAAATGAAGAACATTCCAAGAATTAGGAATATAATTACTGGCAAAGGAAGCACCTCTAGGAAGCTAGAAATGCTAAAACCGACCAATAAAAGATTGTGGTTTGCATGCTCCAACCCTAGCCATTCATAATATGCCGGTAGTCTCATCTGAAGACCAGCATACTTGCTACAATTTAGTGTCTCGGGACCAATAATATCATCATCGGCCTCACTTTGCCATCTAAGGCACAGATCTATGTTGACTTACGAGTGGTAAAAGTTATCCTAATACATATTTTGATATAAGCAGCATTCCAATGCAGAAACACCGAAGATGAAGCATGTCAAAATGTGTGGCGCTTGTAAAGTGTGCAAATTGTTCAGTTCTACTGTGCTTTGATCACTTTACTCAAACTCCACATTTGCACTCTAATGATGAATAAGATAACACAACACAGTGCCTTGAGGAATTTGTATGCGTACTCAATTGTTTATATTATTTCAACCAAATGTCTCGTGAATGTTTTCCAACTAATACCTCATTTCCAAATACTTTTAATGTCTCGTACTGATCTGCTTGCGCCATATCCACTTATGACTGAAGGAATATCACCAAAACAAAAATATACTGAAGGATTAAAGAACTGACATAACATAGAATGACAGTCACAGGTACAATTCCATATTGATAATTAGATGATTTAGAATGATGGTGGCCACATCAGGGATGTCAGTAATCAAATATGCCAGTTACACGATATTTTTTCTTCTTCCAGTCTTTAAGTAGGTTTACAAGAAAATAAACAGTGAATTTTACACATGAATTACTTTCATGGGTATTCAAACAAGTGTGACATTGTAATTTAAACAAGTTAGCTAGCTGGGGCACTTCCCTTGCAAGATGAATGCTGATATTGCTCCCAACATGCTCAGAACAGCACATAAATACACAGTACTCGGCTTAGAGCACACTGTAAATATGAATTAGAAACCGTACTGATTTCATAGAGGAAACTTTCTTCAAATGTTATAAAGCTTTTATTTAGACACTGTTCGTTTAACTTCATGTTAATTAAATGTCACAAATATGAAAAAAAAAAATGTCATCTTTTAAAAAATAATGAAACAATATTCAAATGGGCCGAGAGTAAACAAATAAGCAAGAAAAAAATCCAGCAAATCAAAACAGGTATGGAGACGTACTGTGCTGGAAGATGCCTTTACAATTCGGCGAGCATGCTTCTGCGCCATGGGCTACCTCCTACAGCGATGTGAAAGTACTACGGCTGCATAGAAAATGCATTACGACCCACTATCATATCAAGCTACTATTCGAGAGTGAGGGAGAATACAGAAAGAAAACCTTTAGTGGCACGGGGGAGCGACCATGATGGTGTCATTAGCCCCCTTCTCTCTCCATCACGATAAGGGCGGCAACACTAACCCGCAGACACATTTGGGTTCGAATGTCAACTCACAACAGGGATTCGTCCTCCCTTGGTAGGGATGGGTTGGGGTAATTCGAACTACCCCTCTCTTTCTTCTTCTCCCAACATCCCACCACCCTTTTTACGAGGCTAAATGACTAAAAAGTGCTCCTCGAGTGCGGATAGGGTTGCTGTCTGCCGTTATAGGCGCCAGTCAAGATATTCGCCTTCCATCTTTGGGTTTACGTACAACGATGATGATAATGTTGTCTACGATCTGTGCATGGCAACGCACAACTAGAATTGTCGCATTGCAGAATAAAACTACTCAGCCTGAATTAAAGACACATTATCTAACGTTGTATAACTTAATGTATGTTCAGACAGTTTTGCAGGACAATTAAAGCACTTTAAAATGTAAACAATGTGCACTTATACATTACGTATACTCAAAAGCATAAGATTAACTTAACAAAAATAAAACTAGATCAGCCGTAAAAATACCAAAGTAAATAACCAGGTGATGGATATTGTTTATTTTTAAATTCGTATTTCACGATTCGGGGGGAGGGGGAGTTAAACATTTTTGGAAAAAAGTTAAAACTTTTTCAGTTAGATTATTTCCTCAAGGTCTTTTCAGCCACTATAGGCTTTTGGCTTACTGCAGCGAACGCTGCATCGTCTACCTCCGTCTTGCGACACCACTGATAGAACGCAGCATTGCGGGAGGGCATATGATCAGCACACCGCGTCCCGCCAGTCACCATCACGCGGTAGTTTGATCAGAGTGCTATTTCTCTACTAGGCAGCTCCCCAATTGTCCTCACGGGAGGGTGGACTCAGTTTCAGAAGAAATTTTAAGTAGGTATCGGGGCCTCCGAACTAACAGTCAGCAAGATTTATCATTAGTTTAAAGGGAAGATCAGTTAAATTAATTATTAAACACAATTTAAATGTCCGCCCTTTTTCGTGGAAATAGTGTTGAATTGTTGATGTTAATCTTATAATTAAATGCTAATAAACTAGATTTCCTTAAATGAGACAACTTTGAAATGGGATATTGAAAGAGAGAAACTCAGAAATGAATGTAAGCTGATAAGCTGGAATGCAACCAAAACATTGTAGTTTCCAATTTGAGTAAGAACAAGAAAATTTCACCCTTAAACACGCAGTTATAAAACCAGAGGTAAGCAAGGACTTAAAAAAATTTTAGCGCCGAGAAATTCATTTACCTTCATAAGTTAACAAAAAACTACGCTTGATTTGCTATATCTTTTTTCTCCCTTTAGTCCTCTTCCTGTACCTGTCTGTGCCTAAGGCGAAGGAGAGCCTACACCGAATAATGTCGAACACTTTATAGCTAAACCGGAGCTAAATGCCAAGCGATTGCTTCTGCTGCCGACCTATGGCTTGAGAACATTTAAATTTGTGCAAGATATCAAAAGAACGTGTAGCAGCAGCATGTGAAGAGAATCTAAAGAAGAAATACTATTCATATGATTGACTGCACCGCTGTTTCGGTTACGTAAGCACAAAATTGTGAATAAGCGACTTGTCTGCTGTACATGAATGATTTCGGGTTTATGCTGTATCATAGCTAAATAAAGTTTTAAATAATTACAATACAACATTAAATTAGCCGTGGCCTCTACATTCTATGGGACTGAAGGGACGTTACAATGCAAGAAATAAACATCAAGACATTTTCTATTCAAATTCAGAAGAAAAAATAGCTTCTTTTTAAGTACTAGGCTCTCGTTCTATTAGTGTAAAAGGCACTAAAATTTGCATAATATCAAGTTTTTTAATAATTTATATACCTAACTGCAACACACAGCTTAAATGGACGTATACGATGTCAAAATTTGCTGGAAAAGAAAAACATCTAGGAAAGGATAGGAGGATTTAAAATGGAACATGTACATCCATATAAAATGGAGCATGAACATCGGCGGCTCAAAGTTACAGAATTAGCAACAAGGTTGGGCCTTTCTAAAACAACAACAGTCCTTCATGAGCCTTTAAACACGAATAAGGTTAGTGCAAGATGGATGCCTAGACTTCTTTTCTCAGTCGAAAGCAGCAACTGTTGTCAGGCACTTTTGGAGCTCTGCCTGGCAACGAGAGAGAATTTCTGCAAACCATTATTACAGGAAATGAAACTATGGCCCTCTCTATGATCCCTTGTCGAAAAGAGAATCAATGGGGTGGCGTAAACCTGGCGAAGCACCGCCTCTAAAGGCCAAGGTCACTCAGTCAACCAAGAACATCATGGCCATAATCTTTTGGGACTGTGAAGGAATAATCTTCATTGACTTCATGGAGAGAAACACCATAGTGAATGGGGAGTACTATTTTGACCTGCTGCACAGGCTATGTATTTCCAAAGAGTAAGGCGAGGAAAGCTGAGTGTGGTGTGCACCTTCACCATAACGCGCCGGTGCACATAGATCTTGTCGCAAAGGAAACAGTGAAGAAATGTGGCTTCTAGGAGATCGACCATCCAGCCTAGAGCCCAGTAGCTCCCAGTGACTATTTCCTCTTCTCAAAACTCAAGAAGGACCTTCGAGGAAGGAAATTTAAGTGTGACGAAGAAGCGATACGTTATTTATATCAATTTTGCAGACAAGACTTCTGACTTTTGGGGGGCCGGACGGGGAAATGTTAATTCAAAGATATGAGAAGTATATTGCAAAAGGGTAACTATATTGAAAAGTGAAATATAGTTTTTGTCTTTATCATTACTAGAAAATGGTTCGGCTGGAAACATAAACTTATGAGCCTACCCTCTTACTTAGATCCACCCTTGCATTTATGCACACGTTCTCCGGGAATGTTTAAATTTAACTCAAAACTGAATTATTCATGCATAATAGCTCTCAAAAAAGATAATACAGAACCGCTGGCTTTTAGACTTAATATAAATACATCTTAAGAAGATATTACAAATCACGAAACATTACTTTAGAAACATACTTTTCCTTAAAAGGTCAAACAGCCTTCTGTAATGATGTGCATGTTCTCTTTGAAGATGTGAAACAACTAAGAACTTTGAAAGTAACTCTTCTACACAATAAAAACTAAAAGCCTTCCACGCCCAATGACAACTCCGTTCATTTGAAAGGAGGTTATGAAAACATAATGTAGCAATTGAAGCAGTTCAATATAACGTTTAACATCTGCAAGGACTTAAGTCATTGGTACCCTGATGGGTATGCAAGGGGACTATGAAAGCCTGCTAGTGGAATGGAATAGTGGAAATGGAATAGTGGAAATACAGCAGAACATTATCTCAGATGTGATGGAAACATTTGATAAAAAGCTTCGTGAAAAGCAGTTAAGGACATAAACAATCTGGATGCCAAAGATGTGTTATCTCCTCATCATAACTTAAGGACCATAGATAAGGAATCAATTATTTGAAGAACCTTTGAGCGAGATCAAAATGAGGACTTGCAGAATAAATGAATGAATGAATGAATGAATGAATGAATAGTGTTTTTGCTACAGAGTCACCACAGACGATAGACACTGATGATACATGAGATGAAATGATATATTGGGAAAGGATTTTTATTTTTAAGGAAGGAATCGTTCCAGGCCTAAGCTTAGGGTAACTCCCCGGCATTTGCCATTTATGAGGACTGAGGAAAACTTGGAAAAAACCTGTCAGGAAGGACGGTCCTGACGGGATTCGAACTTCAGACCTCCCACTCACGAGTTCGCGTCTTAACCACCTCGGCCACCCGTGGCGGTGGCTTGGAGAAGCTTCAAGCGGCTTTGTACAAACTTTCCAGGTAAAAAAGGTCTCCTAATTATAAATATCAAGAATTGCGCGTCAAGCGTAGTCACATGTTAGGACCCTTTGGGTTGTGCACTCTTTCAACTCGAACGTTTCCTTTGTTTATGGTGTGTGTGATATGCAATTATCTAACACAGGTAAACATGTTAAATAATGTACTTATTTTGTGACAATAATATATTTAAAGTATCTCATTATTGTACTGAAATATTAACATTTCAAATGTAACACACAAAGAATATCCCTGGATTCTTTACTTCCAGTATTCAACCACAATTTTATAAAATGAATGACAGTAGAATTTTTTGTTAAAGGTCTATTCATATTTAATCCAAGTATAAAACTGGAACACCCTATTTGAGAAAAAATTGACCACGTTTCTGTGCCGGATACGGGTTGTCACACGTCCTTCAACTCCGTGCTGTATACTCGCATTTAGAAAGGTTTCCGTGATGTCAGTGTCGAGGTAGGAGAAAGATGTCACCAAGATATTAAGCTGATGAAAAAACGTTACTACGGCCTCTTTATCAATTCCATGTGACTGACATTGTTGGACGGTAGGGCACAGCAAAAGTGTACAAAAGAAAATTACTTGTGAGCCATTTCTGATCATTGTTTCTGTCCAACAACTTAGTTCAATTGATGTAGCACAATTTCCACCGATTAAATACTACAAAATTTATACAAAATTCCTAAGCAATAAATTGTGAAAACTGTTTTTTTTTCTAAATAGTGTTTAACGCCCGTTTTTATTACTGAGGCTATTTTATTATACACGAATAATACATCCTATTTTAATAATTCAAAATAACGAAAACTTTTGAATAACAAAAAGCATAAAGCCCCTGACATTCAAATTTCTGATTATCAATTTATCAATCATTCTTCACAGGCGGTAAACACTGATGATACATGTATGATAAATTGAGAAAGGATTTTTTTGAAGGAAGGAAACGTTCTAGGATTAAGTTTAGGGTAGTTCCCCGGCATTTGTCATTTACGACTGAGGAAAACCTGAGGAAAAAACCTCAGTCAGGAAGGACGGTCCTGGCGGGATTCGAACCCCAGACCTCCCGCTCACGAGTCCGCGCCTTAATGACCTCAGTCACGGGCGGCGGTTAAATATGAAACCTGATAGAAACTAAACAGAAGAAATACAAAATTGAATGTCTATTCTGCATGGACTTATTTTTTACAGTGGCTCTGTCAATAAATGGAAGGTATTTACCAACCTAGTGTAATTCTTCAACATTATGAAATCGCCTTCGACCTGAGGAGAAAATAACACGTGGGAAGATATGTTGAATAGAAGATAACCAAAAGGTTTATACATGCTACACTAATTTCATATATGGATACAGTCCGTTCTGGTGGTGTAGTGGTAACCATACTTGCCTCGTAAATCCAAGATCGCGGGTCCAAACACTGCCAGGATCGATGGATGTTTTCGGGCGTAAAAATCCTAAGTATGGGCTTCCTTCCGAAGGGAAGTAAAGCCGTGGGTCCCGTGTTGTACATTTACGGCACGAAAAAGAACCTCAAGGCTGAAAGAAGAGACTTCTGAGCAAATTTTGTTGGCCGTAAATAAATTAAATCGACAATATACTAGTATTTCAAAGAACCTCGAGTCTAAAAGAGGCTTCCGAGCAAAATTATCGACCTTTTCTTTCTCCATTCTTTTACATACGTGATTACATCTTAAAAGCATTCCTTTTTGCAGACCAGATTATTATAGCATTTAATGAAGCTAATCTATAAAGAAAAAGTTATAAATGAAATAATGTAACACAAATGATAACATGAATATTTTCATCTCAAAAACTACACTTATAGTCTTCAAAGAATAACATTTTGTACAAGCAAGACTTCTAAATTGTCTAGAATGCTTTATATATAGAATTGTTAAAATACTGCCATATATAAAATAGCAATATTTCAACAATTCTACAAGATCATTTAAAAAAAAAAATTAAAAGGAAACTATCACCCCTTAACGATCCTGAAATTCTATAAAATATTGACTACATCAATATTAATATGTGGTTCGGAGTGGGGAAAATTCAAAAGGGGTGAGGAGGAAAAGAAAGATGATAGTTGATGGATTTTTAGGGCGTAAAAGAACCTCGAGTCTAAAAGAGACTTCCGAGCAAAATTTATCGACCGTTTCATGTTCTAATCGAATGGGATGCTAATGACGAAAGATGTTAAACAGTCTCCTTAAATAAGCATAATAATAATAATAATAATAATAATAATAATAACAATAATAACAATAAAAATAATAGCTTACAAAAAGAAACTTAATATCGTAATAAAGCAGCTGAAATGAGATTTTTGAGAACAGTGGCGTTGACTGTAAATGCAGTGAAAATAATTCTGCATTTATATTGCCGAAAATAAAGAAATATGAGTAACGGTAGACGAAGCAGGTGGAAGAAATGCAAGCAAATATATTATCAAGAAAAATGCCCAACTATAAATGTGCAGTAGAAGAACTCTGGGATAATATTCAAGAATGGTTTAAAGAAGTCATTAAGTGGCCGGAACAAACGTCTATACCTAAGAACAGACATATAGGCCCAACCCTTGAAATATTATGAAATTTTCGCAAGAAATGGACTAACAAATAAATAAAACTAACGAATGACAAGAGCAATTTCTTCACAGATCTTTTGTTCGCTTAACATTTTGTGACTGCTAAAAGTAATGCTAAAAATAATCTGCCTGTCAGAAACTCTGATCTTAATCAGTGAGTTATTTACAGAAAACTAATGCGAAATTATTTGTTCTGTTGAATGTTTTTGCTAATCGGTACTGCAAGTTGCTTAGTTAATTTTAATCTTCCTAAGAGATCGATTAATGGAAAAGAGCGTAAGAACCGTAAGCAATATCATCCTTGACATTTTTTCATCGCAGTTAACAGAAACTGCTTATGGTCCTGTCCTTTTTGCCACTCTGCGTCAGCTGAAGAACTGGCCAGCAGCTGCCATCAGGACTCTTGTGTGATCCAATCAACAGACCTCTGCAGAGCTGGGGATGCCTGTCACTGCATGCGAGGAAGCCGGTTAACAGAGGGTAGAGGGTAGGTTTCCAGTTTCGATCACCTGCTCCCCTTTTCCATCTGCTGTCGCCTAGCCTTACAGCTACGTCTACATAAATTAAATTACCCTTTCAGGCTGCAGCTTGTCTCATTCAAGAATTATTTATCCGGTCTATCGTAAATAAATTACGCCTAAAAACAGAAGAAATCATAATAGACGAAAAACATTCAGAAAGAAAAAATATTTAAAATATCGCACGTTCTTATGGATTCTATTCTATTACAGCGTTCGGTTATATTTATTAGATCAATTTGATGCTTTTTTAATCTTTGATTTCTAAAGACCAGTTTTGCAATACATCTAATTTATGAATGTTAAATCGATTTAATGAGGTTAAGGAACTTATTGTTGCATTTGATGCATGCCATTGTTGTGAGATTAAATTATTGTTCAGTAGCGTCATTTAAAACACTTTTGGGTGTGTGTTATTACAATTTGGTTATATTTGTTTATGATTTGAAAATGGAACATATGTGCCCCCTTTATGAACAGACATTTCGAGGAGAAGTATTATCTGTTCAACTGGAAAGTTTGTAGAGGTAAAAATACTAATTGCAGAGGCGGTTGTAATATAAGTTTACATGACACGAGCGCTTCCATTTGCACTTTTTTAATTTGGTTTATTTATGGACGTTATTTAACATCTCAGGTCATCAGCGTCCCATTCTATTCAGGGCGTGAAACGGCCGACAAATTTTGCTCAGAGGCCTCTTCTTTCAGGCTTGAGGTTCTTTATCGTGCCGTAAATGTACGACACGGGACCCATGGCTTTACTTCCCTTCCGAAGGAAGCCATACTTAGGATTTTTACGCCCCAAAAATCCATCGATCCTGGCCGGGTTCGAACCCGCGATCTTGGGTATAGGAGGCAAGTGTGCTTACCGCTACACCACCAGGACCGACTCTTATTTGCAATGAAAAACACATTAGTTAGTACTTACTTCGCTCTCCTTTGGAAAGCACTCCCATTTTCTTTAAACCCCACTGAAATGTCTGAAGAGAACTGGCAACATGGGGATGATCACAAGTCTTATACGAACAATTCAAGTGTTCTGCTCTTGCGTTCAGGATATAAACGAAGGAGTATGGCTAGGTACGTCTGTATGGGTCCAATGGTCACGATGAATTTGTGACAAAAATTACTCTTTTGAAACCAGAAGGTACTACCTTACTTTACGATCAGCTTCCACTTAGAACAACATGACTTTACTCCGCTAGGCTTTCAACTTCAACCTAATCAACTTGGGGTAAGAAATAGTTAAGAGGAGCTCATTGCCAAGTTGGTTGACTAGCGCGTTTCTCAATTTCTGAAACATTTGTTAAGTTATTGGTACGCAAAATGTGGTCAACTTATTTCGAGGAGAGAAATTTTATTCTAAGTCTCTAATAGTATTAAACATATGTACCAATATTTAAATTGTCGCATGAAACAATAATGAAAATATTGAATAAACGCTACGGAATCCGCTCAAGTGAAAAACTTCTCTGAAAACTATAGCTATAAAAGTTTTATACCAACTTCAATTCTGTCATGCATATCTTATAACCCACACAAACACGGTTTGGAGAAAATAACAATTTAAAGAGTTATGGTCTCTAATGGAAAATTGTACACTACTGTAGGAAATGTATAGTGGTGATAGGAATTGTGAGTTGAAAGATTAGAGATAAAACAAACCGATTATCTGAAAATGTTACAAATTGAGATTTATGCGGTTCATGCATGGTGCTTCAATTAATTACAAAATCGCATGAGGCCGCGAGCTTTCATTGATAACTGACAGTTATATTATAATTGAATCGGGTGGACATACCTGAATCATGTGGGAGATGAATAAAGGAGTTAATTGCTATAAGTGAGAAATTTGTCCCTCAAAGTAAAAAATACACGATCGAAAACCGATTTACACTCTTAAGATCAGGACATTGTTTGCATAAGCTTTTCCAGTAATAACGGTCTACAATTAATAAGAAATTAAATTTAATAACGAAAGCATCGACCTCCCTCACCAATAAAGACTGTACGGTACAAACTTTCAGCAATCCTTTCAACGCTGTTTAATGCTGCGAAATGACTTAGGTTGGAGAAGGATCAGGTGAAACCGATATTTTGAAAATTATTAATGTATAAAATTTCCTCCTAATATAAATCTACGCGCTTGGGTTTGTTTTACTTCAGACACATTTGGTGAAACATAAGATCGGACTGTGTGAAACATCCTACACAAGTGATGATTTGGTCTGTCAACAGTTAAGCTCTCATCAGTGAGCGTCTATACGACATTGGGCAAGACCAGCATAAGGAGGTCTTGAGGAAGTGATAGAAATTAAACAATTTTTGGTGTTATTTCTATTCCATTATTCTTATGCCTCGCTTGAATAGATTAGTGGGGTTTTCACCCCGCAAATTTTAGAGCATTTCAATCGTTAACAATTATCAATAATAATGACCGAGTTACTGAAAAAAATTTGTCCACACTGGACAAAAATAATAAATATTTTCTCACAATGAGCGAATCTTCGCATGTGATATATCGAATATTTTGTTGTATTTTTAATTCATGTTATTGTAAATACAGCAACAAAATGTTACATCCACAATTCTTTCAATCCAAAATATTTTCCCGTGTAGCGTGTGGCGCTACGTCGCAAAACATAATCTTTTTTTTTTTTCCTCCTTTTCTCCCCGCTTCTTTGGAATTTTCCCCAAAATAGTGACTAGTGCTAATTGGTCAAGAGCATGTAAAGACATATTTATTAATTGGCTGCGTCATGCGTCATCCTATCTTTATGGTTGCCTATCTCGAGGAATTAGAGAGTTGTTCGCAGGCTGTCTAGCGGAGAACACATTTTGGCTGTTGAGATGATCCGCCATTCCTTGCCTTAGGCTAATGTTCATTTTATTGCTGGAGGATAGCGTCTCCTTGGTATTCTTTAATTTTTTCGGGGGAGACAGGTATCTCCTGCATTTACCAAGGTACTGTTTGCTTAAGAAATTATTTTGTCAAGTGGAGCAATTATGGAATTACTTTGTTATAATTATTTTGACAAGAGTAAATAGGAAATTCATTTTTTTATCGTGGTTGAATCCATGGAATATTTCTTTGCCTTACTCCTACAATTTTGGTAATGATTTGGTGAGAGTAGGCAAACAATTCTTTCTCTTTGGCTTCTGGGCGAAAAATGAGACTAATAATAATAATAATAATAATAATAATAATAATAATAATAATGCGTAAGAAGTGTTGAGTATAAGTTTATTGCATAATTGCATTTGTTATATTTTGGAGGTAAATCGGTTGTGTAATTTATTTAAGCTTATTCTTTCGTAAATTTAATGTCAAATGTATTTTATCTTTCATCTGTTAAATTTAAAATATACGAAGGGAAATGTTTCACTTCTTTTACTTAGGTACACTTATTATTTTGTCGTTTTTGTGATTCAGCTTAAATTTCATTCTATATTATTAAATTCTTAATGTTTTGAATCTTTTTACACAAGTTTAAGAGAGTTGTGTTAAGAAATTGGTTCTTCTTCTTCGTGACATGCGGTACATTAATTGTCTCATTGCCAATTTCTGGGGGGTAATTATTTCAATAAATTTCCTAAAGTCTAGGGCATTAATGCTGCATGACATTAGTGGGAAAGTGCCGATAAATTACAAAGGTACCACAGCAAGATAAAAATCCATGGCGAATTGAACACTTTTTAAAACTTTTTGTGAAATCAGAATTGTTTGGACTTTCTGTTCTGCAGTTTTGAAAGTGTAACTAGTAGCCTGGTTATGTGGTGATTAGTTATTTTTCAGAGCAAACGCTTTCATTTTATTTTTGGAGGTAGTTATCTTCTTATATCTACGTAGTTTTGTGGGTTTATGGCATAATGCAAGAAAACCAAACAGGGATATAGACAAATGCTATTGCAGGGATTTCAGTGAAAAGTATGCATAACGAGATTCTAATTAAATATAGCAATGGTGTTAGTGGGGGAAAGAGAAAGAGAGAGCAAAAACTCTTCTCTCCCGTTCTCTCTTTTTCTCTTATCCTTAATAATTATTCTTTCTTCAAACAAAAAACAGAAGGAAATGTAAGGTACAAGCGAGAAACGAAAAAAGAACGGAGAAAAACAGTTTTTCGTTTTCTTCTAATTTTCTTTTCTCTTTTATTTTGGGTTTCTCTCTCTCATTTCCCTTACCTAGTTGCTGACTCCTCCATTCTTTTCCTTCCAAGTGCAGTCTATATGCCGGAGTCAGAATACCGCAGGGGCTGCATAAACGATTTCTATTGAAGCTTCGCTAATAATTGTTCCTTGTCTAATCTGTTCACCGCAGCGAATCCATTGACGGATATACTATATATATAGGCAGGCCGGCAGGCAGTCTTCACAAATTATTTATGCGCCGTCAGGTTCGGGGGTCAGTCAGGAATCGTTGTGGCAAGAGTCTGGTTCCGTGACTATAACAATAGGGCCCTTCTCGCCCTCCTTTTGGATCTTACATTATTCCATAAAATTCTTCAGTTCAAAACCTATGCCATCGCATCACAAGGGACGCTATAATCTCTGTTTCGGTAGAAATGTCACGTTCTTCGCATTCTCCCCCATACATAAGCCATTTGCAACAGCTATTCTTGTCCTTTAGGCAGTTCTGTATTTTCTAAAATCAGTGCAAGCCTAGCTTTGAGTGAACAACTCACGAATTCCTTACGTGCATCTTTAGATAGTATCCACATAGCCAATGCACTAATATTATGTCTTAAGAATTAATGATATCCAAATTCAGTTGACCAGTTGATAATAGACCCTCTCCTCTCCTTAAATTTCTCTCTCGCCTTGAAACGACCAGCGTCTAAGGATTCATTTGCATTATCTTTTTACATGGCACTCAATATAAAGGTTTTTAAAATTATAATTATTTTCTATATCGGCACAGTAACAGATAACAATTGGTTCATAGGTGTTTGACTGTGGCAAAAATGTAGCATTACCTAACATTAGGAAATATTCTCCTGTCTTTCAAGCAGAAGTTTTCACCATTCGGATGAGCATATGAAAAAGTATGCATTAAAAAAAAACTATATGAGTTGACACATGTATTACAGGCTCTTGGTTATGGAACAAATCAAAACTAGTCTGGAATGCCGTGAACACAACTCGGCGGAACTGATGTGGGTATCATCAGTTCATGGTAACCAAAGAACAGATGACTTGGTTAAAGAAAAATCTCGTGTAAATCTTTTTATGGATTTTGAACCCAGTGGACCTATCGGGGAAGCAATTCGGGAATGGGGCGCAGAAAACACAAATATTACTAGAATAACCGGCCTTCCAGGACAATTATTAGGAATGTCGTAAAAGGCAGGACACAGGAACTGCTTCAAGTGATTAAAGCCAAGCTTACTTGGACAGTGGGCCAAATATTGCCAACTGCATGGACATCTCTACAAGATTAACAAGGAAACTAGTCTAACTTGCAGCAAATGCAAACAAAACACACGAATCAGCACAATATTTGTTTGTAACCGTGAACTCTTGCAACACAAGGAGTTAAATACTTTAATTTGTTAGTTCATGGAGTTTCAGAAGGTTAGAATTCTCAAACAGAGGAGTAAGAAGAAGCATAGTACTAATGGTTGTGGTGTGCAGAGCTATTACTCTCCCCACTAAAACTATATCAAAACCAAACACAATAGCAATAGCTTAGAAATGATTACTTAGGTTTTAGCACAACTGGTAGAAATGTCGTTAAACTACCATAAATTCTAAGTTATCATTTTAGCTGTACTGTTACAATCTATGATATATTGGAAAACACTGCAATAAAGGTTTAAAAATACAAAACACAGAAAATTGTACGTTGTTTTCCAATATCCAAGGACGTTTTGGGGCAATAATTTCAGTGGAAAAATCACAAAACTTTCAAATTTCAACATTTACTATAAATAGAGCTAAGGCCCTTCAACATAAAATGACAATATGTTTCGTTTTTCCGCATTTAAAATGATGGATGCGTGGATAACTTTGCAAATCATTTAAGATCCTATACTTTGGTATATTCTTGGAAAAATCAAGAAATTGCTGGAGAATGAAAGTAAAACTTTCACAATTAGTTACGTATGAAATTATACCTATTTCAGAAACTGCTATCCATGCCTATCTCATACTGTGTTATATGAAGAGAATATTTACATATAACATCTGAGTCAGAAGATATTTTCCCTAGAGGAGGTCAAGAATTCCAGGCAAAAATGACAAAAATAGTAAGGAGGCTGCAAAACAGAAAAGGAAGGGAATTATTTTTAATTCCGATTAAGCTACGGTAAATTATAAGGTGTATACCTTGAGAAAATTTAATTTTACTCTTCAAATCTTGTTTTTGAGTATAGAAAATGCTTGTTTATTGTGCTCATTCTGGAAATATTGTTCATTTACATTGTGCGTGACAGAAATTCAAGTTTTTTTTTTTAATAATATTTCATCTAAACTCACTACTCTAAAACAGCAGCAAACGCAATGTCTTTTTCTTCCCAGATTTCATGCCTTAAGACTTCTTCCAGTAACTTACCAGCAATTTCAACAATTATCTTACATTCTCTTTTTGTACAAAATGACTTAATTTTGAATTAAAGACACTTTGTGTAAAGTAAGTAAGTGTAAGATGCCAGTTTGTTGGTATTTCAATCCTGTACTGTCAGATGACAATGTTGTTCAGTGTTAGCGTACGTTTGCTCATAGTGAAAACCGTGTATGAGGATTCTCCAAAGTTATCGAGTTAAATCAGAGGAATCCTAAAACATTTGTTGATGTCAAATAAGGAGTAGACTTTTGTAATATTCTGTTTTGTTTTTGTTGCTACGTTACGGTATGATGTTAATTAACAACGATATATTTAGCATAGTCGAGGACTAGGTGAAACGACCATTCCATGACTGAAGTAGCAGTCTAAGCGCAAGTAAAAATAAGTGACATCATCCCCTCGCCAATGATATAAGAAACAAAGTTAGTAGCGATGTGAATACTTAACTTAAATCAACTCTGTTTAAACTTTGTGCTTTATGTAACTTTTATAGTTACTATACATAACAAAAGATGTGCGAAATGTCCTCAAGAAAATCTCCTTTGGGCATCAGAATATGCAAACAATACAAAAATATATGGGAAGCATCCAAAAACTACGCCATTCTATACCGAACATAATAATAGAGGAGTGAATATAAAAAGCTATCCAAAAGTTGACCAAAATCTACAGGGGTTAAAGGAAATTGTGGAAAAGGAAATTATTACTGTGATATGTGTAATAGCTGAATAACAACTCTTCAAATAATTCACTTTATAGCACTTGTGATGGAATTTACAGTCAGCGCTAAAACAGTTTCTCTTTATTTTAAAATATGCCATAAGATATATTTTTCATTGTTATTTTACAATAATAAATAAATATTTGTTGATTATTTCCTTGTGGATTGAGTACTTCACATTACTTGCACTACGTGTAGCAACTTTCCCCATAACTAATGCAATCTTACGCATATAATGGAACAAGAAGGGGAAGCTTCCTCATACACACTATCAAGGCGTTGTTTAACATCATTGGTTGAAAGTCCTTTTTAATTTAAAATTTAATCACTGCTATGTATTAAAGTTGTGACCTTTTATGACCTCTATTAGACTGGCATTTTCCACTTTGTATAAAGATTTAAACATTGTAAAACATTTATTGTCGCAGCTTTTGTTCCTTAAATACGGCTTACTGTATAATATGCACTATATGCAAGCACTGTTGACAAATTACATCACTGTAATAATGACCAATCTCTTGCTTTTCGGAAATGAGAGCCTTTCTAAACTGGTGTTTTGAATGTGAAGACTCCGAAAGTGAAACAGCACTCATTCGGGAAGCTTTGGGAATGAATAATGCAAAAACCAACCATCAAAACTTGTCGGAAAGTTAAATTACCCCCTTTCGTGTGGGCCCGGGTCTTCCTTGTCAGGATGTAGCTCAGAAAGCACAACGAAATTATATAATATAGCGCCAGAGCGTTGCGTGCATCACGTGACCAGCTGTTCTATACTATCTATCAATGGATCGATTTGCTGGTCGCTGATCGCTTACCTCTTCTTGCTGACGAAATCAATAAATGATAAGTTTTAAATAAGGGAAAACAACAGAGGAGGAGATTGGGTGAAAATTGTACTGGATAAAATAAACAGGATAAGTTCTTTCTAAGGCACTCGTTTAACTATCTGCTAAAAGTTTCACTACAAGCCGAAACACACGGTAACTCTAACAAGACAAATAAACGTTTAGGAACAGCATAGAACTGAAGTGTTTGTTTGTTTGGTTTATTTAACATCTCAGGTCATCGGCGTCCCATTTAGGCCGATAACTTTTGCTCAGAGGCCTCTTCTTTCAGGCTTGAGGTTCTTTTACGTGCCGTAAATCTACGACACGGGATCAACGGCTTTACTTCTCTTCCGAAAGAAATCATACTTAGGATTCAACGATCCTGGTTGGAACTGAACCCGCAATCTTGGGTCTACAACCTAAATATGGTTATCACTAGACCAACAGAACTGACAAACTGAAGCAGTGACTCATTCAGCACCCCAAATAAAAAGTTGGCTCCCCTATGCCTTGTTCAGTTTTGGGTAGTTAGTATATCCAATAATGCCTCCTCTGGACTTTTCAGCTCAAAAAAATTGAATAATGACAGATTAGAAAGAAAATATTTTCCGACAATCTTCTTTTTAATTTAAGTATGGAAGTATAAATTTACACAAATGCCTTTCTGATTCACTTTGGCATTTTCTGACAAAGCAACTGACAAAATCCTTCACCACTGCATATGGTCAATGTTAATTACATCAAATTTCAATTTTGTTTAATCATAAGTTGAAAATTACAACATACTCAAATATCTTCAATAAGGGGGGGGGGAACTTGCCCCACAGGAGCTGCGTAAAATAATTGAATTCCTTAGCAACTTTAAAAACGAACAAAAAACCAAATTAGGCCTAACTTAACTAAGGAATGAAGTAAGTTATGGCATTATTATGTGGTATTTGAGGAACAAAATTAACTTTCTTGCAATCTATAAGTTTTACAAATGAGAAATCACGTTTTAGAATTATCATTGAGACTGAACCACAAAAATGAATAGAGAGAAATAACAGAAAGTTTCGACTTACATAGATTGTGTATTTAAGAAGATGATGTTCATTATGTTCATAAATAAACCAAATAAATAAAAATATGCCATAAACAGGAAATACGTTTGTTCGGATGGCTGTACATGTGTCTAGTAATAACAATAGGTTCCAATGCTCGTTATCTTTTACCTTTTAATTAGTTTTGCAAGTAAAATTACTATTTTAAAATACAGCATTAATATATCTTTTAGTGAACGACATATATTTGAATGTTAAAACATTTAAGCTCAAACACAAAAATGTAAATGAATTATTTTCGTTTTCAAAATAAATATCACACTGATAAATATTTTAAAGTGAAAAATAAAGAATATATATTGTCTTTAATTTATTTAAAAACAAATAGTGTTTTACTATTTACTTTGAAAATGCTTAATGCTTTTTTTTAATGTCTTTACATTCAAATAAGCCTGAGTAATTTAAGGGTATGTTATCGTGTATGTACTAAACATTATTTTTATTTGTAAAAATAAAAAATAAAACAATTCATGAGTAGGATTCGAACCTCGATAGTTCTCATTGCTAGGCACCTGGTTTAACAGTTATACTGATTACCTACTTATCTGCACATTATGCGATGGTTATAAGTTTTTATATGTACCATCGCAATTTACAAGAAGCTGACATAACAGAGCCTTGCAAAGGCTAAACCTTTTTTTAAGAATTCCATTACGCAGGTTCAAAGTTAAATGTTATTGGTTCTATATAAGTCCTCCTGTTTATCAATAGCTCTTGCCGTTTGGTGATCAGCAATAAAGAATCGATTTCACAGTAAAAATGCAGCGCTCTTGTTCTTTGTGGGCATGTTACGGCTAAACGTGTCAGGGATAAAGAAAGGAGCCTGCAGAGAGAACAAAACGCTAATCCAGACCTCGGTTTAGTATACGGCGCCACAGTAATTATGCCACGTTATCGAAATGCTTATCATGAAGAATTTGCCAGCTCCCCTTCTAAAGGGGTGCAATGATATAGTGGCTCACGTCCAGCTTATATTACCTCGGGACGCTATGTATATTTATCGAGCAGGCGTTATCGGCAAACTGACTTTATATACACAAAACTGCGCAACACATGACTAGCATGCTTTTCTTTTGCGTTTCTGCTATCGCCAGCTAATCAAACGCTGCTACATGGAAGACATGCCCTTCCATTAAACAAAGAAAAATAAAAACATGTACATAACATTTTAATAATAGGCCCAAACTCTGTATCAAAACGAATTGGTAATAACAAAGCTATCATTTAAGCTATAATGTACACACTTGCAGAAAATTAACGCGATAGAATAAACGTGATACAAATGAAACAAGAATAAGCTAGGGAGATGGATAACTAAAACATAAAACGGTTTAGAACTGTACACCTTCATCACTTTCCATGTAGAAAATGCTATTTAAAAGTCTCTGCCTCTGGAGATACCCACTCTGGACCAAAGTGAAAGACCATTAATTTAGGGAAAACGAACATTTCAGTTCCATAAATGAAGGATGACTTCCTAAATGCAATCTGATAGAACGGTTTCATGAATAATGTTTTCAGTGGCTTTTAAGAATTTGTCGTGCATATGTTCCAAAATTTAAGAACTGTCATCACCATATAAATCTGAGATCCGTGAAAAATATCACTCCTTGAAATGGAATCGTACATGCGAATACTCACTTAAGGGAACATACCTGTAAACTTCAGTTTATGCCTTCCTATGAGATTGCTCAAATCATCTTACCATACACGTGATTTAAAAACAAAATTCAATTAAATAAACAATTACCCATCCATTTTGAAAATCTTAAGAAATGTTTCATGTTTACTTCTATGTCTTCCGAAAGCTCAGCTGGCCTAAACTTATCATGCAATGATTTCGGTCCAGATCTCCAAAATTTAAATACAGCATAAATTAGAACGAAACTCTCAGTGGCGATCATGCACATTTTAGCTGTTGGGACACTACTTATAAAAATAACATTGCACAGAATCCACGATCATAAATGTGTCACACCCATCTGCAAAAATATACTGGCAGGTAAATGAACAAATAAATAAAATAAAGTACAAAACTTTCACTTTTGTCGAAAATATAGTAAAACAAATTATATACAGATATTCAAATTTTGATATAAAATATACTCTACACGTTTACTAAAACAAATAATTCACCTTCATTTAAGTTTCTCGTGCATTTCAGATCAGATAGTTTCGCTTCATTGTACTTTTGTTCAGAAACAAGAATTAATGTCAGCAATAAATATAAATACTTAGGGTGCAGCAGTAAATTTAAATAACTGTTTGCGAAGTGACTTCTTTTTTGGCTTGACAGTGTATTAAGATGCTCAACAAGACGGTGATAGACAGAAATACGTCTCCTTTTACTAATCATTCAAGTTTACTCTAATTTATGATAATACTGGTTAATTTTTAAAACGTATGTTATTTAAGGATACGTTAATTGCCTTTATTGAAGAAGATTTTCATACAGTTTAGATTCTTGATAAGTCATTCGCCGAAAGAGATACAGTTGATGGGAAGTAATAACACTAACCTCACGACAAATCGCTTAGAGAAGCTCCTCTTGCAGGCGCTACTATAGAAAGGACACTCTCGGAAAATCCACAGATTCTGGGTGCCGTTCGTGAAGTTTCACTGTGATAACCCTCTCATCCCCAACTTCACAACAACTCATTTAATATCCATTCTGCCCTGCTAAGGCTGGACACAAGGAAAATGTGCCCTAGCCCGTTCTCTTCACACATACACGCACCAATTTGTGTGCAATCGCAGAAGCTGGTTAAATTGCGCACCTCTCTTGTGTGCTACAATGCAGGTACTGTAACATTCAGAGTTTGCTTCCATAAAATGCTATAATGTTTTTTCAGCTGACAATTTATGTAAAAATTATTGAAATTATTGATTATTTATGGTTCAAAATTAAAGGGAGGGCACGTGCTCTTGTGCCCTTTAGCGCGAGTCGCCACTGGACGAGGTCCTTATGAGCATGTTTCTTTCGTTCAAGTAGCCAGGGTTCCATTATGGTGCAATCTTGCTAAGGTGCTAAGTCAGGAGAGGTTCCTTTCAATGAAGTAAAACGTAGATGACATCATTTGCTTGCAACTGACACTACACTTCTTCTCCCCCTTTCCGCGAAGTGCAGTACGTAATGCTCAAATGTATAACCTGTTTCCTTGAATTTATTAAATCTGAGAGGGTTTCTCCACTGTCGAAAACATTATTCAACACAAATAACTTCATTACAATAATTAAAAACATTTTGGGGGTATCTCTATTGTGAATATGCTATATTTTAAAACAACTTTCATCGTTGAGACGAAATGAACCCTGTCAAGCGGCCTACATCTGCGTACTTTCCAGATTACTAAAGAGGTCGGCTTTAGAAATAATTGGAACTGTGCTGCAAGTCGCGTCATTAAATTGCCCTTGGTGTTGGAAGTGGAAAAGAACTCGGCTTGTATTAATTTAAAGCAGCGATCGAAAGGAAAATGTTCTAAGGGTCTCTTGCTTGGAGAGTAAGAAAAGTCAGCGAGGGAGACGATGGCGCGGCAGTTCATCAGCGTGATAATTGCTGCTTGACTTTGTGGCGGGCGGCGCAGCTGTCTGTGCTTGTTATGTGAGGGGCACCCGGTGAATAATTGCTGATCTTCTTCAGAATCACGTGCCCTCCCTTTTCCAGGCACGTTTCCGCGTCCCCTCTCATTAACCAAAAGGCGAAACGCGTTAAGGAGCTGAGCCAGGTAATGTATTCATTTTATTGCGAGATTTCGTTAGGCGGAAAATATTAAGATAACTGTCGTATAAGTTCTTACTGAGCTTAAATATATTTTGGAAAATCTGCTTAGACTTCAGAAACAAAACAAAAATCCATGGTGATAAATGTAAAGCGCACAGCGCAAATGGAAAAACTCCCTATATTTCAGAGAGAATATGTGGAAAACACATTTCACGTTACATTCACAAATCTTATTGCTTTCTATTTAGGTAAATAGCAAAGTTTCTTTTACAGCTTATATTTGAGCATACGTAAGCATAAAATTATATAAGTATATTGGCAGATCAGCATAAACTTACAAGATTTCGGCCTAAGGCCTGTTTCTAGTCCTTATGGACCTTGTGAACCATTTGAATTTAGTGACACTTAGTACAAACAGATGTCAGAAGAATAGATGGTCAGCCCATCTAGTGTGATGCTAAGGTATTATATGGACGTGCAATGACCGGCAGTTTGTCCAAGGATCTTTTTTTCTCTTTCAGGTATGGAGTTCTTTGGCGTGCCGTTAATATACAAAACGGGAGCCGCGGACTAAAATCCCTCCCGAAGAACTTGTGCTCAAGGTTTTTACTCCCGAAAAACCTATGGACCTCGGCCGGGTTTTAACCGTTAGTGGTAGATACAATATAGAAATATAAGATAAGAGCTTATTTCGCGATTGGAGTATGTAAAATATTTCACTTGCTCTATTATCTCTCTCTTTTTTTTTTTTTTTTTAAACAACTTTAGCTCTTCTATTGCACTTTTCTTCCATAACCATCGCTTTAATTTTATTAATACACCTTTTCTAAGTGGAAGTTCCTAAAACTTTATTTAACTTTAAAAGTGAAAGCTCAGAAATGAGATTTATGAGAAAGTTATTAGGAGTATCTCTAAAATCTCTAAAAACAAACTGAGAAGCAGACACATAAGAATGAAACTAGATATAAGAAATAGTATGGTACCAAAAGTAGGTAATTTACTAACAAAAGAACTAGCAAGAGCATATCAATAGGATGTCCCCTGACAGGCTACCCCAACAAGCTTCCCTTTATAAACAAAATGGAAGACGGGATATAGGGCGGCAGAGAAATAGGTGGAAAGATAAATTTAAAGAATAAAACACTTTTGGCGCGGAACGGGATAAATCCAAACTGGAAAGGAAGAAGAAGAAGAAAATGGAAAGAAGAAGGGGAGGAGGAGTATGTAAAAACAGCAGCTTATTACAGCAAATATTTTCAGTACAATTAATAAATGAATTTTAAATATTAACACAACGGACATTTTTAACCGTACAAGCATCAATATATCAGTGCTATTAGCCTTAAGTCTCTATGTCGGTTCTGGTGGTTGGTAACCATACTTGCCTTCTAAACCCAAGATCGTGGGTTCAAACCCGGCCAGGATCGATGGATTTTTTCCATATGTAAAAACTTAAGTATGGCTTCCTTCGAAAAGGAAATAGAGCCGTGGGTCCCGTGCCGTACATTTACGGCACGAAAAAGAACCTCAAGCCTGAAAGAAGAGCCCTCTGAGCAGAATTTGTGGACCGTTTCACGCCCTGATTTGAATGGAATGCTGATGACCTGAGCTGTTAAAGAGCGTCCGTAAATAAACCAAATCAAGAACCTAAGTATGAAATGGGAAGGAAAATATCAAGATTTTTATGTGTAGTGAGCTTTGGACAGAAATATGGGGGGATGTTTTTACGTGGTCAACTCGAAATTACAAAAAAGAACTTTCAGATAACACATACAGCTCACATGCGCCGTCATTTCCGGTTGTGTTACCTGACGGTTTTTCAGGATGTTTCTCTGAGAAATTTAAGGCACAATTTCATTAGTCTTCTCAAGGTCACAATGTCACGACCATAAAATGAGAATAATTACCTACATCTTCAAGCAAGATGCAGGTACTTCGGTAGTCTGGTTTAAGTCTTTCATATAGGCGACCGTGCACGGAAAGTAGCGTTTTCTTCCGACGCCCATTACACCAGCTTCTTTATCATTCTGAAGTTAAAAGTTAAAGTAACAACAATGAACATTTGGTGTTTGTTGTTTTGGGTTTCCTTCAAATCTCGCAGAAAGAAAATGTAAACACAAGAAAAGTTGCAATGCTTTCATGAGAAAATGCTTCAGCATGTGTCTGAGAAAGAGTAAGAGACACGTGGTATCGCTTCTCCAGCACCAGGCAGCCCCCAACTCCGCCCCGAGCACAGGAAAAGTCCTAATGAGTGGATGCCACTCCAGGTGTAACTGCCTGGACGTTAGGGGCCACTTTGTTCTTGAGGACTGCGACGCCCCCTCCATCCCTGGACCCAGTGACTGCTCAACAGAAATGTCTCACTAATAAATACAAGGCAACAAGCTGGCGATAGGCAGAAGTCAATAGGAATGTCAATAATTTATTCCTTAAGAAAACGTAACATTTTCTCGAGCATGTTTGTCCAGTTTTGAGCGCTTGAACACTACAAATATAAGTAAATGCGATTAGAGAATTTGGGTTTTATTGCCATGATTTTGTCATTAAAACTAGAGACTTTCACTCTGTAAACCACAATTGCTAATATTTTTTTTTAATATTTATTTAATAGTATTTACTACCGAGACACCACAGGCGATGGACACTGATGACACATGAGATGAGATAAATTGGAAAAGGATTTTTAAGGAAGGAAACGTTCCAGGCATAAGTTTAGGGTACCTCCCCGGCATTTGCCACTTATGAGAAACTGAGGAAAACGTGGAAAAAAAAAACTCAGTCTGGGAGGACGGTCCTGGCGGGATTCGAACCCCAGACCTTACGAGTCCGCGCCTTAACAACCTCAGCCACCCGTGGGGGTCAATTGCCAACATAATAAATATTAGTGGTAGTTGATTCATTTGCCTTTTGATATATGCAATTTAAAGGTGTAACGAAACGACAATAAAACGAAGGGTATATATATAAAATTCACTCGTGCAATGCAACGAAAGCGTTTTCTTTAGTTACTTTAAATTTATATGAAAGAGAATGATTTTCATGGTTACCAACAGAGGTCTGTGCTCTATTGCGACCGTCATTATATATAGCCCAGAAAGTGAATTTACCGCACAGTTTAGATTTATTAATATGCCCATTTCTTACAGAAACAGTACTGAGTAGTAATAAACAGTTGGTATCTGCAAATGATAAAACTATCTTAAAGAAAAGATTTTAGAGCTATACTTTTTTTGTGAACGACATCTTATATTTCCACTATTGATGATTATTATAGGCATCAGTAACAGGTGGGCAAAAATCAAATAATTAATTTTAATTTTAAATATTTATACGTTAATCCACTAAAGAGTATCTGTTGAATACAATTTGCAAATGGAAAAAAAAATGTGCATTATTTAAATATATCAGTATAAAAATTGATTAAAAGAATAAATAAAAATTAAAATATACAATGCTTTCATTTTAAAACTTTCCAATCTGAATAATAACCCATTGAACAAATTTTAATTTAAGCAAAGGACACCACTTGGCTGGAAAGGTGCCAAAGAGGATCTGAATTAATTTTGATATTTTAATTCGGGGGAGGGGGCGATTAACGAATATGAAGTTAGTTTTCTTGGATTCACACTAGCATCTCTAATTTCAACCTCTTATTAACAGAAAGCTATGAACTTGGCCTACAAAACAACATTTTATAAGTACTCAGTTTCAAAATTTTGTTCACTATTTTCACAACAGCACAGCCTTTGCTAGAGCGAGTACTGTCTAGCGATCAGAAGAAGGTGAGTGGGGGCTGAAGTGCGAGAAGGGCTTGAACTGTTACCTGCACGTGTACGAGTGAGTGTATGTGGGATGCTTAACTTGCCACATGAATGAGAACCTCTCAGGCTCACGATCTTGCACGTCCGTTGGAATTCCATCCTTGGTGGAGTGTCGGACAACACGGTTTATTTTTATCGGCATGGACTTTGAGGACGGTAGAAAATGTTTAATAGCACATTCCTCGTACTTGCCTTCTTTTGATCGCCAGACAGTACTATGCAAGCTATGGTATTACTGATAAACCACTTGGAAGTTGACAGGCCTGCCATCAAAATATGAATATAAAACACACACACACGCACGCACGCACAGATATATAAAACACTGAGAAAAAGTCACACTTGAAATTGCTAAATTTCGGGTGCGATTTTTTCTCAGAGTTTTATCCTTATCTACTTTTATATTTACTGTTAATTTGTTACATTGTTAATAGTGTTACTTTATTTTTATTTTTCATTTATATATATACACACACTTACTTTCATGACAGACCTGCCAACATTCCAAGTTGTTTATCAGTAATACCATAGCGTGCAAGCCCCCTCCCTTCCGGCAATGTCAGAGTTTTATATATAATGCAAGTTATCTGTTAGTTCTTCTGTAAATAACAATTTGGCATTCGTAATAGGTATTTATTTCAGTATCACTAACAAAGAATGATCAACTAGGCATGCTTTCTAATATTATTGGTTGTACCTCTTATGCTTCTTAGAGTCAATGGTCGTTTATAGGCATCTCGGCCTAAATATGTCACAGAAAGATCACACGAGGACACATTGCATTATTAAGCAATCATTCCTTTGTGTAACCATGTGATAATTTTGTAAAACTGATATCTTTTTGTTAGTGGGTGCAATTTTAGAACTGATATGCTTCAATTTAGAAAACGAATTGCCATTAAAATACTCTTAATACAGGTACTTTCACAGTAATAGATAAACACAGCACACAATCAAGCTTATTATACCATAAAAACAGTAATGCCACTCTATGATCCTCTACATTATGAGTACTAGCGGCTGTACTAAACGGAAGTGACAAATTCATTCCCCTGCACAGTTGGCATCGGGTGTACATAGTAGGAAACAGAGTTAATATTTGTTCTTTTTTTTTTTTTTTTTCCCGAAGAGATATATTTTTCGGGTGGTAATAATTTTGTTTTCCTAATACTTTCCCCTTTGACCTTAATGTTGTAATAGTGCGGGGAGAGGGAAATAAGTAATAATTATGGTCAACCCGCAATGGTTGACAAGTCTATGAGGATATTTATTTATTAATTTTTGTAATACCTGATACCAGATATCAGTAAAGTAAGCATTAACTAAATATGCTGAACAATTCTTATGTTAACAGTTAGAATGAACAGCTAGATGCTCTGTTGTTTTTCTAGCAATGCATTTATTTTGAAATACAACAAACCCGAGACCAGCAAACAGAAGAGCAACATGCTGACAATTTACTGATGTTATTTTGTTATCTACTGCCGATATATCTCGCCAATCTGGGAATATCTAGATAACGCTGCACTTTCTCCCATTAAATAAATCACTCCTACGCTTTATTTTTGTAGGAATATTAATGGTGTAGCAAAACATGCTATCAACGACCGAAAATGACTGGATTTGTAGCAGCGCTGACAAAGTTCTCATACTCTTTCGTTCGGTAAGGACATTGTTAAAATTTCTCTTCAATTAACTGCAGAGATAGTAATTTCTTTGTTCGTCGTACACGAAATTGTGTCAGGGACACAGTGCGAGCACTGCTCCGCTTGCCGGAATAGCGTTAATAAAAACTGGAAAACAAGCGAATGAAAATGTTGCCATTGTTGTACCACACAAGAGAGTCTAATGAAAAGGACATTCTTCCTGCGCGATAATGCCGTACGTTTAACGGCGAGAGTGTTATACGACTTCTATCTGTTTTTACGATTTGTATGATACATATAGTGACCGTAGAACATGAAAACAGTAATACATAATAATGTAACTGCACAACAAAAAATGTAAAGGTATAATTTAAACTATACATTAAAAGATGCATTACTCTATCAAATAGGTGGAAGTAAATGAATCAAATAAGAATTTTATTCCAAAATTGCTAAAAACGAGTTTTTACCGAAAACCTTAGTATGTATATACATACATGGGTCTAAAATGTACCTATATATATATATACAGGAATCAAGTTACTTCATGTTTCACTTTAGAAATGTTTTTATTCTTGGAATAAAGTCATTTCTAAACTCTGAATCTCTTACTGGTTGTTTTGGTAATTGTAGTATACCAGTGAAATATGGAGGGAGATTATGCATGAGTATAATTGTAATGTTATCAAACGCACATGAGTAAACAGTGCTAAGTATATAAGTTATTAGGAAAAGCTGTAGACGCCAAGACACAACTTCTGTTACAATAACAAAAGTTACCTCAATTTGAGATCCTTTTGCAAGTTAATGTTAGGTCTACCTCAAAACACAATCAATGGTCCTTGCTGGAATTAGGGAAAGCTGCTGTGAGAGTGTGGTGATTAAAAGGATATTGAGTTATTGATAAACGCTAAATCAGCTGCCAGAAGATAATAAGTTGAAGGTTTGTTTAAGATATAAGGAGAAGTGTTTAAATAGTAATAAATGGTTAGGAAGTACTGAGGATAAATTAGAGACAAATATGAATCTCAAGAGAGGACATGTCAGTTGGTTTTGGTGGGACGTTCGGTGGATGGGCACAGTTTGTTAATATACCAGAAAATATCTTTAATGTCTTGAAAGGTGGAACAGACAGAAAGAAGGAATGGCCAGGTTTATACCGCAATTTGGAGGCTGGAGTGTAAAAGGAGTAATGTTCCCCCTAAGGTATATGTCCCATATGTGGAAAAGAGGAAGATGCTGTACACAGCTGTTGATACTGGGGAATGGAGGAAGGATTTAATTAGAGAGAAATGGTTTAAGATTAATAAAGACTTGGTGATCGAGAAAAATTTAATGGTAAGATACAACTAAGAGGATTGGGTGAGTTTTTATGCAAAGTAAGATTGAAATGGAAATGCTCAGCGGAGAAAATGGAATAAATTTAGTTAGAAACGTTTTACAGTTTGAAATTTGTTAAAGTTGGTCTTTATGTATGTAATGAATAGATTGTGTCTGTAGAGTTATTTGTTGATTGTTAGTTGAAGAAGCTATATTTGAAGATGGTTAAGGATAATATTAAGTACAAGTTTGTGTAATAATAAGATGAGGGTGAAATGCATGTGTCATGGATATTCCAGCAGTAGATTACTGATATAATTCAATATATTATTTGTATAAGAAAGTATAATGGGGTAACAGAGAGAAATGGGCCACGGAGAGAATTATTTTGTTACTATTTTGTATCTTTTAGCACATCAATAAATACTTTACAACAACAAAATGTAGACACAGGAAAGTTCTAAAAAGTCAATCAGCTCATTCCTAAAGGAGTTTTTAACACGCGATAAGAACTTTATTCATATCACAGGTGAATCAAGAAGAATCGATCATCTTTTACAACGAAAAAATATGATTAACTGATTGTGTAAGCTGCAAAGAGAACCTTGTGCAGAGACCTTTGTCGTGGCAGATGATATCTATACTTTATCAAATTTATGTAAAAATGAAAATTAGAAAAATCTTTGAGTCAAGAAGTAGAAGTGTTTCGAGAGGAACTAGTTTCTGGTCACATGCATTTAGAACATGCAGGAGTTGTTGGTTTGTTTTATTTACGCTATTTAACATCAGCGTCGCATTCTGGGCGTGAAACGGCCGATAAATTTTGCTCAGAGGTCTCTTCATTCAGGCTTGAGGTTCTTTTTCGTGCCGTAAATGTACGACATGGTACCCACGGCTTTGCTTCCTTCCCGAAGGAAGCCATACTTAGGATTTTTACGCCCGAAAAAAATCCATCGACTCTGGCCGAGATTGAACCCGTGATCTTGGGTCTACGAGGCAAGTATGGTTACCACTAGACCACATGCAGGGGATTTTGGCATCTTCTTACATAGGTGAACTCGCAAAGCATACTTTTATTTGCGACTTTCTGCAACTGAAGCTCAGTTCCCAATAATAAGGAAACATGAAGAAAATATAACATCATTTTAAAGTAAGTACAACCCTCCGATATCCATCTGTAATGAAGCGCGTTCACGGGCAGTTTATAAACAAGGAAAACAAGTTAAATCATAATTTATTTTGTTTATATTTCAATGGATAATATAACTGACTAAAATGTATTAAAATGCTCATTGAAACGTGAATTCTTTAAACCGTATGTGTTGAATATTGCTTATTTTATTAAATTTTAATATTGGGTCCATTAAAGATCGGACTCTACCCCTAATTTTAAATTGATATCTCTAACCAGTAAGTGCCCTCGAGTAAAATTGTATATTACGTAATAAGTATATTTCCCTATTACCTTATTTATGATGGCATTGTAAATAGTTTAATATATGTATATGTATATATATATATATATATATATATATATATATATATATATACAAGATACGTTTTATTATGCAAGGTTTTCTGAAAAATTAGCATTTTATTGTGAGATTCATTCTAAAACGACTGATTTAATTAGAACTTATCTTAAAACTGTCCTCACCCAAGATCTTCGTCTATTTTACTTACAAAAGAATGCAAACAGCGATTCGATACAATAACAACTTCATTTAACTAAGCTGCCTGAATCATCCTTATTTGAAGATCTGCAAAGGGGAAATTGGAACATGGGAGGCAAGGCTAAAGGCAGTAACAAAGAGGGAGCCAGCTAAACATGATCCATTTTCAGTTTAGTATTAGCAAGCCCATCCTATTAAATATAAAACATGAGCAAAGTTAATCCTCATCCTTTATTTACAGGGGACAACAATAGAGCTAAAAAGGGTTGACATGCAACTGGGACGCCTCTTCTCTAGGGACAGGCTTCAGTACGTCACTCAATATTAACAATGTGTTTAAAAATCCCATCATGAAAAAGTACTGTTTATTTTTTTCATTCTTTTAATGTTATAATTGAAAAGTTAGGGATAATTATTTCCTTTCCTGGTTTGCACTCTTTTATCTGGCCACTTCATACCATCATAATACTCCTCTAAGCTTGTACTGATAACTGTTAAAGTATGGTGTGTAATTTTTCACATTTGAGTACGGGTGTAGTTTTAATATTTAAACCCTACCTAAGAATTAAGAAAAGAATATTATCATTATGATACTACAACAAGCATGCGTCACGGTTGCATGCATATTGAATTGCTTAAATCGGAGCCTTTGCTAGATTAAACATTGATGACACTTTATTATTCTCTACAATCCAGAAACTTTATTTAAATAATTTACAACGTATTAAACTAGTATGTGAAACAATTTCAATCATTCTAATGTACTAAATATATTTTGCAAATTCTTTATGACAATCCAGTAAACTATTTTTAATCTTTACCATTTTATTGAATTCTGAGTTGATAAAATAATTCATGTAATACTGTATTTGCAGTACAAACTTTTTTTATTTTGTCTGTCTACAAACATTCGTGAGGAAAAAATACTTACATTTACATTATACGCAGGAAGAGAACAATATTATTCATGTATATTTGTCAACTAGAGTGTTCATCTTCTAACCTATTTATTATTTGATGGTAAATTCTCCCAAAGTTAACATTTTAAATTCTCCTGTACATACAATCTCAATAATATAATTTGTGTAAACAAGTATCCTTCCTTTGAAGTTTATCAAATGATTTTAGGGAAATCTCTACATCTACACATTCTCTTATACATTTATAAGCATGTATAAGCAGGAAATTTACACCTAAATGCCTGTTTCGTTCTGCCATACAACTTTCTGTACCTGATGTATGTCTTAAAGATGAATATAACATGATGCAGTGAATTACTCACCATTGCACAACACTACTGTACTATATAATGAAATTAAACTCTCGACTGCACAATGCAACTGCCCGACTCAGCCGAAATTTCGCTCGCAACTGGCTGAAAGGGAGAATGGCGCCGAACGTGTAGCGCAGGGAATCTCAGCGATAGAAGGGGGGAAGGTCAGCTAGTCGGCCGATCTAAGTTGCGAGACGTTTAAATTGAACAGTGAATTCCTGAATATTTTATCTCAGACATGATATTTGTAATGTTCTGATAAAAAACTTTAATGATTCACTTATGTTGACATTATTGGAAATCTTTTAAGACGCCACCAGTCATCAATATTTCCACGCTTCCTTATTTTATCTTATGTAATTTCAGGATTCTTGATATGTGTAATAGTCCCAAGGAACTGTTGTGTAGGTCAACATTACTTAGCGATTCTTAGTGACGTTTTGACTGCACTGGTAAAATAGGAACATCTATTGGTTATTTATCGTGCGAAACGTGAAAAAGTATTCATTTGGCAGCATGGCTTAGTTGCGAAGGTATCTTCCTGTGCCATCTATTTTGTTCTTGATTATTTTAATAGTAATCTTAGTTGTGACTTTGGCAACAAAATGAAACAGTCATTGAACGAGATTTCTGAGTACTATTCCAGATTTTACCTGAGCTATATTAACTCAGTACTTCAATATCCTTTTTATAATTTAAATGTTCTTTAATGACTGTAGTAATGTATCCAGAAGGAAATGAGAGCACTTTAATCTTTACAACCCTGTTGTTTTGGGTAAATGGCAGTGACTCAAATATTGCGGGATTTACTTATTGAGTGACGGACTTGGTTTAATTCCTGTCAGGACATGTTGCCTGGGCACTGTTTTTATCGGAATTCATCCTGACAAAAGCGAGCATCAGATCATCTGTCTTGAAGCGGTTTTAATAGGGATGTTGACGTGATTGTTGTTAGATGTCTACCCGAGGGTCCCTCTTCTTAACCAGAGTCCTTCAGGGGCCCGAAGTCGCCTTTTGTGCCCTCGTAGTCACGGGTGAAAGGAGATGAAAGGAAAGCGTTCAAATCACAAGACAATTGGTTTCAATAAACGCCTAGATATCACACGATACTTTGTTGTCGGCCGCCTGGTTCGTTACCTTTTTGACACTAACGTCACGAACTACATACGTTGCCTGAAATTGTATCTACCGCCCTAAAACTACAATGTGTGCCTTTTTGTCTCTCCCTTGCCTACACTGCTGACTTGAAATCTAGAAAATGCTTAAACTGTGTCTGGACTGCGTCCTGGTAATTACTGTACTGAACCTCGTAATGCGTCCTCTTCCACTTATATAGTAAATTCAAAGTGTCCCCAAGTGGTCGCGAGAGCTCACGGGGTTCACAGGTTAGCGCCCATGGAGTCTAAGTCTTCAAAATAGGTGTTGTGCTTCCAAACGAACTCGCTTTAAACCCATCGACCCCTTGACTTCTCATTGGAGAGCTCATTATCATTCGATGTACTGACGTCATCGCCAACACCTGTTCCTTTTTCTATCTTTAATGGATTTTCAGCAACTAAAGATACAAATGACCTATTGTTCGGTTCAAGCCGTATACACCTCAATGGAATTAGCTTTGTCGCTATACAGAGACTAATTGCTCGAGTCATTATTAGTAAGAGCAGGAAAAATTCTTTTCCCTCTTCTCAAGGAGGTATGCGTTCAGATAGCCAAATACATTTTTCTAACATGAATGTTAATGCTTGTTACTGCAGGCTATGCAAGATATTTAATAATTATTACTATTTAAATTATATAAATACATTCACTCTCGGGCAGGCGTGGGTGTGATGTCCTGTCACAGCCTCTACAATTCATGATTCTATGCATAGTTTCGAAAGACTTTGGAAGTTAAAAGTCTACAAAGTATTCTGATTATGACCAAAATATGCTCTCTACGTGACGTTATTAATTACAAGTGGATTGAAAAATGCTGCAATAACATTTACAAACTTTTATAAACTTTTAACTATTGTCGCTTTCACTGCATTATTCTTCTCGCGACATCTGCAGGTTGTGGACTGAATACTGTCTGTAGGTGTAAGTCTGTAGGGATGAACGATGGCGCAAATGAGCTCAGAGTCCTTGGCGCCTAAAAGCTATCTAGCATTGAACTTCTCAGAGTAAGGTAAAAATTCGAGAAATCCTTTACCTAGACAGCTTGACCTGACGGGGATTCGAACCCAGGACCTCAGGATTAGCAGTCGCAAAAGCTGCCACTAGAACAAGGAGGCGATCTAAAGTATATACCTGTTTTATAATTACGACACAGAAAGTATTTTGCTCTAAGTATAAAAATAAGATGATTTCTTTAAGCGCTTTATTTCCTATGACACGGTTGCCACATATAAAAGGTTTTTATTTCGCTGGGTTGGTAGGTGTCTCCGGAATACTGCGGAACTTTTAGGAAAAACGACTGTTGAGGGTTAATTGACCAAAGCAAGGAAGGAGAAAAGCTCGGCTTGAGCTGGCCGGGATCCAGTGCATCCCTCGGCAATGCTTGGCCAATGTACATTTCGATCTAGGCATGACACACCTGGTGTCCCGTCCAATAAACCCGAGATTTGTGGTCTCTGTCACAACACTTGCTATGCAAACTGCTAGGGTAGCGGGTAAATGTCTATTTGTGTAGTGGCATGCCAGAGATATTCTGATTCTCACAAATGAGGCCAGACTAATAATCTATTCCAAAGAGTCACAGATGTTTTCCATTGCCTTCTTACTCTTCAAAGGTAATATCCCTTACATTTCATCATATTTGTCTATATTTAACTGAAAATTCCAACAAAAAGGAAATCTTCTCTTGGAATAGTTGAAAGAAAACATCATTACGTTTATCTACCAATAAGTGGTAACTTCTGCACTTGTACGAGGAACGCGATTTTTTCAGAAAATTTTGGATTGGAAAATTTTCCAGTACATTATTAAATATGTGCTGAAGAATGAAGAAACTCCCAAAATAATGGGAGATGGGTAAAGCTATCTTAATATTTAAAAAGGGACAAAGAAATGAATGCAAAAACTATAGAGAGATAAATTTATTAAATTTAACGTATGAAATATATGCAAGAATCATTAGCTCCAAATTAAACACTTTATGTAAAAAATATTGAAGAAGAAAGTGGATTTAGAATTGGCACATCATACATGGATAATGTTTATATATATAGAAAAAGGAAGAGAATATAATTTGGCCACACATGTGGCATTTGTTGATTTAGAAAAATCTTTTGATAGAGTAGATCACTTATTATAATTGAAAATATTAGATCAAAGAGGATACCCTATACATATAATAAAAGTCATAAAAATCTTATATATAAATACAAAAAACGATAATAAATGTAAATGACAAGTCAAACAGAAGAAATAATAAAGTGTGGTCTAAAACACCGCCACGGGTGGCCGAGGTCGTTAAGGCACGGACTCGTGAGCGGGAGGTCTGCGGTTCGAATCCCGCCAGGACCGTCCTCCCTGACTGGGGTTTTTTCCAGGTTTTCCTCAGTCTTCATAACTGGCAAATGCCGGGGAGGTACCTAAACTTAGGCCTGGAACGCTTCCTTCCTTAAAAAAAAAAAAAAAAAAAAAAAATATCCTTTCCCAATTTATCATTTCATCTCATGTATCACCAGTGTCCACCGCCTGTGGTGCCTCAGTAGTGAAAACGGGCGTTAAACACTGCTCAAAAAAAAAAAAAAAAAGTGGTCTAAAACAAGGATGTAGTTTCTCTCCAATATTATATATATATATATATATATATCAACTAAATAAAATAAATAAAGAATACAACATGATAATTCAAAGACGAAAACAAAGTAATGGCATTTCAAGATAAATGCTGAACAAGAACAAAAAATGTGATAGAAGAAAAAATAACAGAATAAATATCACACTTTCAATAATTGGGTTGTGATGTCGCTCAAGAAGATCAAGGTGTTAATGTAAAAATGCAATAATTTCAAGCTGTGTGGAACAATTAGAAATACTTTGATAACAAAGTGAGAATTAAGATTCTATACAGCATTTTTTTTAAATGGAAGTGAGGCTTGGGCTATAAAAAAAGGAAAAGGAATAATATTTAAGACGCTTTATACGGTCTGTCAAAGGCTGCACAAAAGAAGATTATGTAAGAAATGAGCATATAAGAGCGACCAATATTACAAAAACTAGGGAACTATAAGACAAGAATGGATAAAGCACTTAAAAAGAATGAAAGAAGATATATTAAAAAAAAGAAAAAGAAAGATGGATAAAAACAAAAATGTGACATCGGAACAGGCCGGACCTAATCCGTGATAGAAGAAGAAGAAGAAGAAGAAGAAGAAGAAGAAGAAGAAGAAGAAGAAATAAGTTCTACAAATTGGTACTCGAAAATGCATCCTATTCGTTAAATTTTAGAATAAAATGTATCTAAAAATGCTAAAATTTCCTAAATCATACAAGCGAACTATTATTGTTGCATAGATTGTGTCTCTGAAAGAGCTGTGTATTTCATAAATTATTTGAATCTCTATATATTTTTTTTCCCTGACATGCTGTATATCTTATTATCTGTTTATTACTAGTGAAAATGTATGCTTTTGTTTTTATTTTGTTATGTTTTTTGTTTCTCGGTTTGATTAGATGCTTGCATTTGCTTCTAATTCTCTTTGTGAATTTTCCCATAACGCAGGGGAATGCATAGAAAGACAGAGAAAGCAAAGAAATGAAAAAATTAACCGAAGATTAAACCTTTTCCTTAATGTTTAACTCTTTTGTCTTTAATAGTATTACCAGCTGCAAAAAACTTAATCATCTCATTTCACAGCCGTATCAAACGGTTGGTAAACACTCTTGTTTTAACAGGCGATGATTTTGACGCACTGCCATGCAGTCCCACAGTCGTGTCCCAATACATCGTACAGACTCGGAGCAGGCTCTGGCCTAATCCTTGTGGCAGAATCATATAATTGCTGTTTCCAGAAATTAGTCGTTAATAATTCTTTTGAATTCATCATAATGCCAACAGGTTCACATTGCGCGTCTATGCCTGTCGAGGTGCTCTGATTTCCAGCCAGTGCTAACGAAGATTTACTACTGAATGTATTATGAAACTTCATGAAATAATTTTCTTAACTCGAACAGCAGTAATTTGTTCCCTTGTCTTCCGTTAATGGGAGTACGTGTATTACCCACTTCGTCAATATATATGCACAAGTCTTTGTTTATAATGTAAGACAAGCTTTACTAAATGTTGTCTATTTCTCAAACAAATGTCTGAATTTCACTCCCCAACTTTATATTTAAGCGTGTTTTCAAACAAAAAAACGTTACTGACTAGGCATTTCAAAGAAACGTGTAGATTAAAAATTTACATTAAGATGGGTGACGGTTGGTAACAGCAAATTCCTTAACCGCGACAATGTTTGTAGCTTTTGAACAGAATAAGGAACTTTTATTGTGCAATGACTTACAACCATGCATCAGACTTGAATCTACTAACATACAGCAGTCAAAACAAAAGACGGTTATTCAGCACCAAAGGCCAAGTCAGTTTCATTTGCAGGAAAGGTTATGCCATCAATCTTTTGCGCCGCTAAAGGAATTTTATCAATTGTTATGTTCAAAGGGTAAAAAACTATAATCAGAGAGTACTAATGAAATGTTTTAAACCAACCAGATGGAAAAATTCGTGATGAAAACCCAGTTTGATATAAAAAAAATGCATTAAGATAATGCATTTGCTTACAAAAGTGTTCGTGAAAAATTGAGATATTTGAAGTATGAATTATTGTTGTAGCAACCACCCTAATACAAATACACAATTTAGTTCTCCCAAAGCTCAAGTTTTTTCTTTCCCCTGGTCAGCGTTTTTAATAAAATCAACTGTAGGTTTTTCAGATTTACAAAACAAAAATCTCATCGACTATGCTGATACACCCGAAACGTCCCATGCATGCAATTATATTTGTTAAGTGCAATATACTTACTGCAATGCAGCATGCTCGTAACTTACCTAAAGAGAAAGAAAAAAACATACAATTAATAAGTGAATGAGAATTATACGTCATAAAATATTACACTTGGCTTAAAAACAATATGAGGTGGTAGGTATCTTAAATGAAAAGAAAAAGAAAACTGTAAATTTACCATTATAACGTATAAGTAATATTCTTTCCTTAATACTTTTCTTTACACTTGTATTTTTTTAATTATCTGTCGTCAGTTTAATCAAGAGCAAGGGAATGCACATGGTTCAGAGATTCAAATGTTTGTTTGTTTGTTTTTTTCATTTACACGCTCTAAGTCACTTTATTATTTGCTGGTCAGATCATTTTTTTAATCGTTTTGCCACGTTTTGCTTTTGGGTTTATTTTACATGGGATAAGAATGTTTTATTTATGATTATTATTGATGAATCTTTAGGCTCTTATCCCTGAGCGAGTGGTAGCGTTTCCGATTAAAATCCGGATAGATTCCTGGTCAGATCCATCTCATTAAAATCAATACCGGATTACTTTAAGACACCAAGGACTCCAAGCTCATTTGCGGAATCAACAACCAATTTCACTCTTCATCCCATAGATATAAGAACCGTCCTTGTGTACCATAACAATATAACCTCCACTGGAACAGCATAGTGGCGTTCTATAGGCATCCCGACCTCAGAAATTCGCTACAATATCACCATGACAGGGTGCAATGCCAACTAGTTCATGAGAATATATATACACATATACACTATTTTACATTATTCCAGCATTCTACCACCGCCACGGGGGGCCGAGGTCGTTAAGGCGTGGACTTGTGAGAGGGAGGTCAGGGGTTCGATTTCCACCAAGACCGTCCTGACTGAGGGTTTTTTTTTTTTTTCCAGGTTTTCCTCAGTCCTCATAAATGGCAAATGCTGGGGAGATACCCCAAATTTAGACCTGGAACGTATTCTTCCTATATAAAAAAATACTCCTGTCCCAATTTATCATTTCATCTCGCGTAACATCAGTGTCCATCACCTGTGGTGTCTCAGTAGTAAAAATGGGCATTAAACACTATTAAAAAAAAGCATTGCTACCAACCATTTCAAAGTACTGTGTCATAAAGGTATAAAGTTCTGAAAACTGCAATGCTTACACTTTTATTCATACTGTCATTACAGAATACTGTTTATAGAGGAACGAGTGGCCTGTGTCTGTACTCGAAGGCTCGATTTTGATATATGCAGAGGCATAACAGAAGTTTACTGTGGTATTTTGGATAAGGTTGTGGACACCGGTTTCTTAAATAAAAAAAACAGTTTTCTTAAAGAAAAAGAGAGAGAGAGAGAGAGAGAGAGAGAGAGAAAGAAAGAAAGAAAGAAAGAAAGAAAGAAAGAAAGAAAGAAAGAAAGAAAGAAAGAAAGAAAGAAAGAAAGAAAGAAGTGGAGCATTCCCTCCATTTGCTTTGGATGTGAGAGAATGTCTCAACCGATGATTTTCCAACTGGTGCTTGCCAAACATTCCGGACATTCAATCTAATCCCGGTTAGCTTTCATAAGACTGTTAAGACGGGAGAAATGAAATATTTAGTTTTAATAAACAAAAATGTATCCATAAGTAGAGGTTCACTTCCAAGGTGGCCATCAAGTTTATCGAATTTGATGTCCTTAGACATTTTTGCTTGAATGTTGGACACAATGCTTTGAAATGCACCTATGTTTAATTAATATTAAAGTTAGACAGCATTTCTACATATCATATGCATTTCATTTACGACAAATCATTGTTTTATGAAAAATGGATCAAAACGCTATATCCATTTTGTGAATACAGAGAAAACACAGAAGGAAGATCAAATTTAGTTAAAATTTAGCGCAACCTTTTCTCGTCGATACTCCACTAGAGAGAAAGGTATAGCAACTGACATTTTACTTCGTGAAGATGCAGCACTGCTCATTACATCATACACAAAATGATCTTCCTCGGCACGAGCTGGCTACAAGTATGTCAAATGCGTGCTATTACCAATTTTAAGGTCATTCGTGCACCAGTGCTACTTGCTAGTCTTTCCAGCGACAGTCTAATCCCTGTTACATTTCCTAACATTAGAATATATAAAGACTGTGAAAGAAACAGATATCAGACCACCGTGCACATATTAATGACATTTAAGAATGGTGTTTGTTAACCTTTTCTCATAATAACCTTCTAACTGAAAAGTTTAGACACGCACTGATAGATCTCTGTACGGCAATGAAGATTAAATAGTGACTGTAAGCAAGTAAAATCATACTAACAGAGTTGGAAACTGATGACAAGATCATGAGATTGTGTCACCCATATCTATAAACCGAGCCTACAGTTTTCGAAATTAATTGCAACGTTAAAAGTCAAAAGTATATACTTGCAGAGTACCAATGCACGTTGTAGGAACAAACTTTCTGTCCTAGATACGAGTAGAAACATTTCCTAAGGTTCCATGAGGTTCTTGTGAGAGAGATTATTATTATTATTATTATTATTATTATTATTATTATTATTATAATAAACCCGCTTTAACTAATGCTCAGTTAGTCACTGTGTAATGTACAACTGGAAATACAACATAGAATGACAAATCACTTCTCGTGAACAAAAAATTCCAGAAGAATTTTCCCAGAATGTTAAGTATCCACAATACAGGATAGATTGGATTGTTAGCGTCAGAGGAGGATATTCTGTATTTCATACTGCTCAAAGGCCGGCAGTTTGTACCTAAACTCCCAGTGGGAGGAAGGGATGCGGTGAGACACCGGGCAAGAAGGCACACAAACCACCGCCACCACGCATTAATCCACCTCCCCTTGGCACTTTCGTCCATGTATAACAGCACCAACGGAATATCCATTCCTGCCTAAGCGACCAGGTGAATCACGAAAAGCCCAAGGTTTGAATGTTCACACATTCAAACCGAGATCTTCCAAATGCGTGTCCCCAGCGTCACTCCTATCAACAAGTTAGTACAACTTAAACCCTTTGTCCACTGGGACATGCAGCACTTTACGCAACTCTTTCTTTTCAGTTTTGAATTAGTGACCTCAAAAATATCTTCCTGTGTCATTATGAAAATGTTCCCTTGCACAAAGAAAACCCTCTGAAATAAATTCAGTAACTGAATCGCCTAGTCGGAGTCCAGTGCCTACAGAACAACTTCAACATGACTTTGAAGAACAACGTGCTGAACCAAAGCGTCTACTTCAGTTGCTGAACTTACTGGAGCAGTCATAGAACTGTCACATAAATATATAAAAACTGCTGAATTTCTTTTTGAAATAATTTAGTAACTAAACCAAAAATATACCGTGAGGTCAGTTTTGTTTTCCCTTGAAGTGGTTTGTCCATGGGAGGGCGCGTCGCTTGTTAGCCGGATCTCGGTGATTAGCGGGAGGGTAAAACAAACCAATTTAAGAGACTCATTACTAATCAGATTATCAGATTATTACTATTATTATCAGATTATTACTAATCAGATTATTAGGTGTTGAAACTGCCCGCCTTCATTCTACACAAATTTTTGGTGTCTCTTTAAGAAATTGTTCGCTGTAATTCATTTTGAGATATCCGGATAATTTCTTGACGAATATTATCTTTGATTTCTTATACGATGCGCGAATTCATCTTGTACACGGCATTTTTAAATTTACCCCAGAGATAATAATCGCATACTGTTAAATCGGAGGACTGAGGGGGCCACAAATTCCTACTAATAATTCTGTCTTGTAGAAACACATTGTAAATTACTGGAACTATTCGCAGTTTGAGCAGCGTCAGATTCTTGTTGAAAAAAATGCATAATCACGCCCCTGTCGGTTAATTCTCTTAAAAAGTAAACAAGTAAAAGATTTTACTGTATACTATAAAACGTTCTATGATTCTTTCATCACTAAGTTTATAATGTGAATCTTACATAAAGACACACTGTGCCGTTGTAAACATAGAGGCATAACACTCTTTATGTATTATGTCGAATGAAGAAACAAATTACAACACAATAACCACCTGTTGCACTATTACTGCAACAGTCAGCAAGGGCAATAAGTAAGAAAGCAGGCCTGCTACCCCCTCCACGGCAGAGCATACGAGTGAGGGCTGTTTACAGGAAAAACCCTGCGCCGCTGAGTAACCTTATTGCACTGTCCTAAACGCTGTAATGGTCATCCCGGATTTATGGACCCCCCCCTCTGATGACCGTTAGAGTACCGAAATGATATTCGTAAACTAATAAGCATCATGGGAAGGGTTTATTTATTTATTTATTTGTTTTTGCAATTTTTCTCTTTGTACTTTAACGCTTCATTGGCGAGAACATGAAGTTATCATAGCTGTTGTAAACAACGCTTTGCAACTGATTTCATTTTATAAAGGAAATGCTCAATTACTAAAAATATATTCACCACTACTAAGAAGACCTTCATAAAATTTTTAAACCAGATAAATATGTCGTTTTTATTATCAGCAAGTGTTATTACTTTGTGAGCTATGCATTATTGACTTGTAAAAACCATAACCTGTTCTCCCCTGGACGGGTTCAAACCCAGCCGAGGTCTTTAGGTTTTTTAGAGACAGCGCAAGTCCTCCAGGAGAGTCAAGGATCTCTTGTAGCAAATTTACGGCAGTTAAAGAAGTACATACCTAAAAATACAGGTCCTGGAAAAAAATGGCCATTTCAAGTAAAGCCTTAGCATCACACACACACCTGATGATCTTTGCAGTGATGGGTCGGTCCTGGTGGTGTAGTGATAACCATACTTGCCTCCCAAACACGGGTTCAATCCAGTCCAGAGTCTATGGGTTTTTTCAAGCGTAAAAATCCTAAGTATGAGTCCTTCGGAAGGAAAATAAAGCCGCTGGTTTCGTAGATTTACGGCAAGATAAAGAACCTCAAGTCTGAAAGAAGATGCCTTTGAGCAAAATTTATCGGCCGTTTTACGCTCTCAAGATGACCTGAGATGTTAAAGCGTATTCATAAATAAACCAAATAAATAAAGTGAAGTAATAGACTCACCCCCTAACCTTCTGAAAGCTGTAGATGCAGATACAACTAAATTTGAATGGTTCACGTTGTCCCTTAGAACTCGGAACATGCCTTAGGCTACTCATTGTAAAAATAGCTATAATGAGCACAACACAGTTCGGATTACAAGGAAGGGAATCTTTTAGATGTCACTCTTTCGTAAAGATTTGACTTGTCGTCTTAAATTTTAACTGAGATGCCGATTTACAACATTATTGCCTTGAAATTACATTGTCTACATTGTTAATAGACAAGATATTGTTGTTTAGTAAATTCGTGCGTACTTTTGCGAGTTTTATTTACACATAATATAAGAATTGTTATTTAAATTTTCTTAATATAAAAAAGAAATCACATACAGGTAACTAATCATTTAAAGCAACAACTATTTATGCAGTTTTAATGATAATTGCTTTTAAATTAATTTTTAATTATCAGTAATATTGCGTGATTTTTCCTGCCTTTATTGTTTTTTATCTATCTTTCTCTTTGTATTTTAATGGCCGAACATCCGATTTCTGGTCGTGAAACGCCAAGATACTTTTATCTTTATCATTCAGAAATTACCAAAAATCGTTTTATAAAATGGTTGACATAAAATACCGAGCTGTGATATGCAGAAGGTGATTAGCTATCATGAAAGGCTGAAGAAAGGTTATGGCAGTGAATACAACACTTTTAGACGCTGAGTTCGTCGCTTTACGGAAGCTGAAGGGCAAACTCCATTGATTGATGAAAAACGGAGCGGCAGCCCGGCCACTGCAGTTCTCCACGCAACTTGTGACGAGCGTTTGCCGGGTAACAACTGACGAATTATGTCTGGCAATTTTTGCTGCGCGGGAACACGTGCTTTTGTTAAAAGGTCGACAAAACCATTGTAAAGGAAGGATATCCTTTTGAAAAACGAAACATTAACAATGAAAGTTGTGGCTCATGCTGTACATATTTCATTTAGTTTCCTTGTAAACTAAAGACTCATAGTTAATTTGTATTTGAAATAGTGGCATCCTGCTCTTCTAACTTGGAAACATCCACTCCGTGCCTCGCTTGAGAAACACGGGCTACCGAATGAGAAGAAAATAACTACTTGTATGTGTGCATCGGCCAAGGTCAGTACTGCGGGCATCCACTTAATAAGAAGTCGGTCAATGGCGTAACATGGAATTAACAACTGGATGTAAAGAGGGACCCTCTCCTACTGTCATTAATAACCCCGTTCCAACAATAACCATTAAAGCCAACCCAACAGTTCCGCCTTAATTTTTCCCCCCTTGGCTTCTTCATGTATAATGATATTTATCAGTAATTTTTTGTCCCTTAGTCAATGATTAAAGGCAATGAAGGTTTTAAAAATTGCTGAATCTCAATTACTTCTCTCCCTGATGTCCCTCCCACATACACAGCACTTTCTCCTATTCAATTATGAACGTATTGGATTTTTTACCTGATCAATATCTAAGTTTAATTTTCTTGAAATCATTACACTACTAGATATCTATCTACGAGGGCTGTTCAATGAAGAATGACCATAACTTTTTTGAAAACATATCTTCACTCCGGTTGTGATGCTTTTTCTCAGTAGCCGCCGTTGGTTGCAATGCACCTACAACAGTTTCCGCCAGTCTTCAAAGACATGTTGGAAAACTACTTTTTGGCAGGTTCTTCAGAATCGCCTACGCAGCCTACACCACAGTTTCTGATTGTGGAAAATGCCTCCCACGATGATGCATCTTCAATTTAGGGAAAAGAATATATATATATATATATATATATATATATATATATATACGGGATTAAATCTGGACTATAGGGAGGGTGAGGAAAAATTTCACATTGAGTTTTTTGAGATATTCAGCAATAACATTTGCTGCCCTTTTTATCCTGGTGCAGCATCCACCTTATTGCACGGAAATGTGGTCTTTTGCATGTGATATGACTTTACAAAGTGTTCAGGACATCTCTGTAGTATTGTCCAGATACAACTGTGTGTGCATATGCGACATTCTCGTTAATCATCCCTTGAATATCTAAAAATAAGATGATCGCAACTTTCCCAGCAACAACAACACATAATTTTGCTGTTTGCTCTCAGAATCCAAAGGATAGGGCCAAGTTTCATTAGCAGTGAATACCTTTGAAAGACACTCTGCATGAACCCGTCAAGTAATGATTGAATATAATAAATATAATGCGCTTCAAGGAGACAAGACGGCCTAAACATGGTGCATCTTCCATTCTATTGCGTCCTTGTCGAAAGTATGGCACCCCAAAAACCACCGTTCGATATGGCAAAGTTAAGGTTTCTTGCACACCTCTCACGTTCCTAATACGTGTCACTTCAATTTTAATTCATGTACACTGCTCACTTTAAGAAAACGTTATTTTGGGGTGGTGTAAATTTGCACATTAATCGACAGTTTCATATCGTTCATCTAGACATGCTTAGAACAACGTCATCACATTTTTATCGGTTCTTAGCAGAAACCCGATCTCTGGTGATTGCCATAAAGCTAAGATATGCAAATAAGATAGTCTTCAGAATTAAGGGCGTCTCTGGCGCTGGAGTTAATAAGTAAACACATTTCCTGTTTTTTTTTTTCACTAACACTTAACTTCTTTTTAAACCTAGAACAGATTACATTCTTAGCAACAATTACATATAAATAACATAAGTGCTACTTATAAACAGCAATTCCTCTTTCGTATTTTAATTAACAAAATTACAAACACACTGTGTATAACTTTCTGTAAAATATCATAAAATAAAATGTGCATATTGTATTTATTTTTTGCTATGCGACATCAATTGGTAAATCCATTCTGCTGCAATTACGGCTCTTCTCTTTGCAAGGCTTTCCCGCTAAGCCTACTTAAAACGTACAAGATACGGGGGGTTAATTATTAACATCATTTTTGGGATAGACAAGAAGTATATACGAGCCAAACGATAATCGTAGGTATCATATGGAATGCACGTGAAAGAATACGGGGGGAAATTAGTTCTGCGCATGCGCATTGGGAAGAATACCGAGCGTGGTGACCTAGGAATGGAGCTTGATTTTTTAAAGGGAGAGGACATATCGCCATACGCTCAGATAATCAATCTTATAGTCAGACTGTTAAGGTAATGTAGAGTCCAACTAAATATAAAGTAATAAACTTGATGATGATTGAGAAATATATTCCTGGTTTGTTATTTGATGATTTAAAGTAAGGATGTCGGAGATATATTTAGATATAAACTCGCCCTCAGACCAGCCAGGTGTAGTAAAGCGAGTGCTCTAGTTGAACTGAGACAATACATACATCGAAAGATCTGATTATACAGGGATTATTACCTAGCGTTTAGCCCACAAGAAACTTATAGTTAATAGTGCTGTTGCTACTGGTGCTTTGTTGCAATGAAATTGTATATGCGTACGGCTACACAATACTTTTGACTTTGCACATTCATCCCTTTGAAGTACATGGAAGCGATATGGCGATACAGTTCTACTTGTATCTCCTTGTCTGTTCTGCCTTAATTGGTTACCACAATCCCCCGAACCACAACAGCTAACGAATCTTGATGTGTGGTTGCACAAGCATCTGCCTTTAGGCAACCTTCAACTATCGTGTTAACTTTGAACGGTAACACAAATGGAAGTGCCTTTTAGAAATTGCTGTGACATGTTTAAGAAGTTGACTAACAGAAACGAGTGCATAGATGTATAGGATGGGCTTAAGCTGCTGTAAACTTCTGCCATTTCAGAATTTTACCGAGATATGTTCCATAGGCTCTTAAAAACAATAGACTGCGATAAGTAAACAAAAAAAAAATGAAAATAAGCCTGTTACAGTTATGTATTAAATATATAGCCCTCAATTCAGCCAGCACACTTCCTTACAGTGTAGAACAAAATGTCTTAATGCTAGAGTTCCGCGTACCATTGTATTCGATTGAAAGTTATATTCACGTAACGGAACTGTGCAGGGCAAGGGGAATATGATGAGTGCATCTATGTTTAAAACTACACATTTTCAGTTTTAAATAAGTTGTTTACATTTATTAAGCCGGATAGAGCTAATTCGCATATTTAAACACAATGAAGTCTATTACGAGGAATGTTCAATATACAATGATCACACTTTTTTTTGGAAAACATACCGTTTTTTATTATCTTTCTCAAAGTTGTCCCTGAAGAATGTAATGCATCTGTCACCTGCGTCAGTAAAATTAGGCGGTAAAGGACATTTTCAACAATGCGTTTTTTCCTTCAAAGACATTTTTGAAAGGAGAAATGAAAAAAAAAAAAAAAAAAAAAAGGCACACAGGGCTCAATCTGGACATTACGGAGGGTAATGCACACACTCCACAATGATTTTTTGAGAGATATTCAACAATATCTACGATGTGCGGATGTGCATTATCGTGGTGCAGCATCCAAGCTATGACTTTTTGCTTTGTAGAGTTGCCCAGTTACAGCAGTGTGTGTAGATACGACAAATTGGTGAACCCATTCATCGAATATCGAAAAATGAAATTACAGTAACTTTTCCAATAGAAGCTTTCTGGTGTTTGATGATGGAGTTGCAACAAAGGTTTTGTTGTTTTGTCTTAGAATCGCCAACTTTCATCAGCAGCGACAAGCAACTCCGCATCTTCCTGTAGCAAACACAACAATTAACTGAATGTCCTTTTGTTCGGAAATCATCAGCCTTCGAGCCCACCGTGCACAAACACCTTTCATATGCAACTTTTCAGTTACCAACGTGTGAAGTTTTCACAGTTTCTGAAAGTGTTCTTAATACTCGACGATCAAGTCTCACAATGGATGTTTTCTTTCGTTAGAACACATACTGAAGGCCTGGGTCCATCTTTCTTTGGAATTGATTGCCTCCCTTCTTCGAACTGTGGTACTCGGAAGAGCAATCTCTCCATGGACCTCCTGTAACAATGTATAGGCTTCAGCTGAAGATTTGTCGAGACAAGTGCAGAAATTCGTCGCGTGTCACCTTCATTTTACTGGAAGTGGAATTAAACACGCCTCATGATATCATGTACACATTAAGCTAACAAAATACAGTACATTTTAATTTTAGAACAAGAAATTATGCCTGTAAATAACCACGATCATTGCTTATTAAACAACCATCGTATATCACGTAGCTGAACGTTCTTTTCTACACTTTCAATAACAATAATTACCCCAAGCTGAATAATAGTTCCCGATTAAAATACGTCACACAAGTACTGATAATTGCGTTTTCCACGTGTATCTGATTGACCCTTGTATTTCCACAGGTTAACATTAAAGCAGAACAAGAGCGTTTATGTGCAACTTTACATGTTGCTTGATTTTGCGGTGTATGAAAAATATATACGTCATTCATATTAGCATCTTTAAAATTAGACTTTTCCCATTAGGTACCACCAGGTTTAAGTAGTCTTGTGACTAACAATAAAAAAGGTGATCAAGGTTATTCAACAATAATTTATAAATTGAGCAGATATAATTGCTGTGGTCCAAGCTTAGACAAATTCTCTAGGTCAAAATTGCTGAGTAGTGGTATCATCTTCCCCTGCCCTTTTTCTTTAAGCCAAACTGTTTTTCTGGAACTAGATTAACATTATCTACCTGTTTATTTATGTAAAGCTGATAAGATATGGTTGAAAAATCTGGTGTATTAGTTCGCACAGAAAAACAACGTTGCCACGTCTCTGCAATCTCTTTCAGCACTGTTTAGTGCTAACAGAGACTGAAATGCGGAAATGAGAGAAAAGCGTTTATTATTTATTCGTTATTTATTAATGAAGGTACCATTAGATAATCTTAATACGAGAAACAGGAAATATTCAATCTTTGATGCACGAAGGAATAGTAACATCGATGGAGATTATTTAAGAATCTCATGGCAGTGTGTTACTGTTTACACGAAAGCGATAACACTACATACTGGGAACTCGGTGGGATGGGGCGAGGTTATTAAGTTTGTCCCGCACTTTAATTGGGATTTTACACTGATGCCAGAGATATTTTGAAGATTGAAAGTTGGTGAAGCAATCATAAACCTTTAACAATAATTTGTGCCGATGGAAGAGATCGAGATGGGGTATTTACAGGTTTGGAAACGATAAAGGACCGGATGGCGATGGCAGTAATGAAAAACTGTATCAACCAACAACCATTCTTTGAAAATTACATCCGACTCTACTTTCCACTTGTAAATACATGTATGAACTCAGCTAATTAACGAATTAATTTAAATCAATTTCTGAACACATTGAAATATTCTGAAATTTTCCCCCGAGCAATTTTGCTTTTGTAGTTAGATTTGGTTAAATTTATTTTATTTACGGACGCTCTTTAATATCTTGGTCATTTGCGTCCCATTCTATTTAGGGCGTGAAATGGCCGATAAATTTTGCTCAGAGGCCTCTTCTTTCAGGCTTGAGATTCTTTTACGTACCACAAATTTATTTCTTTTCCGAAGACTATTGCAGTTAGAACAAGTATCAGGAGTAATTTCAAAATTAATAAATACAATTTATAATCATTAATATGTATTTTAAGTGAAATGTTAATGTACATGTTGGGCATAAAAATAAACATTTTGAAGTTATATAAATGGAAATTAAAACTGTAAACAGAATGAATATTGTTACTTGACTTGGCACTGTATATAGATAAAAAGTAGCCATATTTATTCATATATTGCCCTTTATAAGTGAAAATTGTACTGCATGAAGTAGGAAAATATTTGAACTAACCTCACATACCCAGTACAGCCCAGCAAAATTCATGCCTACCTAATCTTATTTCCTGAATCCAAGTAACAGAGTAATACAGCTATCCACTATCCAAACATTATCGTCTGTAAAATGGCTCGAATATATTGACAACCAACTGAACCATATTCTTAATATATATAGTTGTGTTTTTACACACACATTTTGCATATTTCTCTAAAATAACGTACTATACAGGATGTTTCAAAAGTCTACGATAAATATCAAGAAGAATATTTTATTATATTGTAGTTTCACAATTTTCCTTATGCGAACGCCAATAAAATGGATCGCTCATTATCCGTGACATGACTTTCCATTTGTGTTTACAGCGGTGCATTTTTATGGGTTGTGATCATCATTTGTTCGGCAAAACAATGCGTGACATTACGGTTTTGTTCTGTTTAATGCAATGTACGTGTCTTGTTGATTGCTTCATTTCAGTAACTCTGGAAAGTAGGTTAAAATGTACTGTATAATAGTGCAATATGGTTTTTATTTGTGATAGCTTCTAATGGCAGACTTTAATTTCCCGAGTTGACGTACATGCATTTCATTTATGGAGGCACAGGGTACAAGAGTCACGTTACAAAACGCCTGTATGCCGAACGCTTCCCGAACAGGAAGACAGGATCCCTGCGAACATCTCTGTAACCTACAGCACAATTTCAACAAACGGTTCGTGTAAACTTTCGTGGAATTAATAAAATAATGCTTAGTAAGTACAGTACAGAACCCCAAACGTTATAGACCGCCTTTCGAAACAACCTGTATATCAATACACTCTTGCTTTAAAGTTCAGCTTGTGATGCTTTTAACATAATAGCATCATTCAAGTTCATGTTACAAAAGATTACGGCATTTGGCCTCTTCATTGCACATTAAAACAAGTTGTTGATTGCGCGAATACAAGACTCCGATGAAATCGCATTAAGAAAGGCCACAAACAATTCGTCTTTCCGTGTTCAAGATGCAATTTGGGCTTAACGGTCCCCTCTTGTCCGTTTTGTCTGCAGCTACTTGCCAAAGCGTTCACGTCCGCTACATCACGGGGAGGTTCACGCTCCCATTTCAATTTGTTGCTTTCCTTGCCACTTTCATAATCAGGGGCAATTTAAATTCTGCCGCCACTGCTTTGGCCTTAAATTCGCTCTGTATTTTACGATTCAAAATTCAGACCGGCAGCTAAGCGAGATTACAGTTAGCTTCCGAAAGAAAATAGCTTTCTTTTGTTTCTGATGTTTCGCGTGATGAAGCTTGTTGGGGAAAGCACTGCAGTACTTGTTTCGCTTAAATACGGTAACCTCGTATTTAATTATGCAAGGACATTTTTGTCCTTGAGAAATGGTCGACATGGGGTACACTAAAGTAGCGGTGTTGTTAAAAGATAATTCCTAGCGTTGGTTAAAAGTGGGTCACTGCCAGCAGTACATTATTTTGTTGTATTTTCATGCTAAGGTTGGGCTCTACTATTTTGTTAGTTTTAATACACACAGAACGAACTCCTTTAAATGCACACAGACTGCTCAATGATTAAATATAACCTCTAAATTTGCAGAAGGTACTAACACTAGACACAGCTATGATTTCCCCAGAGAGAGATACATGAAGGTGGGAACACATCAAACAAATAGTAAATACGAACACATTCTTTCATCATGAAATTTGAAACACATGAACACAAACAAAATGTTTGCTTTCGTTGACGATCGGGAATGGCGCATTATACCTGCTAATGGATTCAGGTGCATTCAATCCTGGTAAATTTACAATTGTCAATAAAATTAGCAGAATCATGGCCGATTTATTTGCAGCATGTCAACGCTGACCAAGGAAACCTCCCCCTCCTCTCTCTGTCCTTTATTTGCATTTGCTGATTCGCTCTTATCCATTTGATATTTCCGTATATAGTCACCCGGAATGTTCCAGCTTTAGAAAACCATGCCTGAGAAAGGGAAGGAAACAAAAATGTTAACTGAAATTGAACAGTCATGCAATATTTCCAGGAATATTTAACATCATAATGAAAAAAGTTACAAGTTAATTTCTGGTAACTATAAACAAAAAAAAAAAATCCATATTTCAATATTAAAAATTTCCAGATGATCAAAATTTCCTATTGGGTAATTAATAAAGCCCGTCACGCAAGAGCAGCGTAAACTAAGCGAATTCCTCGTCAAGTTGAATAACTTTTAAAATTAGTATAAAATCAAAATCAGGCCTTATTGATTAATGGAATGAAATAAGTTACGGCACTATGTGCGGCATTAGAGGAACAAAATTAGAATTCTTGCAATCTATAAGTATTACAAAAGAGAAACCACATTTTTATAATAATAATAATAATAATAATAATAATAATAATAATGTTATTATTGAGATTAAACCAGAAAAAATTAATTAAATGAAATACATGACTACCGATAAACAAAATATACTGTGTGGGTATTTTTAAATATTTTTAAATGTTACCATATTTATGAACCTGAGCCCTTGATATCGTCTTTACATTCAATAAAAGAGAGAGGAATAACAAAGTTTCGACTTTTGGAAGGAAATATTCATATAAAAGAGAGAGAAATAACAAAATTTCGACTTTAGAAAGGAGCTGTTCAATTATGCTTCAATTAAACAAAAACATGTTACTATTTACTTTTTGTTTCAATTAAACAAAAACATGTTACTATTTAAAACAATTTTAATGTACAATGTAAATATATACAATAATCATAAACAATCGAAAGTTCTATAGATTTTTAGGGGCTTTGAAATTTAATTTAAATGTTACTGTATTAAAACATATAACGAAAACAATTTCTCAAGGTTAATACAGAGCGCTCTTACATTTTCACTCACCTTTAAGATTAATATTTCACAGTTGCTATATTCACAACATTGCTTTTGTCAAAAATAAAACATGTGCATCGTTATAGATACTGTTTGTATGCTGAATTAATTTGTCCTTTTATTTTGAAGCACTATGGAGGGGAAAAAAATCAACTGCTAGAGTATTTAATTTCGATTTTCGGGTCCTAATGGTCCGATTTACCTGACTTTCAGAAACTATTTTACTTAATTTATTTAAACGCCATTTACCGAATTTTGTTTAAAAAAAAAACCAAATAGAACGATTTTTTAAGTTTTGGGTTTCAGGTAAACCTCTACTCCTAATAGCCCGATTCCCTGAATTTCAGGTACTATTTTTATTAATTTATTTAAATGGTATATACGGAGTTTCGTTGCGAAAAAAAATATTAATGCCGCTAGAGCGATTTTTAAAGTTTGGGTTTCAGGTAAACTCCCTTTAATAATCTGATTTCCCTGATTTTAAGAAACTATTTTAATTCCATATACCGAGTTTAGTTGAGGAAAAACAAAAATTGCGACCGCTAGAGCGTTAATAGATACTCACATATATATACTCATATATACTTTTTTTCATTGTCATTTCCCGTGCCTAGTAGGTAGACTCAATGGAGATTTGAAGAAAATGTTCAAAAATCATTTCATCGGTACAACCTCAATAGCTACATTCCTTCGGAATTTACTAAAACAAATGTGCCTAAACATTAACCACCATCACCACTTTTCTCACTCCAGTTTATTAAGAGTTTATAAGTCACAGTATCATACTATATAGTATATTTCCTGTGATTCCAAAGCTTTGGAATGAAGAACGTTTGTGCAATTATGCAAAAACAATTGTATTTTTTCATCTCAATCATCGGGCGTTTCAGTATAAAAAGCTGTAAATAAAGTAACAACTTAGAAACCAGATGTAAAAACCACTGCCAGAATGTAAGACGGTTGTTTATTGGAACAAAGTAATTTGTGATACAGTTACACTAAATTTCCAATAATGGTTTTAGGGTATTTCATGACAGGGTGCTGCACTCAGGTCTTTCTTACACCCCCATTTCTCTATATACTTTAGTATAGTTATGTATACCTAATTATTAGATTTCGGAAAAAGTATTGTAATGCGACATACATGCAGGATACGCCTATCACGTAACACAGTGCCTGGGGAGCATAGGTCAATCAGAAGTTAATGCAGCACAAGAGTCGTTCTGTTTTCTTCAGAATGGCGCAGCAAAAATCCAATAAGATTGATATATTACAGAAATATGCTTCTCAGTATGGGGCGGATGTATTATCTATAGTTAACAATGCTCTTATCTCTGAATTTTTATGTTGAAAATACGGGGAACTGCGATATGTAATGTCAGGAACCACATATACAGTAATAAACGTAAATTCGCTGTAATAGAAAAACGCCAGATAGTGAGGTGAAAAAGGGGTCCCTTATGCAGTTTAGTTAATCTAAAGTTTTATGTGTGAAGCTTTTATTGCGGCTGATACTGCGCAGAAAACGAGTGTAATCATGAAAGGAAACAGGTAGGAATATAAAAGATAGTGATGCAAATTACCTGCACGCTTATCCGCTCTTCCTTTAATGTATATTTCAGTTAGCAAATGAATGAAAAGTTAGAAAAATATACTTCAAGACACATCTCAGATTGTTCAACAGAAAGTATGACAAACAGTAAATGAACTTTAAAAGAAGTTTAAAAATCACAACGTTTGGATTTCAATTGACGAAACTACATTTGGGACATCATATTGTCAATTTGGTTGTAGGCAAGTCAGGCTTTACCTTGTAACAGTCAAGTGCTGTTGTTGTTGTTGTTGTTGTTATTATTATTATTATTATGATGATGATGATTATTATTATTATTATTATTATTATTATTCAGCCCGAATGTCCTTAAAAAGGCAAAAACCTCCTACAAGAGGATAGCTCTTATTCGCTAATACGATGAGCTAATTTGCATTAGTTCTGTACAATATAGTAGTATTACTCAATGTGCTATACTTTGTTACCCTTTTGTTCATCACATTTCACTCGTTTCGAAGTTGACGTTCGATGATTTTCCACGTATTCCTGTTTTACTATTCTGGATCATTGTGGACCTGCCTGTGCCTCGTAGAAGTCTTCCCATCTCCGTCTTGGTCTGCCTCTGTATCGTTTGCCCAAGTGCGTGTCCCACATGGTGGTCTTAAACGTCCATCTGTCGTCCTGCATCCTTGCTATGTGGCCTCTTCATTTCCATTTCAACCTCGCGGCTCTTTTTGGGATGTCTGTTGTTGATGTTATTTTGCCTAACGCTTCGTTGGAGATTTTGTCCCTTGTTGTTGTTCCTAATATCCTGCGTTCCATTGTCCTTTGGCTTAATTGCAGTGCATTCATCTGTCTGTGGCCGACTACGTCTGGAACACGTATAGCATTACTGGATATATGCAGGCTTCTAGTGCGTTGAGTTTAAGTCTTTTGCTTATTTTCCTGTTGGAGAGTATGAACTGTTAATTATTCTTCAATATGCGAGCTTTTTAACAGAGCTATCAATACGCTTTGGCCACCTTGTGTGAAGTATACAACTATGTTACAATATGTTATAGATGCTGTATCTTATCTGTAGAGATTTCTTTCCAGATTTTCCTTAGTACTCATAAATGTCAAAAGTACCCTAAATTTTGGTCTGAAACGCTTCCTTTAGAAAAATAAAAAATATCCATCAATATCCACCGCCACAGCAGCAAAAACTAGCATTAAACGCTAATCCAAATAAATCATTGTATTTTAAAGAATAGTATTCCAACATGATACACATAATGTGTCTTGCACTAGGATTGCAATTTCCTGATTCCATAGACTCTGGCTAATAATTTATTCCTTTAGTGAGTAATTTCTTATGAACCAGCTGTACTACTTCAAATATGAACAGCTTATTACTGTTAAACCTTCCTGCCCCTGTCCTGGTCACTGTGTGATATGTAACAGACGTATTCTGTACATAGTGTATTACATTGTTGACTTTGCAATATTTTTTCTGATGACCAAGAACCCTCCATTATTAAAAGTTTATCTTTATAAACTTTTTAACAACTCTGGTTACTAAACTAAATAAACACATTCAATAAAATAAATTATTTAATATAAGACGCTAACATTGATAGAGTTGTATCAATAGCTCATTTGATGTATCAATTATCCGAGCTTAAAGCTCCTTCATCTAAATATCTTTGCTATTAATTTGCAAAATTATTTTCGGTAGCATTATTATATTATACATTCTAATTTATTTATTCCACTGTGCCATACAAAATTGCGCTATTGCATTTTGCTGTCCAAACGTATAGATATACTATAAATGCAGTATTTTTTCAATTAACTTAAAAAGCAATTATTTAAAGGAAAATACATTTCCAATTTTGCTGCAGTACATCTATCTATCATGTATCTACAATTCAATTACAATACCTGGGTGTGCCTATACTTTTGGTAGGGCATATGTAAAGATCCAATTTGGATGTGGGGCTTTTAGAACCAGCTTTCACTATTTTAAAAGCAATATATAAATGTTTACTGGCTTCTATTAGCTTGACGCATCTCCAAATTGTTTCACAGAAATATGTTTTTCTAACTGGCCTTAACTTTTAAGATTATGTGTATATATGCAATTATCAGAATCGTTTATTTAAAATAATTTATAAACCAATAATATATTTGTTGTTAAACAGTGAAATATTAGCATTTTACTGTTAGTTTCCTGCATATTGCAGACAAATGTTTATAATGTGAACTTCGTAAATGTGACGAAAATTCTGACGGTAGGTTCATAAGATACCGGCCTCGCCGATAAGGATTATCGCCTTCACAAAATCTTTATCTGGTGCCAAACCTTATCTGTTAAGTAAATAATTGCATCTGCAACTTCTCTCCGCTGTGTTTAGTTGTTCAGATACAGTTGTATAAAGCAGGCTATGTGTAGAAGATTATGACATGTTCAAAATGGAGTACTCAGCTGTTATTAAGATCTTCACAAAAGAAGAACTTACTCCAAATGAAATTAAACAGTGATTGGACGGTGTATATGGGGAAGCATCTTCCTCATATTCTACCGTAAAAGAATGGGCCGAACTTTTTCCAATGGGTCGAGAAAGCATTGAAGACGAAGAGCGTGCAGGTCGCCCCTTGGAGGAGCTCACTCCTGAAAACGTGGCTCTTGTGGAAGGAGCTCTGCCGTGGCAATGAGATAGTTCTGCAAACCAGTGTTACAGAAGATGATACTATGGTCATTTACTATGATCCCTTGTTCAAAAGAGAATCAATGGAGTGGCGTAAACCTGGCGAAGCACCGCCTCTAAAGCCAAGGTCACTCAGTCAACCAAGAAGTTCATGGGCACAATCTTTTGGGACTGTGAAGGAATACTCTTCATTGACTTCAAGGAGAGGAACATCACAGTAAATGGGAAGTACTATGCTGGCATACTGCACAGATTACGAGCTTCCATCAAAGAGAAAAGGCGAGGAAAGCTGAGTGGTAGTGTGCGCCTTCTTCACGACAACGCGCCTGTGCACACTGCCTATATCTAACTCCCAGTGACTATTTCCTCTTCTCAAAACTCAAGAAGGACCTTCGAGAAAGGAAATTTAAGTGTGACGAAGAATGCTGTTTATGCCCATTTTGCAGACAAGATTTCTGACTTTGGTGTGGGGGTATGAAATGTCAATTCAAAGGTGTGAGAAGTGGAGTGCAATAAAAGGTAACTATATTGAAAAGTGAAATATAACTTTTGTCTTTATCATACCTAGAAAATGGTTAGGCCAGAAACTTAAGGACCTACCCTCGTATGCCAGCAAGTCTTCATGCATATAATACATCTCTTTTACCTAGTCAAATTTGCTTAAATTAAAAGAAAATGTTCTTATTGGCAATTCGTTTTGCTAACATTTTTTCGTGATAATGCAAAAGTGCCTGGTTAGTAGCGACAACAAAAGAATGACGCATGGAACGGCGCGGAATTTGTGATCGAAAAAGGATTTCATTACAGATTTAGCTGCTGTGTCGCAAGGAACGGAAGATGTGGGCAGGTAGTTGTGTCATGCTTTATAGAAAGTGAAAGGTGTATTGCCTCGCAATTGGCACTGAGTGTTGCTCGTGCAGGTATTTACAAGGGAAAGTCTGGCCTGCAGCTAATCTTGCCAAAAAGTCTGTGAAAATACAGAAGCCGTGTCAGTGAGTTCATACAGCTTCTGATACTGTTGCCATAATAATGTTCACACTATCGAGAAAATGTAAAGAAAATATCAACTCTAATAATAATAATAATAATAATAATAATAATAATAATAATAATAATAATAAATTTTGCTCGTGTCTCTGACAACATAATATTGCTATAGCTTTACTTTTCTACACAATTTTCGTAGTTACATTATCAGTCTGGTGCTGGTGTTTGCTATTACCGTTTGTGTTATCCATTTTGGTTATGTAACGGTTGGTATAACTTGGATAGGCTCTAGTAAACACCTCCTTGGTCAAGTGGTTAGCTTTGCTGACTGCTGACCGGGAGTCCCGGGTTCGAATCCGGTACCTACTTAGGAATTTTTCTTAGGGATGGCTAGAACAGGACCTACCCAGCCTCGTGAGGACAATTGGGATCCTGCCTGACGGAGAGGTGGCGTTCTTCCATCACGAAAGCCATGTGATAGGCGACCGGCGGGGTACTAGCATGCTGATCATATGCCCCTCCCCCCTGCAATACTGCTCTCTATCAACGAAGTAGTAAGACGGAGGCAGAGTGATCGGAGGTCATCGGGGAAGACCAAAGCTCACCCTGTACTATAGCATCAAATGAGAAGAGAAGGAGGTTCCAGTGTAAGATACACATAAACGTGTAGTTAGTGGTAAGCTGAGACGAACAAGAAGTCTAAAAACTATGTAAACGTCTTAAATATTTCATATATTAGTCAGAAAACGATAATCTTTCCACTCAAGTGCTCACGTGAGAATAAAAGTCACTAGCTCAAACTATCCGAATTTATCGACAACACTGTTCGAAAGGAATGTTTCTTATGCAGTTTAAGAATAAATTAATACTGTGTATTTATGCGATACGATATCACCTGTGCTCGCTTATTTGCTCTGCTTCTAATATGGTACACTTACTCAAATCATGAATGGCCGCTTATTGGAAACGACTTCGTGCTTCCGGACATAACCAAAGTCGCAGGTAGGCTCCTACAAAAATATTATTACATGATGTGATTGCGAGCATAAATCAATGTTCATAAAAATAACAGAAGTTTACTACTTTCTTCATTAAAACCAGAAACGTAAATAAGTATTTAAATTTCTTCATTAAATTAATTCATTTACTTTGAGGCATTGCTTAATAGATTATTTGCGAGATGTACTGTAGGTTGGAAAATTCACAATTTACACACTTTTTAGTTTTAATTTTTTCTTTGTTTGCATGACCAGCAACTCAATAAACAGTTAATTTTTAAATACAACAAAAAGTTTTAATGCTTGTAGCTTTAAAATGTATATTGTTGCTTTAAGACCTTTCCACTGTGGTGTTAAAAAATAAGTCCTCGGAGATGGGAGACTGGGATTTCGAAGAGTTTCCATTATTTCTGTCCAAACGTTCTCAATAGGATTTACATGAGATGATTTGGGGTGTGGTATCAATGAGACATCCTCTTGCATTTCAAACCAACGCTCAACTACCCTTGACTTGTGAACGCTATGGTTATCCTGCAGGAACACATCGGGATACCTTTCTCAGTTCGTTCTGGTATGTCATGTCTACGAGCAGCCTCAGACGGCGAAAATCACGCATTAATCAGATCTAATTCAGCGGTAGGTCTGTCCACCAAGAGTCATATCTCAATTAAAAGAAAGCATGTCAACAGCAAGCGATCCTGGGTCTATTCGTTCACTCGAGAGTAGAATAAAAGAAATAATACGAGCACTAGTGCCATTGAACCACACCAACATTCGTCGTTTAAATACTCTGATAGAAAGTATTGTCATATACGAATAAGCGAGCGTAAAAATCCTAAGTATGAGTTGAATGGGACCTGATGACCTGAGACGTTAAAGAGCGTCCGTAAATAAATCAATCAATTCGCGCCAGTCCTCATAAATGGCAAATGCCGGGGAGGTTACTAAACTTAGGCCTGGAACGCTTAAAAAAATGCTTTTCCAGTTTATAATTTCATCTTATGTATCACCAATGTCCACCGCTGTGATGCCTCAGTAATTAAAAGGGGCTTTAAACGCTTCTCATTCGGCACTACAGCCCGGAGTGAACCTTGGCCTGCCTCGGCTATCTCTAACCATTCTACCTCCGTCTTACGACTTCATTGATAGAGGGCAGCATTGCAGGAGGGCATGTGATCTGCATGTCGGCACCCCGCAGATCGCCTATCACGCGACTTTCGTGATAGAAGAACGCCACCTTTCCTCAGGTAGCTTCCCAATTAGGGATGGGAATGGAACCCGAGTAGCAGTCAGCAACGCTAACCACTAGACCAAGGAGGTGGTCACGTTAAACACTATTTATATAATTTAAAAAAACTCAATAATATTGCACGTCTATAAACAGCGGGGTGTGGTGTCTTAACTCCCAATAAAGTTCTTCTTCTTCTTCTTCTTCTTCTTCTTCGCTAAGCAGTCCAGATGTTTTCCTATGTCTATTATTTCATTAATGTTGCAGTTTCACATTGAATTCCAGGTGAGCACCACATACAGTGCAATAATTGAGTAAACAATGAACTGTTTGGTTCGGAACAAATACTACATACATCAAAATGATACAACAACAGCATGTTGTTTATTCTGCATAACTGATGCTGAAACTGTGTGGGTAAATTAATTTGCGTTAAATAAGTGTGGGCGTTGTACTGCACCGAGAAAAGCGCTCAAGTACTATACTAATACAGAACTCCCTTGATCCTTTAGCAGGTGAACATTTATCTCCGGTATTACGCGAATTTTGTGGTTCTCGACTGTATTGCTGAAATGTATCGAGCGTGTATAAATTAGAAATACCGCTGTTTTGACCTGCAACCTCTAGAGATGAATTAAAATGGGGAGAAAACCCCAGGTGAGCTCTGCAACATATCTATTATGCCTCTGTGGATAATAAAATGCATTAGATTATACACCACAACGGTATTGATGGTGTCATTATCATAAAAGCACTGTGTTACAAGCAGCGGCCTATCCAGAATTAAACCAAGTGCTGGGTGAAACGAGTTGCAACTGTATTTCTTCTCAACCCTTTCGTCATCATTCTGTTAAGATTTTAAAGTTAATACCTGCATAATTATAAACCAACTTAAGGCCAATAAATTTACTTCAGCAATGCTCAATGCTATTATTCCGTCTCTGGGAGGGGAAAAAACCTTAATGCCTGCAATCACCTCTTGTTTCGATGAAGAACATTGAACAGCAAGAAAGAGTTTGAGATTTGGGAATAGCCGAAAGCTAGAGGGAGCCAAATCTGGGAAAAGGGAGGATGCGCCAAATATTGTTTCAAATTTTTCAAATTTCTCAACGCTATATAATTTTGTGAGCAAGTGCATTGTCTAGATGAACAATATTGCAAAGCGGATCTTTTATCGCGAACTTTTTCATCTAGTTGACTTAAAAGATTGGAATAACACGAGCATTCTCCAGTTATGGTTTTGCCCTTCTGAAGACAATCAATTACTAACATTGCTTTATTGTCGCAAAAGACCAAAGTCATAATCTTTCCTGCAGATGGAACTGATTTTGTCTTCATTGGTGTTGAACAACCGTTTTCTGTCAACGTTTTGCCTGTTGTTTCGATTCTTGTGTGTAATGGTGCATCCAAGCTACATTCGTAATTAATTTTATTGCTGTGAAAATTCATACGAATGCTTTTGATCTGCTATTAGCAGGCGTGGCAACTACCTGCGCAAAACATTTTTACATGCAATTCTTATGTTTCTTTTGAATGCCTATCTTTCTCTCTTGATGTGATAGCCCAATTATTTACTTACTTGGTTTATTTACGGACGCTCTTTAGCATCTCGGGTCATCTGCGTTTCATTTAATACAGGGCGTGAAACGGGCGATAAATTTTGCTCAGAGACCTCTTCTTTAAAGTTTGAGGTTCTTTTACGCGCCATAAATGTACGACACGGAACCCACGGTTTTACTTCCTTCCGAAGAAAGGAACGCCCGAAAAAATCATCGACCCTGACTGGGATTGAACCCGCGAACTCGGATCTACCAGGACCAACTAGGATATCCCAGGACCTAGGCCTATTACAGCAACCGCTGCATCTTCTAGTTACGTCTGGTGATATCTTCGGCAGAGGGCAGAATTGCAGGGGAGCATATGATCAGCACAGCTGCACCCCGTCAAGATAGAAGCACGATATTTCTATCAGATAGCTCCTCAATTGTCCTCACGAGCCTGGGTGAACCACGTTCCAGACCACCTTAACTCAGAGAAATTTTTAAGCAGGTATCGCAGGAGCCAGCAACGCTGACCACTAGACTAAGAAATGCCTACGGCCTTCACAATTTCACACACTTGAACTATTTGTAATTTAAATAACATATCATGTATCTGTGCAATTAATTCTACTTCTGTTCCGCATTCAGATCATCTTCAAGACTACGTTTAAATTCAGCAATTCATTGTTTAACTGTTAAAATTATTAATAGAACCAACAATGCTTATATTTGCCGACCTGTAAAGATATGTTGCGACTGTAAGCAGAAATGTTTTTGTTAGGACCTGTACAATGAGGTCACGGAATACAAATAGTCTTATCGCCATCCCCTGACGGGGAAATCTCCATGTCGCCGAGACGTCGTCAGATATTTAGACACACCCGGGGGGTTATTCTTGGCTCATCATCATGCAACCCAAGAGAGCCGCACGCGAGAAAAAACTTTGTTATTTCCTGAGAAACTTTTCCAAGCATGGATAACGCAAAGCGATCTTTGCTTGTGTGTCTTAAACCCCGTCAAAAATACTTTGGGATACCGTTAAGATCGACACAAGGGATGAATGAAGTAAACTAACTAATGGTAACTTGACGCACTAGCTGCATTTCTGGTTTACCAACGGATGGAATCTGTATAACTGCAAACATAACCAAGCCTCTTTTTATAGACATTTCGAGCAAAATCCACACATAGGATGGATCTTTCGTAGCACACTTATTCCTTCACATGTTCCTTTGCCTACACCGGGTTCTTATCACTGCAACAAAATTAAGTGCAAAACCTGTGCCCTCATGAGTCAAGTGCATCTTTCTTCAGTCCAATATTTGCAGGTTCGCCAATTGTGCCTCTAAGAACGTTGTGTATATGCTCCAGTGCAAATTTTGTCCAGCATTCCATATTGGATTAACTTCTACTGCAGTATCCCTCAGAATGAATAACCATAGACGCTCTCTTAAGACCGGTAGCCCAACAGCCAGTTTTCACCAATCTGTTTTTGATGTGTTTCTCCTTAGTTCTTATAGATGCCGTACCTCCAGAGATAGAGAGATGGGAGCCATAGTATTGCACAAAACTCGCACACCTCCGGCCCTAAACCTTTCCCTTACTGACAATCAGTTGTTTTAGTCTTGCTTATGTTAGGTTTCCTTCTAGTTCTCTTAGAAACTTTACGTGACTAGATGAGTACCACTCATCTCAGTCTTCATTGTTTCTTGTCGCGATCAAGAGCCCACAGCTCGAAATATCGAAATAAATAGTATTTGACAGTTTTAATGGTTCATCGTTTTAGTAGTTTTACCGAGTTTATATTTTTGCTCTCCTAAAATATTTTTTTTTCTGATGCATCAAATGAAAAAATATCTAAAACTAAAATATTTTTACATCATGAGAGAGTTCTTGCCAATGGTATACTTTCTTTGTATATTACTGTAGAAGATCCGTATCTTCTAAGTATCTATAGAACTTAAGTTTTTTTTTTTAATGGCACCATGTGCATTTTATTCACGAATACATTTATCCTTTCCAAGAGCTATTCAGAAATGAATCACACTGAACCATTTTAGACTAGAAAACAAAAGACGTGGAAATGATAAATAATGCCCACTTTTATTTAATAGCACTACAGTGCATTTGTTTAAATAAAACATTTAATCTCTTCAACATTTAAACATTTCATAATGATCAAACAACATTGAGAAATGGAACAGGATAAACTGAATGTACTGTACAGTACATGGGTCGTGTTATTGTCAAAGATGTTGACAGTCCTTGGTGCCATTCAGGAGGAAGTAGTAAAGATCTAGGGCGCCCTCCATCCATAGAGTGAATTTATGTGTGAATGTCATTGATCACCGTTTTGGGCATAAGATGTAAGCAGTCTGTTTTGCAGGTAGAGGTTACAAAGTGACATTTTGCTTATGAATAGTGATAAGTAATATGTACAATAACAAGATCTATGTACTGTAAAGTACAAATCAATCCTGTTGCATTCCTCAATGTCTGTTGATCATTACAAAATGTTTAAAAAGATAATGATTTAGTTTAACAAATGCACTAGTGCTACTAAATAAAACAAGTACATTGTTTACTATTTTTATATCAACGTTTTCTCGAATAAGATAGTTCCATGTGATACATTTCTGAATTGGAGAGCAGGTGTATTTTTTAATAAAATGTATATTGTGCCATTTTTAAAAAACGAAGCTCAATCCGTATCTCTTATATTAATGGAGATACAAATAAAGTACATCCTCAGCAAGAACTCCCCCTTATGTTAAAAAACCTTTGTTTGGAACAATTTTTTATTTGGCGCATCGGAAATAAGTTATTTTGGCGAACAAGAAAAATAGAACGCCTTATGCACATACATTTTATTTATTGTCGCTTTGAATGGCTTTGTCATCTCGTGACGTCTGTAGATTGTCAACTGAATACTATAGGTGCAAGTCTGTAGGGAAGAAGGAAATGAAATAATGATGGCACAAATGAACCCAGAGTCCTTGGTGCCTTAAAGTTATCTGGTATTCATCTTCTCAGGGTAAGTAAAACTCCGAAAAACCCTTACCCAGACAAATTGATCTGACCGGGATTCGAACCAAAAACCTCTGGATTAATAGTCGCAAACGCTACCATCAAACCATGGAGGTGGTAGTTAGGTTTTTAATAATGAATTTGTAACTTTAACGTTTAACAGTGAAACATTAAACGCATGTGTTAACTACGGCGATAGCCGTGACATCTGATGAATTCAATGATAAGTAAACCCAACTCGGAGCGGATTTAGGAGCAAGAACATCACAAGTGCCGACACTAACTGTCACTACTGTATATTCTTATTTTTTGTTTAGAACTATTAAAAAAAGCAACACTAGCAATTAGTGACTATAAATTTATGTCAATCATGCAGAATATTAAGCTGCATTGCCATATGTTTCCAGATAAGTTACTTATTTCCTCAAAAACTGTAAGGGATAAGAGAAAAAAGAAAAATAAAAAAGAATTTAGACTTTTTGGTTTCCCTTATTAAGCTTTATTTGTCATTGAATTTGCTTAGAGACAAATGTTATAAGGATATTTGTTTTCTAAAATATAAATAATTAATATAAATAACAAATATAAAAGCAATATACAAATAATTGAAAAGAGAATGTAGAGGAAAGAAGTCGCAGAGCAAAGTAATAGAAACAAAGAGAAAGGGTGGTAAAGATTATGCTCTAAACGATATTAATGAAATACCTCAGTGCTGATTCTTGAGTAGCTAAATGCTTTTTATTTTTCCTCTATTAGTATGTGATGTACACTGGTCTCTAATCACAGCTGTGTCAGAAAATGTTCTGTTATATTATGGATTTGGTTTGTTCCTTAAGTGACTATTTTTATTCTCATTTTAACAATTACCTTATTTCACTACAGCAAACCCTGAGCTATCGATATAGGCTAGGAGAGAATTTAAATCACAATGCACAAGATGACTTGAAAGCCTGGCTTTATATCTTATCTTAAGCGGTATAAGTAAATACAGTGCACTTTCTGAAGCAGCAATAAATTTAACTCCAATTTAATTTGAATTCTGTAAATCATAGTGTCGGAATTCCCGATGTGCAGGACATGGCTTAGAATAAGATATTCTGTTAGGAGGATAAGCCAACTGATTTACAACAGACTTATATTAGCAGCACTGTTGAGCTGGCGAAGGAAAGTGGAAGTTATGCTTGATTTCTTGGAACATATTCCACTTTCAGATGCATATACATGAGAAAAGGAAACTTTTCCACAAAAGGTACGATTTACCAAAACGTTTCCCGCAAATATTTCTGGGAAATTCAGATCCATATTTCAAAACCGTTGCATGGATTTATCTATTGCTTTAAATTCCACTGGGTCTTTCTTTTTACAGAATGGATTTTATTCTATTTACTTGCGCGATAAGCTACCATGGGATGTCAATATTAAACGAAAATCTAATTTATACTTAATATACCACGAAAATGTATCTGTAATGTTATAATACTTTTTCCCCTGTTCAAAATTATGGCATTGTGACTATCAATAATGCAAGTGATAATTTAATTAAGTTACGCGTAATATGAAAAACAATATTTATTGTACCATGGCTCACTCATACAGCTGTTTGTATCTATAGAAGTTAAATTATCCGGTCGTTTTTCTTTGAAAATACATCAATTACTCTTGAAACGAAACCTTTTTAATTTAACTTTTTACCAACCCTTTCACTATAATTTTTGTAAGATACCGCGCCGTTCCGCTGCAAGGGACACTTATGTAGAAATATAACAGTTATAAATGAAGAGATGTCAACCTATAATACTGTCCGATCCCGCGTAAACTAAAATGTAATTAAAAGAGTTTAAGCATGAGCATTAAATATAATAGATCTTATTAAATGACATTTACAACTATATAGTACAAAATACTACATTTGAAATGTGAAATGAATATCGTCTGCATCCCGGACTTTCTGCCAGGCTTTACAAAATCCTAGAAGAGGGCAGACATAATCAAAAGGGCGAACTGGGGCGGAGACAATAACAAAATTAACACATAAGAGAGAAAACACTTAACTTTTAGTAGGTTCAGCCTTGCAAACCTAGCGGGCACTTTGCCTCTGCTTGTGAACGTGTTTCGACCCAGAGGCAAATGCTTTTTCTTTATTTAGTTTATTTTTGCAATGTTGCTTCCTTATATAAATCTAGATAATAGTTTAGAACATACCTCATAATTCAAAAGAAATATTTAAATTATGTCCACCAAACATGATATTACGGATGGTATGTTCCTCACACAGAACGTCTTCAAATAAAATAATATATAGAGAGAACCTAACTGTATGAAGTTGACGCTCCTTCGCATTTTGATAAAATGTGTGGTGAAGTTTACAACCCAGCCTGGCGGCGAATCTCTGCACTAGAAGGGAATGTTATTTCTGAAGGGCAAGATGCTTCTGGAACAGCCTCCACACAAAATGCTTTCAAACGCTGCCTAGATATGATATAATCAATGAACGTCAGCAAAGGCTATGTATATTCTGTTGTTGTCAAAATATTGGAATAAAAGAAACAGAGGAGAGAAACGAGAAGAGACGGCGGGTAAAAGAGGACAGAAAGGAACGTGCAAAACAGAATGAAATTTAGATGGAGAGGAAAGAGTACAGAATGCGAGAGGAGAGAAAGACGAAAAAAGAGGTAAGAATAAAGCAAAAGAGAGAGAAAAAGCGAGCAGAGAACTAAAGGAAAGCAAAGGAGGGAGGGAGGGAGGGAGGGAGGGAGGGAGAAAGAGAGAGATCACAACTTAGAAAGGAAGGAAAGAGGTGGAGGGGAGGAAACTAGAAGAAAGGATATGGAAGTTGGAATAAGTGAGAGAACAAAAGTGGAGATGAGAGAAAAAAAAAAAAGGGAAAACGGGAAAAAAGCGCAAAAAGTATTACTAAAATAGGAAACAGAGGGAAGGAAATCAAAAAGAGAAGGTAGAAGAAACTACAAGACTTGCTACATACTCTAAGCCAGGGGTTCAAACTGTGTTCCGCGGACCCCCGAGGCCCTTCCAGAGGATCCATGAAGCATTCAAACTGAAGACCCTGTTTGTTCCGGAGGGAGCTTTCAAAGTAAGGTGAAAATATGGACCAGGCAGAACACTCCTACAGTCTGTCCACAGAAACACTTATAAACTATTGTAATATGGAAATGTGTATACTGATGCTATTAGAAAGAAGGCCTCAAGGAAGTCCTGTTTTAAATTGCGGAAAGAGTAATTATCAACGGAAAAAATAGATGTCACCATTTACAGCAAAACAGCTTGATTTAGTTGCCGCTCTTTCATTTGTCTCCTTTGTTGTATTGATGGATTGAATCTTTATCTCAATTCAGTTTAAATTCTGCAGCGAATGAGTTAATGTCGACACTACAGGAACATAGTTGAAGTGTTTTAGAATATCATGGGATACAGAGTGTAGCGTGTCTTTAGACGGCAGTTTCAACATCAGGCACCAGTGAGAAAACGATTGTGAAGTGATGCAGATTTTGTGATCAAGCGGACATTGTGGAACATTTGCTTCAGACCTTTGTACGCAGTACGCAGTTAAACTACATGCAAGTGTATACCTTGTCATTGAATTTATTTCATTAGAAGTTGGAGCGAGTGCGTATACCAGGGTGAGAGGAAATATTGTCTTGGTGTCTGCAGCGTGACATCTGGAACACACATTGAGGTGTCTATGAAGCAGGCACTAAAATGTCCGAGTTTCTCTTTCTAATGTCACTAGGTATATACGGAGTATGCATTTCTGTGGACACCCTGTACACATCGTCTTGTTTTCCTAGCAACAGCGTACGCTGGGGCTATCAAAAAGCCGTGAAAGTACTAATGCCTTTCGCAACAATTTATTTATGTGAAAAATCATTCCTGCACTCATATAGAAACTGTCCGCCACAGCGAGAGGGGTCCACGGAATAGGAAAGTTTGACAACAGCTGTTGTAAGCGTTGCGAGAGTTTCAGATACATAATGCGTCTTAATACTACAGAGGGTAATTTCAAGTACAGTGCAGACTCTTGATGTCCCTCTCACAAGCAATATTCCGTAGCTATTTTAGTGCCTGCCCTGAATAACTTTATTATTCTTTTACGATCTACACATCACATGCAAAAGCTGTTTTAATAAGCACAAGGAGGGTGTTTCTACTTTCTTAACTCTGTTGTCTCTGGAGTCCACTCTTTCTTTTTATTTATATATCATAAACTCCTGTTTATTTCATCTTTTGCAAGCAACAGTGACTATGGGCTGCTGTTGTTGATTTTGTTCATTTACTGACGCTCTTAACATTTCAAGTCATCAGCGTCCCGTTCTATTCAAGGAGTGAAACGGCAGATAAATTTTGCTCCAAGGCCTCTTTTTTCAGACGTGAGGTTCTTTTACATGCCGTAAATCTACAACATGGGACCTACGGCTGCTTCACTTCCCTTCCGAAGGAAGCCATACTTAGGATTTTTACGCCCGAAAAAATCCATCGATCCTGGTCGGGTTTGAACCCGCGATCTTGGGTTTAGAAGGAAATATACAGAAAATACATCACAACAGTAAAATATCCGATTTAGGTAATCGGAATAAACGAAACTGAAAAAAGCTGAGCTTGAATTTTAAATTATAAATTAATTATAAACAAATATTTATTTAATTATTACTAGAGCTAGGATTTCCATATAAACATACAATCTTTGCGATACATCCTAAGCTAACACGGCCGATGTTATAATTAAAACAGTTTAATCTTCTGAGTATCTTGCACCTACTCAAGCAAAACACCCAAGATTTTTTAACATACATAGCACACATCATTGTGCATATCGCACGTATATTAAAGAAAAAATGCAATCAATCTATTCTCATACTAACTGCTAAATTAGGGCAACTTTTTGATAATGCAAAAGACCCTAGGTACCCTCTTGACACAACGGAAATTTATGAAATACTATGTGAGTGTGGCAAAGTGTACCTAGGCATGAGCAGAAGATCGATTAAAAACATTTGGAGAAACATCAGCGACACCTCCGCCTTAATCAACCTGAACGATCAGAACATGTCATAAATGAATGGCATGACATAAACTTTAATAAAACAGAGGTGATTGCAAAACCATAAGAATTTTTCAATCTAGATAAGAGGGAGGCATTGAAAATACAACATCCAAACAATTTTAACAGAGTTAGCGGATACCATCTAAGTAGCACAGGGCAATTAGTTCTTAAAAACAAACAACTAATTCCTTCCTCAATATTACACAACTAATATTGATTGACCTTCTAAAACAAGACAGAGACGGATCAATAATGTCGTCTTTTCAACAGTCAGTTGTTCATCGTCCACTGATGATACCAACCGCAGAAGTTGGTGAAAGCTATGGTAGCATGTGAAACCACGGACCATGGCAAAACACCCGGATGATTTGAACTGTTTTAAAATATATACTTGTTTATTCGTTACTTACAATTAACAGTTTTATCCTGTTTATGAATTTGGAGTGATTTAAAACATGCTTTACTTGCAATTTATACACATTTTGGGATATAGAATATATATTTTAAGTTATTAACGAAAATTCACACATCTTTACACATTCAATGTTTTATTTAAAATATTTTCGATTTTAAAATTATTATATTAATACGAGTTTAAAATTTATTTTATTACCATACTAATTTCAAAACTAGGTTCAGCTTTTTCTATGAAATGAGGAAAACAGGCTGTGTTATTTGTAGGATGCACATTCCTTCCTTTGTCACTGGTGTTTTCATTGACACATTTGTTCCTCAAAAATAATTTTCCAGATAAATAGCGATGAGTAGCAGTGGCCGAGCGGTTTAAAACTATTGAATGCTCTTCTACGTAAGATCCTGGGTTCAAATCCCATACTACATATTTCTTTTTATTATTGATTTTATAACGGTATTTGTAGAACATTACGTTACCTTCACATTATATCATTTGAGTTTTGTGACATTACCTATGCACCTATAAAACTTACCACAAACTAACACATTCTTTACAAATAAATACATGAACGAAAACATGTATCATTTCAAGTGATAACACACATAAATAAACACGTTGATATCGGGTGTATGAATCCTCAAGTATGTATAACTGCCCTCAAATCTTCGGGGCATTAATGATGTCAGATTTCTACAGTAGTGTGGATGAGAAGCTGCAACATCCCTAGCTTCATGAATTTGTGCCCTTAAGCCATCTTTTGTCCTTCTTGCATGTGCAGGGAATGGTATGCAGCATATTGCATTTAGATGGAACAAATACTGAAGGAGATGATAAAATAATCATGATAATGTATATAATATGTTAACGTTATATCTTGCTGTGTATGGAAAACAATATTACGAAATTAATTTGTCATAATATATTACAAAGGTTTATTACAAAAAAATTTATACCGGAAGTAGAACTTGCGCTATTAACCGCGGCATCGCTGCACACTCCGCCACAGAGCTAACGGAACACTTGTATTTAGTGCATGCAATATGACACAACTGCTGCAGTGGCTACACAGCCTGGTTAATTGTGAACCGTCCGCTGTAACGATTATACTTATCGTTAGAAAAAATTTGTGTTCAAGAGATTTTTTTTTAATTTGTTCAAAGTGTGTACACAGTAGATAAATAGATAGTGCAGCGTATAGAAAATAGGAGCATGTTACTGCTCCACGTTACGTACATCCGCGCAGGAAAGTTCTCGTGATTGGAGGATAAAGGTACCTGTGATAATTTGTTCAGAAGCGTGGGAGTCTCCCACATGCTTGTAATGAAACCCAGTTCACTCGAGAAAGGTTCAAATTGCTGTCACCAAGCTACGCCAACGTACATTAACTCCTATTGTTATTTGTATGCGTGCCGTTAGTAGAAAAACTGCCGAAACCCCATATAGCCACAAGCAAAGGAAATAAATAACAGAGAAATTACGTGCCACAGAAATTTAGAGAGTTCAAAGACAGGCTTGCTAATTACATTCCTGTATTACTATGCCTTGACACCTCTCCGTTACGAATAAGTGTTATCTACGAAAACGGAAGCTTCGTTGACTGGCATCGCGCCAATAGGATGTGAATTTTAAGTGCGCATTACGGTTGGCACGTCAAAGTCAACCCACCCTATAAGGCGATCAAAAATTAAATGTCCTCCAGTATTGCGTGATTTATAAAAAATATCCTTGGGCGCTTCTGCCCTTGATATTGTCATTTCGGAAGTAAGAAATAAATATATTGCACATTTTCAACGCAAATGTCCGATCAGACTGGAATTTACAAGATACCAGAAGTAAGTAAAGATGATTTTGGTATTACATGATATAATAAATAATGTTCAGAATCTCTGATACGTGTTAAATGCAACGTCAACAACTGCTTTTCTTTGCGTTTTGAAAATTAAATTCATGAATTTTAGATTGAAAACATGTGATGCTTTTGCCATTAGTTCTGCGTGGATAAAATTTTATAATTACATTGTATTTGACTGTACTAAGTACTCTACATATACAGGGAGTTAACGAAATATACCGAAATATTTTTAGAGACTGTAGAAATGTTGTACATAAGCAATTTCAGATAGGCAATGTATCGTCCATAACAAAACACTGCGCAGTTCTATGGTGTGAAACATTTTTGGCACCACATGCTAATAAGTCGGTGTTAAAGCGAAGCCGGGAGAAAAATTAGTTTACCATGCCTTTAAAACTGCCTTGCGAGGATGGAAATGTCGATTTTTCGCAGCTCGTTATCAGCATTTTCAAAATTTAATGCCATAAAAATCCCTCAAATCTAGAACTAGTCATGTGACAGTGCGACACTGATATTCTATTAACTGCCTCCTTGCATTGTATTCTAGAATGAGCTCTTTGCTTCTGTGGCGCAACACATAACGCAAAAATCGCAATTCTTGGGATGACGTTTATTTGATCTTTCATTAAATATGAAACGTTGCGATATGCATACTAAAGAATTATGAACGAAATTTATTAATGCTTTCAAGTTTTATTCTTTTTCTCAACAATGAATGTATTACCAACATACACTGGCTAATAAGCTTACTACTAACACGATGGTAAAACTTAATTTACCTAACACATACTCAGGACACGATTCTGATTGGTATGTACAATAACAACTACAACTGTTGTTTTTTTTTTTGAGTAGTGTTTAACGCCCGTTTTTACTACTGAGGCACCACAGGCGGTGGACACTGATGATACATGAGATAAAATGATAAATTGGAAAAGGATTTTTTTTTTTTTTTTTTTTTAAGGAAGGAAGCGTTCCAGGCCTAAGTTTCGGTACCTCCCCGGCATTTGCCAGTTATGAAGACTGAGGAAAACCTGGAAAAAATCCCAGTCAGGGAGGACGGTCCTGGCGGGTTTCGAACCGCAGACCTCCCGCTCACGAGTCCGTGCCTTAACGACCTCGGCCACCCGTGGCGGTACAACTGTTGTAATTATATGCATTGATATGTTAAGATTAAAGTATATAAATTGAAACATCAACTTAAAACGTAGGCTAAAAGCTGGACTATTATGCCAGTCGGAAAACAAACAAAATAAATAAAGCGATGAATGAGAGCCGAACTCGAAAACAAACGACTATCTCCTACTCAAAAGCTAATGTCATAATAAGGGCGCCAGAGTGATCAGTTCAGAAACCTGCCTTCGTTATCGCGTGTTTTGCTTTCGGGGGGCATCTTCATTAGTCAGTGGCGTACTGCGCTTTAGAACTTATAGCCATAATTTGGAATTTTGAACAGGTAGGCAATATGTTTACCATCCCAAATTGCTTATATACATCTCTGCACTCTCTGAAAGTATTTCGGTGTAGTTCATTAACACCCTGTATATGCAGATCATCATAGCACATCTAATTAGTGGTTTGAATGAGGGATAAACATGATTATCAGATATGGAGGTTTATTCCTGGAGCCAACAAAATAATGCCCTCTATAATAATTGCGCTTTTTGCGAAAGGATATTTTGCTAATTTGGGAACCTTTTCGATACATTTGATAACTTCGTTTAAATTGTTATTTCTATGTCTACTGACCCAAACGGAAACCTTTACGAGCTAATAGTGTCCATTGCCTAAGTATTGGTTTTTTTTTATTTATTTTTTTACGGCGCTTATAGCGCGTTTTAATCGCTTTAGCATCAAGGAGATGGACACACGTCCTCGAATACGTCATCATGGATATCGCTTGAACGGGGCGGAACTTTTGGATGATACATGAGAGGAAATGATAAATTTGGAAAGAAACTATGGGAAAGAAGCACACAAGGCTTATGCACCTTCCCAGCTTTAAGTACTGAAAACTTGGAAAAAAGAAAAGGTTGGAACCGCAGCACTCCCGTTCACGAGTCCCTTAGTGACCTCGTCACTCGTGTAGGTTTATGGATGCGTAAATTTTTGCTCTTCGTTATTCTCAAACTTTCCTTAACCGCTGATTCCTAAGATTACTAACTCGAAAGTATAAAATCCTATATTTAGTCCTAAATGGTTTATCGCTACTTTATAAAATAATAAAAAATAAATGCAAAAATGTAAAAATATTTGTGTTTTAATTACACAACAGTACTACTAATAAATATATCACATTTTAAGAATATATATACATTAACACTAATAATAAAAGTAGATAAAGTTAAAACACAGAGAAAGAGTCACACTTGAAGAGTGAGTCAAGTGTGACTCTTTCTCTGTGTTTTATCTTTATCTACTTTTATTATTAGTGTTAATGTGTTACATTGTTAATAGTGTTTCTTTATTTTTATTTTTCATTAATATATATATATATATGCATAAGCATCAATATTAATTAGATCCTGAATGAAAGGTACAAGCATAGTGAAGTTTTCGTCACTTGAAGGATAACACAGTATCCGCCTAAGACTTATTTGATTATGTCTGCCCTCTTCTGGGATGCTGTAGAACCTTAAGACCAACAGAATCACCGGGATGCAGGCGATATCAATTCAAATATAGTATTTCGTATTATATACTTGTATTATAGTAATATGGAATAATATAATGCTTTTATTTTAAAAGTAATATTGAAGATGAGCCATCTACGCCACAGACAGTGCACCAGTTCAAACAAGGAAATATTACAATTTGTATTTTGAGTTCTGATCCTACCTCTTCTCAACATTCTGGGCTGCATATCGTACAGAAGATGCATGCTCTTCATGGAAACTGTTAAGGTTAAGTCTGTACATGTTTTCTATTTACCTATTGGAAAATTCTTATGGGAATAAATGCTCGCCTTCAATTTGATTTAGCTTGCTGTACCTCAATATATACACATTGTACATTTATAAAATCTTTCGTTTTTTCGTAATTTTTTGTTTGTGTTGTTAACAGCACACTAATTCTTCTTGAATCTAATTCTTGTCAGAACCTCGCAGATTCTCGGGGTTCTCAAACCTCTAAGTCATTCATAACCTTTTACAGCAGTAATAATTGACATTCGCTAGCTCATTAATCTAGTTTTATTCAGCGCTGTTTTTAAGTGATAAAACTTGTTAAAATGTGATGGACATAGACGGTCAGAAAAATAAAATATGAAGAGTTTACTAAGGATTTAATTCCATCTAAATTTCTGCCTCTATATTGATATATTAAGTATTTCCTTCTTACAGACGTAGGGTAAGACGATAATAAGTCTAGCGCCTGCAATAATTACCTCTCCACTTGTCATAATTATGATCTACGTAAATACACTTCCGTCTGCGAAGCAGTAGCGAAAACGGACGTTCTGGCTCCGTTGATTTGGTTAGTTAATTACCCCAAATGTCCAACAAAAGAAAACATTTATTGTTCGTCAGGGTATTAGCTGTTTGCAAAGGGGAATAGAAAAAAAAATGTTCCTTTGAGGGAGATAATGGAAATTATAATACATAAGTGAAAGTAGAGAAAATTATTATAAACTATTAGGCATTTTAGAAAAAAAAAAAAAAAAAAAAAGGAAAAGGAAAAGGAAAATGTAGGGATACGTAAACGATATTGCTCTAACATATTTGCTGGAAGGTCCGCATTGATCGGAGTCAGAGAGAACTTTATCTCCATACTTACACACAGAACTTGAGGTCAAATAATATGGAGGGTAAAGATTGTATTTCTGTTTCAGCCAAGCATCATACGTTCTAATAATTCTTAGGCTTTCACGGCCAGTGTAATAATTAAAACAGTTAAAATCTTCCGGGTTGTTTGGCCATGGTCCATGTTTAATATGCTACCAAAACTTCCACCTGACTGCGAAAATACGACTGTATTGCTCCGTCCACTGATGATGCCAACCGCAGCAGCTGGTGAAAGCTATGGTAGCATATTAAACCACGGCAAAACAGCATGAACTTTTTAACGGTTTAACTTGTTCATAGGCGGCCTTTAGAGGGTACAACTGCGAAACTTTAAGAAGATGAAACAGTATAAAAACCGATAACAATACTAATAATAGCAAAAACCAAATATGCCGATTCTCATAATGATGCTATATACTGGTTAGGAAGAGGAATATGAATGCACAAGCAAAGGTCACCTGTGGTGCCTCTGTAGCAAAAACGGGCGTTAAACACCATTCATTCATACAGGCAAAGGATGCTAAATGCCTATAAAGGTATGTGCACATTGGGGTATTATTATTATTATTATTATTATTATTATTATTATTATTATTATTATTATTATTTGGCGTTAGTGATCGGGCGGGGGGGAAGTGCAGTTTCTTTGGTTTTTTTCATTGTTACGACAATCAGGAAAACTATAACGCAGAACAATAATTCACAATTCTCATCACCGAGTCCAAGTCGAAACATATAACACTTTCTTGTTTCACCGAATTTTCTTTTTTCAGCTTAAACTCGGTAAGGCAAGACTCGCCAATGATTTGAAGACAAAATCACTTATTCTATGTTCAACGAAAGTTGAGATGCGATTTTAACAGATGCACATGTTTGTTGACCATAGCAAATATTACCCTTCCTTTATAAATAGTTCATAAAATATTTTTTTCAGTTCAGCCTGCTATTTTGGTTGTTAATAAAACAGGACCAATAAATAGATGTAAGAAGGTTTTTTCAAACAATACTCACTCATTTTAATGTATATGAAACTGCTCTACTGATAATAACTGTGGTCCTTGTGAGATTAATTAAGGCATTTGCTTCAATGTATACGCCTTACTCCCTCCACCTCTGTCCATGTCCAGTCATAGTGTCTTATATCTCCTATTCCGCCCTAGCATAAGTGTGGAAGGATATAATATTTGTTGACAGTGAATATTAAATTTATGTATTCTTACTTTACCTTTACTTCTTCTCTGTATGCGTCGGTCCAGTGGTAACCATATTTGCCTCGTAGGCCCAAGATCGCGGGTTCAGGCTGATGAATTTTTTTGGGCGTAAATATCTTAACCATGACTTCCATCGGAAGGGAAGTAAAGCGGTAGCTCCCTCTTTTAGATTTACAGCACACAAAAGAAAAATGAAGACTAAAAGAAAAGACCTCTAAGCAAAATTTATTGGCCGTTTCACGCCCTGAATTGAATGGGATGCTGATGGCCCGAAGTGTCAACTAGAGCCCGTATAAAATAATAATAATAATAATAATAATAATAATAATAATAATACTTTTACACGGCCATGGACTCTGCATATTGTTCCAAGAAGTCGTCTTGGCCTAGTGACGTCATACTTCCCGAATCTTACACCTGTTGATTCTTCATTCCTGCATCGAGTTGGTTCCAAGGATTCGGGGAGAATAATTGATTTTGGAAATTAGGTATATTAGACAGGATCTACCATATTGTATGTAATAAGTCTCTTCGTCAATGGTGTGTACGGTTGGGATCAATTGCACCTTTTCATGCAGTGACACAGATAACCCAGCTTATATAAATACTTAAGACATTACGAATATCACAGTTGCAATTGAAATGTGTTTCTTTGTTTTGTTACAGTATTCAGCTCTAGGGTCTATTTCTTAACTTGGATTTGAAAGGGAATTACTTTTTAAATTTCTTTAGAATGTAACATCGGGCACTTTGTGTTGTTTCTATAGAATATTTTATTTATGGTGCTTCACTGTGCTAAATCTTTTCAATGTGTATTGAATATTTGCAGGTCTTTAGCAATCATTGTTAATTTCTTAAGAGAGAGCTTTGTTAATTGCACAACGATTCTGTTATATTGATAAAATAAATTTAATAAAACTTCTCTTTTTCCCATTAGTTAGGCAACTTATCTTCCCCAAGTCAAATTCTAAGGGCATTAGGGGGAGAATGCAAGATAAACTGGAACCACAACTTATACTTCGATAATTTATAGGAATGTGTTTTAAAGACGCTCTATTCATTACAATTTTACAGAAAAAAAATCCCTAGTGAGAAATGTTTTTCAATAAATATTCGCAACAGCGATAAAATATGGAAACAAACCCGGAAAAAGTGGAAGACTCTGTAATAGCTCGTTAGATTGGCATCTTCTCACCCTTCCTTATGTTAAGTGGCATTTTGAGGGAATCCTTTGAAAAGAAAGTGGGTGGAGCAGCCCAAATGTAATTTAAGGAGTTAGCAGGCGCTGATGGCATTCCAGTGGCAAGTGAATGCAGTCGTTCTGGAGCAAGCCGAACAGATTCTTTACGCTCACAACATTTCTGTAAAGCGTTCTACTCATGCAGAAAGTATGTAATTGTCCCTTAGCGATGATAACCGATATCCGGTTAGTCGGCCGTTATTCATAAGAAGACGTTATGCTCGAACAGAGGGAGAGGCGGATATCGCCTTTGTCATGTTCCGCATGTCTGCCTCTTTCTTTCTTCTTCCCTCCCTTCTACATCGCGTCACTGCCTGCCTTCCTTCCGTCCTTTCGCTGATGATGTCTTGATTTGTCCCACTCTGTCCCTCACGTGTCTCCCCCATATAATCTTATTTCGGATACAGAAGCCCTGTGCTATATAGCGCAGTCAGCACAAGTTTGGATTATCCAATCACGTAGCACACATGGAATTAAATTATGGCCGTCTATTTGCATGTGGGAACCGTAATATTGCGTTAGAGAACTGCTGAATAACATGAAAGGAGCTCATTCTATGACATTAGAACATTTTAAAACTCGGTTTTCTGACCTGCATAAGAATCCTATAAAAACACTGAAAATTTGACAAATACAAACATGATTGATCTTTGTTAAGTGTTTCTTCAGTAGTATTATTCACAACCATTACTTCGGACATGGAACTGTTGACCCAGAACTTCTCTAAGTCGACATGAAAAGAATGAATAGTTCGCTCAATTATGGCTAAAACATTATCTTTCGTAGCAGCAATTTATTTCATAAACGCATGCCAGGTCTATTCATTTTACAATTTTTTTCACGTAGGCATTCCCAAGCTAAATATGAACACAATGTATGCATTTAGTAGATGTCAAAAATCTTATGCTCATTGTAAATATCAATTTCACCATCGTTTGTTAATATTAAAACGGCGCGTCAATTATTTCGTTAGCACGTTAGGTCAATTTTGTTTTATCAAGTATCCTTAGGGGTAATGCACCTATTAAAGCGACGTTAATTTAATGATACGCTTGCATCGTGTTAAAATTTAGCGACGCGTTTATCTAACTATGAAAATAGGAGCATAAGGTTTTCATGCTGATGTATACAGGGGTTTCATTTCAAAACGTACCTATCTGAATAAGAATCTATTTAACGTAAATTGAATTTAAACAAAAAAAAAAAAATGTAAATTTACGTAGATATTGAAGGAAAAGTTTAAAAGCAATGCTGATTAAATTTTAGGTTTCACACCTCCAACTACAATTTCCATTTGGAACTTTCAAATGACAACCATACCTTTTGAAACTTAATTTTATGTAGTATTCAATTTTATAGTATGTTCCCTATCATTGCGCAGTAACCCAGACTGTTGTTTTTTGTTGTTTGAATTTGTACAGAATAGAAAAACTGATCAGCTAGTTTTAAAATGAGTAATAGTTTTTTACAGAGCCCGGAAGTAAGGTAAACCGCCTTTTCTAGCAGAATTTGATTGATTTGACGTTATTTAACATCTCAGGTTATCAGCATCCCGTTCAATTGAGGGCGTGAAACGGCCAATCAATTTTGTTCAGTGGCCTCTTTTTTAAGGCATAAGATTCTTTTTCGTGTCGTAAATCTACGACACGGGACCCACGGCTTTACTTCCCTTCCGAAGGAAGCCATACTTAGAATTTTTACGCCCGAAAAAATCCACAGACCCTGGGCTGATTGAACCCACGGTCTTGGGTTTACGGGCAAATATGGTTACACTACACCACCAGGACAGACTTCTATCAGGATGAATATATTTAAGAGTCATATGTTTCCGTACATTTAGCCTTGAAAGGGCCAGTGTTTATTTTACCTTTTTTGGATTCTGTTGCCTATTTTATTTTATTTTATTTTATTTTATTGCCTGTTTTGTGTATATTCGTTGTGTATTTTTGTGTGATTATTTACGCATTTTAAAAAAGCACTAGCTAAAGAATTTCAATATATCGAATTGAAAAAAAATTATAAAAATTAAACGGCATATTCACCTCACAAAAATGTCTTAGAATATCTTGCCATGCATTTATTTCTTATCAAGCAGTCAAAAACTTTCTCCTCAACCCATTCATTTAAGCTCTTTAAATAGCTAAACCTTCATTAGTGAAAGGAACGCATGATTACTTCTTGCATATGAATACCAGGAAATAGAGAGGACGAGGGAAGTACTGTAGTTTCGAGCAGTCTTGGCGAATGGTTTGTTTCGATCTGCGCGAGGCAGCTCTAGGCAATTTGTGTTGGGGGCAACTTCTCAGCTGCATAATTGCAAGTGAGAAAGATGAGAGCGGTACAGCTGTGCAATAAACGGTCCCTACAATGTGTTCAGTATGGAAATAGAGACACTAACCTGGTTCCCCTACAAACGCATAAAAGGAAAATGAATTCGACCAGAAACCACTGCGCATCTTTTGTTAATTCATCAGAATTATTCAAAACTATTTTACTTTGTCTTGGTCAACACTTCCACGATGTCCTGAAAGGTGAATGTTCTGTTTTAACTGGTTTGAGCCCTTCTGAAATAACTAGTATGCCCCAATCACTTCAGTGCAAGTAGTGCGTTCTTTTTCCATTATGAAAAATGTTCTCTCTGACAAGCAGCTGACTATGACAGTTAATGCCTTTGATAAAAACACCTTGTTGCTTGTAACCAAGAAAAATAAGCTTTAGTACTTTGATTGTGTGTGAAAGAAATTATTAAGAATCTTAAATATATATTTTCATTAATAATGTGTGATATTACACCGTGTTTTCAATTTTAATACATGCCTATTTTCAGTATTTAAGTGACTTTTGGCCTACCTATTTTAACTAAAACAAAGTATGAACTCCCGGGCTTTGTTAATTTGTAATAATAAATTAGATTTATTTATGAGTGCAAAGTGTTGCATACAATTTTTTTTCAGTAGTAGTGCGAGGTTAATATTTAATTTCAATTTATTATTACCTGCATTTACTTACTTCAGAGTCGACTGTTATCGATGGAAATAATGTTATGTTGTTATGAATATATTAGGTAATAAATAACTTGAACTATTCTGAAATTCTTTGTTTAAAGTATGAACCTATTAAATGGAAAAGTTCATAGATATTAAGATGTTTTAATATGTGCTAGAGTTACTGTCTCTTCACTAGTTCTGAAGAAGTCTGTTTCGTTACATGAAAAGGTATATACTTTGTTGTGTGAAAGGGGTGTTAATTTGAATACTATTAACTATTTATTGTTTATTTAATTTCGTTTTAGTTTGTAATGAGTGCCTGTTACCGCAAAAATGTATTTATTTTCTTCTCTTTTTAACTCACTCCTATGAATAAAACCATTCTTTAAGTTGCCAATGACAAAAAGCGAATCTAGTCATGGAAAAAAAAAAAATATTATGGGTAAAATTGCACTATTTCAGTAACACAGCCTCTTGGGAAACTTCTGCACAATTCGCTTAAATTGTGTTCTTTCTTGTAGGATGTACACTATTTTCAAATAATTTATTATCCAAACACAACTAGTACATTGAATGCTCAGTAGTTTTAGGATAACAATAAACCAGGTTGCCAGGCAAAGCAAAAAAGAAAAGATATAACAAATGTTTAAATCTTTAAATTTAAGCTTCAAAAGGTAGGGATACAATTTTAAATTTCAAACTAAGAACGCCTGGGGGTGAAGCGTAAAATGTAATCAATATTGTTTTTAAACTTCCTCCTGAATATCTAACAGGTTTTTTTTCCCCAGTTACTGAGACTGGAAAGCATTGAAACGAAAGCCCTGTATAATGCAAAAACGGATATAATGTTCGTACAATATTTTATGAACTATTTGAAATTCCATACAGCAAAACGCAGCTTTTGTTTTACCACCCTTACTACAAAATGTCCCAAATTTGCGTTAAGTATAAAAGAAAAATACCATTATAGCATTTAGACATTTTCCTTTTTGCTCACAAAACACCTTTTTCTGTGCACTGCTGGTAATATGTGGATCGTTTCAATTTCTGCTTACTTGAAGCACTGGCGCATTCGTTCAGTCACAATAAACTTGATTAATCCTTGCAAAATTATTAATTGAATTAAATGTTCACACATTGTGTATTATATCCTCGATTTTGCACATATTGCTAAATGCCACTCTGTTCTTACAAAATATACGGCATTACTTTTCTATAAATTGAAATATATTTAAGTTGAGTTGATATTTTATTAACCGAATGAAGCCATTGCACATTAAACGCATTACAATCGAAACTATAGCATTCGTAGCGTATAATTTTATGTTATTCAAAATAATTTTGCTACGGTACAGTAGTGTAACAGCCTAGAGATCGTCTTTTCTTATTTTTTAAAGATATTCTATTTTATTAGCCGAGAGAAGTACATGCGTCACTAATAGAGTTCAAAATCCCAGGAGATTTGGCATTTACTCCGGTAAAATTTTAGAGCAGATACGGCCAACATTCGCAGAGTCAGCACAACTAAAGAGCAATCAATGCGTTATACTTGTATAAGCATTTAAGCTATTGCAAAAAGTGTGTTCTATGTCGACTAGTTGCGCATGTTGGCAATGAAACCTCAATGAGCTTTCAGAAATACTTTTATAAATTTACTTTCATATTCACTCTGCTAATATAATTGACAGTATAACATTTTAATACCGAATCCTTCTTCCGATGCTAAGTGATGAGTTATTAATATTTGCCAGCAAAGTAAGTGGATTGCAAGGTAATTATAAAAATACACAGTAATACATTAGCAATAGTCTAATATTGGTATTAAAGAAGATGACTTATACAACAAAAATTAATAAAAGAATATACTAAAATGAAAATCCTATACCTATAGCTTAGTTATGCAGTAAGACATAATAACAAACATAAACATTCCCTCATCTATTAAATAAAATTGCTATGCAAAGTTCCTTACTGTTCTCGTTTCTTGCATACTTTCTGGTTTCTAATATATGCAATGAGTGCAGATTTCGCATATAAGATATCAAATCTACCTCTGCTAGGTTAAAATGTCCTTCTCCCACCATTATTCACGACCGAATATTACATTTTTCTCAGGAATTTGAGTCATTAACTATTTTATATATTTTTCAGGTAGTATGTTTTACATCTTTCGTGTACAGTATGTCTGACAAATCATCACGTATATGTAAATTATTATAATTTCTTTAAATGCTAACTAATATTGTCAAATATTATTATTATATTATTGTAATATTATATTCTCAATTCCTTGAGGTTTATTCTTTTTTCTGTGAAGTTTAAAATAATGCCAGGATTTACTGTTAACATAAAAAAAAAAAAATTAAGTTAATACGTTGTAAGTTCTATTCCGTTAAGAGTTCTATTCAGGACGTGTCTTACAATATTTAGCCTCATTCTGTTATCACCACTCATACCGAGTTCTCTGAGGTAGAGATGTACCTGATAGTCGGGCAGTTAGATGCAGATGTCTAATAATGGGAATTACCGAGGTTCGAATCCTACCAATGCGTGAACTTTTTAATTTGGAATTTTGTGCAAATAAAATAACGTTTAGTATACACATAATAATATAAATTCAATTTGCAATGATTTATTTGAATTTTAAGGCAGTTGCACACACACAAAAGTAAACTAATCTCTTTCGTCTCAAAAGAATACTTATTTTTAAATGAAATGAAGGTACTTTATATTTTCTTTTTAGTTTTTCAATTTAGAATGTTGATTTATTTTGGAAACAAAGATGACTAATTTACGCTTTTGTGTTTGAGCTTAAATGATTTAAATTTCAAATATACACTGTCCATTAAAAATATATCACTGCTGTGTGATAAACATTAATTTTACTTACAAAATCTAACCAAAATAAAAATTCAAGCATAACGAGGATTAGAACCTGCTTAGTTCTTATTATTAAACACGTGCTTTAGTTCGCTCAGCCACTAGGACACATAGCCGAAGCAAACGCATTAATTTTTTTGTGGCTTGAATATGAACTGAAACGTGGCATTGTGAACCCAGCGTCAGTCATTACGAAGTTTATTCTGTTACTTCTTGTGTGCTTTAGGATGTGCTGTATTAAGTTGTTGGGAAAACCTTTTAGTTTCTATATCTGAATACTACTGAGGAACTGAAGAAACCCTGGAGAAACCAACATCACATGGAAACGGAAAAACGTTCGGGCAGTTACTTGCTTTAGAAATTAAGCTAAAAGTAGACAAAGAGCTCTGCAAGGATCGGGTTCCCACTGTTCACACGTTCGTGCAATAATCAAGGACCGGAGACAACCTGAGGCGTTGAGTCAATTCCTCTGCACGAGGTCTATTCTTTGAGTGCGAGCAGCAGCCGTTCTATTTTTGTTTTCTTTCTCGCCCCTGCTGACAAACGCATGTCTCTACAATTATTCAAATAGCCCCGCCCCTTTCCTTTCCTATCCCCTACCTAGAATGATTATATCTCTCATCCATTCAACTGCAGACTTCGCCACAAGAAACGCGAGCAATACTAAAGTCGACACCGTGATGTATGGACTGTAGCGTGGGAGGAAGGGAAACAAGGTGGGGTGATGGTGGTGGTGATTATTTAAATTAGTCTGGTGTAGCAGAACCCCAAATGTCACTTCCCCACTCATATTTCAATCATTACTTATTTTACGTCTTCGTTTACCATGGACACAATCCTGGTCATGGCAAAGGTTTCGATTATTTAAACTTAATTCAAAGTCTCGACATTTGCTTCCCAACACACTCAGAAATATTGCATAAACTTTCATTACCTACCATGCTTTTAGTTGTTTACTATACACTTTCTTTTGTTTAATTTTTTTCCCAAAACAAAACATTATTAACTATAGTTTAATCAGAAATCTTTATATGATTCGGCGAAACGGATTCGAAGTGTATGTTATTCGGTCTCCACATTGGCAGAGAGATTTCTCTCCTCATAAAACTGTCCTTTAAATGATGTATCACTTTAAGTAGGATGAACTCTTTTGCTTTTTTCCCCCGATTTCTGATGATATGAGCTCAATCTATTGCAACAGTTGCAATATTCAAGTTCAGATTTTAAAGAAAATCACGGATAACAACTCTCGTGTGTACAAGACCGTTATGATAGTAGCAAAATTGTTGCGTGACAAAAGCGGCCCTTAATGCTTAACGCGTTTATATACTTGTTGAATGTAATGATTATTAGATACTATTTTATAAAAATATGCTATTAAAATTGCAATAGGCGTAAAATCGATCCCAAATTTTCGCAGAAAGATCAAAAATACGACAGGAACACCAGCGGGTTCTGAATTTGATCATACCGAGAGTGCTGGATGCCATTACGAGAAATGTGTTGCTCGTGTTGGATAAAATACGTCCCAGGAAAACGAATATGAGATCAGTGGATCGAGGTACGACAAACACACAGACAAAAAGGATCCAAACAACCAAATGACAAGACAAGACATAATTTCCACATGATTACTATTGAAACTGGCAAGTAAAGAAGCAAATATTGAAAAAAAAATTGCATTTATTTGTATATATTTTTAACTTTTATCCAGTTATGATGATCTTTAAAAATATGTACTTCCCAAATTTAGAACTTTACACTTTTAGTTAAATATTAAAGATCCGCGACGACTGATCTTTAAAGAAAGTTCACGATTAAGCAAAAATTAAGAGCAGGTGCTTTTAGGTAAATAGAGTTAACAATTAAATAATAAATAATGTGATTCTATGTAGCATGTAACTTATACTGTGTCGGAATTTCTCGATAAAATGACTGGATAAAAAACTTTAAAACCTTTTGTATCAAATGTTATAATTTCTGTCAATAACTTCTATGTTTTTATTTTAAAATAGTTTTGTACTTTGAAAAGTCTGCATATTTTAAAGAAAGTAGCTGTAAATATTTCTGATATTGTTTTCACACCCTGTTTTGCTCACATGCCAATGTTTTGACAAACGAACATTTTCTAACACATTTCAATAATTGCTTTGTTTATTTGCCATACAAAACTCGTCTGTACCTTTGAAGATATACTGGAATGCATCTGCTTTATTTAATGTAATTCTCAGGAAACTGCAGATGTTTACATACTGGCATTAATGCCAAGTACTTCGATCTTAACAAAATTTATAACAAAAGGAACAACACACATATTAAAAACATGAATGATAAGTCAACAGTGCACGTTGCACCCATGTATTATACCCTTATCTCTCTTAATTCTTCTTCTTTTATTTTTAATAGCCAACCGAGTGGAATATGAACGTCGACAGATTTTGCTACGGAAATCTCAACTGCTGCATTACTGCATCATGATGCGCCCAGCAATTATAATTTATTTTTGTTATCATAAAGTGAACAAAACACCGTTGAATTCCACGCCCAAGCGATGATAGGAAAGAGAACTGGGAAAGGAAACTTAAATAAATTTCTGCTGCCAATTCCCTTGAAACTTTTAAAGTGGAAGTTAATTGGCGATTGTAATGTGCTGGTATACTCAAAGTAATTCATCAATTAATTGACACCAACTCTTCAGGAGGTTTTGCGAAGTTACGTGTTGCTAGTGTAACTGTTGATTGCCTCAGTGGTTTAGTAGAAACGTTTGCAACTACCAATCCGCAAGCACTGGGTTCGAATCTCGATCAGATATAGCTGTCTGGGTAAGATTTTTTCGGACCCCCCCCCCTTCCTACTCTGAGAAGGTGAATGCCAGAGAGCTTTTAAGCGCTAAGGACTCCGAGCTCATTCATTTCATTTTCATTCATAACTACCCCTATAGTATTCCATTCACAATCTACAGACATCACGAGAAGACCATGCAGCCAAAAGGACAATAAAAAAAAAGTATATTGAAAAGCAAAGTTTTGTCTGTGATGTTCATAACCAATTTTCTAGATGGAAGACCCTAACATTGTTTATGTCATGTTATTAACTTATTACAGCAGATTACATCAATCACGGCAATCAACAGAAAGCGGGAGGAGAGAGAGACATGGAAACACTTTTCATTACATATATGCATACCGAGCGTGTCAAAAAATGCATACACAATTTCACAGTAGATACCTATTTAATATATTTTAAAGTTGGACCGAAAAACAAAAGTAAACAGGCCTGACCCGCATACATCATGATAGCGTTGCTACGTGCTAGGTAAATCAACAATGAACAATGAAGCCAAGATTATCGTATGATGTTCTGTAAACATATGTGACTTACACTGTGTTATGCTAGCATTGCTATAACAAAATAGAGCCAAGATTATCGTTTGAACAGCAGAAAGCAATTATGAAGTCGTATTGGAAAACCGAGAATGTTGTTGAAGTTCAAAGGTAATGGGGACATGTGTACCAAACAGAGCCGCCAACGCGAGTAACAATTGCAAGCATTCCAGACAAATTTGAGACTCATGCTACCGTATGCGATGTTCACAAGGGCAGGTCTGGGAGACCTCGCACAGCGCACTGGATTTAAGGCACTGGATAGGACGAAGAGGTCCGATTGTGTTTCCACCGCGTTCTCCGAATCTAACCCGTTGGAATTCTACCTATGGGAAACTCTTAAGGATGTTGTACACCGTAGAAAACCAGCTACACTGGCAGCACTTCGGGAAGAAATTGAAACGGCATGTGCTACAATCGCTGAGCTAACGTTCAACGTACTCAGAAGTGTACAGGCGCCGATTTTGGGCATTTTGAGCTACTGTTGTGTTGTAACTGTAGTAACTGTAAAAGTCTAAAAGCCTTCATTTTCTGTTTTGTTATGTAAATACAGAGTTTTCTTTACTTGCAGTGTGTATATATTTTTTGGCACCCTCTGTATAATAATCATTTGATCTGCTGTTATTTTTGTAATAAGTTTGCATTGTAAAAATTACAAAGGAATTACTACGTACTATGAGGAGTGATGATGATGATGATGATAATGATGATGATAGTAATAATAATGATGATAACGTTTTCACGAAGGGCCTTGGTACTTTTATTTATGGCTAGACTCTTGATAATAGATATAAGAAATATGTTAAACACTGTAAACACTTTTATTATGCATTTAAATATATGCATTTTGTACAATGACTTAAGAACACTTAAGTACAGTCTCTAACTACCTGAAGTGAAAATTGCTCCCTCTGGAATTTTCAATAATGGCGTGGATCTTTGTTGACTATGTTTGTTTCTAATGTTATCGATTCTCCAATATAAATGAATATATGAACAATTTTTAAGGTTCAAAAATAGTTAATTTCAGCAATGAATTACTCATTAAATGATATACAGGTTGCAGAGTACATTGCACATTTATACTGAATTGCTACAGAGGTGGGAGATTAGGAAGAATGAATGTATTAGAATTTGGTGAGGAAATTTCGTTTAAAGAACAAGGACAGGATTGAGAATGAATGATGGAGACGTTACGTAACACAATAGGAATACAAAGCAATGCGGAGAAGATCGCATGTCTGTTTCACCAAAGTGGGGGCAATATGATAGAACTTTTAAAGATATAAGACAAGCTTTTGTTTAAAACTTGGCAGATTCCACAGCCATGCACGAAAATTAAATAAAAGATTCGAGTTAACAGCTCTATAGCTGAGTGCCCAAAATGAGTAATTACAGATCGCTATAAGGGCATTCATTCAGTCACCTAATGCTGTGTGCTGGGTTCCGGAAAACACACGGTTACTACTTGAGGAGGAATAGACTATTTCTGGAGTTCCGGTTTGGCCAGGTGTAACCAAATGGTAGGCCGTTATGCACAAAATTAACCTGGGAATGTTATGAGAAGCTATCCTAAAATTAGACAATAGCCTCGTATTTGAAGCAGCAAGAAATAACTTACAAACTACAAGATGGTGCTCCACCGCACTATGAATTAAACGTTCGCACATTTCTAAATAAGCATTTTGAAAGACATATTTCCTGCTATCAAAACAGCAGGCTTACAGCATTTAAGGGATTGGGCAAGAATTTGAAAACATTTTGATAATAACTACAACTATATACAAGTAAATGGTGTCAGAGCAATATCTGTTGCCAGAGGCAGCCTGTCAATAAGGGCCACAAAAAATTGCTAGAAAACAGCGATGCATAACCGATTAATTCTTAATTGTGTCTTACACAAAAGCGCATTTCCTCTCTACTGTAGTAGCGGTAGCATGCGGATCTTCCGTTAGCGAGGGAGGCTCATGGCTCAGCCCTGAAAATGTTACTCTTTAAACTTATACCTTCATCGGCCAGCAAAGATTTACAAGGACTTATATTTGTCTTTTTCCAAGAGGGGTTAGCCTTTCTCCCGCTTATTTCTGCGATCTCTGGGGCCAGCGCCGAGTATTCTCTCTTTTCTTAGGAACCAGATGTTGAGATGTTACTGACACCACGCTTAGCTCACTAAGGGGTGTTTTCACACTTTGTTGGAAATTGGGTGGTCCCCTCACTGTTTGTTTCACAGCGTTTACTGTTAAGTTACACACAAAGTATTTGCTTCCAGACAATTAATAATGTGCACGTTTTATTGAATTTATTTAATGATATTTAACTCCCATTTTTACTACTAGGGCTTTCCAGGCCTAAGTTCTAGGGTACCTCCTCGGCATTTGTCATTTATGAGCACTGAGGAAAATCTAGAATAAACTCAGTCGGGGAGGACGGTCCCGGTGGCAATCGAATCCCAGATTTCCCGCTTATGAGTCCGTGCCTTAATGACCTCGGCCTTCCGTGGTGGTACGTTTTATTGAAGGCTCCATTTTAGCGGCTAAGTTTAACTGTTAAAATGGAAGTGACACGATTTAGACCTACTCAATCGAAAGCTATAGGAACTTACTCAGCAAGACGGAACAACATTATGGCTTTTTTATGGTTTGAAAAAAAAAAATCTTTGCTGACAGCGCGTGGAGTGAGAAACGTGTCGTGTCTATAGGAATGAGATTAGAAAAGAAATAGAAAGGGCAAATTTCGTTTCTGTACAGACCGACGAACGACAGATATACATGCATGTCACAATTTATTGTGATGTTACGATACTTCTGTGGGGTAAACCGGTTGAAAGCTTCATAAAATTAATTCATATTTCTTAATTGACTGCAGAAGGCTTAAGGCGTACTTTAACAACCGAATTAAAACATTTACGATTAAATGACTTATGCCGCAACCTGTATTTTAAAATTCTATAATAATTTTAAATAGTAACATTTATGCAATAAAGTTTAAACACTACCACTGAAAACTATAATGGAGAAGGAAGAACAGAGAGCCATAAATGATGTGTTTGTATCACGCTGTTTCCAATACTATTACAAATTATGTATATACTTCATAGTGTCATCTTTTCTGTGCAATCTCAGGCAGGACATCTCTATTTCATATGTCCTGCAATAATCGCTTTGTTCCCTCATGTACATGAACTGCGCAATGAATTTGCTACATTCTATAGCAGTTTTTGCCCTGCACTGAAAAACATCCCTTTGTGTTAAAAAGCTGAAAAGAAGTCGTATAATATTTCGCAGCGATCATTAGACAATGAAAAATAAACCCCAATAATTGTATTTTATCGGCATTCAAACCATGTGGGAAAACAACATTTTGCATCGACAATTATGCTGCATTGTAAAGAGACTGCAATTTGGTTGCACGCGTTAGCCTTTGTTGCTCTTTTTTTTTTATTCGTGTGCAATTTAACGACCAGCAATTTTCGACATGTATACGTACAACTCCCCCCCCCCCATTTGGATTTGCAACACAAAACAGCAATTGCAAAGCATGGATTTGCGATCCTGTTCTCTCCCGCTCAACAAAGCGACTGCAGTGCATTCTCTTCTTTCCGTAAACGTCTGAACTTTTAATCCGCTCATTTACCCACTTTACAGTCTCTCGTTCTTATAAGGCACTTTTCCGCTTAACTTTCTCTCTAACCGACAATAGCAAGAAAATGCTTTACCGACTTTTATTCTGTTGTTGAGAAAAGCACTAGGATGGAAATACTAGAGCAAAATACAAAGCTTTGAGTATCAGTTAGGAATCAAGCATACAGTTTCCGGACCTAGTATAAGTTTGCAGTCGGCCTTCATAGTCTAGTGGTAACCATAATTGCCTCGTAGACACAAGGTCGTGAGTTCAAACCCAGCTAGGGTCGAATGATTTTTACGGCGTAAAAATCCGAATTGTGGCCGTTGGTCCCGCGTCGTAGATTTACTACACGTAAAATAACTTCAAGCGTGAAAGAAGACGCCTATGTGCAAAATTTATCGACCATTTCACGCCCAGAATTGAATGGGATGTTCATAGCCAGAGGCGTTTAAGAGCATCCTTTAAAAAAAAATTAATAATTAGTGTGTATTAATGGAAGAATGAATGAATAGTGTTTAACGCCCGTTTTTGCTACAGAGGCACCACAGGCGATGGACACTGATGATACATGAGGTGAAATGATATATTGGGAAAGTATTTATTTTTAAGGAAGGAATCGTTCCAGGCCTAAGTTTAGGGTACCTCCCTGGCATTTGCCATTTATGAGGACTGAGGGAAACCTGGAATAAACCTCGGTCAGGAAGGACGGTCCTGGCGGTATTCGAACCCAGACCTCCCGCTCACGAGTCCGAGACTTAACGACCTCGGCCACCCGTGGCGGTAGCATCCTTTAAGAAACCAAATAAACGAAAATAAATAAATAAATAAATAAACAACTTGCAGAGCATTATGTGCACATAATATTCCAACACGCCCAGCGGGGTGCCAGCGTGCTAATGACATGCCTCTGCAATACTGCCCTACATCAATGAAGTCGCGAGAAAGAAGAAGCAAAGGTCACTACGGCAGGCTAAAGCTCACCTGGGCTGTAACGCCAACGATAAAAATATTCCAGCAATTGAACTTCCTTTAAATTAGGTGAACAGTGAAACATATTTCTTAAAGACCTGCTCATGTCTTGGGAATTCCATGCTGGAAAATCCTCATATTCTCCTCACTCTCGTTTTCTCAACTGAAGTATAGTTAATATTTGGATAGACTTTTCTTTTATTAATTTCTAAAACGTATTTATGCTAACAAATATGCGCTAGAAATGATATTGATGAAATGATAAATTATGACATTTTTGTGTCATATGAAGGGTGGAAAACACTAAATTTAGCTAGCAAACATAACCGAAAAGAACCCTGCTAGAATATGCTATACAGGGCTTTCATTTAAAGTTTCCAGTCCAGTAATTACCTATTTAACATAAATTTAATTTAAATAGGAAAACAGGTCAATTTAGACATTACGGAGGCAGTTCAAAACCAATGTTGATTAATATTTAGATTTTATTTTTAGACCCAGCCTGCCTTCAAGTCGCATCCCTGCCTTTTAATGCCAAAACTTTAAAGAGGATTCAACTGTTATCACTTCTTTTGTTTTTTTATTCTAGCCTGGCAACCTGGTCTGTTATTAGTTACTATTGCTCGAATTTCAGGAGTATAATACTATACAAACTATAACCTGCAAGAAAAAAACAAAATGTAAGCGGATTATTCAGCAGTTCCTAAATAGTTTGTAAATTAAACACACAAAAAAATCTCTTCTCTTCCGTATGTTAACGGGTATAATAAAGATAATTTAAATAAACATTTTGATAAAGTTTCCACTGAATTTACTATAAATTAACATTATCACAGGACTTTTTGAACGAAATCTTTCCGGTTACATGTAGGTACACCGCATCGATGATCAGCTTAAGCTCATGCCATTCGAGCAATATACCCCTTGAATGTTTAGCACCTAGCCCTGAAATACAAAGTATATCGCAATGAATTTCGCACTTTCTCTGTTCTTTCTACAACATGCCTATATAAAAGACGAAAATGAAAATTATGTCATCGATTACTGAAGAACGCAACTGAGATATTTTCCTTCAGTCTGCACCAAAGTGTCAGAATTTCCCTTTGCAGTACTTCACTTAACTATGCATTTCGAAATCTTCTTTTAACTAACATAGAAAGCGAATGATACATTAATCTGATTTCTTTTGTGAAATACAATCTCAATGTAAAATTTCGTTGATTGATTGCATTAGAGAAAATGATTGTGTTCGTGCTTTTACTCTCAGGAAATAATCCGAAACTGTTCACAGATTGTAGTTGCAGCATGGTATTAATTATTGGTGAGACATAGGTTAGCTATTTCCTGCCAGAGAGAATTGTTGCAGTTTACTCAACATGCGAGTATTTATAATCATCTGAAGAAAACATTTATAAAGCTCTAAAATGAAATATTGGGGAAATACTTAAGAGCTGTTTTTGTGATCAACTTCGAAAACTGGAGGATGAAATCAAGCCCAAGGGGCAATAGAAAATATTAAAAACTAGGGAACTTTGCATCAATGTCAAAGTTTTAACTTTTTAAACTTTGGAACGTACTTCTAATATCTGCCGTCAAAAGATTTTACATAGGGTTGTTTGCGATCTATGGTAACAATTCAAACAATTCCAGAGAACGACCACACTTCATGGTCTTCTTTTTCAAAGGCCCCAAGCATGGATATCCATCGAAAATTTAACAGAGATGTTGCTGTAAGGGACATAATGTGTTATAGTCTCTATGTCTCTCAATATTCTGCAATAAATGTTGGGATCAAGCAGACATTTGGCTTGAAGTTTTATTCTGAAGCAGCCAGCCGCTTTTTAGGTTCAAATCCTAGTTAATAATGGTGTTCACAGTTCTCTAATTTCAATGAAATGGCTCTCTGGTTGCTAGATTCGGGACATGGCCTTACGAATTATCTGGTGGGTATGGCTGGGGGCTGGTCATGGCTTTGCCTGTTTCTTGCCCTCTGGAATAAGTTTTATTTTGGCCTTGCCTTCCATCATTTTTTTTTGGGGGGGGGGTCAAGCACAAATGAAATGCCTTTCTTGGAAATGGTGAAACCACGCCCTATTACATTGCTTTATAATCTCGGAATAAGAGTAAATGGCATCGAATAGATTAGTAATAGTTCTGTTTTCGGCGTCAATTTAAATGAAAGGAGATCACTGAGTATAGGTTTCACGGTTAGATTCGCTTCCGCAGGTTAAGTGCGGCACACCATAAATTTATAATTTTTGTTAAGATAGATCGCAAAAGCTTGAACATTCAGAAGAGTTATTTAGACAGTCGGTTGCTACAAAGATGGAAAAGCTTCACAAGACCAACTTTTATTTCCAGAAAATATTTAAGAACATGTATCAGAGTTAAATCATTACAAAAGCATGTTGTTGAACAAATATCCTAATATAAAAGTTCTTGTGAGTTACTCTATAAGATTCTTCTAAAATGTCCAGAGGCATTTTATCGCGGGGAGGGGGCGGCTTTGCGATCAAGAAAGAACAGAACAAAGTAAAGTGCTCCAATTGGCTTATGTGTTAGTCATGGAAGCAAAAAGAGAAAACCAAGCAAAGGCTTATTTTCGAGCATCAGATAAGATGAACAAAGAAGTGCAACCAAAACGCTAAGAAGATAAAGCGAAATATGTAGTTAGAAAATTTCAACAAAGAAATAAAAGAAAAAAGAGTGGGAGAAGGACACGGGAGTATGTTGTTATGAATCATGAACCAAAGTGGAAGATGGAGATCTGTGGGAAACCTGTGCCCTGGGCGCATGCGCGAAAGAAATCTCTGCACCAGTAATAACACGCTATGCCACCTTTATTTCTGTCTACAGAGAGTAATTATGAACTGGCCGCAGGAGCTAAAGGCATTTCTCATGTGATGCTTAGAGATGTGGCAAAGCCCTAGTAACCACCGGGATAGACACCTCATTATTTTTCCCCTACCCCCAGGCTGTTTGGGATCCTGCCCTAAAAATCAAGTGGTGTACATTTTTTATGGCTGCAGTATGGGGAGCGCAAGCTACAGCTACTTTTACAGACTTTTGTGATGTAGCTTCTAATCTTAAAACGTTTAAAAGATTTTTAAATGCCAGCTTTGTGCAACATTTTGTAATCTTTCCATAATTTTTTTTTGAAACTTTTTTGGCTTTAGGTCATAGAATTTACGTTTTAGGATTGAATTCTGATTGGGTCATTTTATCTGTTGGGAATTTCTATGGAGTTTTCCCCATTCTCAAAGATCAAAAATCAACAAAGAAATTAATTTTAGTCATTCAACCATTCTGAAGATCTTGACAGTTGAATAGGATCTTAAAATAAAAGTGTAATTCTAAAATCAATGTTACAACATTTCGTTTTCGATTCACAGATGGAAGCAAACCTTAACAACGTGTAAATAATATTCACGACTTGAAGCATTATCGTGTTACGAGGACTTCGCTTAGGAAACAAAAGACAGAAGGCATTGCATATAAACTCTATTATTGCTTTGTTATTGTAACATCATTCAGCTTGTTTGTTTATGCCTTCTATAAGCTATAATTTTAGGAAACAACATGCCTTATACGTCAGAAGTGACGCATGAACATATCGCAGCGAACGTGGGAAGCAGTCCTTCCTATAAATGAGATAACAAATGCCGTCCAGAAAGATGTGAAGACTGTGAACCTTAAAACGAAACCGAAGAAGGACAACCGAAGAAAACCACACCAAACTTAAATTCCAACAGAGGTGATACGCTTAAACCTGCAATCTTAATTCTGAGAGAACTAGGTATTAATTGCAGCGTTGTTACAATAAAATGGGTCTACCTATTGTATCACGACAGGAAGGAGATGTGAAGAAAGACTTCAACGATAACCATCACAATATTTGTATCAGTTTTGCTCTGTTCATTAAACCTTTCTTTGAGATTAAATATGCATACATACATAGTAAAATTGGTGGGTTTTTTTGTTATTACAATAAGAAAGGTAACGATTATCTCAATGACATTTATTAATAATAAAGAAGGCTTTGGTATAATATAAAAATTGCAATTTTACTATTTTAGTATAGTGTTCTTAATTATATTATATATGAACACGTTAAAATTTATTCAATTTATATAATGCTCCGAAAATGCAATACAAATCGTATTTAAATTATTTAAAAGCATTAATCTCAGAATAAAATGCCTACACCTCGCCATGTAAGTACTCGAAAAACGAAATAATATCGTTTCAGTAAAGTGTACACGCTGTAATGAGACGGTGTATCCCTAACAGCATTTGCTGAGTTTCAATATCATACCTAAACTGTACGCTGAGTAAAATAGGCTTTAAGTTGTTGCAAACGTTTTAGTTATATTTTTTCCTTTACTTGCTTCCCCCCCCCCTCCCCGCCGTGATTTATATTTATTTTCTTCAAAATTTGTTAATATATCATTCCGATCTATTGTAAATTATACGCGGTTACAGGGCTAAGGCATCGGGACGTCATAGCAATTATTTAGTCCAGAATGTAAACCTCCCTATGCAAGTGTGCATACTTAGCTAGGGGATTTCAATACACGAACTATGCATGTATGCATGCTGCCTCCTTCACGAGTCTCTTGCGTTACTGCCTGAGACATCCGGCTTTGTAGCTGAAAGTACATTATTGTTTCATTAATTTTTTCTTTTCCTGGTTATCATGTGTGTTTACGTTTTGTGTTGTAAATTGTCATTTATGACTTGCACAGTTTTAAATAAACTAATTATTTGAATTGAATTTGATTGACATTGAAACTAAACCGAGTGCAAGATCATCTTGCTATTTTTATTTTGTTTAAATTTATTTTCATGAGCATTTATTTATAGAATACCAAAAATCAGACATTTGTCAAATAAACGTAATAGAACAAACTCTTTCACTTAAAATGTTAGCTTATAATTTCTTGAATTTATAAAAGATCGTAAAAAATTAACTCTTTTTTTTTTTCCTCTTTTATAACAATTTTACACCAGTGAACCACAAGAAAAAGTGTATGTTTTGCAAAATTTGCATTTTATTTTCTGAAAAATATAAAACTATCTTAGTAAATATCAGTCCTATCTAAATAATTGGGTATTGATGTATTCTATAATATGTTTGCTCTAAAAATAGTTCGGCGGAAGTGTGTCACACAACTGAAGTGGGAATAAAGAATTAACGGTGGAAAGAACATAAAAAAAAAAAAAAAAAAAAAAAACAGATATTTAATAAATAGGAAAATTCATACAAAATAATGATGAGAGGAATTATATACAGAGGATGGTAAAGCGAGAAAAATAACAACAGATAACAGTTAACCATACTAATAGCAAAGAGGCATAACAAAATAAACATTAACGCGTAAAGTCTGTAGTCATTAATGAAATGAAATGAATTAATGATGGCGCAAACGAGCTCGGGAGTCCTTGGTGCCTTAAAACTATTTGGCATTAGCCTTCTCAAGGTAAGAAAAAACTCCGACAAAAACCTTACCCGGACGTTTGACCTAACTGGTTATGGAACCCAGAACCTCCATATAGTAGCAGCAAACGCTATGACTAGGAACACCATTATATTAGCTATTTAATATATGATGATGATGATGATGATGATGATGATGATGATGATATGATTGTTACCCGATTGCCCTTGTCTTCGGAAACAGTTTTTATCACTTTATTTATTAAAAAAAATTACTGCTTCGTTGAGATAAAGCAAAATTTGCGGCAACTAGAGAGATTTTTTTTTCTTTCGTTTTTTTAGGCCCACCCCCATTTCCAATGGTCCAATTTTGCCGGCCAACGAACTCGACGAATCGTTTTAATTGATATTTTATGCCGACTTTCGTTGGGGAAAAAACAAAAATTGCGACTGCTAGAACGTTAAAAAGACACACAGATATATATATATATATATATATATATATATATATATATATATATATATATTATAATTTTCAGTGCTTCAGGTACGATCGGTGCAGATTTGGGTCAGCTATCCATGGGTACAACCGCATTTCTTCGGAATTCGCTTAAAAATAGTAATATAATTAGCTAAAAATAAGTATAATTTTCACGGTGGGGCTGCAATATTCATTCCTTCGAAATTCTTTAAAATGAAAGGCTCTCTAAATTCTGCAACCTTAATCGAGAATTGTTCACTTTTGGCACCAGATTTAAAAATGGAATACGTAGAGTAGTTTAAAGAAAGACCGGAAAATGTGCAGCAGAAAACGAAGAACACATCTGAATGCTTTCCGTTACTTTAAGCTGCTGAAGATTAGAGGGAAAGAATATTCTAATATAATACTTACGAAATCACCAGGGATAGTTTCCATGATTAACTGTAAAGTACCTCGAGTATTGGCCAAGCTCCAACAACCGCTACATTTACCTGCACGCTGCAAGTTGTAGCTGGCCTGGGCACCAAGATCCCGCTATCTGCCTATCTGCAGGAGATTTCTTAAATTTAACGTTAAAAAAGAAAGAAAAGGAATAATCATACATACACGTAGCCATATCAACCAATTGATACATTAAGTGCGAATATGACATTTAATACGAATGGGAAAACAGTTTCGCACTCATTTTTGCCATGTACATGTGCCATTTAACAACAACGTTCTATGTCGGATCTCCTACGTTGACGTAGATACAAAAAAAAAAAAATATCCTCAGCAAAAAACTGCCCCATGATGTTAAAATACTTTGTTTTTGAAACAGTTTTTCATTTGACACACCAGAAAAGTTTTTTTTTTTGGGGGGGGGGGGTGAACAGCAAGATTAATGGGACTCCCTGTATAAAACGCAGAAAGGGTAGCAGTGTAAGCACAGAACAACTAAGTGTTGTATAAAACAGAAAACAAACGTTTGGGAAACATTTCTGCTTTTAAGAACAACCTGAGAATTGCCCAGAGAGCGTACTGTCAATAAAGTTTATTACACAAAAAGAAAACTGCGCAACTTTGCAATAACCGTAGAGGTGGTCTCAGACATTTGCCGATCACGAAAATGAAGTTAAGCTGTTACCATAAAACAGCAAGTGCACCTGTAATCTAGATCATCTAAATTTCTTAATGCCACTTGTACAGCTGCAATAAAAAAGGATACACCTGGAAGGCTTTGTGCGTGGCGTGCTGTATGCTACTCATAAAGTTGGAAAGTGTGCTCCAGAATCTCTGCTTTCTTCACTACCGAGCGAGTCCCTAAGGCAATGACTAGTTTTGATACCGGAATGTTGGTACGCTGCGAACCGGTTCCAAGCGTGTGAATGCGTTGTGAAGGTATTTGCGCCCTCAGGGCTAACTTGCGAGCATAAAGGGTACACAAAAAACCTACCTAATCATGTCTTCCTTTCTACGCTGTAGCTTCCCAAACGGAAATTAGTAGCATTTCACGCCAGAGAAGCCATAAATAAGTAACTTGCAAATGAGATCCAAAGAGGAAGACTCATCTAGGAAGTACTTAAATATTCATTGTTTTACATATGCGCTAAATAAAATACAGCCAACTCATGTGCACTTGAAACTCTGTATAGCGTATTAGGTATTAACAATTTCTTCTTTTATTTAAAAAAAAGGCAAATTTTCTATTTCCAAATATTATAAAACAAACACCACATTACTTAGAATGGTCTGCCTGGTGGTCTAGAGGTAGCCATACTTGGCTTCGCAGCAGGTTAAACCCGATCAGGGTCGATGGATTTTTTTACGGCATAAAATTCCTAAGTATGGCTTCTCTTGGAAGGGAAGTAAAGTCGTTGGTCCCGTGTCCTAGATTTACGGCAGTAAAAGAACCTCAAGACCGAATGAGCAAAATTTATCGGCCGTTTCACGCCACAATTTGAATGGAACGCTAAGGATCAAAGATATTAAACAACGCCCTTAAAAACCAATGAAAGTTAAAATCAAAATATTAACACATTAAACCAGCTCTTGCTAAGTTTATTGTTAGTAGCATTTTGGTCAGACAAATCCTATGCATTGTGTGTTAAAAATTAAGGCAAGGCAACGTTTTTACTTCAAACTTTTTCGATCAATGTTGCCGTTTTGTATGAAGTACGCTAAATAATTTATCTAAGGAAAGATTTACAAAAATAATTTTTGTTTTAGAACATTTCGCAGGAATAACGTAGCTACTGCAGTTGAACTAATGAAAATGTTTTTTAAAATTTTCTTAAAATCTCCATTGACCCTATTAATTAGGCACCAAAAATGACAATGAAAAAAGTTGTGTGTGTGTGTGTGTGTGTTAATGCTCTATCGGCCACAATTTTTGTTTTTTCTCAACGAAATCCAGCATATAACCATCAATTAACAAAAAATTCATTGAACTCAAAAACCAGCAAACATTAGGAGTGGGGGTTAACCTAAAGCGATGCATATATGTGTGCGTGCGTGCGTGCCAGTGTGTTAAAGCTGTGATGGTCGCAATTTTTGTTTTTCTCAACGAAACTGGGCATATAACGATCAATTAACAAACGATTCATCGAGTTAGTTAACCAGCAAAATTGGATCATTAGGAGTGGTGATTAATCTAAAGCGAAAATTTAAAAATCGCTCAAGCGGCAGCAATTTCTCTGCTCTAGCGCTCTGCAATACCCTTCACAAATTCGACTTGCTGAGGAATACGCTTATTTATCCTGATAATCCAATACGCTTCGCAATACTTAGAAAAGAATTCTTCTTGTTAGTTTTAAATCAGGAATTTACAGCCATTTTGATGTCTTCAATCTATAGAACTCCTAAGAAATACTGGAATCTAGAGATGATTTACATACTCTCTCTTTCATCTTATTCTTGGGTCAACGAGATATGTATATCGGTACGCCTGTCCACAATTGGAAGGAGAAAGTGTGCATTTATCTGTACCAGACCATGAAATTCTCTTTTAAATGCTATTTTCTCTCAAAACATGTTTGTGTGGGCTGTAGGATACTGTGCCTTAGAATTAAACTGGATAACAATTTATCTGTAATTTTTTTGTACAGAGTGCTCATCATTTTGATGTATTTATTTATAGCAATTAAATTTTATTTCGACTTCACATTGTTGACAGATATTACATTATTAGTTTAGTATATAGTAGTTTTATGTTAGTACACATTATGGTGAAGTTCATAATGAGTTCCTGATGCCAATATCTCGCTGGATCTTCCTCGTCTTACATTTGAGCAAATCCCACAGTAATTAATTATTCACATACATTCATTAAACGAAACAACAACGTACCGTTATTACATAGGGACTTGGAATAAAATTTCGCTCCACGAAACAAGTTATCTCATTTTACACACCAGCCACTTCACAAAGAATTCAGAAACTGACAAGTGTGCTGACAATGGAAAATTGGCAATGAACGCTTAACCGCATATGTTTGTTACTCACTCTAACACTCTTGAGTTGGTTAGGAGCCTAGCCTTGTTCTCAATGTGTCAGTTATTTATATGGTGGTGCCTTCTGGTTTCAAAAGTGAGTACTTTGGAGATATATGGTTTCATAGTGACCATTGAGCTCATAAAGGCATACCTAACCGTACTCTGAACATTGTCTTGCAGGCAAGTACAGAACCCATGACCATTATGTTGTTAGGTCTCGTCAGACATTTTTGTAACGTTGTGTTTAAAGAAAAGGGAGCACTTTTCAAAATAGAGTGAAGAAAATACTGGCTAATGTCTTTGTCATTTGTAATTGGGAGAGCATGTGGGTGTGACCTTATGGTAGAACCGCCTGTGCCTGCATCACTTCCTTCGATGGTACCTAGCTCATTCCTGTTGTTTTTAAATTAATGTGACCCTGACAGGAGAACCTCATGGAGTGGAAAGTGGGTCTGAATTGAATTTTTAGAGGGATGCTTGTTCGCATTGAGGAAAGAGTGCACGTGAGGCTTGAAGCTGGAATTTGAAGGATAAGCGGAGATGACATCATCACCATCTTCCTCAAGTTCCAATTCACCATGAAGCATGTTCATTGTTTAGTCTTTAGATGCGATTTCTTTACACTGTGCGACTGTTACCATGTGGATTAGTTCTTGCTCCTCACTACCAGATATGGAATCAACTTCAACCAGCTTCAGTCGCTTGCTCATTTACAATACTCGTCTGACATGTTCAACATGCGCAAAGTGGGACGCATTGTTAAAGAGTCATTCCATTCCAAACGCCACGAGTGGCAGAGATCGTTAAGACGCGGGATCGTGAGCGGGAGGTCTGGGGTTCGACTCCCAACAGGACCTTCCTTCCTGACTGAGGATTTTTCCAGGCTTTCCTCAGTCCTCATAAATGGCAAATGCCGGAGAGATACCTTAACGCTTCCTTATAAAAAAAAATCCTTTCCCAATGCATCATTTCATTTCATGTATCATCAGCGTCCACCTCAGGTGCCTCAGTAGTATAAACGGTCCTTAAACACTATTAAAAAGTTCATTCCAAATGCCAATGTACTTCTCCTTTGGCCGTTGAAGGTGAATGCAGTAACAACGGATGTGATTATTGTGTTGTTTCATTACAGCATTATTTTCTCGTCTGTGATCGACATTTGAAGCATTTTAAATTACATATGCTTTAGTCAGTACATCTGTAATTGTAAAGCTGCATCATCATTTGTTATGCACTCTTACACAATCGCCATTTCTTCAGTTTCTATGTCGACGTAACTTTCCACTCGGTTAGGTTCCCTTCTAGAACCGTTGTCTTCCCGACACACCTCCGAGTTTCTCACCATCTAATTTTTATTTCCTGAAAATGTTGACGCTAATCTCAATGAAAGAGATATACGTTCTAAGTAAAGAATCGAATATTCCAATATTTTAGCTCATTTTTCTGTTATTCACTCTAAGGAGGTTGATTACTTTTTCCTCAAGTTATCATTTAATGTAGTTTTGTTACGTCAAATGAAAACATTGTAACCGTTTGCTTATTCGTATTTTGATATATTAAGTTACATTAAAGAGTATTCATACTAAAATGTTCAATTTTGTAGTAATCGTTGAAATAAATGGAATTACCTAATCCGACTTTTCCGAAATCTTCTGAAAGCACGAGACAACGATTATATTCAAAATTAAAAACAAAAAACTACTCTGAAAATGCTTTACCATGCAAATCCCTTCAGAGATCCCAAATGCTGAAAGGCTAGTGAAGAACATTAAACATGGGATTAAAGGCGAGCTGAATTTAAGACAAGAAAAGAACAGGGCGATTTTTGGGGAATCTTTAACTATAGCTACGCCACTGGACTATTTAAAGAATACAGAATGGCGTTAAGCATTTTTTCCTCTTATCAACAAATATTTAATTTGCTGCAAAACTGTCCCTTATTTTACTATTCCATATAAAATATTTTTCTACAGCAAACAGCTATTACTGAAATCATTCGCACAATCGTTGATCTGTTTTCTTGCCTTTGATACATCTCCATGACAGATTGATTGCGCACAACCATAACGGTTATTAGCAACCAATCTTCATGGTGTTCTTATTTATCAGATGTGAAGATAATAGCGTTTTCAAGGACCGATAATTGCTTGGGATATTTCTGTTTTTCAGCCTTGCTCAACGGCTGGCCGTTTGTGCCTATGCCCAGTGTGGGACCTCCTGAAGGAAGAAATAAGGTAAAGGAGACACCAGGCGAACAGGATCCATGGGCGGTGAGGCACGAATTTAGACCGGGCCCTATAATTGTTTCCAGATAAAACATACTCTCGCAGGTAGAGGCCCCTTCTCAAAAAATGCCTGGATAGAAACACTTACGAAGCGCAAACCACATTAGGCCACCTCCCTGGCACTTTCGACCCTGTACTGAAAAAGCATTTGCCTAAGCGACAAGGGGAAACCATGAGAGAGAAAAAAAAAAGATCAGAATGGCCGACTCCAAGGGATTTGAACCCGGGACTAAGTCCCAAGTGTCATCACGTTCGGTTCTTTAGTTCTTTTCACTTTTGCCTAGCTCATCAGTTGCGCAACTTTTTTTATTTAAAAAAAATGATTGATCACTGTGCATATCCCTCCCTCCAAAAATTCCATGAAGAGCAAAACATGAAGACATTGGAAGATAATATGAAAATAGAATGTCATAACTTACTATAGCTAACACAAGAAGTGACAATTTTATATCACTTCGTTCGGAATAAGTGCTTACAATATACAGAAACAAACCGAAAATGATGCGGCCACTTTATGAAGATCCCTAAGAGAGAATTGCAATATGCAGGGCTAAGCAGGAAGTATGCTCTTGCTTATATACTAGTAAAATGCAGGCGAGGGTGCAAGTTCTGAAACTTTGTATTCGTGTCAAATGCCATAAACCAAAATTGGAAATGGCAGAACCAGAAGTAAAAGGTATAAACATGATAAAAGGTTGTACAGTGCGATCAGGGATACTTTCTCCCGCGGCGCAATCAAACACTCGTTTGCCGCGCGGTGGATTGGGTACCAAGCCTGCTTGCTGTCTTGTTGACCTTGCACTGTCGCAGTCGTAGCACAGCTGTTCCCGGGTGTGTGTTGTGTTGTTCGTTTCTTAATTCGACAGTATACATTAGCATATTATACCTCGTGTGTTTACAACGGCATATAGTGTCTTTATGTACGATTCATACATGTTAATTCAATGGTGAAAGCACATAGGACCAACTTTTTTGAACATACAGTTAATTCTGTTACTTATGTGAATACTACACTGAGCCCTTTTTTCAGAGTTAACCGACAAATACGAGATCATGCATTTTATTTTTCAACAGTACGCTGCCACTGCTCACGCTGCGAACAATTTCCATGACAATTCACAATGTGTTTCCACATGACAAAAATTATTAGTAGGAATTTGTGACCCCCTCGGTCTGCCGATTTATCTCTGGATTAAATTAAAAAATGCAGTGCATAAGAGGAACTCGCACACCATACAAATATTCAAAGATAATATTCGTCAGAAAACGTTCGGATTTCTCAAAATGAGAAATGAATAATTTCCTAAAGATATTCCAAAATGTCTGAGAATGAAGGGGAGCAGTTTTAACACCTCAAATGATAATTTTGTAAATAACGAGCCTCTTAAATTGGTTTATGTATTGTTGTGTATTATGTTTTATTGTTTTACCCTCCCGCTTATAACCGAAATCCTACTGGCCGGCTAATCGGCTAACGAGCTGTTCGCTCGCTCACAGGCAAAAATCACTTCGGTGGAAAACAAAAGTGATCGCAAGGTATAAAATGAATGTCTTGGTAATTCTTCACATTATCAATTACCAAAATAGTAAAATACTTTAGTTTGCTCTCTTCGACTGAGTTTAGTGAATTTAGAGTAAGAATAAGATTAATATGGTTGCATCTTCCATCTTGCATTTTCCTCTTCGTTACCTTTTCCTCTCCTCCGACATTACGACAGCCAATGCCGGCTTGTTAATTACCTGTGAACAATAGAATACACATGCACACACAGAGACCCCTTGAATGGGTGGTCAGTTCAATGTGAGGGCCACCTGGCATATTACAAACACAGAAGCAGACACACACATACATATAGGGATGGAATGAAATACAGCATTTGCCCTTTCTTAAATGAACCGAGAATAAACATGCCACACCACAGTAAATTTAGTCTGGCAGATTTGAACATGCCGGAATATTCCAATTTCCAATCTTATTAGTGCAGTATTATAAAATGATTATTAAACGAAGGTAGCAAGAAAATTGTTTTGATAAGAAATTGCTCTAGCTTTTGAATATATGCATAATAAATAAGTCAAAAACTGCGTGCCTGTTTATCTGAAGAGGACTTAGCTTGATTCTCGGAGGTGTAAGGACTTTATCAGCAAAGTAACTTTAAGTAAGGGGCAACACGTTAAACGGCAGCCTTAATCTTTGAACTCTTTGCCTGTCGATAATTGAGAATAAATAAATCAAAACAACCTGCACAGACTGGAACGAAACTTTCTTAAGTATGTATGTGCTCTCTGCGAGCTATTTGGAAAGAACGGCATTTCTATTTCCGTCCCCAAACTGAAACTTTTCTTCAACTGTCCCGTTACGGAAACACCAATCTGCACTGCGGTAGCAACACAGTCAACTGTAAATGCCAAGATAAATACGACTCCGTGTTCCTTTGTCGTTTTGCTCTTTCTCACGAGAGCATCTACCTCTTCATGGTTTGCTAAACAATTTGGACAATGCAATAGTAACTGTCATTAAAGGTGTCTTCTTAAAAAAGTTTTTTTAAACATAAAATAATAAAAAGACACGTCTTAGTTCAACGGGTCTCTGCATTTCCGGGACTATGTCCTTGACGCAGGAAATTTTCTCTGTACTAGTCCTAAGTGAACAATCAAGAAAAAATATTTCTATTCTCCATAGCGAGGGATCATTTGCATAAAATAGCACATTTTTAATGCCACAGAATTTGTCTTACTCCTGATTCTAACGAACGTTCCTCTGGCAGGAGCTGCGTAAACTAAGCGAATTCCTCACCTAGTAGAATAACTTTAAAAAGGATATAAAATCCATATTACGGCCTTATTAACTAATGAAATGAAATAAGTTATGACATTTGTGTATGGAATTAGGAGAACGAAATCAGAATTCTTGCAAAATATAAGTATTACAAAACAGAAACCACACTTTTAGAATTATTATTATTATTATTATTATTATTATTATTATTATTATTATTATTATTATTATTATTATTATTATTGAGATTAAATCACAAAAAAACTAATGGCATACTATTAACCTAATGAAATACATTACCACTGATGCACAAAACTGTACTGCGGGTGCTTTTACACATTTTTAAATGAAATCATGTTTATGAACTGAGCCCTTGATGTCATCTTTACATTCACTAAAATAGAGAGAAATGACAGAAAGTTTCGAATTATATTGTGTTTTTAAGAACATGGTGTTCATATGTTTCAATAAAACGGAAACATGTTACTATTTAAAAACAATTACAATGTGCTAAGCAAATATACACTATCAACAATAAACAATTGAAAGTTTCATCGATTTCCATAGGCTTTAAAATTTAATTCAAATGTTATTGTAGTAAAAACGTGTAACACAAATGTTTTCTGAAAGTTATTGCAGAACGCTCTTACATAACAAATATAATTCTCCATACAGATTGATATTTCACTTTAGCTATCCTCACGAAAGTGCTTTAGTTATATAAAATATATGCATCATTATAAATAAAGTTTATGATCTGAATTAACTAGTCCTTTTATTATAAAACAGTAGAAAATTAAATGAAATAGCACTTTTTAAATTTCGGTTTTCAAGTAATCTCTACTCTATTCTACTCTACTCTAATATTCCCATTTCCCCCAATTTTCAGAAAATATTTGTCTTATTTAAATGGTATATACAAATTTCATTGCGAGAAAACAAATATTAATGCCGCTAGAGCAATTTTTAAATTTTGATTTTCAAGTGAACCTCACATCCTAATAGTCCGATTTCACTGATTTTCAGAAACTAATTTTCTTATTTTATTTCAATACAATACACCGAGTACCCTTTAAAAACATTTAAAATTGCGGCCGTTAGAACGATTTTTAAATTTCTCTTTGACGCTCACTTGTTTTTCAGATATACCCCCCTCTCCTAATGGCCCAATTTCCCTGATTTTCGGATACTAATTTTATCAATTTATTTTAAAGAAATCTACCTAGTTTTGTTGAGAAAAAGCAAAAAATTGCGGGGTTTTTTTTATTTTATTTTTTAAATTTCGCTTTAGGCTAACCCTACCCCCAATGATACAATTTTGCTAGTTAACGAACACGACGAATCGTTTGTTAATTGATGGTTACATGCCGAGTTTTGTTGAGAAAAAACAATTGCAACCGCTAAAGCGTTACTGGATATATATAGTTTTTCATTGTCATTTTCGGTGGCTAATGGGTAGGATTGATGGAGAGTTGAAGAAATTTTGCGAAAATCATTTCTTGGGTAAAACCGCCATAGCTACTATATTCCTTCGGACTTTGCTAATAAGAAACATCTATTACCGATCAGTGCCTTAGTCACTACACACTTTTATAAGTAATAATATTACAATTGTTAGCTATTACTACCACAGGTTATTAAGAAGACGCAATAATTTATATTGTGTGATCTCAAAACTCTTTGATTTAGTGAACTAGAGCAGATTTGAAGTATATCTGTAGCACCGAAAGGAGTGGCTCAGTGGTACTGTTTGAGACTACCAGTCGGAAGGTCCCGGGTTCAAATTCCTTTGGGTCAGCCATCCTGACTTTGGGTTTTTTGTGTTTCCCTTGGTCGCTTAGCCGAATACTGGGATAGACAGTTCCCTTCCGCGAATGTTCCCCCTAACATTTCAACTCAAATCATGCCATTAGTTAAAACGTCGAAGGTTTCAGGCGAGGTGAGTGCGGTGTAAAGGAGGCTCATACTTTCGAATTCTTTGCAGGCAGGGTTCGTTCTAGCTGGAAATAAAGTTAGGGATCTCCAACTCACCGATATTGAATATGGTTTCTCCCTCACCTCATCCCTTCCTGCCAGATATTGGAGTCGTAGGTTCAATCAAATGCCTCAAGTTTATAATCCGTTGGAGGTTTCGTGGACCGCCACGGGTAGCTGCGATCGTTAAGGCATGGACTCGTGAGCGGGAGGTCTAGCGTTCGATTCCCATTCTCCTTGACAGGTTTGTTTCAGCCTTTCTTCAGTCATAAATGTCAATTGCTAGGGAAGTACCCTAAACTTGGGCCTGGAACGCTTCCTTCCCTTAAAATATCCTTTACCAGCTTATGATCTCATCTCATATATCATCAGTGTCACCACCTGTGATTCCCCAATAGTTAAAATACATCCTTTACCAGCTTATGATCTCATCTCATATATCATCAATGTCACCACCTGTGATTCCCCAATACTTAAAATAAATCCTTTACCAGCTTATGATCTCATCTCATATATCATCAGTGTCACCACCTGTGATTCCCCAATAGTTAAAATACATCCTTTACCAGCTTATGATCTCATCTCATATATCATCAATGTCACCACCTGTGATTCCCCAATAGTTAAAATGGGCGTTGAACACCATTAGAGAGAGAGATTTCATATCTGTTGACTTAAAAATTTAAAATGCTAAGGCTAAGGTAAAACACTGCACAGCAAACCTTGGGCTGTATTAAATTCCACTATCGTGGTTTCTTTTCTGCCTTTAGTCACGAATGACACAACTTAACGTTCCCAAGGAGCAACGATAAGATAAAACTATCCTTTATCCAGAGTTTAGAAAATCTCCTTGGGGAAATTAAGGTCATTATTTACAATATGCATACATTATATACTAAACTGTGCCACTATATGAAAACAAGTCCAAAGTAGCGGCAAATTCTGGAAAATAACAGGTAAGTGAAAATGCTTTGTAAAATGCACAACATTCTTCTTAAGCCAGAATAATCTGCGTTAAACAAGAAAATCCGACAATTTACGTATATTCTAATTGTAAAAAATTATATAATACAAGTGCCATTAAAGAACAAACATTTTCAATGAAATTATTATATAACTAATATAATCCATTCAAATGTTCTGTTCGGAAGGAATTTTACCAAATTAGGGGAAACATCAAGTTTGTTATGTTTTAAAATTATTTCCTAAAATAAAATAAAAAAAAAACAAGAAACCAAAAAAATAGAGAACAACTTACAATAGCCAAACATATCATAATTTGTTTTTATTAAACATGATTGCTAGGAATAACAATCAACAATGTTATATTTAAAATTCCTGTAAACTATTTTTATAAGCGAGCTCTCTGTTTTCGAAGATGTCTAAATATGTAAGTGAAAATATTTTTACGACTCCTTAAATTTTAGGAATAGTTTCACAAATATATATAAAAAAATGAAAAAAAGACAGATAGTTGTAAAAGATGGCATTTTATTTTATGTGTAGATTTTTTGTAAGGAAATTGAACTATATGAACAGATGTGTCATGCACTATTTTTAGTATGCCATTTTGTGCTAATAAATATTATATACTGAAGTAATATAATTTTCTTCTAAGCAGCGAAAATTATTTGTCGATTGAACGGCTGAAAGAAGTTTACTTTGCGTACTGGCGTTAAAATACAAATCTTAATTGTACAAATGTTCAAGAATGAAGTGTTGTTTTCAGTACAGAAGAGAACATACTACATGATGGTGGGCTAGAAAACCTGTATAAAACATGGAGTAAATGTTTATTGGAACATTATGTATCTGAACTTCTGAAAGATTGTTAATAAATTATTGTAACTAATCATTCGCTATTCCAATAGCCCTGAGTTTGCAAGAAAAGTTGTTATTAAATTGAGTCACAATGAACGTATTTTGAAAAAAAAAGCTTCATTTAATTCGCACTACCAAGTAAAGCAGAAATATAATTAAGAAATTAACAGGTTTATGAATAGCACTGAAACACATGTATTAGGAATGATTTTAAAGCTTATTTAAACCATTACTTACCACAATGTCTTTTGTTTCTCTACTTTTAATATAATTTTATCTCATTCAAAAATCTTTTAGGTACGATCAATATATTCACATTAGAATGATGACACCATTAAAGCAGGTGGTCTATTAGTATTCCCCCCCCCCCATTTTTTGCACATTCTGTACTTCCAGCTTACATTGCAAAATTTTATAACGAATTCCTGTATGAGGAGAAATTATATAACGCTTCTTTTGAAAAGAGGATTTGCTGGAATAAATGTACATCGCTCGCTCTCCCAGAAAAAGTTCATTAACGATGTTGTTTTAAAACAAGCACACTCGAGAAACCAGCGCAGCATGTGGTCCCTCTTGAACCGGATTGTTGCGAAAAGATTACGCAAAACTACATGGAATGTCCAAGCGAAAACAATAGCAACACACTGGTAAAATGCGGTCAGAGATATACGTACATAATGGCATTTCCCCTTTTGCTGCTGCTTTTGCGTCATTCATTAAATAACTTTATCATTCACTGCTAGTTTCTTGTTTTATTATTCCCCGTTTAGGGATATAGTTGATCACCAGACCCCTGGAGTTCAGGCATTTATTCTGGTTGCAACAGACCGGCAAAACGACACTTAAAATGATGAAAATAGGCACTAATATAATTAAACAGGTATTTGTTAAAGTGAAAACAAGAGAGTAATATCACTTTATCATTAATGAAAATAGGCATAAGATACTTAATAATATCACTTAATAATTCAAGTACTTAAGCTTACTTTTCGTGGAAACAAAACAGATGTTTTTTCAAGGTATCAACTGTCATAGTCAGTCGCTTATCAGAGGCAACATGGGAAAAGAACGTTCTACTTCCACGGAAGTGATTGGAGCATATTTTAAACACGCTATTTCGAAAGGACTCATACCAGTTACAACAAAACATTCAATTTTCAGGATTCATGGAAATGTTGATTAAAACAAAGTAAAGTAGGTTTGAATAGTCCTGGCCAGGGAGCAAAAGATGCGCAATGATTTCTGGTCGAGTTCATTTTCTGTTAATGAGTTTATAGGGAATCAGGTTAGCATCTCTTTTATCTCCGTAGCGAACACATTGCAGAGGCGGTTTATTGCACAGTTGTAACGATCTCATCTTTGTTGCTTGCAATTGCTTGTCATTATTCTCAAATCCAGCTCTGACATAAACCGTATTGTAATTATTAATGAAAATTAACACTTGGATAAAGAAACGTTATTCTTTATCAGTGTGAAAGTATAGTTGTGTGATTTAGCAATTTACATATTTAGCAGGACTATACTCCAAATATGAGAAATGAAACATCTCTGCTGAACTGGGGTATGCGATGGGAGTACTAGGTTCGATTCTGGTTGATTGGTATGCTTGTAGAAAAATGTGTTTTTTGTTTTATTTAAACGTAAGAATATATAAAAATAAATAAATGTCTAGATCCTTTACTTCATATGTCTCACGCCTGGCCCCTGAACTTAAGTAATGTGCGCAGCTAGGCATGCATAACGCCCTAATTTGAAGTTTTCCCATTCCCGCAGCACTTTCCGTCTTTTATAGCAAACCTTGGACTATAATACAGTCTTATTGCCAGGATTCTTCGGCTATTCTTCTGAGAGAATTTCTCTTCACCACCATGTTTTGTTATACTTTCTTTGCAGAGAGTGCTTAAAGATTTTCTGAAAACATCCAAGACCATCTGCAAAGCGATAGCGGCTCTAGTGTAGTATACATATTTAGTTCTTCTTCTTCTTTGTCCTCCTCCTCCTCCTCCTCCTCCTCCTCCTCCTCCTCCTTCTCTTCCATTACGGATTAGGTCCTGCCTGTTACGGTCTCGCATTTTTGTTTCTATTCTTTTTTTTATCTACTCTGATCTTCCTTTTAAGTTATAAGTCAACATTTTTTTTTGGGGGGGGCAGTTTATCCTCTGTCAATATTTTTAAGTGTTTTACCCATTCTTGTCTATAATTCCCTATTTGTTTTAATATTGGTTGCACTTTTAAGTCGGTCCTGGTACTGTAGTGGTAACCATATTAGCCTCCTAAACCCAAGATCGCGGGTTCAAACCCGGCCAGGAGTAATGACTTTTTTCGGGCGTAAAAATCCTTCCTTCGAAAGGGAAGTAAAGCTGTGGGTCCCGTGTCGTACATTTACCGCACGAAAAAGAACCTCAAGCCTTAAAGAAGAGGCCTCTGAGCAAAATTAGTCGGCCGTTTCACGCCCTGAATTGAATGAGACGCTCATGACCCTGAGATGTTAAGGAGCGTCCATAAATAGACCAAATCAATCAAACAATGCACTTTTAATTCTTTTCTGATATCCTAATTTCTTATATGATCTTCATTTGTGCAACCTTTGACAGATCGTAAAAAGCGAATTTCTGCTGCTTGAATTTCATTGTGTTCTTCTTTTTTTAAAGTCCAAACCTGATTCCTATAAAAAAATAACTGGTAAGGCCATGACTGGGGAGAATTTTACTGTGTGATTTTTTTCACTTTATTTTTCAAAGTATTTATAATTATTCGACACATAACTGAACTTTTTGTATTTTTATATTAACATCTTGAATTTCTTCATATATGACATCACATGGTAAATAGCGAAAATGTGATAACACTTGTATTATTTTTTTCTTCGATCATAATTTTTGTTCTTTTTGGATATTTACTCCGGAAAGCTATTCATTATTTTTTGTTTTAGACTTTGAAATTATCATATTGTATTTTTTTATTTATTTTATTTAGTTTGTATATTGATTTTAGCAGTCTATCTTCCTTGTCAAAAATTAATACTATATCATCTGCAAATGGCAATATATTTACTGATCTGTTTTGCTCTAATTCTATGCCTCTTTGTAGAATCTTTTTCCATTTATTAATAATGTCGTCAGTTTGTATAAACAATAAATAGAAAACCAGAAAAAGGATAAAACACTTAGAAAGTCACACACTTATAATCGCTATAATTTAAATTCTTCTATGGTGGATCTGCACTTGTCTTCTTGCCATAGAGAACTCGAGCATTTCAAAATATAGCGATTACAAATCTGCGACTATTTACTAATGTATTATCCTTTTTCTGATTTCTAGTTATTATTTCAGTTACATTGTTAATCGTGTTATATCATTTTTCATTTAAACTGTATACTATATATTACACATATATTAAATAATATTGGAGAGGGACTACATTCTTGTTTTAGACCACAATTTGATTTTATTTCTTTTGCTAACTTGCCATTTATATTTATTACCATTTTTGTATTTATATATAAGCATTTTATGATTTTTTGGATCTAAAGGGCATCCCGGTTTATGTAATATTTTCCATAATAATGAGTGGTTTACTCAATCAAAGGCTTTTTATACGTCAAGTTTTTTCCTTCAGCATTGGTAAAGTGGATATTTAGAAAATGTGAATTTTTGTATTCTAAATTAACGCAAAATAAACGTTAAGCGTATATCAGATTTAGTTTATGAAACTGTAACCATTAAAACAAAACGTGTGCCATTTGAAATTTAATGGTGGCATTAAGAGGACGTGGCAAGAGAAAAAGAAAGTTTATAATACAAAGGCTGATTGCTGGTTTTAAGCGGATTCTATTGTTGGCAACAAGCAGTTTTGGAATTCCTAGGATTCAATTTCACCTGAATGCATTAGTAGGTCACTACCTCTGTATCGATTGTCACTCTAAAGCACTACGGTACTTCACCTTCGTCTTTTTTCTTCTCAACCTTATCTTTGGTATGGCTAACTTTTACACAAAAAATGACGCATGAAGCAAATTCATGTTAATATATTGTTTTGTACAGTAAAACTTTGACCTGCGTATCAGTAGCAAAGTTTGCGTTTCGTTTTTGTTCGCCCGGCTAGGTACTTACTGCGCATTCACTCTCCGGACCTTTAACACACACATACACAAAAAGCATCATTGGCAATTTTTCGTTGTTCGCTTGCTTAATACCTATATCCTAATTCGTATGCATACGCAGAGAAAAAAAAAAGTTAAAACAGCATTTTTTTTTAAAAAAAGAGAGAGATATAGCTATTACAGCGATTATAGCTTCTGGAAACATTTCCGGAAAAATGCCATATATGTAAAATTAGGGCTAGAATTATTCCGGGTCCTCCAGTAACACATTTTCTAGTCCAGCATAATATGAAAAGTTGTGCCACTCAGCCAATGAAAGAGGCATGCATACAAGAAACTGACTAAAATGAATAGAATTACACTTAGCAAGGTACTGAAGAACTAATAAGTGACTTCATTTCTTCTACATTCACTTGTTTTATTCCCATCATCTCTGCTTCTAATTAGAACACTGAACTAGAAAAACGAAACTCATGATGCAGTTTTTTGTTTATTTTTGGCGGTGCAACAAAACACAAACGAAACTATTGAACTAACACCAACAATAATTGCACAATTAATTATAAGCAGTTCACAATGAAATTAAAAAAGCTTAATTATATATAAAAAAATGAAGAAGAGTTTACATTAATTGTTATAACCTCAAATGAGAGTTAATAATAAACTTTAGTTACAACCTCGTTTTTATTCATTTCTATCTTCTCTGTTTCGGTTTGAATATTTTCCTCGAAGTTATTACCTCAAATATTTCGATTATTTCTCGATTTATTATACTAACTTCAAACGTTTAGGGGTTTATAATAAAATTAAAAGCGAAAATCGTTTCTCTGGACTTATATTCGAAATAGAATCCATTTGGTAAAAGAGTTTAACTTAATATTATTATAGGTACCAAGAACTTATGTGCAAAGACGGCGCTCATACATTTTTGAACCAAAGACCACAACAACATTCAAAATGAGTTATTTGTTAACTAGAGATGGGACAAAAACCCGTCGATTTGGTTTATTTGCGGACGCTCTTTAACATCTAGGTCATCAGCGTCCCATTCAATTCAGAGAGTGAAACGGCCGACAAATTTTGCTCAGAGGCCTCTCTTTCAGGCTTGAGGTTCTTTATCGTGCCGTAAATGTACGACACGGGACCCACGGCTTTACTTCCCTTCCGAAGGAAGCCATACTTAGGATTTTTACGCCCGTAAAAATCCATCGATCCTGGCCAGGTTTTGAGACCGCGATCTTGGGGTTTAGGAGGCAAGTATGGTTACCACTACACCACCAAGACTGACACACAAACTCGTGAACAGAAACAAGCAGAGTTACATTAGGGCTCTGAAGTGGACAGTTGAGTATCGGTAAACACATATTAATGCCATTATGCTGCTTGATTTTTCAGTCTGCAGTACTTCTGTGCACCCGATTCCCAATTTGTTTATATTTAATTGATTTCCTACAATTGCCTTATGGTCGAAGCGTAGGGAACTTATAGTCCAAGGTAGATTTGTTCGTGCCAGAATTGTAAATTTGTTTAAATGCCCCCCACCTCCTAAAGTACTCATGTCAGAAGCTGCTCCGCGTTCTAATTTAGTGCCCGTAATTACCCACGTCTAGTGAACATATATAGGAGTGTACTACAAAGAAAAACAAAGCAAATCAATTCGTACGACACTTGCCGGATTATATTGATATTCAAGGTTCTTTACCGTGCTCGTGGGCTGCTCCTCATCCCACGCCAACGCTCCACATGATTCATCAACCTGTTCAAGAGGTTACTGGCCTTGAGACGGCGGAAGTGCACCTGAAGGGAGACGCGGCTGGTAAACACATTTAAGGCTTTTATTTGTTGCAGCACAATGCTCTTATCCATGAATATGCACAGTTCCGTTCAAGGGGGGTCATCTAGCTTTGCCTTAAATAAGCAACCACTGCGCTTCGTGCTTTTCGTTTTCTGTAGTTTCTGATATTGTAAAGCAGCACAACCTAACCTAATTTAACCATCCGTTCTGTTCCTGGGTATTCGACACTAATACATTGTCACGTTTCAAAATATTGTAAACATGTCTCAACAAACTTGATAAATAAAATAAATTTCGTTTTTTACTAAATAAATGTCAGCGACTTATAGGAACTAGGCCTGAGGTCAGATCCGGGTCCTGACAAATCACATGAACGAATCGAATTAGTTACATTTAGCTACTACGATGCCAGAGGGATTGCACTTGAAACGTTGCCCATCGTTTCAAGTCCAATTCCAAGGTATTACTTGGACGTAAAATGGCCGATACTGTTGTCCAGAGGCCCTTTTTTCAGGTATGGAGCTCTGTGACACAGGATCCTTGGCTGTAATTCCCTTTAAATATTTTTACGTCCCGAAAAACCTATCGACTTGGGCCGGGCTTGAATACACGAACTTAAATTCAGAGTAAAGCGGCTGCTCCTACAGCAATGAAAAGCACATTAAATAAATATTTGTATTCGTATTATAGTTTACAGTAAATTATAATATACGATGCAGACAAAACTTTTTATTTTGAAGCATTTGAATTAAAGTCATCTCTATAACAAAGAAACTTTAAGGAATGTCACACAGAGAGAACAATTTTTGTTAGGAAGCATATGTTCGCTGACATATCATTAAAGAGCTTGCATCCAAAATGTCAAGACCTCCGGTAAAACGTTTTCCATTCATTTTCTGACAATTTAGTACATACATTGTTATCCCATAATTGAAAATTTACAATTGAGCTATTATTCGGTCAATCACTTCCGCTCTGTCATCAATTGAGTGCTGTATACGATACTCTTAACAACCAAAACAATCGGGGCGTTAAATCGGGCGATCGTTCTGGTCACGCAACAGGTCATGACTCTTTCTATATAATGTTCTCCAAATTCTGCGGTTAAATACGCGTGCACATCAATGCTGGAGTGCGGTGGGGCTCCATAATGCTGAAACCACACGTTTCTACACACAAGCAGTACATCGTAGATCAAGACTGTAAGTAGTAACACAGAACAACACACCTACATGCAATGGCAGTGTGAGTTGCACGTTGGGCCAATGCACAACACAAACACAACAGCGCGGATAAGGACTAAAGGGGAACACAAAGCGCGAAATGGGCTTCTAAAACCTTCCTTATCTCATACTTTCCTCCCGAAGGTGCCCCCACACAAACAACTAGCAATGGACAAGGTTGAAGTATCGCAGTATTCTTCTCCGCCCCCAAATAATTCAATTCAATCCAATCCTGGCATCCTAGCACTGTAATAACAGAAATATTTGCGAAAACAAAAAGACGCGTGGAGCATTATGGAACAAAATTTAAAAAAAAAAAAAAAAACATAACAGCAATGGTTGCTTTGTATATTCAGGAGCGGATTCCCTAAATGTTATTTTCTGGTTGCTATTTTAAGATTGGTTATGCACGTACAGGATTCAATCCATCAGTAAGTCGACTGGTTCCGACTCTGGCAAGACAGTTCACAATGGTGGTTAGCTAGATAAAGTTTTATTCGTGTCTCTTCGCTAATTACACAAGTTCGGAAGAAGAAATTGGAATGTAGACAAATTATTACTGACTGAAACTTTTGAGACAGTTTACCCCCCTCTCCCCCAAAGAGAAAATCTCAAGGAAAAGTTATTTGAAGTTTTTCTCAGTCGTATTACTGGTTTGTGTTTACATGGAAAAAACAAGTGAAATGTTTGATTGTTTCTCGCGAAAGACAATATCTTACTATTGCTTCTTGCGTCTTTTTCTGCAGGGGAGAGCTGAATCACTGCCACGAAAACAATATTCCTACCCTACATTGCAGTTAACTGATACGTCAATTAATCCGACTTTGAGAGGAAATTCTCGCTGCGGGGACTCCGCCTCTATGAGACACGCCCTGCGGGAAGCAACCCCAGGGGTCTCCAAAACTTAGAGAATGAGTCAAACTGACGTGGCCGTTTGACCAAGATCTGCATCTGCACTGTGAGTGGGCGTGTGTACACGGAGGGGGGAGGGGGCGGCGAAAAACATAAATAAGTAAAGATTGTCAGAAGAAATGCTCTTTGCACAACATGGCTAGGCTTTCGTCATTTCATGCTGGCTTCAGCAACTAACAACATGGTACCATAATTCATTTATAGGCCCTTTACTTCCGCCGAATTCAATGGTAATATTCGTTTTTTTCTGTATAGCGCGGTAATTGACCAGTAGTGGCCTTTAAGATAAGAACCACTTCGAAATATTCGATACAAGTACCTGCAAAAACTCGACTGACATAGCAGAAGTGGAGCGAAGTGACTAAACGGAGCCCTCTAGTAACTGCGGCGTTTTACACAATTTAATTTGGGGGAGATTTACTTTATTTATTTATCTTTGTTGGAATCCAAGCGATTTCCTTGTTGGTGCTCTTTTGCCTTTCCCAAAGCTGGCCTCTTTTATCTGCCTTAGCATGTTGGCCAACTTAGAAGTTTTAAATTTGAAACATTTATTACACTGCAGCAGTACAGTATACCAACAGATATTTTCGTTTTCCTTCACCGTAAAGATGACGCAAGGGAACTTGAACCGCCAAAAGTCTGCGTGTTCATTTACATCATCATTAGTTCATCCATCAATATTCCCCAATGGTTAGCACAGAACGTTACATACTATATATATTAATGTTTACATTAACATGCGCATTTCTTGCATATACTTAATATCAATAGCGACTAAGCCACCGACACCGATTTATTAATGATTTAAAACTACAAAAATATGTCCCAATATGTGCGTTTATTTACAAGTTTATAAATACTTGAACTTAATAATTATATAGCTATATGTTTCATGGCGAGCCAATTCCTTTCCTTAATTACAAATTCAAAAAAAAAAAAAAAAAAAAAAAATTCACGTTCACATAAAATATTCTATATCGTATATTCTGACCACTGGGCTAAGATACAGTTGAATGTAGAAACCAGGTACAAAACTTTAAAATAAAATGTAAAAGTAGGTACATAAATAACTCTTTATTTGTTCTCTTGATTACTTTAAGTGCTAAAGAGAATTTGTATTTCGTTTTAGCGATACACTTACGTTCTTTATTCTGTGATACCCAAATTGTTTTGTTATATTGCTGTAAATGCATGTAATCAATGACTAAAATCAAGAACTATTAGTTTAAGTATACAAAAAGAAATAAATTATATTACAGCTATTGCCTCAAAAATTTACTTTCATCTACTTTGTGATATTATCAAAGTAATATAATTATATTGTTATTATGGCAATTTAAAAATTAGATTTCCTTGTTTTAAAAAAAAAACTTTGAACAATTTTATTTGAACTCCAGAAATTCTGTTTAACTTTTCCTCATAGTCGCTTTTTTGTCCAAATATTGAAGCAAGTTTTTGATATCTTGACTCTCCTGTTCACGTCCGATTTCGTTTTATCATCATTGTCAAATCGTGCTTCTTGAATTGTAGACAAAAGTAGAAATCACTTCGGGCAAGATCTGCGAATGCGGGAATGGGTAAAATCTCCCATTTGAAAACTTTCTGAGCAAGTCCTGAGTGTCAGCAGTCGTTGCGAATGAAAGGGGCAAGGGCTTTTGTGTTTGATAGCAGGTCAAAGTTGTGTCAAGACCTCACAGTACTCTAGGGATTCTGTATGGCTCAAAGTCCGCCAACAAAACCTCCTGACACCCATAATACCGTCCTGACGAATTGACACAAGGGATCTTTGAAACTATGTTTTGTCAATGAGTGGAGCCTCCCTTTTAGCTACCAATAAATTTAGGCTTTATTCGTTATTTACGAACATAAGCGAGCAATCTTGGCACTATCTGGAGCAGGCTTTCGGAGACTGAAATTTGTGTAATACATATGAATAACTAAATAGCATACGAAAATATGCATAAAACAAATGCAATGCAAGAAGGGTGCATTGGAGTGCACTAAGGCTGTCCACTCTCCTTGTACATTAATATATATACTGATGATTGTAAAACAGCTTTAAAATACGAGACTTTTTTTCTAAACGTAACTGTATTGGCGGACGATCAAGTCATTCTATTCACTTTAGAGAGTGAGTTTCAAAGAGAAATAACATTTACAGCAAGAGTTATTAAAATTATAATTCTTAAAATATCCTTAGAAAGATCTAATGTAACAAAGTTAATAAACAGTTTTAAAAATCGTTCTAAATAATAAAATAATAAGTACACTGTTTTAAGTATTTAGGCTGCTGGATATTATCTAAATAGGAGACCAAAACCGAACAAATTTCAACATATTGTGACATATTATTTATTAACATAATATTGTTGCGGGAAAGTCATTGGTTATTTCGAAATGACGGTTAGCAGCATCAGAAGGAGCAATTGGTAATTTTATACGAGTGTTTTAGTTAACTGTATTTTGATTGGTAGTTGATAGCATTCCCTCCTACCAGAAGCGATGGATTAGTTGAAAAGAAACTATTAAACGTATCATTCTTCCCTCCCATCGAAACATCGAAACGAGCTATCGATTATGTAGAAACTGTACAAAGTAATTGTATCTAACTAGATGAACAGTTTTAAATTTTTATAATACATTTTATAATGTGACTTAGTAATAACAAGAGTGTTAATTTAACAACATTTCTCTGCAATCCCTAGTGAGTTAGTATGCTCTATTTAGGTGCAACTACTTAGAATATCTTGAACTTAATATGTGTACGAAAAGAATTTACGTTCGTGGTGGGGATAGGGGCAGGGGTTTTCGCTAGGATACTCATGTTTGGGTTTTGTTTGCGTCTAAATTCACATATTCTTTTCAGGCCATTCTTTCTTCTTTCTATTCTTTCCCTTTCTTTTTTAAGTAAAATGTAGCATATTCACTGTTACTGATATTTTCTCAGGTTTTCAATGAAGATGAACCTCTCCTCTCCTCTTCCTTCTTTTTTACCTTTCCTTTTTTCCTATCCTTGGTATTTGCTTCTAGACTAATCCTTTTAAAGAGAGGAGGCAATGAATTTCAAAGGAAGTTGGAACTAGGGGCTACAGTTTGTGCTCTAACGGAAGAAAATATTAACATGGCTAATGTCATTGTGAGAAAGGATCGTCGAAAGAACACTTTCAGAAATTCTGACAATTCTACTACACGTTGTTAATTGAAAAGTTTCACATTAGACGCGTTTTTGCACGGAATGTTCAAAGACTGCTGATTTCCGAACAAAAGGAGCATGTGGTTGATGATATTACTGGAAGATTTCTACGGTAATCACTGCTGATGAAACTTTTTACATTATTTCAACCCTGAGAGCAAACATCAAGTCTCTGCACGGAAATTTCCATCACCAAACATAAAAAGCAACAAAAGTTTTGCTTCTGCTGGAAAGTTGAGGTGATCTAACCATTCGATAGTCTAGCATGTCGTATCTGCACACACAACTGTAACTGGGTAATGCTACAGAATACACACAAACGGTCACGTTTCCTGAATGCTGCGCCATGATAATGCTCGGCCGCACATCACATGTTGCTGAATAACTCACAAAAATCAATGTAAAAGTATCCCTCATCCTCCCTATAGTTCACATTTAGCCCGTTCAAGTTTTTCCTTTTCTCCAAATTGAAGAAATACCTTCATGGAAAGTTTTTTGCAACATCAGAAGCTCGGACAGGTACTGTGCATCCAGCGCGGGCTGCTCTAAGAAAGAAAATCAAAACTGAGTAAAGGTATGTTGTCAAAAAATATGACAACGAAATTTTAAAAAGCAAACGAGAAAAGAAATAATATTAATATGTGTAACGCAGTAAGGTCTTGAATAGGAACAAAAAAACGACGAATTGAAGCAGATGTAATGAGGTTTTTAAGACCACTATTATATGGGGTGGTTAGAAGGTCTATCAGAATAGATTTTATCCGTCAACAGTTAGTAATAGAATACGAATAGAATATATACATATATATATATATATATATATATATATATATATATATAGAAATAAATGAAAGGATCATATAAAAAGGATGGAAATGATAGTTTACCTAAAATGATACTTCAATATAACCAAGAGGATGCAGATTGGTGGAACTACATGGAAAGAGATGGCTAAATGAATAGTTCTAAAACATTGTCTGGTAACGAGACTTTGTTGAGGAAGAAGCCAAATTTAATATAAAATGGAAATGGTTCTAACTTCCAACATAAGAAAGAATGTATGAGAGAGAATCACCAAATAACTCTACAATAATTATAAAACAGAAGGCCGGCGTTCGATAGCACGACCTAGATTCAGATAAGAGTATGTCAAAAAGGCTTCATAGTCTAACCTTGCAGCGGAAGAAGAAAACGAGTTTGGTCTGATAAGCATCCGATTTTCATCCCAGGAGGCAGGTGAGACGACGATCTAGTTTAACAATACTGAGTACTGCTAGGGGTCGCTGTAGTGGGTCTTCCGCTGCGCTCATCACGCTTATTTTCAAGGCCTGGCATTTGGATGTTCATGCAGTCTTCTCCATAAACAAAGGTTAGCTCACGATGTTCCTTTTTTTTTTTTTTTTTTTTTTTTTTTGCGGCCAGAAAACAGATGACGTCGCACAGCACGTAATTTCACAATTGAACACGCTTCACAGTGGCACTTCTACGAGGTGTATAAGACCAGACAGTGAGCGCAGGCACAAGAACCTCTCAAGGTGCTGACAATGTACCTCAACAAAATGTGCTAGTACACCGACGTAATTGTTGCAGACTGATTTTCACAGACTATTTCACTCGTATGGCGTCATATTAAAATCGACCAATGAAACGAAACAAAGGTGTGAATTTTGACCAATCATAGCCGGATATCGCAGTGAAATTACCGAAAAAAGTTATCAAATCCGTTTTATCACGCGACGTGCATTTGTCTTGTGTTCAGTGTGGCCAGCTCTATACCTCCACTATATAATTCCTGAACAGGCATCACTGGCCACTTTTGCTAGAGGCGTCGGGAGCTATTGATAGTAACAAAAGCATACACAATCGACAATCATAACTCAAAATGGAGGGTTCTTAAGGAATTTTGGTGATGCGTTAAATGTGCAAATTGATCTTATCTTTACGAATTCCAAACTACAGAATACAAAGAAAAATATATACTGTATATTATCTTTTTAGTTTCTCAGTTGGTATTATACAATCAAACGGCAGCGATTGTAATAGTCGACTTTTGTCCATTTCAGTTTCACGGTTTCTGAACAGAATAAATATTCATAAGTATAACATTTTATACAAGTGTTAATATTCTTTGCGCGAATTTCAAATATATATAACTTTTTATTTTTATTCTACTCATGAAATAGTCCTAACTCCGTATTTTTGCTCTTCTCTATTGGCATTACTGACAAACAGCATTCTTCTGTCGCAAGATTGCTTGAAAAGGTTAAGTACATATATACAACCATTACAATTTTGTTAGCAAAATTTAGAGGAAATATATTTAAATTTCTTATTTTATTAGTGAAATAGTCCTAATAAATATCATTCGAAGGTCTGAGTTTTCCAGTGATATTACTTGTAATAAAAATAGGAAATCTTATTTTTTGAGCTTCAAGTGGCATGGTATATTTTCCTTTCCAATGTTTTCTAGTTTTCGGTTAAGACAAGTAGTTAACGCTGTGAGCCAATAAAATTGCTATTTAAATGTATTCCAGCGGTTTCTCAGCGCGGCCGAAGCATGACGTGGTTTCTGAGAGCGCAATAAGCATTTCAGAGTATCTATCACGAAACCCTATGATTACGTACTCTGGTCATTTATGGGCAACGAAGGTCTGCAGGTAAGAAAAGCTTCATTTACAGTCGAGTTTCACTACCTTGTTCAAGGTCAGCGTCAAGACCGCATGCACTCAAGGCTCATGTATGTACTTCTGAACTAAATGAATAGGTGGGGCTGTCCTCTCACTTCCCGTTATACACTTTGCTTCACAAAATAATGTGAAAATTATCACGCCTGATGTCAAATATTTTACTAATTCCGCGTCGCTGGTGGGAGACCCGGATTCTATTCCCGGCATCTGCTTTGAAATTTTTCTCAATTAGGAAGATCTGGAACGGGGCCCACACAGCCTTGTGAGTATAATTTGAAGCTATCTGATGGAGATCTAGGGAGCCGCGTAATAGAAACCATGGCGGGGTGCCAGCATGCTGATAATATGCTCTCTTGCAATACTGCCCTCCATCATTTAAGTAGTGAGATGGAATTGGAGGAAGCAGAGGTCACTGCGGCAGGCCAAAGCTCACTCCGGAGTAGTGCCAATAAGAAGAAGTGGAATATTTAAGGGGCATAGGAAGCGAATTTTTGAAGTTCCACACTTTTGTAAGTTAACATGTATACCAAATTTCATTCAAATTGGATAAATACTTTGCTAGTTATAAATTATTTCATAAATTGTATTATGTAAATATGTTACATAATCAAAGTGTCCCACGCCACTCATAAATTGGGAAAATTGGTTGGCATTTTTGCTATTGGAGCTTTAATCCACATACAAAAAGTGTATAGAAAGATATATTAAATAAATTTGATGAGTGAACTGCGATAATTGTAAAAATCTATATCAAAATCTAATATTTTTTTCGAAGAAAATATTTTTTAAAATTATTATTGGTATTAACATTATTTTGTCCTAGAGAATATTACAATGGGTACTTCTGCACATTATGAGATATTTTACTTGAATTTAAACAAAAACTGTTATGCGTGGGACATTTTGAATATGTGAAAATGAAGTTTAGAGAAAAATGCTATTATATGAAAGAAAAAAAAAATTGGATTTTTTGGTCAAAAACTGTCTTTCTTAAATTTTGAATCTCTACATTTATATGAAATAACTTGAAGTTCCTATGTTAAACTGAGCTCTTCAATCGCGTGAAAATATAGAACTGAAATTCATTCACATATATTAAATACAAATATCTGGAATGAAAATTACTGTAGTTCTTCCATTTTCTAGATTTTCGTCTTACTAATTGGGAAAAAATAATCAAACCCTAAAAAAAGTCTGCAAATAATTTTGTTGCTACTTACGCAGGCATCTCAATTTATGTTATAAAAATTATTTAGTTATGCGAGATGAAGGGAAAAAAAAAAAAAACAAACAAACAGCGAGTTGGCTTACGGATGACTCGGGACTTTATTAGAGAGGTACGAGATTCAAATTCTTCGGTCGGCTAACCTAAATGAGGGTTTCCGTGGTTTTCATCAGTCCATTTTATAAAAGGATAATGCCGGATTAATATTTCCCTGCCAAGAAATCACTTTCCATTTGATCATTCATCTTCTGTTTATGTTTGCAACTTCTGTGTTTGTGATGCTATCAAAGAGGACCTGACATAGAATCAGCCATCCATTCAGGGATTCCTTAGGTGTGTAGACGTACTCTTTGCGTCCGGACTCACCCGCACTGGTGTGTCAAGTCCTACAAATGGAGGAAGAAAGAAAAAGAAGAGCTGAAGAAAATAATTGTTACTAAAAGCTCAGTTATATACAGGGACGACCAGTCAATAAGTGCTAGATCCCTCCCCCAAAGAAAATGCCATAATTATCTCTTCTCAACTTTTAAAACTAAAAAATGCATGGAATATATAATCGATATATAACCGATTAGTTATTAATTGTATATAATGCAATAAGCGCAACTTCTTTCTATTGTAGTTGCGGTAGCATGCGGGACCTCCGTTAGAGAGGGCAGCTCATGGGCCAGCCCGGAAAGTTTTACGCTTTAAACTTATACCTTCTTTGTCCAACAAAGATTTACAAGGACTTACAAGGACTCGTCTTCTTTCAAGATGGATTAGCCTTTCTCCTGCTTATTTCTGCGATCTCTGGGGCCAGTAGGAATATGGTCCATGGTAAGAACTCGGTATTCTCTCTTTTCTTAGGAACCAGATGTTTGTTTGAAATTTTATGACTTCCTCACTATTTGTCAGTGGAAAGTTTGCTTTCACAGTGTTAACAAAAAAAAAAAAAAAAATCGCACCTGTTTTGTTACATTGAATAAAGTGGACGTTTTATTGAAGATCCATTTTGACGTATACGTTTAACTGTTAAGTTGGAAGTGAAACGATTTGAACCTCATTAACAGAGCTTACTCATCGAGACGGTACAACATTAAGAAGCTTTATTATGGTTTGAAAAAAAAAAAAACACATTGTTTGACAGCATGTGAAGTGAGAAACTGATCTTGTCTATAGGAATGAGATAAGAAAACAAATAGAAAGGGCAAATTTTGTTTCTGTACAGACAGACGAAACGATAGATATTACATGCATGTCATAATTTGTTGTGATTTACGATACATCAATGGGGGTTAACCGGTGAAAGGTTCATAACATTCAATGCGTTTTTTTAATTGACTGCAGAAGGCTTAAGACGTACTTGGCTGAATTAGAACAGTTTCTTATTAACCACCCCCATTCTTATAGGCTCCTCCTTGTTGATTTGTTTTATTTACGGACGCTCTTTAACATCTCAGGTCATCAACGTTCCATTCAATTCAGGGCGTGAAACGGCCGACAAATTTTGCTCAGAGGCTTCTTCTTTCAGGCTTGAGGTTCTTTTTCGTGCCGTAAATGTACGACACGGGACCCACGGCTTTACTTCCCTTCCAAAGAAAGTCATACTTAGGATTTTTAGGTCAGAAAAAAATCATCGATCCTGGCCAGGTTCAAACCCGCGATCTTGGGTTTGAACTCCTTACGAAAGAGAAAGTGTGATATTTGTTTGTTTGGCTAATTAACTATTCCGAATTCTCCAATGAAAGAGATAGCAAAGAGAACGAAAAGAATGCAGATCTTTGATAGAGAAACCAGTAAAGTAAAATTGTCACATTAGAATTAAATTAGTGGTTTTTATAACAGACAAATATCGGAAATTGGAAAAAGTTTCGGCTTACATCACCAGTTGCAGGTATGATTTTAACCGAACATCACACGCTTTTAAAGGAAAAATCTTGAGCCAGTCCATGGAATTACACAACATCGTTCGCTGTTTAATTTATAACACTCTTGTTTATTATTTCTGAACCAGAGCAGTGCAACTCTAGTTAATCTGGGATCAAACTCGGGGGAGAAGATCGGCTGACATGAAGAACGCTAGATCATCTTTAAAAACCGCTGCAGCCAGGAGTTACATCACAGGTCGATGTTGAGTGAAAAATGACCGCTACAGAGCATTGCTTTAAAGTTCTAAATCCTATTGAACAAATATACAATTTATGACTACAGCGACATCGTTTTAATCCCTGTTACGGTGTCAGCTACAAGCGAATGAAAATATTTCATACAGGATAACGGTGTCTGACCTTACATGTGGGAGACCAAAAATCTTGCGCAGGTCACTTTTTCCTGATGCTGTGATACCAAATGCAACACGTTTGACAACTTGCCTACCAACAAGGGGGGGGGGAATACACGGTGTTCACCAACTCACACTTCTCTTTGTCAAGAGTGATTCAAAAATATTTCCTTTAGACTGAACAGATGTGAACTGCCAACTGTGGGGATCTGTTATGTGATGTATTTCTGATACTTAGAGAAAATGGCATCTCACAAGTCCCAACCCCCTGACTCGCGCTTGAATCGTGCATTCTAGAAGCTGGAAGTGCAGAAAGTCAATTCAATGTTACTGCTCTATGCAAAAAACAGAAAATAACTTACAATGCGGCTAATAGATGACACTGCTACTCAGTAATGTAAATAATGAGGTGGTAGGCGCACACACACATTGAATTTTATTGACTGGCGTATATTAATAACAAAACAATTAAAATATTTCCATTATTTATTACTTCTAAATCAGTCTATTATGTTCAGCGTTCTATTACATTAAACTAGGAACAAATCTTTTATGGTCAGCCAATCTCTGCGCATAACGGCGTTGCCAAACTAAGTGGGTGTGTGCGGACGGGAACTATACACATCAGAGCAAGCCTCAATGATGCTTGAATTTTTTAAATGTCTACCAAAAGTATTCATTTTAATGTGTACTCATTATATACATGAGTATTAATGTATAGGAAAACCATGTGTGTTAGCTTCTTATTAACATATTAAGCACAAGTGAACACAGATACACACTATGCTCTCTTGTGTCACTCTCTCCGTTTGTTTACTCCCGAGTAGCGAGAGCTCAGTGAATCAACAAGCATAAAATACAAGTGCTGTCCTCTCAATTATTTCAGGTAACAAGTGCGTACCATAACTGACAACGCAGCGGAACATGATTGAACGCCTGAAGTATCAACCGCCTTCTTGTTACACCTCAAATCAATTGTTAGGTGTCGTGTGAAAATGTGGAGCAGTGATTAAGTCATGGACGCTGTGTATTTGAACAATGCAGAATTGCTTCACTTGCATTAACACACATATCTAATTTATTATTGGTTACTCTTAAAACGTTCGCTACAAAAATATTAGAATCAGCAAATAAGGAAGTTTAAATCTTAATTATGATGTTTCAGTGTTCAATTTGGCTTATAGTAATATTAGAATGAAAATGAAACAGGAAAATTGTGAGTTTTTGCAAAGTTCAAAGCGGACATGATACTGATGCACAACTATAGAAAAAAAAATGGCAATAAACAGTTTATTAATGACAGAAGATTATTTCAAATTACGAAGAATGAACTAAATAAAACCAAAATGTATTTCAGACCACAATTCGAACCTGAAAGTCCTTTTTCCAAAGCTGATAGATTATTGTTATAATTATATTAACAGTTTTGACTGTGCCTTTACTGTGTTCAAAATGAAGTTTACTAAGATACAGTGTCGCGAATCTAATTCTTTTATAGGGGGCACTAGCTAATTTCATAACCAAGATATGTAAGCAATTTCATAAAAAAGATGCATTTATCTAATTTCTTATTTGCACATACTGATTGATAATTGACATCCTTTGCTTAGATGACCCTTCCGAAATGTGGCACGTCTGTTTTCTACCCAGTCTCGCAAGAGAAAAAGGAAGAGTCATTTAATTTCCAGTAGATAGCGCCATGACTCTCTACGCATGCGCCACAACCCTCCATGGTTACACGCTCCTTGAAACAAATGAATATTAATAACCCCTACCAGGGCATATTGCAGTGCATGTGCTAACAATATGATGCAATATTGCCAACACATATACTACTAACGTCTAAGTGCCACAATAGCAACCTGGTTGATAGAGAAGATGGAGAAAATGAATGGTGTAATTGGCTTGCATCACTGTATTTTTTATATAATAACATATTTCCGTGCTGAATTAATCGTTTGTTTGTGTTCCTCTTATAAATATCACTTTAAAGTGTGTTCTCCACATAATGAAAACAAAATTTCAATTACATATTTAATTTTTAGGTATAGTCATTTAAATAAAATATTGTTCGTTCATTAAACCCGATGAAACTATAGAAAAGTTCCTACTTTTTAAAACAGTAGCAATATATGGCTTTATTAGCTATTTATTATTTATAGGTATTGGTTTTATTGCCACTGTCATTGGATAAATTCTGTTTTAAAAACAGAACACAAAGAAGAAGAGACAAGAAGAAAAAAAAAAAAAAAAATATCGATTCCCGTAAATGTTGTTTTCTTGTTTGTTATATTAAACATTCTTAACTGCCTTTAAAACATATAGCAGTGAAAGAGAGAGATATGATTACGCACTTACCGAATTGAACATACATCTTGGGAGGTACATCCTGAACCCAGGCGGCCGTTTGCAGCACCACGAGCAACAGCAACGGCGCGGCGGACAGACCAATCGCCGGCCTCTGCCGCAAAGGAGCATAATCCAGCACCATGGCGTTCACGCCGTATCACACCATCTTCACGGCAGCTTTCCTACTTCTGCCCACTTCCTGCAACACAAACAGAACAAGTCAAATTAGTGTTTATGACTAAAATGTTTGTATGACAGAGAGGCATATCTCAGAAGGGTCTCATTCGCTGTTGTTTTACTTTATAACTTTTATTCCATTAGCAACCCAAGAGAAAGTTCTTTGTGATATTTGGTGAATCTTTTTTATTTGCGAATTATGTAGTACAATTTTAATAATTATACATTAAGCATATTTTAAAAATTAAAATAAATATAACAGTATACGGCATTCTTAAGTTTTGGAATAACATTTTTAACATAGGAACGCTTTAGATATTGTTTTAACTAAATCGCGTTATTCAATCATATAACGATGTAACGTGTACATTTTGTTCATATTTTAACCACCATTTTCACACAGCATATACCTTAGAGGCGAAAGCTTTTAGAGAAGTTCCCAAATGTTAATTGTAAAGTACTATAGCACACATTGCTTGCTCATCAGCTAGAGAGCAGTCAGAAACAGCTGAGAAGCACTTGCTGCTACCGGTTCCTCTGACCTTCAGTGTCCCTGCATAAAGCATGGGAGCGTTGTCTTCGTGCCGTTCGGACGCTCTTAAGTGGTGAAACAAAGTGTTTTTCTCTTACTTTGTGCGTTAGTGCTACTTCAGAACACAGTATGATTCGTACACACTCTTAGTGAGACGATTGTATCAAGAAAAGTTCTCTGTGTTTCTTGTGAATAAATTTAGAAAAACGGGATATGTTCTCAATGAGAAATAAACGGAAGTCCAAATACATCTATGCAAACAATTGCACGGAAACAGGACTTACGAATGGAAGAACTAAAGACAATAATAAGAAGAGAAACTGCAGCAAAGTTTGTGAACGCAAACTTTTCAAAAGATGTAGATAAGAGATGCGCGGTGACACAAGAGCATCATTTTCAACTTCTTCTGTGATTAGATAGATGGTTAATGTAATAGACATTTGCATTGAGGGGTCATGATGTGATTATTTGAGTTACGGGCCACCTTATCCCTTATGCAGTCACTTTCTACTGCCCATTACTCAAATAATCTCATTGTAAATCTGACTCGGTGTACTTCTGGTCTGGTATAAAGCGATTCTCGTCACTGCTATGTATTAAACAAGGCTGCGAGGAGCGAAGTTTCATCCAAAAACAACTACATTCAGAAAGAAACTCGGAAGTTTTTTTGTGGGAAATTGTTTACAAGATTTGTAAAATAAAATGGAAACCCCCTTTTTCTAAAGTATCCTTATTACTAATAGCTTTAGTTATAGTGGACAGTGAGGACAAAAGTGGCTTGTCAACAATTTCATCAACGTTAAAAAAAATGCAATCTCTTGAAAGTAGTGCAAAACAAGTAGAAAAACAACAAGAACATTCTGCGTATTTTACGTGTCATAGGTCATGGCCCCATTTGGAGAAGTTTGCGTAGCAATTATTTCCAAACCGGGACCATTTCAAATCGAGCTAATGGTTTGAATGCACAGACTGTCCAAAGAATTCCAAAGTACATTTATCTTTGCTTCTGTGGTACATGAAGCGAAATTCCCGGAGAGTTAATTTTGCCGACTGAACTACGGAAAAGCCAATTTCACTTCTCTTCACTTAGCTGTTGGAAGCCACGTTAATTTCTGCTGTTCGGAAACAAAAGGGCTCTATTAGAAATCTCAGGTGAAGAACTTGAATTAAAGGCATTTGTCTCGCTTGCACTGAATTATGGCTGTCGTTCGTGCGCGAAGAGCCTGCTTTTCAACACTTCGAATATCCTTTCAAGAGTACAATGGCTCGTTAACTTATTAGACGCATTCCCTCATTTTCTTCACATATTTCTCCGATCGATAAGGAACAAATATTTTGTTAGTGCACGGTAGGTTAAGTTTGAGCTAATATAGGAAATATTACATACAATCTTATATTTTTTCCCTTCAGTTTTCATAGAATTTGTTCAATACAGTTGCACAGATAACCATGTTATTTGTTATGACCAGAGTGCGAAATACTAAAAAAAAAAAAATTACTGGCTTTTGTAAAATGTGCCTTCTTGCTTGATAAAAGGAGGCCAAACAAAACAAAAACTAATGGCATATTTACCCAATTTTGGCATAAATTATTCACGTTTACTTCTACTGTTCACATTTACCAAGGCTGCTTTAGTATAGCTAAAACGTCAATACATAATCATACACATTTTTGTGGGCAGTGGTAGCTTATTTCTCTTGCATTTACTATGGCTTATGCTTTTAGGTTATGACAGTATGGTACCTTACATCATTAAGTTAATTTTGTTCAAATCAAGGAGACTGTCCGTTAAGTGTTTGTAAAAATACCAAGAAATGTTTACTAAAATAAAATAAAATTTCACTGAAAGATGTAAAACGGAGCACCATAACTTTACCAGAGAACCGCGCTTGTTTTGTAATTCAAATAAATTTTTCGATGAAAGAAATAATCCTAAATTGATAAATAAGACGGTGTATTCTTAGTCACCATCATCACCAAAGAGTAATTATTATTGATGAATAATACACTCAATTGCACGAATTCACATTTAACTAAAAGATCAATAATGTTTATCCCAATCAGGTGCTCTGTCTGCTGTGTAGATAGATAAGTGTCCAACTATTCACTCAACTTAACATACAAGCACGATAGTACATTCTCAACTTTCGCAATTCCGTAATAAATTGGTAAACTGATAACATTTCCCACATTTACCCTCTGTTTGAACCATGTTCACAATAGCATGTTTCCCGCATTGACAGCAACACACGTGAAAGCGATATATGGGTTGAAAGGAACTATGACCATAATTCCCGCGAGAGTTGATGCATTTTTTTAGGGCGCAAATATTCTAAATAATATGACTTCCTTCGGTAAGGAAGTAAAGCCGTTGGTCCCCTGTTGCAGATTTACGGCAGGTAAAGGATTCTCAAACCTGGAAAAAGATACCTCTGAGCAAAATTTATAGGTCGTTTCACGCCCTGAATAAAAATGGACGTTAATGTCCAAAGTTGTTATAAAATTCCTTAAATAAACCTAATAATAATAATAATAATAATAATAATAATAATAATAATAATAATAATAATAATAATAATAATAATAATAATAATAATAGTGATCTAATTAATGGGGTGATTCCAAATTATAAACGGATCGAACTTTTAAGTTATAATTATATATTAGGCTCAAAATAAAAATTTTACAAACAGAAATAGAACAAATAATATCTTTTTCTATTTTTATGTGAATCATTTGCGTTTGCAAAATTAGATTTGGCATCACTGAGCTTGGATAATGGTGTGATAATGCTGATGCCAACAACGATTTTTATATCAGAATTACAAGCAGTATTTATTTTTAGTGAAGATCGATAATAAAAAGTTATATTATAATAATAAATGCTTTTCATTTCTAAAATGATGTCATAAACTAATTATTATGTTACAATGATATTATGGAAACAATATATCACTGAAAAGAGAATTTAAAAATTAATAAGTTAATGTTATTTAACACAAGAGATGGTAGAATTTAATAATGCAAATTTATTCTAATATATATAGTAACATTTCTGAAATATGTATGTATATATATACATATATTTAATACTTTTAGTGTTCATTCATCAATGAATATGTTGTATTCTTTCTGATAAGGTTTTTTCTGGATATCAGTAACAATTTTGCCGTTTCACATCGATAAATCTATCTTCGGTAACGATAACAACAGTCAAACGAAATAAATAATATCCATCGATACAATAACGTCGTAAATATAATTAAAAAAGCAAGAAAGCGTTGTCTTTACAGTAACTCATAAAAATGATTAACATTTATTTTATTTATATTCTTTTATAATTCTCATATATAAAACTAGGGCATGAAACTTAATAATGTTATACTACTAATGCACGCACAATGAAAATCGCTTCGCTCGTTCTTTAAACATTTACTCGTGCAATAAAGTATACATAACATTATAAATTAATATCATAATACTCTTCAAAAGTGCGAAACGCAGTAAAGTTACGTAAACAAACACATACTGAGTTTTTGCAGTTAGTACACCTTAAATTATAAGTTTACCACGCAACACATTAAGCGCTCTGTTATATGTTTGAAGATAAACTTTGTTTTCTCAACATATCAAGGATATAAAGATAAAGGTATTTAAACTTGTTCCCTTTATTACGCTCTATTATCAGCTTTATTTATGTTTTTGAGTTCTGTTTCATTCTGTATATGCAAAAAATGTATTTAATTAAATTTAAGGGTATGGGTTGACATGTATTTTATTACTTAAAGTGTATATAATGAGAATGACGTGTATTAAATTAGATGAAATGTAATTAATTATGTTAACATGTATAATTGTTAAGTGCAAGCTGTAAATATTATACTTTTACTATTTTTCCACTGCCACGGTTGTAAATCCAATTTCAGATCGAATAAATGCATTTATAAAAAAACGATTCTCCTGCTTATTCTGAACTTTCTTAAACTGAACACAACTCATGTTTATTTTCCTAAATTTTTCATCTCCTGAGAGATTAAATGCAGTATGAGGGGTTAATAACTTATTTATTCTTGTTTATTAAAGGAAAATCTCACATCGTCGATTGACCTATGGTTGTTGGTTACAGTAGCTTGTGCTTGTCTGCTTCTCTCTTGTGTTGTCTGTCTGTCTGATACCTAATGGTCTCTTAAAGCAGTAATCCAACGTAACATCCGTACTTCTCCTTTGATCCCGACTCCGTGCGGTGCACCGCAGTGCCTCGGGACGTTTTGCTTAACTTGACGGAAATGCCGATACCTTTCTCATTAAAGGTTTGCGGTTGGCAAGTCCCATGTGCACCATCAGATCTTTGCAAGTTTATTGATCACATTTGGCTTCAGCTTAGAGATTTGCCAACATCCCAATGCTCTATTGCTACTATTTTACTATTTCATTACTGCTTTTAATCTTTATTTTGCTTACGATTAGTTACCTCATTAACGCCATTCGTTATGAAATATTTGTTGCATTTCGCCACCATTCCAACTGTAATTATTCATTACACTTCTTAGTTTCTGCATTCGAAATTGTGATCCTCAAGTTCCTCCAAATTTCTTTATGTTTAAAAAATATAGTTTCCTATTTTGACGGTCACTTATGCTATTTTCAGTTTCAGTAAGAAATAATACATCGCAAATCTAGGAGAAGTATTCACTAATTATCTACGAGGGTAGGTCCATAAGTTTCCGACCTCACTGATAAGGATCATTGCCTTCACAAAACCCTTATCTGCTGTCTTGCCTCATCTGTAAAGTAAATAATTTCAACTGTAACTTCTGCTCCGCTGTGTTCAGTTATTCGGATATAGTTGCATAAAGAAGGCTATGTGTAGAAGATTGTGACATATTCAAAATGGAGTATAGAGCTGTTATTAAGTTATTTACAAAAGAAGGACTTACTCCAAATGAAATTAAACAGCGATTGGTATATGGTGAAGCACCCCCCCCCCCCCCTCCCTTCATGTTCTACCTTAAAAATGGGCCAAACTTTTTCGAATAGGTCGATAAAGCATTGAAGACGAAGAGCGTGCAGGTCAGCCCTTGGAGGTGTCACTAACCTTATTCATGTTGAAATGTTCATGAATAATTCGAAGGACTGTTGTTTTAGAAAGCCCTACCTTGCTGCTATTTCTGTAACTTTGAGCCACCGATCTTCCACAATTTCTCCTTCCACAAGAGCGATGTTTTCAGGAGTGAGCACCTCCAAGGGCCGTCCTGCACGCTCTTCGTCTTCAATGTTTTCTCGACCTAATCGAAGAAGTTTGGCCCATTCTTTTACGGTAGAATATGAAGGGAGGATGCTTTCCCATATACACCGTCCAATCGCTGCTTAATTTCATTTTGGAGTAAGTTCTTCTTTTGTGAAGAACTTAATAACAGCTCTATATTCCATTTTGAACGTGTCACAATCTTCTACACATAGTCTCTTTTATGCAGCTATATCTGAACAAATTAACACAGCGGAGCAGAAGTTACAGCTGCAATTATTTACTAAACAGATAAGGTATGACACCAGATAAGGATTTTGCGAAAATGATAATCCTTATCGGTGAGGCCGGAAACTTGTTGAGCTACCCTTGTAATATATTTTTATTTGATATTTTTTTATTCTGCATAAATTATCTTTCAAGTTTGCAGCTCTCAGTTTGTAACATTAGGCTAGAAATTCTGCCACATTCAATAAAGGGACACGACAATTGCAAAAGTAGCATAATTACACGATTTCTCGCTTCTTTCGTAAAATGCTTTCACCTCATCTCCAAACACCCGAGACCCCACGTGAAAATATAGCGGCACTGCAGTGTTCAAAAAGGAACTTTTATATTAAAGCGCTCTCATATTTCTTAGAAAAAATGACCGAATAAACAAGCAGTGGCCGGAAGTGCTCAGGGCAGTTTTACAGCCCAAACCGAGCACTTTCCGTAGCACATTAATCACCCGAATCTACCTAACCTTGGTTCTTCAGACAATACCTAGGAGCTTTGATGCCGCACTGTACGGACGTTACATATATCATGGGAAAACATCCTCCGGAAAAGAAAATGTTTTCAAGGATGTAGAAGCTTTTATTTGAAAAGTTTACATTATACCCCACTTAGAGATTACATTAGAAAAATTAAGCATTGTGAGATGTTGTGGTCTTAACTTAACATGACAATCTCTGAATGCGCGATGGATTCATTCTTAGCACTTTTATGGCTTTATGGAGGGTAATGGATGAAAATTTCATTTCCATAAAAAATTACGTTTTGTAAGTTTTAGCAAAAAATAATCAGTCACCCTGCTTTATATGTTACCAAAGATTCAAAGCCCTACGATGCTTTAAACTTCATTTAATAACACCACATTTAAATGGCAGCGCTAATAGAACATCAATCTTAAAGGAAATTTTATTTTTATTTTAGTATTTATATTTTTAATGTAAGAACAAAAGTAAAGCGTATTTAAAATTCATGATAACAAGTAATTAATAACCTTTGTTATAAAAGATATTGAAAATGATGCTCCTCACTGGTAATACATTGCTAACATCTGCGTAAATAATTTCTGTATTTCATCTTAATTTTCTTTTGTAAATACACGGCGGTTCGGAACAAATTTCCAGTTATCGTGAGATCTTTCTTTCGTAACTTTTTAACAAACTGGCGAACAGTTTCTCCATCCCATGTATTTTATTGCGAATGTTTGCAAGAATCGCTATCGAAGAACAATTAGTACGCATATGAAAGCACCGAGTAAGAAATGAACGCACCACGCTGACAAAGCTTCCTCTAACTGTTTGCTGCTACCTGCACATGCTTCGATGACTGGCTTCTCCCAGGACGCAGCCGCGCTCTGTCGGCCCGAAAAACAAAAAACCTCAGTGTATGATTAATGAAACTAGATAATGAAAATTCTTTTATATATTGAATACTTATTAAAATTAAAAAATAAATATGATTATAAGCCCAAATTCTAAAAATTCAATGTTGAATTATATACATTATCTTTTTCTGCTCTTCCGAGGAAAAAGCTAAATTGTACATAGTTTTATACATATGTTTATAGGTACTGAAACGAAAACAGAACCATTCTTCTTCGATGTGCAGGAGAAATATTTTGAAAAGAATGTTATTAAAAATAGCCATAACCTAAAACTATTTATCCTATAATAACGAAACTTTGGCATATTGCCGCGAATATTATACAGAATGTGTGTGCAGTTCAAAATAAGCAAAGATAGTATCCTATATTAGTATAGACTGTTATTTTTAGTTTCGTTAAAATCATATCGTCAGCTTTGACACTTTTATTTACGGTGGAAAAATTAAGAAAATGTGTTTTGTAAACATAATACTACAACCTAGCGGTGAAATTTCCTTCATTTTTTAAAACTAAAAGACTAAAAAGAGCAAACTTATGATAAATGTATATCTTTATTTTATGAAACCAAACTAGTAAGCACAGGAGGTGATTCATCTCTCATCAATCATGGACGTATGGACATTTCTTCTTTCTTCTATTCCAAAGTATATTGGTAGTGCTGATAACAGAATGTCGTATAACTTTATTGAGCGGTATAACATTGCACAAGTATGTGAAATGAAAAGCCACTATTAATAATAGCATTACCTGCAAAGGATAAGAACTACCTACTGAGAAACGGTGGGGGGAACGGTTATGTATTCTGCTGCCTCTCGAAAGTTCTGTTTGTTAACTTTAGACCCGATTATGGGTATCAGATATTCAAATCCATCACCGATAACAGCAAAGTTTTGAAGTTTTAAGAGTTCAAGCTGTCTTATTCTGCATTCATAGAGCTCTTTCCAACGTATAAATGTAAACTAGCAGCAAAGATAACCGGCGCTTTCTTTAACCTTAATGCACCACTGTACACAAAATGCGCTTCAATGCCGGTTATCTGTATGCACTCAACGCGGAGGCTGGCCCATAAGACGTGTTACACTGGATTGTTTGGGGTCAAGGGAGATATTTCGTACTTCAGTCTTGATCAATAGTCGACCTTTTGTGCCTACGTCCTATACAGGAGACCTTCGGGAGGAAGGGATGTGGTGAGGGAAAAACCAGATATTGATACGGGGTTGTCTCTAACATATTTTCTGATAGGATACTCCAAGCCCCCCAGAAGATCCACTTTTATTTTAGATGCCGGGGCAGAAACCCTTTGAAAAGGGCAAACCACATTACACCGCACCAACTAAACTTACTCTGACACTTAGATCCTGTAATGAAATGGGAGAGCGGAAAAGTTGTGGAAAGTAAAGATCCAACGCAAGGAACAGGATGGCTGGCCCCAAGGGATTTGAACCGGGGCCTCCCGAATATCTTTATAATAATGCTTCAGCGCGTCCTTCATGGTACTCCGAGGGTGGGGGAGTAATTGTAAATAGAACGATGTTTTAATTTTTCATATTCTAATTTTCCTTAACAAACAAAATTTGGTAGAAACTATTTTTTCTAGAATGAAATTTTGAGAAATTATAGAATATTTTAAACGAGACATTATAGATAAAGAAGAATAATAACAACAATAATAAACCAAATATTATTTTCATAATTTTATTAAATGCTCAAAAGTACTTCCATTAAAATCTAAATACATAGTAATTCTTTTTAGAGACTTTCCTAACATTTGTCAATATATAGGAAGTAATAATGGTACAAACTTCATGCATCCGTTAAATGATGTGATATGAAATGTTTTATGTATCCCCATTAAAATAATATATTCGTGTAATATCTGGTGAACGGGTTGTCCATGCAACAGCATTCCCAATCCATCTATTTCGGAAACTTGTCATTTGCGTCTTGCAAAGTGTGGTGGTGCACTATCTTGCCGGTACCCCATTTCTGCTCGTACATAGAGAGGTACTTGTTATAAGAATGCAGAAAATTCACAGCAGATAAAATGACAATATGCCTAATTTGTAATTGTGCTTTCATAAAGGTAAATATCAATGATAAAGTCACCAAGAAACATTTAATGACCAACGATGTTGCTCATTAGAAAATTACAGGTATTTTGCATTATGCCGCCACTCACAATCTACCATGCGGAGCTGGTAATCTCTTTATATGAGATTCTTTACCAGTACCGCTGGCAACCAATGGCCAGTCGTATAGTAATGCAACAAATTTTGTTAGAATAGCTGGGTACCAGCTATAATTCTTACTGGCTCCCAGTAATTTTGTTAATTTTGCAGATTTTGGAATATTAAATTGGAAAGTAGTTTAGTAAATTTATATTTTGATTTAATTTAATTAATTTTGAGTTATTTTGTATTATTTTAGTCCAGTTATTAGTAAAATCTGATAAATAATGAAATGAGACATTATTGTATAGTTTGTAATAATAAATACAAAATTTAATATACACGCCCTGGCTTAGGAAACCACTTACCGGGGTGGTGTATATACATTTTATTTATTTATTAGACAGTATTAGTGTTTTCATAGGATGTAAATGCAATAAGATTACTTTTTTCGTTGTGCTAATTCATATTTACGTTTTAAATTAAACAAGGAAGCGAAACTTTGCTTTCGTCCACCATTCAATAAGCAAAGTAACCCCATGTATCTGTCTGAGATGTTAAAACACATGCTCACTATTGCCTCCCTCAAATCAATACGGTTGGCAATTGATGCAGTTTCTCGTACATTAACCACTAATCCAATGTCAAATTTCTTCCCTTGGGATTAGATTAGCGTCTTAATTGCAGCGATTTCCTGTTAAACTGCAGCTCAACGCTGCATGCGCAAATGGGGTGCGCAATTGGGTCTTGAGATACAGCTGCCAGGTCAATACATCTTCGAATCATCAACATTCATCGCGCCACGCCAAATAATAAGAGCACCAAATTACAATCTTCCTTTTTCGTCTATCCTCATTTCTTCAACTTTCTTGCTTCGTTCTCTTCTGCCATTCTCACCCCTCTTATTATCTATTCACTTTTACAGTGTTTCTAACGTCAACAAATAAACAAAAAATTCAGGAATTCGCGCTAAAACACTCCTGATTCAGAACAGTGGCAAGTATAAGCGACGCAATGACAAGAGAGCATCGGTAATTTCTAGGGTTAGGTTTACTAAGTACCTCCTTTATTGCGAGTGTCGGATACTTTTCGCAGAACTTTAAAAACACGTTTAAAATACTTGTTTTCTCGCCAGTAGTTAAAGGCTTACCCGGTTTATGCTTTACATAATACATATCCAACCAGCAGCATTCATTAGCGTCAGCCTTGATAATAAGCGCAAACTGGTTACGCATTTCCTTGTTTAAACAACCGTTGAATCAGGCGAGCTGCATCTTGGGAGTAGGAGCTTCGAATTCAAATTCATTAAGTCAGCAGTAATTCAATTAAAGTCACAAGCATTACTTTTTTGTATAGTAGATGTTATTTAATACTAAACCTATCCTCAAATTTAGATTGCTAACATGGAACTACTTTCTTTGCGTGCATTGCTACTGTATTGTACTTGGCTGCAGTGGAGTTACGTCAAGTGACATTGTTCTGATTAGGATCACTTTAAGGGTGAATAGGGAATAGTTTCCAAATCTCCCCTTTCCTCCAACACAGAACATGTGTCAGAAGCTTTGTTATAATTTTAGATGGCACGTATTACTGAAATCTGCGAATGAGCACATTTCAAGTTGTACGTCGGTTTGTAACCCAAAGCGAATATTAGCGTTGTAGTGGCGTTTATTGGCACGCAACAAAAGATAGTGTATTCAGAGCACTAATGCTATTTGAACAGTCCGTTTGCACTGGCCGTACTCTGAGCGACAATTTTTCCTGGCCGCAATTAAACAGCTCAAAGTATTAGCGCAGTTAACATCAACGAAATTCAACTGGTCGGGAAAATGAACCTGTTGTGATTAAACTTTTGCGGTTCGTTTGTTGTAAAAGTTTAGCTGTTGGAATCGCTAATGTGTACATGCTGTTGTATTGTTCAAATGAACTTTAATTTGGTTTAATTGCATTTAAAATGTAAATTAAATGTGAATTATTAAGTGTAGACACTCAAATACCATTCTATGGATTAAAAAACGACAACTAGGCGCTTTCCGTATATTCATGCATGTTGCTTTCACTTTATATAAATTATGTGACTAAGGTGTAACGACACTACACAAAATAACTATGTTTTAAGAAGATACTAATATTAATTAAGCATTTCGTATTTAGGTGTCTAACTAGAAGTTTGCCAATGTATAATGTGACTAACAGGAATGCAAGTAACTACTACACTACTGCATCGATTCCATTTTAAAACAGCAAAGCACTGAAGGAAACGGGTGATGATCTTTTAGCAACTGGATTAATAATAACAGAATAAAAGTAAGCACACTCTATACCTGATTGTGAGTGAATGAGTACGGCACATTTTGCTATGCTTGTAAAAAAGAAACAAAAAGAAAGAAAGAAAGAAAGAAAGAAAGAAAGAAAGAAGAAAAAACAAAAACAAAAAGAGAAACCCATTTTTGTTTTCCTCTTTCTTCTGCTTTTCATACGCTTTTCCTTTGTTTCTCTATCTTTCTTGTTTCTTTGTTTGCTTTCTTTTCTTCCCTTTCTGTTACCTACCCTTTTACTTATACAGCATATTCGCGTTTCTCTAAAATAAAGAATGAAAACTTTCTAAGAAAAATGGTATCACTGTTAATGTCACACGTAATATCACGAGAGGGTCTGAGATTACAGATAATTTTACGAACGTACTGAGAATTTATCTGGAAAGTTCAGATCCTCGAGTTCCTATTAGGACTATTTCAGGAATAAAATAAGAATTTAAATATAATTGCTCAACTTGACTTACAAAATTGTAATAATTGTGTATTTGTACTTAACTTTTTCAAACAATTTTGCGACAGAAGAATGCCAATTGTCAGTAAGGCCAATAGAGAAGAGCAATACGGGTTTAGAACTATTTCATGAATAAAATACGAATAAAATTGACACACACATGAAATTGATTTGTTATGGTTGGTTTGAAAGCTGCCCGATTTGGTAATCCGTATAGCCTATGTTTTCGTTTTGAGTTGTTAATAGCTAACTATTAACACATACCTTTAATATTTAAAATGTTATATGCTTTTCATGTTTTCTATATCAGTTTCTATATGGGTATTACAATGAAAATAACGCTGATGACCTCAGCTGTTAAAGAGCGTCCAAAAAAAAATTAATAAATAAACAATGAAAATATGTGTGCCTAATATTTAAAGCCTATTCTTTAATATAAAATAAACTTTATTCTTATATGTTAGCAATTTTGAAAATACTAATGCTCAAAATACCCATTGTTAGATTTACATCAAAACGTATTTAGAAAGATATTCCCAAAGCTTTGAACTTTAATATTCAAATCTACAAACTGAAGTTCAATAGTTAAAATGTGGGGATATTATTTATGAAAGTTTAACTTTTAAACACAGTTCCTGTTCTATATGCATATGATAAAAACTGAAATTAAAATTATCTCAATAAGATGAGTGTGCATGCAAATATTCTTGCAATCAACTCGAAAATTGTAAAATTCATGATGGCATTTTACGAAAAACACACTTTAAGAAATAATCGACAAACTTTATTTATCCCCTTAAATGAATTGCCCGAACGGCAACAAATCTATACATTGAACTTTGCAAGCATACTTAGTTTTTTCTTTAACTTTGGAACAATACGCATTGAATTTTTATTTCATTCTTAACCTTAGCAGATTATTTTGATCTTCGGGGTGGTGGTAGTTGAAATGGGGCAGCTCGTGAAAAGAGTTGCAAAAAAAATTCGAAAGATGTTCATAGGTCGCTTTTTTCACCATCGAATTCCAGTCCTGGTCTTGAATTAAATGCCTCCATAAATCTGCATGCCGATTACGAAATTAAAACAAAAATGCGCACACGTTATATTTGATACAATAGAGGACAAAAAGAATGGGTTACGGACAATTTATTACCTCTACCCTCACTAGATCTACAGACTTCACGAAAATCAACACCTCTGACTCAAGTTTTTGTTTCCAGTTATCTGCTTATGCACAAAGAAAACCGGAAACCTATGCGCGATGCTATATTGTTACTTCACCAGTTCTAACCTTCTCCCTTTACCGTCGTGTGTAATACTCGCATCAACCATACGCTGATATCTTGTTTACAAAGGAATTGTTTCATCTCTAATCATAAATGATTATTTTAATTACAACTATTATTTTTATGTTCAAATGGCATATAAATATCACACTTTAAACGAAAAAGTAAAAAATGTCTTTCTCTAATATTGATTCTAATGTACTGAAAGGAAATTTTTAGCGGGGAGGCAAAATTTAGATGAGAAGCTATGGAAACTTTATACATCTCTAGTCAAGGATGTTTATTCAACGAAAATTAAACAGGTAACAAAACTTCTTAGAAAGGTAAAAAATGCTGAAAAAGAAAAGAAAGTATTTTCGTTAACTATGAAACGACTACGAGAATATTGACATAAAAACATGCGATAACTATTAATAAGGAATACCGGAATTACATCATTTTGTTTCATGCTGAATATTATTTCAAGAGAAATACATTAACCAGCATTCTCAAATAATGATACACGACATGAATTTGGAATAGGTCTGGTAGGCCACGTTATATCATACAGCCAGTTCACCCTGTTCTTCAACTCGATAATAAATTAACACTCCATCACTTTGAAAAGCAGATTTTCTCGACGACTTGAGTTCAACAAGAGCCGTCTCTAATGGCTTTTCGGTGAACCGGAGAAGGTGGAGTATCGAAAGTAGCAATTGGCAGGAAACAGCTCGCTCGCATTAATGAAGGCATTCACAGACCTTTCCTGACCGGACGATGCCGACCATTTTCTTTCTGGCGAGGATAAAGCTGAACGGCAAAAGGGAGCAGCAGTTTCTTGTGAAGAAATCATCAAAATGTGAGAGGGCGGGCCAAGTGGCGGGAAAGAGAAATGAAGGAAACTTGACTCCGAATCAGAACATAGATGTAAGAAAATTATCTACGCAAAAGTAATTTCGACTTTGGTGGGTATGGTTGAGTAAGTGGGACGGAAGAAGAGCGAGATATCTCGAACGGAACTCCAATATCGATTGTCAGCACCGGAGTCGAATCGTAATGACATTTCCGATATTTCAATACTTAGGAGTCGAGGAGGGAGCGTAATGGGGTTTAAGATTCAAGGGGAAAGAAAGAAATCAAGGAACGATTTTCAAATGAAAAAATTCTGTCTACATCGCTAAACCGCAGGCTGAGGTCGGAGAAAAGAACATGATGCCGGTTGGTTTAACAGAGTGTTTCGGGTTGTGTGCAGTCAAATGGAAACCGTTTGAATACTATCTCTCGAACCGTATGTGAAACTAGGGTAAATATATCTTTTAATATAGAACAATCGTTTTGGATCTCTACTGTGATTTACAGGAAACAAAATTAGTAAAAAAAGAAACAAAAAAAAATGCAATCACCCTGATATATAGCCATCTACACCATTTTCACAAACAATTTCAATGAGGGCATCACGAAATGGTCGAAGTTCCAAAATAGAATGTAGGGCAAAATAGCATGCTTTTGGAAAAAGATCGATTGTGATACCTACAGGCTGTTTGTTTTAAGTTGAAACATGTCCATTTTGCTGTTTCCTGAGTTGAGAAGGGTATGCCAATGACGGTCAAAGGGACTGAGAAGCACGTCACAGTCATCCTGCACTGCATGGTCTCTCAGTGACAATTTTATTGAAATACGGTTGTGACCAGTTGCGCCTTTTGGCAGTGAAATATATCATGTGTTTAGCCATGCTTATTTCTCTGGCGTTCGTATTGCTATTAACGTATTGTTGGTAAACGAGGAAAACTGTGCAATGAGATGCAAGAGAAATTGTGTGCAGTGCATACGTTATTTAATGTTTTTGAGATTAAGTATTTAAGAACTGCCGAGCGACATTTTCCCTTTCTACTTTCCATGTTTCAACTAAAAGCAACTGCACTGTAGAACTCAAGCGACAAAAGATGTCACCGAAATGGGAGGCCATGAACTATTCTGCAGCAGAAGAAATGGTATCATTGACGTTCCTGGCTTCAGCTCTCAAGCAATACATTTTGAATTGTCACTATTATTTTAATGCAATTGCTGAATAATATCCCATTCCTCAACCTAAAACCCAACCTTGTGTGTGTATATATATATATATATATATATATATATATAGAGAGAGAGAGAGAGAGAGAGAGAGAGAGAATTCAGAGACAGAGAAGAAAGAAAGAATAACTACTTTGTTCTTTTGATTCTGTCATGTAATATATTTGATTTCTAAGAAACGTATTCAAAAGGGTCATCAGTTTTAAAAACGTTACGTTTCCAGGAAACAGAAATCATTATATAACAACGTATTTTGTAAACTTTAGGATTAATGAATGAAAGTACTGAAATAATGTGTGAAGAACGAAAGATACGGGTGGATATTATTATCGTTTTTAAGTATGTTTATCACATTTTGTAATCAAAGAAACAAAAATGTTGCATTTCCTACAAATGCTTAACACAGACTATTAAAACAGTAGATAATTAGCATTAAGCAAAAAGTGGCTTATATTAAAAATGAACACACTTCTTACAACACGTGTAAATGAATAAATAGAGAATTTCAAAGCAAACCTAAGGATAGCTTATCATAATTTTGAACTTTTATTACAATATTTTACAGCAATGAAAACAATATATTGTATGGGGACTATAATAAGTTCAGTAATCATAAGTATATGTACACATATGGAAGTATTTAATACAACTGACAACTATCTATCACAATCCAGTATCAGGAAACTGAACTCACAAATGTTCAAACTTTCATCTTTAGTCTGAATTTTAGGCAATTTTGCAAACTGTTACACATTGATTTTTTGTTTAATTTGATTTATTTACGGACGCTCTTTAATATTTCAGGTCATCAGCGTCCCATTCTGTTCAGGGCGTATAACGGCCAAATTTTGCTGAGAGGCCTCTTATTTCAAGCTTGAGGTTCTTTATCGTGCCGTAAATGTACGACGGCTTTACTTCCGAAGGATGCCTTACTTAGGATTTTTACGTCCGAAAAAAATTCCATCCATTCATTGAACCCGCGATCTTAGGTTTAGAAGTCAAGTACGGTTACCACTGCACCACCACGACCGACTCTGTTACACATTGATGAAGAGGCAACTCAAAAGCTTACTTGGTTGTAGTATCATATATCGAAGAAAAAAGAAAACAATCACGATATTGTGTTTCTAGATAGTCACATTCTCTTACATTATTGATAAAGTTTATAAATACACAGAAGAGAGACTTGAAAATGGAAGAGCTTTGTATTTTTCAATATTTTGTACTGTATGTATGACATTGCCCAGTTAGTCGTATAAATATTCAAATATCTACCTGTGACGTGTTAACAGACACAATTCGCAATGCATTGCACCAATGAGATAGCACCTGAAACTAAAACAAAATGGCCACACTTTATACGCAACGTTTTCCTAAGCACCTGCATCGAAGCACTTTTTTCAAGTTTTAACATGCCTTTCTTGATAGTGTTTGGTATACAAATTTCTTTGTTGCTTTTTAGATTATCCTTCAAATCTCCAATATTAATTAATCGCTTTCTACTCTTAAGCTGTTTTAACAATTCGCAACACAGCTGTTCCCAGCGTCGCCAACTTAATAGCATAAACAGTTTTGAACGGAGTATGTAAACAAGCCAGCGTTATAACACTACAACAATGACATTCATAAACATTCAGTGAGTTATACAGCTTTGTATAACTCGCATTTTCCCATCTATAACTCACATTTGGCTAAATGAATTATGCAACGTTTTAGTGGCGAGCCCTTCAATTACGTTTCTAAAAGCCTTTAAACTGTTTAGTTTGAAACTACTACTTCAGACATAAGTAAGTTTGCTTAAGTACATTTTACTCTTATCTTATCCCTTTATTGCTAGTGTATCCAACTTTATTTTAAATATGTGCGAAAGCAAATTTGATCTAATAATATATAATTAACAGTTTATGAGCGATTTATATTTCTAAATAAACCCATATAATTTCTTTCTGCTCTCAAACTAAAATGTATTTATTCGGTTATGTTTTCCTTCCTTCCTTCCTTCCTTCCTTCCTTCCTTCCTCTCTCCCTCCCTCCCTCTCTCTTCCTTCCGTCCTTCTCTCTCTCTCTCTCTCTCTCTCTCTCTCTCTCTTTCTTTCTTTTTGTGCTTGGGTGAATTCATTTGAAGTTTAGTAAATTTTAATATCGAATAGCTTGTCCATAATATCCATGATTTCATTTTTATTATAAGTGCTTAAGCTTAAACTATTAAGAAATTTTTTGAAAAACTTACATTTGTTTATTTCCACTCTATGAATTGTTCGTACTTTTCATAAATCTTGTTTGGTTTTTGAAGTAATACATTGTTACTCCTATTCATAGCTTCCTCCAGTGTTTCAGAGGTTTGATCTTAGGTACTTCCAAAACTTGATATCACTCATAAGTAGATTTTAATTTAAATATTGATTGGCAAAAAACTTGCAAAAACGAAACTGCGATTCCATTTGTTTATTTCGTAGTTAAGGCAACAAGATAAACTTTTTTTTCCAGGGCGTATATAGTTGCATATTGTCAGTACTTCTAAAAGCCAACGTTTCTAAGTAACTATACAATTTTTAATATACTCTCGTCAAAGCTAGTCGTAACTTCGTACTCGTGTCTTAACAGTTATCGTTACATAATAGTTGTATAATATGCTATACCTCAACAGTACACTTCTAAAGTTATAACGATTTACATCTCTTGCAGTTATCTGTTCACTGCTACAGTTTTCATTGTATAGTATGGATAGATGTTCATTCACCATGTTTTCAACCTGCATTGATTGCAATATTACGCATTCTTGAACATTTTATTTCTTCTCCCTTTTCTTAGCTTTATACGAGAGATTAGCGTACCGGCGCAAGAACTTACTGAAAGCTATCAAAGTAGTAATTAAAATGTAGTTGCAAAATATATATGCGTTGGATGTAAGGCCTGTTCTCAGCAATATGATACTTTAAAAAAGTGCAAGGTTATTGAAAAGGCTTATTGAAGATGGAGGGAGGGGAGAAGGGGAGGGAGGAAGGGAGGGAGACAGAAAACAGCAGTGTTGAACAAATTATGCTTTGAATTGATCTTCTCGTGATCTCTGCAGATTGCTCATGAATATTTTAGGTTTAAGTCTGTAGTCATGAATGAGATGAATTAACAATAGTGCAAATTATTTTGTTTTTAAGAGACAATGGTTACATTTCGTTCTCTGAATTCAGTAACACAATTCTTTCCATGACTTGTAGTTTTTGTGAAATTGCATTCTTCATATTCTCTAGGATGTTGGGTGTGTTACGGATTAAGATTTGGAGATTGTAGGGCCAGATTGTTGAAAAGTGACACGATCTTCTAAGCTATCTGTAATCAATTATTTTGCAGGGGTGAGATGTGGGGCGGTGTGCCATCGTGCATGAAGATTATTTTTCCAATTCATGATTGCTCAGTTCTGAAGCGTTCTGAAATGACCCTCCCCGTTTGCTGCAACATTCTTTGTTGCTCCATTTTTATCTTCTATCAAGGCATATGATCCAAGCAATAACCGTGAAGTAAAACCCCGCACAAGGTGATCATGAAAACCTGAGAACATTCTTAATAAAGTATGCCATTAGTTTTTATGTCCATTATTATTAAAAAATTGAGACTTAAATATCCGGAAAAAATCGAGTCTTACTTTCTTTGAATGCTTAAGGTGTTTTCTTAAAGTTTTCTCTATACTGATGCTTGAAAAGGCCTGAATTTCAAACAATACTATTAATAACACATGAAAACGATAAACCGACAACATACACAAAACTTGCTATTATCTTTCACATTATACCGTCCACTATTGCAATATTTGCAACTTTCAAGGCATTTCTATTAATTAAACAAATTAATGAGGCAAAATGTGAAAATTAACTGCGAAGAGAGTCAAGTCTTATTTCAGCAGCTACTGCTGGTATGCCCCAAGTTACCGTTTCCATTTCTTCCGTTATTTTCTTCTAAGAAGCACATCGGGTACCAGGTTAATGTTTTAGCTAGAAGCCCATGCTGACCGCGATCTACAAAGGCAACAACACACGTTTCCTTCTTTCTATTTTTAATTTAATTCTTGGATGTTTCTGCGTACAAATCAGAGCACATTCCCGAGTTTGTGTAAGAACTATGAATGCATGAACATCAAATAAATATTAGCTTACAAATAGAGAGAATGAACTTGAAAATCAATGTAACAAAATTTGATAAAGGCAATAGAAATCCAAACTGCCCAAGATAATTCGTTGCAGTGACTAATTCACTCATTTGACGTCATTTTAAAATCGATCAATCAAACGAAACAAAATTTTGAATAATTACAGCCATATTATGGAATGAAATTATTAGAAAATAATTATCAAATCAGTCTTATCACGCTACGTGCATTTGTTTTGTGGTCAGTGTAGTCAACTCTATATTTCCACTATATAATTCCTAAACACGTATCATGACCACTGTTGCTAGCAGGCGGTGGGGAGCTATAGATAGCACCAAAAGTATGGACTATGGACAATGGACAATCATAACGCAAAATGGAGGGTTCTTCAAAGCGTTTTGGTGATGTGTCAAATGTGCAAATTGATCTGATTATTAGGAATTCCAAACCACAGAATACAAAGGAAAACAGAGACAATATAGGTTATCTTTTTTTTTTCAGTTGGTATTAGAAAATCGAACGGTAGCGATTGTAATAGCCGGCTGTTATCCATTTCTCACGGTTTCAGAGTAGAATAAATTCAAAAGTATAACATTCTACAAGTGTCGATATTCTGTGGGCGAATTTCAGTATATATCACTTTTATTCTTATTATATTCATGAAATAGTCATAACACCGTATTTTGCTCTTCGCTATTGGCATTACTGACAATCGGCATTCTTCTGTCGCAAGATTGCTTGAAAAGGCTAAGCACAAATATACAATTATTGCAAATTTGTAGGCCAAGTTGAGAGGAATTATTTTTAAAATCTTATTTTATTCGTGAAGTGGTCCAAATGAATATCACTCCAGGGCCGCAGCTTTCCTCCCGTGATATTACTTGTGATAATCCTACAATGAGACATGGTAACACACGGTACAAAGCTCTGACGACCAATAACTAGACGAGCCGGATTGGAGAACCACGGCGTATATAACTTCATGCGTTACGATATATTTTGTCTACAGTTTACAACTAGCTTGAATATTACTTTGTAGATAAATAAAATATTAATTTGTAATAAACACTAGTTTAAGTACATTTTTTGTTTGTCCTTTCTCTCACTTTCTACATATTCTCGCCCACGAGTGTCGAATATGAACATTTTCTTTCGCCAGAGATCCCAGCAGTTATTTCAAATAGTAAAAGTGTATTAATTCGTTATTCGTGCAACAGTGCAACGGGTGGATACACGCTGGATTCTCACCAATGCGATGTATATGTGGAGTTGTAAGTAAACCTGCTGTTACCGCCTAGTAGAATACAAACCGATGATGAGCTCAAGAGCAGTCAAAATTTTTATCTTTGTTCCCTTTATGTGTTTTAAATCGATGTGTGAAGTCTTTAATTTATTAATAAAAACGTACTCTGGCACGACAGTTCATTTCAGCCTGGGCCTCCTCAGAAAACCTGCTTAGCGAAGATAATTTATTTGTGCTTAATTTTCCTACAGAGGGCAGGGAGAAAGGTGATAAATATATCGGAACTAATGTATTCATATTACTTAACACGCGTTTGTGCTATCCAAGGGTTCGATTCCCGGTTGGGCTAGGTTTTTCACGGATTTTCCCTCAGTTCTTCAGTCTGGGAAACTTAAGCTAATGTCTCTTGAACTCATTCAGCCAAGTCATCATCTGTCATCCTTCATTTGGCACAAAATATGTTAGATCATGGTGCCCGATCATTAAAAAAAAATAAATAAATAAATAAAAATAAAACGCCGATAATTTTATGACGAACCTCTTTCTACGCGTATGGAGTTCTTTAGCGTGCACTAAATGAGCGATACGAAACCAACCCTTAAGTCCCTCCCGGAGGACCTTTGCCTGGATGTCTACGTCCTAAAAACACAGTTCAAACCTCGAGAGCGCTGGAGACCAACGAGGCCCACTTTTTAAACATTAATCCCCACAATTAGTAAATTATAGGCATTTCCTATAGATTGATAGGAAGTGGCCTAAACAGTACAGATAATCAAAACCCCTAGGATATGTCTCTATGCATTAGTAAAAATATATTGATAACTTTACATATCAGAAGGTTAAAATGTACCTCTTGCATACAGCATTCCACATGTAAAGAACGCACGTTGCCTCCCCCAACTGTGTTGTATCCTCGATGAACGATAAGCGTAGCTTCATGAAGTAATAAGCAGAAATAGATTGGGGGAAAACCCGTGAGAAAGAAAGGGAGTCTGTTTTATAGGATGTTATCACGATGGGGGCAAAACCCCAAAATCTGCAGTAAGCCATAAATACGCCTCAGCTGTCAAGCAGTTCTAACCACTACAGCTATATCATGCTCCCTACGTCTGGATTAAAAACACACCAGCCACAGTATTAATCTGCAATTAAAACAGAGAGGGGGAGGCATAAATCAGGAGGATAATTGCGAGAGGGGGCGTTCTGCACCTGCAGCAAACAGTTGCCAGAATAAGAGCGAGAGATACACGTGTCAACTGAATCTCATTTCTCTACCAACACTCTTGTTACTCCCAGCAAAATTTACCTTCCTTCGTTCAGAATACATATCTCGACTTTTGGAGGAAGCAGTTAAATTTCTGAGCAGCTATGAAAAGCGCTGAAAAAGTGCTACTGAAGAACTGCAATAAAACCTTTCATTTCTAAACGTAAATCAAATGGTAACATTTATGTTTAAGATGCTTTTATAGTACATAAAGCAAAACTTCCTTAACGTGTGAACGTGGAGAAAAAGTCGGTGAAAAACAGACCTTCGTTTAAAGTCTGAACAACTTCTTTCCAAGCTCGGTTGTTTAACACTACTATCTGGTCGCTGTTACTTCTATCTTAACGTAAACATAACCTTGCGGTACAGCTCTTTTCTGATTGGCTCCAGGACGCTTAGCATCTCTGATGTTACGCACAGAAGTCCCTAATGGAAATTACAGTTTAAACTTTAATAATGGCTAGTTTTCATTAAAAATTCTTATTAGTGGATACTGTAATAATTTTGAGAGGTACTCATTTTGTATTTTAATTGTAGGTAATTTACGCACATGTTCTCTAAACAAAGTAATCAGTTTCAATGAAAACAGATGCCATAGCGGAAGCATGTGCTGGCGCTGCTCTAGCATTGTAAAACACCATCCAGAAAAGTGACGACAAGGTTATCATGCAAACTTTTTATTAATGAAGTTTGTGAATAGAGCTAATAATTAAATACGGTGTATCAGCTGTTTGTAGGACTAATCGTGCTACTTAAGGGACATGGGAATGAATTTTTGGCCAAAATCGGTCAAATAATCGAAAATCATTTTTTGCTGCAAATGGTTCCTGGAAACTTTGAGCGTCTACAGAGAGTTAATATTTACATGTTTGCCCTCCCTTCGAGCTCTACAGTCATTTAAAGAGCTCCGCATATCTTTTTAAATAACTTTTAGAGCGTTTTTCTCAAACCTTCATTTTCACACATTCAAAATGACCTACGTATCAGAGTTTATGTTTAAATTTGGTTAAAATTTAACAGTGTGGAAGAGTATCCATTGTAACATTCTATAGGGGAAAAAATGCTAACACTAATAACAATTACACAAATTTCTCTCTTAAAAATAATTATTAGTTTTAAAGATTACATTTGCATTTAGATTTAAAAAAGTAATTCAGTTCACTCACTCAAATTTATTTAAAATATCTTTCAATATAATTGTTGTAAAGGGTTTAAAGCTCCAATTATAAAAAAAAAAAAAAAAACAGGGCAGCCACTTTCTCAACGCACGAGCCGCATAGGACATTTGATGACATTTTGATTATGGGCCATATTTACGCAATTAAACTTTATGAAATAATTTATAACTCGCAAAGTATTTATTCAATTTGAATGAAATTTGGTATACATATTAACTCTACAGGAACGCAATCACAATAAAGTTTCAGAAAAATCCATAAAAAATTGGAAAGTTTTTGAAAATTCACCCCCAGTATTCCTTAACCAATCGGAGCCATGCACCGCGGAGTGATACATTCGAATTTGTTTCTGTTGGGATAGACGTAACGGGAAATACAGTGTAGAACATTGAGCGGTCATTTTGACACTGTTCATAAATTGTTTCGTAGTTCATTTAGAGGCTCTAATTTTTAATTTATACCGAATTAATTGTTGACTTATCTGGAGTTTATACTTAAAATTGCCAAGAAGTCATATTCATCTGTGTTTTTCTAATTATAATTTATTTGTTTTAACTGAGCTATTGTAAAGCAAGGAAATATATACATAGTGGAACACAAAACAATATTTGGAAACGTCGCCATGACCCAGAATGGTTCGTTCTGGAACATACTGATGGACTAACAAACCATACAATACCCAAATCAATTTAAGAGTCGTATTGCTTACGAAATTAACAAATCAGGTGAACAAACTGCCCGCTTTCATTCTTCACACATATTTTGGTTTCTCTTTCGGAAATTATTTATCACTCGCTGTAGATATTTTGAGAAATCCGGATAATTTCCTGACGAATATTTTCTTTGAGTTCTTGTATGGTGTGCAGGTTATCTTATGCAAGGCGTTTTTTAATTTACTCCAGAGATAATAATCCCAGGCTGTTAAATTTAGTAGCCATTTGCACAGACCCATATGAAATTCCCACTAGTACAAAACGACAAAGATATTTTAGGGGGATTTTCTAAACGATCACCAATGTCATGTAATCTTTCTTCGGTCAGAACCTTACGTATTTTTCTTCTTTTTCTTTTCTTAGGCTGGACACTAAGTTTCGTGGAATTTTCATATAGATTATGGACTGGGAATCCTGCTTGAAATAGTCTTGGAACTTCACAAGCTGAGTTAACACATAAGAATCGTACATAAAGACATGATGTACCGTTGTAAACATATATGGCTAATTTATAGTGTTGAATTAAGAAACGAACAACACAAACTCAGTAACAGTTGCGCTACGACTGCAACAGTCAGCAAGCTCAACAAATAAGCAAGCAGGCTCGCTACCCCCTTCACGGCGCGGCAAACAAGTGGGGGCTCGCACATGGGAAAAACCGCGCGCCGCTGGGGAAAGAATCGGTGATCGCATTGTATTACTCTCTAAATCAACAACAAAGTTGAAAGGTTCTGGTTTAAAATACGACTTGAGGCGAATCCCATGTTACATAGTAACCTTTGACTCAGAGTTCATAATACGCGAATGTCGTTTCTTTATCATTGTTACCAATCAAAATCTGGGCGGCATAGGATGTTAACGATGAAACATTAGACAGCCTCTAAATGGAAATCATTACATCCAGCACCCCTCCCCAAAATAAGTGCTTTCTTCCTTTCTCTTCTCTTCCAAGTATGTTATTCTTGTTCTTCTTTTTCTCCTTTCTTTAGCTTTCTGCTTTATTCGTTTATTTTAATTAATAATTCATACAATTATTTTAATTATAAATATTTATTTATTACTGCTTTCTTTCCTTTTTTCACTAAGAAAACAATTTTTTTAAAAAGTATTTTATATCTGTTTTTACAGTAATGAAGGGACAGGGTTATCATCATTGTCTTCATCGAAATTTTTAACCATAATCTAGTTTTTCTATTTGTAAATCTTCTTTGAACAAATTGAGTTCACAGTTAGTATGTTTCAACGACGTCTATCCGAAAAGTACCCAGACATTTATTTGATGTATAAATATGAAAGCTGCTTCTTGGCACCTCACGCACTTTTCTCGGCGTTTCTTCCACGCCAGTCTGCGAGGTCCTCTTCCGATATAAGCCATTAGTTGCCCCATCGCATTCTCCTTAATCTCGCACACGTTCTGAAGTTCTCTCCGCCTTTCAACGGCAAAAAGCCGGAAGTCATCGGGAGCAAAATCTGGGCTCTAGGGCTCTGACAGATCTATATGGTGCGATGTTTTTAGAAAAAAAAAGCATATACCGCAGGAGATATGAAGAAAGGGCCGATGTAGTCAGAGTGACGAAACACCAAGTTCGCTCAAGGATATCTCTGCTCTACTCTAAAGCACTGAAGCAACATCTGACTGATGGCTGTTTCATCTCTCGCTAGAGGCCCCGCAACCTGTTACAGAGAATAGACAATAGTTTGTGGCCTCTAGCGACACAATCATCCAGTATAATTACAGAGAAATAGAATACACGCCATTAGATAAAGAGAAACACACAAGTTAATATAATATAATACAACATTTTGAGAATATGAACAGCTTTTCTAAGGGGCTCGGATTTTCTTTTCGGAACTATATTTTATTTGGAAACACATTTAGAAGCTCTGTCTACATTCTTATATAGCCTCTGGTTCCTGGACTCCCGGAGGTATTTCTTGGGAGAAAGGCACAAACGGCCTCTGGTGTAACTGAGGTACCAAATTTCCTTCTTTGTCCCCGTCAACCAACTCATTCCCATCCCTCAGAAATACTTTAGTCCCAGATCGAATTACGTACTTCCTGAATTAATTAAATATTGAGAGCAAACATTAAAACAGAAACACTAAAAGCTTTTCTTAAAACTTTGGGAAGAAGATTGGAATGAGAATGTTGTACATCATTTGTTTAAAAAAGATAATAAGATTTATATGTGATAATTACTGACCAGTCTTTCCATTGAATATTGCATATAAAATATATGCAATCCTTCTAAATAACAAATATGCAGAAAACAAATAAAATGAAATACAAGCAAGATTTAAACCGAACAGATCAACAATAGATAATATCTTCATGCTAACGCAAATATTTGGAAAATGTTATGAATATAATATTAATTTATATAATATCTGTTGCTTTCGACTCAGTATACAGAAATAAAATAATAGATTGATTATCGTTACATAAAATTCCAGATGCATTAATAGATTGTGTTACCATTAACAAGACAGTAGTAAATATTAACAATGATATTAGAGAGGAATTTAACATAAAATAAGGTGTCAAATTAGGAAACCCATTGTCTGCTACCCTATTTTGCGTGATAATACATACTGTGTTAAATTCATTAGATTTATATAAAGAGGGTGCCAAAAAATGTATACACACTTTAAGCAAAGAAAAAACTGTGTTAACATAATAAAACTGAATTCACACAGACAGAAAATGATGGGCACTAATTATCTTAAGACTTTTACAGTTACAACAGTTGCTCAAAATGCCCACCATCGGCATCGATACACTTCTGAGTACGTTGAACTACTGATTGAGTAACGTTTCCGAAGGTTTCCTCAGCGATTGCAGCACATGCCGTTTCAATTTTTTCCCGAAGTGTTGCCAGCGGTATATAACATCTTTAAGAGTTCCCCATAGGCTTAAGTCCAACGGAGTTAGATTCGGAGAACGCTGTGGAAACTCAAACGGACCTCCTAGTTCTATCCAGTGCCTTTGAAGATTGTCATCAGGGTACGCACATACATCTCGGTGGTAATGTGGTGGTATACGTCCTGTTGGCAGTAAAATCCCTCATTTCCATAGAGTGCGTGTGAATGGCGTGTAAGACGGATGTGCGTATAATGTTCAGGTACACCGGGCCAGTTACTGTTCCTTCAAAAAAGAATATTCCAATTACACTCCTAGATGACAACCCACACCAAGCATTAATGCCAGGCAAATTAACAGCCTTTTCCAAAATAACATGTGGATTGTGAGTATTTACTTTTAGAAGTAAACATTTATTGGCTATGTTGTTGAGCTTAGAATTTATTGTGAACCCTTTGTTAATTCCTGTTTGCACACCTGTAGACACAGTTATGCCGGTTAACAGTTCCATTCAACTTAAATTATGCCTCATCGGGCCAATGGGGCCTATGATGGCCTCATCCTCATGCGCCATGTTCCGAAACCACCCCACAGTACTGCATTCTCCGACCAGGGTCATTTTCATTTAATGCATGCAAAAGTATTGAGATGTAAACTTTCCACTTTGCTGTTTTAACAATACGACTTACGCTGTTTCTGCTAATCCCAGTCTCACGTGCACATTGCTTTGTAGATTTCTGCGGCGAGTGCTTAAAATGTTCCAAAACCACAGCCGAGGATGCGAGGCTTGTTGCTGTGCGAGGTCTCCCAGATCTGCCTTTGTGAACATCGCATACGGTACCATGAGTCTCAAATTTGTCTCGAATGTGTGCAATTGTTACTCGGTTGGCGGTTCTGTTCTGTACACACGTCTCCATTGCCTTTGAACTTCAACAACGTTCTCGGTTTTCCAATACCACTTCAAAATTGCTTTCCGCTGTTCAAACGATAGTTTTGGCTCCATTTTGTTATAACAACGCTAGCTTAACGTAATGTGAGTCACATCTGTTTACAGAACATCATACGATAATCTTGGCTTAATTTGTTCATTGTTGATTTACCATTCACATCGCAACGTTTTCATTATATATATGAGTTAATATATTTACAGAACATCATACTACACATTACTCTTGTTTTTCGGTCCAACTTTGAAATGTATTTAATAGATATCGACTGTGAAAGTGTGTATACATTTTTTGACACCCTCGGTTTTATATGTATATACCTAATAATAATAATAATAATAATAATAATAATAATAATAATAATAATAATAATAATAATAATAATAATAATAATAATAAGCATATGAGCAACTAAAAGAGGAATCAATCAAATACGGACTAATACTAAACATACAGAAAACGAAACATCTAAAATGTACAAGAAACAAAGGTACTACAGTTAGATTATGCATAAATGGAAGCTATCTTGAGCAGCTTTATTCTTATAATATCTTGTTTCAACAGTGAACGATAATAGCAACAGAAGAAGAATCAAAAGCAAGATTTCTATTAGGAAACAGAGCATATTATACAAACTTACCTATTAAGAAGAAAGCTAACATCCAGAAGTGCTAAATTGACAGTATATACACCCTAGTAGCTTATGCATGTGAAACATGGGTATTGAAGGAGAAATATACAGGAAAGTTAGTATTTGAAAGGAAGGTATTAAGGAAAAACTATAGTAATTGAAGAATACGACGAAACAATGAGTTATATTTATTAAATAAAAATAAAGATATTATGTTATTAGCTCTTAAACATTTAAATGGTTTGGTCATATAATGAGAATGTCAAAAGAAATACTGCCTGAAGAAATGTATAATTGGAAGCCAATGAGAACAAGAGAACGAGGAAGACCTAAAAATAAGTGAGAAGAAAGACTTTAAAGAAAATAAATTAAAGCTTGAGGAGTAAGAAATGAATGTCGGAAATTGTTGAGGAGACCAGAATTTTCACAGAACTGAAAGTTTAAAACAATAAATGAATATAGATATTCTCCCGTATATTGATTAGTGCTTAGAAATGTTCGGATATGAAATATAAAAATTATTTACACATGTGTTTGAGCAACTGAATTATATTGCATCTTATAAACTCTGAAATGTGAAATGAGTTCATCATCCAGCGATGTTGCTACAAGAATTACAGTTTAAAATGAATTGACACTACCCTGAACACAATAAAAAGATTATACCTGCAACGCAGACACTCTTACAAAGGAAAGAGGAAATGTTAGAAAGCCGAAACAATTCAATGGCCTATTTTACAGTTTATAGCATGCAGCCCAGGTTGTATGCGCTGTACTATGGAACAGGTAAACGTCTTAGAAACAAACCGTCCTCGTCTGATGACACGTAGACGCAAGACCATTTGCGCGTTTACATCCTCTGCTTTAATATGGCGGTATTTAGCCTTTTAGCGAGCACTGAGAGGCCACTCTGAGGAGGTCATCTCATGTGCAAACAAAGCTGTGGCAAAAATACCCAAAAGATCAACGGGAGGTTTCTAATAATATCTCACTGCATTCTGCGATGAATTTGGTCTAAGAGCTGCATAATGGACACAAAGGTTACAGCATAACTGAAAATATCAACTGCAGGGAAATTCACCTGTTATAATCGCATAAGGGGCTAAATCGACATTAACGTTCCCATTCTGGCAAGATCCTTTAACCGATTGACATATAACCGAGTTTAACTCAGCACGGCTGCTGTGAGTCACAAAAGAAATATTTGCTATCTCACTTTGGTGAATGTCAAAAAGTGTTTTACTTTAAGTAAAAACATTTACAGCAGGTATAATAAATGTGTATCAATTATTTATATCGCAAATGCACATCCTTTAAAGGAGGTGGGAGGAACCATGACAGATTCGTAAAAATGGAAGCATATGCTGGCGTTGGATTCACAACGCCATGTTCAAGTTATGCCACAAATAGGAAATGCGTTTGATCGGCTTGTGTTCTATGATAGCTGAGCGGAAGAGCACTTATATAGTAATAAGAACTACATAGGTTGGAATATTCGTTATGCTGGTACTTTTATTATTAGTTTTTGCAAGTAAAATTGATGTTTGATATTTTTTTGAAAATATTAATCCCGGCTCATAAAGAGCCAGAAATATATTTTAAAAATAAACCTTATATACGGCAATAATATATATTTTAATGGGCAATATAAATTTGCTCAAATAAAAAAGCCTAAATTATTCACCTTTGTTTTTAAAATAAATATCTAATTAATAAATATTCTAAAGTGAAAAACGTTTTTAAAAAATATTACTTTCTAAATTATTTCGAAAACAAATATTACTTTTTTTTTTTTAATAGCATAAATGCCTTCACATTCAACTAAGTCTTTCCAATTGAAAGCTGTATTATTGCTAACTACCATCAAGTCAACTTTAAACTTGTATTAAGATAGTAGAGCTTTGTAGATTCACGGCACCTACAAGAACCTGAAGCCTGAAAGAAGAGCTTTCTGATCAAACTTTTCGGTAGTTTCACGCCCTGAACTGAATGGAACGCTAAGACCAGAGATGATAAAAATCTTCTAAATAAATAGCACAATTAAAAAAAGAAAAGAAAAAAAATGGGCGTAAAGGAACACAACTGATCAATGCTGTGTGCTCATATGAATGATGCAATTCATTATAATGCTTTGCCAGCAATCTGTATGCCAATACCGACTCCACCACCCAGAACCCAATGCAGAAATAAAAATGGCGACCGTCGACGCCCTACTATTGCTAATAACAAATACAAACATTTTACACAGTATTAGATTTATAAAGTTAAATTATTTATCCTTAGAAAAAACTACAGTGGTTTTTAAGAATCTGAAATTGTTTACAAACAATATTTCTCATATGTAAACGAAATAAAGTAAAATGAATTTGGCTTATATAAAAGCAACCATGTACAAAAATGGTTAATCAACTACTGCCCATTATGGTTTACTGTAGTGCAATAAAGTAATGCAATAATAATAATAAAAACAATAATTGTAATACCAACAAAGTACATACGTAACAATAAATGAATAAATATTTTTCATTAGTGTAACAAGCACAAAAACTATTTTAAGCAAATTTGCAGCAGTACAGAATTAATGCATCATTTAAATACACTTGCATCTTCATACAGGCTTGACTTTTGGCTTTTGTAATTCAAAATGCATTTACATATGAGTAAGAAAAGGTTGCAGCCCATATCAACAATTCTGCTGAATATATAATTTTTCCTATGTACCCCCATGGAAGTATCACCCCTTTATTCTGTGGTAAACTATCCTTGAACACTTTTATTAATGAAATCACTCTTCCAATGAGCGAGATATCGTTATTATTGTAATTAGCAAATTATTCAATTTGCTCCATTTGTTACACTTTAACTCCTCATTTTCACTGTACTCCAAGATAAAACAACTACTCCGTAGGCAAGCATAGTTTTTTTTCAATAATACACCAATTTCCAAATTATTGGACCCCTTAAATCTAATCAACATAGGTGTGACTGCATCATGTTTATCATCATCTGTTTAATGAAAATGGCACAGTATTCCTTGGCAAAAGTTAAAAATGGGTATACCTCTATTTTCTTAACCTCTTGTAAAGGAGTCGAAATATATTATAAGATCCTGCTCACACCATTCATTAAAAAGTTCTTATCTCGCTCCAAAGTTCGTTTTATATGCTCTGCCGGCTCTTTCCTTTCATTGTTAAGTCTCATTGTCAAATACGATGGTAGATAAGGGAAAATTCCACAGAGACCATGTTCTCCTTAACTACAAAATTTGGCACGAAATGTTTAATACACACTATAGTTTCATCATTAACTTTAAAAGGTATCCATTTCTCCTTTAAAGAGTGCTCTTTGAGACAGTTAAATATGCAGTGTATCGCCATAATTAGGACATACAACAAGAGCAAACCATGTTGTACTAAACACTTTCTATTACACAAGTTTCTGGTGCAATTTCACTAAATTTAATTTTATAAAATTAACAGAAATAACACGCTTACTGTTCATTTACTTCCAACTATAAATCATTATTATTAACCACGCAACTGCAACGAACAGATAAAAAAAAACTATGTTCTTAATAGTTCGCATTTAATTTTCGTCATTTTGTGTGCTATCGATTCCTGCATTGGGTTTTGGGTAATAAAGTATGTCTTGTTCATATGAAGAAAGTCTATCGCGGTGCACCTATAGTCATTTGAAAGAAGTTTACATTAAGTAGAAAGGAAAAGAACAAAGCCTTGTCTTATCAACTAACATTTTAAATAAAGGAAAACTAGCACCGTACAGGAATAAACAAAAGATAATGGAATAAAGTCACAACTGCAGTCACCAAACAGAGCAGGAGGAAAAAAGCAATGCGCTACAAAAGAACAAGAGTAAACATCAATCAATGTACAATTGCGTACCTTGCGGAATATCATTGTATGATGTAGTATGGCTTAATAATGAGATCGTGATTAAAAAAAAAGTGTCGGCGGCAAATATCCCCTCGGACTGTATTTAGAAATACTCTCTATTGTGATTATTGGAGATTATTACCTTCGTGACAAACACACGTTATTTTTAAGCGGTGTTCTTAAAAATGTACGGAAACAACTTCACAAACGCGATGCTGATTTTGACTTAAGAGAAGGGGAGAGAGATAAGCATTCGAACAAGCATTTGATGCTGCAATAGCTGTTAAATGAGGTGTGGTATTACTCCCATCCCGTGTTTAACGCACAACCGCACACGTGCAAAAGCGCGTTTTCATCATTCAAATCAATTCGCTCTTCAATGGCAGTCATTCCCCTCTTTTCATCCACGTTTTGCTGCAGTTAACCCTTTCGGTTTACCTTAACTGTTGAGAGGCGCCGTTCTTCTATTATTCGCAGAAGACGAGCATTTCCCAGCTTCAAAAATATGTAATTAAAGTACACACTGATAATTGTCATTCAATTTCTACAGCTTATTACAATCTCATTTATAGACAGGCCATACTAAAAGTAGTAGTTTTAGAACATGAAACTTAAACTGGAAACTACAGCGGTAGTAATTTGGTTTCATACGGAATGATATAATTAGGTATTGCTCTAAGAATTCTGATTAACCTTTTGTATTTATCTAATAAAGTGCAACAATTAAAACGCTCACTATATTATGCTTCGTGCAATATAAAATAAACTCAAAATGTAAACATAAGTTTAGAAAGTCATAACTCTCTATATTTTTTTCCTTTATACTGGCCATATGTAGGGCATTAATTCTTACCACCGAGCTTCAGCCTTCATGTTGACGCTCTAACCAACTGAGCTACCGTGTTCTCCTCCTTGGCTAGTGATTCAGGTGGAGGAGTTGGTTACAGCGTCAACGAGGAAGGTTAAATATCGAATTTTTCAAGTCTGATTGTTCCTTTCCATCTCTCTCCCTACGTTTATATCAATATTCGGTGCACGGATGTTTATGCAATCTGCATGAAAGCACGTTGCATTAGGAGGGAGAGGTTTTGTGCAGGAAAGAGTTATGTAAGTGTGGAGAGTCTTTGGAACAAGGGAGGAGGAACTGAAGGAAATGAAATGGACGGCTAAACCTATAGGAAGAAAATGACAAGACCGCCCATCAAGTGAGTTAACAGCTCTAAAAAAAAAATCAAGGGGAGGGGGAAAAGGCACTCCAATTTAAATTGATATGGAGGAATGAATCCAAAACCCGAAAACCCCCGATGAAAGTTTTGGAGATAGTTGCGAGGGGAACGGCTGCCTCAGGGAATAGGAAACAACGGGGAGAAAATCGAAACAGGGAAGTTTTAGCCCAGAGTTGTACAAGTTGACAAAGTGGGGCACTTGGCCGAGGCGGGGACTTGATCTCAGTTATCCCCCTAGCAACTGAGAGGATTGCTGGTTATCAGATGAAAGCACCGCAGCTACCCTTCTGGGATCGATATCACCGAGCTTTCTACCACCTTGCGTTTACTTTACGCATTCTTGTTCTGTGTGTAAACAGCGCTCTTTGATGCAGTGCAGAGAGAAAGAACTTTTGTAATCGCACGAGTCTTAGAAATTCCTGGAGTAGTTGAACCAAATGCATCGCTTTGGTTTCCGAAACAGCAAGTACGTGTTTGGGGACAAAGGTGCCGGTCTGTAACACAAGATTACATTACGTCCCTATTCGCTAGAATTGCCACTGACTGCGTACTAACTTCATGATATATAAATTACACCATATAATAATTAGTCCTCTACTTAAAAGAATTATATTTAACATTTACAGAGATCAAAGTGACAGATGATCAGCCCATTACTTCAAAATCATTTATTGTGGCGCTAAGATAAAATGGACGTAAAATGGCCGGTAATTTAGTACAGGGACATCTTGACTTAGGTATGGAATAATCTGTGAAGTTCAATAAAGAATGATCATACATTTTTATCTTTTCCTTAACCCTAGCGAAATTCTCGGAGCTGCTAGAGCTCCAGTTCCAGCCTATCCTGAGCGAGATCGAACCCGCGGTTTAGAAGGCAAGTATGGTTACCACTACACAACCAGGATCGACACACACACACACAAGTTTTGGTTTACATAACTAGGAAAAATAATGATTACAAATATTTCACTTTAGTCATTTATTTTCCATATTTTCCCTCACAAATGGTAACAATCCAAGTGACTTTTGCACATTTACTATAAAATTGTGTATCTTTTGCCTGTAAGTTTTAAGGCAAAATGAAGATCAACAGTACAGTCAAATTCAGTTTGCTTTCCTGTCAAAACTTTGCCATAGTACACAAACGAGAAAATCTTTTGCCTTGTACGAATTTTTACTTTCAGCCTGATATAATTGAGTCACTTAACTCAAAAAATAAATATGACAGTTGCATTTGCAGTTATACGTAAATATGCATATATTAAGCACAAAACTAAGGAATGGGTGTTACTATTTAAATAAACATTTATAAGCATTTGAAAACTTTATGGTAAAGCGTTAAAGACTGTCAAACTTATATATTCCAATTTTCTTCAATTCATCTTTTAGGGAAAAATAGGCATTTGCCTGATCATTCCCATTTAATGATCATTAAAGCACAGAAATCAGTTATCTCAGTTTGAATTCAACCATTTTACGTATTTTCATTTTAAACATTGTTCCTGGATCTGCATAGCTCGAATCATTTTATTTTATTTCATTGTTTGCAGTGCTGCCCCAACGCAAAAGGTACACGAAACTTTATTGACTTCACTGGGCAGGGAGTACATCTTCTGTTTTCTAGGAAGTGTTGATAGACAGGCTGGCTACTTATTCAACTCACTGCTAACCGGTTTCTACGTAACGGGATAACAGTTATGTTGACGTTTTTTGTTTTTCAAAAGAAGCAGCTGCGTAGTGATATATGCATTTTTGTGATTTGATTTACTTTAAAACATGTATAAATATATCTGATGATAGGAATATGTACAAGCAAACAGAGCTTATTTTACTTATCATTTTATTTAAGGTTTATAATGATTACAAAAACCCAATTATCATGTGAGCCAAAATTTACAGCTAGTTGAGTGTCCATTCGTATTTCTAAGTATCTTTTTCAGTACTATAAAGCACTTTTATGAGAACTTCACACTTTTTCTGCAGTTGCATTGGCACATTTTCCAGTTAATTAAACCACTTTACATGAATGTCTTCCGAACGTGTGAAAATATAAATGAACAAAGCAGATAAATAAAAAGAAAATTTCTCATTTGCTGGTTTACTAAGATGGTCTGAACAATATTTTAACATTTAGGAATAAAGTTTTTATAGAACATTTATGACAGAAATGGTCTTCAAAAAAAAAAAAAAAAGGGTATTCTTATTCCAAAGCTTATGTTCTTTTAATTCTGCTTCAGTGCTCAGATAAAATGTGCCCAAATTTCAATGTTGCAGTCCTAAGTTCAAATTGGTAAGATAGAGCCTTCCGTCTTCCCGTATGGCTACAATTCAGCCCACTTCTAACGTGATTTGCCGAAAGCTCTTCTCTACAGCTAAAACCACCTTTTAATTGAATGAAAAACGCTATCCAGCAATAAAAAGCTTGCTTGAGCTTTGGAAACAGATGGAAGACCTCGGGAACCAAATCTGCGGTGTAGGGTGGATGTTCCTACAACGCACACTTCAAAAATTGCAATCCCATCGCTAAACACTTTTGTGAGCAGATGCTTAGTCTTCATAACTTGTGAGCAGGTGCTTAGTATTGATAACTTGTGAGCAGGTGCTTAGTCTTGATAACATTTTTTTTCTTATGCAAAACAGATATTCACGAAAAGGTTTTCATTTAGTTGGCTTGAAAATTAACTTCTGGTTTTGGGTTTACTCTTCTAAAAATAAAACTTCCTTTAGTGTTTCAAAAGATTGATGTCATAGTTTGTCTTTTATTGGCCCTGAACAATCGGTTTCTATCACTGTTTCGTTCTGGCGTGTGACGGTGCATTCCAATTTTCACTAAAGTTCTAAGTCCATGCATAAAACCAATTCTATTGTTAAAAAGCTGCGAATGCGCAAAATTCAAGATAACCAACACCTTAGTTGTATTATTTCAACAAATTCTGCTATTATTACACTTTTGGGGTTATTTTAAGAACTGATTAGCCATGTTGAAATTCAGTAGCCTATCTTTTAACCACTGCACACGGAGAAGAGCCACCATAAAGTTTTACACGTTCGTATTTTCCTTTGGCGTTAAACTATATTTTACAAACTACCTTATAACTGCAGATACTCACCTTTTTATGGAATATACCCAACACGTCTGCCTTAGAAAGCTATATTAAAAAAAAAACTATTTGAATTCACTTGATATTTCAAATATAGATAATGTTTGTAAAATTATAATTTTATTCAGAATACACGGAATGTATTTAGTCTTGAAAGTGAATACGTTTATTTTTATGGTCTTGAACCAGCTGTCAGCCAGCGCTTTATCCCCTGGCGGTACCAGTCAGTTCTGGTTTATTGATTGGAAGATTTCGCAGAAACCCATTTCAACCGCTTATGTTTTGAACATTTCTTTCACGAAGAAAGTGGACCATGAAACGAAAGAGATTTAATCCGAAGGGTCAACAACAGCTAAATGCCTGGCATAGCTGCATATCGATTCCAACTATTCCCTTGATTCTTTTTCTCCGAACTCGCTTTATTCTTTTTCAAGTGCACCGACTGTTGAGTAACTAGTGATGTGTGCATCTAAGTAAAAAGTGCATAAACTCACTATTGACAATAAACCTCAGCATTAATAGCATATCGTCTGGAACCACTCAAAGTGAATTACAAGTTCGTAAATCCGCCAGACACATAACTTTACCATACACTCAAACAGGCTTCGTTTAACAGCTCTAGCAGGGTGGCTAGACTTGACTCATTATTTTGAAGCCGGAATTAAAGTAACGTATTTATTTCAGCACACGTGACAATCCCTTTAATAACTTGAATCATCTCACTCGTATACCCTTTAGTGCAGAGTTTTTCGACCCAAGGCAGCATAGATGATGACAGTATTAAGTGACTTAATATGGATGGAGTAGTGTATTCCGGGTACATTTGTTAGCAATGTCTAAGAAGCTGTTGATGGTGAAGCCCGTACGATATGAAGATGCATGATGAGGAAACTAGACATTAAACAACCTGCTTAAGCAACAGAACGGGCAGCGTGCCTTTTTTGCACTGTCTATACTCTAGCCATATTCGAGCGTTCCGCTTAAAGGTATCGAGAAATAAGTAATAATTTGAGCCGTAAATAATGGTTTATCAACATATCCTTTTACATAATTTCATGTAGAAATTCTCCAAGTTTAGGAGCATGGTCAATGCAACTCGACGCGTGCGTATCCAGTTATCCTGCATACATCTAAAACTTCACTCGTTGAACTCAATGCAAACATAGCTTTCTACACGCATAAAAAGTTGCTGTTCTGTTAACCGCAACACTTGCTGAATTTTTTGCTGTGGTGTCTCGTTTCTCTACTGAATAGGCTTGTTTTCGCTTTAAACATTGGCGCAATGATGCATGAGCTCGCTCTTGCGCACATTCTTTACACCATTATTGTTGTTGTTGTGTAAACTTGGCGAGTTTCTGCATGTTGTAAGATACAAAGGTTCTAAACGGAACACGCTCTATCATATCTCGGGTGGGGCCGGATTTGAGTAAGCAGCACATTCCTCTTAAAGTTGCTCTCATGATTGGAAGACTATGAGACATGTGATGTGTTATATAGTTTTAAACTTGAACAGTATATGGTAACACTCATTTGTTACAATCCCCTAGACACCCAGTAAAATATTTTTTTTTGGGGGGGGGGGTTCTTCCAAATACGAAATCTTAGTGCTTCATTTGCATTCTTAATCTAACTCCCTTGATTGACAAAGTAAAATTGTTTAGCCATTTTAATTGCAGTATTAACGTTCCTATATAAAGTCTACGAGACTATTCGTCCGGGTTACCTAATCCGTAGTGTTCACCAGGAAGAGATGGGAAGGGTGCGTTTGACATCTCAACAAACATTTCTTTCCAGTTAATTACTTCCTTCCGTTATAGTCGGCAGTGAACCGTGTTAGTTGTGGGATTAACCCGTTTGTGACTACAGAGTGATTCATAATTGTATACATTGAAAAAATCAATGTGCTGAACACGAATATAACATTATTATTATTATTATTATTATTATTATTATTATTATTATTATTATTATTATTATATTGTCGCGACGCCCATGTACAGCCTACCAGATAATTATTATACCTTTAATACCGTGTGTAATATTGCTATGAATTTGTCGTAATGACCAATCGGAACCGAAGGTGCAACATCCGCTGTCTTCAAGCTTCCACCACAGTCTCTTCTTCAGAAAGTCGTTAAAAATGTTATCGCTTCCCTTGGCCGCACATGCGCAAACTCTCACATACCTGTAATCTTTCCCAACCGTCATTCCTACTTCTTAACCAACTATCTTACAATACTTTCCTCACATTGTCATCTCCCTATGTGTCAACTATTTTATGAATTGTTAAAATTTTTTAAAATGCGCTGCTTTTTCTGGCGATAGTCATGGTTCAAAGCTATTGGCAAGAAATGGCAGTCAATTAAACTTCCACTTTTATTGGTATAAAGCTAGGCGGTTTCAATACATAAGTCATCGATATATATATATATCACAATCGTGTGTTTACGTATGATTCTCCAGCTATATTCATGAACTCATTTGACTGGCTATTGCATAGAATGAGTTCAAGAATGAGATACCAAAATTTATCCAAGAGTTGTCAAAACCAGAATCAAGTCAATACAATTCCGCACACGACTTGGATAATTCCTAAAGTAGCATCTTCAGCTTGAGGGAAACCTTCCACTTTGCTGAACCGAATCGAAGGGAATATCTGTTAGCAATGTATTTAAATGGGAACTAGCAGGAGAAGCATCCAATCTAATCAAAGGGAGTTCTTGGGCAAGAGCATTTGTTCTGCTGCCGGAATAAACTTTTGTTTCTATACAGTAAGTTTTCGAGGTAAAAACATTTGACAGTGCAATCTAATAACTGCACAATAAATTGCTTATTGGAAAAGGACTGCAACATTGCTCATTGAAATATAAAAGTTAAAAATATGAACGAAGAAAAATTCATAGCTCTACTTCAGAATTATCCACAACCATAAGATAAGTATAACAATTATTACCGCAATAATCACACCAGGGTGCGAAATTCACTGCGCTTATATCTTGATAAAAATTTCAGAACCCAGTATTTCCTTCTCTTTTAGCAGTCATTTCTTTTTTCTTTCTACGTTTCTTGCCATAAACGAGCTAGTTCTATTAAACGATGCATTTTCTAACGCTTCACTTCCGTTGTTTCTTTCGGTTCGGTAATGCTGACTGGAAGTGGGCCCTAAGCAAGACATCTACAGAATTAACATAAAACAAATATGGACGCCGTATAAGTTAGATGTAAGCCATTATATACTGTATTATAACTTTTTTAATTCAGCGTTATGCTAGTATTTTCTCATTAATAAATGTGCATAAACTTTAAATCTTATTTTACACAGAAGAAATTTCAGAAAAACATGTTTAAAAATGAATAAATATGTGAAGTTCTTCCTAAGTAAATATCAGCTTTAGGTAAACACAAATAGGGCTCTTAGGCAAGTTTATGTAGGTGAATTATCCATTTCCTGCATGTAAATATGCATTTTCTACAAAGGAAATACAAAAAAAAAAAAACCTTAAAATTAATAAATATGTGAAACATGTAAACATCTTAGCTAAATACCAGCCTTAGGGCAAACAAACCTGAGCTCTTATGTTAGATTTTGTGATGTGTGTATGTGTGTATTATTTATTTCCTATCAGTAAATGTGTATAAATATTACAAATTTTATTTTCTGCAGCGAAAATATAAAATAGTCTGTTGAGCTTTAGGCAAATATAACCAGAACTCTAATGCAAGATTTGTGTGTGTGTGTGTGTGGTGTGTGTTTGTTTATGTATATAATTTGTTAATGTATGCATATATATATATATACACACAAATAGAACCATTTGGAAGTATTAAAATCTTTGTACTAAAGAAACTTCAGTTTAATCAACCGTATCTGTTTCAATATTCCAGCTTTAAATATATCCCAGACATACTATTAAAATAATGTTAATGTTATTTCAGTGGATGCATTATTAGAAGCTATTAGGTATGCATGATTATTCTAATTAATTTTTCCCTCATTATTTTATCCTTAAGATTTCTAAATGCTGTAGTATCAGTAGCACATTAACCGGATTTACATCCAGAACGCAACACAAACATCCCATTCTTATAATGTGCTATAATTTTAAATATGTAAGCTGGATTTAAAAAAATCGAAGAGCTATATGAATTTCTCCGAATTACCATTTAATTCATTAGTTCGCATGTTATTACCCAGCATATGTTAGCATACTACATATCATAAATGGCACCATTTTGTTCAGTATAGACACTTGCATTAAGCTCTGCTATTTCAGATGGTCTTGCTCCAAGTATCCTGTGCGAAAGTGTAAATTCTGCTAAATAATACGTAAAAGACTATCGTATAATATGACCATAAACCTATTGCCTAGCTTTTCATGCTATATACAGCGAAATGAGCAGTTCAGTGTTAAGAACTTAATGGTGGTTTAAAGCTTACGATTTCTATTGTTGAGATGACAAACCAAGACCGACTATATATGCCAGACCCAAATGTAGGTATCGATAGTAGACAAAATGATGGAAAATATGGTCCGTGCTATTAATACACAGGTTTGTTGCAGTTTACCTGGTTTATTACAGTGGTTTTTGCTGTAAGTAAATCAACAGTAGTTTTATTACTTTTAGTTTTTTATTACTTTAATATTGAATTAGTAAAATCACACCAGGAACTTCAGTAATAGAAAGTGTTTAGTACAACATGGGTTGCGCTTTTATTTTTTAATTATATGGCAGTGCACCCCATAATATGACACTTACACTTTCTTAAATAGCAGTCATTAAAGGAGGAGCAGACAAACAGTTTACACCATATACCTTTTGCAGTTAATGATGAAACTGTAGTGTGTAGTATGTATTATACATTTAGTAGCAAAATTTCTAGTTGAGCGGGACATTTTCCGTTTGTAATTTTCCCTAATCTAGCACCGTATGTGATAGTGAAAGTTAGCAATGAAAGGAAAAATGCAGACGAACATAGGAAGAGGGTTTTGTAGCGAGATGACAGTTTTAATGAATGGTGTGAGCAGGATGTATGCTTGACTCCTTTGCAAGTGAGGTTAAAACAAGACAGACACACCTATTTATGGACTATTGCCAAGGAAAACTATGACCTTTTCATTATAATAGACGATGCTGTGACGTCTATGTTGATTAGTTTAAAGACATCCAGTAATTTGGAAGTTAGTGCATTTTATAAAGATTTTTGTGTACCCGTGGAGAAATTTATAATAGTATTTTATATTTCGTACATATTTTTTTCATATATATATTTCTCATATATACTGTTTGTAAACAATTTCAGAAAATTTTTCTAATGATAAATAATGTCATCTTGCAAACGTAATAATGCGTAAAAGTTGCGCATTTGTTATTGGCAGTAGTAGGGCGACTTTGGCCGCCATTTATTTATTTTTCCCATATTGGGGTCTAGTAAATGTAGTAGGTCTTATACAAATCCACCCCTCCAAACGCACAAGGTAATAAGCTACGCTAGACATGCACGATGGTAAATTTCACTGATACAAAAGAAATTGGTTTGCTTCCGAAATCTCTTTCATATTCAACAAACAGACTCTTTTAATAGCTTCTTATTATTTCTACGAACGAATTACCGACTCCTTTGCAGCGTTTTCCCCGATGGCGTTCTCGCCACGAATATGCTAAAGCAAACACGAGCATTTTCTCATGTATACATTTTGCCCTTTTTTTTTTTTTTTTTTAACTCTTCTGTTTTTAAATGAAAATTTCTCGTTAACCGTAGCTGTGCTTTGCTGCATACGAAACGGTTTCAGGCAAAAATGTACACAGATTTTAATATTCCTTTACAACAGTTTGTTTTGCTCCAGTTATATAACAGCAAAGCAAGCATACAAATAGATGTTGTGTTGAACAGCTGTCCTTTTACAATTAAAACACGTTTTCTTGCTACTTTTATTCTTGAGGAATGCCACATGCTCTTCTTAAGCATCTAAGCTTGCATGCCATTTGGATTATCTTAAGAAATTGGTACACATAACTCAATACCAAATTGACAGCTGACAGGGACATGTAATGCAAGCTAACGAAAGTTTGTCATCAACAAAAGGTATATACATGGCGATGACGACACATTCCTCCTCTTTATAAATAGTTTACAAAACATGCGTACCTGACCTAGTGGGGTGGCTCAGGCGGTAACGCTCGGGAGGTTCCGGGCTCAATCCCCTTGGATTTTGTTCATGATGTCCCCTGGTTGCTTAGACGAATGCTAGAAGGTGAATCATTCCTTACCACGAAATTTTCGCTGTCATGTTTTACATCGTTGTGTTTGTTACAAGGACAAAAGTGCTAGGGCGAGGTGGGCTGGTGCGGTATGGCGGTGATTTGCGCTTTGTAAGATTCTGCCCCGGCGTGTGGTATGGAGGCCTCTAACCTCCTTGGATGGAGAAATCTGCTGGCGTTGGGGTCTAGGAACAATGCTAGAGACCCCGTTTAAATCTGCGTCTAACCGCCTGTTCGCGCTATCCTCATCCCTTCCTGCCGCAGATCGTAGGCGATATCGACATGCCGCTGAGTAGGGTTAAAGTACCCAAAAGTCGTTCTCCGTCCCTAAAAATTGTTAAGTTATAAAATACAACAGAAAGTTTTTACTTGCAAACTTTTTTTTTAATGATTTATGAAGAGGATGTAACAAGTGTATGACAATTGTGGGAGGCACACGTCATTTGTTTTAATGCTCACCTACGCCAGCTGACCAGTACATCACTCCGTTACTCACAAGGAAAACCATCGGTTTTGAGCCAAGAAAACCGCAATTACTTGTCTCTGAACATTCGTTTTTTCTGTAAAACGCTACCGTTGACCAATAGTTTTATTTGAAGACAAATGCCACTTTTGGGCAATCTCGACTGGCACAGCAAAAGATGCGCAAAGGGTCTAAAAGAAGCCCTCTAGTGAACAATTGCGGAGTTTTACAAAAAAAACGAAACACCATTGAATTCAGAGGTAAGTAAATGGAATGGCAGCGAATAGAAGAAGCGATGAAACACTCACCTCTCATCCCTCATAATTTCCCAAATTATTTTCACATGGGAACCAATTATTTTTAGTTAAAAGGTTCTACGGACTACCCTTTAACTTCCTCGTTCCAAAACAAATTTACTCTGTGTTTTAAGCTGTATATATATATATATATATATATATATATATATATATATATATATATATATCCTATAGCTTTAAAACAACATTTTAATTACAATTCCCTTTAGTTTATATTACGAGTAATAACAGTTAATACATATTTTTAATAATTAAAGGATATAAAGACTATTTTGAAATAATGTAGGTCTAGAGGGTATGTTTTTAAAGTAGAATTTGTTCCTCTGAAATAAATATTTGATACATTAACGAGATTAATGAGCTCGCCGATATTTGCAGTATGTTCAACTTTTGTATGAATGTTGGTGAGATTAAGTGTAAAGATATGTGCATGCTGCAAAGAATTTCCAATCTAAATAAACAGCAAACAGCCTTTTGGAATGAAAATTAACTACGCAGTGCAGATGCTATCTCTGTGTGATTCTCAGCTGCACAGTGTGATCCAGCTTTCTTTAAATTTCACTCTTCCCCGTCTTCCTCGGACCAATGCTTAATTTTACTAAATACGTACATCTAGATTCTATGGCAAACCTCGAGGATCTTGAAACATTTGTAGTTGTATATTTAATTACTATAATAATTCTACAAACAGGTGTGTTAATAATACTGTTATTTAGTTTCAGAGCATATATTTAAAGTACAGCACAAGCCTTCCCCCTAGAACTGAGATTACAGTTATAAAGCTTTTTTTAATGGTGTTTAACGTCCGTTTTAAATACTGAGGCTCCACAGGCGTGGACACTGATGATATGAGATGAAATGATATATTGGAAATGATTTTTTAAGGAAGGAAACGTTCCAGATCTAGGTTTAGGGCTACTCCCCGGCATTTGCCATTTATGAGGACTGAGGAAAACCTGGAAATTTCCCTCAATCAGGGAGGACGTTCCTGGCGGGATTCGAACCCCAGACTTCCCGCTCACGAGTCAGCGCCTTAACGACCTTGGCCAACTGCGAGGGTTCAGTTATAAAGTTGCTTATTTATTTACCTTGATAACCGGGAGGAATGAGATGTACCAGAGCTCGTTCAGGGAAACAACATTGCCACGTCTCTGCAATCACTTTCAGTGCATGTTTAGTGCTAACAGAGATAGGGTGTGGAAGTCAGGTTTAATTGAGGCATTTGATATATTCTTCATAACATGAGGCATTGTTTTTGTTCAATTTTTTATGTATGAAAGAAACAATAACAACAGTCGAGAATTTTCAGATAACTTGTAGTTTTAGAGGAAATCGATACAATATACACTAGGAACTCGGTGGTAGAGAAGATTATTAAGGTTTGTTTGCTTTTTTTTTTTTATAATAGTGTTTAACGCCGAATTTTTACTTCTCAGGCACCACAGGCGTTGGACACTGATGATACATGAAATGAAATGATATATTGCGAAAGGATTTTTTTTTTGAAAATCGGGAAACGTTCCAGGCCTAAGTTTAGGGTACCACCCCGGCATTTGTCATTTATGAGAACTGAAGAAAACCTGGAAAAAACCTCAGTCAGGGAGGACGGTCCTGGCGGGATTTGAACTCCACACCTCCCGCTCACGAGCCCGCGCCTTAACGACCTCGGCCACCCATGGCGGTATTGTGCCACACTGTACCTGCTATATGCCTTTTACACAATTTCAACACAATTTTAGATTACTTGTATTTTAAACGTAGGTTTGAAAACAAAAATTAAAAATTTATTAAATCTGCTTTTGCGAGTTCTGTTTATTTTACGATAGTCGTATTTTCCACACATTTATTGGATATTTCAAGTATTTCCTCCTTTTGCGGTTTGTTTACAAATGTCGGCGATTCTGTACAATAAACGATCTGCAGGCACAGCAAACTGTGATCGTTGGAATGGAAATATTTTAAATTTTCCTGATTTACCTAAATGTGAATGTTCAGATATGAACGAAAGTTTTCCTTATCAACCGAATGTGTTACAAGAATCATATTTTACTGTGGAAATGTTCATATTCTAGTAGTTTAACACCTTCACTATTTTCAGAAGCGAAAAGCTGATGATAAACGTTATAAGAACCAACCTGAAGCCCAGTGGTACTTTCCCTTGAGATTATATCATGCACCATCAGAGTACGATCTCATCTCGCAAATCAGGGGCAAAGAGAGTCAATCTCTCACATAATTATTACAAGCTCACACTTCATGGCCGACAACAAGAACCAGCTGGCGTGCCTTCTGTATATGCAATGAACTAATGACATCTTGTAACCTTCCGGTAAGTTGGAGAACAGCTGTTCCAGGAAAGGATGGATTTAATTTCAGCACTTGATTCTGCCATAAATGGAAAAACCTTGAAATTCCATAGCGTGTCACGTTGTCGACATATGTTCTGTAGGCAGGAAACACGAAAGGAAAATGAGAAATGAAGCAAATTTAAAGTGTATTTGTGCCATCCTGGAAGCTGCCATATTTAATGAAACTCCGTCAGAAGCGTCTATTTCAGTCATGTTATAGATACAGTTCACTATTCTTAAAAATCTATCATTGACAATTCTGGAATAATAAAAGTTTTGCATTAATAGTTTTTAACTTGGAAATTATGTTTTAATTAGGTAAAATAGAAAGCCAAATTTAAGGTTAGTGATCAATGAAATTTGGATCTCCTAGAGTTTCCAATAAAAAGAGTGAACATTTTATCACGTAAGAAACCACTACTAATTTTGAACTTTTTTCCTTGAAAAGGATTTCATTATTATTATTATTATTATTATTGTTAACATCATCATTTTAAATAATTGAATACATTACAAAATTTGACACGGTGATAAAATATTTTAGAATGATAGAAAAATCAAAATTTAATATGTTCCTTGAATATGCATTACAACTGGCATGTCTTTTATAATTCTGGATACCCATTTTATATTTTGGAATTTATTTATTTATTTAGCTTTTTAAACATAACTTACATTTTCTATAAATCATCGTGTAAAAATTACGAACACTTAATAAAAGGAATGTTTTTTCTTTAGTAATATATTCGTGCCGAAAATTTCAAGTAAATTGGTTGTTATAGCAATTTAAATCAGTGCAAACTTTTAAAAGTTGACAATGTCAGAACACAAGGATTGAAATAGTACATACTTGTACCGTGACCTGCAGTGGTAACTTATACTCCCCTTGCCCTGCTGTTCAGTGCTCTCTTTACAAAATCCCAGCGTCTTTCTTGCAGTCTTGTGTTTTTTGCTTACTAGTGACGTTTCTTCCTTGTTTGATAGTCCTGATCAACTTAGTGTACTTCACATAGGCATACCTAATCCCATTTGCACTTAAACTGGTTTCACATTCGCTGATAACTAAAGTGTCAGCAATGTTTACTTTCTTCTATGAAACAGAGCTTTCTTTTGAGCACTTGCTCCAAATGACACTATGAACTATTCTGTGTTTTGCTTTTTGTGCACTTCATAAAAGTCTTTGCTGGCCACCCTTGTATACACAGGTGTTATTTTAGCCACAAAAGAAGGTGGTAATGTATTTGTCAATGTGGTCTGTCATGTTTTGGAGGTTTCATAACATTATAATCCATATATATCATGCTCTGGAAAATATTTTTCCATACAAAGTGCCCACTTTTACATTTTCCTGCATCTCACTAAATACAGACAGCTTTTTTCACAACGGCTGATGTACTTTTAGAGCTTTCTGTATATAGAGCACAATCTCTTCGTTGCTAGGTGGATATTGTTTTTTCCATTTCTTATATATAAAGTTTTAGTTGTCATTACCTTTTTTTGAAGGCAGTTTTTTGGGCAATTTTCTCTCTAGTTATGTTTACACGCACTAAAATAAATACATTTAAAATACAAAGAAGCATTTATCTATAAAATATTTACGCAAAACCGACACCAACAAACAGCTATGTCTTGTAACCTAAAAGTTAACCTACAATACACAATGGAAAAATTAAATAAATTTGCATGTCACACCAAAATAAAATGTGATATCTGCAATGTAAATAAACACAATTAGAACTTTAACCAAAAACCACATGGGAATATATCGCAAGTTCTTTGCTTACAAAGCAAAACACAGGAAAGCTAGTATCAGTGCAGGGGATTACTAAATTATCCCCGGCTTGTTAGCAGGTTTGCCATACGCATTTCTTTTCAAATATTTGCGGAAATGTGAATATACAATCAAAGCTGGCACGTTATGCACGGGGGAATGCACCAGATATTTCACTGACCAGCAGAGGGCATTTTAATGGCCGGAGAGATTTAAAAAAAATAAAGGTTGAAACTTTAAACTATTTTATAGGTTAGAAATTAAAAAAGGATTTCTGGTAATTTTCACCATATCCTCACCTAAATGTCAAAAGAATATTTAGATATTATTGCATTGTTTTCAACAATGTCGACATTGGAAAAGCAAAACATGATGTATTGTCACTATGAGAACTCCATACCAAGGCAGAGATCTATAGAGGTTTTTGTAGTTGGTCCTTCTTTAATCTGATCTTAGCCCCTCCCCCTTTTTTTTTGGCCACACACACAAACCGGATCAAAGTATTCACAACGGAATATTTGTATTTAACCTGCTCTAAATTTGCGCCAAGTAACTTATTCTGCAGATTAAATTTAGAACAAAAGGTGGCCAAGAAGTTCTTGAAATCTCTGTACACTCGTTGTAGCTGAAAATAGCTGTGGAAGAATCTGACAGCCAAACTATGCACTTCCCCTTTCACTCCAAGCTATTCATAACTTCAATAGTTAAGTGGCTCCTGCGTCAATGCCAGAGATGTTCGGTCGAACGTTGATTGGGGTCAAATCGCAGGGCGTCTCAGTGATACACGGAATTCAAACAATGACCGGTCTCCTCGATATATGGCACATACCAAACTGACGACCATTCCATAAGTTATCGTTTCACCTTTAAAATGGGTAACAAAAAGCAACCAACATTTTTGAGGGAATAATTGCAACATTTTCCAGTCCATAGTTCAACACTTTTGTATGTGCATGCCTGAATCTCACGGAAGTTCAAAGGCGACTTCCATTTTCTGTTAAGATTGCCCAAATAAACACAACACAAGATACTGCTCTAAACATATGTACTATATGTAGGGGCATTAAAGTTAATAATGCGCTGAAAATTAAAAATCTAACTCAGTGCCATTATCTCTAGTTTAGGTCTGTCAAGAATAGAAGCTGAGCAGTAGGGATAGGAGCAGGGGGTCCCTGCTTGTGATCACGAGAATACCAAATTCCGTGGGTGCACTGGTTGTCATGAAAGCAGGGTCAGTCGATCTATGCTACTATCTGAACTTATGTCAGAAAGTACTTTACCGCAGTTGAATAATCAGAACAGAACTGCACAATGCACACATATAACGAATTCAAATGTAGTTGTAGTTGTTAGCACGACGTGACACGGAAATACACGAAGCGCATTCCCTACTCCTCCGCCGTCCTATGCTAAATAGGAGGAGCAAACACTAGTGAGCAAGATTGGCTTGTATCTGGCCCATTCGAGACCTCGGTTCTAGAGTATATGTTGTAAACCTATTTTAAAATATTATTAGAAGATATATTTGACAAAAATAATTCCGCTCAAAGGGGATGGTCCATGAACCACAAAGTTTATGAGAAAGTGCACACAATTCTACTTTAAAACAGAATTCTTACAAACAGAAGTTCAAAGAAAGTAAAAATATACCGAAGATCAAATGAGTATAACAGAAATATATTTGTGGAAATACTTGTGTTCATTTCGTTTTATCACTGCCTACCTTACAAAATGGACTGAAACAGCACTAAGGGTGGTAGCATTTTGTATACCTATATTATTTATATTTATTCTATAAGTGTTTAACATTTCCTCTTGGGAAATAATTAGGAAATTTCTTCTTCCATATCCCATATCATTTTATATAATTCCAATTTTGAAATGTCCTATAAAAGCATTGATAGTACGCACACAGAGATCCAAGCTGTGGCTTATAAAACCAAAATGATATCACTTATATAGAGGCATTTGAGTTGATGAATCCGGAAAATAGTTAGAGAGGAATAACTGCAAATACAAACTCGTTTTAAATATAATAATTAATTGAAGACCGCAGGCAAAATCACTCTAAATCATATTTTTAAAAAAGGAGATATCGTGCCAATAGGGATGTACGTAATAAAGTTTATTGCACACGAATAAAATGCAAGTGTAAATAGTTTTAGTCACATAAATTGCGATATAGAAAACGGTTGTGCCAAGGGCATTATATCTTATCAAAAATATTCTAATCTCTGCTGCAGTGAAATAACATCCTATATTTATCTCATCAACGATAGATTTTTTTGTCTTTGTTGAAATAATTGTTATGAATAAGTGAAGATCAATGTAGTCCTATTGAAAGAGATAAAAAGTCTATAATAGGTAAAATGATACTGCAAATAAGAGCCCTTAAAAGTTACAAAGCGTATCAATGAATGTTCAGCAACTGCAAAGATTGACTATAGAAGAAAGGCACAATATGAAATCCGACCTATTAAGGAGATTAAGTTTACTTTTCAAAATGCTCATACCTTCCAATGTCACAGAATGCAACCCTTCGTTTCTGTCAGCGCTGACCATGTAGGCACATTCGCCTTTCTTCCCTAGCTACTGAGCATCTTCGTTGTAGTGGGACTTGCTGCTCATAGGAAACAATTGCCCTATCTGTTGAGACATTTATCAGACTGTGAAACGAGACGCTGAATGTCTCTGTGAAAGAAGTTCCTGCGTTGCTGTTGAACTGTGTCCTGCATATCTTGGCGTGACCCGTTCGCCCTAGAGGGAGTTTTTCAATGTAAGAATTCACACAGAGAGACGTCATAACTGTAAGACGAGTGTGTGAGGACTTTCTGCCTAAAGAACTTCAGTTTGGAGTGAACGACACTGGCAGTGCAAAACGACACATCCGAGAATAGTCTTGGGCGTTTTGACTTTATCGTCCGAGAAGGTTTCTGAACAGCGCACAGCGTTATAAGTTGCTCTTTTTTATTTTTCTTCTATTTTTTTCCCAGGAACTCCTAGGGGGCATGTTGGTAGGAATAAAAGGTCATAATTACCCTTCATTTATCTATTGGACGGCGCCTACACAAATGGTGTTTGTCACGCGTGACTCACTCATGAAGATTCACTATTGACTTAGTTGTCTTCATTTCATACCTTAAGACAAAATCAACGAAACATTTTTACATCTCCTTCAGCACAGTTTTTAAATGGCTAAACTCATAATTGAGCACTGCAAAGATTCGCTTACATGATGAACGCAATACACTTGGAGTGCATGATGTCAAAATAACGTTACTCTTAAGTTACAAGCTGCCTTTAGTATGACATGCAAAAACAGGCTTCCCTATTTTATTTACAAGAATCAGGAATAGATAAAAACTATTTGCCTATGTATCGATGTTCTATAAGTCAATATTTCCCGCTGAGTAATGTTCGATACTGTTGCTCCAGAGCGTTGCAAGTTTGCCAGCTAATTGCATCCTAACAAGATGCAAACATTGCCCACCTGTAAACTTCACCATCAGAAGATACTGCAGCAATCGACTGTGCACAGTTTCCCATTCGCTTTAGAGGGACGTTGATTTATGCAACGCAAAGAAAAGTGTTAAGGAGAGAGACAGAAAGTTAGGTACGGTACTATCATCTCCGGCAACACCAAAGTATTTGCTTAACACACTATTTGAGTGACTGGCACATGTACTGGGAAAAGTCAGTTGTCATGTGCTGGTAGCAGGCAGCAGCTAGTTTGAAGGCGACTTTGTGAGCGAATAGTTGTGTGGTTATCGGTGTTTTCATAACTATTATAAATTGTGTGTTAAAAGTGTTCCTTTTTAATTGTGACATTAAATAAATACAGTCTTGAAAACGGGTTTTTATGTGCGATAATATATGAAAACGCATTCTTCTAGAGAAGTTGTAAGGCGATTTGCAAAAAGTATTCTCACAACCGGGTTCCAGATAAAGAAACTGTTCTTAATCTTACGAGAAACTGACAAGAAACATGTTCCGAACCTCCATTTTCTTACGGAAGATGAGTTAGATGAAATACAGAAGTTTCCTACACAGATGCCGGCAATGTATTGCCCCTGAGGGACATCATTGTGTGCACAAGTTGGTGATTACTATTATCAGATTTTAATACAGTATTATTATAATTTTAATACTTTATGCATGACGATTCTATCTCCCTGTGTCCTGTTTCGTCGGCTGCAATTGCTCCTCGACAGTTGTTAACAAAATTAGGTGGTTTTTGACTGTACTGGGCATGGAAAGTCTTCTTATGAGAAAGTTGGCACAAGCAATGGATCAAACATGCCTTAAAATTATTGGTAAACTTTTTATACAAATTATTTGAACAGTTAATTACAAATTGTAGTTTGCACAATAATAGCATGAACCTTTGTCAATGACCCTTTGGTTACTTTTACTTTTCTTAAAGTTACTTTTTTCTTAGATAACCATAATGAAGAGTGGAAAACTCGATGGCGATTATGTGCTCGTTTCAAATACACCGGCAATTTTATGAAACACGCCTCCCGTGCACGCTCACAACAAAGTGTGTTATCTTAGCACCGTTTGCTCCAACAAACAAAACAACTGCTCTCAAGCTTCCGGCTAAGTCCGAAATCTTATAGCAGCCCAAGCTTTCTGTGCAAAGTGTACACCTCTACCTGGACGGAAGCCCAAGAGCAGCTTACCTATTTCTTGTTGCCAGGAAAACTTCCAGTTCCATTTCACTCATTCCCTTTTCCCTTCCAGCTACCTGGAAATTCCCCCTTCCTTGAGATTTTAACGCCCATGTCGGCTACATAAATCTTTGGGAAGATAAATGAAATTTATAAATCACGATGCAGTTGAGATTAGATCCTGCCTAGTATTTCTTTTATGAGTAGCACTCGTAAAACTCCTTTAAAAAACTACCCATTACTTCAAAACAGTGGACACAATTTCGTGTTTCCCTATCCTTTCTTTCTACTGCTCTCAAAAAGAAAGAACACAGTTGCTATATACTCGAAATAAATAAATAAGGCAACATCAAAAGCAACTTTTTAATAAATTACATTATATAAAGTACAAAAGCTAAATAATACTAAGCAAATAAACTGATCTTGATTTTAAATACAGACACACCATCTGATATTTTTATTAAAATACAGTTATAAAACGTTGCAAATAACCTGCAATTGAAATTTTCAGAAAGTATGGTGACTGCAGCTGAAATGACGTGCTGTATAGACTAAGCTTTTTATCTCCAATATCAGTAAAATACATAAAAACTATATTCTGTTATTTCTTTATGTGCTTAATTTTCCTCGATCATTTTGCTTTGGCTTTAGCATTTTTATTACAATTACAACTAAGCATTTGCATTTGGGTTTCCTTCTGTAATTTGTACTAGTAGCGGGACCGAACCAACTTCTAAATCTAAGGACAACCTTTAAATTCCCTTATAATTCTCATTCCACTATGCAATCGAAAATTAAATTGGTCTTGTCACCTACCAAATGAAATCGTATCGGTAGTTCAGATCAAACAGCTTACATTTTTTGTTTCTTTCGTTATTTATTAGTAGTAAATATTGATTTATATTGTATGCACCATCATAGAAGAAGCTGGAAGTGGCAACCCTCTGCTGCGAAATACACCTGAATGCTTTTGAAAAGATTTTGAGGCATTAGCTGCAATTAATGCAGACACAGCAGTAAATTTATATGGATGAAAATGCAGTAGCTGAGTAGCTTTATACGCACCGTTTTTGGCCTTGACTTCCTGCCTTGTGTTCGAACTATGTTCACCAATCTGAAAATTGCATTTATCGATGGACCTAATTTACCATGAACTTTTTTTCTACAGTATTTCTGCGATTTCTTTAGCACATTGTGTTAAAAATAAATATTTGTTGTTCTACCGTTTATTTCATTCTCTGCGTATTCCGCAACAATACAAACGTACGGAAGAAATTCCAACACTCACTTTACAGAAATGTAACTGAAACAGTCGACGTAATAAACACGACTGAGTATGCTCAATTGCCTGCATCAGCGGAACTTAACTCACGCGTCCACTGAAGGCCAACTGGCTTCCACTAGTGCATATACAAGCTCCGATTGCGTAGCAAAATGAAGGCAATATATATATATATATATATATATATATATATACTTATGCATGCACATAGCACTTACATACAAAAATTATGAAAAAAGAAATAAAATGACTTATGTACAATTAATTAATTACAGAAATACTTTTGAAACAATTTATTTCGGGGAGTAGAGGCAAACAAAATGACCGTTTGTCTGTTACAAATTGGATTTAAGGAAACATGGTATCCCTAAATGCAATATGAACATTAATAAAAATTAGCTAATGAGATAGTATTTGAAGAGTTAATTATATCTTTTCAAATCAACTGCCACTTGTCTAGCTGCTCACTGCAATAGTCATTTCTTAAAGTGATGGACCATCTTTAGGTGGGTATTGATTTTTATGAAGTACTGAAATCGGCAGTTTACATTCCTTAGGGGAAAAAAAACCATGAACATACCTCGGAAGCCCATGTAAATGCGTACTTTTATTAAAAGCGCATATTACTGAATAAATTGAAAATCTTTGTCGCACGGGCCACTAGGGGTTGGAATATGCCAAATTAATTTTGCATATTTTGCATATATTGAAGGTTTTAGACCAATAATGCATAAAAAAAGCATATTTCCGTACTTCCATCAGCCTTTTTTATTATGTTCCTCGCTATCATAGCTGTGATGGTTTTTACTTTTTTTTTTTTTTTAAATCCATGCACATTACAAACTACATTTTTCCTCTGCGCTCAGCATTGGTAAAAAAGAAAAAGAAAAAGAAAAAAAAATTGTATGCAAGCAGCAGGCTTCCAAGCTTTTAGACATGTGTACTATCAGCTTATATATTTCTCCTTTACCCGCAAAGTCGTTCCTTAGAAGAATGCGCAATTTGTTTCGCTAAAAAATAAAACACGAAATAAACTGTATGAATATAATGCATGACAGTAATTTTTATGCAGTATTTCAGCTATTACAGAAGTAAGTACTTTAAAGAACACTACCTATCAACAATTATAGCATTAATTTTGCTTTTTATTTTTCAAATAAAAATATTTAATCTAAACCATTACTCCGGGGAATCAAATAATAATTGAAGCAAATACATAAATGGGGCCTTAGCTATGCGCACTGGAATTTGAAGCTGTATATTCGGTCCCCCTTTCCTCATTTGTATTTTAAATAGTTTGTATCCTTTAAAAGACACATTTATGAGCTAAATTCAAATGTGTCCATACATTTACCGTCTTTTGTTTTCATTCACGCAAATTGAAACAAAAGTCGGAATCGTTTGACTACACTAGATTTTGTAAATGTTAATTGTCCCATTTTGTTTAAACTTTTCTAGTTTCTCTCAATTTTTTGATTACGATAAATCAACAGAAGAAACCTTTTGTTTGACCTTAAGTGTCCATGGTTGAAGCCTAGAATGTTTTCACCTTTCCTCCTTCCTTCATGAAAAATGTAAGGTGGGTAATTATTTTATTGTATGTATATATATGTGACACGATTAAAATTAGATTAATACTGAACACTAAAACACTACTAAAAACACGATATTTCGTGTCCTGCGCCGGCTATTGTTCGCGACGAGAGACTGATTGTTAAATCTCTACAGAAGTTGTTTATATTACTATCAAACATGTGTGCGTGTGTTTAAAAGCATAACTTTTTGTTTGGATTCAATTTTTCCCATCAGAAACCTTAAACAAATCAAAACGTTTGATAAAAGTGTGAATCCAGTCAATTCACTTGCCAAGTGGTACGTTAGGGAAGACCATTACGCAAGAATGTTTGTGCTTATGATAATTTATAAACTTTTAAACCGCATATCTTTCGATGATTATTAGATTACAACTGCAAGAGTTTCCTGGGCCTAGTCATAATACTGACCGCTATAATATCCAATAAAAAAAAAGGTCCAGATTGATCCTCTGCTATCTTTTTTTTCTTAAAGAAGAAATAGGAAACTCCAGAAATCAATTCATGACGTGCAAATTATCCACTAAGTTAAATTTGTTTGGATTTTTTTTTGATTGATTTATTTATGGACTCTCTTTAACAGCTCAGGTCATCAGCGTCCCATTCAACTCAGGGCGTGAAACGGTCGACAAATTTTGCTCAGAGGCCTCTCTTTCAGGCTTGAGGTTCTTTTTCGTGCCGTAAATGTACGACACAGGACCCACGACTTTATTACTTCCCTTCCGAAGGAAGTCATACTTAGGATTTTTACGCCCGAAAAATCTATCGGTCCTGGCCGGGTTCGAACCCGCGATCTTGGGTTTAGAAGGCAAGTATGGTAACCACTGCCCTACACCACCAGGACCGACAAATTTGTTTGGTATTAATGACATTTTATGGAATAATTTAATTATTTTACTAACTCTCTTAATTATCCTTTCTTTCACTCTGTGCAAGTTTTTAGACTTCAGCATGAAATCTGCTTAATTTGTGGAGCACTAAATAAATAAGAAAAACTAACTTTTCAACACTTAAGACTTCAATTCTAAAACAGGAAAACAGATTACTTGTTCATGTTTATTTATGTTGCACGACAATAAGATTATTATCACTCTCTATCATCAGAAATGAACACAATTACCACTTTGCTCACTTCGTTCACAGGATATGAAGGTGACAATGAAATCAGTGGGGTCACAGGCTGGTTCTGCTAGATCATGCCTGCAAATTCTCTTTAGAAACCTATAAATGGATGCACATGTCTATAAGAAAGACCACAACTAAACAGTTGATGAAAATAAAAACTACTTAGCAGCAGTAAAACGACTCGATAAAGGAAAATGACAGGTTTTAAACATTCACTCTCCTCTAATGACATAAACCCAATGACTATCAATACCCTTCAAGCATTTTAAACGCTGTCTGCCAAAATGGCAAACCTGTACTTCATGAATACTTAGGCAATGGAAGGGAGTGCTTTTTAAGCTGTGTGTAGAGTACCAGATACCATTAATCTACCTCAGTATTTCTCAAACTTTCCTTGTCTTAGGATATCTTTAAATATTTCGGACCCCTAAAATTTAACTGAAAGTTTAAAAGCCTATATTTGCATCCCATAAGTTGTTCATCACTGGCTAGCAAAACTTACAAATACAAACAAATAAATAAATGCACTTTTTTGTATATGTGCCTATTTATTGTAGTGTACCTTTATTGTGCTATACAACGCTACTACAATCAAAAAGTTATGTAAAACGCATCTAACATTGATATTAACAACTAACAATATATGACGTTCTTGAAAGAGGGAGATGACATATCGGCTTGGAGAAATTTGTATTCTGAGATCTGACCATATGATTTCCAAATGCAGCAGAGCATGGATGAGCATAGGCATCAATACTTTCATGGCCTTCTTTGATAGTCTGGGAGAGAAATATGTACTGTTGTCATAAAATCTTGTACTTATGAGTGTTCTGCCTGGTTCGCGTTTCCGGTTTACCTATTCAAAACTTCCTCCTGTAAAAATATCGGCTTTAATTGCAATAGTTTACTTCGTCTTAATAAATATGTATATAGTTTCGTTTTCGGTCACTTATTGTTGTGTCTGTATTGCAACATGTTTCAATAATCCTAGAGTGACATCCTTCTTTCATGTCGGTTAGCTCTTACTTTAGGAAGGAGCTGAAGAAATCTCCACAGTGTACTTATGGATGGAAGTTCTGGGGCGGTAAAGAATATTTTCAATACTTTTGACTTGTTATGGCTAGACCTTTATGCCAATGCTCCCAATGAGGGAGAAAGGAACGCGGTAAGGGAGACACCGGGTGGCTAGGATCTTCAGGGGTGACTGAGTTCCTAACATGCTTGCAAATAAAATACCCCAATGTCGGTGGAGCCCTCCCCCTGAGTTGTTAGAGCCTCTCAGAAGCGGAGATAGAACTCTTTTCAAAGCGCAAGTCACCGTTGCACCGCGCCAGCACATCTAGTCCTGGCACTTTCGACACTGTACCGAAACGGAATGAAATGATAAGAAATGAGAGTACAAAAAATTTGTGAAATGTAAATATCCATACCTACAATCACCTAAGTGACCAGGAAAATAAAGAAAACCGAAGGCGAGTCTTAACGTCAGCGTTGCTGAACAACAAATTTATGTACATAACATGCGCGAAATAATTTTAAAATTAAAACAAAGCATAGAACAGTACTCTATTAATTAACAAAGAGAAAAAAGTACAGTAGCAACTAGCAACAATACACTGAATATTTACAACATGATTAAAAAGTTTAAATGCAAATTTTAAACCACAAAAGCTCATATAGTGAAGTTTGAAATTTTGGTCCATTAAAAATATATATCAACTATTTGGCAAACAAATTACAAATATCAAATTTAAACAAAACCTTGCATTTTAAAAGAAACATCAGTTTTAAAAACTTTACCAAAAGTATCATGACCTAACTATTTACCCTAGTTGCGCACATTTCTTAACGGAACATTATAAAATGCACCTTAGGCCAAACTGGTAGTTAAATAAAGACGCTAAAATTGAAACCTTTACTCATACATAGTACCTGGGTCACTGGGAAGACAGCGAAGAAGACCCCAGCAATAATTTCTTATTATAAGGCAAAAAAGCACCCAATCCCTGAGCCTTTCTTGCTATGTTTTAACAGAAGAGAAGAAAAGGAATGTGTGGTGACTTCACAAGTTGCATAGCCAAAAACCCTCAAGTCTGTTGCCATGTGATGCGTTGCAACCAATTAGCAAGTAAGTTGAGAAATGAAAAGAAGGTGTAATAACGAAGAAAAATAATTTCTATACCAATAACGGAAAACAGGATAAGGGGAAGAACAGCAAAACATACTCAAGGGTAAACTGTTATTGTTACACTCTAATACCATTTGTTTTAACTGAAGTGAGCATTGTGGTCATATCCACTGGTTTTAGGTATAACTAATATACCTAAGGTTCGGTATAGGGTGAAAGTGTCGAGAAGAGAATTAACCAGTACTTATGTTGCTTTCGAACACAAGATGCGGCTAGTATAAAGAAATATACTATAGCGGCTGAAAATTCAGCATCGTCACATTATGCAAATGGAAATAGGTTATAAAGTGTAAACTTTAATAGTTTCATACTCCGCATATTTTAATGTGAATTTGACTAACAAAAATTAATTTCACAGTTCCCCGAGGTTATAATTTTTTTCTGCTTTGTCACTAAATTTTTCTATTTTAGAAATCTGCCCTGAGGCGTAAGCAAAAATTTACGTGATGCATTACCTCGCTGTGTCGTTTTTCTCCTGTTCACGGGTAAATTATATATATATATATATATATATATATATATATATATAAAATTTTTAAAAAAATATATATGCATATATTTAAACAGCAAGTGCAGAAAGCGCCAGCGGGTATTTCTACTTGCAAGCTTTCCCAAACAGCCCAAGAGCTAAGTTCATTTTCATGTAATGCGGTGCACCAGGCTATGAATAATGTGTCGCAATCCATTATGGAGGAGGTATGAGCAAGTTCGGAGGCTTAACAGCCTCTCATAAATAGCAGCCGTTGCAGCGTATGGTGGTTAACTTCCTCAATGCTGGACAAGCGTACCAGTATCTCCTGGTTTTCTGGAGTCCTTTTTAAGTCATAAATATTTCATTCTTTGCTCCGTCTTCCTGTCACTTGTATCTAATCAAATGGCTAACTCTTCCACATCATAATACTGTATCTGTTATGTTAGTGATTCGTTTGTTAGGCTTCTGCTCCATTTCCAATAAAAATTAAACGTAACGTACAAGCTAGATGCTGTGTATTGTAATGAAACCATTCACAATGAATTACGCAAACATAAAAATAAACGTAAAATTAGACGAACTTAGAAGCTTGCAAAGTCCAAGGTTTTACGTCTACGTCTAACATAACTTTAAGAAATGGGTCAGAACACAGCTGCTCTGTTTGTAGAGCTCTATGGTAGAGTTTATCCATACACGTAGAACATCAGCAAATGCTACTCTTGCTATTTGCTGCTGGAAAACGCCAAGTCCTGAGCCACGGCAGATGAGAGCCGAAGGTAGTTGATTTGGTTTATTTACGAACACTCTTTAACATCTCAGGTCATCAGCGTCCCATTAAAATCAGGGCGTGAAACAGCCTACAAATTTTGCTCAGAGGCCTCTTCTTTCAGGCTTGAGGTTTTTTTTCGTGCCGTAGATTACGACATGGGACCCACGGCTTTGCTTCCTTTCCGAAGGAAGTCATACTTACGAGCCGAAGGTAGTGAGTTCCACAGATAGCGCTTTCATAAGTTACAATTACATTTTTGTCATATGCTTACAAATAAGAATATTTGAAGCTATTTCAAGTTATGCTGCACTCCTATAGAATTTGCATCAGTTGCATTCTATTTTACAGAAATGCACCACTTGCTAAATATGAACAGAGGGTACATATATAAATAATGTAAATAACAACATTAAATAAAACACAAGTTAGTACACAAAGGCCTTTTGCGCGAGGTGGACTGCATTATATAAATTTCGAGAAATACGTGTGTAGATGTGTATGTAAAGGCTGTGCTTTTATTTTATTAATTTTATTTGTAGAGAACTACACTTATTAATCAAAATATGCCCTTCACAAAGAACTGAACTTTTCATTTTATATTCTATTCCACCATTGTCAACTGCAACAAATGTGGTAAATTTATTATTTTGACTTTGAAGTTGTAAATTAAAGCTTGGCCACCTTGGTCTAGTGATTAGTATTGCTGACTGCGGGCCTGGAGATCCGGGTTCGGTTCCCAGTACCTACTTAGGAATTTATCTGAGTTAGGCAGGTCTGGAACGGGGTCCACCCAGCCTCGAGGACAGTTGGGAAGCTGCCTGATGGAGAGGTGGCGATATTCGATCTAGTAAGCCGCGATAAAGCGATCGACGGGATGCGGTGTGCTGATCACATTCCCCCCCCCCCCTGCAATACTGCCCTCTACTAATAATTTCCTGTAGAGCAGGAGTCGTTGCGGTAAACTAAGGCCCATATGGGGCTGTATGGGTTATGAAGAAAAGTGAAAGCTTACCTGTAAAAACGCACTGAACTGCATTTTGCTTTGCAATGAATGAAGGCTACCTTTTGTTAATGAAAAAGGATTTCAATTCACCATTCAGATAGAGCCGTTGAGGACTTTAACTAATATAAAGAACAATGGATTCAACAGTGTCCTACAGGTTTGAGCAAGTAGTTTCAAAGTGTTGGTTTTGAATTTGCCCATCAACTAGAAGAACGTTTCCTCGTTAATCTCTTTGGTACATTAAAAGACGCAGAAGCTTGGACATTGCAAAGTTCTAAGTTAACATCTAATTGTAAGTTTACGTGATTCATTGAGAAAGGTTCCATTGCAATACTTAGCACCTAGCTTTTGTTTGTGTTACGTTTAATTTTCACTGTGAATAGGGCCTGCTCTTATTTCGCCCAACACGAGCACCAATTTTACGAAATCTCGATATACCACTGATCTCCCTTGACCAAATTCACACATCTCTGGTATTCCCATACTCGTTCCTTCTGAGAAAATATGTGGTCGGTTTAACGCGTCACAAATTAAAAGGTCAGCAGTATTAATAACCAAAACAACAACGGTTCTTCGGTCCTGGTGGCGTAGTGGTTATCATACTTGCCTCCTAAACCCAAGATCGCGGGTTCAAACCCGGCCAGGACCGATGGATTTTTCCGGGCGTAAAAATCCTAAGTATGGCTTCCTTCGGAAGGGAAGTAAAGCCGTGGGTCCCGTGTCGTACATTTACGGCACGAAAAAGAACCTCAAGCCTGAAGGAGAGGCCTCTGAGCAAAATTTGTCGGCCGTTTCACGCCCTGAGTTGAATGGGACGCTGATGACCTGAGCTGTTAAAGAGCGTCCATAAATCAATCAAAAAAAAAAAAAAAAACAACGATTCCCCGCAATTGTAAGTACCACAATGGACAGCATAGCAACACGTACGAATAAGATTAGAAAGCAAAAAAATGATGATGAATGCAAGCAAAGAAAACAAAATCAAATTCATATAAACGGAATGTGCAAAGGAAATGGAGAGGTTCCAAATTTTTCTATAAAAATTTAATTGGCTACTGCACAAATGGTGGCGAAGTGCAGCAACAGACAGCAAGGATCAGCTATCATTCATTATATCTTGGTTTTCTGCAAATTAAACCTTTTCAGGTAGTAAAAAGGTGTAGCGGGATAGTACCGTGGTTTCACGTTATGCGATCAATTGCTTCTGTGTTTTGAAGTTTACGATTTTCCTTAAAGTGTATATCTGTATTATAGATTTTATTTTTTCTTTATTCACTTCCTCAGGCTGGCCCTTACGATTCCAAATCCAATAATCCTTAATATTGTTTGAACGGACAACACTATATAAATTTTCTTGAGCTTCCGTTAGCTGCCAGACAGAGATTCCTCGAAAACCTAGAAGTTATTAGATCAGAGCTCTTCTGTGTTCAATGAGCGAATTTTATGATGGCGAATGAAAAGGAATGAATGTTATTTAACGCCAGTTTTTTCTACAGGGGCACCACAGGCGATGGACACTGATAATACATGAGATGAAATTACAGTTTGGGAACGGATTTATTTTTAAGGACGGAAACGTTCCGGGCCTAAGTTTCCCGAAATTTGCCATTTATGAGGACTGAGGAAAACCTGGAAAAAACCTCAGTCAGGGAGGATAGTCCAGCCGGGATTCGAACCCCAGACCTCCCGCTCACGAGTCTGCACCTTAACGACCTTGGCCACCGTGGCGGTAAATCTTATGATGCAAAGATTTACGTAATGTTTCCCCAAAAGGACAGAAACTGTCTACAGCTCCGACAGAGGTTCTTGTCCACAATGGTCATAAATAACTAAAATAGGGGAGGAGGACATGATAAAATTTCTTTTTAACAGGGCCAGAATATGTGGTTCGCTGCTGCGTTGAAAGTAAAAAGGCGCTTCCCACTTGTGTTCAAGACAGTTTATTTGAAAATATATAACAGTTCAGATCATTCGTATATCTTTCCTTGTTTCATATGGTTAGAAGCCCCTACCAATGTCATGATTAGATACTTTTCAATAATGTTTGGTGAAAAGGACAGCTGAAGTACGGTCTACGACTCAACGTGTCAACTTATAAACAACGGAAACATCTCCAATGATGATAGTTTGAAAGTAGATTTGTACAGGCAAATTTTGCCATCCATAACCCTAGTAGACGAAGTTTTAGACATTTTTCCTCCCAAGGCATTAATACGATACACATACAATTACGTTTGAGGTCAAAAGTAATTGTGATTGGTAATACTGACAGAGAAAGCAGTAAGATCAATATAATTTGTGTAAATGTCTTCAAATTAAAAAAATACGTGTATGTCTCTCCCACAACAATCCAGTCTACATGGAACAGTTTTTTAACACTCAAACCATCTCTGCTCCTATGTATTGTTATGTGTTTTCGTTTATTGAAAAGGCTACATTTAAAAAAAATATTGTAGCAAAATGTAAGTGAAAAAGGAACACCTTATGACAAAACAGGAGCTTAGCGACAGAAAACACCTGAATGTAACTTCTGCTGCTTTCCAAAAACACCGAGTCACACATGAGAGATTTGAGGTGATGCATATTACAGCTCAGAGATTAGCGCGCCTATGTTGGAACGTAAATGTTCCATGTTTCCCTGCCATCCATCTCTCAGGACATGACACGTTTGCGTTGTACTCATCTGCTGTAAGCATCTCTCACGTGGCAGCTGACAGGCTGCCGATCCTGTTAAGTATCGTTCTGATCTCTAAATGATTCACGGTGACTGAAACACATTGTGCAACAATACACAGAACGCTGTTAGAAGACGAAGATCCGTTAAGTACTGACACAACATTTCTGAGAGTAACGGGCAAGATAGCAAATAGAAAAGAACCAACAACAAAATGTTACAGAGAAGAACTTGGGAATATCAAATGAGCTATTTGTCAACACTTTGAAGTACTGCCAGAACGGAGACGGGATGTACGGTCAATGAACATCTGTGGGATATCTTCGACATGGAGACAAGTTGGTCAAGACCAATTTCTAGCAACCAAATATAAGAGGGACTGTTTAGAGAGTGGACAATTATTGTTGTTCTCCATCAATCAAAGAAAGGAGGGAGGTCATCTTGTCATCTTTTGAACGTAAAGTTCTTCCAAGTCCTACTGAAGACAGCCAGCGGTTCACAAGATAGCCCAGCATGGCTGTGTAGCCACTGCAGCTGTTGTGTTACATGACATGAACGCTGTATTCTGTTAGCTCTGTGGCAGAGTGTGCAGTGATGTTCAGATTAAGCGCTTAGGGTCGCCACCCGATATAAAGTGGTTATTTTAATAAACCTTTGTAACATATTATGACAAATTACTTTCGTAATATTGTTTCTGGTAAATAGCAACCTTTAAAGTTAACATATGTGATGAATATAATCATCTCTCCTTCAGTATTTGTTCTATCTAAATGCAATACGCTGCACACGCATTCCCTGCACATGCCTAGGACATAAATTCAAGAAGCTTGGGATGTTGTAGCTTCCGGTCCATGCTACTGTAGAAAGCTGACATTTATGCCCAGAAGGTTGAGGGCAGTTATATATGCTGAGGGTTCATACATGAGATTAATTTGCATTTATTTCTATGTGTTTTCGTTTTGAAGACACATTTTTCTGTTTATGTATTTATTTAGTTATTTCTAAAGAATATTTATCGGTCCTGGTGGTGTAGTGGTTACCATACTTGCTTCCTCCGCCCAAGTTCGCGGGTTCGAATCCGGCCAGGACCGATGGATTTTTTCGGGCGTAAAAATCCTAAGTATGGCTTCCTTAGGAAGGGAAGTAAAGCCGTGGGTCCCGTGTCGTATATTTACGGCACGAAAAAGAACCTCAAGCCTGAAAGAGAGGCCTCTGAGCAAAATTTGTCGGCCGTTTCACGCCCTGAGTCAAATGGGACGCTGATGACCTGAGATGTTAAAGACAGGTAACATAACTCAAATGTTACGTTAAAATATACTATGGCATTAAGACAACATAATGTTCTACATATACACTTATAAAATTAATACTAAAAATGTATGGGATTTAAACCCAGGAGCTTACGCAGAAGAGCAATGCCATCTAAAGCGCTCGGCTACAGCTACTCTTCTCTAATGTTCTCTTTACAGATACTTATGATTGTGACAATTACATTTACAGGAAAAGCGCCCACTGCAGTGTGCACTCGCTGCATCCCGCTGCACGGCTTGTATAAAAATATCATATAAAATATAAATAATAAAATATTTGCTGCGCAATGAGAATGAAGCGTAATTATACCACTGCTAGTAGAAACAAAAGTTTCCCTTATATTGACTGCTGATTTATGAATCCTGTCTTCTAAAATTCCGATCTTATTTTAAACTTTCCCCTTCCGACTTCAGAAGACTTCATGTAAAAACTATCTTTGTCCAGTTGCGAATAACGGAAGCGACATCTGAACCCCTAACCCGTTCATATTACAGTGGTCAACCTAAGTAATATATCCTATGCGCAAGAAACAAGCCTTTCTCACACTGTTATTACGACGTCATGCATAGGCGTGTGAGTTCTAGATGCACTTATTTGTCTCAGGAGTAGAGATCACGTGACTCCTTCCTACCTGTTCATTATAGGTGGAAGAGAGACGACGGGTTGAAGAACTCTTCTGTGGTTTCGCCCCAAGGGCCTCAGAGGGCGGTGGGGCATGACGCAAGCCGCATCCTCCAACCCAGTTCCCCCTTCCCACCACACTTTGTGGTCCTGAACCGGTTTACATTAACCACCACACCTTGCCCCAGCTCTAGATTCAAACCGTCTGTTGAGTCATGGCTTCTGACAGAACTTCCATGTGATGTGATGTCCAGTTTTCCTATCTGGATCGTTTGAGGATTTCTTCACTGTCGTAAATTATAACAAGTAATTCCTAAATACGAGATTTGTTGGATAGACATAAATGTATGTACTAGTGTAATTATGTCTTAAGCGTTCTGCTATTAGTCTATTCAACCCAACCCCTGAAAACTTGTATAGAAAGCGAAGATGTCAGTACTAGAAACTTCAACAAAATGTTTCTTCGAGATAACTGTTGAAACTACCAATAGTAAAAGATATCATATCGTTGCTCTCTATTCACAGGAAATGGTAACTAAGTTGCCTACCCTCGTGAATTTCGAACAGCATTATCTTGAAGATATCATTTACACAGGATAGGGTTGAGGACCAAGAACACAGTTTTCAAAAATTAAAAATTTCCACCTATATATATTGCTAATGCATTTTTTTTACAATTTATGTTAACATAACCTTCTTAATATACACAAATAGTTTTTAATTCCTTGGTGGTGTTTGTTTATGCTTAATATAATATTTAAGTTTAACATGTAAAAACATAAAAATTGCACATCAGCATATATCGGAACAAATTTCTAAAAAAAACTATTACTTATACCATAATGAAAATTTTACGTAAAACTTGTCACACCTTATTTTAAATAAAATATTATAATTCATATTTAAATTTTTATACAAATTTTATGTAATAAATTGTTTTAATTGAAATTGCAAAAACGCTGCAAATTACAGCATTAACTCTTCACGGTCGTTGTCGAATTTTCATGCATTTGATGCCAAAAAAAATCGTTTTTAGTTATTTGTTCCTAAACAACATGTATTACATATACACGATACGTTAAAAGCAGTTTTCAGGCATTTAAATGACCGAAATTAAAAAATAGCTATATTAATAAAATAAAATTAAGGATACCTTATGGATCTTTTAAAGCAAAAAAGAAAGATATAAAAGTTCAACCCAAACTATTTCCGGGTGCCCTAATTATGAAGGAGCGCTCGCAGAGAAAGAAATTTGGCGCCGTTTTGAAGCCTGGTGCGCACAGTCATTCGAAATAGCAACTTCGACAAGGAAAGACAGTTTGAGCGACCGTGCAACCTTTCCTGAAGGACATGTTATTAATGCTGATATGGAGGTCACACTTAAGGACAATGCGCCTTGCATGCGACCGTCATGATATGAGTAGCTGAATTCAAAAGGAGTAGGGCATCCATTTTTGACGAATAACTTCCTGGTAATCCAAAAACTGCAACTACTGATGAACTGGTGAATTGTATATGTTCATATATATACATGACTAAGGTCTCAAAGCGATGGATCCTCCGAGATCGCACGTAAGCAAAAACGACCCAAAGTGTAGTTACCTGGTCACACGGACGAAACATGGGTCCACCATTTCGACCCTGACTGGGAACATACGGGACACCAAGTGCGAAGAGGTTTGCGTGCAAGCCTCAGCAGGGAAGGTGATGACATCTTTCTTCTGTGACTCAAAGAGGCCATTTTGTTCGACTTCTCCACAAAGGGCAAACAGTCAGATGTGAACATTAGTGCAACCTCTTGCGGCTTTGAACTGTTACCTTACCCACCATATTCACCAGATTTTGCACCAGCCGACTTTCGTTTGTTCTCAGCATTCAAACGATTTCTGAAAAGGCAACGATTCAACAGTGACGATACTGTCAGAGATGCTATTTGTGAATGGTGCCGGGACCAAGAAAACTGGAACACCGTTGCTATAAGTCTGGGTAACTATAAAGAGATAGTCTATAGGTTCATTTCCCTACAACATGAAGGAGCACTACTTTTTAAATAACCCTCGTATGTAAACTATAAGAAACCTGTAAAATTACTAAAACGGCGTTTTTTGTACTAAACTCAACAAGATGGGCCAGTAATGAAATATTTGTAATTATACAAATAAAAATAGCAATAGAGTAGCATTCCCCCCCCCCGCTCTAGTGCAGCAAACCCATACGCAACATACCAACAGGCTCTTCAGCATGTATGGGTTAAGTACATGTAACTCATTAAAGAGTATTCTGCTAATTTTTTATTTCGCTTAATACACTACTACACGAAAAAAGAAAAGCCCTAAAGGAAGAGGATTCTAAATAAGAAAAAAAAAAATAATAATTAAATGAACTCGTTAATTACTCCGATACAACACGAGCACGTTGCATACAAATCTCGCATACAGTTGCAGCTTTCATGGTTTGATAAATGTGCTGCTCCCCCACACAAATACAGGCACCATTAACGTGATATATATGCATGTACGTTTACATCTCCTTGCCTGCCTATGTATGCACCGCAAGCAGATTATGAACTCGATTAATTCTTCCTTGATAAGAAATACAGAGATCATTTGATCGGAACAAGTACAGCCACTCAAGAAACAAATGAACACTTTTTAAAGCAATGCATTCTTTCAACGTGAAACCTGCTTGTATGTAAATGCCATTTCTATATATAGAAAAATACCATAGGTTTCTGCCTGCATAATTACTTTTGACTTGCTTAGATCACCCTGCATATAAAGGATTGAAGATATGGAGGTTATGGGGGATGTTGCAGAGTCTACTGTTTTATGTGCAGATTGAGTAATATGCGATTTGCTTTTGACATGTAGGGGGAGTCACTTTTACGACTGACTAAACCCACGTTGCTTGTCGTTATCGGCTTAATTGATTTGGGAATAGTTTTCCATGGCATTTTAATGGAATATCTCTGATGAGAACTTTCTGATATTGGGCTTGTAGAACACGCGATTAGGCATATGCGAATATGCTTCCCAGAAGAAAGAAGTGTTGCCGTTTTGGACTGTTGCAAAGGATTCATTTATATCAATCTTTTATATCGTTCCCAACGCTAGTAGATGTGATTCACTAGAGAGCTTGGATGACGCTAGAAGATTCTTAACCCTCCTTGGAATATTTAGAGACGCTTTTGCACTCGTATACATAGAGATTTTTCATAAATATAAGATGCATACATGCATTTACTCCAGGGATGGTCCAATGATTTATATTTTTATTTATTTTTTTTTGATTTTGTTTATTTACGGACGCTCTTTAACATCTCAAGGCATTAGCGTCCCATTCAAATCAGGGCTTGAAACGGCCGACAAATTCTGTTCAGAGGTCTCATTTATCAGGCTCGAGGTTCTTTATGAAATATACGACACGGGACCCACAGCTTTACTTCCGAAGGAACCCATACTTGGGATTTTTACGCCCAAAAAATCCATCAGTCCTGGCCGGGATCGAACCCGCGATCTTGCGTTCAGAAGGCAAGTATGGTTACCACTACACCACCAAGACCGACACTTCAATGTTAGTATACTGTCTCTGAACTGATTTTCCGGAATCTCTGCAGATGTACTGCCTCAAGATTTGATGAAAAATGCTGACTAGCTAGAAAGTGCCTTGAACTTTGGAAAAAGACGGATGTCAGAGGGAGTCAAATTTGGGAAATAGAGTGAATGCAACAACAATTAACTCTTCAAATATCTCAAATTTCTCTTCGTTAAAACATTTTTGAGCACTGATTTGCCTTGAAACGTTTCTGTTGTTTCTTATGAAAACCGGATGTTTTTTCACCTTATTGGTTTTACCCTTCTGGAGGTAATTAGTAAAATTCCTTTAGCGTTCCTAAAGACTGATGTCAAGACCTTTCTTGTAGGTGGAACAGACTTTGTCTTATTTGGCACTGAACAACTGACTTCTGTCCAATGTTTTGACTGCTGTTTAAATGGTGGATCCAATTCTCATTCACAGATATCTATTATCATTTCATGTATTTCTTCAATGAAACCTGCGGTTGAACATTTTGGGCGTTCTTCAAGTGTGCCATCTCCATTTTATCTATTTTATGGAATACCCACAACACAGCTGCTTTAGAAAGACTGTATTTGAAATAATGAACTGATATTTCAAACGAACGCGACAGATACACCAACGAAGGAGCAATTACTTTGCCAATTGCATGCCACTTATGGTGTCAATACTTTTCAGAACCTCTTCGCATATTACATCACTAGACAAAATTAATTTGTCGTTCACTTAGTCTCACTAAATTTGAATTAATTAGATATCACGCGCGGGATTCGTACCATGGGCGTTCTGGTTAACGTACCTGTTTGAGCCGCCGTGTCTTTGCCGTTCATTTCCCATAAAAGTCTACACCGCCACGGGTGGCCGAGGTCGTGAGCGGGAGGTCTGGGATTCGATTTCCATCAGGACCGTCCTCCTTGACTGAGGTTTTTTCCATGTTTTCCTCAGTCTTCATAAATGGCAAATGCCGGGGAGGTACCCTAAACTTAAGCCTGGAACGTTTCTTTCCTTAAAAAATCATTTCCCAATATATCATTTCATATCATGTATAATCAGTGTCCACCGCCTGTGGTGCCTCAGTAGTAAAAACGGGCGTTAAACACCATTCAAAAATAAATACATAAATAAAAGTGTACACATCTAGGATACATTGATACATTCGATCAATTTTGGCTTAGTAGTAACAACCTCGTTCAGACTACTGAACCATGTCCGTAATGTGTCATACAACTGGCTTTTATATGAAATAGACATCGTTTTTTTAAAACAATATCTAAAAGATATATGAGCTTAATTTTAAGTTCTTCAACGAAGATATCTCCCGACGCGCATTTCTCTGCCACCTGACAGATCCGTATTTAATGTGGGATGTCTACAGTGAAACATTTACACAATGGATTCTGTGGTGCAATAAAAGCAAAACAAATATGGGATATCGGAAATGAGATAAATCAATCGCACAACTGGCTAACAAAACGTACCTCTGTCACGCGATGCAACCCTGCAGTTGTTTGGAGCTTTTACCACTACTCTTGAATGCTTGCTTCCACATCCATCACTCCCGCGTAAAGCGCTTCGTTGCTGATGCACTTATCACACTGTTACAGAATCCTGACATTTTTTCTTTTTAATGAGATTAGAAGTTCAGGGTGACTAGGGAAATATTTCCAGAGCTCGCTAGTAAACTGAGTTCTGTACTAATGCTCAGGGAGCTGAATTTACTCAAGACCTGTAATAAAAAGAAGAAAAAATCTACTCGAAGGGTTACGTTTCTTAGGAATACTAATCTACACCTTGATATACAGGGGAAAATAGAATAATGAATTATTTATTCAATAATGACAAATCAGCAAATGCTATTACAACGTTATGCTGACACGAAACAGTGCTAACACACGATGTTTCTGCACTAAGTCTATGTCACACAGCCAAGGCGGCTTATCTACTATTTGCACTGTCGGAACATCATTCAAACGTATCGGCATAATTACCTTCTAGCTATTTGGATGTCTATTACCTTAAAAATAACTAATTACATAAATCATAGACGTTATACACATACTTTCACTTTAACTTGCTGCCACGAGCGTATTTTTCTGTTCAAGCACAGAACTAATGTTTTCTTACCAATGACACGGCGCAGAAGATCCTCTCTTTCACTGCAGGGCTTTCTCTGTCTCACAATAACGAACTCTAAGTGCAATCTTAACGTGCTGGAGCTCTACAACGCTTACGGAACGCTTTCGTGAGCAACGTGGACAGAAGTTTGTCTACGACTACCTCTAATATTAACCAAATGGCTCACGCCTGCCATTGAAAAGTCGCATATCTTTTAAACTAGCAAGGATTCTCAAAAAAAAACTGAATCCAAAGCAATATGGAAACAAAGGCACAGTACATCATCGCTTAGTTCTTCTCGGCTCTTTCTCTTATGACTGCTGCATCTTTAATCCAGCGCTGCTCAGTAAGGTTCAAATTCGCTTATATCTGCACATCGATGGCAAAAGAGAACATTTGTGTTCGTTCGGTTGGTTAGTTAACTGCTACGGCTTCTAATTCTCTACCAATAGAATTTGCCCTTCATTTCCATACATTTGCCTTAATAAGGGAGAACTTAGAGACAACAATAAGAACACACCACAGAACTGTTATACTTTATAAACTTTCCCGAATTATGTGCAAGATATTTCTGCTGATGAGGGGCTAAAGAACTTGTTTGTACAGTAATAAATTCATTATTCATCCTCTCAAAACAATTTTTCTCGACGGCAGAGACATAAAAAAGAGGGGGAGGAAGGAAAAGTCAAGTATGGGTAAAGACAACGTGAAATACGCTTCATCTGTGCCGAGAGTATCTACAGAACACCGTTTTACGTTCTGAATACGAAACTTTGCGAGTGGCACTTGGCACTTAGAAACAAAGTGAAGTAAAATAAAACCGCAGTAATCATCACGGCTTGTCCGGTGCTATATCTATCTGGAGCACATAATGTTTATTTTGTGTCGATAAGTACATGTTCACAATGGTCAACGCCTCAGAAATAAGAATGCGGATTACTTAATTATCTGGGACACAAAGTTTAATATCTGAGAAAGTTTACTGCCGCATTCGGCAATCAGCGAGGAAGGTTAAAATCTTTAAAAATCGTTCTGTAGAATATTGGCAGATCCCAGTACCACACTTTTGTTTTCTTTGTGGGATTTTACACGCTTCTTCTCGCGAAAACAAAATTATTTATTTTTTATACCAGATTTATAAAGAGCCTTTACTGTAGTACAAAATCGTTGATAAAATGCTACATTATGAAAGTAGTTCCATGAACTTGTCATAGAAAAATTACAAAAATTACAGCATTGATCTTCTCAAGATGTCTGTAGATTGGACATGAATTCTGTGTAAATTTGTAGTTGCGTATGTAAGGAATGAAATGAAATAAATTTATGATGGCCGAATGAGCTCGGAGTCTTTGGCGCCTTCAAGTGATCTAGTATTACCTTCTAACGGTAATGGACCCCCCCCCCAAATAAACCCTTACCCATACTGGGATTCGAACCTATGACCTCCGAACGCTACCACTAGACCACGGAGAAGGTAAACTGAATATTATTAAGGTAATATTAAGAAAACAATTTATGTATTACTGAAAATAACATACTTTATTTACTCTACAGAATATATAATTACTGAAATAATAAAATTTTGTCATTTAATGCTGCTTTAAGAATGGTTGCAACCTCAATCTCGTTCTGCTGCATATGCAACAGTAGTGGTTTATTGAAAATTCTATTTTGCAACTGTTCCACCATATTAATGTATACGAGAACTAGGCAGCTGAAAGCACGCAATCCCTAATTCACTTTCAAAAATTGCTTAAAAGTAGGAGTGGCTTAAATGAACGTGAAAGTGGAAATTGAAATTTGACATATTTTATATAGAAAATGCAGGAAATTCTACTTTCAACTGATTTGCAGCGTGATGATTTCTCTCAATTTTATAATACTATTAACTAATATTACGGACAATTTTTGGTCCCCTTTTTTGCTTGGACTGAGATTATAGTCTTCCAGCTGTTTATTTACGTTACGTTGACATATGCGTGAAGAATGGGGTGTATCAGTTTGCTCAGAAAAGCAACGTTGTCACGTCTCTGCAATTTCTTTCAGCACTGATTAGCGTCAATGGGTGTGTGTGTGTGTGTGTGTGTGTGTGTGTGTGTGTGTGTGTAAATAATAGTTACCGCATGAATTAGTAGAATATTATAATATTAATCTGTGCTGAAATATATAGCAAAACTAAATTTTCTGAAATATCCTTAATATTTTTACTGTTCATCCATTTACTGATTTTTTTTTTTTTTTTTTCATTTTGATTGATTGCTTTGTTTTATTTACGGACGCTCCTTAACATTTCAGGTCATTAGCGTCCCATTCAATTCAAGGCGTGAAACGGCCGATAAATTTTGCTCAGAGGCCTCTTCTTTCAGGCTTGAGGTTCTTTTACATGCCGTAAATCTACAACATGGGACCCACGACTTTACTTCCTTTCCGAAGGAAGCCCTACTTAGACTTTTTACGCCATCCATCGACCCTGGCCGGGATCGAACCCGCAATCTTGGGTTTACGAGCCAAGTATGGTAACCGCTACACCGCTTCTGTAATATTCCTTCCAATAAATGTCATGATTTTCTAAGTATTAGTGACGATTCAATCTTTTCGGCTTGGGCTAAATTTTCTTGCAGTAAATCCTCTTCAATAATAACAATAGACAAACGAATTAAATAACTCTACGACACAATGACATCATAAGTAGAAAAAAGGAAGGCTTTGACTCCACAGTATTCTATAAGAATATGGATGTTAATATTAATTATATTTTATTAATATCCTTTTATAATTCTGGTATTATAAAATAGTGTATAAACGTTATATAATTATTGCATTCATGAAAATTATGAAACTACCTTTGCTCGTTTCTTAAATATTTACTAATGCAATAAAGTAGGTATAATACTATAAAGTAATATGTTAATATTTACGCATTAAAATTAGTTGAAGTTGTTATTTTCTTTTCTCTTCAAAATCTATAAATTCTGCATCAATTGACTAATATAGTACATGCATAGTATAAATTACGCTTCATAAATATTTTACAATGATTTGAAACACTGTATGGTTATGGCATAGCTGTTTTAATTATATGTAATTTATGGAATAAATGCGTTTCTCAAGTTTACCTAAATGTTTCTTTATGAAATAATTTTCGGGATTAAACCATAAGCTTCTTGTTATTTAAAGTAAGTTCGAAATTAATTCTCTGTTGTGTCAGTTTTTATTTATAAACACAACGTTCTACTGTAAATAATGTATTATTATGAGTGTTTAAATGCACATGTTCAGTAAATACCATTCATTCAGCGGCAAGACAGTAACAAAACGCTAGAACGTACGCTCCGGCTGGTAACAACGCATAATGCTCATTCCTAAAACTTCGAAAAAACTGCTGACCAAATTCTCACCCTGCCTGTATATTTAATAACACAATGGTAGCAATCGAAACATTTCAAAGTACGCTTTGGAATTCGCTCATTATTCTTTAACGTTTCTTTCAGAATAGCCTCGAGAAATGCTGCCAACTTTTTGTGCGTTTTTTGTCTCCCTTCCCTGCCGACCAACTTCCGCTTCTCTACCCATCCGACGCGTCCTCGCATGCCCGCGTTCTATCAGTCTTAATGAAAACCAGATCCGACTGCGCATGCCCCAAAGAAACCGCCATCGCCGCAGCTCAAATTAATTTCTTTCCATTTAACAAGAAAAAGGATAAGACCCGCTCATAAATTGCGGATAGGAAACCCATGGGCGAGAGAAACTTAAAATGCTGTTTGTTCTTACTATGTAATGAAATAGGTTTGCCAAATTCTGAATCGCAAAGTCTCTAATCTAGGCATATTTGGTCTTGGTCCGTGCTTCTCAGGTGACTAGATCCACCTTAACCTTCTAATTCACGTTGTGTCGTCATGATAAACAAAGTGCACACTGACCAACAAGCAAGAACTTTAAACATTTCAATTTAACACTAAAACTCATTTCTAGCTATTAAAACAAACTCTTGTTATTGAATTGAAATATTTTAAAGACTAAAATTTTTCATTGTTGAGAAGATAAGGAATAACTAGAGAACATAAACGCAATACGTTTACTTCTAGCATATTAGAATTGTAAAACGTCTTTATTGTTGGTCAAAATAGCTAATAGAGTGCTTCATTACAACACTAGTTGCATAAAATTACCATAATAACAATCGCGTCATTAAATTGTTTTCATTGCTAAAGTGCTGTCATCAATTCAATATTATTAAGGAAGCAATTTATGTATTACTGAAAACAGAATGAATCATTTATCCACATAGCAAAATAAATAATTGCAGAACTAGCTAAAATTAATAATTTAGTATTAGCTACCAAATTACTGAGTACCCGTTCTGCCCCGCAACATGTATTTCAATTGCCAAGCAGAATTTAAAGTATAATTATTTCCCGACAGAGAGCAGAGGAGCAGGTGGTAAGCATATCTTCTCCAACGTCATCTGATAGTGAACTAAGGTATTTTCTGGGCGTGAAATGGCCGATAATTTTGTCCAGACACTTTTTTTTTATCCGGTAGGGAGCTATTTAACGTGCCGTAAATATACGACATAGGTAAAATACCTCCTGACTGGGTTAGTACCAAATGAATTAATAAAATTTGATAATCTGTTCCGATATATGTACCAACATTACTTTTTTCTAAAATATCCTGTATATTTTTACTATTCATTCAATTAATATTCCTTGTGATTTATCATAAGACTTTCTTGGTATTAGCGACCATTCACTCTCTTCAGCCTGAGCTATTGCGATAAATTCATTTTTGCTAACAACAATAACAATAAGGAAACGAGCTAAATAATATCCTTCGATACAATAGCATCGCAAGTATAATAAAGTAAGGCACTGACCTCAACAATCAACATGAATATTAATTTTATTGTACTAATATCATTTCATCACTCTGGTAATAAGAGTATGAAACTAGTTTATCATGTTTTATAACTACTACAGTCACCACGGTCTAACGGGTAGTGTTTGCGTCTTCCAATCCGGACGTCCTGTCTTTATATCTCGGTCATATTTTTTCGTAGTTTTTCCTTACCCTAAGAAGGTGAACACCAGATAGTTTTAAGATGCCCAGGACTCCAAGTTCATTTGCGCTATCATTCATTTCATTCATCCATACAGACTTATACCTATAGTATTCAGCCCACAATCTACAGAAGACGCCAGAAGACCAATGCAGTCAAAGCGACGTTTATATATATATAAAACTGCTGCATTCGTAAAAATTACTCCATTCACTCGTTTTTTAAACATTTACTCATGCAAAAAGTTATAAAATCACAAACTAATACATTATTTTTTAATCCTTCCACAAAAAACTGTTCCATAATCACTCTACTGATCCCATATGTTGAACTCAAATTTCGCTGCCATTGTTAGACCGCATTTTTTAGGATTATAGAACAAATTAAACTAGAAAAGGGTGGAGAGAATAACACAGCTATTGAAATGGATAAGGTCTGTATGATTAAAACATTCAGTAAATAATGTTCTATGTTTACATACTATTTAAAACAATTCCCTATTTGTGTAAAACATGGGGGAGGGACAAATTAGAAAATATCTTTGCCAGTTAAACATCCGTAATGGATGTTCATAAATAAGAGCATCTACATATTTTACGTTCGTAAATGTTGAAAACATTAACACAGGTTAGTAATAACCTTCACAAATTCGACTTGCTATGGAATTCCTCAGTTTACACAGTTTCTGCGTGACAGATAATTTCCACTTCTGTGCTCTCAATGCCCATCTCGTTTCTGACAGTAATAACACAACAATAATATTACTTTCAGAAACACATTAATCCTGATTGTAACTAGACACTATAATGCCACATTACAAATTTTAATTCCTGAATGATAAGATAATGCTGCGTTTCACCTACAAGCCGTGATGTGTGTACGAGAAATGAATTTTTTTGATAAACGATTCACAAAGTTGTAACGAAAGACATCAATACTTCCATGGCCTTCTTTGATAACCAGGGCAAATCTACAGAACGCAGTTGCTACCAAAAGTTAAGTGTTGTTGCCAGAGAAACTATACGGACATGGTAGTGTTTTGCTCTCGTCTTATCTTTGAAATCTCCCTTCGGAACCAACAGTCGCTTTCTATTTGATTTTAATTTACCTCAATAAACACACATAGTAAATATCTTTTCTCGTAATTATCACTTGTATCTACATATTAAAAATATGAACTATGCTAACAGTACTCTAATGATTCGTGAACCACTGGGGGGGGGGGCCACTAGGACAATGTTTGAGAAGCTGATATATATGAATCATTTTCAATATTTAATATGCAAGCACCATGTATATTTGTAAATGTAACGGAAGTATACAAGTGTCTAAAGTAAAATTCTTCGCTAAGTGAAAGATGTAACACGTAAGTTAACTAATGCCTTTGAAGAACATATTAGATAATTGGAAAGAGCTGGTAAAATAAATCTCAGAAAAGAATAGTTCAACAAATAACGAAATAGAGAAATGATATGTAAAAGATTGAGAAGATGGCCTAATCAGTCAATTTGGAATAGACGTCTAACCTACTCTTGAAAGATGGTGTTAAGGAGGGTGGGGTGGAGAGGGAGAAGTAGCCAAAGGAGGTACGTAAGCGGCAGAGCTGGCACCATTTTTGTGCTGTCTCTTTTGTTGGCGGGGAAAGCGCTTCTTCGAAAGGCGGTTGGTGACAAGCGAACTGGAAAATTCAACTTCCTGAATATTACCCTGGTCTTCATAGCGAGGAAGTTTTCGTTAGCCCACCTTTACACTAGCACCCCCCTAACTCCCACCCCTATCCTTCCCTAGCTGCATTTAGGACCTGGAAGAGAGAAAACAAGCGATTTTGAGAGAAAGGCGTTTTCAGAAGAGTTCAAAATTTTGCGAAAAGGACTTAATGCATTCTTTCCTGAAGAAATAACGTTTTGTAATATCACAACATTAAAAAGGAGCTGACACTATTCGGGGCATTTTGCCAAAAAACAACTGCAATTACGTCTGGAAAACTTTCTCTGGCTTGACAGTGTTTTCCGTCACTGTAGACACGTTCAGGCGCCAATTACAATTAGAAAAATAAAGATTTAAGCAAGTATTTGACAAGAAGCGAAGACAGGAACTACATTTAATGCGCAGCAGTCGTTGAACCAATGACCTTCACAGAACATTCCTCCATTATGTAAAGGCGGATGAATTGAGCCATTATTTGAAAATTTATCATAGAGTCAACATTAGGGTAATACTGTCTACTTTGCACTGTGTGCAAACAGATCGTCACAAATTACTACTCTTTGTTCAGTAACTTCAATGACATTCAGGGCGGGAAATGATTCGAATTACTCTCCTACAGCCGGTGAACAGGATTGGCATTGGGACGAACCCGATTGACAAGAAATGAAATTAACGAATGAGTAGCGTTTAACGGCCGTTTGTGCTACAGAGGCACCACAGGCTACGGACACTGATGATAGATGAGATGAAATGATGTATTGGGAAAGGGTTTATTTTTAAGGAAGAAATTGTTCCAGGCCTAAGTTTTAGGGTATCTCCCCGGCATTTGCCATTTATGAGGACTGAGGAAAACCTGGAAAAAACCTCAGTCAGGGAGGACGGTCCTGGCGTTGACAAGAAAATAAAGATATCTAAATATATATTATTAATTTTACAAAATACAAATAATACGAAGATCTCAATCTAGAGTTTTCTGGCCTCAAAATCATTTATCGCAAATAAATATATCCCCCCCCCCTTTTCGTTCAAAGATCATTCTCTGCCTCGTTGAATCCATTGAATCCATTCACCTTTCCTCACTGAAATAGGATCAGAATAACTTCAATTTCATGAAGCCTTTTCCAGCTAGTTGACGCTTGGGGGGGGGGGGGGGGGGCCTTCTACGCATCGTTCATTGTAGGTAAAAAGTCGCACTTAGTAAATCGGATTATTCTATTATTCTCCTATAATGCCGAGAATACAGTTTTTTCGCATCTTTTCTTAATATTAGTAATATTGTTTATTTCTGAAGTTTTCTTTCTTTATAAAACGCCAAACTGTTTTGATGCTCTCTACATAGACATGCCACTTTAACAGCATTTAGAGCCTGGAACCATATCGTCATCTTTTTTCCTCTCATATTTAACCATGTGAAATAAAGAAACAAAAAATGTGATATTTCTATTCAGAAATAACTAATTCACCCGCTAATATAGATTATTTCTTTTCGGATGTTGATAGCATGGATAATAGATGAAATTAATATTAGCATTCACATATTCTGAACTTTACTGTAGTGATTGTATGCACATTTCTTGAAAATACTGAATAATAAATGAAAAAAAAAAAAGTAATTAAATGTTAATGTTGCAATTAAAACATATACATACCTCTAATTTCCACTTCAGTTTTTAAAAGGTTCCTTTTTCATACATGTTTATGCCGCCACGTGTGGCCGAGGTCGTTAAGGCGCAAACTCATGAGCGGGAGGTCTGGGGTTCGATTTCCGCCAGGACTGTCCTTCCTGGCTGAGGCAAAAATGGCAAATGCCGGGTAGGTATCCTTAATCTTGGAACGTTTCCTTCCTTATAAAAAAATCTTTCCTAATTTACCATTCCATGTATCTTCAGTGTTCACGCCTATGGCGCCTCAGTAGTAAGTATTAAAAAAAATTGTTTGTGATATGAAGAGAAACAAGTATAAAAATGACTTGCCGAGTTCACTTGATGAAGATATTATCGCCATCTCTATTACAATGGTCAGTCGTAAACATTTTATTTAATAGAGCTTGTTATATCAGCTACATAGTCTAATAGTGTTATACTAAATAAGTGAAATATCCAATTTAATTGTCAGTTTCAATAGAATTTACTAAATTCAAGATAAACTTTTCGCAAAAATATTGAATATACATTGTGTGCAACTGATAAGTTTGTGTCATTAGTTTCATATTGGTTGCATTTTTAAAATGTAGGGGGGGGGTGTAATTATAGCCTTTTATCTTCAAGATCACAAAACTAGCGCTTGTAATGTTTCGAAAAATGATTTGCCTTTACTAAGAGCTGTACATTGTTAAGTAAAGCGAACATCAGCAGGTATTTACCATTTGATAGGTCATTACTCCACATTCCATTTGCCAGAATTCGGGAACGCGGAAAATAAGGGGATGAAGGAAGGGGGGGAACTAGAATACAAGACAACTTTACACATATAATTGTAATTAGGGATAATTTTTTCAAAAAAAATATTTATATCATTTTTTCCAAAATTGCAAACATTTTCTGAAAGCAAATTCGTATTTTCCCATTAACATGCTATGACCTTAGTCGCCAAAAGAGGAATTTCTTGATACAAAAGCTTTAGATATCCAATAGCTCATTAAGCACACTATATGAATATAAAAGCGCCTTCTTTTATCTCCCGGCTGTCCCAATTCTTCTGGTAGCCGTACATCTGTGGCGAAAAGCCAAAACTTTTTAGCTTTCTACAGAGTTAGTACTTCTTAATAGGCTTTACGTACTCCAAACTGTTATGTCCACCGATGGAATTTTGTAATTAACCACTATCTGCTATGATAACACAACATAGGAATTTAATATTTTCCTGCAACATTGGAAGAAGTAAGGGAGAATACTTGATAGCCTTTAGTCCTGGAACTGAGGTTATTGTCATCCAGTTGCTTGTTTGTGTTAAGTTGATATGACACAAGTTTGTCATAGAGGTTTAGTAGTAGCCATGCTCGTAAATCCGCGGGTTCAAACCCAACCAGGGTAGGCGGCTTTTTCTAAGGCGTAAAAATGGCTTCTTTCGGAAGGAAAGACACGTAAAAGAAACTCTGTCGGAAAGAAGCGGCTTATGATCAACATTTATTGGCTGTTTCACGTTCTTAAATGATTGTAACACTAATGAACAGAGATGTTAAATAAAGTAAAATAATAATAATAATAATAATAATAATAATAATAATAATAATAATAATAATAAAGTTGATATGGTGCGCGTGAGGAATGAAGTTCACTCAGGAACCAATCAGAACTTCACTCGTCTTAGGTTTTTTATACGTTTATTACACAGATAAGAGCACCTTTCTGCAAGAACAGCCAGCCTAATAGTCCCCAGGTCCGCGAGATATGCGAGAGAGCGATGTCTGTTATAATTGATCTCTTCCTCTCTCAAAGAGAGAGACAGCGTTAGAAAGAATTGTGCCAAGGCTGATTATGTATCATTTACTAATCCCTCGGAGTCATTAAATGATGTGATTTTGCATGACCTCTATTTGATTTCACCAGAAAGTAACGAGTTTAAATAACATAATCATGCCGCAAACGTGCTGCGCTAATTCGATTCGGCTACGGAATATTTCACTAAGGACTGCTTTCTCTTCTGGAAGCATAATAAGAATGTTTTTTAGTGTACGAGTGTGTTGTCGATAAGAAGATTTATGTATATCTCAGTACCTGTCCTCGGAAGTAATAAACGTTATATTTTTTTTTCTTTCCCTTTTCTGTCTCACTAGAAAAAGATGACACTTATTTCTCCAGCCCCACCTTTTAAGTAAGCAGCGATCAGCTTTCGAGACGCTATAATTTCAGACGATTTTCCATTTCTCATGCATGTCACTAACTGCTTCCACATTCTAGCAGTCAGGACGGCTCAATTGAATCTACAAAGATAAGTTGTTCGTGATAAAACAGTAAAAAACAAAACAAACAAAAAACAAACAAAAAACAAACAAAAAAAAACGATAAAGCAAATTTCTCTTGTACCACAATGCGTTAAACGCTATCAAAAATCAGTCTGAAAGTCTTAATAACCTGAGAAATGTTGCTAGCCAAGAACAGCGGGCTATGAAATACCAAGTGTCAGTTTAAGTAACGAATCAAACGAGGAAACACATTGCAAAGCACATAAAGAGAACGATTTAAACCGACCTCACATTTTCTGAGAAGGAACGTGTATTACTCTTCAAAATACAACATCAACAGATACCAACAAGTGTCTGGATTTGATCAAGAGAGAATTATGGCATACCGAAAGATGACATCCCGATATGCTCGTGTTGGAAATGCGTTTCACAGCAAACGAATGTGAAATCAGTGTACAGATGCAGAACGAACACACAGACGTGAGGTATCCCAATGGTCCCGTCAAACAGCTGAACGAGAGGACAGATTGGCTATTATGCACACGAACGAGCAACTTTAGATTTGGATTTAATTGCACAAGATATTGCTAAGTTTTAGAAGTCCCCTTCTTGTGACGTTGAGCAGTTTTGGTGAGTGCAAAGCAATGTTAAGAATCAATAGAAGCATTTGAAAATGTAAAGCAAAACTTTATGACACATTGTTTTATATACAGGAAATTGCCAAATATGAATAAATTTGTAATGACATAAAAACGTAATTGTTTTAATACCAATATCAAGAACGTAAAATTCTTTTTCAATAAAGACATAACAGCCTCCGTGGTCTTTGGTAGCGTTTGCGACTACTTTGCGAATCCCGGTCAGGTCATTTGTTCATTTTATTTACGGACGTTCTTTAACATCTCAGGTCATTAGCGTCCCATTCAATTTAGAACTTGAAATGACCGATAAATTTTGCTCAGAGGTCTCTTCTTTCAGACTTGCGGTTCTTTTACATGCCGTAAATCTATGACACGAGACCCACGGCTTTACTTCCCTTCCGAAAGAAGCCATACTTCGGGTTTTTACGTCCGAAAAAAAATCTATCGATTCTGGCCGGGATTGAACCCGCGATCTCCGGTCAGGTCAAGCGTCTGGGTACGGTTTAAGGCGCCTAGGACTCCAAGCTCATTTGCACCATCCCTACAGACTTACATCTATTATTCAGTCCACAATCTATAGACGACGCGAGAAGACCGCCATGGCGACAATAAATAAAACATTAAAAAAGAGAGAGATTTAACTGCATTTGTATAAAATGAAACTTTATTAAAACAGTAATTCATTACAATCATTATTATTAAATGTTACTTCACTTTTTATTCCATATTTTGATAGTTTTATTATATATAAATTCTGACCCTGGATATTTGTTAACATATATTGTTTCAATGCCAGTCCGTTGTCTCGTGTGTCCCTTAGCATGGCGGTTATATTGGGGACTTAAGGATATAACGACCATACGGGGTCGCTACTTTGTCCAAGTGCAGATGATGGTGATATGGCTTTGGTGCACCAAGGGGGTCCTTAAACCTGCGGACCACTAAGTCTGTCAGGATGAGTGAAATGCATTTACAATGGCGCAAATGACCGGGAGTCCTTGGCGCTTTAAAGCTTCTCAGGGTAAGAAAAACTCCGGATAAAACCTTACCCATACAGCTTGACTTGACCGGAAACCACACTCGCGCACGCACATGCACACAAAATGTAGAAATAAAATCATTTTATTCCATGTTTGCATTCACCTACTGCTGTGCCTACGTAACGGTGAAATAGACAAACCGCGTATTCAAACAAATATTACGTTTACTGGTAGTTCAGTTTATAAACAACTAAACATGCACTACCACGAGTGGCTGAGGTCATTAAGACGCGGACTTGTGAGGGAGAGAACTGCTGTTCGATTCCCACTAGTTTTTTTTTATTTATTTTTTTTTTTTCAGGTTTTCCTCAGTTCTCATAAGTGGAAAATGCCGGGGAGGTATTCTAAACTTAGGCACGGAACGTTTCCTTCTCTAAAATAACGATAATTATGATGATGATGATGATGATAATAATAATAATAATAATAATAAATCAAATATGTCCCATTTTATCATTTCATTTCATTTCATGTATCACCAACGTCCACCATCTGTAGTGCCCCACATTAAAACAGCGATAAACACTATTTAATAATAATAATAATAATAATAATAATAATTATGATGGTGATGATGCATTCTTACTTTTCACCAGTCTTCCTGCACCATTATGGAAATTACTAGTTATCAAAATTCATGTAAATACTAAGTACTTTCTTGTATGTAAAAATAGGTACGGTGTGAACATGCATTTATTTAATGGAAATGCAGTATTACGGTAAAATATTTAACCTAATCGTATGTTTTGAAACGCAAGTATGCATTTACATCTTCCTTTCCGTTAACACTACACTTTTGTCAAATAAAAGAGCTGGCACTTATTTTTAATATTGTGTTCTGATAGGTACCAGCATTTGGAACTGGGAGCTCTATATCTTTGCAATTATCATTCATCAGGTTCACAATTCAACTCTTCAAAGCAATTTCAAATATGTCATGGAAATAAAATTGTTATGCTCTTTAATAATGCACAGGCTTTATTTCCGCAGCTTTTCGAATAAAAGTTGGATATCTCGTTTGCGATTCTCTGCATAGAAACACCAGATTATGTACCAGCGTCGGGGCTACGGCCGAAAGAAATGCGACATTTTTAAAACTACATTCTTTAACATCCATGCACTGTAACTCAACTTCTGTGACCGTGAATACATTCCACAAATTGAACACACAGTGGGAACGCGTCCTTCTTGACCGTTCTTTGTTAACAAATGACTGTCCCTAAGGGTTAGCCGTGGGGACTGTCTACCTGTTTCAGAGGGGCTGCTTTGAATTGCTCCGATTTTTTTCCAGATCTCCAGAGAAAAACAATGGATGTGTTCAATATTCGTCCACTCACTACTCAGATGCAAAAAGCACAAGACGGAAAAAAGAGAGGGAGGAGAGAGAGACTGGGGAATAAAATACTGGAAAACAAGCTTTTTGTACCTCGAATGCGTGCACATTTGTTGGTCACCCTATAGTCTGTTCGGCTCGGCATCACGTAGTCAACCTATTATGTACAGACCAGTGGAAACTGCTCTCACACAAAGTGGGCCTACTGTGTGGCTAGTCAGCCAGGCCTGCTGGTAGAGAGATGGGGGAACAAAAACATGAAGTGGCACCAACGATGTGCAGCCATACCTTCTGCTCCCACATGTTGAAGCGTTAGCTGGATGCATTGTGAGGACAAGTGCAACGTTGCCAGTTGTTCTCCACGGAGCGCTCCATTAGCCGAGTGTGGTAAAGAGTCGTACAACTTCGCATGTAACGGAGTTGCCATTTGCCAGCTGGCGCAACACTAGCGCTTCAAGCGGCCAGCAAGAACGGATAAAGCTAGAAGCGGGGCATTTAAACACGTTAGCAAAAAGATAACATGCACACCCTGCTGCAATAAAAAGGATCTGCTCTACGCCCAAGCATTGTTTGCAGATGATCTTCAAGAATCAAAATATAATGTATAACAGGATATAAATTAAAAAAGCAACTAGAAGAATGACTAACTCACAAATTGATCTAAACGCTGACAATTTGTGTTTTGTATAAGTGAAATAGAGCATATCAAATTCTATGGGGCTTCTGGGTTTCACATACAAGCTTTCTCTCTAATAAATTATACAAACTATGCTACGCTTTCAGAATACTTATACAAATAGCTCTCTTCCTATATGTTTAAGTCTATCTACTCAGTTCTATCGTATTGTATAATTCTTTGAGGCATACACACGGGAGCAACTCTAACAGAAAAAGTAATCAAGTTCCCATACTTACTCTCTAGTTAAACTTTTGCCAACTAAATTATTTTACCACTTCCGTGTATTTATATTCTGCTTTATTAATCAAAACTGAAGCTATTTTAAAACGAATTCTCAATTCTCATAGGCCTAAAGGAAATTTTCTCTGGGGCGTGAATTCTGGGCGTGAAACGGCCGACATCGCTTAATCTTGGATGAATCTGTATTCATCCTCAAAATCATTCTGAAACTCTGCTCTGATTTTGACTTTTTTGTTTTGATTTTTACATAGTCTACTTATAAGATTTGTTTTAGGGGTAACTGAAGGAGGTGTATTAGGTATGCCAAATAATGTGGGTACAGCATTCCATACACATACAATCTTCAAAATGAAGAGAGCGTAGTTTAATATTGTTATACAAATAATGATCTATTCAATATGCATCCCCTTTTCCTAAAATCTCGCCAGAATAATGCGACATGTTTCGTAGCGAGTCTATTTCTGTACCTCACTTAATAGATGTGGCATGATTTTTAGCCTGTTAAGCTCCTCCCGTAAAAAGCGGTGCACTGTTTTTGCCGAAATTCCTGTTTCCCCCTCTAATCACAAGTGTCTAATGGCTATCATTACGTAAGCACTGTTCCACCACGTTCACCCGTACATCTTGTCCTGGACACAGGAAGTCCAATGCGCGGCAGATCGACATTCTGCCCCGTTTGAAGGCATCTATCTACCTCGTCACACGCACCCGTTGCTTCCTTCTGTGTGGCATTCTCGTGCATTTCTACCGGGGAGAAATGCTATTTTCACATACGCACGTTGTTGGCTCTTTGTCACCTCCATTCCAGATCATTGTCTCTCACGAATAGAAGTTCCGGGGCGTGATGAGACACGCAGCTCTGCACACAAACGCCATCTGATGGCTTCATTTATAAGTAGGTTTCATACATTTTCAATTGTATACCTTAGATTTTTCATCTTGTATTTTGTCGCCAAAAAGTTGCCCTGAATTATCCTCGTATATATTTTGCCTAGCTGTTTTTAATATTGTAACTTATTTATACACGAATTAATATTAAGTTCAACGTGTGGCCAGTGAGTTGTGCTGCCTCTATGTATATTTGGGAAATGTGAAGAACCATAAATTCGGAGACATATTCTTCTTGTTACTGCAAACAACATTCTCCATTATTGAAAGGCTATTAATATTGCAATTAATTTAAATGATTTAGCAATAGTGTACACACAAATCGCTTGCTGAACTTGCTACCGCTGAGAGCGTCAGCTGCCATTCGTTGGCATTACACAATCCGAGTTTCACTTATAGACTGTGTTAATGCATAACTTGTAATTCCGGTAACCGTAAAAAATTCCAAACCTCTTCTCCGTCTGTTTTTGTGGTTGGAGGTTGATGCGGAAGCTCTTCAGATGTCAAGTCCTAGCTTTGCTATAAAAAGCAATCAATTATATGATTCGGGATTGTCATGCTGTAAACACATACAAGGACTACACTTTTATGGAATTGCTGCCTTCAGTTCCACCTTCGGAAGGTCATTTTATCAACAGTTTGTTCTCTCTCTAGTTAGCATTCAATATCTTTATGAAACATCAAAGCGGCGGCAGATACCTGACTGTTGCTACTGCTAAATATAGATCTAGAATCTTAATGAGTAGAAAACACTCTTAATATAACTAATTTTAGTAACGCCCTAAACTAACAAACACAGAAAAACTATTCGTTTGGGTTTCATGGTAGGAAACTCGTCGATGCCCCTTGATAAAAGTCCGGAATCTAAAGGATGAAGTCTGTCTTACAGAAAGTTTTGGTACGTCCCATGTTTTGAGATCACAGTTTGACTCAAATTGATACTTGGAATTGGATTAGCCAGGTTTTTAATATCAATTTTACCTTCCAATGATGGTAAACAAATAAGCCTAGGATGTAAGTTTTGTATAGTGTTCATTTTCTTTAAATTTAATTAACACAACACGAAATAAAGCTACCACGAGGGGCCTTCTAATAGTCCAACGGCTTTCAACAACTTTTTAATATCTCAATAAAATAGATTAGTGCTACTGTGAAAAATACGCGCTTGTCTCAGCTTCAGCCTAATTACTTGTTGTGAATCTTCGTCCACCCAGCTACTTCTTCAGATTTTGAAACAAAAAGTTATCGCAGGGGGCCAAATCCAGTGAATATGGCGGATGTCGAAGCACTTGGAAGCGAAGGTCTTGCAATTTTGGAAGTGGGCATTCGGCCTGTAGCACCCTTCGGTTGGTTCAGTAGTGAAGCTAGTACTCCCCAATGATAGTGCTGCACTTCTGGAGGTAGTCTACGAGCACCACTCCACGACAATTAAAAAAAACTGTAGTCATGACTTTTCCTGCAGATGGACCCTTTTTGCTTTCTTTGGTGCACTTTCATCCGTTGCGATTACTCCTTTGTCTCTGGAGTAGTGATGAATTTATTTTTCAATTCTGTTTGATACGTCAGAGAAACTCACTGAAATTGCGTTTGAACAATTCTAAACTCTCTTGCGAAATGTTCATTCGAATGCGACGCCCATCTCATACCCAAAATTCAATATAAAAGGAAGTGGATATGGCCTATTGAGGTATTTGCAATGTCAGTCAACTTCCATACCTACATTCGCCAATATTGAGTACGGCATTGTGAATTTTTTTGTCAATTTCGTCGGTCGTAACGGTTTTGGGACACCCTGAGAGACCATTATTTTGAACCATGCTTAAAGTCAGCAGTCCACTTTTTAGCAATCAAAATCAGTAGAATGACCCTTTAATGACGAATTCAATCCCTTTTGTTAGAGTTAAACCCTTCAAGACGAGGTGTTTTTAATCGTTTATTACAGCTCGTATTTCAATTTTATCCATTTTGCAGAAAATGATACACTAGTTTGTTTAGATGATCGTCACAAACAAGTGACTACACTTGAGCGTCTGAAACTTTACAGCGCGCCATCTAAAGAACGATATTTAACAACTATAATGGTAATTTTGCCATTTTCATGACATCTCTGAGTCAGGCCGAAAACTGCTAGAACATCCCTCGAACTTCTGAATTACTAACTTAGCATTCAACAACAGTTTACTAATTAAATAAAATACTGATTAAGTGTCGCTTCTGGAAAGTGTGTGCATGAAGGGATTGTTACTTTAAGCTAATATTGTTTGATAATGAAATAAACATGTCCCGTTTATAACTATTTTCATTAATAAGTTTCATTATAATTATCTAACTACTCGGGGTAAACTTTCCTGAGAACACACGTAACGAGTGATGTTTCCAGATGTGTGTGCACACAATGGTGCATATGAGAAAGAGTCTCCGCCCATCGTTTCCCTTCTGCTCTCCCGGTCAAAATGCTCCACAAGCTTTACCGATATACTTACAAGTGCGCTGGCAACCAAGTACCCTAGAGATAATAGCCGAAATTACAGACATCAGACGCATGGGATGGAGGATGCATGGAAAGAGGTTGATAAAATAAACAAAACTTTTTGTAAACAGTCTTAGGTTTACCGATAGCATCCCCAAATGGTGTAGTGAAGTTATGAGCTAGGTAAGCATTCGCCTAAGATAAAAATCACTTCAAATTATGAAACATTCTTGCAGGAACGTTTGCGACAGATTAGGTATGGGAAACTTGTGGATAAATAGGCACCAGAGCATTTTGCAAATAAGTAAATGGAAGAATGGAAGCTATTAAAAGGCAAGACATGTTTGGAACAATGAAAGAAAAACGTTTTTTAAGACTTTATACGGAAATAACATTATGGGGTAGAGAAAAATATAGAACTATGTGATAAAGCAAGTAGGGAACGGGTTTGCATGGACTAGAATTGGAGTTCTAAATTTAAGAGAGTTCAGATACGTAATATATTTAGAAAAACGTTCAATGTGTAGAGAAATAAATATGAATTTTCATTGTATATTACATTATTATGAGCAAATAAAAGTTTTGGAGAGAACATGACATGGCGACCAAAATGAAAGAAATTAGATGGGGAAATATTAATTAGAAAGATAAAGGAGAGAAGAATATTAAAATTGTAGGGAACTATTTGAGCAAATTTAGAGAGAAATGGGTAAGAATGATAAAGAGGAAGATAGAGGGAAACGTAACCTTAGAAGTACAATAGATAAGATAAGTGTATACACAGATAGATGTGATGATTACCAATACACATATAACGGTAGTTGTGTTTATTGAGACCAGAATGTAGGCAAGCACCTTCAGAAAGAAAACTTTTGGAGGAGGTAATTAGGATTAACGTTATTTTATTTTGGATCTTACTTTGTATTAGACTGAATACTGTGAATGTTGGATGTTGAAATAAAATTTAATTAGTGTAATAGTACATTAGTAAAAAGAATGTTTTATTAGGATAACTGGGTTCCACTCTCTTGCAATTCTATTACTGACTAGAGCTGGAGTCCAGTAGCAGTTAACTTATTTAAATTATAAATCTGTGTTCTATTATCTATACATATAATAGTGTTGTTTGTTGGGATATGTTTTTAATACTCAATGAGCTTTTGATGTAAGCTAAGTTGTATTTATTGAAGCTCTTAGTATCTAAATATGGTAATAGCAATAAAAAATACAACACCAGGCAAAAGATAGCAACCCAATAAGCAATAGTTACAGTAAATTAAACGTTGAAATGTTTGGGAGTTATTGTGCGAAACAGTAACCTCCTACAAGACCTGCCCTGCTTGAACTTTCATAACTGCGTACTTTGTTATATTCCATCCATCTCATACTTGACAAGAAGCTCCAACAAATATCAATGCAAATAGAGATGGGTTCTCGAATATACTGTCGATATGTCGATACTCAAGAGGACATTTCTGTCAAGACCATCTACACACAGTCGACCTTAACACAAATAAAGGTGGACGCCGTTTAGGTTGGATTTAAGCCATTCTATACTATACAATACTTCATTAAAATTCTACGTTGCGCTATTTATTTCCCATTTATAAATGTATATAAATATTGAACATTTTATTTTACAATGGATAATAAAGAAAAACGTTTAAAATATTAACAAAATATGTAAACATTTTCCCAACTAAATGACAACTGTTAAGAAGGCTCTTATGCAAGATTTTGTATGTTTATGCTATTTATTTCTTGTCAATAAATGTGTATAAATATTTAAATTATTTTTGTTAAAACGAAATACAGAAAAACACAGTTAAAATAAATATGTAAAACCATTCAAACTAAACATGTAACAACTTCAGGTAAACATAATCTGGGTTCTTATGAAAGATACCAGAAACCATTGCGCATCTTTGATACATTAAAAAAATCTTGTTGTTTCTAACCAAGAAAAGTAAGCTTTAGTACTTTAATTATGTGATAACGAAATTATGAAGTATCTTAAATATCTATTTTCACAAATAATGAGTGACAACACCCTGTTTCCATTTTTAATAAACGGCTATTTTAATTACATTACTGCCTATTTTCAGCATTTTAAGCGCCCTTTTGCGTGCCCATTTTAACCAAAATAAATGCAAGGACTTGCGGGATGTGTTGTAAGCGAAATACATGGAAGATTCTGTAAGTTCCTGGTCTGATCAAGCTTTAATGCAAAAATTGGTAAATCTTTGCGCGAAAAGCATCCTTATCTTCGCTTATTACTATTTAACAATCGTGCAACGTCATTTTCTTAATGTTGAAATTTCAGTACAATGTTTTACACAGGCAGTACTTACTACCGCAGAAATTAAAAATGACTTAAATGGAATGTGCGGTGAAGCTTTCACTTCCTATTTAAGTAAAAGCTAAATTGTTCCGATTAGGACCAGAAAACATTGAAGATGAGGGCCTACCGGTAGAGGTGCTGGCATCCCTCTTGTCCAAGGGAAGGTCAAGTTGAGTGGCAGGCGACTAAAACTGAAAGTTACTACTGCAAGGCTACGCCTTTCATCGTCTTTAGGATTCTGCTTGGATATCTCCATATGGAGAAGGTTAGTGCGTTCAAAAACAATATCGAGTGACGTGCTGTAAAGGTTTTTGACCTTGTGTCAAACAAATGGGATGGAAGTTCTAGAATCAATTCTGGCAGTCATGTTTAGAAGAAAAACATGGCCACATTTAAAGAAAAGAGACATGACATGCTTTGCCTTCTACAAGACAATGCGCCAGTGCATAATACCCAACTTGCAAAAGATTCTGTAACAGCGCAGTTAGCGAACAGTACCATCCACCCTATAGCCCAAATCTAGCTCCGCGATTGCCGTATTATGTTATAATTGAAAGAAGACCCATGGGAACAATGCTTAATGATTACAATGGGTGAAGGAAGCAGTTTTAGAAGGTCTGTTTATTTATGAACGTCTTAGATATGCTAATTCAAATACGTTAAAGTTTGCTGAAAACTAACTAGATGTTTTCTATCTCCTGCCTCCAAAATACTTTTGAAATTTATCACCTATCTTCACCTGCACAATACATATAAACTTGTTTCTGTCTGTAGAATGGCGGCAAATGCGAAGTTTTGGTGATATTCGCTTACGCTACGAATATGCTTGCAATGTTTATCACACGCCAATTGTCGATGTGCATTGGCGCTGTGTATTTCCGCTTTAATAACTATGATAGCAGAAAAAAAGCAGAAAGGGAAAGGAGAAGAAAGAGGAAATGAAGAAGACAAAAGAAATTCACTATACATGAAGCTAATGAACTTTAAATATATATATATTATGACTGTTGAGCTTCTGGCGGCCGATTCAAGCGATTTTGAACGCTACTTCCCTGAAACGCATTGCCGATAAGCGCTTCTGTCTCCCCGTCCATTCCGAACGAACCCCATGAGGTGACTATTAGCTTTGCTCTGTATATTGCACCTCGCAGATAGGACGGGGGTAATTTTGCCTCGCTGAGCTTTACCTGCACCTAGACAGTTTTCGATGCTCATTCGCTCGATTTATGACTGCAATAAATACTTAAACTGCGTTGTATTGTGAATACTGTGTTAAATGAAACATTTTAAATGAATGGTTTTTACTTACGGAAATTATTAATAGCGAAGGAAACGCATAGCATTTCAAATTTAAACTATGCATGTTGTAAAGCAGTAACCCTTTAAAATGATGTTTCCTAAACTGTGGTTCAAAATGTTTCATCTAATGTTATTGTTTTATTGTAATGATATTATAATAATTTATTCCTGAAATATTGAACTATGTTTAGATATTCAGACAGAGAAGATTCCTTAGCTTGTTATAAAGAGAAGACTGGGTATGAACGGCAGGTGGCAAAAGGGAAGCTAAGGTACAAAGACCACATACAATTTCGCCACCTTAAGTATTTCAATAATACCAAGGAAATAATTACCATTAAAATGTGATATATAAAAACGTGACTTTAAAAATAACACTACTAACTTGCCTATTGAGTTTTAATGCTTTTAAATGTAAAATGGACATTTAATTATTTGAATTTATTTAGTTTCAAATTTTAAGCCAAATTGCATCAGTTTGGGGGGGGGGGGGAGAATTCCGAAGTAAGCTTAAATCCCATAACTTTAGCAACTTTAGGCTAATTCAAGGTTGATGTGTGTATTTTATTTTGCTTAGTTCAAAGGTTTATGAAGGAGCCTTGATTCGAATAAGTTTGAGAAGCACTGCTTTAAAATAACACGAACCAACTACTATTTATGAAACAGTTGCAAGATGTAATCTGAATAGCAAGATATTTCATACAAATTTAACTATTTTGTATTCTTTTAGGAAAAAAAAAAATTGTTGCTCTTTTCTGAAAATACATAATCTTAAATTTTGCAATAGTAGATCTACTGTATTTTATTTCCATTCTTTTGACTTGGGAGATGTGCTATTAAATTTTTGCATGTAAAGGAAAACGTTACCTCGTAGCAGGGTCCATGACCTTCATTTTGAACACAAATACTTGAAGTGTGATCTTCTTAGATTCCATTATGCAACGTTACCACAAAAATGAGATGTCATACCTACCTTACGATGGTTGAATCAATTGCTTGTAATGCAGGAATACGCGTTGTGTGATCATCCGTTGAACTGGAGGATTCAACAATAGAACTGCATAACCTTAAAAATGCTTGTACCCGATCCCGAATAATTATTTGGTAATGAAAAGGAATTCATTTGAGATTTTCTTAAAATAAAGCTAATAGGTGTCTATAGTTATATTTCTTATTTGCAGTGAAACGATATGCGTGGAACAGAACAATAGACATTTCCATTCAAAAACCAATTTATTATATTTTGGGTTTATAATTCTGTTTTGAAATGAATAACATAAATATGAATACTTGCAAGCTTGCAAATTTATACTTAGTAATTAATAGACCATACGTGCAAGGCTTTGCGTTTAAGTAAAATTGAATTTTCGTGGCCCATGAACAGGACGTTGAAGAGAAAGGCAACGTAGCCACTTTTATATTGGAGAAAAGTGTGGAGACGGGTGTTTTTAGTGGCCGTCACTGTTGGACCCTGAGGGACGAGTTTAACGTCAAATATGCTGAAAGGAATCCAATAACACAGCGCAAATGGGGTACTGGTGAAGACATTTCGAGTATGGAGCGCGTCATCAGCTCCAAGACGACGTTTCTCGTTGATGGATTGGCAAGAGAGGATACCACAACCACCCTGCTAGACTTAGTGCGCACAAAAGTGATGCTATAAAATCTTCCTCCTCTACGGAAGAAATTTATCGAGATATCTGCTGCTGCGTCCATTCAGACTAGCACGGAAGAATCCAAATAAATATGTACTTGTGGATCAATATTATAAATGGCATTAATTCTAGCACCATCATGCCAGAGACGGTGGTAGATAAATATTTATGAACTTAAAATATATGTTCTTCACAATTCCTTTCTCAATTTAATGCTTAATATGTAAAACCTATTTTATTTTAAAAAGTACTACTGCGTACATCCGATTGTATATGATCTATATTTGAAGTTATGTTTATCCTTCAAAAGGGCAGTAAAGTAGTTGGTTCCATGGAATTGATTTATAATAAGTAGAAGAAGAAGCCCCTGAGAAAACTTTATCAGCCGTTTCATCTATTAGACGCTAATGATCAGAGATGTTAAAAACATCCTTAAATACACCAAGTAGTACACAAAATCCAGTGACCCAGGTATTTTGAATGAGTAAAGGTTAATTTAATTGTTAAGTAGCATTTAATTGTCAGCTTGTATAAGGTGCATTTTATACTATTTTGTCTAGAAATATGTCCTGGTAAAGAAATTGTAAAGATATACTTTGACAAGCACTTAACCTGTTATTACTTTCTAGTTAAAAGCTTTATTCAAGTTTAATGGACATACTTTGCCAGTCAAATGGGCAACTCTTTTAGCATTCATTATGTGAGTCTTTGTCGTTTAAGATTTGCTTTTGAAAGTTTTAATCATGTTATAAATATTCAGCGCATTATTGCTGCTGGGCTTTTCCTTTTACCGTATGTTAAAGTAATATTCTGCTTTCAACATTTTATAATTTTGAATTTAAAATATCTTCACACATATTATGAATAGGATTTGGTATTTTATTAAATTATATTTAAATAGTTATTCTTAAACCTTGTTAGTTTCATTATTCTTCTCTCACACTGCTGAGCCACCTTTTCATGGCCATATTCAAGGGTTCTCTACTCCAGAACCTTCATAAGTGATCTTGCAGACCTCAACGGGAAAATGTTCTCAAATTTTGTTCACCTCAATAAGAAGCATTTGCAAAGTCTCGTGCAATTATCTTGGAAACTGTGGAGCTTATGAACATAAACACTTTTGAAATGTGCACATTTAAGAAAACGAGCGGCAAGCTTAGAGATAAATGCAATCCTAAAACGCAGTTAAATTCGTGTCATGTTCTTGCAATATTTCCCTTTTTATTAGTTTTTATCCACGTTTTGCTATGCTCCAAAAAGCAATTTTAACAAAATTAATAACAAATAAAAAAAATCTTGCAATCATGCGTTTCAACTTTTAACATCAACAATACCTGGGTCACTGGATTTTGTTTATTACCTCTCTAGCTGAAAAATTGATTCCAGTTTGTAAGAGGCTTTCACGCGAGCATGTTCGCCACACTACTATGACGAAACAAATTCTGAGAATGCACAAAATTTAATGTAATCAATTTAAGAGGTGCTCGACAGCGGCGTGACGAGAATTCATTTAAATGTCTATGACCCCATGCTAAAGTGTATTAATGCATAACTGGGCAGTTTTCTTAAGATATCGAAACAAAAATTTCACAAATATGAAGCTGAAAATGTATTTCAAATTAAAATGCAAAAAGGTATAATGATCTACTGTATTTCTTCCAAACATCTTCTCCTTCTTCTCCCCTCGTCAAAAGTAAAACTTTTCTCGTTTACCACATGTAGAAATGGCATAGATTACGCAAAAATGTTAACACCAAATTACGTGAAACAAAAATATAAAATGTATATGCAAGGCGTGTTGGTTTTACCAAAGACCGACTTACAACATTAATAGAACACGGTGTAGTAATATCAGCCTACAAAAACTTTGTTTAGGTTTAACTCCGACTTCCCCTGTGCATCAAGTGTTTTCGTATTCTAAGTGTGTATTCAACATACAAGAAACAACGGGGTAGGATTTAATGGTGTAAAAGGTTTCCCTAGACATTAACTATTTATGAACGGGCCTTTCTCTCGTAACTCACCCCAATCACCGACCCGCATGCCTAAGTTGGAGGGATGAGGCGACATAAGGAGATTTGGAATTTGATCCCGTCCAAACAGCAACTGCTGGCGGCGATGATAAAACATCTTCACTCCCTATTTTGTGGATTTGGCTGATGTACCAAATATCCTCACAAAACATGAACTGAATTAACAGCGATGAGCCTCTTACTACAAGTTTATCATACAACCATTACACTCCATAACAAAATATTGCTCATCTTCTTTTCTTAGTGTTTACTGAAAAATTAAATGAAGGTGCGGAACACGAATATATATTTAGTGTTTTCCAAACATCGATATTTTGACATAATGTAATTGTATTTTTCTCCAATTCCCTAAGGGTAAACAGCAATTTTAGGTATATAAATTTTTCTTTAGATATCTTGCCTTTGCTGCCGCGGCAACCTCTGCATCATCTACATCCGTCTTATGACTTCATTGATAGAGGGCAGTATTGCAGGGGGGCATGTGATCAGCATGTCGGCATCCGGTAAGTCGCGTATCAGGCGGCTTTCGTGATCGAAGAACACACCTCTCCAAAAGGCAGCTTCCCAATTGTCCTCACTTGGCTGGGTGGACCACGTTCCAGATCTCCCTAGCTTATAAAAATTCCTAAACAGATACCGGGAATCAAGTCAGCAACACTAGCCACTAGACCAAGGAGGTCGTCCCAACATATTACTACAACCAGAATCAGCTGACTTATGCCCTGAGCTTACATTGTGTATCAAGATGTTGTTTCTGTCAGCTTTATAGCATTCCAAGCGTTTTCTAGAAACTTTTTTCAAGACGGTTCCTAAAACACAGGGCATAATGAACCACAAGCTTTAGTCTTCGAAGATGTCTCTTCTAGAAATGAGGTGCGTAAGCTCATAACTCTTAATGTAGCGCCACTAACTGAAGTAACCTCGATGACTATGTCCTCCCAGCACATAAAAGCGATTCCCTCCTTAATGTATTCATTTTAAAACTGTGAACAAATACGCAAAACGCAATGTCAGCTAGCCACATACCATGTTAGTGAAATCCCATTGTTTCGTTGAAAACAAATAAACAAAGGGTTTTAATTGCTTGGTTTCCCTCATGATTAAATATCAACTATTACACATTCCCTGATGCTATGATTACTGACAACATCACATTCAATAATAATAAAAAAAAGGGTATTTCCACATTAGCGATAAAGAGCAAAAATATAAAAATACACAGCTCAGGCAATTACTGCTTTCATCCCACGTCCCTCATCCGGACACTGTGCCAATGGTAGTTCGTTTAAATTTTGAAGAAAAGTATCAGAAGATAGACGGACTAAAGACAACGCTTTTGAATTTTTATTACCATTATAAGCACACAGACCTTAGTACAGGGTGTCCATAAATGCGAAACTTTCATCCAAAACCAGACAAATCATCGACCCTAATTTCACAGGAAATGGAAAGACTATAAAAATGTTCGCCACATAAATAATACGAATTTAATATTTTGAGATCATATTGTCAGGTGACGTACAAACTAATATTAAACATCAAATTCTGGAAAATACTCTTGAGCTATTGTAAAAAGTCTGTAGGACTTGTTCAGTTTTTACTGACAGGGTAGAGCATGTTCAGGATTGGTAAGAAATTGCTGGTTATACAGTTTAGGTTGGAAATAACAAAATTTTCACCAAGACAACATGTAAAAGGGAGCTGTTTAATTTGGGTTAAAAAAATAATTTGAATGTATCCACAAAGGATTTGTTCAGCAATTAATGAAACGGGGTAATATTTTATTTTCCAAGTTTCCAAGTGTTAGGTTTTGGCAGAAAACTCTTATTCTTTTCTATTCAATTTTCTATGAGATTTGTTCAAATTGGACCGTAAGTCGATACACATATCAACATAATCCCCTAAAATTAAACTGAAAACATCAATAACTCATTTTTGCAAAATTATTATAAATTAAAAAACTAGTAAGATGTTCTTAGACACTCATAAAGTGTGTTTGTGTTCAAAACACTGCTGTTGCCACCATTGCTAAACGACTTCAATGCAGCAAAAGGCTTGCAGAAGTAAACTCCGCGATTAATGATTAGGAACCATTATGGAAAGAGGTTTGTTAAATCATGTATCGTTCATTTATAGTACCGGATTAATGCAGAAGGATAAAAATGGCATACCATTAATTTCGGATGAAAGAATTGATGTGGTTCAAACTGCTTTCATTGGGTTTCCAGCAGCCTATGAATCAAGGAACATAGTGCACGAACTTTTGAAATTGTTTTAACAAAATCCAAATTGTTATTGATGAAATGAATGCTCTATGACAGCGTGTTAGATTTTCTGAAGAGTTTAAAAAAAATAATGAACCCTTTTCAACATCTCTGGTCATTAGCGTCCAATTCAAATCAGGGAGTGATACAGCTGATACTTTTTACTCTTTTACGTGCCGTAAATTTATGAGACGGGACATATGACTTTATTTCCCTTCCAAAGGAAGTCATATTTTTGTCCTAAATAGTTTACCTACCATACTTTATGCCCTAAAAATATCCATTGACCCTAGCCGGGTTTGCACCTGCAACCTTGGCAAGTATAGTTACCACTAGACCATCAGGATGGACACTTACCAGTAGCTCAATGATCTCGCTGATCTTACTACTGGAAGAAATGTATCATTATTCGTAAAGATGTTGCTCTGCAATTTCTCTTTTAGTTCTCTTAGTTTTCTCCTAAGGAAACTGTAGTTCAGTAATTAATATCGTTTTTTGAAGTTCTATAAGCAAATGCACGTCTTCTATCTAGATGCAATAGCTTCATGCAACTTTATCAAACGTGCGTTCTTCTAACGAGGAACAAGGATGTTATAATGTAGCCTTGAAAATGTGCAGAGTGAATATGCAGTTACATTACAAAACCCCGGAGATTATTTACTAGCTTTGTACTTCTTGAGTGAAAGTCCAATTGCAAGTCAGGAAAAGAGAGAGATTGAAACCTCAAATTCTGACTCACAAGTTACTTATAAATAACAAAATGTTGCCGCAGTTCAAAGATACAAACTTTCCTCGTTGATCTTTTACTTTGCATTTTACAAATGATAAAGGGCTAGAATTTCCTACATACCTAAATCATGGCCTCTGTTTTCTTGCAGGAGCAATAAACAGCTATTCCATTCTGCCACTGCTGGTGTAGATATGCACTCTCAAGTTGCCGCACCACAAGAACAAACCGCAGAGGCATATGGTAACACTGTGCGAAATGTGCTAGTGAAGAGAGGATATCAGTGTACACAAATGAGAATGTGATATTCACATCCACGATGCGCAACTCAGTAAGGAAGCTAGCGAGGAAAAAGGTGGCAACAATGGATTGCTGAAGGAGCAGATTACCCTTTACCGATCTGAACTGCATTGAATGCATACAACAAATTTGTTCGAACATACCTGCATTTCAAAGATATCTTGAGTAGTCCACATGTCTTGCTCGCCTTTGTAATTCATATTTACAGAAAAAGTCGCTACGACCAAGTATAACCACTTAAATATCACTTTAAAGCTTTCTTTAACATATTACATCCATAAATATGACCGATTTCATAGGCGTGGACCTAAATATTTCTAAGATCATTCCATTGGTGCTGCGTATAGCTCTTCGGTGTACTTTAATTATTTTAGGACATTAATAGAACATTTACTCAGAACGAAACTCCAGTTAAAGGAGCAAATTTAGCAATGGCTACCTTGCTTACAGTCTTGATACAATAATGTCTTAATATTACACCATGTCACAGGTAAAACAATTTAATATCCTGCGATTGGCACCCAAAACACAAATTTTGAAAGCTTTCAATATTTAAAATTTTTAGGTTTCAAATATTTGCCATTTTTACCATTTAAAAATCAATCAAATTGCTGCAAATAAAAGCTAATGCAAAAAACATATTGTAAAATATCCTACTTTAAAAATGAATAAAATATTACAATAGCTTCTATAATTGGCTTACAAATGCACGATCCTTGCTAAACAAAAATTATAACAAAGGAAGCCTTAAGCAAATGTAATATAATACAATTAAGCACTTTACCATACTTTTTTCCAAACTACCTGGGTCTCTGGGTGTACCTGAAGGCCCCGGGCCTAACACTTTGGAATGAAGTGCATACTTCCCAGCCTGCCGGAATCTTTGACAAATAAGACCTATTCGGTGTACTATGCAGACGTGTCCAGGAAAGGGAGAAGTTAGTGTACGGTCAGGAACCAAAGAAATGCAATAAAACATAACTTATAACCGAAATAAATTAATAAGTACTGTGCACACCGTGATATGCCATAAAAAACGAGATAAGTAACATTTTAGGGATAGAATTTTAAGAACAAAGCAAAATAATGGAATAAACTGTGAAGATTTTCAAATAATCCTATCCGCAAAGTTATTTACAGAGCTAAATACACTGAATGGTGATTTAACTTTTCACTGTTACCCCAAAATGTATGATACAGCAAAGCTTTTAGTTACGTTTGATAAGGAAACAAGAAACCAAACAGAAGCAGGTTCAAATATTACATAACTTGTAACCGATGAGTTGAGAGCCGGCATTAATTTCATGAATTTCTAGTGAAGTGAGTCAGACCATCAGAAAATGAGTAATAGTGTTTATAACTAAATTTACTTGCTTGGATTGGCATGCAACAGTAATAAAAAGGTCTAAAATATCACGTTCGAGATTAGTGTATGTACCTTTAAAATGAAGTGCACTGCTATAGCTCTACCCTCATGTGGTAAATATTAAAAACGTTATCTATAACATAGGCTTCCACTCATAACAAGACAAAAACACTCACATAGCTTAGCAGCAGTTAGCTTCTGTTCAGTGTGTCTGTAGATCAAAAAAACTTACCTGCAACAAAAGAAAGAACACATATTAATAGATAATATACATATGGTGATCCTTTCTAAAGCACAAACTTACGAACGACAATTTATAGAATGATGTCAAAATACAATTCCTATTACAAGTACATTGAAAAAAGTTACAAAACAGTTTTTTAAGCTTCTGATTAAAAACAAGATTTCAATATATACGTATTTTAACGGAGCTATTTGGGATATGAATTTAAATATCACTTGAGCTGGTTTCTCAGAGCGGGACGATACGAGAGTTCTGAATTACATGAGAGAGAGGTAGTCAAGTTCATCCCATTAGTTATGTACAACATTTTAAAAATGACTGCATTTTTATTCACTGTGATTAGCGTAGTATTTCGTAGATCATACGTGGTCTAGGTACAACATGATGCTATAATTTGTTTATGGTAACAACAGATATGCTATAAGCTGGAAGGAACGAAAAATTGAAAGATGTTGAGGTAGCAGCATCGACAGTTGTTAATTAATTTTGCAAACTAAATAAGAAGGTTTTATAGAGGGATGTGAAGAGAACAAAAGAAAATTCCTTCGAATATCCTTGGTCAGAAAAAGAATGTAGAGATAAATAAACCAAGAATTCAGAATTGTCACAAGTAATATGACAAGAGGGTCTCATATTGCCGATAAATTTACGAACTTAGTGCATACTTAATCTTTTCAAGCCATCTTGCAACAGATGAATGCAGATTGTCAGTAATGCCCATAGAGAACAGCCAAATAGGTTATTTCACGAACAGAATAAGAATATATATATTTGAAATTCGCGCCCAAAATATTAACAACTGTATTAAATGTTATATTATTTACTTATGAATACCTATCTATTCAGAAACCGCGAGACTGAAATAGACGAAAATCGACTATTACAATCGCTATCGTTCTAATTATTAATACCAAATGAGAAAAATAAAACATAGGTAACATTTTACCATTTTGAGCAATGTGTTTATTAAAATTTCATAATTTACAAAATTATTCCAGAAAATTTTGGCTGAATACAATTGTTTGTTGCTATCAATACCTTTTCACCGCTTGCTAAAAAAAAGTAATCAGCGCAGCATGCTCTGAAATTATAGTGAGGGTATAGAGTTGGCTACATTGACCAAAAGACAAATGTACTTCGCGAGATAACAGGATTTGATAAAACTTTACATTTTCGTTACGATATCGGGCTGTGATTGGTGACAATTTAATTTTTTGTTTCATTTCATTGATCGATTTTATGTGACATGGGTGAAATAGTCAACATTTTACACAATTTTTATCTAATATTCATTAAATTACTTAATAGTAAAAAAAACGTGTTATAATTAGACATCCGGATTCTTAAGCACTTAGATGCACTCAAATACAAATAAAGCAAGCTATGCAGTTACTAACAAGAACGTTAAGGGACCTATTGTCTACAATCCTGTACCAACGTAACTTTATTCCGCCTTATTCTGCATTTAGTACTTTGAAATCGCAGTGACTAGTTGTAAGGTATATAACAACGCTAATTCATGCATGTTTCTTTCCAAGAGAATTTTTATACGAGCCGTTGTGAGTGTGAAGCACAACATGTGATTATTTCAATTCATTACCACAGTCAGTACGCTAATAAGATTGCCGCACTCACTGCAGTAAAGAATGCAATTACCATAATGGTGAATAAGTAAGTGTCAATTAATAATTGAGGATAAATAATATTTAATGGACGCTATTTCAGCACACCACTTTATAAAATCCACAAAAATAGACCAAGTTTCTGTCAACATCCACAGTGATCGTAGTCAATATAGATAGCATTTAGGGGAGGAAAAAAAATCTTCAAAAAGGAGACATGTTTAAGCATGCAACTTAATCAATATAGCTAGATATAAAAATAAAACATAAAACACTTCAGTGCAAATAAATATACGAGGGTCTCAAAACGGCAACGCTTTAGATTAGCATTCGGGAGGCCCTGGGTTCAAATCCCTTGTCCCCGTCTTCTTGACCTTGGGTTTTTTCCTGGTTTCCTGGTCACTTATATGTATTTTTTCATACATTTTCCTTATGCTCATTCCTTCTCTTTTCATGTCCTTGTTCATCGTTTGAGGATTCCAAGATCAAGCGAAGCGGTTGGTGGTGAGCGATGTGCAGTGGTGGAAATTGCTCATTAGAAATCAGACCTAGAGTCTGGTATGATAGCAGCGAACTCGAACTCCTTTGAAACATAGGGACTTCGCCTTCTTTATCATAGCTCTCTTCTCCACTACCTCCCATTGGTCCAGTTGCTGTCGTGGCGCTTCTCTGTGTGAAATCCACTTACGTCCCACACACTCCAATCCACACTGTGTTTTTGAACAGTGTGAAATGGAACAAAGGACAAACTTGGTCCCTGTATTTTTTATATTTCTGTAAGTGATTCAGAAAATAATTTTATTTTATTAAACACACATTATTGTAATGTAAAAGAATATCCTAATGTTTTCTGTGTGAATATGTCATGGGGAGTACGTACAGATGACGTAGTTAAGGACATAATTGTACTTTTTAGTTTGCATTTGCATTCTAATAAAGTTTTCTGATCAAAGAGTTCTGGACTATATATGGACATGAATAAAAGGTAATCCTTTCCGCGAGGAGATTTAAACCCAAGCATACGGGTTCGGCTTGGTAACGGTAACACTAACACTGCGAGAACACACTGGCAGACAAAGTTGGTAGAACTATCAATAACTGACAAAACACGGAGAGAATTGCCAATAAATCGGTGGGATTGAATTCATAATTTGTAGGATAAGCTGGAACTCGACAACAACAGCTCTACTCTCCTTCATCTAAAGCACTTCAGCATTGCAATGCTCTCCTCCGAGAATATTCCATTCCTAAAAATCTACAAATAGAAAAATAGGAAACCAGTTCCTTTCTTATCAAAATCTACACAATTAAGAAAAAGTCTGATTTATTGATAATTTTCTTATTTTGTATTGAGTATATAAGCCCTCTTTAATAGATATTGACTATTTATTTATTTAAAAACCTCCATTTGAATTTTATTCACAAATAAAAGTTAACAAATGCTACAGTTACAGGAAATATACATTTCATTTGTTGAAATAAAGCAAAAATCAGAGAAAACGAGAGTGTTTAACATCGCAAAATCTAGAAATATATTTTTGATGTGTAGATAATAACAGTGATGCAGCCTATTAATAGATATGCCGTTCTTTCGCATATCCTGTTTTCCGCAATTGCTACACGAATTTGTCTTTCTCCTTCCCTCCTAACCTACGCTATTTCCTTTGCATAGCCTGGTTCTCACTTGCTGATTGGCTGCAACTCATCTTATAGTAACAGAATTTGGGATTGTCGTCTGTGCAACCAGTGAGTTCATCGCGCACCTCTCGTCTTCTCTTCTCTTTGTTAAGATGCAGCGAGGAAGCCCCAGGGGTTGGGTGCTTTTTCGTCTTATACATAATTGGAAATTATGTTGGGGTCTTCTTCGCTGAGTCTACCCAGTGACCCGGATATTAGCCACGAGTAAAGGATTTAATTGTGAAGGTTTATTTAACTATCATTTTGACTCAAGGTGCTTTTTATAATGTTTGATTAAGAAATGTGTACTCTTAGGAGAAATGAAGTCATGATATCTTTGGGAAGGCTATAAATTGTTATTTCTCTATATTTTGCCAGTTAATGGGACAGTGTTTTAAAGTTTCACTATATAAGCTTTTGTGATTTAAAGTTTGCTTTAAAAGTTGCAAATATTTAGTGCATTATTGCTACTGTGCGTTTGTTTATTCATATTGTATGCTAAATAAATATGTTGCTTTCCACACTTTTTTAAACTTACATGCTATTCACATGCTTTTGTTATTTAGCAAAATATAGCTAGGTAGTTATTGTTCATCCGGACTGCTGATTTTTCTTTTTTGACCACATCCTGGGGGTTTTCATCACCTTGTTACAGTAAGAGCTTGCCAATATCACGGCAGAATGTCGCTCTCAGATTATTGAGACACGGTGCATAGATTAGCTGATAATTGATTAACTATTTTTATACCTTTTCATAAATGCATAACAACTTTTTAATGCTTTTAAATACATTTATTCCGTGCCTATTTTTTTTTTTTTGCTCGTTTTTTAGATTTACGGCGCTCTTTGCATGTTTTAATTGCCTTTAACGGCTACCTACACATTTCGGTTCCATCCATCACGGTAAGGGAGCGGTCTACCTCTGATATCATTCACTGATATTTGTCATCCGCACTATTTTCAGGCATTATACATATCGCTATGGCCAGCTAATCCCCGATTCAAATTCACTGGCAGTTCGATCGATTCCGAACATAGAGAACAAACCAAATGAATGTAAATACGAACTTATCGTGCATTGGAAACATAGAAATCACCTATAAACGAGTTTAAATCAATGCGAAGTTATTCTGCACGCTTTAACAATTATATGATGTCATTGGGAGCACGATATGTAATAGTTCGTCTTGATTATGCAGCAAAGTTAGCTGACCACTAAGAAGATCGAAGAAGTCTATTCGATACCTGCGAGGATCGTCCTCCCTGACTGAGATTTATTCCCCAGTGACAAACGCCAGGTAGTTGCCCTAAATGTATGCCTGTAACGAATCCTCCCTTTAAGAGAACACCAAAGTGAAATTTGTACATTTTTGAACGGTTAAAACTAAAAAGTTTAGATTTTACACATTTATTGTTCAGGTTTTTTAATATTATCTATACAAAATTTCGTCTTGGTTGTTAATTTAAATGCACAATCATGAAACAATTAGTAATTGACTGCACTAAAATTGTTCTTGTTAATCTATTTTTGTTTTTTAAGAAAAATGCAGGCTAGTTTTTATGAAGGAAGTTCTACATGTCTTAAAAAGTTTCAGAACTTAGAAGATGGATTTTTAATGCAGCGCAAGATACTAAAAGCTAAAAACCGAGAAAAAGGCTTTTAAGTATTGGATGCCTTAAAGTTATAGGCTAAAAGAAGGGGAGTTAAAGAGTGGTGGCAATAAAATGGCCTCTATTTGATTTCTTTTCTTTTTTTTTTTAAGGCAGTTTAATTCCTACATTATGTTTATAATTAAAGGTAACAAACCATATAAGGGCTAAAAATATTAATAAAAAATTGTTCCAAAGGGCATAAGCGTATAAAATTTCTCAGGAATGTCTGATTCAATTCCTGTGATGTTTCAGTACTAAAACTGTGCTAAACACAATAAACAAGTAACGTACGCTATTATTTACGGATGTGAAACAACACTAGTCAGGCATTGGTCTTAAAAGACGCTGGTGTGGTAGGCTACAGTTATTTACGTAACTACAGAACCAGTGAGCTAACACTCGGTTGGAATTTCGAAACGAGTACGGCAAAGGCAGTAGTTAATACACTATTTTGTTTCATACTATTTCAAACTATTTAACTTTGATTAAAACCTGTGTATTTAATGTATATTGAAGACGTATTGGATATTAGACATACTACAGGGCTTATAAATTGGGTCATTCAACCGACAGTTGAAGCAGCCAACATACAAACATTTGAAAGAGGAAGAGAATCATGGAGGCAGATTCAGATGTTTATTGTGAGCTTCTTAAAGAAATATATGAAAAAAGAACGAAGAATTCTGTTCATGGAAAACAAAGTTAAGGAGGGTGTATGATAGTGTACATGTTAGATTTGGTAAACATTTTAACCACATACGCCAGCTAGCAGTTTTTTCCGAATATTCTCGTGGTATTCATATGTTGGTGAAAATGGAATCTGGAAAATAATTATAATAAGCTCGAATTCCACTTCCCAAAATGTTTTCCAACCAGGTAAATTAGTGAAATTCGACAAAATATGAAACAAAAAACATAACTATTGGATTTTGGTCGATTTGAATTACTTTCTACAGTTTCAATACTTTAGGGTTTTACTAAAGCAAGTTTCCAGTTTGAAATAGATATACCTTATGTGTATAATTATCAATTCGGTTTCATTTATGCTTTAGAGGAACTGCGATTTTATTCCATATGCACATGTTTAACTATGGTTGCCATGGTAGCTCTATCAGGCTTGTATAAACACGTGATTTAGAAATGGCAACCATACTTGCCTCGTAAACCCATGATCGCGGGTTCAATCCCGGCCAGGGTCGATGGATTTTTTTTTTTTTTTTTTTTTGTGTGTGTGTGTAAAATCCTGAGTAATGCTTCGTTTGGAAGGGAAGTAAAACCGTGGTTCCTTGCAAAAGAACCTCAAGCTTGAAAGAAGGGGCCTCTGAGCAAAATTTCACGCGTTTCACGTCCTGAATTGATTGGGACGCTGATGACATGAGATGTTAAAGAGCGTCCGCAAATAAAACAAATCAACAACTTGTTTTAGAAGATCGAAAGTTTTCGAACAATAATGATTTTAATAATTTTGCTTTTACGAGCTGGTACTGGCCTCATTCACTGCGATGATGAATGCAATAGACAATACTCTAATGCATTGAAAACATTTCGAACGGTACATGGATTGAGAAACAGACTCTGTTCTGTAAAATAATTTCATAAGTTTGAGGAAACGGATGCACTATTGGCGATAAAAGGTGATCGTATAGACGAAAATTAGTAGAAAACGAAGTACGAGGAACTTGTTAATAGCTTTAGTTTGTAACAGAAATTGTATACTGAACAACATAGTGGTCATATTTTTATTTTTGCAGAATCTAAAAACTTGTCAGCTATGGCCATTGGGAATTGGTTACTTGACTTTAGAATACACATAAAAGTAATTAGTATGTTGTATATCTTACACGGTCTATAACGTCTTTAATGTTAATTTTTTAAAAAACAAACGCAGTGCTATTGCCACTAGAGGCAGCCACGATTGAAAATCTTGAAATAACGTACGAGCTATAACTTTCCAGTCATTTTCCACGAGCTTCTGGTGAAGCAAATATTCGAAATTGTACATTTCAATTCTAGTTCACTGTAAAAAGACGAAGAGGTGTAGCTCTAAAAATTAACACCACTTGCAGAGAATTTGTATGAAGAACCTGTGTAACTCTGAGCAATAGCTTTTAAGGAGAGCTCTTCTGCGTTTCGATTGAAGGGAACGTTGTTTAATAAGCACTCTGCATGTCGAACTAATATCGGCGATATTGCCTGCACTTGAACGGCCGGTGAGTGACCTATATCACGAAGGCACAATAACGTGTTTCCCCCAACACTCGCAAGGTTTCATCTTCCACCCACTTTAGCGCTCTATGAATCTTTAAACACCTCTTTTAGGAGCGCCATAGACCCTAAACATCCTACGCCAGAGCCCTCTACTGCGATTGAATATACAGTGGGAGGGAAGCGTGCACAGCTTGCAGGCCTACAGGAAATTAGTATTCCTACCGAGCTTCGGATGATGTGGCCTACACATGTGTGTCAGTATTTGCATTCTAAGGGTTTTTCACGTCACAAAAATCTTAACAAAAACAGGAGTAGAGGAGCATAGAATAAAGTAAAAATAATGAATGCTATAGGGGACATTTCAAAAGACCGGATAATTATCCACCATGATAATTCGGGTAATTTACCGTGTGACTGACAGTGTTAACCTAAAGCAAGAGTCGTCATGGCTTTCTATTCAACCAGCATCAGCCCGAGTTCTGTATGATCTCTTTCAGCATTCCCTCGTGACATCCCACAGAGAACTGCCGTTTGTTTTCATGAAACAGATGGCAATTGTCTAAATTTATTTAGCGACGTTACGTTATTCCTTTTCTCATAAAGATAGATCATATTTTTTACAGGCATAAATAATGTCTCCAAAATTAAACTTAACAATATTTTGTTAGCATAATGCGTAAAGCACACACAGTACTCGTTTCACTTCCAATTCTCGACTGTAAGAGGTGCGCAAGTTGAGAGACGTTCCGTTACAGCAAAATTGCTATTTATTTATTTTTTTTAATGAAGCTTAACGCCCGTTTTTACCTGTGGCACCACAGGCGGTGAACACTGGTGATACATGAAATGAAATGATAAACTGGGAATGCATTTTTTAGGCAGGAAACGTTCCAGTCCTAAGGTTAGGGTACCTCCCCGGCATTTGCCAGTTATGAGGATTGAGGAAAACTTGAAAAAAAACGTCAGTCAGGGAGGACGGTCCCGGTCGGGATTCGAACCCCAGACCTCCCGCTCACTAGTCCGTACCTTAACGACCTCGGCCACCCGTGGCGGTCGGTGATGACAACCGACAAACAATATGCTGCTCTGAGAAATTCCGCTTGGTCTCCTCAAATCTTTGCTGAAATCTATGCAATGTTACAGTACGGAGGTTTTGTTCTTTCCTATATAAGATGATTTAAAATGTTTAAAGATCGGAGACAATCAATTTCAAAGGAAGGTGGACAGTTTGTGCTCTAACGGAAGAAAACGCTAGCACCGCTAATATCATTGTGAGAGAGGGTGGTCAAATAACATTAAGAATATTTTCAGAAATTCTGAACATTCCACTGGGTGCCTTTTAACTGAAACCAGGCGTGTTTGTGTGGGTTCCTGAATAAAAGGAAGCTCGCGTACGGTTGAAGAGGATGTTAACAGGAATGTGTGGAGTTTCTTTCATAGGAAATCACTGTTGATGAAATTTGGCAACGTTAACAGCATATCGCATCTGTACACACAACTCTAACAGAGCAACACTACAGGGATGTCCTGAAAATTCTGAAAGCAAACAGTAAAAGCTTGTGTGGAAATTTCCATTAAAAAAAATGGTCGTTTCTATTGTGAGAGTTATGTTAATCTCATTTTTCGATATTCAAGCAATACTACGGAGATGTCCTGAAAACTCTGCAAGGTCGCATTTTCTGCAACTAGCTGGTTGTTTCACCACGATAATGCACGACCGCACATCGCAAATGCTGTTGCGGAACATCTCACAAAAATGAATGTGAAGTGTGTCCCTTGCCCCGTGCGACTTTTTCTTTTCCCCCAAATTACAAAATCATCTTCGTGGGAGATATTTTCCTGCGGAGGCTATTTTGAAGCATGTTTCTGAAAACTTGCAAAAGGCCGGGGCAGTTGCATTGCACCCAACGGGGGCTACTTTGAGAAATATCAAATTCGTGAGGTGAGTACATGTATGTTGTCAAAAAAAAAATATATATATGGTCATTATTCATTGAACAACCCTGGTACAAAACAAAAAATGTTTCGAGATAATTAGGGCGCACCACACATATGCTTCTGTTACTGATTCCCATATTAATGCACAAAAATAGCGTAAGAAGATGCAATTTCAATAACAGTAACCTTTGCGACGTTACTAAGCAAATTTTTCAGAGTCTTTGGTACAAAAGGCGCGAACTACTTTATAACATTTTCAGCAACACATTTGCAATGTTTGAAGTACAAAAGCGATTCTAAATTTAGGGGGAAGAGGGAAATGAGATAATATTTTCGCAACAAATCCAACTCTCTGTAAATCACTATTAAATTAGCCGGACTTATTTAAATGTTTACCAAACCAAAGAGCAATCACTATAAATGAATACATAACACCTTTTCTAGTAATGTGGAGAAGTTTATGAGTTATAGTACACAATTGCCTTTAATTAATTTTACAGTCGAAGTGCAGAAAATTCACATTCACATTCCAACATAACATTTTGTAAACCAGTGATAAACAAATTAAATAAAAATATATTAAATAATTAAATAATATATATTATTTAATTTGTAAATTAAATAATATATTTGTAAATTTGTAAATTATTTGTTTATATCATTACATTAGAAAATGTAATGATATAAACAAATAACTAAATTCATGTTTTTCCATATTTAAAATATAATACATTCAGAAGTATATAAAAGCATAAAGCAGTATTAATAACTAGCTATGTTGGTACAGTATTATTTGTTAATTTTAATTCTGAATGAATAGTTTAAAGCAGCATCTCCCTTAAAAGCTGTGATATATATAGGATGAACATTTATGAGGTTAAACTTTGAGTTAAATTTAGTTCGGAGTATAGAGAGGATGCTAAAGGAGGTCCGCGTGAAAGAAAGTTCCAGAAAAGACCATCTAAAAGAAAATTTAAATTTAACAAATCTTTTTCCATTAAAGACGATAAGAAATGTATTGTTACAGGCTATGATTATTGTAATGTAACTAATTAAACGTACATACTTCATGGTTATTTTACTTAAAATATTTTGCTTATTATTATGATAGTAATAAAAACTACTCTTGGAGAAAATTACGTTTTTTTTTTAATTATATTTCGAAGATTGTTAAAACAGTTCGGTGAACCCATTCGACTACTGAATACAGGTGAATACAGGTGCAGCTTTAAATGCGCTTGGAAACAAATGCCTGCATTAGCGCGAGGTCCGTCACGGAGGTAACAGTAAAACAGGAAAGTGTTAAACGTGGCTTGTTACGCATCCCCCTCTCCTCACTGCCAGGAAACTGTTAGCACCCGCGCCTTCATAGCAACTTAACGAAAGTTTGAAGCGTTATTTCCTGTCGTGTGCAGGGCCCAATGCGGCAAGTCTAGTACTCGATTGCGAGGACATGATAATGAAACGTTACAACATACTCTATAGGAAACGTTAGGAGCCGCTTCTGCGAGCACTTCGAATAGATTTTCGTTCACCAGAGATATAACTATTGTGGAAGAGCAAATGGAGTACCCAATATAGTCAGGAAATTTGCTATACATTCATTGGTTCGTCCAAAACGTTAGTTGTTACCGGCGCTAGCATTAATACGCGTAGTACTGTTAATTAAAGTTCGCTATACATCACGAGATATTTCGTTATTGGCAAAACAAACAAATGAGAGTGTTTGTGGGACCAAAAAGCTGCTATTCGTAAAGGAGGTACATACGAGGTGCATTCCATAATTTTACGGTTTGATCAAGTTGCAGCGCAATAAGCGAAAAACCTTTTTGTGCCAGAAATAGATTTATTCTTATTATTCAACAAGCACCGATATGAGTAATTGATGAGTGTTTTTCTTCAAGGAACTGCTCCATACCTAACCGCCGGTAGGTTAGGTATGAAGCCATCAAGTCCGCAGCTATGACTGTCGCGTATCTTCAAGCAAGAAGATGTTGGAACTGTCTCCCTACATACATTTCCGTACATTTCTGGCATCGGCTTATGAAATCAATTATTTTCTGCGAGAAAATGGAAGACTTTCTTCAAGAATGTTACTTTTCATTTCATCTAATGTGTGTGGATTTGTCTTGTACAATTTTTTTCTTTAATGCCTTCCCCCTCTAGAGATAAAACTCTCAGGGAGCAAGGGGATTATATATATTATTAGTGATGACTATCATCGAATATATTATGAACTGTATGCAAGGAAACGTGGGCTGCATGTGCCTTTGCAGTGTCCTGTTGGAAAGTCCCGAACCGATGTTCCTTAACAGTTAATTCGGAAAAATTATTATTCTCTAGTCCCTAGTGGCGCACACAGGGCTCCTCGTTAGGTGAAACTAAGATTTGTCCTTAACGAAAATTAGATTAGAGCCAGTTTTTCCGTCATGCATACTATTCAAAATTCATTCACACAGTCTACTCCTGGATGCAGGATCACCCGGTTTAAGTTATTCACTACTGTAATTTTATAGGGTTGTACATGTAGTAGCTTTGTAGCCGTTCGAACAGAGGAATAGAAAATTCTCGTTAGGCGTCAAAGTGATTTTTAAAGGAACTTTCAGCACATGTCCAATATAATCTAACGTTTCTTCTGTGAGAGATGTACGTGGTTGTGCACACTTTTTATCAAGAATACTTCCCGTTTCATGAAACTTATTTACCAATCTGTGAATCGAACTTCTGACTTGGAAGTTGAATATCAGGGAATTTCTCTTAAAACAATCTCCTTAATCACGGCTCTATTTTGTACGCACGTACGCACCTGAGAGGGGGAAAGAAAACTTTGGGGAATAAAATACCTCAATTGAGAATTAATACACTGTATCATGCCATCTGATGAACTAAACTCATGCTGACCTCCCCTCCGGCTCCCCCGCCAGCTTTCAAGTGAGGGTATGGAATGAGAGACTGTAGAGCTCTGTCAACTGCGGCCAATTGCAGGTGGAGCGTTCCCACGAAGGAAAATCGCCCAGTGGAAATATGTGTGTATTTTCATAAGACATCGAAATTGCTCTTGTTGAGGTGTTGAGTGACAAGAGACTAAGAGTGGAATGAAATGCTTTGCTCCCTTGTTGGGTCTACCAAAAACAGTCGCCCATAGGATTCTGCATGAACATCTCCATATAAAAGGTCAGTACAAGATGGTGCCGAGACTTTTCTCAGCAGTTCAAAGCCAATATCTAGTCAAGTGCTGTGAAAGATTTTTTTACTTTGTATCAAACAGGAAGGAAGTTCTGGAAGCAATTGTAATCGGAAGTCATTATACTATGATCCTCTATGATGATCCACTTTCAAAAAAGAAGTCCTTTGAGCGTTGTGCAGTTCAGGAGAAAGATGATGGCCACGATTTTCTGGGACTGCAGGTGGAATTCTGTTAATTGACTTCAGAGAGAGAAACATCGGTGTCGACGTAAACTACAACTACAACTACAAACTGCAGGTAGCAATGAAAGAAATAAGATCTGCATGGTGAGCCATATGTTTCATCTCCTTCATGACAGTGCGCACTGTCTACATTGTATAGGAGATGGATCATTCACTCCCACAGGCCAGATCTGGCCCGCAGTGATGACCGTCTTGGACATTTTGCAGTTCAGGTTATTTTTTCAAGAGTACAGACACGCTCATTGAAAATGTATTCAAACAAACACCTATTATGATTAACTGCATTCTTGTTTAGGATCCGAGTTGCTTCTCGTCAAGTTCCAAAAACAGAATTTGCACAAAGCCGCAAATATTTCTGTCTGATCTAACTACATTATTAAATAAATAAAATGCTCAAAACATTGCTTCTAACTTTGATTACCTCAACATTCATATATTTCTAGGGACTATAACTGACTCGTTAAAACTAGTTCTAGTGCACTAAAAATTTCAGTTTTCACACAATTCTGTCCCTCAGTTCCCTGTTGTTCTCAATACCATCCATCATACCGGCACTTCTTCCAGAAGGTCCTATACTGTGAAAGAGCATCCTATTCTGTCTATTTATTTTCCACAAATATTTAAGAGTACAGTAATTATATGTTCATCCGCTATTTGGTGGTTAATGACCGCGAATACGCTTTGGATTTCCAACGAAACAGGAGGTCTGAAAAGCTCTCGGCCTAGATCACAGGTGTCCATGCAATTGGCAAGATACGTTTTTATGTTGGTACAAAGAGATATTTATAAAATTAATGGGAACTTTTCTATTTCATTTTCAACGATTAAAAATAAGCTGCTGAATTTAAACATGATAGTACCAGGCTTGAAGATGAACTATATGAAGAACGCCCAAAAGGTGCAGCAAGAGTAGAATTCATTGAACAAATACATGCTATGCTGGTATTAGATGACCGCTTGCTAAAAGTAGATCTTACACAAATATCGGCTTTTAACATCAACAGAATGGATTTAGTGTGTGGACTTAAATTTGCAGATGATACCCGAGTCACAATCACACGCAAGAATCAAAACAGCAGAAAAACAACAGCGCAGGTTGTTCCACGCCAAAGAAGATAAAGTCGGTCCCATCTGCATCAAAGTTTTATGGCAACAGTTTATTGGGGCGCTAGGACATTTACTGATTAATTATCTTCAGAGCTGTAAAACAATAACCGGAGAGTACTATTCCAATCTTTTAAAGCTATTAACTGAAGAAACTCGTGATAAAGACCAAGTTTGCAGAAGGAAAAGGCAATTTTTCATCCAAATAATGTATCTGCTCAAGAAAGAGTTTTAGCAATGCAAAAGTTGACGGTTTTGAAGTCAAAATGTTTAAGAATTCATCTATTTTTAAAGTTTAAAATCTTCCTACCTGGTAGCTATTTCATCAAGAGGCGATTACCGCTGTATTTTACAGATCCCCTGGAAAACCATTTCAGAGATTGGATAATGCATCAGAGCATCGCTGCGTTAAATGATAAACATTATGTTCAAAAATTAAAATAATGTTAAAGTTAAAAATCTGTTTCTTAACTATTAGGCCGAGAGCTTTTCAGATCGCCCTCATAATACAACCCCTTATATTACGATAAGCATATAACTAACATTTTCTTGGAAAAGACCGCCACGGGTGGTCGAAATCGTTAAGGCGCAGACACGTGAGGGGGAAGTCTGGGATTCGAATCCCGCCAGGACCGTCCACCCTGACTGAGGTTTTTTCCAGGTTTTCCTCAGTCGTCATAAATGGTAAATGCTGGGGGAGGTACCCTAAACTTAGACCTGGAACGCTTCCTTCCTTTAAAAAATCCTTTCCCCAATTTATCATCGCCTGTGCTGTGTCAGTAGTAAAAACGGGCGTTAAACACCATTTAAAAAAAATTAGAAAAGATAGCTGCTGCAGAAGAGGTTGTACGCAGGCGCAGGAACAGCTTTCTCTTTCCTACAATAACGGACTCCAAGTGCAAACTTACCGTGCCTGAGGCATACGTCTACCGTGAACTGGTGGCGACAGAATGAGGCTAAAGGTTGTAAGACTCGCGCGCAGACATGCCGTGAATCGAGCGCAAACTAGGTTGTTACCTAAAGAATTATAATATATTTTGACAATATGCCTTTACTGATTCTCATAATTTTGATGATTTGTCTCAAAGTAATCGCCGTTGGATGCAATACACCTGTTCCAGTCTTCAAAGACATGCTGGAAACCATTTTTGACAAGACCTTCAGAATGGCCTCCGTAGCTTTCACCACTGCTTCTGATGATGAAAAATGCTTCCCCCAGTGTTTAATTTGGAGAACAGGAAAGAGTCACACGGCGCTAAATCTGGACCATACTGAGTGTGGGAGACACAGCTCACATTGGTTTTTATGAAATAATCAGCAAAAACTTTGAGATGTGCAGCTGCATTGCAGATAAGTGTGCTTGAATCATGATGGAGTGAATCCTCATCTTGAAACACCTGCATTCTCACTTTTAGTGCTTAGCCATTGTTTACAAAATACGTTTTTTCTTATCTCTCAAAGTATTTCTCTTGAAGGTCTGCAGTGCGAGAAAAAGTTGCAGCACTGGACATATCACAAAAGGGCCAAAAGAAAATCAGCAGCCGAAGAATTATCACGGCTTTGTCACTTTATGTTTTTATGGAGAAATATTACCCAGAATTCCCAAGTGCTCGACGCATTCACTGGAACGTCCCTACTAGTGTTCGTCTCATTATGAACTACAGTTTTTTCTGCTGTTTAGTTATTGTATTGGCTGCATCAGTTTCTTACTGTCACGTGAACGTAGATGTGCTACTAAACTTTCAATATTCCGTAGTGCTAATTTCGTATAAATTGACGAATAAATTTCCGAAGTGCATGCACTAAAAACAAAAACTCAATACATGCCACACAGTTAGATATCTGCAACATAATCAATCATTCGGAAATAAATGAGCGTTCTGTAGTCACCATCAAAATTTGTGGAAAGTAACATCTCAAGGTGCTCATTTAGACAGCAGGCTAGTGAACCGCGTTTGTTCGTATCCCCATTTAGTTATTTCAATTTTGACGGGAATCTCTCATGAAAATACAGTGAGGTTATTAGCGTTATGGGCCGCGTGAGCGTGGCTCCTTACTAAGAACATACAAACGCCGCAACCAGACAAAAGAGAGAGAGAGAGTCACCGTGCTTAAAGGTAGCATTTTTGGTGTTTATTTTTTTACTGGAAGCATAAAATGACAATCTTTAAAACAGATAATTTTAGGCACTAACTTCAGATTTAAAAGATGCTGAACACGATGACCCTCAGCGGCATTACGTTGTGTGATCTAGCGTTTTTTACATAACAGTGCGTTTCGGATTTATATATATACACATATAAATATATTTAAATATATTTTATGTATATATAAATAATTGAGAGAGCATTCTAACAAACTGGCGAACAGTTTATCTATCTGAAAAGTGATGCCAGGAAAGTTTTTTGCGAATCGCCCTACCACTTTTGCAAGAATCCGCTATCACATGTGTACCGCACATATTTATGAATGGCATAACTAACGAAAAATTAACATATAATTTACACATAGTGAAAGTATCGAGTAACACATGAACGCACAACCATTCATTGACAAAAGCCTCCCCCAAACTAACTACAAGCCGCTGCCTGCACATGCATTATGCGGCTTTGACGACTGGTTTCTCCCAGTAAATAGCAGCGCTCTGCCCGGACCATAGCTCAAATAAATTCAATATTATCTCCATATTTCCCATTCGTTCGGTGCTTTTTCGCCAAACTTAAGGTTTGGAGTGAAATTTTTGTAGAGAGGGAGAAGAAAAAATCAGACACAAAAAGAAAAAAACACTGCCTGAAATTTGCATTGAAGGTTCGAACTGTACCTATGGTAATGGAAATATCCCTCGTTCCATTAACATTATGAACAATTGTAAACATGTAGTACAGTCATTATTTAGTTAAAAGTTTACCTGAATGCTATAAAAATATAAAAGAGCTTGATCTGGCCCAAAGCTAATAATAAAAGTAGTTGAAATCCCATTAATCCACAAATCATCGGCATTTTCTTATAGATCAAACAAAGATTTATAAAAATAGCAGTTTCATACGGTCATAATAGCTGCAATCACTTACAAGGGTTGGGTTTTCCTGAACTCTTTGTTAAAGTTATTAACATTAGCGAAACAAGGCATCATTATCGTAAAAAACATCTCAGACCGGTTCCCTTAAGTACATTTTCCACTCTTTCTTCACTAATTCGATTTGTTTTATAAACCCACAATTCTTATGCTTAATACCGACTTCTATTATGCTTTAATGGAGTTCACCTTTAATCTTTGTTTTATTAAAGGACGCTTAATAGCTATACGTAATTCACATAGCCATTAAAAACAAAACAAGGGGCATAATGAAAAATTTCATGCAGAAGTCTGCGGTTCAAAGTTACTCTAGCCGTTGCTCTGTAGAAATCTGTGAACCACACAGCAGAATAATTTGGATATAATCACTCAGAATTAACTCGTTACCCATTCTAGTCTTTCCATTGCGTGTCTCTTTGTTATATACACCTTCTAAAAATACATAAAAAAACCAGATTCTAGAAGTGTTAATTTGTTTAAGTGCCTCGCGGCTCAGCGCTCGATTCACGACATGTCTGCGCGTGAGTCTTACAGCCTTTAGCCTCATTCTGTCGTCACCAAATTGCAGTAGACGTATGCCTCACGCACGGAAGTATGCACTTGCAGTCCATTATTGTGGGAAAGAGAACGCTGTTCCTGCGCCTGCGCATAGCCTCCTTCTGTAGTTACGATCTTTTCTAAGGAAACGAGTTACGTGCCTGAGTGAGAAAAGTACAAGCTGGCAATATGTAAAGTGAAAGTGTCTGTATGTCATATTAGTTTGTGTAATTATCTATTTTAATGTTCCGATAGATGTCCAAAAGGTCAATGTCATATTAGCAGGTGGTGGAGAAACCGCCTTACATCTGTGTGGTTCAGAAATATCGTTCGTTAGGTCTACGGTAATGATTAAGAAGTTTGGAGCAGGGTCAAGCGATGAAAGCTACCTACCTATGCGTGCATTTTTTTGTTATTTTGTAAGCACGCATACACATATGCAAAAATGTTTTGTTTTCATAATAAATAAAAAAATTAATAAGAAGCAGAAATAAAGGCAATTTATGTTTTATTTTTTACTTTAAAATATTTATTAATGTGACATTTATTTTGAAACGAAGATGATTGATTTAAGTTTAAGTGTTTGAGCATAGAGTCATAAAATTCAAATATTATGTTGTCCATTACAAGATATGTTATTGCCGCATACTTGCAAAAGCTAACAAATAAACACTGAAGCATACAGAAGGTCGAAACCTAGGTAGTTTGAATTTCCTGTTTATGGCATAACTTGAACATGAATTGAAGGCGGCGTCAAAACGTGCTTCTGTTGTTTTTCGTATAGCGGCCGTTGATCTTATGTTTTTGCTTGTTTAAGAGTGTACCATGGTTTCTGATGCTCAGCCGTAGATGCTGGTATATCAGGATGCTGTACACAAATACTTTCTTTTCATAGTGTTGCCAACTGATACATACACCCAAAACTCTTAATTTGTACACATGTTGATAAAGTCTTTCACTATATTGCCAATGTTCTTCCTTTCTACCCAGTCTTCTTTTTACGCCTTGGGTCGTGTGCTGTGCTATATCTCTCCATTTCATCACTCTGGTTTGTTATATGGAAATACAATATCAAAGCCTAAATGTGCCCCCCCTCCTCTTTACAGTGGTATTCAAGGAAATCCAAAAGCAAAATTTTCAAAAAATGTTAATTTTTTTAACATTATCAAATAATTTAAATATTATTGTGTTAAAAATGCACCACCGGCTTCCAAGTGTCAGTTTTAAAGCCCATAGTACATGCTTAAATGTCCCTTACACATTTAAACTATTCCTTAATCTTCTACATTGACACAAATCTAAAACATTTAGTATCGTACAATTACTACAGAAAAATCTGTAGTAAAAACGATGCCTTTATACCAGACAGTAGCCTATGCAACACCCACCAAAGCTAAAACCCCAAATTCCAGCGAGTATCATCACACATACAGAATAAGAAGTCTAAAAGAATTGAATTCATCAGATATTATAGCATTCAATGAATTTAATATGAGAAAAATTAAATTAACTTGATTCACCAAAGCAACAGAAAAAAAAAAAACAGTTGTGGACTCTGCAAAGAAAAAGTCATTGTAGTGTGGTCACAGTCGTGTTATCCGGAGTAAAAAATAGGATTCTTCAGAGAAAAAATGGCAGAAGCAAAAGAGGAAGGTAGATATATAGAGTGTTAGCAGAGGAAAGGAAAATAAAATTGAAGGTTTAACCTGTGAACCAGGAAGCTCTTAATTTGCTCTATGCTTGCAAATCATTGTTATTTCCTCTTTCTTTATTCTTTTACCATCTTTTCTTTCTACAAAATACGCCTTTCGATGATAAATATACAAGCTCATAGATGCTCTTAAAGTGCCCTTTGTGAATAGTGAAGAAATAGTTAAATGTTTAACGGAAAGGTTTGACTTTTGTAAGCGAAAATAGAATTCAAGAGTTCTAGAGATCCGGTACATAGAGATAAAAGTAAATGTAGGCTTAGCTGGTTGACAAAATATGAAATGAAAAAAGTAATATTTTGTCGCAAGGGGCATTTTTACCCATAAAGATACAGATATGTATCAGTACAAAAATTTTTTACATTTGAAAAAGGAGCCATTCTTAGTTTATCATTTGAAACATTCCTCATGGATATCCTTAATGTCCATTTTCACTTCTGAGACACGACAAGGTGGATGCTGATGATATTATGAGTTGGGACTTTGGGACTTTTGGGGGCACATACGGCGTTTGTAATTGAGGACTGAGTGGGGGAGAACAGTCCTGACGGGAATCGAACCCCAGAACGTTCGTTCACGAAAGACCTAGCACTCTCGTCCACTCATGTCGATGCTGATCATGTTGTTTACTAAACATCGATACTTAAGTTTTTTGTTAGTTAAGTTTTGTTTTAAGTTTTTTGATGTTTTTTTAGCTGCCCTCAGAATTGTTCCTAGCATATACTAGCTGTAACTTATGTATAACTAGAGAGAAGCGTGATATTCGCTTGTCAAGATAATTGACACCCCCAAGCAAAATTCAAATAATCTATTTTTAGACACTTAAGGTCTGATAGCTTATTATTAATTAGCTACTATGCGCTCTTGTGGGGTTTCAGATGTAAGAAGCAGTTGTTCATATTCATATAACTTGCATTCAGCGATGCTCATCTGTTTTGTAGAAGCCGAGATCACTAAAGTCTGCGGTTCAAATCCCGCCTGAGTCTTCCTATTAGAATTTTGTTTATAATTTCCCTTAGTCATCAATGGCAAATGCCGGTAAGATATATTACTTAAGCCTGCAACACTTCCTTTCCAAAATTTCCTTTCTTTCATCTCGTGTATCGCCAATGTCCACCACCTGCTAGTCACGGAGTGATTCTTTTGCTAAAGATCCCAAACTATTGTCTATAAAAATGTATGCTACTTAGATATTGATGTTGAATATATATATATATATATATATATATATATATATATATATATACCCTCAATGAAGCAAAAGAGCACGGAAACCCCTATGATAAAACACCTTTCCCTAACATGAACGGTAGCGGAAGAAACCGAGCCTAATTCAAGATAGTGTGACTTCCACAAATATAGGTCGATAATCGCCAAGCTGGCTATGTCGGCGTGATAGCTCAGCTGGTTAGGGCGTTGTGCTATTAACGGCAAAGTAGTGAGTTCGATCGCTCCATGAGCTGAACCTTTTTTTTTTAATCTTCATAAGTTTTCTACTTTGTTCTAATATAATAAATATTATTTTTTGTTAAAACTTAGTGTTAAAACAACACATAAGTTCCAAATTTTAGCTTAAATTAAAAAAATGATATATGCATAACTTATTGAATTAAAAGCGTATACCCTTTCCCCTTTGATTATAATTTACGTTACATGTTACATTATAGTTTGCCATTTGATTTTGCTATATGCTGAACGCGATTAAGCATCCAAAATAGCTAATCGTGCGTTACGACTGTTTCAAACGTCTGCATTTGTTGCACACACACTACCCCTTCTCTGCACTGATGCACATCTCTTGGAATTGGGCTCGGTTTTCTCTGCAGCCGTTCGTGAAAGGAGGCGTGACTACAGCAACACGATACTTCAGCCTGTACGTTATTTTTTTAATGGTGTTTAACGCCAGTTTTTACTACTGAGGCACCACAGGCGATGAACACTAATGATACATGAGATGAAATGATAAATTGGGAAATATCTTTTTTAAAGAAAGGAAACGTTCCAGGCTTAAGTTTAGGGTACCTCCCCGGCATTTGCCATTTATGAGGACTGAGGAAAACCAAAAACCTCAGTCAGTGAGTACGGTCCTGGCAGGTTTCGAACCCCGGCCTCCCGCTCACGAGTCCGCGCCTTAACGACCTCGGCCACCCGTGGCGGGTGAAGTGAAAAATCGACTCAACCAGTGATCTTCATTTGTCTATATTCCGCGCCACAGCGTTTCGGCAGTTGTGACTAGAATGTAACATTATTAGCGATATATTCAATCGCAAAGCACGCGTTTATGGTTCGTAAATACCTAGCTAACAGGTTCATTTGAAGCATGCTGGAAGACATTTTGGTGCGAATTTCGTTAAGATGAGCACTATCAAAGTGTGGTATTGATTAAAAGTTACAGACGACAGGAAACTTTCTCATTCAGCATTAGGGAGGCAGCAAAATGCTCTGAAGAAACACAGAGAAGCTTACTAACAGTCTCAAAACCATTACCATGACGTTTCTAAGAGATTAATATCCCAAATTCTTCGTGTCAAAAAGCACCAAAAAATCAGCAATTTTCTGTGACGATATTCAGCCATCTAAATCAGATCTAACGTTTTCACGCTTCTTTCTAACTGAAGGAAGGCTTATGGCAAGAGATCGAAGCCACTGTCGTCATCACTTTGAAAGAAGCATAACAGTATTGGAAGAAAGTATAAATGTGTATTTGTTTTTAACATATATTAATGAGCAGGTCCTGTCTTACATTGTTGAAGGTTTCAAGTCACTCTTTAAAAACATACAAGTTTTATGGACAACGGTTTGGGGCCTCCAGCGAGAGAATCGCGCTATATAAATCGGAGTTACATTATTCAGAGAGAGGGAGAGTGGGATTTATTAACAGAACTAAAAGAACGAAAACTTTAGTATAAAAAAAGGCTGAAGTGCCAAAACATTTACGTGGAATATGCTGCAGTGTCAAAATAAAGCTATAATGCGTCTAAACTTCTATAACTTTTGTACGCAGTGAACTCGAACAGATTCCACTGGATTCAGTTCCCTAGTTTAACTCAAGCTCCAGCCTCTATAAATAAAACACGCCAAGGTACGTTAGTTGCTTCTAGAAGTTATTACCTTTAGCTTTTATTCCTGCATTAGCAGATGGCGGCAGGGGAGTTGGTGGCGAAAATACATTTTTGCAGGGAGGCAATGCTCATGCATATGCATCAGTTACAGCAAGCGCATAACGGCATAAACACCATGCAAATCTTCTCTCACATCCCATTTAATTTGTTTAAAAAACCTTCTCCCTAACACTTGCCCGGCCCTTTTCCTTAAGGCGAGCCAGATTATAATTTTTCCTTCTTACCCATCACAGTTTTAAATTACGAAAAAGAGCAGTGTGAAAAACGTTACTCGTTTTCTTACTCTTTCTTTTTCTTGCGATTTTTCAAGCCCAATTCCCTAATCATCACGGAGAACGGAGTGTTCCTCCAGGTATACTTAACGTAGTTAAATTTTCGCTAGTGAGCATTTAACTCCCTTTGAAATACAGGCAGCGCACTGTTACATACACAGAAGCACTTAACGGAAAGAACCTCATTTTTTAACAGTTAGTTTTGTCGTCGTTTCATTGGTCTGAAAAACTTGAAACCTGAAGTAGCATTTACAAGGGAGCTCGTATTTCGTGTAGACCATGCCGAATTCAATGAAACCTTTTAGTAAGCTTAAATAAAATAACACAAATCATTTTCCTGTAAAATCAAAGGTAACTTTATAAATAATGTTGTAAAATAAGTAGACAGCTGAAGGCGTCATAGCATAACCAGCAACTATTTATCTTACAACCACGAAATCATCCCTTATAATAGTACAGAGCCTCGGATTCAGACATGATTGGTGTACTGCACAAAAGAAACGCTCGGACAAGAGAAACTATCAGTTGTTTCTGTCTAAAATCCTCGTCAAAAGAGTTCGGGCATTGAGGCACTAAAAACTTAAACACAGGCAGGTAAAAAGGCACGAAAAATATAAAATATAAGCACTAAAACAGGCCCTTAAAATAGGCACAAAAATCACGAGTTTAAAAACGCATCTAAATGTGTGTGTATATATATACATGCCCGAAATATGGCGTATATATAATAGTGTTTAACACTCATTTTTACTACTGAGACACCACAGGCGGTGGGCACTGATGATACATGAAATGATAAATTGGGAAAAGGATTTTTTTTATGGAAGGAAGCGTTCCAGGTGTGAGTACCCGTTCATTTTTATGAGGACTGAGAAAAACCTGGAAAAAACGGCCACCCGTGGCGATCTGAAATATGGTATGAATTTTATGGATCTTCAAATAAAAAATGCATTTTTTATTTCTCATGTAAAAATAAGTCAAATATTTTACTGGCTAATTTTGCACAGTTATGTTCTTCAAGCACGATTCAAGGAAGGGAAGCTCAGGAAGGAAAGCGAAACTTTACAGCAATTAGAGTATCGCTGAGCATCTCATTTATGTTGTTAAATCAGCAACATCGATAGAAACATTGTAACATCACACTCGTGTATACAGAGAAAGTGTTTTAAAAATTCAGCCGGTGGGCGGTTAGACCTCGTGCGTTGTCGCCGATATTTTCATATCTACACTCGCGTTACTTAAGCGTTTTAGTATTTTAAACCTTAGATACAACATATAAAATAACATAAATTGGTACTAAACCTCCTTAAAATAGATGTAAGAAATGTTTCCTATTTTCCCTGACACAAATCTGCATATTCTTAGGAAATTATCGCTGAAGCACATCAGTTCATCGTCAATTATGCACCTAACCTACTCATTTATGCACCTAACCTTCAAAAGTTCCTTTAATGTGCGAGGTTTAGCTGAATGAACTATGCTTTTCAATGTCTCCCAAAGATCTGTAGTTACAAAGCTCAGCCCCAAACTCTACACCGTTTACAATGGTTCCTTTGCACACTCGTGATTCTAAAATTCGAAAAGGCGAGCAGAAAACGTATATTTGCTGTAATATCTATTTCATAAGCACAGGTAGCTTTCATGTTTAGTAAACTGCTTAACATTTAATCGTCCGTATGTGAAACATCATGCTGTAAACTTTGTATTCTGTTTCTTCCGTGAACTTCCGTTCATTAAAAATTGCTCATTTATTTAAACAAAAATAGACTTTTAGCTCAACGTAGTCAAGTACTCAGCCTTGAAAAAACAAAAAAGACGTTTTTTTTTTTTAAATTAATTGTCATACTTTGGTAAGCATAAGGAGGTATGTACCTTCCCTGTTAGGGTGAATGAGCCCTACAGTGCAACAAGTCCTATCTGCCAGTCAGCATATAACCCACCTGGCATCTCCACTGAATATACGACTCTTTGAATATTCTAGCCCTGTGAAAGCAGCTGGCTCTGGACTGTTCGGGCCTGGGGTGTGGAATCTCCCGGGTTTGAGATGAGAGCCGCAAGAGAAATCAGGACTGAAAGTTTAGGAGTCCACAGGAAAGGGTGAAGAATATCCACCAGAGTATACAGAGGTTATGGTTTTCGCTGGCATTGCAGCTGACCATTAAGAATAAAATTAAGTGAACATGAAGTAAAGCAGGAGAAAAAATAAAATATAACTTTTATTCACCATAAACACCACCCCAGCAACGAGATTCCAAGCAACCCAATGCTCTAACCATAACCCTGCACTATTAAACTGACAGTACTGATGTAAATTCTGGTAAAACACCAAGAGTCTTTAGAAACTAAAAATATTTTGTGGGCTTTTGGGGATTATTTCAGCCGTTTGAAAACAGTTTGCTCTAAATCAGTGATGTGCCGTCCATTTTGGACATCATTTTTCCTTCTTCAGCATCTACGTTGCATTTCACTGACGACAAATCGAATTCTCTCACTATTCGGGGGGAGGGGAGAATGTAAAATTTAAAGGAAAAAGTATCATTTCGGCAAAACTTTCACTTCTCATACATGCTGACGTAAAGGTGTTAATACCAAAGGAAAGGGTAAGTAAAGTTCAACTTTAATTCGCCAGGAGTCGATTTCCTATGGAAAAATGAGGCATATCATTATGGATCGTTATGTGCTCATTTGTTTTGCAGTTTATTATGAGTTAAAATATATCTCGCACTCTTTACGACGAAATGGCCTAACTAGCTGGCAGTTTTAAAGCCGAATTATCACAGGAGAAATCTAAAACCCACAAAGCGCTGAAAGCACCGGTATTTGTAGCCCTTATGACTCTGAAAGGTCAATATGGTCTATCTACGTTTTCTTTTACAACACACATGCCCAAGGCTACTTGCTATAACTACCTCTTCATCTGTTATAGCACAGTATGCTTTAAATCTGCTTCTATTTCAGAGCTGGCAGGAAATGAACATTTGCTTGAGAGTTTGCTGCGAATTTGAGAAGAAAGTGAGCATTTCAACAACTCTGTGTTCGTTTTCTATGCGTACTTCCTCTGATGTGAAAGGAGAACAGCAAGAATGGAGATGGAAATTAATAACAACTTTTAACAATTCCAAGAAATTTCATATTAGTATTACGGTTTTCTGTGATCTCCCCCCCCCCCCCCAAATGGGGAGATCTGTGATTGTTATCACCTCAGTTGGGAGCTTCTTTCTGCAACACCATTTCTGAAATCCACGTTTGAATTGCTTGCCAACAGTTTCCAACATAGCGAAACATAAATTTTGACATTGTCCGCCGCTTATCTCCCGTGGGAAGCCTGCCCCATCCCGCAACACGCACCATAGCTCTCCTTCCTCGGCCAAGCCCTCTCTCTCTCTCCGATTTTCCCGAAGGAGTCTCGTCGAATCCGCGGTTTGCGTTGCGTGCTCGAATCACCATGCCAATGATTAGTTGTCTAGGACTGGGCAGTGATTTCTGGGATACAGGCGCTATCCAATAATAGAGTTCTGCGGTTGGCAACACTGGTTAAGTTCTACATAGGAATAAATCAACACCGTGACTTCGACACCACAAAAAAAAAAAAAAAAAAAAAAAAAAAAAAAAAAAAAAAGCCACCAAGCGAATTAATCGTCACTTGTTTTTGGTGCAAGTGCTGAAATTTATTACATGCATGCAGTGTGCCCAACACCGTCGTTGTTTCCAAAACAAAGTTAAAATTTTTGCGTGCACGCGTGCTGGAAGGGGTCTATAGGGCGTGATAAATAGCTAACCATGTATTTTAGTGCTTTACAATTTGTTTTAAGCTTTTGATTTGTGTTTGTTGAAGAGAGTGGTTATCAGATAGTTATCATCTGTTATCACTGCAAATTGAGAGCCTGCCCTAGACAACGGAAATATATTTTACTCTGACAAATGAAATCCCACTCCGAATTCCCTGCACAGACCATTACATTCGAACCGTGATATTTCATTTTTGCGCATCCTCAGCGCTCGCACCCCCGTACAATGGGCAGTTCCCCCACCCTCGATCAACCTGCAATGGAATGAAAAATGATGAAACTCGCTGCTGGCTGCGGATTGTTGGCTATGTAAGAAGTGCTGCAAATTGATAGACTGCTATTTGAAGTACATCGATATAAATAAAAAATTAAATGAAATAAAAGTAGCTTTGATCGAAATACACATAACAATTTAGATCAGAGTATTTCAACGATATGTCATCACTGGCCAGATTTCCCCCCTCCCCAAAAAACGTATTCAGAGTCATCCTTATAACTTGCGATTGATACGCGTTAAGGGACGCTGGGAGGGAATTCTGAGAAATTTTTGGAAACATTTACTTGATTGCATTACTGTTAAGTTCATATGTATATAACATTTCATTCAAATTCAATACATACTTTCATCAATTTTATTACGTAAATATGTCGTATAATCAAATAGTTCTACGTGTCTCATGAGTTGAGAAAACCACGAGTGAGCTGCGATAATTTTTTTTACATTTATAAGAAAATTTAACCTTTAAAATTAATAATTAGTTCATAGAAAATATTTTTTAATATTATTATTGGTGTTAGCATGTATTTTTCCTATAGAATATTTATTGCACACTTCTGCGCATTCTGGTAGATTTCAATTGAATTTAAACAAAAACTGCTACGCTTGGGGCATTTTGAATATTTGAAAATGGGGTTTTGAGAAATACCTATATGCTAGGAAACAATGCGATTTAAAAGGACATCCGGAGCTCTTTAAATGTACATAGAGCCCAAAGAGAGGGTGGGACAAACAAATGTTGACTCTCTGTGGACGCTCAAAGATTCAAGAAATCATTTGCAGCATTTAAAAAAAAAACTGATTTTTTGATTGATTTTGGTAAAAAAAAATTCACCCCCAGTGTCTCTTAAAGAATCGAAGACACAATGAAAGAATTTGGAAATAGGCGTATTTCCTAGACCCGTTAAGAAGCTTTCCCCTGCTCGGATGTTTATTTTGGTGCTGAAGTGACTTTGCACTGGAGTAGATTTGTTGTTCATAGAATACAATGTTGGGCATTTTTCTTAGAATCGGAAACAACCAGATGGGACGAAGAAAAGAATTTGACGCTCAATCCTTCAACTTAGTATCCAGATACTATACTTTATTACAATCATATGTTTTAAGTTTTTAAAAAACATAAGAAACTCTTGCCTTGCAGGGCCAGAGAAAAGACCTCTGGGGTCCGCTTGTTTGACCACAATCATTTAAACTAAAATACTACCGTATATATTTCTTATTCAAATATTTCCTTTTAATCAGAATAAACCTAATATTAAAGATTATAAACTAAAATCAATTTTGCGATTCTGTACTCATAAAATGCGTTTTCACTTTAACACGTTCTGCATTAAACACATGAATATTAATTGAAAACTGTATAATTAATATAACAGTAGAGACCAGGAATAAGTTCTGCACCAGTCATTGTTATTTTACCATTACTTAAAGGACAAAAATAGTTTTATTATATACTCCGACTGATGAGTTCGCCTTATTGAATTAGTATTATTGGAATCATCAAGAGAGATTACAAATATCAATAAATATATCATTTTTATTTGGAAACGGTGTTCTTTTAAGATATTCAGAAATTAAACCGAGACTGTGGAATTCTATAGAAACTATCCATTACCAACAACATTTGTGATCAAATCCTGGAATAAATATCGCTTTAATTATCTAGGAAGGAAGGCAAAAACATTTATAAACCAATCACCAAAATATGACACATGACAATAAGACACCAACTGAGATTAATTATTAATTTTAAACTCGACGGGCAATTTCTTTTTCCAGTTATACCATCATACCCACTGCAGCAAATTTTCCTGAAAGCAGCTTGAAATTGATCAAAGGTTGTTTTCTAAATGCCTGTAACCAACCGTCACTGCCTTGAAACTTTTTAATGCTCAGAGCCTATGCAGTTTTCTTTGCTTTATTCTGTAGCGTAAAACCGGTTACAGTTAATGAAGAAAAAATACAAGGTAAATGTGTTTACATTTCCATTGGCTGTGCTCTGAAACTTTCTTTTTCTGTCTATATTGCAATTTTCTTCCCAGATTTTCATTATCATCCATATGTTTTTGAATGTTACAATTAGTGGAATTGGAAATTCCAAACTCGGAAATGTTTAGAAATTCAGTTAATAACTTCTTCCTTTTTATCCACACTTTGCTCAATTTATGCTGAAATTAATTCATACAATAAACAGAGTTGTGCAGTAAATTCATTCTACTAATCTGTATATATGATTCTACATAAGCTTTACCTTGCACTTTTTCTATCTCCTTCTCTAACAGTGAGCATTCAGGTTAACCCCTCTCTTTTGTCACTATCTTTAACTATTTTACTGCATAACCTCGTCTGCTATTTTGCTAATGTTGGTTCATTGTCGACCCTTAAGAGAGGTGGTAAGTATTCCTAATTTGTCTACAGGAAGTAAAACTACAGACTGCAGGTAGAAAATACAAACCTACCCTTTGTTACACAAAGCGGAGACCATTAGCCTGGTCATTAGCTAATAAACAACACCAAAATTCTTAGAATTCCTAAAAATAGACAACCCGCCCTTTCCCCATTACACTCAACTTTTGATGGAAAGTATGAAACAATGGCTAAGCACTAAGTTTTGCAGGTAACGCATGGTTGTGAAGAAAATGATACGAAAATTGTTTCTGGTGAAAAGAGTTGATATTTCGGAAGTACCATTTGCCCAGGACTTTCTTAACTTTGGCCGAGACTTTTGTTCTCACAAAATTCGGCTTTTGATACCCCCTTGGCGGAGCTTGTAGCCGCCAGCAAGAAGACTAAAGTCCTCATTAACATTGGAAAGATTTCCTCAAGATGATGGCGAGGTCAGCGATGGCCTGCGGGAACACGAGGTTGTTACGTCACGCGTGGAGCAACCCGCCCCGAGGTGACGGCCAGCGTAGTTAATGACGGCCAACACTTCTTTTCTTTTTGTTTCGCGTCAAGAGCCGCGGGGCATCCATCCAGATATACCTGGCGCAGTGCCAGACAACAGAGGGGGAAGGCACATTCAACACACTCTCGAGCTCTTCTTCCATAATTTCTCCTTCCTCCCCATCTCTTGCATTAGCCTCGCATCACAGATATGTCTTCTTTATATTTCTTTTTATAGATAATAAAGAACCACGCAACAATGCGCTTGTCACCAATGTTTTGATTTATCAATATATTTCCATCATTATATCCTAGTGAACTAGGTATAAATCATGTGCCATTATTTTCCAAAATAATGTGCCTAGCCTCGGTCAAACACAATCTTTTCGTGCCTATTTACCCCTTATGAAACATGCACGTGTGAATATGTGTGCCCTACTCTACTCTATAGCACTTTCTGTTTTCCTAAGAGATTCTTGTTCAATGAAACTAAACACTCACTTATAAGGATTTTCGTATCTAACCATAATGTATTTTATTTATCTAATACACAACGGTTGTAGGTCATTCACTATGCACAGAATCCCTTTCAATTTGGTGTCCATTGCACTTTATATGTAAATATTCCCGAAGAACAACTATTCACGCTCCGCGTTAGATGACTTCCGAGGCCGGGGCACTCATAAGGCGTCGCTACATTATTCCAGCGAGAACGATGGTAAAGCTGATACGGAACACTTGGGTCATATTCCACAAAAGTATGGTGTAATACATTACAAGTGTATTAATATAAGCCCTTGTAAAGTATGGTCTTGTAACTTTCTGTTCCACGAAAGAAGTACAACAATTGTAAAGTATTGGTAAAAAATTACAAGTGACGTCATATAAGAGTAAGATAAAAGAATAACTGTTTGCCTACACGTCGCCATACCTTGAATTGGGTTATGTTCACCCCTTAGGGATTTTTAATGCACAGAGCGGATTATTCCTGCTAAATGGGTGCTGTATTTTTTTCTCATATATAATGCTAATTTAAATACGTTACATGTATTTATCGATATTTAAGTATAATAATCCACTTTGAGACGACGATCCCTTACAGCTGCATTTAGCAGCATCAATTTCAGTCGTGGAGAGATGCTAGAAGAATCGAAATTCCCAATTAGTCCATTTGATCACTTATTTATTTGTTTAAATTTCCTGAGGATTACTTCTTATTATAAGCAAAAAAAAAAAAAAAAAAAAAAAAAAACTGGGAATATTGTGTCAAAGGAGATTATTTTACAAGAGAATGAAGAATTAAAAAAAGGCGGTATGTAGCAAGAACCTTAAAAATACATTAACTAAGATGCTCGTATGAAATATACATTTGAAACAGGAAACGTCAATATTAGGTATAACCTGTACTTTAATTGACTTCTAACTTTATCTTTGTACACCAAATATTTAGTTATTCTTTCTTTATACATATTCCTACTCATCATTATCATCACTTTCGCTAATACTTAGGTACATTTGAGTCAAATGACTCCAAAATCATTAAAAAGATAATAAATTATGTGCTAGTATTTGAAGCCACCAATAGAGAAATTTATACAAATTACTAATGCCCGGCTAATACTAATTTTCTGTGGAACAGAACAACGAAAAACCGCTTGTACATTTGTGAATATGGAGTTGAAAAGCACAAGTATAATTTTACCAATAGCTACACGTTACAAGTCCATCCAGCGTGTAATGGATTAGATCATACTTTTGAGGAACCGAGCCCAGGGTGTATCTAAGCAGACCACGGTCACCATAGTAAAGGAAACATGCAGAAATCGTAGCCAAGATACTGACAAGTGTGGCCGAGGTCGTTTAGAACTCTTGAGCTGGAGGTCTGGTTTTCCATTCCCGCCAGAACCGTCCTCCTTGACTAACTTTTTTCCAGGTTGCCCTCATAAATGATAACTGCCGGGAGGATACCCGAAAACATAGGCCTGGAACGCCTAAAACGTCTTTTCCCAATTTATGATTTCATCTCAAGTATCACCAGTGTCCACCGCATGCCGCAACAGTAAAAAGACGATGTTAAGCAGGAGCTGTATAAACTAGTCGAATTTGTGAAGGTTATGACAGTGCGCTAGAGCAGAGACGCTACATGTCGAGTTTACAGAAATTGGGAAGAAGCAGCGACTCGTGGACTGATACCATGAAATAATTATAAAATGATGCAGCTAGAGAGCGTTTTAAATTTCGGTTTTCACGTATTGCCCATAAGGTGCGATTTCCCTAATTTTCAGAAAACTATTTTTCTTATTTTATTTCAATAGCATACACCGAGAGTTTCGTGGCGAAAAAGCAATTGATGTTGATAATGCTAGTGCTATTTTTAAATTTTGGGTTTCAGGCAATCCAAACTCCTATTATTCCGCTGATTTTTAGAAATTATTTTACTTATTTCATTTTAATGACATATGCTGCGTTTCGTTGAGAAAAAACAGAAATTGCGGCCGATGGATGGAATTTAAAATTTTTGCTTGTTAACCTTCACTTCTAATGGCTGAAAGAATGGCTTAACGAACTCATTGAACCATTGTAATTGATCGTTTTATGCCCAGTTTTTCTGGAAAAAAAAATTGCGACCGCTAGAGCGTTAAAAAACAAACAAACACACACACTTTTTTTTTTTTTTTTTTCTTTCATTGTCATTTTTGGTGCCTAGTATTAAACTGTAAGATTGGTACTTCCAGGTTTAGATTTTCGACCTGTTCCTGCTTCAAAAGAGATCTGTCATTTGTCAGCCAATATCTCCGTGTTCTACTGGTTGACAACAGTGGAGAAGCGCGGCTTTTTGTATAGAGTAGGTGAGACATGGAATGTCGAAATTCATGGAAAATGTAATTTACGATAAATATACTATGAGAGTGACTCTGCAATGTTATTACTTTTTTCATGTTCAAAAGTATGTGGCTATAATAATGTAGGAGTATACCCTCAGGGGTATTCACAATAACAAAAAGTATTGAACGCACACGGGACATGAGGTATTTAAATATTATAAGTATATATCACTGATAAAAATATACACATGCAACGTTACCTTAATTAATATGTTTTCCATAGTCTAATCTACTGTATTTACATACCTGTAGTCACATGCATAAAAATAGCACACGGTATTATAGCCATACATAGTCGACAGCATACTCGACCTTATAACAAACGAAATCGCGGCATGTAAAGTGTGCAGTGTCTACTTTGATATTGTTGTCTAAAATCAGTAACAATGCAATGATACAATCAATTGCCGCGTTCATCGTGTACCTGCATACTTTGAGTAGGTTAACAATTGCGTTGCCACACTCTTTTCAGATCCTTGGATAATATATTGATAGAGATTATCTGCCTTACCTCACCAATAATATTTTAGCTTCAGTCAATAACAGTCTAAGATTTAACAGCAGACAAACTCCACGTGGAGTGATGTAGTAGCTTCAGCCAATAGCGGTCTAGCATTTAACAGCAGACAAACGTACAGCTACGGGAGAGTTTTATCAGTTTTATTGTTGAGATATCGAGTAATGGTCATTTGACGCCTCTTTTGATACCAGCTGGGTATACGATCAGCGTGGCAGTAATCTAAAACGACCGTGTTATATAATCCGTTCTATTAGATTTAAGCTTTATTTAACAAATCCATTTACATAGGCAATTTTCTCGGGGCGATAAGTTTTTTTGGACCCCCTTGTGAAGAGATTCTCGGGGATACACGTCCTTTTGCCCCCTTGTAGTCTGTGCCCATTGATAATTTTGTAAAAATAATTCATTCAATCTTAAAATTAATTTTTTGACGTCTCCTTGAACTTCATACGGCCCTTTCTCTAGAATTCTCGTTTTACTGCAGTTGGCAATCACGCGGAAGTAGAAGGAAAACACAAACGAAGAGTTACCAACTTATAGGAACTGCGAACCTGCTTAAACTAAAATACAATTAAGTGAGTTTTAAGATTAATAAACAATACTAAATATTATTTATTGTTAAAATAAAATGTTTACACACTTCCATATTATCACAACACAATAAAAATAGCGAAATATTATATTTTAAAATATCGTCTGCCTTCAACCGCATAATTGGTGTCCACTATTCCTCTTATTATGTCACAATAAAGAAATAATTCAGTTCCTCGATAAAAATTGACACGTACGAACCAACACACTAATTTTGCCTTACAGTTTAATGTATGATTCGTCCCTCGTTTATAGTTTACAAACCATACCATGTTCCAAAACAACACGTATTTCTTAATTATCCTCTAATATCAGGGTCCCATGAGGGTATATTCTAGCGACCAGAGAAAATTCATTTCGTAGCCTCTAATACGTCTTTCTTTTTCAAGATCAGTCTTGACCACGATACAAGATGTCACATTTAGCCGCTTGTCAGAGAGAACATTTTTCATCATGGTAAAAGAACGTTCTACTTCCACAAATTGATTGAAGCATATTTTAAACGAGCTATTTCGGAAGGGCTCATACCAGTTACAACAGAACATTCACCTTTCAGGACATAACTGAAATATCGATCAAGACAAAGAAAGTAGTCCATAGTCTTGGCCAGGGAGCAAATGATGCGCAATGGTTTCTGAGAAGTTATCCTAACACAAATTTCCTAGAATTGTCTCACGTAGATAAATGAAAGGTCATTCTCCAGAACTATTCAAAACTACAGTACTTCCCTCATCTCTCTATTTCCTGTCCGAAGTAACTGTACGTTCCTTTCACTAATGAAAATCCTGTTATTTAATGAGCTGAAGTGGGTGCGTTGAGGAAAACGCTTTTGACTGCTGGGAAAAGAAATAAATGTGTAAGAAGATTCTCAATAGATATTTTTGTGAAGCGAGCATGACATTTAATTTTATAACTTTTTTCACTTCGATATATTGAAATTCTTTGGTTGCTCTTTAAAATGTGTAAATAATTGTAGAAAAAATCATAACGATACAAAAAAAAGTTTTTAAAGCTTAAAATATGCAACAGTTGGCAAAACACGCAAAGAAGAAGAAGAAGGGTAAAATAAAAACTGGTCCTACCGACCCCGAATTGTGGAAATAAGTTCATTTGTATCTGACTCTTAAATATATCCACCAGATAGGAAAGGCATTCTGCCTACCTTCCGGACTCTGATCATCGCCAACAGTATACATTTTTACCTCTAGAACTAACAATTAGTATCTTGTATCTGTCTCAATCTAGTACAGCTGTTATTCTTTTCATTAATCTAATCTTAAGTTCCCCTATTCCTTCGTAGTTTTCTTTGATATCTCGTCTTTGGTCATTCTCATCAAATGTCCTTCACATCTTCGTCTAGACATTTTAATGAACTTGATAACAGCCTCTTTAGAGAGATGCACATAACTGTGAAGATCCGTAACGTTATGCACAAAACGACCCAATTAACTAAGAACCAATTAATAGTAATTTGTTTATAAGCAAGAACGGCACTCGTATCGTATAGTGGTGTTTACACAACAATACAACTGTATTCTTATCTGTCATAAATTGTTTTGCTCACAAACTTTATGAATGGAGTGCCGAAACTGTTCACCGCCGTGTCTTTACATTCTTTAAAAACCTATCCAACCCTCACAAAGGTACATGTTGAGAAATGCCTGGCTATTTCCTAGCGAATATTTTGCTTCAATTCTTCCAGGGTATGCGCGTTGGTTCTGTACACGGCATTTTTAATTTACTCCAGAAATGAAAATAGCGAGGGGTTAGGTCTGGGGAACGAGGGTGCCACAAGACCTTAATTAGACGGCATAAAGTCTGTTTACTCTCGTTGTGATATACAATCTTTTTTTTTTTCATCAATAGTATTTAAACCAAATTAACATTAAAATTAATTTCAATGAAATATGCATACGTTTCTCAGGGCTTAAACGGGAGTTCATATTGTCGATGAGAATGAGACTAAATAAAATAAAAGTTTTCAATGTATTTATGGACGCATAAATGTTAGAGATGGAAATTGCAGAAGGAAAATCAAAATCTTAATGATACTAACTCAAAACAAATAATCATAACCAAATATATATCTTAAATTCATGCTTATTCCTGAAAGAGCTCTGTGTGTGCGTGCGTGCGATTCCCCCCCCCCTTCAAAGGGCATTACTTTCCTTGCAACTTTCTCTAAGTATATACGATTAGGACTGAATTGAACTTTTTACTAGTGAATAATACAACTACTAGGAATAAACCCGCTTTTTAAATTGCCAACGAAGAAATAAAAACCAGTTTAAATACCAGTGATAGGAATAATAATAATAATAATAATAATAATAATAATAATAATAATTTCATCAGGCTTATCATCCTCGAAAGTTGATAGTATGATGCCACAATATTAAATGGTATATTTTTAAAAAATGCAAGAATTTCATCTTATTTGCTCATTTTACAAGCCCGCGTGCGATCCGCAACAGTCTTAAAATGCAACCCGCACGTTAGTTAGTTTATTATTATTATTATTATTATTATTATTATTATTACTACTACTACTACTATTGTTGTTATTGTTATATGAGACATGTTTTTACTCTTGAATGCCATTTTATATATATATATATATATATATATATATATATATATATATATATTTTTTTTTTGTGAAACTATCACAAGCAAAACCAAAGAGGGTGTGAGATAGCCGATAAATTCACGAATGTAATGATTGAATTTATCTCTAAAGCTCAGTTCCTGGAGTGATGTTTTAATTAATACTATTTCTGGAATAAAATAAGAATTTAATTATAATTGCCGTAAACTTGATTTACAATATTGTAATAATTGTATATTTGTGTTATGAATACTTAACCTTTTCAAGCCATCATGCAACAGACAAATGTTCATTATCAGTAAAGCAATAAAGAAAAGCCAAATACAGGTTTAGGACTAATTTAGAAATAGAATAAGAATAAAAGTAATACACACACATTTGAAATTCGCATACTGAATATTAACAATTGTTAAAATGTTGTACTAACTTATGAACACAGGAACGGTGAGACTGAAATAGACGAAAGTCGACTATTACAATCGCTACCGTTTGATTTACTGATACCAACTGAGCAAGGGGAAAAAAAAAAAAAAAAAAAAAAAAAAAAAAAAAAAAAAAAATTTTACTATACTGAAAAACGTATTTATTAAAATTTATGGTAGCTTAGGCAGGTATTGTTACATAACTTACGAAATGATTTCGGACTGGCCGAATACGCACAAGCAATTGATTGAGTGATTACATATTAACTTAGATAATTGTACTTTATGCTAGCAAAAGTATTCAACGATGCAGGGGTATAGAGCTGACTACACTGACCAGAACATAAATGCACTTTGCGCGGTAAAGGGATTTGATAAAAGGCTACGATAATTTCACTAGGAATCGGGTTGTGAAGGGTCAAAATTCAACATTTAATTTCATTTCATTGATCGATCTAATGGTGACCTCACGTAAATGAAACAATCAGATTAAAACTACTAAAATGTTACACAATCCTTCATCTCTTTTGGAAATGTATTTTCTTAGGCTGCTAAAAACTGCCACGCGTGGCCGAGGTCATTAAGGCGCGGATTCCTGACTGGCACCCTGACTGAGGTTTTTCCTGGTCTCATAAATGGTAAATGCCATCATGCCGCTCCTGCGACGCCTCAGTACAGTCTGCAAGTTTCTTCCGTTTCTTGGTGATCTTTAATGAAGTCACATCTTTGGTAAAACTTCAAGCGCAGAGTTTGCTGTTCAGGCTTAAGTCATGTTACGAGACAATGTTGATAATTCAAGCCCGGGGTTATTATGGGCTGCTGATTTCAGCTCAAAGTTGGAGAACGTTCCAGATCTTATGATGTTAATACTTTTTCTTTGCTTCAGGTAACGTTATAATGCACAGATTAATATCCGAGACATTTTTTGTTTGAATTACTAGACACCCTCTGTACATTTCCATGGTTCCGCATTAAGATACTAAACCTTTTTCTACTGGACATTGCTAACTGTGCACTCAACGGTCCAAAACATATGTACAAAGAAGGTAATGTAATTATATGGATTTATATGAAAGACCCCAAAACAAATTTATGTGCAGGAAATTGCTGTGGTGAAAAGCAAAAATCTGTTGAAGAGAGAGTGAGTAGGCTATCAGACTTCTGGCTACACCATTACCTTGTTGTACGGATATCGTGTAACGGGATGCACTTCAGGCCGTGCTGCTGCCAAAGGGACTGAGCATTAAAATTCCATTTGGAACGTCCAGTACATCAAACAGCCTCATAGTGAAATGCTGTCAGCTTCATTAGATCTGTTGGTGCAAATGCAATGCCATTTTCACTCATTTAAACATCCCGAGCATACGATTATTATTAAATGTTTATTAATACCCCCGAAAAAACATTAACAATTATCACAAGTAATATCACAAGAGGATCTGAGATTGCCGATAAATTCACGAATGTAATGAGTTAGGACTATTTTACGAATAAAATAAGAACTTGAATATAATTCCCCTAAATTTGGCTTACAAAATTGCAGTAATTGTACATTTGATTATCAATATTTAACTTTTCAAGTCATTTTGCAAAAGACGTTTATCGATTGTCAGTAATGCCAATAAAGAAGAGCTAAATGTGGGCTTAGGATTATTTCATGAATAGAATAAGAATAAAAGTCATATATATTTAAATTTCGCGCATAGAATATTAACAAATAAAATGCTATACATACTTATGAGTATCTAATCTATCTGTTCAGAACCAGCGAAGTCGACAGTTACAATCGCTACCGTTCGATTTGCTGAGAAAATCAAAACAGAGATGACATTTTACCATTCTGAGTAACATGTTCATTAAAATTTATGGTTGCTTAGGCAGGTATTGTTACATAATTTACAATGTTATTTCAGACTGTTCGCTGAATACGCAAAAATAATTGAGTGAATGCGCATTAATTAAAATATAAGTTAGTTAAATATACAATTATTGAAAACATAGAAAGCGTGCTCAGGAATTAGAGTGAGGGTATAGAAGTGGATAAATTGACCAAAAGACAAATGTAAAGGGAAATGGCAAAACTTTACGACAATTTCACTGTGATATCGACCTGTGATTGGTCGGAATTCAAACTTTTCTTTCTCATTCCATTGATCGATTTTATTATGACGTCACATAAATGAAATACTCACCCACCGAAATACTCGGATGGTACAGAAAATATTTGACATGCGTCTTAAAATGAAGCGAATGACGACAATGATTTTGATTTGTTTTATTTACGAACGCTCTTTAACAGCTCAGGTCATTAGCATCCCATTCAACACGGCGTGAAACGGCCGACAATTTTTGCTCAGAGGCCTCTTCTTTCAGGCTCGAGATTCTTTTTCGTGCCGTAAATGTACGACACGGGACCCACGGCTGTACTTCCCTTCCGAAGGAAGCCATACTTAGGATTTTTACGCCCGAAAAAATCCATCGATCCTGGCCGGGTTTGAACCCGCGATCTTGGGTTCAGAAGGTACGTATGGTTACCACTACACCACCAGGATCGACACAATGTTCTGGAACCCGAATAACTGTAATGCAAGCGCATTAATATTTATCACAGTCATTTGCCACTGCAGAGGTCTTAGGTTTTGTAATATTTGTATACAATCTGATTGAAGTCCCGTTTTAAAATATCAGCTAGGATCTTTGCCTGTTTAGGCATGTGAACATAACCCGTGGATTCACGTTAAGTAAGTGCTAGTTAACATGAATGTTAAAACAAAACCCCACAGTGAAACGAGGAAAAGATAAAATGAAGGTGTCATCTGGTAATTAGTGAGATTTTACTTGTCTTTACAACGTTCATGGAGGAATTCGGGGGTCAAAGAGCAGTTAAATAATCACCGCAACAGCCTAGCAGGAATACGCAAGCGCAAAGTGTGAGAGACGCTGATGATGAAGGCTATTCTTGCTGAGCTAACTTTGCAAAGAGTGGAGTAACATACTTTAATTCCCTCTCGCGTTTAAGTAACAACACCCCTAAGTTTTATTCGGTGCATATATTTTCACAATAGTAAAAATATTTTTGTTATTATATGTGTAGTTTCCACAACACTTTCTACAACATTTTGCAAATGCAAGCGCACACAATGGCAATATTGCAATAATATACATAAAACAGTGTTGTAGAAAACTTTTAGACAGCTCATACTAAAAGCAATTCTTTTTAATACAAAGTATTCAGTAGCAAAATTTCGGGTTCCTTGAGGAAATAATTTTGGGCACCCAAACGTATTACATAACCTAGGAAGCAATGGCTTATTTGTGACTCAATGATAATGAACTCTTAGGGTTAAGAAAATTAACAACTCATTAGGAAAAGCAACTGAACTTGTTTAATGACTCGAGCAACTATCCATCTATTTCCTTTATATCATTTTTTTTTCTAAGATCACCGAGCTTTGTATTGAGGAACAGGTGTCTATTCACTTTGAGGGAAACCAATTAATAAATAATTCACAATTAGGATTTCGGGTGGGCAGGTTAACCATTAAAACCTTTGGGACTATAACTTCTGAGATAATGCATGAACAGGGCAAATACTCCTATGCAACACGACTTGATCTAAGTAAAGCATATGATACAATCCCATAAGATATTCTTAATTCTAAACTTCGGTATTATAAGATGAATGCCAATTTAATAAAAACCTATCTTGACAATAGACTACAGCTTAGGTTGATTAGATAGTTATAAATATTATGTGTTATTTAATTCACATTAATAGCTTGCCCAGTAATGTGGCCTTCAATACAGTCACTACTACTGATACGGCTCTCGGTGTTTCACAACATGAAAGGGATGGTGTATTTATGAAGTTATTAATTGGTTATCACAGGCTGACTTTAAATTACAGTAAAACTGAAATCATCATTTCCGTTTAAAACAATTACCCAATGGATTTTAACACAACAAACTCTAAGTTTATAATGCATGGTTGAGAAACTTACTTCCATCGCATATAACAATCACATTTACTGTAAAATTTTAAAATCTTGTATTAGCGAAAACTATATTCTATCTGCCCTACTATGCTATTTTAACATACTCATTTGCAATTGCTGTGGGGTAATTCTCATGGGGCCAAAAGTAGATTCACTGGAAAAAAAAAATATTGGATTGTGCTCTTCTCAAAGTTGCAGATCAAGTATTCAGTAACTTAAAATTATAATCTTCCCTGTTTAGATCTACCATTGTCTACTGTTTATTAAGGGTATCTTGCAGCTGTTAAGCGCGTGTAACATGTTACCATGACACAAGGCACATAAATGATTTGGATTTTCCATCTATACGACTGTCCAAATCAAAATTATAGTTATAAACTTATAGGGTAAGACTTTATAATAAACTTCGCTCAAATATAAGAAAGTTAACACACACAGTTTTCAAAAGTGTACCAAAAAGTTGCTTACTAACAAGCCATGTACATTTTTGATGAATTTGTGGATGACTTAATGACTAAGAAATTTAGTAAAATGAAAGGCAATACTAATAAAAAAAAACTTAAATTTTTAATTTTAATCATGAAAATACTTTAAAAAGCCTAAAAAGCCTTTAATACCACCTCTGCGATATTGGCAACATTGTTCCATGCTCCTAGGAAGAAATATATGAGCTAGTTCTTTGAAACAAGGAACATTTCGGAATTACTGAAATACTTTTATATATAATTATTATTATTTATAAGTTTGAGAAAAATAGTTAAAAGCAACTTTATTTTGTTAGAAAGATGTTTGCAAAACTTGACTAGAGGTCTTATAAAATAAAATACCACTTTTAACGCTTATATTAAACAACTCTTTTCCAAGTGTCAGAAAGATTCTATTTATATCAGCATTTATTAACGCTGTATACGATAAAAATAAATCACAGGACTACGTTGTTTTCTTCACTATTATAAATAAATACTGATAATTTGTCCATGCGTGACTTCCCGGACCCATGGCGCCTCTTGTCTGCGTCTCTATAACTGCACCAAACAAAAGCTGTCTCCTTTCACAACAGATAGGAGCAGATAATGCGCAATATATAACGTACCTAGTTGTTCTCGGACAAGAATGTTGCTGAGAGGGTTATGTTTGTGGCCTGTAAAGCAAAAACAACGGACACACTCTTCCTTATTCATTTCTGAAAGACTGAAACAAACAATGGTTATTCTATTTTCACGAGCTTCAAACTTGTTCAGGAACAACAGCAATCAAACTGCAGACCCTCGTTTCATATAAAATTATTTAACCATAAACAACTTTCTCTTATTCATGCTCGTATAGCTGTGAGTGTGTACGCCTAATGCGCATTGCTTTATTTCTTACCTTAATGAGCTATCTAAATCAAGAGCGCGTGTTATTTAAAATAGTTGATGGAATAAACTCAAATTCCCGGTAATTATTTTTCCATTCTTTTGCTTCATACAATTTATGATGCAGCGATGAAGAAACGAGTTAGTTTCTGCATGAAATAATTCACCAATATGTGCACTTCTTAGGCCATTTATAATATTTTAAATTAGCAAATTATTCAGGGCACCACTAATTTGCTACGTTCTGACTGATTTTTCATTTTTCAGTGGTAGGGAACCTTAACATTTACTTTTGTCTTCTGTGAAATATTCCTATAGAAACTTGCTCTGTAACACCAGCCCTCAGGCAACATATCTGCAACGCGTTTTTCATCAATAATAGTTCATTCCTCTTTGTTTCAACACGTGTATGTCAAAAAGTTTTTATACACAAGGAAGTCTATTTTGACTATGACGCACAGCGACACAAGAGCAATTTCGCACGAAACATTTCATACCCCTTTTTTCCTGGCCTGATGTTTTCATAAAAGAAGATGTAAATACATTTCTTATGCTTGTGAGTTCGCCAAATTATTTTAAAATTGGAAACAAATATTGTACCGTTTTTGCGTGCATTCCTATGTTTCCTGATCGATATGCAAGCTTTTCCCAGTTTCCTTACCTGATTGCGTTGGCATGATACACCAAGTAGGCCTTGTTTGCCAGAGTTCAAGCTCATCGAATGGTTAAAACTCGTGTTCTGGTCATGCTGGATAGCGTGTTCACTTCTTTTCACTCGACACATAGAGAAGCAATCCCGCCATGGAGGGTTTTATAAATATTTCGACTCTTCACTTCAAATTGCTAGGCGCCGGGCTTTCTTCACCAGTACACTCAGTGACCCAGGTTGAAACATTATATGATAAGTCTTGATTGTATTGTGTATTGACTTAAATTTTCCATTGTTACATTTTTTGGCCAGGAAGGAATATGCATTTGTAAGTCAAGATATCGAAATTATTGTAAATATGGAACAGACCTAAAAGTATTTTATTCATTGTTAAAGCAGAAGATTTTACAACTTACTTGTAACTTAGTAATTATCTGCCAGCAACATTATTGATTATTATATATTAAATGCGGCAAATAATTAGAGGATTTAAAGTTTCAAAGCATCAATTTTAACATTTCAAATATTTTGCAAGTATTCAAAACGCTGTATCGCTGGGATATGTGTACACCATTTACATGTTTAAAGTTGTTTTCATTTTCACAATTTGTTAAAATGATAGTTACATCTGTTTAAATTATATTGATTATCTCATTTTTAGAAACTATAAATTATTATTATTATTCTTCCACGGAATTATATTTCCATGGCTATGTGCTGGAGATTTCTTCCAAGATACACCCAATGTAAACACTTTCTTGACACTAACGGGAAGGTGTCGAATACAGAACATTAAATTATCTATTTTACCTGTGACATGCAATATATGTGATGTTAGAAACTGTCAGAAAAGCAAAAGGACAAAAGCATTAATTTGATATAAGTTATAAGTTATAATAAAAGAATAGGTATATTCCGCTGGCCATAAAAATTGCAACACATTCTGCTTATCCATAACAGTCTTGCGGAAATGATGTCTATATTCTCGTTGGCTGTTTGACGGAGCCGTTGGAATCCTTCAGGTCTGTGTGTTCATCTTACCTCGATGCACTGCTCTCCTATTCGTTTCCCTTTGGACGCATTTCGCCCAACACGAGAGCCAATTTCTTGGAATGACAATCCTCACTCTCAGCATAACACGTTTCTCCCGCGATCAAACTCAGTCACCTGCTGGTATATATGTATTTTCGATGAGTCATATTCGTTCCTTCTGAGAAATAATTATAGGGTCGGTTTAACCGTTTCATATGACCCAGCAGTGTATAATAATAATAATAATAATAATAATAATAATAATAATAATAATAATAGTTTTGGGAAGCTTATTAAAGTGAAAGAAAACTTTAAGATCTTTGTAAATATAATAATTATTTTAAGAATAATAATAGTAATAATACTCTTAATAACAAATAAATAAATTTGTACATTTAATAATAATTCTTAAAACTTAACAATTTTGATGACTACAATTGCAATAGGTGTTCAAGTTGGAGCCCTCTCCCAGTTTCAATAGAGGCAAGACATTGTGTTACAATAAGCCCTGTCACTTCTGCCTATCTGTGACATGTCATAGATAGGCAGAATCCTTGCCAGAAGGTTCTTTTCATTCTGTAAAGATAGGTATAAGAAGAAATCAAGTGAAATCAGTTCAGACAGACGAGCTGTACACGCTCTTCCTATCCGCTTTTCAGGAAAAGTCCAATTAAGATGTTCACGAGCATCATTGATAAAATAAGCTGAAACCACATGCGTTAGCGAACATAAGGAGTTCATACGTGGGGGAGAATTTGTCTCAGAAACACTCTGTGCACTGCTCCAGCTAAGCAGGGTGGATGAAGAAAGCATTGATTATGTCCGCCCAAAAGTTTATTGCAAATATTTACATGGCTCCTCACAATTGCATTATGGGAATTCACATCAGTTCTTATATTGACTAGTCCTTCAGGAATATGACGGTTAACTATACAGCGCTGCAGTAACCAGTGACTGGATATGACGCGAGGACGAAGTCAGCAGGACTCAGGGAAGAACTTCCTGTGGATGGGTGGGGCGCCGTTGCTGTTCTCGTAATTCATTCCAAACACAATGTGGGCGACACTGATAATATTACTGGATTATTAAGGACTTTTCGACTACTGCTTCCGCCAAGTTAGAACTTGGTATGAAGTGGATGTCTTCTATGCGGATATATTGTTTTGCTTGTTCATAAACAAACACTATACATGTCATTTTCCCAACATACTCTCCATTACACTGATTTATGTGACGCCACCTTAAAATCGACCAATGAAACAAAACAAAATTTCGAATTTTGACCAATCACAGCCGAAACCGCAGTGAAATTGACGGGGAAAAAAAAACAAAAAAAAAAAACAGTTTTTTCATGCGACGTACTTTTTCCTGTGGTCAGTGTAGCCAACTCTTTAACTTCATTATATAATTTCCTGAGCATGTATCATTAACCATTTTCTATGTTTACAGTAATTGTACATTTAACTAATTTAATTTATTCACCCAAGCAATTGTTTTTGTGTATTCAGCCAAACACTCTGAAATCATTTTATAAATTATATAGCAAGATCTACCTAAGCAACCATAAATCTTAATAAATGCGTTGTTCAGATTAGTAAACTGTTTTCTCTGTTTTATTTTCCTCAGTTGGTATTAGTAAATCTAACGGTAGCAAATGTAATAGACGACATTAGTCCATTTCATTCTCACAGTTTCTGAATAAATAGCTATTCATAAGTATAACCTTTTATACCATTGTTAAATTGTTAATTCTGTGCGTGAATTTCACATATATATTAGCTTCATTTTTATTCTATTCATGAACTTATCCATATTTGAGTCTTCTCTATTGGCATTACTGACAATCAACATTCGTATGTTGCTAGATGGTTTGAAAAGGTTAAGTGTTCATAATACAAATGTACAATTGTTACAATATTGTAAGTCAAATTTAAGGGAATTATATTTAAGTTCTTATTTTATTCGTGAAATAGTACTTGTAATAATGGTCTAGCGTACCCTTCGACATGCAAATATAAGAGTGTATAGAAATAAATAAACACACAATATTAATTTTGAAATGTAGGTGCCCTTTTTCCGATATCTATATACACGACAAAGAATAACAAAATCCAGAGTGGAAAGAAATATAGGAAAAAAAAAAAAAAAAGGATTTGAATAATGATTTTTGACTGAAGCGTTTCCGGAAAATGTTTATCCTTCACTATCATCATGAAAACATCCTGTATTAATGCATTTATTTTAATATAAACAAATAATAAGATTTAAAAGGATAAAACATCTCAGATCAGAAGAGTATTTTAAAGATATCAAAAACCGCTTGATACGAAATTGATTTGAAGGCAATCAGTATGTTCGTACTTTAGTAGACCAGGTTTGTTTCCCTCTCATCAAGTTGCATAACAGAAGCTTATTGAAACAAGATGAGCATTGTTTCAGCAAATATTAGGAAATTATTAAACCTGAAATAATTACAATATTTACAAATACTAAGGCTAAAATCTCCTATCTTAGAAAACATTAGCGTACTGTGTAATTAGAGAGTCCCCGGAGGAGAAATAAATAAATTTGTCGATAGCAATGATATATATATTAGCTTTCTAATGCGCAAATTAAGGCGATAAAAAAGTAACAAGTAGCAATAACTGCAGGCCAAGTGTTTTTCATACTAAAGACCTTCCGTAAACCAATTTTAGGAGATAATGATACCCCACTTTTTCAGTTGCATGTACGATCTGAAAGTTCTTTATCCTAAATTTCACTTTCAATCTATGTCAAAACCATTAAAGAAAAAAATATGTTCGGTTCAAGGAAATGCCAGACGTTTGACACAGAAGTCACTTAAAATTCCTTAATAGCCATATTTCTCAACATTTAATATGTTTGTGCACATTATATGTAATGAAATATTACTCACAAACTTTCGATTGTTGTAATGCTAGGTGTTAAAACAAAAAATCATGTGTTCATGACAAAGGAGCAGAGAGGACATTCGCTCTTCTACTGTCATCCTCGCTGCACGTTCTATGCTTTCGTTCATATTATCACAACCCTCCTCCGTTATCATGCCCCAGAGCAGCGGTTTAAAACTTTCCTTAACCGCGAACACCCTTTAAAGTTTTCTCGCTATCGTGGTGTCCTTAAATTTAACTACAATTTTAAAATCCTACATATGCATTGTATATATGTTTTAACGTTGTTCATCACTGAGTAACAAAATAAAAACATTTAAACAAACAAATTCACCTTTCCATTGAAGTATATCCTTACTCAGTAGCTATAATCACAACACTCTTACACTCTAAAAGTAGATAAAAGCGTTAAACATTAATATTGGTGATCACAGACCGAGAGCTGAGGCATTTATTTTTGTTAAAATAGATAGGCAGAAAGACACTTAAAATACTGAAAATAGGCAGTAATATAATTAAAATAGGCATTTATTAAAAGTGAAAATGTGTATTTAAGATACTTAATTTATTTATGAAATAATTAAAGTACTTAAGCTTACTTTTCTTGATTACAACCAACAACAAGATGTTTTTTCAAGATATCAACTGTCATAGTCAGTCGCTTGTCAGAACTTTTTTCATCATGGAAAAATAATGTTCTATTTTTACTGAAGTGAGTGGAGCATATTTAAAACAAACTATTTCGGAAGGACTCATACCAGTTACAACAGAATATTCACCTTTCAGGACGTAATGAAAATGTTGGTCAAGACAAAGTAAAGTAGTTGTGAATAGTCCTGGCGAATGAGCAAAAGATGCTCAGTGGTTTCTGATCGAGTTCATTTTCTGTTTATACGTTTAAAAGGGAATCAGGTTAGTATCTCTCTTACTTCCGTACTGAGCACATTGTACGGAAATGACCACGGATGCCGAGGTCACCAAGGCCGGAACTGTGAGCGTGAGGTCTGGGGTTCGATTTTCCGCCAGGATCGTCCTTCCTCCCTGACTAGGGTTTTTCCAAGATTTCTTCAGCCCTAGTAAATGTCGGGGAGGTACCTAAACTTAGGCCTGGAAGGGTTCCTTCCTTAAAAAAATAATTTTCTAATTTATCATTTCATCTCGTGTATTACCAGTGTCCGCCGCTTGTGAAGCCTTGGTAGTAAAAGCGGGTGTTAAACACGGCTGTACAGCTCTCGTCTTTCTCACTTGCAATTACTTGTTACATTTATGCAGGTGAGGATTTACCCCCAACACAAATTTCCTAGAATTGTCTCGCTCATATCGATACAAGAGCATTCGCCAGGACTATCAAAACTATAGTACTTCTTTCATCCTCTCTATTTCCTGGTATTTGAGGTAACCGTGTGTTCCTTTCACTAATGTGGTTCTTCTATTTAAAGAGCTTAAGTGAATGGATTGAGGAGAAAAATTTTGACTGCTTGAAAAGAAATAAATGTATAACAAGATTCTCAATAAATATTTTTGTGAGGTGAGCACACTATTTATTTTTATAACTTTTCACTTCGATATATTGAAATTCTTTATATGCTTTTTAAATTCTTTATTAATCGCAGAAAAATCCATAACGATCCAAAACAGGTCTAAAAAGTTTTAAACCTTAAAATAGGCAACAGAAGCCAAGGTAGGCATAAAAAGCAAAATAAAAACTGGCTCTACCGACCCCAAATGCAATGAAACATATTCCTTTTTATCTGACTCTTAAATAGATCCACCTCGATAGAAAAGACAGTTTGCCTAACTTCCGGGCTTTGTAATGATGCTGTTTAAAAATCTATGGCGCAACATTACTTGTTAATTTTAATTCCTAAGTGAGAGTGGTGATGCTGCATTTCATTTATAAACCGTGTAATTGCGGCTTAACAGGAACACTTTCTACCCTTAGAGTTCTGATTCCGCGTTTTCAAACTGTTTTTATACTTACTTTTTAGGTAAATTTATCACACAATAGATAATACAGGAACATTAGCGTAAGCAGTTCGCTGCCAAAATTATGGGTATCGCTACTGTTGAGGGTACATAGCAGTGTTTCCCCTGTTTAAGTTTTCGCCTTGCCTGTTTGAAAGCTCCATCCGGAAGAAATAATCGCCCTCAATTGGATTCTAATTGGAGCTTTATCTCAAATACACTACTTTTTTAATCCTGTTGTAGCAATTCATTGTTTGTGTTTATACATTTAATAATACATGCTATTAACAATAATCTAAGGCTTATTGAACCCCTAGATAGGCCTCGTGGGCTCCCAGGGATCCGCAGACCACACTTTGAAAACCGTTGCCCGAGATTAATTGGGATTAATAAATCACTGTTTTCATAACATAGTATATTTTTATTATTGACATCTCTTTGACTCAGACAATTTCAGAATAATTTAAACCGTACTTGTTAAATAATAATAATAATAATAATAATAATAATAATGCATTTCGTATACTAGTTTTTTGAATATGAGGTTTTTGAATATAAATATTAAATATCAATTAACATATTTACTTTAAAATAATGTCAAATATCTTATGGAATTAAAGTAACACACAATTTTTTTGAGGAATTCATGGACAATAACTATACGCTTCGACGTCGGGGGGCTTATTTTCCAAAATACAAATGAAGCGTCGATAAGCGATGTGCAGTGAAGCTCTTTCCTCCTTTTTCCCCCCTCCCTCGTAATAGAAGCAGCAACGTTATCATTACATCTTAGTGCTCATGTATTTTACTTTACCACACCAACGCCATTATATTTTGGCTGACAGTCAGTTTCATGTCTTAATTCTACAATACAACATGAGTAGTACATATACTTTGATTGAAAAAGAGGGATCAATTGAGTTGTTTGTCGTATGCTGTAAAACACAGACAGACTTTTTTAAATGCACACGTAAACAAGATCTCTTCAGAATGCCCTAGATTAGGAAAACGTTTCACACGAATCTGATACACGGAACTTGGGAGCTATTTTGTCATAAAGCCTAACGAGAGTTGCCAGTAATTCCAGGCAATGTCTACCAGGTATTTCTCGGTCATTTCATACTGCCTTATAGGTCTCGTTACAAGCACTGTTACTTCCACTTCGCTGTAATGGCCATGTTACCTGCTCACTAATTCTTGGAATTCCGTCTATTGTGCTCATCTGTTCTATGCCCTTTCTCCCTGGGGCTGAAAATTAATTTTATCGGAAGGAAACGATTTGTTTCAAGGAAGCTAATACGTCTATTTGTATTTGAGTACTGGAAGAACTTATTTTAGATTAATATTTCTGCGTGAAAACAAGTGAAAGCAAAATAATAATGCACAGCATTCGTCAACAATGATTTTGCAAATTACTTACGAAAAGCTATTACATAAATATAGACCAGAAGAGGGAAAGCATTAAAGGACGTTACTTTTCTATTGTACGTGTATAGACTCTTGAAAAAAATATGTGCAAAGGTATCATATGATATTCTTAGTGTAGCTGGTGAGTGCTCAAAAGAGTTGATTTTGGACGAGGCTTTACCCCGCGTTTTGTAGAGAAAAAAATTTTCAATGATTTTATTTATGGACGCTCTTTAACAGCTCAGGTCATCAGCGTCCCATTCAACTCAGGGCGTGAAACGGCCGACAAATTTTGCTCAGAGGCCTCACTTTCAGGTTTGAGGTTCTTTTTCGTGCCGTAAATGTACGACACGGGACCCACGTCTTTACTTCCCTTCCGAAGGAAGCCATACTTAGGATTTTTACGCCCCGAAAAAATCCATCGGTCCCGGCCGGGTTCGAACCCGCGATCTTGGGTTTTAGGAGGCAAGTATGGTAACCACTACACCACCAGGACCGACGTTTTGTAGAGGAGAGCATAAACCATTGAGATGGATACAAGTAAATTTATTGTAGCTGAAAAGCGACTTTAAAAGTTAAGCAAAATATAGCAAACGGACATGGTTTCTGTAATATTTGACAAAATATATAAAATTCGTAGACCAAATATGATAATTAAATAAATTAAATACAATAAATATTTCAATAAAAGTGAGAAATCGCCAACAATCGTTAGCAACGTAAAGAGGTGTCTGCAGAAAATCCATGGTCGTATTTCTTCTCACTTCTCATTTCTTACTTGAGGGAGCCAGTCCTTCGGCAGGACGCCTGAAGTGTCCCAAATCTGATGTGCGTTAATGACACCAGACTCAGTCTGGATCTTCATTATGCATTTCCAGACAAGACTTCGCCCCTTCTGTCCTCCTGTGTGTGTCAAGTTTCGTGGAACTCAAATGTGCACTCTTCTTTTTCATATTCAAATTGTCAAGAATAATGTCGGAGTTCTGGGTGATATTCCAGTTCATAAAAAGTTATATGCCTATCAGTCACAACTCCAACGTTCCTGAGAAACCACAATGTTGACTGACAACCAGTACTCACAGTCTCTGACGTAAGCGAACTCATTAGTCCAGCTGTAAGCAGTCTTCTGTACAAAAACTCCTTGATCACATTTCGCAGGTAAAACGTGTATCATCATAATGATAGTTGCCTTCCATGTTGTCCACGTCTTTCTCTACTTGACAACAAACGAACACTGTCCTTTCGCTAAACACACTGCTTACAACAGTCATCTAGCGTCTGTAAAGCATACTAATATCAGTCCATGGCCCAACCTATATTGTGTGATATTCTAAAGCACTGCTAATGTAAATCATTTTAGAACGCCCCTTGTACGTGTTCATCTAAAGGTGTGAATGTATCAACAAACGAAAGCAAAATGAATGGCGAATTCAGATTATTATTGTCTCACGTGAAGAAACGGCTTAGCAAAAGTGTGGAGTGTAATGGACAATCGTGTTATGCAATTATAACAGTGCCTAGTTCACCATCAACTCCCAACTCTTTTTCGTAAGGCCATGTAACGAAAACGTACTTTTAGCCTGCTAATGGTAAACCTTCTGCCGGTATTTGCTTGCTCAAAATAATCCAGCAACACCCCTGTCAAGTTTACCAAGGCATTTATTCGAGGGATTGGACTGCAAGGCCGATGTGATATCCCCCATGGAACTGATGCAGGTTCTCAAGACAACTTAATGTTAGGCGAGGAGGAAGTGAAATAAGGCTTAAATATGAGGGGGCTAATAAAACACAATTAGGCCATTGTAACAACAAAGGCTATTCAGAAATAAAGAGTGAGCTTCTCTGCAGCTACTTTCTTCGCCAGCATTCTTTTGGCTGCTTTGTTATGCTCTAATGCAATTTCTTACTAGGAATCTACATGTGAACTATGAATATAACTGAATTAAAAGTAACTAGAGCAGTTCGTCCCACGAAGAATTTACAAAACAAATAGCTTTCGATAAGAAGAGAAGATTTACAGTTTTATTTTTAACACTCTTTCAGACTCAGGCACTAATGTGGCCAATGGTTGTTTTCCCTATGTACATTAAACATTTATTATAAAAACGAAAATATTATGCAAGTAAATTTAGTAATGATAATCATTTGATAAACAGGCTAGGATTTATATAATACAAATGATTTATTATGTTCATACATAAAGACTGAAATAATCATAATAGAGTAAAATATGCATGCATATAAAATATTCTCTTTGATACACGCATTAAAGATCTACCTCACAATCTGAAAAAGAATCTCATCCAAGTGCTTTTTATGCCTCATTGATTATTGTGATGTCTTGCATTCAAATCTGAGTACTAGGCAGATCGACAGATTACAACGTATTCATAATATTTGTGTTTGTGTTCGTTTCGTCCTCAACACTCGTAAATTTGATCGTATGGCACATCTATGCAATCAAATGTCAAGGATACCTAAAAGAACGCAGGATTTTTCAATTCCCTGTTCAAAATCCCCCGTAGCTCCATCCCTCAGTAGATCACCTCACTTCGTATACCTGTCCTTGTCTAAGACCCCGGAATATGACTTGACCCTCGTTACCTAATTCAGCGTGTCAGTTCCCCAGTATCTGGAACTCCCTTCCTTCTGTCAGAGAATGTCGGATATTAAAGCAATTGAAACGTAGGATAAATTGTCATTTCCTCAACTGCAGGAATCACAGCAATTAGTCTCGCTTCTTCTACTTTTTCTTTCTCTTCTTATTTTCCTCCTCTTTCCTTCCTCTTCGTACTTGAGAAAAATTATTGAAGAACAAGTGGGAGTCCAATACTATTTTTATCAACTTTCTAATTATATTAAAAGTTGTAATATTTACATGAGGTACATATGTATAATTTGTTTCTATATTTGATACAACTATGTATATATTGTACTCGGTATTTACGCTGGTTTTATTCGCCTGGTAGAGTGGAAGAGATGGCCCCATGGCCTTATCTCTTGCCAGGGTAAATAAATTAACAAATAAAATGTTAACTAAATTTATTAAAATTGCAAAGAATACGTTATAAAAGTTTCCATCTATTAAAGTTGTGCAGATAAAATTATTTTTCTTAACTACAGAACAAGAATATAAAACCTTCTTGATATTGTTAGTAAATTAATTGCATACTTTTTAGAACTTTTACAAGCACATTGAACTTGATATTTAAATCACCGGTTTATGAAGCAATGGGGTTACAAAATATTGTTTCAAACTTTCAAAAGTGAAACTGCAGCTAATCATAATAAAACATAAAACTAGCAACATTTTGCGGTCTTAAAATCAGATCTATGTAGTTTTGCATTTGATTCCCACTTAAAACGGTAACTGATATTGCTATGTTATGGCCTGGATCCTTGACTAGCATTCTGCAATTTCAGTTTCACTACACGAGTTGTTCCGTCACTTTCCTCAGAATGTTAACACTTTCGGACTGCTTTTGACAGCATTTAACGTACCTCGTACTATTCTATTTGAAAATGTTCAGCAATTCCTGCTTCATTCACGGGAATAAGAAGTTATTGTTTTTTCTAATACACTGTTGCAAAGATTGTTTTGCGGTGGATTTCATTTCATAAAGAAAATGAGCTAACAATGTGCTCAAGTTTAAGTGGTAGGAAATTTTCCCTCATTTGCTTATTTCAAGAATTACGGATTTTGGCGGAGCTATTTATTAACCCCGACAAAGAATATGCCCTCACTTTACAATATGTTAGTTGTTAATACAAAACAACGATAAGAAAATTCATTTGCTTAACAAATACGTTGCTGTTAGATTTCAGTTCACAATTCGATACCATGCAGAATACAAGTGAACATTTAAGTACCAAACTGAATAAATACATGTAACAGAGCAATGTCTGTAAATTCAGACCTAGAAACAATAAAAGATGTGGGCAAGAGTTACCGGTTGACCACTGCTTGTTTCTAACATGTTCCAATTACTACAGTGAATCTTGAACGTTCTTTTCCTGTTGTGAAAAATACAGAAAAATTTAAGTGTCGATAATTTGATGAAACACCCTATAGTTACATGCAACAAATTATAAACAGCATTAAAAGGTCGAATCTAGTTTTTTTTTTTTTTTTTTTTTTTTTTTTTTTCATTTTGCCTGTTTTTTATCATCTTTTTTTAATGCGTTATTAACACCGTCAATATCAAACTTCGCGTATTCAAATGAAGCAGCTCTTCGGAGATTAAAACATTTAACATATTTCCGATGACTTCAATGTTAGCTACATGTATTCCAGATTATTCCTTATCTGGGAATATTCGTTTCCTCCATTCCACAATTCAAAGAAAACCAATAACCCAGTTTTTAATTAATGATGCTTAGTTAAATAAGTTTTAAATTATTATCAATAAGAATAGTGTTGAAAAAATAAAATATGAAAAAAAAAATATTTAAACAAGGTGTTGAAATATGTCAACAAATGAGTTCTCCTTATGTAAAAATATGTACTACATCCGAAATATGAAGGATAAAATGTTTCAGGTCACTAAAAAACCCAACCTTGGTGATAGATAAATGCATATCCTTGATTAACACAAAACAACCGTTTTACATAGATATTGTCGGTCCTAGTGGTATAGTGGTAACCATACTTGTCATCTAAACCCAAGGTCGCGGGTTCAAACCCGGCCAGGATCGATGGATTTTTTCGGGCGTAAAAATCGTAATATGGCTTCCTTCGGAAGGGAAGTAAAGCCGTGGGTCCCGTGTCGTACATTTACGGCACGATAAAGAACCTCAAGCCTGAAAGAACAGGCACCCGAGCAAAATTTATCGGCCATTTCACGCCCTGAATAGAATGGGACGCTGATGACCTGAAATGTTAAGGAGCGTCCATAAATAAACAAATAAAAATTGCATGGATATCGATGACGCCCCTGATGCTTGGGTAATAGAAATTGCCTTAGTTTACCGTGTGAGCATTTAAATGTTCTTAAATTTTATTCGCTTACACATTTAGTTCTGAATTACACCGAGGTTTAAAAAAGTACTGTTAGCAAATTTTGTCAGTGAGTACTTCAAAAGGAAACTTTTTCGTAGGCTGAAACGCTGCCATACCAATAACAAAAATAAATATAAAAAATGCTATACAAATCAGAAAACGCACCTCCTCCTTCAGTAACTCAACCAGAAATTGGTTAGGATTTTACGGTAGTATGTATTAAAAGGAAACATAATACAGGTCGCATAGTATCAAAACTGAGTCTAATTTTATATTAGTTTATGCCTCATTAATTTTTTATTAATCATTGCTTTCTTAGACATTTTCATTGATAGTGTGTATACTTCAATCGTGAAGCACAAAATATACTAGATACTTGGTATATCGAGTAAGCAAAGTTAAGGTTGGTTGTGTTTTGCGCACCGGCATCGTTAATTTCCTCCGCAAGAATGCGGTGACTGCGGAGTATGTTGGCAGTAATATCACAGTCAGTTTCACTCATCTTATATTGAAATTAATACCGTTTCCGTTGTCCGCCGGAATGACTGCTAGGGTAGTTTTAACTAGTGTTCCCCATATAACATTGTAGTGTGACAAACCCTGGACTTTGTATTAAACAGAAAGTGAGAAAAGTTATTCACGGTATTTACAGTAGGGACCTTTGATGTTGCTCCTAAATCCGCTTTCGAGTTGAGTGTGCTTTTCAATGAATCCAGCAGGTATGGCTAAGCGAACATAGCGAATGGCTGCTAAACGTACAAGCTACACATTGATAATAAAAGTGTATTTAATATTTTCAAAATAGACGTGTAATTCCTGAAATAAAAGGTAGTTATGTAGACCATCACATTAATTAAGGTGGATAAACAGTAATTTTTTTAATTCTGGTTTTCAGTTTTGACTTTTATTGATGGTTTCTGAATCTTTGCTTTCCCTCATTTTAAGTATTACTATTATTACTTAAAATTATTTTCTAAATACTTACTTTATGTTTAGCTGTAAAAGTATAATAACGTTTCTGTATTACAACATTAAAAAATGGTTAAATAATTGGCAAGAGTAGCTTAGTTTTATAATTGCCGTAAATAACATAACTGAAAAGCGTAAATTATGTTTTCCGCGCTTTACAGCAGTTTTACCTTATGATACCCATTACTCGACAATCAAGCTGAAGAAGAAGAAGAAGAATATCATAAAGATATAAGAGTGGCGGTATGCAAAATAACTATATAAAATACGCCACTGTTCAAGAGCAAATTTCACTGGACAAATACCATTTTCATGATAACATTTTATCAAACAATAACCTTAAATATAACCAAAATAATAATAATAATAATAATAATAATAATAATAATAATAATAATAATAACAAAAACAACAACGAAAAATTCACGATGCTTGTTTCAATATCAAGCGAACACTTTTCAGCGTTTTTAAGATTTTCTAGTGAACTTTTAGGGCGATTTGGTCAGAATTATTCAGAGGAACTTGCATTATTGCTGTAATCTGTGAAAGTGTGCATCAGAAAATTATCCCAGGTTTTAAACTGTAGCGACCATAGTAAGAAGTAGCGTTAAATGTTCCCGGATAGTATTCAATCATACCATCTCTTTGTTTATGCAGAGCCATCTGAGGGAAAATACAGTAACAACAGTCAATTCCGTGCCATGCGCACTCAGAATTTAATCCCGCGAAATGCCCAAGCTGCGAATGAAAGTTGAAGTTCTGAGGTTTCACTTGGAGTTAGTTCCTTGTCTTCGTAAGATGGGTTTGTGAATGCAAGGCATTTCCGCGTAGTCTCGGGAATGTGGTTTCTACCCCGGTGAACTAAACACTTCAAGGTCGTGGTAGGGAGGAGCAGGGTCGAAGAGAAACAGGTACTTGTTTGTCATCCCAAATAATTATCAGTCTTCAGGTCAACAGTTGGGTCATAGAAAAGTGTTATTTGGAACATTACAGCAACGACAAACGGAACACATTTTCACATAAACGGATTGGTCGCGTCAACATGGAACATATGCCTTATTGGTGAGTGTTTATGAGCTCACTCTATAAAGTTTCTGGTGGATTGGACATTTAAGAGCTGCAAAAAGCATAGCTAGATTGAGGAAACTACAAATATTGTTTCCGGATATGAAAATAAATGTCTGAAACTCTCGAATTAATCAAACCTATGGAGAATCTTGGACTAGAGCATTTATTATAAAGACAAGACAAGATGTTTCTATACCTTTCATTAATTTCAATATACCTGTCCAATTACACGATATCAGCATGAAATCCATCGAAAGTCATCAATATGCACATTATTATGTTTGTCCCTACACAGATATATATATATATATATATATATATATATTTAATTGTTACTCTACCCTTCGTTGTTTTTATAAAAGAGTGGTATATTTACTTTACAGAAGCATAAAATACCGAAACCTGGAACTGGGTCAAATACAAGCATAGGCATCGGTACTACTATCAATTATATAGTATAATAATATCAAGGTCTTACTGTATACAGTTCAGTTCGTTTACATGGTTGTTATGACTCCAAGGGTGGAAATATGGCGTTAGCATTGAGGAAAGTAGTTTTGTCCATTCGTCAGATTGATAAAGAAATGATTATCTATCACCGATACGATGTCATGTCGTTTTCCCAAGACTTTAGGAAACATGATGGGGTCTAGGGCTTTTCTTCCGAGTTTAATGCTTTTTAAATGCGTAAATACAATTTGTGTTGCATTTCATTTATTGTTTCGTTTGAATTAATTTTAAGTTATTCTTACAATTTTATTTTATAGCACTAATAAGAATATTGCATTAACAATTAAAATGCAGTTTACATACTATACCATTCTTTATTACCCATAGATGCTATTGTTATAATCGATACATGAGGTGTTAGGCTTCATGTTGTAATTGTAATATGCAGAACCTTAAATTGAATCTCATTGGAACGTAAAACTATACAGGGCAAAACCGCCTTCCTACGTTGAGTGTAGCTGTTATGCACTACTTATGGTAACGACGCTGCAATTAACATCTAGGGATTGAGATCACAGGTTTAAAAGGATCACCTCGCTAAGTTTTAAGTTTGTTGTTTCTTGCCCTTGATCTTGTAAACATCTAATGGTATCTCTCTGAAAGATATTTGCTATCATATTTATAGGAAGCCCTTTCCACAATACTGTCACCGCCACAGGTGGCCTAGGTCGTTAAGGCGCGGAGTAGTGAGCGGAAGGTCTGGGGTTCGAATCCCACCAGAACCCACCTCCCTTACTGGTTTTTTTTTCTATGTTTTCCTCAGTCCTCATTACTGGTAAATGCCGGGGAGGTACCCTAAACTTGGGCCTGAAACGTTTCCTTCCTTAAAAATCCTTTCCCAATTTATCATTTCATCTCACGTATCATCAGTGCCTCAGTAGTAAAAACGGGCGTTAAAAAAATCACGTGTCACTTCTGACATGTGTTCCAACAGGTAAAATACCTGTAATTGACCAATACTATTAAAACTGTACGGAAGGTTGCAAAAGTTATATAGAATAATAGTAGAAGTGAGCAGAAGAAAATGTGACTTCGTTGAAAACTATTAACTCATACGCCAAACTCCCTAGAAAGGGATTTAATTTATAGCAGATTTCGGCAGCAGGAAAGAAAAATGGCGTTTGAGTGGCGGGGATGGTGACGTCACTGTTGTTGCGAGCAGTAAGAATGCACTATATTACAAGCAGTTGAAAAAAAAGTGTTGGATACCTCTCAAGCATTGATTTAAGGCAATTTTTATTGCAAACTTAGCTAACGCCAAACTTAACCTAACTTAATGAAAATCAGATGTTCGTAAAAATTAAACGTAACATAACCTAAGTAATGCTTATAGTAACATTATGTAACAGTTGGTGACTCTGAAAAAATAATGGATGAATGCAAGAAAGTGAGGTACAGATTTTTTTTTTGAATGATTTATTTATGGACGGTCTTTAACATCTCAGGTCATCAGCGTCCCATTCAACTCAGGGCGTGAAACGGCCGACAAATTTTGCTCAGGGGCCTCTCTTTCAGACTTGAGGTTCTTTTTCGTGCCGTAAATGTACGACACGGGACCCATGGCTTTACTTCCCTTCCGAAGGAAGCCACCCTTAGGATTTTTACGCCCGAAAAAATCCATCGGTCCTAGCCGGGTTCCAACCCGCGATCTTGGGTTTAGAAGGCAAGTATGGTAACCACCACACCACCAGGACCGACGTGAGGTACAGAGCCACCCTGGTTGTAAATAATGGCCTATGTAGACGCGATGGCGCATTGTGCACAAAATGAGGGAATATGTATTAGCAGAACTGTAAAAAAGTAACTGAGTAAGAAATGAGTGCAGTAATAGTTAATAAGGGAAGAGTGCCGTGGATATAAAGGAAAAAGGGAATAAAAAAATGCGGAAGTAATGAAGTTATCATTTCTAAAATTTATAGTTTATCGAAAGCATTTACAAACAAGCTGAATGATGTTAAATAACAGTTTATATATATATATATAATGCCTTTTATTTCCCAATCGAAATCCCATAAGATATATTTCATGTTGACACTGACTATACTAATGAACGGCAGTGTAACATGTTAACTAAACTTTCTGTTCCTGTCTATAAATGGCTTTCTTTTTTTTTATATCCAGGAAGGACTCCTTGTACACCAATGATATGATAATCTTAAAGCAGCACAACAAGTCGAAACAATTATCCCCTGGGCAGTAGCTAAACACGAGGCAGGTTCCCCAGAAGATTACGAGCTGTCCGAACAATGGCTTGAGATATGTGGGTCTTAGAAAGTGGACGGTAATGAAAGCGGGTTACATTCGACACGGACCGTATAGAAAGGGAAGCCTTGAGTGAGAAACACGTGCGACAGGTGGAGACGGGGCAGATCTCATCAACCTGAACCCACGGACTACCCACTTCATCCAGTGACCACAGAACATACTTTGTCCTTCGTAACTTGGTAACATATCCAGGTTTCCCGAAGGCTTGGTTGACCACTAACACGACCAGTTTGATATCTTACTGAGTCACCCGCTTCTGATAGAATGACAACAGAAAGATACATTACAAAGTATCAAGTTAACAGCAGTTAATCATTTAAGCACTCTCCTTAGGGCCCTACTCCAAAAAGTAAAAGTCCTTGTAATATTTGTAGTTGTAACTTTCTGTTCCACGAAACTACCTTTGTAAATAATTAGTAAACGTGACGACACTAAAGAACTTGTTTGCCATAGACCATCATGCCTTGGATTAGGTAATGTCCGCTCTGTAGCAACAAATTCGTGGATTATTATCAGTTTTGTTATTGGCTTGATATTGTGTCTCAGAAATAATAACAGTTTAAATACTTAGGTCACAACATAAATATTATCAATAGGTGGTCCAAGAATTTTCTTCCAGACTGCGTTCGATGCTGCATTAATTCATTTGAATTCACATACTTTTTGTGTTTTGTAGCAATCAAATTTTCATTACTAACAAAATTTATGAGAATTGTGTTCAAAGAGACTAAACGTGGCTTGTATGAATGGTTGGACGAAATAATATCTGTTTTATATGAATTTAATTAGAAATTAAATACTAATTAGTTGTTCTAGAAGAAAATTTTGCAAGGAAAGAACTTTTTTCGTGGTATTTAGTGAGGAACTCAAAAAAATAATATTAATTAAAACGCTAATTTGAAGTATGCATTTGAAACAGGAAAGGTCTATGTCATTCATAAGTACGACTTAATTGCCCTTACCGCCACAAGTGGCTGAGGTCAATAAGGTGCGGATTCGTCGGAGAGAGGTCTGGGGTTCGATTCTCACCAGGACCGTCTTCCCTAACTAACGTTTTTTGTAGATTTTGCTTAGTCCTCACACATGGCAAATGCCGGGGAAGTATTCTAAAACTTGAGCCTGAAACTCTTCCTTATTTAAAAAACAGTTTATCATTTCATCTCCTGTATCATCAGTGTCTAACATCACCATTACCTGGTGAATTTTAATGAAACAAATTTAGAAACCCATTGAAACAAAATCAAGTTTTGTTGATTACATTTATAGTGTAGTATATCCTAACAAAAGAGCAACAGGCAGACCATTTCCGATTCGGAAAATATCGGAAGCATATACCGACGCTGGATTCACAACAAATACTTTAACGCCGTTCAAGTTATGCCTTAAACAGAAGTGCTTTTGTTAGGAACGTGTGCTCTGATGGCCGAGACTACAAAAACACCATTTAGCATTCGAATCCTCGTTATGCTGGAATGTTTTAGTTTTTGCAAGTTAATTTAATGTTTAATGCATTGCAATAAAATATCCTTTAATGAAAATCATATTTTTAAATTTTAAGCCATTAATGCTCAAACAAGAAATACAAATAAATCATAATCTCTATCTACTATCTTGTTATGTTTAACCATCTTCATTCCTAGAGGGACCTAAACATTTTTCTCTATGCTGCATGGAGTGTACGCTGTTAGTTTTATCCTTATTTCACCGAATTTTACTTTTAATAAGTAACGCATATATTTCCGAAAACAATATTTAAGGTTAGGCATTAATGTAATTCTGCAAAATCCGATAACAATTTACACACGCATAGAGTTCAAGATTCTTATCATTTTTGTTGTGGAGTTGTAGACAACACTTCTTTATTTCTTTAAGTCTTGAGAATAATTAAAATAATTAAAATAAAAGGAATAATAAAGGTTAAAAAGAAGAAAAAATGAATAAGAATGCTCAAGATTCCCCCCACCCCAATACTATTCTGTTCATTTTTTTAGGATTAGCATGCGTTTAGTTCTTTAACAGAGTGTTGCCCATGAGCAATACAAAAACAAACATAACACAAAGAAAAACATTATTAGAAATGATTCTTATCATTGCACTAAAATGATAACAATGCAAGGGATCACAATAAAAGAACAATGGTAATAGTATTAACAATTACAATCTACTAAAAATCAATCAAGTAGCTACATGATATTTAAATAATTCAAGCTGTGCAGCAGTTTAAGTTGGCAATGCCGCTTTATATAGATTATGTTTACGATATATCTATTTCATTATCACCCATTCCCTTCTTAATGGAAAGCATTGCATATTCAACGACTACTTGTAATTCAAACAGATGTATGTTATTTTCGTTATATAGCGTAAAGATGGGCGGAGGAGTTGTGCAGCGCTCACCTGAAATTCACGCCTCGTTACCCAGATAGGGCAATAGGACGGAAATATTAACTTGTCTCTAATAAACCTGCCCTCTGCCCACTGGCTCTCCGTAATTCAATGCGCCAATTAAACAACATGGTACGCGTGCCAAGCATGAAAATGTGGAAAAGTGCCCTCTAGCGGGAGGCTGGACATACAACATTCATTTGTTACTGGCATACATTTGCTTAATGTCATGTTTATAACTGATGCACATTAAGAATTGCATCTTCTACTGTGTTTATCTTAAAATCAATCATGTATAATCAGCTTTGCTTTCTTTCGCTGTCTCTTCTTCTTCTTGAAATGCTTTATAATTCGCGAACACTGAATGAATGTTAATAGCCGAAGGGAGGGGAAAAAAAAAAAAAAAAGAAAAAAAAAAAGTAGATTCACTTTGGCTACTAAAAGGAAATGAAATTGGATCGTGTAACATAACAGATATGACACAATCATTGCAAGGCTAGGTTAATCTGCTTTTATTTATGGGAGGGGGAAAAGTGAGAAAAAAAGAGTAAATAAAAACGCTGAAAAATATTTTAGGTTACGGATTTATTTCACAACGAATTATAGGCATTTTAAAACTTTACTAACAGTTTAATGTTTATCTCTCTCTCTCACTGCCACAAGACCGCAACATAGAAAGCAGAACAATGAAACTGCACTTGTTGTTCTGCAATATTACACGACCCATATGTGTTGCATTAATTAAATGAAAAGTAAGATTTTCAACATTACGAAAAATAAAAATACGTCACGTAAGAGCTAGGTAGACTTTGCGAATTCTTCATCTAGTAGAGTAAATTTAAAAAATGAAAATAAAATCGAAAGTATGGCTTTAATAATTGATGAAATGAAATAAGTTATGACTACTTTGTGGTATTAGGGGAACAAAATTGGAATTCTTGTAATCTATAAGTATAGTAAAAGTGAAACCACATTTTTAGAAGTATTATTATTGTTGTTGTTGAGATGAAACCACAAAAATTAATGATATATGACCATTGATAGACAAAGTTATACTGTGTGGGTACTATTTTAATATTTTTAAATGTAATCATGTTTATAAACTAAGGCGTTTATATTATCTCTACATTCACCAAAATAAAAAAAAAAAAAAAACAGAAAATGAATTACACAACGTATTTAAGAGGAAAATTTTCGTATGCTTTAATAAAACAAAAGCATGGTATTATTTAAAAATATAACAATGTACTAAGAAAATATACACAATCGAAAGTTTTATTCCTTTTACAGTGGTTTTGAAATTTAATTTAAATGTTATTGTAGTAAAAACATGTAAAGAAGCATCTCTTCACGACAATGCTTTTGTTAAATACAAAACATGCATCGTTATAAATACAATTTATATGTGGAATTAATTTGTCCTATTTTAACCAATATAGAGAAAATTAAACGCAAGAGGACTTTTTAAATGTTCGTTTTCAAGTATACTCCCATTGCTAATGGCACAATTTCCCTAATTTTCAGAAAACATTTCTCTAATTTTATTTAATATATATAATGGTTTTGTTGTGAAAAATATTTTTAAAAAATCGCTTAAAGCCCCACCCATTTTTCAGGTATACCTCCCATTCGTAATAGCCCGAAATTTTATAAACTTATTTTAAAGAAATATGCCCAGTTTCGTTGAGAAAAAACTAAAAATTGTGGCCGTTGGAGGGATTAAAGTTTTGATAAAAAGTTTCGCTTTAGATTACACCATATATACCGCTCCCAACAGTATATATATATAAAACTAGAAAAGCAGAAAAGGATAAAACACTTCTTGCCATAGAAGAACTCCAGCAGTTCGAAATATAGGGATTAGTAATCTGTGACTTTTTCTTAGTTTTTTTTTTTTAATCCTTTTCTGCTTTTCTAGTTATTGTTGTGTTATTTTTCATTTATATATATATTTCTCATTGTCATTTTCGTTGTCTAGTAGGTAAGATCAATGGAGATTTGAAGAAATGTTGTCAAAATCATTTCATGGGTACAATCGCAATAGCTTTCGGAATTCGCTAAAATGCAGTAAATAACCTAATAATAATACGCTATCCTCTGGTTAGCTGAAGTAGAAACCAAGTCATGCAGAGAGGTTTGTTTGGACTGCTGCTGATGATCTGAAAAGCTTTTTGTTCAGGTGACGGAGAACCAACTACGGTCCTGACATCCCTAATGGTGCTTCAAGGTACTCGAAGAGTTCAACTGACCGACGCAAGTGATCTTAACCTGCATGCAGCAATAAATTAGGGATGAAGAGAGATGCGTGCAGCTCAGTGCTAGTGAGTGCTTCTCAAATCAAGTGAAATATTCATTTTTGTTTAAAGATGGCAATACCGTAAACAACTAAATATCTCATGCTAGAGATGCTTTGCATATGGGTAGGAGGTTGATCGGCTCAAACCTTGAATTTTTAGTATTAATATGAACTACTGACAACCATTACCAAACATAAAACGAGTGTTAACATCATTCATTCCAATAAACCGTATAATTTCCTAATATTTCTAAGAGGAACATAAACAAATGTATTAGCATTAATGTTACTTTCATTACTTCAAAAGTACATAAAAAGTTACATATTTGCTTTTTACGCCCTTGGAGGTATTACACTTGATACATTTATGATGTTTTTTCTCATCTACTTTCACAATATTCCTAACTTAATTCCCAGAAAATCGTCCCCACCATGTTAAACTGTTGATTAGAAACCTCTCTTTTCTTGATAGAGCTCCTGCACGATAAGTTTGCACTTGGATTCCGTAACTGTAAGAAGAGAAAGCTGTTCCTGCGTGCAACCTTCTTCTGTACAGCTATCGTTTCTAATAAAACACCAGTTCTATGTTTGTGCGAGAAAAGTGTGCACATTGCTACAGATGAAAATCGCAGTGTTTGAGTGCCATCTCAAATTCATGTAACTAAATATTTTAAGGTAACAGGCACGCAAATAGTTCACTACAATGTATATACAGTTTAGCTTGGGTGATGTTCCAGCAATGATATGTCGTCATAGCAAATAGTAGAGAAGCCGCTTTGGATTGTGGGACGTAGGCTGAGTGCAGAGTTATCGTGCGGTAGGTCTACCAAAAGGTTCACATTTGGATTCATCTATGCAAAGTACTTAGACCAAACAACAGGTGTCGATTTTTTCTAGTTCCTGATTTCCTTACTGCCACATGCCCCTTCTGGTCAGCTTCTGGATGTCTTTTGCAACGGATACAGTCTTAAACATATACCTTTTATTGATAATTCTAATGAATTTATATAACTTTGTATAGTATTGCGAGGATATCGCGGTTGAGGTAAATCTTGCTTGTTTTCAGTATTAGTATGTAGGCAAGGGTTTAATGCTTCCCCCCAATTGATAGTCACATTCTTTGGCAATTTGACGAATCAATACATCCACCTTCCTTAATGCTACAATCACATCATGCATTTCAAGTGCTTATCTATAGCCATAGTAATAAAGTAATCATTTTAAGTATCACCAACATACTGAACTGCATATAGTTTAATTAGCAGTAAGAACTTGATACACACCGAGTATATCTATAGACTGGTATATACAATTGGCTCAGCTAACGAAGTTTCTAAAGTTAATGCGTGTCTAATGCAAAAACACCATATTTTATAAAAACAACAAAGTGTACAATCACATTTTAAAACAAATGTTGTTTGTTTAGTAATTAAACATAGTAATTAAGCGTAATAATGAATCTCAATATATATATATATATATATGCCGATTTTATGTAAATGTGCAAGTGTGCTGAAATTAATGGGCAATTTCATATCTTTTGAGATATGAAATATAGCGAGAAACCGTGGGATACAGTAACGAGAAAATTCGACAACTTTAAGTTTCCCATTAATTCTTCCAACAGGTCGTCACCTCTGTGTCAGTTGCGAGAAGTGCATCTTCGCTTTTGCATTGCTCTCTTCAGCTTTCTCTACTGCGGCTTCTTTAAGGTTGTAAAGGAAACCTCTCCTGCTTCTTGCTGGCTTTTTAATTACTTCTAGTTTCCTTCTTTTTTCTTCGAATATACGTCAAAAAATTCTCACGGTCGTCTTTTTTCTGGTACTTCTTCCCTGAGTGCGGGAAATTAAAGAAATAAGAATAAAAAAAGCCAAAATGCACTTTAGTTAATACAAAAAAAAAAAAGTAGAAAATAAACTCAGTAACCACTGCACAACACACCGCCACTATAAAGGCACTTGAAGAGGAAATACAGCCAAAGCTTCCAGCCAGGATTTCCACGTTTTCCATTAAATTCTTCGCGTGATTTAACATAATTTGCTAGCTCAGGACAGATATATAACGGAATTAGGAAAAACAGAAATTTTGCAGCAACGCATTAAACCCAGCGTCACACAGCTGGGCAGTTTAGCCAATCGTGTATCAAATCAATTAACGAAGGTCATGATTCTATTTATGCATGTGTGCCCCACTGACTGTACATGTCGGTAAACATTCCTCTCTCCCGGCTTAATGTGTATTCTCACTATCGGTGAATTTTAATTGGCACCCAAAAGGCAAAACATAGGTTGCTGATGCTATGTAACAATATAACTCCCTGATAGCAGGGCTGACCATTCTGGTTTTCCCTTGTCACTTAGGTTAATGATATTTCCTTTCCTTTCATTTTATAGCATCAGTTACAGGGCCGGAAATGTCAGGCGTGGCGGTGGCTTGCTTTATGATAATTTTCCTGTCCTAGCTTCTGGTGGGGTCTATACGCTACTTTGGTTCACCGCGGATGGTTCCCGGTTTCTGGACGTATCATTTGTAGAAACGTTAGGGACCATGCCTTCCACTCGTGCATCACCTCTTCAAATTCCTGGCTGCCCGATGTAGCCTATACTCGCATCTCATCACTTCCTCCCAGAAGGGTCTCTTGGGAACATAAGTAGTACAATGGGTCCTTCTAGCGGCCTCGGTGCACAAAAACTCCTCTGCAGACTATCTAAAGCGGTTTTGTAGGCTCCGGCAGGGTGCTTCGTGTAGCCCAGTCACACGTTGGGCGCCAATTTTGATTAATTATCGCTCCAGAGTTGTTGCCCTCACTTCAAAGGCAACAATTTCCTAGGGCGATGTTCTGCTATTTTGTTGATTCGTACTCAACAGGATTGGCAGAGATCAATAGTGTTAACCACCACTCGATGCAACATAATATATTATATAATAATTTATTACTCTTAAGATCTTTCGCGTCCTCTGGTGTTTTGCGTACGATAGACTTAGCTAAGTCGAACACAAACAAACTTAGCTGCCGCGAATAGTGAAACAGAGCGTACTCGTCCCTGTAGAATGCAAGGCTTCAAAATTAGTGTAGATCTTCAGACGCAATCAGAAAAAAAAGTGCCTCTCGCAGCGTGTGAAACTTACAGATGAATGTAGTAGCGTGTGAAACTGAAAAAAACTGCTTGCCCTAGCACAGCAAACACCTCCTTATACATTCAATTCAAATTAATTAAATGTTTACTTGAAGATGCCAAAGGAGTTCACATAAGCCAGCGCAAGTCTTGCTTCTTGCTTTAAAATTTCAAAATATACGTCTACTATTTGAAAGTTTAAAACATTTATTTACATTGGTTGGTTTAAAATTAACTGTACAACCACCTAGCGGGTTCATTCTCCTGAACGATTTAAAAGTCTTGGCTTTATTAAACCTCGCCAAATGAATATCTTAAAAAAAAACGGCACAACACTTGTCCCCTTGGGTTTTGTCTCTTTTGGAGTGACCGATCTACCGTAAGCAGTGACACCAGAGACCTCTCTCTTTTGACAACATACAATACATATATTGAAGTTAAACTTTATGACACATATATACATAATATTTATATTACTAATTACAATGTACATACTATGATGATTAGGTTTGTCACATACATATTGTATCATATTTACATTTTAGTGGGGGTGTGCCGTAAGAACCGCTTCACATCACATCCTATCATATGATGGTAACAGCATTTAATGCATCCAACCATACATATTGAGACATATATGCTAGATGCACATGTCACAAACAGTCCAAGAAGTAATAACTGAAATAATTTACAGAAAGAAAAGACACGTGTGAATCAATTCAACTGTGAAACAAACTAAACTTCAAGCCTTTTGGACTTGAAATAACGTCATATAGGAAGGCATATTTATGAATTTAATCGGAGGTTTATGAACGCTGTCCGTTCAATGTTCTATGCGAACAAAGAACTATGGAACCGATTTATGATCATGTATAAACACCATTACCCTTTTACCTTAATGCTATACTGGTCTTTTGCTGTCGCAAAATTCATTCATTTGCGCGACAGAGGTTACACGAGGCATTGAGCGCTCGCTTCAACTGCTCCATTATCAGTGATATTGTGTGAGCTTTAGTCATCCATCTCTGTCGCGATAAGCTCTGCTCGTTATGAAATGTCTGTCCGAATATCTATCTGGCCATCGACTGGTCCTACAGAGTCGATAATAGCCTAAGTCAATTCAGCTCTTTTGAATGACGTATCACTATGACACAATTGAACGATGAATATGTAGGGCATTTTTATTTATAAACCAGACCACCGAGTGTTCTAGAAATTCATGTTCCGGAAATATTTTTATATAAACCACCATATTGTACACAATATTCGCTCCAAGTTATGTCTCACCCTTTTAAACGTCTGAGAGAATGGTAGCATTAATTGTTGATTGATGTGCAGCTATCTGTATGCATTGTGGTTTGTTTATGCTACTTTGCTTTGACAGAAAACAACGAAAAATGGAATTCAATCTATACAAAATGAAAAGTTTTTACTGCAGTCATAGGTGCACTCCTAGGGGCCAATGGATTGAGCCCCCCAATATTTTCAGAGTGATTATATATATGTGCTAAATTTGACACAATTTATGCGTTTAATGTAAGGTCATTCCGTCCGATTAGATGTTTCTTATTTCTTTCGAATTATGAGAGGTTATTCTTCAGTCTCTTGAAAAATAGTTAGAAGAAGATTCATCTAATTGAATTTCTATTTCTACTTGTGCGTGTGTGTGTGTGTGTGTGCGTGTTATGCAGAAGATATCACTCTGGCAGAGAGCCTTTCACCTATCAGATCCACTATTGGAACTAAACAGTAAAAACCTCCAATCTCTTACAAGAACCACAGCTATCATTCCAAAGGTACTGATGTTGTCCGACTTCCTAGCCAGTTTCTTTACGGGGCGAGAAAAAGAGAGGGGAAAGCAGGAGCGGAACTAGTCTTCTGCACATGTGCGGCTGAACTTATATACTACCTTTCATTCAAAAATCGAGATATCTTTAGTCTGTTGTCTGAGAGGAATTTTTATGACGGTATATATGAATTTGAAGCTTCGACAAGCGTCTTGCAGGAGTTCTATAGTTATCCACAGAGGTGAATTAATAAATAATATTGTTATTGTGATCTGTTTTTAAATATTAAATTCATTGACCCTGCGGCACAAGATGCGAGGAGTGATTTAGCACGAGGCATGTTGAGAACACTACTAGGCACTAAGGAACTCGGAGGCTAGGAGGAAATCAGATAAGAACAAAACAAGATCCCTGTAGTACTCCTCAAACACAGCTTTGCTACCCATAAAAATAAGCACCGCCTAATACTTTTTTTTTTACATAGTGAGGTTTCAAGTTCAATGTCTTCTTATTAGATTTGAAAATGCTGCTTCTCATCTGTTAAAATTGAACAAATAACAGAAGTTTGGTAATAAAGACATTGCCAATTTTTTTAAAGGTGATATTGATCCTGACAGATTGACATTGCATAGCAAAGTGATATTTTGGATCAAAAGTAAACATGAAATCCCTAGATAACTTTTCCTCCGTTCTACTGATAGCTTTGCGCCCGAAATTCTTCCGGAGTTAACCAATTTGTACAATTTGATTTTAACATTCCAGTTTCAACTTGTACAACTCAAAGACCATTCTCAGTTTTTTGAAGTCTGAAGAATATCAGAGGAACAGAGCAGTCTTAGTGTAATCACCATTTTAAAATGGCAACGAAACATATCCAGGGGTTTGTATTTCGATCATATAGCCGATTAGTTCATCGGAAAAAAATAGTTATGGCGAAAGACGCTTGCCAGATGGTCGTTAAAATAAGTAATTCTTAATTTTTCTTGATTTCCAAAAAGTTTTTATAAATGTTTTCAGTTCATAAATTTTTTAAAAAGCAAATTGTTGATTAGTTTTATTTACGGACACTTTTTAACATCTCAGGTCATCAGTGTCCCATTCAATTCAGGGCATAAAACGGCCGATAAATTTTGCTCAGAGGTTTTTTCTTTCAGGCTTGAGGTTCTTTTTCGTGCCGTAAATGTACGACACGGGACCCACGGCTTTACTTCCCTTCCAAAGGAAGTCATACTTAGGATTTTTACCCCCGAAAAAATCCATCGATCCTGGCCGGGCTTGAACCCACGATCTGGAGTTTAGGAGGCAAGTATGGTTACCACTACACCACCAAGACCGACATTTAACAGTAGAGTAGAGAGTTTAATTCAATTTATTACATATCATAAATTTGTTATTTTATTTTACATGGTCTGCTAATTGATGTATACTATTAATAGGGATGTAATTATTTTTAATTATATCGGGATGAACATAAACAAACTTCGTGTTTTGGTTTATGTTAATGACATGTGTCTCCCAAATATTAAAAAAGTTGACATATAAACACACGTTAGTTTCTTATGGGCCCCACTTCGAGAAAGCTTCTCAATGAAATGTACATAATATACAACATATTTTTCAAATGAAGTTAGGATTATTTATTTTTTCACGTTTTATACTGTACATAGCATTTGTAATTGGTTGCCGAAGATATGCATTTTCCAAAAATTATTTATTTTCAAAAATTGAAGTTAATGTATGTTTGTTTAAGGGCAGGAATACTAAACAAATGAGCTCGTTCCATGATTCAGTTAGTCACTCCTTCAGGTGCAAATACCTGTGATTCACGTCGAAAAGAATTAGTCTAATTCTTCTAAATCTTGGCAGCGGCTAAGATTTTCCATTCTAATAAAATTTGCTGATTTATTATCTTATGCTAACTTATTTAAATGGAATATAGGTTGTTACAGACTACAGTCTTGATTCCAAATACTACTAGTTGGCAATCAGCGATTGTCAACTTGCAGCGCCGTAATATGAGAAATGTGCTTAAGAAGTCAACCATCGCAACCGAAACTACAGAATGTCTGTTTCTGTATTTAAAGGTAGAATGCCAACACCATTAATTGAAGCTACGACTGTTGTCTCGTTCGGAGGTTTAAACAACCGATTAAACATAGTTATGTTTACAAATCCTACTATATAATCTTAATATAGCAAAATATTTATTATTCGGTGCTAATGCCACACTATTTCCGTTATAATGTTCGGGCTACTAATTACTATGGAGGATCGTCGCATGAGATCTATCTGGAAACGAGTTTTAGTTCGGATTTTGCATACAGCTACGATTTTTACCTTTGGGGTACTTGAAAAATAAGGTGTATAGAAGAAACACTCAAATTACAAGAAGTAAAAGATAACACTAGACGATGTCTGTATGGAGGACAACATTCTCAACCTCTCCTGTCATGAGATATATGGTTACTTTCATGTTCTGTAATTCTGGAAATTTGAAACACCTGCGGGAATACAATATATCGTGCTTTCGATTCTGCGTTCACTTACGTTTTATTATCAACAACTACACTAGAGAAGTTGGGATCAGCGGTAAAATTAACTGAAACGCACAATAATCACAACTAACCTAGTACGTAATTGTGTACCTCAAAAGGGTCTGAAGATCAACTCTTCTTCAACAATGCACCTCAAAACTGTTTACTACAGACTCACCGTTCACCACTGCAAGTATTCCATCCTGGCTGCATGCAACTTACCTGTAACATCAAAACAAAATGTACTGTTACAAAATGTACTTTTATCTTTTTTCTGCTTATCAGTTATTGTTATTTTAGTTACATTGTTCATTGAGTTATTATATTTTGCTTTTATATTGTATTTGTACCTTTATTCTGGGATAAACAACATCTTAAATGTTCTCCTTTAGGCAACAAAGCTATCCAACTTTTAGACAAACAACTCTGCCTTATGTTTAGCAGTTATAGTTATGGTGATCATCCCATGGTTCTCTCCAATCAATTCATCAATGAAACTACTGCGTTTCTATAATTTAAGTAACGTTAAGGAAATCGAGGCTTGAGGATGGCAGATTATATCTCTAAAAGTTTTCAAAAGAACCAACTTGTAACTATCAGTCCGGGTTACCCAGAAGCAGAATAAAGAAAGGTATAAACCTTAAAACCAATAAAGGAAGCATGACTGTGTGTGTAGCATGCAAATGTAGGCATTTACATGTATAGAGACGTATAGGATGGCCATACATTTTCGATCCATGTTCACGAAATAATGGTTTGCAATAAATTAAATTTATATTGCATGTAGATATTTGTAGATTTGTTTATTTATGGACGCTCTTTAACTTCTTAGGTCATTAGCGTCCCATTCAATTCAGAAGGCTTTTCTTTTAGAATTGAGGTTTCTAATGACACGGGACCCTTCCGAAGAAAGCCACATTTAGAAGTTTTACGCCCAGAAAAATTTATCGACCCTGGTTGAGACTGAACTCGCGATTTTGGGTCTACGAGGCCAGTGAATGAACCCCATATATTTATAGCATTTCCCCCCTATCTATTTCAAAAGTCATAAACTTTTAAAATTTTGTTATTTTTATTTTTAATTTCATACAATTACTACTGAATGCTCTTTATTGGGGAACAAATGCTCTTTGCTCGAATGCGTAATTTGACATAACATAAATTTACTTGGACATTTCGTATGGCATTGTCTTTGAAAAAGATGAAGCACCTCCTCATTTGCGTTGGATGTTACAGAATACCTCAGCCACGATTTCCCAACAGATGTTAGGCAGAGGTTCGCCTCAAATATGACCATCACGTTCACAAGATTTCACGCCATTAGACGTTTTTGTTTGGGCGTTTATCTAGTCACGAGTGTACAAAACCAAATTTGAGCAGCATGTGCAGTTATATCACACGACATCTTACAAACGTCTCTCGGATTACATTTGAATGTTGAAAACAATACTTCGAAATGGATGGTGGTCATGTTTATTAATATAAAACTATGTACATACCATATAACTTTATTTTACTACAAACTATGAACTATTTACTGAAAAAGAATCAACATCCACTCTGTATAATTAAGTAAAATGAACAAGAAGTTAACTTTGTTTGTTCTTAGTCTGCGAAGAAGAAGAATAAGAGTTATACATCACCATCTAACAAACTTCATCCTGAACTTCATATAATTTGCAGTTACATTAAATAAAACACGAAAGTGCTAAGAGCTGAAACTTTCTACTCGAAGCTAAATGAAAGCAAAAGACGAACAACGAAGAAAAGTTCTGGAAATAAATGACTAGATATTGAGATTAATTTTTTAGTCATTAGGCAAGAACTTAAAGAACCAACATATAAGCCATATTACTTTGCTTAGAAAGAACTAAGTAGAGAATTATCTCCGAGGGCTGTTCAATAAAGAATGATATCGCGTGCAAGACGAGACGTTTATTTCAAAGGTAATCATTGCTGATGAAACTTAACTACATCATTTATATCGCAGAGGAAACAGCAAAGCTGTGTGTAAAAATGTCCAAAGAAAAACAAACGTGTTGCTTTTTTTTTTTTTTTTTTTTTTTTTTGAGTAGTGTTTAACGCCCGTTTTTACTACTGAGGCACCACAGGCGGTGGACACTGAGGATACATGAGATGAAATGATAAATTGGGAAAGGATTTTTTTAAGCAAGGAAGCGTTCCAGGCCTAAGTTTAGGGTACCTACCCGGCATTTGCCAGTTATGAAGACTGAGGAAAACCTGGAAAAAACCCAGTCAGGGAGGACGGTCCTGGCGGAATTCGAACCGCAGACCTCCCGCTCACGAGTCCATGCCTTCACAACCTTGGCGACCTGTGGCGGTATGTGTTGCTTCTGCTGGGAGAGTTATGGTCCTCTCATTTTTCGTTATTCAAGGAATTGTTTACCAGATGTCACGCCTGCACACATAACTGTAACTGGGCAACACTACAGAGAGGTTTCTGAAAGCTCTGCAAGGCCATACCATACGCATAAAAGTACATTTCCATGCAAAACACAGTGTAATCAATGTGAATTTGTTAACTTTTACAACATAAAATGCACATACTTTAATACAACATGAGTCATATGCACATTTATGTACTAATAAAAGGAGGGGTATAATTCCCAATAACATATTTAGGATGTGATTCTCAGTGTGTGTTCTGTTTACTCAACTTAGGCCCAATTTTTACTTGGAAATACGTAAAAGTTGCCTCTAACTTTTTTTTCAATTGCTAGGGCCCAGTTAAACCTGCACCCTTTAGTTGGTGGTTACTTTTGCAATGTTTGCAAATGTCGCACCATCTAGTATCAACAAAGCTGTACTGATAAACTATGATCATCTTTTTCTTATATAGTAGTTATTTTTTGTCGCCTTAACTGGGTTCGTATTAATAACTATATTTACTGGTCCTAATTAATTAAGAAGGTTTGGTTTATGTTTTTACGAAAAGATGATCTCGTTGCATTCTCGTCTTTCTGTAGAATTTATATTGTTCTTTAAGCTTTTTCCGCCAAAGGCCCTTTGAGCATTTATGCAACCCCGCATTAATATTTTGTAATGATTTAAACTCATATTGACTGCAAAACGGTAGCACAACGAGAAAACAAGAACTGCACTTACGTCAGAAAGTTCAGAAACGTTGAAATATTGCATCTAGATCATTAAATCCAAATGAAACATATCTAGTATTATTATAATGTTTAGAAAAATTTGACTTTGCATGTACACCCTTTGGAAAAAAGGGGGGTGGGAGTCATTGCCAGATTCTGTGTGTCGATCGGAGGACTTCGGGGATGCTCGTAAACGCCGTATTCAAAGCACGTGCAGTGACGCTATGCCTGTAAAACATAACGGTCACAATTATAAGCATGTGGAAAGAGACATTTGGTAAGAATAGTGGTGGCCGAGCAGTTTAGAAGGCATTGATCTTCTGCATAAGCTTAGATTGTTCATAAAAACATTAAGCATTTGTAAATGAAAACAATTTGAATGAGAATTTATAAAATAATATTATATTTTCAATGAAAATGTTGTAATAAAATATACTAGATGCTTCAGCAAGGTGTAAAGAGAAAAAGTTAACTCTTACTTTGGTAAATTACAGTTACTGATATTATACAGCCTATTTAGTGGTTCACAATAATCCGCTTACATTCTGTATTTTGTTGTATAATATGCGCTATTTTGAAACAATTTATTTCCAAAACATTACATAAATTGCTCAGTTGTTTTTACAGAGTATTCTGTTCAAATTGAAACAAGAATAAAGTTCAGGTTGCTAGCAAAGATATAAACCAACGTTGTGATAATTGCATTCTGTTTAAAATTTAAGCATCAAAATACATTTTTCAAAAGAGGGGTGGCTAGGGGTGAGAGGGTGACATTTAAAATGTTACTCCTCAATTTTTAAATTTACTTATATTTTGTTTAAATCAAATTTATTATAAATAAATAAGTAGCTATTTATTTGAAATATAATCCCTGTACATAAAATAACTTTAAAGAGTACACTTAATGGAAACACGTGTTTCATCAACATCAGCTGCCAAACACACAAGCCACAGACTGTGCTAGATTTTGCTCTCACTAGCGAAGTAAGGTATTACGGTCATTTTATCTGTCAAAGCGGCGGTAGATCTCGGGACCCGCCCTGGCCTACATTCACCAACAAGTTGCAATAGGTGCAAGAAAAGTGGAGTGAGGACAATGATTTAAAGGGGCAGGAAGAGAAAAATATATGACAAGAAATTATCGTCCATAGCGACTCTTCACGACTGTTGCCCAAAAAGATTCATCCCGGAAGCTAAGAGTGGCTACTTCCAAGCGCTGAGTACCTTAATCCGAAACTCAGGAGAGATGCATATCTTACTGCGTTGCAACGAGTGGGGTAATTACGTAATACAGCGGTTTTTAACCTTTCTTTGATTGCGGATCCCGTTTAAATATCTCGCGAACTACTAAAATTTAACTCAAAAGTTTAAAACTCTATGACCTAGATGTATAAAATTTGCTAACTGGAGATTACTTTTTACTGTAATTTATAAAGTAACGAGAGGTTAGTCATCATTTCTGTTGCATAAAGAGAACGTAACCTGGAGTTTGCAATAACTGTCAAACCTATGGCAATATCGCGAAATGATAGGGGAATTCCTGTTTAGAGCGTGTCGATGTTCAATTGTTCAACCTGAGAAAATCAACAATGATAGAAGAAGAAGAAGAAGAAGAAGAAGAAGAAGAAGAAGAAGAAGAAGGATAGATAGATAGATAGATAGATAGATAGATAGATAGATAGATAGATAGATAGATAGATAGATAGATAGATAGATAGATAGATAGATAGATAGATAGATAGATAGATAGATAGATAGATAGATAGATAGATAGATAGATAGATAGATAGATAGATAGATAGATAGATAGATAGATAATCATTAACAATATTAACTCCAAATTTTCAGCAAGTTCATTTCTTCCGTCTCTCTCAATGCTGCTACGTTCCTAAATTTTGATATCTCTTTATGCAATGGTTCTGTGCACATTAAGCCCACAAATTTATAACATAATCTTCATTTTGACAGCTGTCATTCTCTGCATATAAAAATATCTATTCCTTTATCTTTTTCAATCTCTGGCCACCATCTTTGTTGACAAATTTTCATCTCTTTATACCTATAAAAAACTAAGCTAGAAAATTCTAAGACCAAAAGTATCTTTCCTATCTTTTACCGTCACCCAGTGCACACTTACACAACCCAAAACTACAATGCAAAACCAAAATTAAGAAATTCATTAACCTTGTTACTACTTACGTGCCTGGAATTGAGAGCATCAAATCTATTTTGAAAAAAAAAATGTCACGATAGTATAATAATGCAATTACATTTACGTGATTTTTCTAAATCTGTACTCCGCCTTACTTTCAGGATACTCCCTTAATCTCAAAAAAAAAAAAAAAAAAAAAATATATATATATATATATATATATATATATATCATTGCAACCAAATTACCCCATCCGATCGTAGGCTCATATTCTTGCCAACGCCCTAAATGCACCCACTATCCCATTTAGCGTTTCACAGCCCCATTTTATCCACGATTACTTCATTTGCTAACTGTGCTACTAAGAATGTCGTATATTTGTTATCCTGAAAGCATTGCAAAGGTTTTATATTGGTTTAATTTTTACTGTTATTTCGCTCCTTATGAACTAAGTCTCCCTTGCCTGTTGCTAGCTTGCCTTGTCTCCCTGTAACGATTTCGATGATGCTTTTAATTTAACACTGAATGATGCATTACCAGCACATGTCCCTGAAAGTTATCTCGGAGATAGATAGCTCAATGTTTGCATAAAGCGGATTTCAATCTTACATGTTAATACTCTCCTCTCTTGCTTTGTTATTGTTTTTATATTTATCTCTTCAATTATTAATATATTTTTCCTTCTTATTTTTCTTCCCTCCCCTTTTACCTTGTAGCTTCTTTTATCTGTTTCCACGCATCACACTAACTATGAAATTCAATATTTATTACCATCTTCAATTGTCTTCTGCCTTTGAAATGTAGCGAAATTTATGTTACTATTTAAATGTTTTATCTATTCATGGTTCTCTAATTCTTGTTATTTTAGCGTCATTGTTCCAAAAGCTACTTTTTTCTGTTTTTGATACATATATTTAAAATGCTTAATGAATGCTAATAATTGTGCAATTGGGGTAACATGCCTTTTTATGGTTATCTACGAGCAAGAAATAAATATATTCTCAACACGAACAGATATCAGCAATCGTCTGCATTTTTCAATATGGTGAATTAAATTTTTTACGTTTATAGCCTTCTTGTGCTTTTATGGCATGAGAAATCTAAGATAAATGTGCAGAGTACGTTTATAATAAGAGCGACTAAAAATAAAGAAAAGGAAAACAATCTATAAAAAAGAACAGACAACGTTAATGGGTACATATATCGTATATTAACCAGGCTACTTTTGCAACTGCAAAAGACCAACAATATATAACCTCTCAGACTAGGAAAAATTAATACATTTTTAGGATGAAATATTATTATATTCCTTTTTTATAAACTAGTGAAAAGGTGTCAGGACGATATCCTGTGTAAGAAACCAGTCGTTGAGACAAGAAAACCCGTCTATCGGTTTCTCTTTTTACGGGCTTCACTGCATTTATAATTTGAACACGAAACTGCTCAGCAAACGAGCTTTGAATGGGGAAAGAAGAAGAAGAACCGGTTTTAGCGGAACAGTCTGCTTGCTTTTAGCGCTTATATTTTCTCATATAATGGAGCGTCCACCTGCAGAATTCAATAACTTATGAAACCCTCATGTTGTTTTCATTCATGAGCTAGCCTCAACTTGAACATAGAAGGTTATCCTGAACAGACCTAGCATGGCTCCCACTGGCACCGTTATAGCAATCCCCGTGGCACAATCTCCTCGTAAGTCCAAGTCTTTATTGCGACAATTCACTGCCTCTCTCCTGGACAAGCTTAAAAATTCGCCACCACTTTTCTTGATTCCTCCTTTGATTGCAAGGAACTTGGTAAGAGGCTTCAGTAACTCGCATCTCTGCCTAGCAAATGACTCTTCAATATTTTCGTAGTAGAGGAATTTGATAATACTTCGATAGGAACACTTTATTAATCTGCTCATTTTGGGCACTTTTTAATACACATACACAATATTTTAAGTACACAAGGGTATAAAATTCAACCCTGATATTAAGAAATTACAAATAAAACAAATTTATAAATAAGTTCCTGGTAATATACAAAAATACCTATATTCATTTTTAATAGTCACCAACTGAGAAATAGTTCACAAGACAGGAAGTTTCTGCAAAAAATACTGGTTTAAAGTTTGCTGATATTAAAGCTTTCGGAATACACTTCCACAAGGGTCAATTGAAAAGATCTGCTAATATAACACAAAACGAAGGCATAGCTTTTAAAAGTTATTCTTATTTTATGACATAGTCTCCCTTGACACTGATATTTTTTGTTCAGTGATGTTCCAAAGTGTTTATCCCATCGAAAAAGCAGATTCGTGCAATAGTCTGAAATGATGATTTAAACTCTTCATGGGTTCCTCAGCTCAAGAAATAGATGGAACCAAGTCAGGGAAATAAGCGGATGTGGCAGCAAATCTCATTGATTTTTCTCCATTGAGGGCAAGCATTGTCTTGATGCCATAATAAATCAGCAGTACACCCTTAGCATCACAGAAAACCGACACGGACCGATTTCACACATTTGGCCTTCTATGGCAGTGGAGAATTGTGATGCTCCCATGTTTTGTTTTAGGTGTGTTGTTTCCTCACTGGTACAAAATCTGTGCCACACTTTGCTGAGAGATTTGCGGCTTATTCGCTTTTGATCCTGAGTCGGTAGTAACGGCACAATTCTTCCCTCAAAATGTGAAATGCCCAGAGCTTCAGCAATTTCGGACACCTTTAATCGGACCTTATCGATTTCTGATGCCGTAGTAACGGATTTTGATCGTCCGTTGCGTGGACCATCTTGCCTGCGTTTAAACTTCTTGGTCATATCTGTATGGCGTTCTGTTGCATTCATGCCCTTCTAAATAAAGTACTCAATAACCGCACGATGTTTGATATTTGCCATTTATCCTGTATATACACGTCTGCACTGAAGAAATTTTTTTTTTAAATTATTCTTGAAGCAAGTGAAAACAAAGTTAATTCACAAATAAGAAAAGGATCTCAATCCTATGCCTCTGATAGAAGTAAGTATTCAAGTGATTATCTCACGAAGATCGTTATAAGATTTTGGAGTTAACTGAGACTGAGCAACTATAGGAAAGAAGTTGCACCGGTTGTTGCTAAAGAGGACGTTACTAGCGCATTGGTAACTCAGACAAACGCAGTCTTGCTTTTCCAGCAATTCTCGAACCAAGAACTATCCAAATGTCTATGTCCGGCTGAACAAACCTGTTACGGACACCTTGAAAGATTTCCTCAGAAGGGCCACTGAACCGAGCACAGGACCTTCTGGGAGAAATCTATCGCAAAAGGCTACTACGCACACCAACACGCTAAATGATAAAATAGCACATTCTTTCAGCAACAACAAGAAGCCAAAGCAATGGCACACCAAGTGCTTTTCCGGAAAGGCGAGTTGGATGGGTGGGTAGCAGAGAATTTAATTTGCAGTGTTGTGGTGTTTGCATACCGCAGGAGAGTCTATCAATCTCATCGCCCCTCCCCGTGTCATCAACCCCGCGGTTTCCGATAGCTTAAACCGCACCCAGTACAGGGTCGGTCTTTTCCATGCCATTGCTCATCGTAGTACTGAGCTTTGGTCGTTCAAGATAAGGAACAAGTAATCAGTGGCGTGCAATGTAACGGTTCAATATAAACAATGTATGTTTTTCAACACGATACGCTAAATGCTATCTTCCAATAAATAAATCATGAATTTAAGCATAACACCGAGGCAGAAATAATAACCACAATAAGCAATGAAACGTAGAAATATTTTCTTTAATTAACCCATACATTGAAACAAAGTAAATACATTAAAATTAAATATTGATACCCCAAAACACTACAACAGAACAATTCCTGGTTTTAAGAAACAAATTCCCTAAATACCCAATTTGACAATAAATTCAATAATTACAAGTGTTAGCAACAAATACCTGAGTCACTGGCACGATTAACGAAGAAGTTGATCATTTCCCCCAACATTTTTAGATAAGGGCGTAATAATTAATGATACATTAAGATAATCCTTGCAAGCGACGCGTTCCGAACTAAGTGAGTGCGTGCGATCGGTGATCTATACATCAGAACAAGGCTTCAGTGACCAATCCTTGAGTTTTTGAGAAGTCGACACTTTGTCTACACTCGGGACAAAGTATTTTTATACAGGTTTTCCTATTTTGGCTACAAAACTTAACGTTTTACTCAGAGAAATCATTGTACGGGCTTTTTGTGACACGCCAAGTACAAACAAACATACACTTATCTCACTGCAGGACAGCAGTTTTTGTTTACATAACACATTGAAAGTGCATTAAATCCCCCTCTTGATTGGCTGTATTTAGTTAACTGCTGCATAGCGAAAATCCAGTGTGAATCATTTTAAGCACACGTACAAAGGCCTATAAAGACATGTTCAGAATTTTAATCTCTTTCTAATTATATTATTTCTGAAATAGTATTTTAAATGTCTTTTCGTACATAAAATGAAAATAGTGATTTCTAAATTACTATAAGTAACAAGTATGTATTATACCAGAGGCAGATATAATACATTGGACGGACTCTATAGCATGCTTTATCTTTATACACCAAAGTTTTGAGTCTACTTTAGAAAGGCACCGTCCTCATGCGGTTATTAACATAATACAAAGCACTGGACGGTGTCTCGCTCAGTTCCCTAGTCAGAGGACGAAAGACGTTTACCCCTTGATAGCTCACGATCAATTTCTTGATGCTATATCAGAGTGGATTTATATAGATAATATATTTTTGTCTGGAATTTAAAATATTTAATTAAGCGTTTTGTTCATGGTGTAACAAATGTTTAATGTTGGTTATTCATAAAATAAATAATTTGCAAAATATTCGTTTTATAAGAGATTTATCTCGGCACACGGACAGAAATGATGCTGCCTATTCCGACCAATGAAAAATAATTACATGCTCTAACCAATTAGCGTGGACACTGTATATGAGAAAGTACCAGAAATGTGGAGACCATAACAAGGAAACGGTACGAAAAGGGAATAGAAAGGCAAGACAAACTATGGCATATTGTGGTACCGTTCTTACTGGTGAATAATTAGACCTTTCGCTCTTAAAATATTCAGATAACTTTAGGTTTCTTTCGCATTCCTCTGCGTTTTCAGTTCTACACTAGGAAGCTACTACATTCATCCGCTGAAATACGTGCGATGCTATTACAATTTTTACTGCAGATAAGTTTTTCATAAAAAATAAATATAATAAAAAATACCTACTACAGTAATTTGTGAGAAAGAAATAGCTTGTAACAGAACAAAAGACATTACCACCGCAGTCACTGGAATTAAAACTTTTGTGTTCTGTACCAACCGCAACAAGTAAAAAATAACACTTTTGTATCAGTACGTGATCTTTGAAAATACGTAAAAAGAGAGTTCAATGTACTGCCTTTAGATTTGGCCACAAATATTTGGGTAGGGGGAACTATATTCACTCGTCAATTTGATACACTTTTCAAATAGCTGTAAGTGTTCACTTATTAGTAGGTGGAGGTTTTGAAACTAGAATATAACAGGATTTCTATATCGGTAGCACTTATAAGTAGTGCCGTTTTTATAAGCACTCATTGCTGTAAACAAAGTCCGCCGACAATGATAAGGTTTTAATATAGTTAATTGCTTGAGTACAAAAACAATAATAGATATTAGGAGAACAGTTAATTTCCAACACTCCAACATTTTTATAATATTTTGGAAATAATTTCTCGTCACTCTCACTATCAGTCTAAAATAAACTTTAATCAAGTTGAATAATAAAATTTTAAGGAAACAGAGATGAAAATTATGAATTGATCATCTCATTTATTTAAAACGGATATGTTGAGAACTATAGAAGACAGTGTTTTGTCTTTATCCAATGCTGTGTGGGAAAGCATCTTCTTATTCAAATACACAGCTGGCCAAGCTGATGTGTCTATCTTTTCATTCTGTTTGTTGCCGGAGCCATTGGGATCCTTCACGTGTGTGTGTTCATCCTACCTCGATCCATTAATGTCATATTCGTTACCCTGTCGGATTTTTGTCCAACACGAGCACCAGTTTCTTGGAATGACATTCCGCACTCTCAGTTTACCGCAATTCTCCCACGATCAATTTCAGACACCTGCTGGTATTTGCTGTTATATTTTTGACGGGTAGTACTCGTTCCTTGTGTGAGGTCGTTTTAGCGTCTCTAATGAGCATTGCAATTTTAATGACGAGTCGTATTTATTAACAACTTGCCAACGGACAATTACTTTTTCTTACCCTATGGTACAACAGTGAAAACTCCTTGAGAAACTGGACAAATACGCAAAGTGAGATACCTTTTCTGGTGAGTGGTTTTTCTTAAGTTTAGGTCTAAAAATGCACAACCTGATCAAGCTGACGATATAATGTTGTGGAGTATCTTCACAAGAAATCATGAGTTATATCTTAAGCCCATTCATTTATAGAAGGTGCTTTCTGAAACAGACAAATGATGTCATAAAAATTAAAAAAGCGTGAGGCTGTCACACACCCGCAGAGCTAGATGGTCAAGTATTTACAAAACATTAAGCCAGCGGTTCTCAAACATTAATCGCTCATTTAACTCTTGAATCCTGAATTACTGCATTTCACTTACAAGATCTAATGGGAGATAAATCAATGTAGGTAATGATTTTCACACAAGTTCGGACTCGTTAACTGTGGCGGAAGTATCTCATCTAGGAGAAAGAAATTCCGTAATTAAATTCCTGGTTCTTCAGGTTGGGGATTACTCGTAGGGCCAATTACCCCGCAATGAATGAATGATATTTAACCCCGGTTTTTGCTACAGAGGCATCACAGACGATGGACACTGAGATGAAATGATTGATATATATGGAAAGGATTTGTTTCGTTTTTTTTTTTAAGGAAGGAAACGTTCCAGGCCTAAGTTTCGGGTACCTCCCCGGCATTTGTCATTTATGAGGACTGAGGAAAATCTGGAAAAAAAACCGTCAGGGAGGACGGTCCTGGCGGGACTCGAACCTCAGACCTTCCGCTAATGAGTCCGCGCCTTAACGACCTCGGCCACCCATTGCGGTCTCCACAGTGAGATCCTCTTAAAAGGGCAAATACAAAATATCTGGATTACAATTGTCCATGTTACCAAAGGTTTGCATCAGGGATGTTTTCTCTCTCTCCAACTTTGTTTAAAATATATCTTGAAGAGGTTTTATGTCTGGAAGAAGAAATGTGAAGATATGGGAGTCAAGTTTATGGTACGAGTATTTACAATTTGTAATTTGTAGATGATCAAATAATAATGACTGAAGAATATGATCTAGAATGCATGATCTTATTGAAGAGTATGAAAAGGCGGGTCTAAAGTTTAATTTTGAAAACTGTAATTATACGACAATTTAAATACTGAAAATAAGAGAGTGATTAAATTAGTGAAAAATATAAACATTTGAATGCTATAAATACTGGTGGTACAAAAAGGATAAATAAATTAGAAAACGCACAAAGAAAGGAAATTTTGCTATATGTACTCTTAATCGTATACTATAGATAAACAGATTAATAAAGAAATCAAACAAGTTTATAAATCGATTGTTATAAGCACAGCTTTATATGATACCAAACAAGATTTTTGGTTGGTTCCGGCGGTCTAGTGGTAATCACACTTGCCTCCTAGCCCCAAGATCGCGGGTTCAATCCCGGCCAGATTTTTTCGGGCGTAAAAATCCTTCGGAATGGAAGTCCTGTGTTGTAGATTTACGGCATGAAAAAAAACAACTTGAAGCCTCTGAGCAAAATTTATCGGCCTGAATTGAATAGGTCGCTGATGACCTGAGATGTTAAAGAGCGTCCGTAAATAAACCAAATGAACAACAAAACTAAATTTTTTGCAATGGAAATGGATTACTGGAGACGGTCAGAAAGGGTGTCACGAAGAGATAGAGTCAGAAATGATACAATAAGATAAAAAAATGGGAATTAAAATGATATTGTGGAGGGCATTTTAACAAGATAATTGATATGGTATCATCATTTGGTGCGAATGGATGAAGAAAGATTACCAAGGAGGATACATAAATGGATTCCATTAAGAAGATGAAAACGAGGAAGGCTATACACAACGTGGATGAAGCGCATCCAAGTAGAAATGACTGTCAGAAGATGTTAATACATTGTAAAACGGACTAAATAATAATAATAATAATAATAATAATAATAATAATAATAATAAGTTGCTACAAAAGACACTATATGCTTTCATTGATTTCTTTGATAGTTCTGGAAATCTTGGCCAGGCGAGCCCCAGCCTACGGAGTTCGCTGCCGAAAGCAGCATGCTGTTACTGCCCGATTCAGCTTTCGGCTTATCGATAAGAAAGTTACCTCCGGAACAATAAATCGCCTTAATTTTGATTCTAAATTACTATATCAATAAATAAGCAGCCTAAATTTGTAACATTTTTCGTTTACTTGTATCAGTTTATATCTAAAGAATAAACGCTGTTAAAGTAATATAATGGTTCGTGGACCCACGAGAGATGTTCTTGTCATTACAATTTGTGGATTTAAACGTTTGCAATTAATTAATTAATTTTGAAAAACTTTATTTTCTGAATTCAGCATACAGAAGTGCTGGTTGTTGTCAGATGTTTCTCTTTCAGCATAGAAAACATCCAGCACAAAGCTGGGAGTTGAGGCAGAGTTTGTGCCACACCAGAACGGGCTAAAAAGCGGAATGTAGGCTACAACTTTTGCAGTTCAATTGCATGCCTTTGCGTTTTATTCGCTCAGCACTAAATAATGCTATGAGGTCTGTAGTAAGCATATCCAGGCATAGAGTTCACTGACCGAACGATCTTTACTCCACAAGAAATGTTATAGTTAAAAGGTGTTACCTTGCGGTAGTAATATCTTCATGTTACCGAAGCATAAGGAAAAAGAGCAATGCTTTAGAAAGGTTTGCATCTTCAAGACTGATTGAACTAACTGGAAAACATTAAAATTAAAACACTTCCTGTTAATAAGGTTTCCGTTTGAGTGCATAATATGCGCTAATTCAAACAAAACTTGTTTATTTAGCAAAACAAATGAAAGTGAGCAGGAAACTTGCATAAAGACGAGTGCTGAATCAAAAGAATTCATGCCATATAATGTAAGCGCCTATCTTTTCTTTTTCCCTTTCTCTTTTCCCGATTCTCAATACATGTCTTCTGCCGATTAATCCACAAAATGTTCCCCCACGGTATAAACTGAATTCCTTTTGATCGAACGCGAAAGCTATTTGCTCGCTAGTTAATTACTCTTAAAGCCAGGAGAATGCTTCCACTCGCCGTTTTTTCGGTGCTGGTTTATTCCCACCTTAAGGTAAGTGCAAAATACACAAATAGGTGGGGGGGGGGAGAAAAGGATAACAAGAAGGGAAAATACGATACTATACATAATAAATTATGTAAGGGAGTATGAAAGGCCTAGCCTTGTAATGTTAAATTTACAACTTCCATTTCCATTTTCTCAAAGACTATTAAAGCTAATGAAATTAAACTTTTACTGCATACAGATGCATATAATTGCAATTTGATGATGTATTTTCACTACTATACCATTATTTTGAAGAAAATTATAACTTCTTCTCAATTGTTTACTTTTTCTAATTTTCCCCGACATTTTATTTGTTTACATTGTCACATTTTAACCTAGTTCTACCATAACAGATCTACATCATCACAATAATATAATAAGTGGTAAAAGTTTCAAAGTGATAGCTTACACAGATTCTTTATAAAAAAGGAAAGAAAAAAAAGGGATTTTTTCAATAAATGCAGTCATGGGTAAAACCCTCCAACAATGCAAGAGAATAAAGGATGATGTCATGGAAATAACGCTGTCAATTTATGAAATACTACTTTTTCTATCATTAAAGACAAACAACACCCTTCTAGAGCAAATAGCTCCTGAGATATAGAATTTTAACTGAACAAGTTTTCGCGAAATAAAAAAAAAAAAAATTAATAAACTTCTGCAATGACATAATTAAAATTTTATTAAAATACAGCCAAGGAACATTAATGAAAATCATAAAAAAATAATCAGAAAATTCCAAATATTAAAATAGTACAAAAAGCATGATATGAATAAAATATCCTTTCCTTAAAATAAATGTTTTTAAAAATTGTTGATAAAAGCATAAATCCGATATCACTGAACTGAACTACAGTAAAATGTGGAAATCCTCTACTGAACATTGTTCGAGGTAGTGGTACTGATGCCGAAGTCCTCTTTCTTGGAAATGCTATCAATTGTTTGGGCTTATGTCTCGTAGCTGTTTCTGTTATGTGCGATCCATTCTGAGACCTAAAAACGTTTAAGATTTACTCGGCCCAGAGAAAGGGGATTTCAAAGTACCACCTATTCTGGCAACGTATTGTGACAGTGAAATATTACCAGTAACAATCGCGGGTTCGATCCCGGTCAGGACCGAAGGAATATTTTCGGGCGTAAAAATCGTAAGTATGGCTTCCCTCGGAAAAGAAGTAAAGCCGTGGGTCCTCTGTCGTACATTTACGGCACGACAAGCCTGAAAAAAGAGGCCTGTGAGTAAAATTTATCGGCCGTTTCACGCCCTGATTTGAATGGGACGCTGATGACCTCAGATGATCAAGAGCGCCCATAAATAAACAAATCAAATAATAATAAAAAAAAAAGTCAACATTACAAGAGGGGAAAAATTTCACATTGAAATTTTAAGAACAAAGAAATATACACATACATTTTTATGTACATCTTGAAGTTATTTTACAAGATTATGCAGTTTCCAAATGCTATTTACAACATAGGAAATCAGTGAATCCACAAAAGCCAAAACGTTTTTAGTACCTTTTGATAAGTTCAATTCAAGTTGTAAATATAAGATTGGGATGATTTAATAATTATTCAATTAAAGTGCAATTAAGCTATTTTATTGAAAAATAAAGTTAATTAGCTATTTTTCTACTTGTTTGAAGTTTAAAAATTATATGCCTACAAATAAAAAAGCAGTAACTAAAACGAAATTGAATTAATTTTATGGGATGAAGCGCCTAATTAGCCAAAGGTTGCGATAACGCTGGAGACCGGAAATCGTGAACTCGAACTTTTTTCGCAATTTCCCTGGCCACTTCGGTGAATGCTGGAATGAATGTTTACATTCCATGAATGTCCCATTTCATATCATTTTATTCCTTTGGCTCTCTTATAGTTTAAAGTGTCAGGGCGAAGTGTAATGTTGATTTAGGCATTGTTTCTGCCCCGGCGTCTCGAACGGTAACGGACCATCTGAGGTGCTCGTACAATTCGGATGTTTCCCTCACCTTATCCCTTCCTTCCAGGGGTACCCCTTTGGGGGCATACAAACTGCCTGCCTGAGCGAGGCTGAGATGCCGAGAATCTCTTCTGCTCCGGCCAATATCCACTGAAACGTGTCCTTCTTCTCTTGCGACAGTAAATTGATGTTTGCTTACATTCAATATTAAATTAACATTCTGAAAGTGAGTCGTGGTTTTGCCTGCTTTCAAAATGTAGGTCGGTGAACATGGTGTCAATGCAAGTGTACTCTTCTATAATATACCAACATCTTATGTCTTGATCAAATTTTATCTACTTGCATTTTTAGTATTTAAATAAGGTAATCCAGGGAGTATTCAGTTTTAATTCATTTTTATATCTTTCCTAATAGCTGTAGATGTTTAGTACTCCTTATAATTCATCATTTCTGCAGCCGCGATGAGAATGATGGTACATCTAAATTCGAAACAAGTATCTTCTTGCAACACTAGCATGTGCATAGTCACATACAACCCAGAGTCATTATAAACTCTATTTTGATCAGGGGTAACATTACAACGTTATGGTTTGGCACCCTTTACTTAATGAAGTAAACAAGAACTTCAAAGTCTGAATTCACAACAAAGACACAAGCAAACTGCTAGTATAAAATAAAGTGCTAAAAATTATAAACTGCTTGACTGATGTTTAGACTACGAACGCATGGACAGTTGACTAAAGAAACGCCTATCTGTTCTGCACTCTGATGTACAGAACATTCTATGAGTGCTCGTCTGTAGAAGGATGTCTTTTCCTTTGATTGATAAGCTCTTTATCAGCTTTTCAAATATAACACAGATAATCGTATAAAACTTTAAAGTAAGGCCTAATCTTGATGGTGTAACTGGCACTATGTCATAATGTTTGATTAAGAACTACCGTGAAATGTTTCTGAACTCTTCCAAAGTGTGGAATAGAAATAGAAGGAAAATCGGTTATTCCGTAAAGTGTTATGGTATATAATATTTTATCCTAATTTTACATGACGGTAACTGCGAGACAATTATAAGGCAGTCAGGCAAGTTCATCTCCCGAACCTTGCCGTTATTTTTTATTTTTATTTGGTTTATGTACGGACGCTCTTTAACATCTCAGGTCATCAGTGTCCCATTCTATTCAGGGCATGAAACGGCCGACAAATTTTGCTCAGAGGCTTGTTCTTTCAGGCTCTTATATACCAATACAAATATGATAATAGATGTAAACGAGAAGTCGACAAGAATAAAAAATCGTGGTCTAAAACAAGGATGTAGTCTCTCTCCAATATTATTTAATTTATTTATTTAATATATATATAGACGACATCCTTAAAGCATGGAAAAAGATTGTACGTAAAGGAATAGAGTTAGGACGGAATAGTTCAGTAAATATTTTGCTATCTGCAGATGATATAGTATTAATTTTTGACAAGGAAGATTGACTATTGATTGATTCGTTTTATTTACGGACGCTCTTTAACATCTCAGGTCATCAGCGTCTCATTTTATTCAGGGCGTGAAACGGCCGACAAATTTTGCTCAGAGGCCTCTTCTTGAGGTTCTTTATCGTGCCGCAAATGTACGACACGGGACCCACGGCTTTACTTCCCTTTCGAAGGAAGCCATACTTTGAATTTTTATGCTCGAAAAAATCCAACGGCCCTGTCCGGGTTTGAACCCGCGATCTTGGGTTTAGGAGGCAAGTATGGTTACCACTACACCACCAGGACCGACCTGCCATTATTTGTATTTTTACGTCGCTGCCAACATTACATCAATTTCTACCTCACGATCTGAGCTTTTAATTATTCGTATTATTATTATTATTATTATTATTATTATTATTATTATTATTATTATTATTATTATTTTACTAATTAAGCTACACTGCATCTGATGGTGGGTTCAACAGCATGTACAGACGGAACAGTAGTTTGAGTTGCAAAATTTTCTACTAGTTTCAGACAAGTATAAAATTCCACCTTTCCCTTACATTTCATTTTTTTTTCTCATCTAACACCCGACATTTTTCACGCATTATTTCGCGAACGAACGCCGAATTAGTGTGGAATACGAACGTGGCCTTTAAATTGAGTTTTGGAGTGGACTGGCAGTAGTTCATTAGCTAAGCGAAAAAACTTTCGCTACCACTGAGCATTAAAATTATCCTGCACAAGATGACGGATGCGATACAGTTTTTGGAAGCATTCGCTAAGAAATCTGTATGAAGAAAATAGAATGTGAACTATAACTCTGTTTCAGAGTAGCAACTGACAGAGCAGTAGCAACAGCCACTCTCTTGAGAGTTTATTAATGTCTAGTTTATAAAGAAAATTCAACAATCGCATCAAATGCTCCAAATTAATCTTCCTTCACAAGATTTCATTTTTTCAACATACTTTTATTAAATTATATCGCCTCCAGTTCAACACCGAGACCTGCATTGCTATTCAGTCCTGCACCAACACAAAAGAACGGTCTGCATTAATACTAGAGATGGGCAGACGCGCATTTAATTATTTCTACCACAGCAGTAATTAAGTTTCCATTCTGAGTTTTCTACTTCCTTAAGGCTAAGACAGATATAAAAAAATGAACATTTCGTGTAGCAGAAACGTTCTGTCTTACGTACTTTGCTTAGCGGGCATTGGACATTTATAATTCTTACTCATTAAGGGTTAAATAAATTGTAATAATCATGAGGCATAAACAGAAAAAATCGTTTTAATACAACCATATCGTAAACACACATAAATGTGTACGTTAAAAACAGAAACAGGCACCAATAGGCTCAAGGGGAGAGGGTTGTTTGTAGCTTGTGACTTATTGAACCCCTCTCACCTGTTGTCTACAGTACAATACCAACATAACTTCTTTTTTCTGAATTTTGGTTTTAGTGCTTAGAAAGTGCGATGCGTAAACATTTAAATACATCTATTACAGAATTACAAATTTACTTGTACATAGCTCCAGCATCCAGAAACCCATTAATTCCATGCATAGGGCCCTCCATTAGTCAATTAGAAATTATTTTTATAATATTTCGGTGCTTCTTGCTTATCTACAATTCGAAATTATTGTAATATTTAACTTGCACTGTCAAGCTTTTATTTTCACTATTAGTGGGTTGTGGGCAAAACATATCCGCTTTTATTCCTGGTATTATGATTGTGTTAACATTTCTCTTTCTGTAGATCAACAATATCAACAACAGGAGGGCGGAAATTTTAATTGTTCACAGGATTCAGTGTTCGTTCTTAAATGTCAATATATTTCGTTTTATACGAGTAACTCTTAGGCACTTCTTGCAATAATAGCTGCATGCAAACATTATTATTGTTGACTTCTAGTAACAACAATTTTTCTTCTTCCATTACAGATAAGGTCCTGCCTGTTCCGATCTCACTTTTTTGTTTCTAATCATTTCTGAAATTGTGTGTCTTCCAATTGATCTTCTTCCTTTCGGGTTAAATGTGAGCATATTTTTTTGGAATTCTATCTTCTGTTATTCTTTTTAAGTGTTTTATCCATTCTTTTCTATAGTTCCCCGATTGTTGCAATGCTGGTTGTACTACTTTTAATTCTTTTCTTATGATCTCACTTATATGTGCTTTCGTGCAACTTTGGCAAAGCGCATTTCTGCTGCTTGAGTTTTTATTTTCTTAATTTTTTTTTAAGTCCGAGTTTCACTTGCATAAAAAATAACTGCTACGGCCATGGCTATGTAGAATCTTAATTGTGTGTCTTTTCTCACTTTGTTTTCAAAGTGTTTCTAATTGTTCCATACACAGCTTGGGATTTTTTTATCTTAACATATCTTCTTCATATTTGACACCACGACCTAAATATTTAAAGTATGATAATGTTCGATTATTTTTTTTTCTATCATACTTTTAGTTCTTATATGGTATTGACCTTGGAACGCCATTATTGTACTCTTTATTTATTTTATTTAATTGGTATAATGCTTTTTGTAGTCAACCTGTCTGTCAAAAGTCTATAAGACTTTTATTAAATGTATAGGGTATCCTGTTTGATATATTTCCCATAATAATAATTATTGTAACAATGATAAAGATGATGATGATGATAATGATGATAATAATAATAATAATAATAATAATTATAAACTGTCTATTTTATCACTTTTTCTAGGACAACAAATGATGATTTCCAAGTTATATTCTGTTCGTTTTTCTATATTTTGTTCTTAATCCATTTTGCTCCACAGTAATTTTCTCATTACATAAAATGTTTCGTCTGAAGGTAACGATACTTGCACATATACTTGTTAAGCTTATCCCTCTATACATTTTACATTCGTTTCTTTGCCCCTTTTTAAATATTCCCATTCTTTGGTAATTTTCTTCTATCTGCAATACATATGCAATAAATGTAATAGGATGTTTGTATATCCATTCTATTTCTGAGATACACAATAATTTAGCTTTACCTCGTTCCGTTGAGTTAAGGTATCTCATTATTTTGCAAGCTTTTTCCATAAATATGTTCTATTGTTGCCAAAAATTATTCCGTGAATTTAAGCGGTATTTTTTTTTTTTTTTATGTTTGCTTTTGCTATATTCCTTTTTAGTTTATAATATGCCTTAGTTCCTTCGTTAGGTGTTTGTAAATATTTAAAATATGCTTCTTTTTATTTTATAGAATAATATTAGTTCAACAACAGTATTCATTATTATTCAATTGGGAACTTTGGACAACATATACAGCAAAGAAATAAAAATTGAGCGATAAAAAAAAAGAAGAAGAAAAGAAAAACAGGTCGGGGAGGCATTCTGTTAAACAAATCAAAAAGCTCCTAGCAAAGAGACACTGCATGTGTGGAGAGTCCAGGTCAATATGTGGCGCTGAAATAATTGCGCACTATGGCGGAAATCTGCTTGCCTGGAAATGGATGCGCAAGGCAACAGCCCGAGACATTGCCAAACAATTAGCATTTGTGCGATGTGAATATTGCATGCTACGGGTCGCTTAACAAAGACCGGTACGTCGGAGTTCGAGTGTATATTTCGGAGCAAAGGTGGGGAAGGGCGAAACTTGGGGTTAAGGCAGCATGTGGGAGGCGTAACACATTTCTCACCCCGAGTTGTCTTGTAGCGTCGTTGGTAGTTTAACAAGTGATCAACATCCCGCTGCTTTTCGCGAGGAGGGGGTGTTGCATAGTAAACGACCTAGGAGTGTTGGCTCTTAATGTAGTATAATATTTTCAAAGAATGCAAGTCCACTAGAACATTGTTGACTTGAAACCTTTTAGCGGGCTATCTGTTCTCTCGTATCAATTTATGCCTCTGCTTGTCTTAGCAAGACACGGCACTTCACTCGTCTTTCTTTGCACGCAGCTCACGAGCGCAAGATAAAGCACTGCTTTATTTCCAATGCTTCAGAATGAAGCAGCGCGGCGCCCTGTCTCTTTTAAATGCATCTCATGCAAAAATATGGAGGAAAGTGAATTTGTAGCGCGGATACGAGACCGAGAGGGAGAGAAAACGACAAAAGAAAGACAATCTGTACTTTCAGCCTAACCTAATGACAAACAATCACCTCTACTGTGTGTTCTGAAGTTTTCAAGTAAATTTTTCGCTGTCTTTCTACATTTTTTCGAATAAAATGTAAACTTATAATATCCCATATAAGTAGATCATTCCATAAGTTGATAATCCGCAGATGAAAGCACATTTCAGCTGTACAAATATACAAGCGGATGATGTTTTTGCGAACAGTTTAAAAGTCCCGATACATAGTTCAAATGGTTGGCTGTTAGAGCCCACGTTGTCGCCGGCATTTTCTTGCGTAGACTCGCGGCGCTCAAGTGCTTCACCATTTTCAAACTTAGGTGCAAAATGTTTATTAGATTTTTTATTATTATTGGTACTTATAAATCTGACTTCATTTCGAATGTTTGTTTTAAGTTCCTCCAATGTGAGCGAGGGTAAGTTCAATATGCTCCCTTTTTCAATGTTCTCTAACGTTAAAAATCACAAACCGTAAGATCCGGGAAAACGAGGACTCATATACCGCGCAACTTCGTCATGGACAGATGAGCAGTCTTCAATTGCGCCCCCCCCCCTTTCCCCCTGGTCCAGTCAGTCACAAAAGTTGTTTAATTAAAATTCTGTACTATTTTTAATTTTTTTTCCTGTACCTGATGTGTGCCTTGAAAATGAATATACACGATACAGTAAATACCTTACCCTTGTATAGCCTTACTGCATGTTTAATGAACACTCGCTCTCGACAGCACAATACCATTGCCCGGAAATCCCGCTCGCAACTAGAAGAGAGAACACCGCCACGCGTGCTGCGCCAGGAATCTTAGCGACTGGAGCGGGTTATGTCCGATCTAAATTGCGGGACTTTTAAACTGTTCTCCATGTATGTTATGTATATTTAAGAATGCTGTTTTAACATATTTGGTCATGAGCGTCCTATTTAATTTACAGCGTGAAATTTTACTCAGGCATTTTGAGGTCACCGCAACGGGTGACCGAGTGGGTTAAAGCGCGGACTCGTGAGCGGAAGATCTGGGGTTCGATTCCCACCAGGAATCTCCTCCCTGACTAGTTTTTTTTTTCTCAGGTTTTCTTCAGTCCTCATAAATGGCAAGTGTCGGGGAGGTACCCTAAACTTAGCCCTTCCTTCAAAATATCCTTTCCCTATATATAATTTCATCTCATGTATAACCAGTGTTCACCGCCTGTGGTGCCCGAGTAGTAAAAATTGGCATTAAACACTATTCAAAAAAAAGTTCGAGATTCTTTTACATGCCATAAATCTACGACATGGGACCAGCGGTTTTGCTTCTCTCCAGGAGAAAACCGTACATTTTAGCCCTAAAATCCATCGACTCTGTCGGGGTTTGAACTCGTGACCTTATATCTACGAGGCAAGTATGGTTATCGGTGCCATTTTACTATCCCGGTTGTCAACATTTCCTCTCAGGAAAGTTGTTCAATGTTATTACTTCATCTTTGTTGTTATCTTTTCATTGTGGTATTCATTTCGAGCGTTTTAATGTATTTCCCTTCTGTCAGTCTATTAAAGTGCAAGAATCATATTACAGCTTCTGATGTTCCTCAGCTACAGTGCTTTCAAATGTACGATCATCCATCAGAATGCCGGCTGAGTCGGATATACATAACTCGTCATTTGAAGGGAATAAATATCTCTGGCAAATTACAATAACAAAAAGCACATCTCTTTTCATAGAAGATGTCAGAAACGATGCCTTGTGTCGCCACATATCTTTCACAACTTTAAAGAAAATTTGCATTCCCATGCATTAATTCTTGTGAAATTGCTGAAATTTCTATTCTTATAATGTCTTTCGGTTTTTATAATGTATGCAGGTTATTGTGATGCTTTGGATTTTTCAAGTTGCCCGATAAATAGACATCACATACGGCAAGATCCAACGATCGCACTGTCTATAAACCTTTACTAATAACCCCATCCTTAAACATTTTCTCAATTAAAGCTAACGAGAGATCCGCAGTATGCTTTGGGTGCCCTGTCTTATTCCAAAAAATGCACTTTTACATTCATCTAAGAATGGCGCGATTATGTTTTCTCTGTATCTTTTACACATTTGTATTATTTTCATTAAATATAGGTCCTGCAGTTCTGTAAGTACTACAATATACACTTTTTTTGGTCATACAGTGGGATTTCGAGTACAAGATCGGGGTTTTCTACATTTCAGTACCTATGTTGCTGTGTCGCTACGTATCCATTTAAATGGTGAGTGAAAAAAAATAATGTGGGTCATAGAGTCATTTCTAAAATTATCCAGAACTCAGTTGCAAATGTTTACTCTATTTACATTATCGCGTAGTGCAATTTCTGAGCAACACGTTTTATCATATACGGGTCAATTTTAAAAGAAGTTGTAATTCCCAAAAAAGGTTTGCGATCAGATTTCATGTGTAAGCTTTCGTTGAGATTTCTTGAACTTCGTTTCAATCTTTCTCCAATTTTATCAACTTTCCCCTCATCAAGAACAATGGCAGTTTATTATTATTTTTTTTTTTATCGAAAAACCTATTCACAAGATACCAACAGTACATATGTGAGATGCAAGAACACATGAAACTTTTATTACAAATGGCATCCAACTATTTTGCAAAATGTTATTTTCATATACGAATCATTGATTTTGTGGATTTATGCCAGCACTAACACACAACTAAAGCGGAAAAGTGATCTTGTTATTAAGAAGTCCGAACCGTACAAAAACAACGCTCCAATTGCTTTCGGTGAGGACACTAAGGGCCAGAGCAACCGCTAAGCAGCATATGCTTCCCCGCTGCCGTTGGCTGCGCTCTAGCGGATGAATGTGTATACGACCGCTGTTTATTAGGAATACATTTCCACATATCCATTTTTTCCTCCAATATCTTTGTATCTTAATGTGTCGTTTCTGTTTTTATATATTTCAGTACCTATTTATTTTGTATTCTCTGGTTTAGTTTGCAATCTTCTCCAAAGAAAATTAACACGGAAATATTGTTTTATTATTATCATCGTATTGCTTTGTTTTCATACTCTTTATTCCATAATGTCTTTGAAGCCCTTAGTAAAAGTTCCTTCCTTATTTATTCTGTTCAAAATCTCCTCTTTACTATATTCCTGATTATTAATGACGCCTTTTACATTCCTTCTAACTTCAAATTCTGCCACCTGTCACTTCTTATATTAAAAAAATCATATTTACCAATGTTAATTGCTTTTAATTAACTAAAAAACGTTTACGTTGTGTACTTTTAATTTCCTTGGTAATTTGTATGTATTTGTATAACTTTATACACATTACTGATTCTAAGTATATTTATAAGAATTTAACACTCTAGAAGTAAAACAATTCTGATTTTATTAATTAATCTCATCGCTGTTTTCAGTCAATCGCTGCTAATGAAATCATAGTAGTCGCATCTCCCCCCCCCTTATAATCACAGGTTGTGTCATCAATAATAGCAGCAAGAGCAAACATTGTTTTGTGTTGTCATGAAATATCACTTTCGCGAAATAGTCATGTAATAATAAGGGGATCTAATAGGTCATTTTTAATTCTCTCTCTCTCTCTGAAAAGGCAAGGCGGTTTAATACGTGCACAAATATGGTAATTATTGAACTAGCATATGTTTGCTGTAGTTTCTAAACACCCTGTAGATCCTGTACTTACTTTGGAAGTTTCTTCGTTTTAAAAGTACATTTAATAACGTAGAAACATTGTAAATTTACCCATGCAAATCAAATGATTATTAGCAATACAATTAACTTAGCCAAAGTCTCAAAACATAAATGCGCTTAAATTTTTTACGCACAGTAGGCAAAACATACAAACAAGATTCAAGCTAATATTTCTACTCGTTGGTTCGTCTCCACCAAGTGGGGGAACTGAGTGGCTCTGGCGGTAACGCTTGGGATTCGCATTTTCAGGAGAGCCTGAGTTCAAAGCCCATAGGGTGGTCATCGTGGCCTTGTATTTTTTCGTTAGTTACCTTAGACGCTTAGGCGAATACTGGTGTGAATGGAGATTCCATAAAAATTTCGCTATCCTATTTCATATCCTAGTTCTGTTACAAGTCGAAAAGTGCTAGGACGAGGTGGGCTGTTGCGGTGTGACGGTGGCTTGCGCTTTGGAAAGGTCTGTGCTGTGGAAGCAATCCTACCGAGGAGTATTCTATCTGGATCAATGCTAGGGACGCCTCACCGTCTGTGATCTCTCTTCACTTCATCCCTTCCTCCGGAGGTGCCATCAAAGGGAGCTTAGGCACAAATGGTCAATCGTTGAGCAAGTCCGAAGTGCCGAAATATCCTCCTGTGTCCCTAATAATCTAATCCAAACCAAACAGTAGCAATGTTCATTCATGCATTCGGTGCATTCTCAACTTCAGAAAACATGCTGAAGAAAAGTGCATTATTTTTTGGAAAATTATATGATTTATTTTTTTCTCCGCTTATTCTGTTTATTCACCCATGCATTTACTTATTAGCTGAGCATTATCAATAATACTGTGGTTTTATATTAATAAAAATGTACCCTTCCAGAGAAAGGAAGAGAAAATTTTTCTTGTCTTTTCATATTCTTCCTCTCTTTCTTTACTTTATTGCAGACATTTGTTTTTCTTCGGCCTGAAGAACATTTCTTTTCTTCATTGCTGTTTTTACTAACTGCTGCTGCCGCCGCATTAATCATTACTTCAACGATAGTTTTACACGCTTCCTAATTTACAGTGATTCAACGTCTCTTTCTTAATAATATAAAATGTGACATCGCTCTTTTTTGCATCTCTAGGATAAGTAATGGATTTTCTTCCAGTTTTCTCATTACATTAAAGTTGGCTATAAAACGTAAAAAGGTCGACATTCTACCCTCATAGAAATTTCAACCATAATGAGGTGTGCAATCCCAGAAGGGTCTGTTCTTCCCCTACCTTCGTTCATTGTCCAAATAGGAGGGAGGAAAAACTGCATTGTGAATTGTGAGAAAAGGCGGTCCAAAGCAGGAGAATCAGCCTTTTCATAAACTGGAGGATGGGGTGCAGGGAATGCGCGTTAGCTGCAGACAGCATTCACACCAAAATATCGAAATACTTTAACCGTAGCTTTGTGTTTCATACCTATCATTTTCGCATTTTCCCCCTACAATGCAATCGTGACTAGTTCGCTGGGTGTCACATGGATACGACAACAGAAATTACAGAATATATACACTGACTAAATCTGTTAAAGGGAGATACTTCTGTTCACAAAGCTCATCTAAATTCACAACCTATATAAATCATGTGAGATTTACATTCAATATTATTAGACACACACACATTTCGTAGCATTCTGTGCTCAAGAAAGTGTGTTTACATTCAAGAATAGTCGAGCATGTGGACGACCCACTCAAATCCTGCATATGTTAATGAGCAGAGCGTCAAGAGTAAAAACCCTGGTCCAGAGAGCGATGCCCATGCTGTATATTTGTAAAATATGATCCAAAGATATACCTGTGTGTATTAATTTTTGTTTCTTATTGTCTAACGTGTGTAATCTCGCTTCTTGTTCGAGTCCCAATGATCTGTAATATTGATACGATCAAATGTTTCTTGCATTTGTTTTCGTTGGTGACCATAGCTCGTCATTAATCTATTGTGGTTTTCTTTGTAGCATCTTTACTAAAATAAAATGTTCTACTCCCTTACGATAAATGTTAGTAATAAATGACAATGAATTATAAACATCGCCTGAAATAGTAGAAACGAAATACTGTAAATGATTTTGTATGCCTAGTCGCTATAAATACGGAAACAAACAAATGAGAACACCATTTCATTTCTGTGAGTTTCTACATTTTCTGCCTGATATTGAGCCATTTTTTGCACAAACTTATCTGTTGCTATATGCCAGTTCCTGTTTCCTTCCTTTTTCCTCGAGACTTTGTGGACCATCTAGCATGATGACGTCAAAGCCTTACTCCGGGCTTACCAGGAGCATTTCTCAGACTACAAATTTTTTTTTGATTGATTTATTTTTGGACGCTCTTTAACGGCTCAGGTCATCAGCGTCCCATTCAACTCGGAGAGTGAAACGGTCGACAAATTTTGCTCAGAGGCCTCGCTTAAGGTTCTTTTTCGTGCCGTAAATAGACACGGGTTTACTTCCCTTCCGAAGAGAGCCATACTTACGATTTCTACGCCCGAAAAAATCCATCGGTCCTGGCCGGGTTTGAACCCGCGATCTTGGATTAGGAGGCAAGTATGGTAACCACTACACCACCAGGACTGACTATAGAGTGAGGAATAGTTACTTTGAGGAGTGAACATTTTGAGCCAACTAGTCAATGCTCCCCCCCCCCTCTTTTTAATTTCAGGGCTTTTCTTATTATATTAAATAGGATTTTCAGGTTTACATATCTGTAATTGCAAGACAAGCACGTTTGATACTAAGTTTTACGTTGCTTTCTAATTGTGCTTTGCTATTAAATTTCCTTATTGTTAGAGCTGAAGGAAGGCACGTGGTGATAATTTTCTTACTTCTTTTTGTTCTTTACCACTAAAGTTCTTTGATATCTGTAATTCAAGGCATATATTACTTTTTTATGTCACTGTCTTTGATACTCAATTGAAAACAAGCGCGTATTACTATTAACCGTAATCTTATATTTTATTGTGTCAGGTCATTAAATTGGAACTGTGATTGCCTACAACAATGTCCAATGCACTTTTATTTAGAATTGTATGTTTGATAATTTCCTTGTTATGTGTACATTTTGCACAAGTGTTCTCCCGTACATGAAATTGCCTTATCCTGTCACTTGAGTCTTTATTAGCGAGTTTTCTAAATTTAACCCGATATCGCAGGCATCAACGGAGAATGCCGTACAACACATTAGTGTAACGGAGAAAGGAACTTAAGCGCATGCGACAGATGAGTGATATCGACAGTGAGCAAGCAAGTTCAACACCCTCTAAAGTACTGAGGAATGCTATGAATGTGAATAATAAACAAACAACTACCTCAAACTTCGAATATTTATGTACAAGGGTAGGGCAAAAAAGACAATATAATTTTCAGAAAATGCATTGATAGTTTACTTTGAGAAATTGTAAAAGAAAATGAAATCATCAACATTATGGGCAAACTATTCGATAAAATTTACACTAAATATCAAACATCCAATTCATATATCCAAATATAAATGATAAAGAATAAAAAGTATCTAAACAAATATACTTTTTTCTTTGTACGTATGCAACTGTTCGTAGAAAAAAAAACTTCCTAATATTTATTAGGACTATTTCACAAATAAAATAAGAATTTGAATATAAATCCCATAAATAATTGCACATTTGTATTATGAATATTTAACCTATTCAAGCCATCTTGCAACAGCCGAACGTCCATTGTCAGAGAAGAACCAAGTACGATTTTGGGACTATTTTATGAATAGAACAAGTGTAATATACATCTGAAATTCGCGCACGGACTATTAACAATTGTATAAAATGTTATACCTACTAATGAATAACTATCTATTCAGAAAACACGAGACTGAAATAGACTAAATTCGACTATTATAGTCGCTACCGTTCGATTTACCAACACTAACTGAGAAAAACAAAGAGAGGTAACATTTTACCATTCTGAACCACGTGTTTATTAAGATTTATGGTTGCTGATATGGCAGATATTGTTACATAATTTATAAAATTATTCCTGGCTGTTTGACTGAATACGCAAAACAATTGCCTGAGCGAATACACATTAAGTTAAGTTACATATACAATTACTGAAAATCCAGAAAAGAGGTCAGTGATGCGTGCTCAGGAATTATATAGCGAAGGTATAGAATTGGGTATATTGTCCGCAAGATAAATGCACGTCGCGTAATAAAACAGATTTGGTAACTCTTTTCCCCGATAATTTCACTGCTATATCTGGCTATGATTGGTCAAGATTAAAATTTTTGTTTTCGTTTCATTGGCCGATTTTAAGATGACGTCACATAAGTGAAATAGTCATCACATGCTCGTTACATAATATAACACGCTGGATTTTATCAATCATTCGGGAACGCTGCGTTAGAACAAGACGTAATTTGTAATTTTATGCCTTTCTGATTTTTTTTCTCTATAGATAAACATATAGTGTGTTTTCAATTGGAATTCTTTGTTTGCTTAATTATGTTCTTTTTCGTTCTTTATTTTTTCATACAGGTTAAGGTATCATCATCATCATCATCACCAACCTCAAGACAAGCTCGTACCAGAGTTTTGTAAAAGCAGCTCTGTTATCTACACTGCCCACTTCTTATGGGATTCCTTGTGCTTAGAACAGAAACTTGGTCGTGGAAAACTACAGAACAATGCTTACCACAAGAATATGCATTTCGTAGCACAATGCCTAATATTATTTTCATTTCAGTTTTCTCTGTAACGCGCTCTATTCCCTAGCTATGCAATTACTCATATCCTGCCATTGTTATGAAAGATGTCACTTGTTTTCACTCGCATGACATTCAAGTGTTTCGCGACAGATGGCTGGCGGAAGTTTTTTTATTGTTTTCCTACATTCAATCATTTTCCACACTACTTTCACGCGTTCACTTTCACTTTTTCTTACTTTATTAGCTACCAACATGATAGAAAAAGAAATTCCGCTACAAAATATATTATTAAAATTTTCAAATAATTTTGAGGGAGTATAGGTATCTCATCCTACACGACGGACGAGGGTTCGAGTCTTGGGTGGTTAGTTTCCTAACTGAGGTTTTTCCCTCACATCTTTAGGTATATGCCTGGGAAACTTAGGCCGCAAATACCCCTGAACTAATGCAACAAAGTTATCATCTATCATCCTTCATCTGGACAACGTATCTTGAGATAGCGATACCGATTATTAAAAAATAATAAAAAAACCATTAAATAACCTTAGATTACTGATAAATTTAGAAGAACAGCCATTGAATTTATCTAGGACGCTCAGAACAAGTGACATTTATCAAGACTACTGTATGAATAAATTTATAATACATTCTTAAAATTCGCTTACAAAATATTAATAATAGTATAACATCTAAACTAACATTTATGAACATTACTTATTCAGGAATCGTAGGCTCACCACGGGTACCCGAGGTCATTAAGGCGCGGACTCGTGAGCGGGAGGTATGGGGTTCGAATCCCACCAGGACTGTCCTCCATGACTCAGGTTTGTTCCAGGTCCTCATAAAAGGCAAATGCCGGGGAGGTACCCTAAACGAGGCCCGGAACGTTTCCTTCCTTAAAACATCCATTCCCAATTTATCATTTCAGCTCATGCATCATCAGTGTCCACCGCCTGTGGTGCCTCAGTGATTAAAACGGGCGTTACAAAATATTAAAAAAAATCGTAGGGCTGTAATAAATGGTAAATAATTAAAATGCGATTTACTCAAGATTGCCAACTGATAAAAACAAAACTGATTTAACAGTGCTAGTTGCATGTGCCGCTGTGCGTTTAATTTATTATTATAGGAGTACATTTTCATAATTTCAGATAATATATTTAAAGGAACGACATAAACAATATAAATAATTACATATTTTAACAATTTGTTGTAAATAATTAAATGAACGTTATTAAAACGCAATTATGAAATATTAAATACATTTGGGAACTGGTAAAAGATATGGAGGCAATTAATCGATTCATACTCGCGGATTTGTGGAAAAACAGAGTTGGCTACACTGAGAAGTTAAATGCACGTCCATGCGATAAAATGATACAAAAATACGACAAATTTACGCGATATTCGGTTGTGATTGGTTGAAATTCAAAAGTTTGTTAACCTTTCATTGGTAGAAATAATCTACTACCATTCATATTTAGACTTAAATGATTGCTTCATTCTTAATGTTCATTTTAAAGCTTTTGGAAATATTATTACAATTAAGCTGTCAACACGTTTATGTGCGGTGGTGACACAGTGAACTCCATGCGCTGAAACGTTTCAAATGATCTCGCCAAATGACATCTTTGTACAGAGTCATAAATTTTCTCGTAGTAACAATTAACAAAGAATAAATCATCGGGCCATCATAATTCCGATATTAGGGGTAGATCAAAATCGTCAAGTCTTTAAACAAAGCAGTATATCCAGCCGTGTTTCAGGCTCTTAACTACCTTTAAATAATCGAAAGTAGGTAAATATATGCTTGGAAGTAAAACAAATTCAATATAAATTGATGTCATAATCGGCGCTCAAGCAGACACCATAACAATCTTGGGATTTCGCTTGAATTCAAGCCGAATATTTTCGCAAACCAGCATGATTTTTCTTTAAACCCATGCAACTCTTGAGCACACCAATATTCAAATGTGTAGCACAATACCCATATTGAATGTTGCTATATGACGCATGGATTACTGTTTTAATTAATTTCAGAGATTTTAGGAAAGGCTCATATGCTAAAAGTAGGCTTTTATAAGACGCATATGTGATAGGGTAGATTTTCTAAGCTTGATGGGACGCACTGTACCCCGTGACACGCTCACAGTGGATACGCTTCCATGGAACAAAAGACGAGCGGCGGCGTAATACAAACAACACTCGGGGAAAAATAGCTGCTTGTTGTAGTGAGCCATATTCACTTTCCTTCGTTTTACTTTAGGCTTTGTGTGTGTGTGTTTTTCAGTATATTTTTCTGAAAACATTTTAGTTTTTTTGAGGTGATAAATCGAAAGAATGGGGTACGCAAATCAGGAAATGAATTACCAGCATTTTTCTTTGTTATCAAACAGCAGAGAACAATGTTTTTAAAACTGAAGGTGAAACAATTCCTAATGAATGTTTAACGCCCGTTTTTGCTACAGAGGCACCACAGGCGATGGAACTGATGATACACGAGATAAAATGATATAAAGGATTTATTTTTAAGGAAGGAATCGTTCGCTATACATATAAGAAATAATAACAACCGTAATATAAAACATTAAATTATTTAAGTACCCAAAGTTTAGGTTACCTCCCTGGCATTTGCCATTTATGAGGACTGAGGAAAACCTGGAAAAAACCTCAGTCAGGGAGGACGGTCCTGGCGGTATTCGAACCCAGACCTCCCGCTTACGAGTCCCGTGCCTTAACGACTTCGGCCACCCGTGGCGGTAATTCCAAGTGATATATAAAAGATTTTGGTGCATATCACCTCTACAGAATGTTCAGGTTTTTTTTTGTTTGTTTATTTGGTTTATTTAAGGACGTTCTTTAACATCTCAGGTCATCAGCATCCCATTCAACTCAGGGCGTGAAACGGCCGACTAATTTTGCTCAGAGGCCTCTCTTTCAGGCTTGAGGTTCTTTATCGTGCCGTAAATGTACGACACGGGACCCACGGCTTTACTTCCCTTCCGAAGGAAGCCATACTTAGGATTTTTACGCCCCGAAAAAATCCATCGGTCCTGGCCGGGTTCGAACCCGCGATCTTGGGTTTAGGAGGCAAGTATTGGTAACCACTACACTACCAGGACCGACTCATGTTGTAGTGCAAGATGCACCAAGTACAAGACATTATTCAGAAAATAAGTATTTTTTTTAACATTCAAGAGATATTTTTGACTAAACCTGTGTTTTAAACAGATTTTTTTTAAAAAAACGAAACATAACTGCACGAAACAGTATCTGTACTAAATAAAAAGAATGCGGTTTACATAAAAACAGCCCGGAAATTTGGTTTCGTTGAAATGCCATTACTTTTTGCCGCTCTGCATATTACCTGTTACATCTCTTCTTCGTTCTTAATCTCACTCTGTCATGCTTCGCGGTGCGAATCTATCTCTCCGTTAGTTCCATTTCTGTCGACTGCGTTCCCTGCTCAACTTTGTGAAAACGTGGATTTCTATTGCTACGTACTAATTGACTTTGGATCCCCAATAATATACCAGTATTATTCTTCTGTGAACACAGAACGTGATATGTTGTAATTGTTAAAAGTTAAGGATGCTTGTGATATGTAAGGTTAATAGTTTTCTGTTAAACATTCACAATTATTGCGGTATATTTTATTTTTCCACCCATTTAGTGATTGTAAAAATTTAACTTTATGGGAATATAATAGCACTAAAAATGCCACAGAAAGAGAACATTAAAATAATAACTATTTTGCATTTGCATGGCCCAAGCGAAACTTAACTATCGATTACTAGAACACTATATTATTGCCCATTGATCCGTTATTTTTTAAGAAAAAATAAAATATTACATTTTTTGATTACACTTAATACAATAAGTATTCTTTTTCCTTGACACTGTTTCTAATATCTAAAATCTACAGCATTAGAAACAAACCCTCAATAATTGATACATTAAATATATGTCAGAACAAGCCCTAAATATACCATCTTTAACAGCTGGTTACAAAATGAGTAAAACTGTAATTAAGATTCAGTGCTTCAATGTTCGATAATTCTTGTCTAAAAGGTATTCTGGACCTCTGAGATGTATTAAAGAAGTCGTTAATATAATCAGCTCTCTTATAACTCATCTTTTCAAGACGAATAACAACCCAATTACCGTTTTCAAAGCTTCCATCTATGAATTTGCTGTTCTTCATTTTTCTATTATAAATACGTGAACTTCTTTCCAATAGAACGTAGTGAGTGAATTTATCTGGAAAGCTCAGACGCTCGAGTAATATTTATTAGGACTATTTCACGAATAAACAATTTAAATATAATTCCCCTAAACTTGGCTTACAACAATGAAATAATTATATATTTGTTTTATGAACACTTAACCTTTTATGCCATTTTGCAACAGATGAATGTCGATTGTCAGTAACGCCAATAAAGAGCCAAACACGGGTTTAGAACTATTTCATGAATAGAATAAGAATAAATGTAATATATATTTGAAATTCGCGCACAGAATATCAACAGTGGTATACTTATGAACACCTAGCTATTGAGAAACCGTAAGACTGAAATATACGAAATCAACTGTTACAATCGCTATCGTTTCATTTATTAATAGCAACTAAAAAACAACTGAGATAACAGTTTACCATTCTAAACAACGTATTTATTGACGTTTATAAGTGCTTAGGCAGGTATTGTTATATAATTTACAAAATTATTCCAGACTGGCTGAATACGCAAAAACAATTTGTGCTATCCATACCTTCCCACCGCCTGCTAGCAAAAATAGTCAGTGACGCGTGCTCTGGAATTATAGGGGGCTTATAGAGTTGGCTACGCTGACAAGAAAACAAATGCACTTCGCGCGGTAAAGGAATTTGGTAACACTAAAATAATTCCACTGCGATTGATCAAACTTTTGTTTCATTTCATTAGTCGATTTTATGATGGCGTCACATAAGTGAAATAGTCAACGAGTTATTCCTGGTTTTTAAATGAGGAATAGACAGAATGTGCAAAATTACGGACCTTTCTTCCTACTATTCTCTTATCAGCATATACTGTTACTGTTAGCGGTTTTGTACATTATTAGTTTTAAACTGTAACATATGAATATATTTTTAATTTAGCGTTTTACTTTAAAGCTATTAGTGCTATCATTGTTAAAATTAGATTAAAATTCGGTATACTAAAGGTCTTGTAATTGAGTTAGGAAGCAGGGTTTTCCGTGTTAATTTTCTTTCACAAGTTCGCTGCCGCACAAACCACTTGAAATGTTGTGCGAGCAGGGGAGAAGGAAACAATTTCGAAGTCACAGTTCAGCGTTAGTTCGAAAAGTTTCGAAAGCATTGAAGATGAGACAAGTCGACATCATGGTAAAGTTGATAATGGTGAACTCAGGAAAACCAGTGAAGCAAGTCTGCGTGGTTAGCGTTGCTGGCTGCTGGCCCAGGGAGGGATTCAAGAATTGTAAGTTAGGGAAGTCCGGAATGGGGTCCACCAGCCTTGGGGGACTGGCTGTACTCTCCTGTAATACTGCTCCCAACAAGTGATGACGCCAGACGGAGACAGAGTACTCAGCGGTCGGCTAAAGACCACGGCGGTTAACAAGCCTAGAGGAAGAAAAACTGCTCGAGAACTCGCTAAGAAACTAAGGTTTATACTTCCAATTGTTTATGAAAAGTGGGGGGGGGGGAAACCTTGATAAACGACCCATATGAATTAAACTAGCATAAAAATGTCGCAGGCTTGAGGCCCATTCTTCACTACCTTTGCACAACAAAAATTATTCCTTTTTGGATCGCATTGTGACCTGTGATGAAAAATTAAATTTTTACGACAACCACAAATGGTGGGCACAACAGCTGAACCTTGATGAAGAACCGAAACGCTTCACAAAACCAAAATTACACCAATAGTGTAATGTCCTGCAACGTGACAGATCAAAAAAAAAAAAAAAAAAAAAAAAAAAAAAAAAATAATTAAAACTAACAAAAAAATAATCTATAACACATTACCAAATAAAAGGGCAAAGTAAGTAAACTGCGGGAACAATTTATTACAAGTATTGTCAAGAAATTAAGAAAGATTTCATTCTTCTTCGTGATAACGCCCGGCTACACATCTCACAAAGAACACACCAAAAACAGAATGAACTGGACTACAATACTTTACTTTCTCCAGCATAGTCGCCGGACTTTTCATAAAGTGGCTTTTACTTCCACAATTTTTATCGAAATATCACAAATAAACTTGCTATTGACGGAAAATTGTAAATGCCATTGATGGTTATTTTCATTTATAAAGTTAATTTTCAATATATTGAGTTTAAATGACAAAACCCTATCAATGACAACCTGTGTCTACAAGAGAGCGAAGTAAAACGCATTATTGCAGATTGTGAAGAACCCGATTCATATTTGAAGTGACTTGCAAGTATTGACCTCCCCCGGGTATCGCTCTGTGCCGATAATTCATTCCAAAATAAATTGTTTCCTCAACGATCGAAGAAATAAAATCACTTAAAAGCTACCCATCACTTGTGAAACGGAGACTACTACTTGATAGTAAATTGTATTAAATTATGTTTTTTCCAGATTTTGTGTGTGTGAGCGAGCGGGCGCCTGTGTGTGTTTTAAGCGTGATTAATTTTAAATCGACCCTGATATAAACGTGTTTTTCATATATATTAACTTGACAAGCCGACATTATCAGTATTTAGGCTAATATTCGTTTTATGCAAAAGCCCATAGCACACTTAACGAACACGCCCACACAGCAATCATCGCGTAAATGACGTTAACCTTGTTTGCTAAAAACTTAACGAGCACGTCCCTGTAGGACTAAGGGAGAACTGCTACACAGGTTGTCGATGCCTGGTGAGACTAGCCCATCGAATGAAAACAGTAGGTATAAAGCGAAACTTACTCTACTATAAATTATCCAATATTTTATATTACTAAAACATTTGTTGACTGAAGCTTGTAACATGTTACTCAATTCTCTTTTGCCTTTCTTTGTCTCCTCTGCCTTTCTTTGTCTTCCATGTTATAACGCTTACTCCTCTGCAATTTTCTCGAAAGTAATGTACCGCTCATTGGCTAGAACACGTATAATTGTTTATAGTGTACCGCTCATTGGTTTGAACACGTAAGAATGTTTATAGTGTACCGCTTATTGGTTGGAACACGTATGAATGTTAATAGTGTACCGCTTATTGGTTGGAACACGTATGAAGTTTATAGTGTACCATTTATTGGTTGGAACAGGTATGAATGTTTATAGTTTACCGTTTATTGGTTGGAACACGTACAAATGTTTATAGTGCGCCCATTGGTTAGAAACGTAGGAATGTTTATATGCCCCGTTTTTAATAGTGTTTAACGCCCGTTTCTACTACCGAGCACCCAAGGGGGTGGACACTGATGATACATGAAATGGAATGATAAATAGCGAAAGGATTTTTTTAAGGAAGGAAACGTCCCAGGTCTAAGTTTAGGGTATCTCCCCGGCATTTGCCATTTATGAGAACTGAGGAAAATTGAAAAAACCACGACCAGGGCGGACAGTCCTCGTGGGATGTGAACCCCTGACGCTCACGAGTCCGCGCCTTAACGACCTCGGCCACCGTTGCGATATACCGCCAATTGGTTAGAACACGTACGGGTGTTTACAGTATACCGTTCACTGGTTCATGTAAGAATGTTTATAGTGTACCGCTCATTGGCTAGAACACGTACGAATGTGTACCGTTCATTGTTTGCAACACGTACGAATGTTTATAGTGTACTGTTCATTGGTTAAAACACGTACGAATGTTTATAGTGTGCCGTTCATTGGTTATAACACGCACGAATGTTTATAGTGTACCGTTTATTGGTTAGAACACGTACGAATGTTTATAGTGTACCGTTTATTGGTTGGAGCACGTACGAATGTTTATAGTGTACCGTTCATTGGTTAGAACACGTACGAATGTTTATAGTGTGCCGTTCATTGGTTATAACACGCACGAATGTTTATAGTGTACCGTTTATTGGTTAGAACACGTACGAATGTTTATAGTGTACCGTTTATTGGTTAGAACACGTACGAATGTTTATAGTGTTCCGCCCATTGTATAGAACACGTAAGAATGTTTATAGTGTACCGCTCATTGGTTAGAACACGTAAGAATGTTTATAGTGTACCGCTCATTGGTTAGAACACGTACGGATGTTTATAGTGTACCGCCCATTGATTAGAACACGTAAGAAGGTTTATAGTGTACCGCTCATTGTTTGCAACACGTACGAATGTTTCTAGTGTACTGTTCATTGGTTAAAACACGTACGAATGTTTATAGTGTGCCGTTCATTGGTTATAACACGCACGAAAGTTTATAGTGTACCGTTCATTGGTTAGAACACGTACGAATGTTTACAGTGTACCGTTCATTGGTTAAAAAACGTACGAATGTTTATAGTGTACCTCTCATAGGTTAGAACACCTACGAATGTTTATAGTGTACCTCTCATAGGTTAGAACACGTGTACGAATATTTATAGTGTATCGCCCATTGAACAAGAATGATTATTATTAATTGGGATAACAAGTCGTTATCTGTTCTTACTGACTATCTCATCTGCTGCCTTTGCGACATCGGGGAGCTGTTACTACTTTCTGTTTTTCTTGGGTAAATATCGTTTTGGCTTCCTGCCTGGGTACCGGTCGAGTCACCGTTTCGTGCTTCATAACATTTATTCATGACGTCAGGACAGTGTCTCTCCAGTCTCCTCACCTCAAAATTTCTTTCCATGTCAGCGGTCAACTTCCTGGTTACTAGGTCAGCATTCTTTGTTAACTTGGTAACTAAAAAGTCTTTGTATAAGTTTGTATCAAGTGTTCTTGGGTAAAGTTGTTATTCAATTCTACCTCTCTACCTTTTAAATGTAATTTATATTGTATTATGAGAAATATCTCAATATATATTGTAGTTATGCATTAATGTGCACTGCCTGAGTGAGTTTATCTAATAATTTGTTTGAGAACTGCATTTGTTAAAAGATACTGTTTGTTTATGCCTGTGCAGACTGCCTTCGTGCATATGCCCTGTAGCTACTGGTGAGATTCGTTTAATATAAGCATAGTTATTTACCTTTTTACAAAATGTTCTGTTTAATAATATGAATACGTTTAACTCTTACAGCGTTAAATAATTGCATTTTCCGTTTGTGTATTACTGCAGTGTAACTACTAGTCATTTCGATAACAACGTAAAAATTGTAGTTTCATTTTGGGGCACTGCTGCATACAGATCTATTTCTTTAGAGTGTGTTAAATGGTAATAAAAATCACATATTTAAATTCTGTTGGAAAGTTTACCTGTTCGTTCGATATATCTTGAATGTTTAACGAATCTAATATACTATTCATCTCTCAATATGCCTACTCATTTCACATGCTTCTCTCCTTCGTTTTATCCTCCCATTTCTCCCACTCTCTCCCCTTGAAGTGAGGGACATTAAGCTTTAACTCCTCAGTCAGGCATAAGCCAGCTCGTTTTCATTTTGTAGGTGGCAAAGTTAACATTAATTAATTTTTCTTTCACAAATTGAATAATCAACTCTCATAAGCAGCATGACGTGGGCTGCAAAAGATGCATGTACCTCTGAATTGGGAACTGAAGCGTCCTCCTTGAATAGTCCCGAGGAGCAAAACTCCAAAGGTACACAAAGATAAATTTAAATGTAAAACGAATATCGACTCGCTTAATTACTTTCGTTTGACTTGCTCATAATTTAGTGAAGGCTCCAAGCTGAAACGCAGAGGTTGTTTGTGGATAATGTCTCAAACTTGATGGACACGATTCAGTTTATTAAAACTTCATACCAGCCACATTCTAGTAGTAAAGTCTGTCTGTAAACAACAAAATACTGCGTGCTGCTAAAAGCAAAATACATATATCTTTCTATCAAACAACTCACGCCATGGTTTGGGATACATAAATCACCGATACTACAGACGCACCATGCATTAGCTGCTAATGGTCCGCCCATTCATCTGGCACTGCTGATGGAAATCCATAGAGCAGATTAACGCAGTGCATGTGCACCTTCTTTGCTTTTCGGCTCAGCCATACAGACTCTGTACGGCGCAAACAAAATCTTCTTAATGTAACATGTAGTTTGCTGTTTGATATTACAAGACAAGATCTCTTAGTTATAGGTGCAAATAGATAACAATGGCACCTTAGCACTATTTTCACCTGACTATAAATTTAATGCAAAAATGTACGGATTTAAAGTGCAAAAAAAAAAAAAAAAAAAAAAAAAAAAAAAAAAAAAAAAAAAAAAAAAAAAACATTCAACAGAATTGTCTATTTACTAATAATTAATGTGTATCCAAGGTTGCCTCATATTTAGGACAGGATTTTAATATTCTAAAAACAATTGAAAATTACCTGTAAAATGACAGCAAAAATCGTATAAATTTAACTTAAAACTTTACATACATGTATTTAATGCTAAAATGAAAAATGTCTTACTACTCTCGAATTTTCTGAATGAGCTTGGCACTCAAATGGAAGCTATAGATAAGCCCTTACCTTGCAGAGTATCCTGCTATCCGCAATCGATATCTAAAATTATGTTGCTGCTCCTTACCCCTCCCTTTCTCCATTTTTGAGCTATTACCTTCAGCATGCTTATCTTGACCTGCAACGTATCACTTAGTAACAGAACTAAAGGTGATGTTTGTGCAGCGAGCTAGTTCATCAGAAAAAGGGGAAGGAAAAAAACTTCCAAGGGTTTTTCTTTCGACTTTATTACTAGAAATTTTGTTGGCAGCTTCTTCACTCTGTGTGTCCTGTGACCCAAGTATTTTGTATTAGTAAGGTTTGTTTTGAGAGTAAAGTTTATATTTATCAAAATGCTGTTTTGTAAAAAAATATGCACTTTCGCTGTAATTGCAAAAACAAACATTTCTGGCAAAGCTTTAAGGTGTTATTTCATAAAAATTAAAAAATAAACAATCGTTTTCCTTTTCCTTTTACTGTATGCTAAATTTAATATGCTGCTTTTTATACCCTATAATTTTGAATTTAACATTTTTTGCACATATTATGTAGATGCTTTGCGTTGTTTGGCAATTTACGTTGAAATCGTCATTGTTGAACCTTGGAGTCATACTATTTTTTCTTTCGTATTGTTCAGTAATTCTTTCATGACCACATCCTTGGGGGATTTCTTTCAGCACTTTCCTAAAGTGAGAGATTGCACACAACAACGGGAGGATATCGCAAGCAGAAGAATCAAATCCACTTGTCAAAACAAACTGGGACAGTGATGTTCTTAGCGGCAGACGCCCCTGTCTTGATGCAATACACAGTCAGTATTTGATGGCAACATAACTTTTCCATCCATCAGGAGCCAGCAAAATGAAGTAGCAAAAAATAAACAGGCGTAAGGGAATAAATTGTTACAAAATTCATACAATCTGTTACACGATACGAATACAGACGATTTGTGATTGAGAAAGTTCTGCATGCTATACAGAGAAAGCAGCCATCTCAGATATCATTACATCGGATTACATTACATTCAGCATAATAATGCGAATTAGCAAATTGATCCTTAAGAACCGGAGTTTATAGTCGCAGTTAGTAACACTGACCTCACCATAAATAATACAATCTACAACTTGTTATGTTGAGGAGAGACTGCATAACATTTTCCTAATCTTGCAACAAGTCAAGATTGAATGAATAAAGGTTTGTAGAAAATACTACCACAAATTGCCTTATACGGGGAAACAGATGTCATCCATAGAGGTGTTTGCTTTAGTTCTTCAGTGCAATCTCCATAGTGTTACTATGTAGATGCTGCATTGAGAGACTAGATATTCCAGAGTACTGTTAATACAAGGGCTATTTTTTTTTTTTCACCTACGATGGGGCATAACAAAAAGACACATGTGAATCATAAAATAATTTTATTACCAGGAATCAAGTACCGTTACAATTATTTTTCCATAGTCACTGGGGAGATTTAAGACATTTGTCATATCGACAGACGAACTTTCCAGTACCCTCTTCATAGAAGGTTGCCGCCAGTGTATGAAGATAGGTCTTTTTAGAAACCTAACGTGCACACAGTTTTCGACAGCCTAAGTGTTTTGTAACAATCCTGTACAGAGCTGACCTTGAAACATTCGGAAATTCACTGACCTTCGCCCTTGTTCACTTTCATCACGAACATCAGTTCAACCTCATTTAAATGTCCTACACCATTCACACACAACTCTCACTCATACAGTTTGCATCACAAACATGGCTCATTTTACGATACATTTCTGCTGCCCTATTCCCTTCTGCCTGTAGAAAACGAATGACGCTTCGCAATTCGCACTTGGTGGGAGAATCAATCATGCCGGCCATATTGAAATACCTGTAGCTCAGCTCCAACTGATGTATTGAACTCGGCCTTGGCGGACGTTATGGTGGAGTAATAGCACAGTGCGCAGATCCGCCTCCTTATCCTTGTCTAGTCACGTAGCAGAGCGTTCGGAGGTTGAAAAAATAGCCCTAGTAGTATTTCCATTGTTTTTTGATTAGATTAAAGATGCATAATCATAATCATAAAGATGATTACCAACTAACATTTCAGTCCTTTATCATTATTTTATGGGAAAAATTACTTAATTGAATAACTACATATGTGTAATCTACCATACCCCTTAAGCTGAAAACACCTGGAAAAAATATTCCTCTGTTAGGCAGTTGAGAGTTTTATCGGATGGGAACATTCTTGGAAAATGTGTCTGCTTATGCGATGTACAAGCTTCAATTCTTACGTCATTACGAAGATGATAGTGACCATGTGTAAGTCCTCGAAGGAAACGGAACACAAGATTGCCCGCCAATACGTGCTTGTATATTACATGTCTATAGATGCGATGAGAGCTTATTTGAAGTGCAATAATTAATTACGAGAATGTTTCCTTTTCAATACCAGAATGGTGAAATATGATCTTTTATAGCCTGGATTGTTGTTAAGATCAAGTTTATTCCTCTTGATATTAACAGATCAATATGACCAAACGCTTCTTCGGTTGATTTAATCAATTATAATATTTTCAAGCTGCTTTGTCTCTCAGATCCATTACGAGTTACAAACTTCTGATGTTTCCGCATGCTTGTTTATTTAAAATCACAATACTCAATAAGCGCAAATGTACGAAAATATAAGACGCCAACCTAAAAATAATAAAAGAGAAATAAATTCACAAAAAATTTAAAAAAAGGAATTAGAATTAAAAAAATGACCTCAAATTTAAACAAGGTAAAAAAAAAATGACCAAAAATTGACCCAATATATTAGCCTTGCTATAATTTGGGGTGACATGTTTGCGAGTTTTTACATATTACCTATGTATATGATGAATCCGTTAAAAGATTATCTATAATCAAGATCCGGGCCCTGCTTATATTCATGATTACTACCTACACGTCAATATAATTTTAAGTTAAGGTATGCAATATTTATTTCCATATTATTAAAATTACCATAATTAAAGGTTAAATATTTAGTATAACACTCAGTTAGTCCCCCTTTATATAACTATAAACACTAGTTATATGTAGAATATAAGTAATAAAATAAATTGAGGTAAAAGAAAAAGAAACGCAGAAGCCATGAGCAAAGATTTTGGGATATTTTGGTAATTGCATATACTTTAAGTTTTAAAATTTACGAAGCATTATAATAGAATCGAAAAAACTAAAAATTATTTTTGCTGCAACAAATACAGCGGAATCGCATGGTGGTTTCGACCACACTTGCCTAAGCCCGGTTAAGGAATCGTCAGATTTTCTCACCTTCATATCTGTTGTTTTCTTTTTTCTTTATTTCTTAAAGCTAAATCACGACGAATGCCCATCAACTATTCTCTTCCCTCCAACTGAGAGATCGATTAAATCTCCCCCTTCCCCTCCTCTTACCTCCTCCCTTGTGGCTGGCATCTCTTGGCCTTCCGCGTTCATAACTGCAGTCAGATGCTCTCTTTGATAGCCTTCCCAGCTACTCCTTCAGCTAGGTTTCCGCCAATCTCCTTTTTGTGTGTTTTCCCTCTAGCTTTCAACTTTGCCCCTACATGATCTCGTAATGTTACTCCAAGGAATATAAAAAGTAGTCCAATTTTAGGTCTGATATCTAATAACTTTATTATTAGCCCTTGGATTTTAGGCTAAATTCCTATAGGGATAAATCAAAAGTAACTATATATTCACATTTTGTATAAAATATGGTGGTTTGGTATGGGTATTCTAGAGTCAATTTCTATTTCTTGAGTATTTCATCAGAAATGAAAAAGCGGCTTTGGTTGTAGGAATGAAGAAAGTCATGAATATTACTGGTATTGTGTTGAGCAACTCAGCAGAAAGTAGAAAAACAAAAGAACAATGTAGTTTTAAGACTGGATTCTCTGATTTGCTATGCGAGAGTGTTAGGGTGAGAGAATGCATCAGTCGAAAGGATGTTGTACAGTTTTTTTTTTTTTTTTTCTAATTTGTATTTTATTTAAGTTAAAATAAAGTCGTGAATAAATTATATAATCCGAAAGAAAAAGCAATTAGGGCCAGAACCAGCACGTACTTCTTCCTAAAGAAATCAGCATTGCAAATGTTGCTAAATTTTAATTTGCAACCATTACTTCCGTAATTTTTCCGCTCATAAACGACAAATTTTCACAACAAAAAATTCAGAGGAAGTCGTAAATTAATTAATTTATTTTCCTGTAATTTTGATACTTAAATATCAAAAACCATACAGCGATGAAGCAAGTTATTTCATTTTTACTATTCATTATTTAAGTCAAAATAAAATTAGTTTTTCTGACGGTAATACTTTTTTTTTAATTGTATGTTTAGTAATCACAGATTGCGTTTTTATAGTTTGAATATGTAGAAACGCATTTTAGATTCATAAAATTGTAGTTTTTACCATTTGAAATTACATTTTAGATGCCTAATTTTGTATTTTTGTACGTATTTTAATGATTTTAGAGCCTATTTTAGACCTCTAAAGTTGCCTTTTAATGACATAAAAATCCCAGGTCTACTTCTCACACACCTTTAATTGCTATAAAGAACATTAACTCACAGAATGTACCGCTAATCCCATTACGTTGAATGTTTTTCCGTAAAATGTCTGTTTAATTAATTTGAACGTGTATGGATCAACACGTAGAAAAGCCTGCATGATTATAAGTGGCGAAGATCCGGGGATTTTGCAGACCTTAAGAATCCCTGAAGTGTACAGTTAAGCAGAATAGTCAGCTGATATTTATTGGTGCTCATTGCAATGGACCTCATTCCATCGATAAGAAATTAGAAATATAACTTAATGTAAAACATGCTTTACAGATTTTTATCATTGATTAAAATAATGTAAATACAATGTTATGGAATTTATTAATAGAGTAAGTTTATAGTACGTCGCACCAGTCTTGCGGTCTTTAAAATAAGTGGGGCATACGGAATTTTATAATTAAAACCTCATATTGTAAACTTTAGAGACAATGATGTCATCTGTTTCATCTCAAATCTTGAAATTCACAATCATAAACTACAGTTTTTATAATCGGTACAACTTTTAAACAACAGACGGAGAAAGTGTACATATTTCCGTAAGAGATGTGATTCAGTTAACTTTAAATGCGCACCTTTCATTTCCTGTAGAAGCTACGTCTTCTTATCTTTGATTTGAATCTTTTCACAGCTTTTATTCGTATATTTTTATTGTGGTTATGACCCCGATTAACGACATGTCCTAGTTACTCCATCTAATGCCCCCAACTGATTAGGTTAGGTGTCGGCTGCGGTTCTTAAAGTGAGTGCTTTTTAGAGATATCAGGTCACAAATTCATTAAGCCCATAAAGACATACCAAAGCATACTTCACTGTTTAGATCCTGAAGGTAAGCACACAAGTTCAAAGAAAAGGGAGCTCTTTTTAAAAGAACGTTGATAACATTAACAATTTATTTTTTATTTGAAATTGGGAGAGCACGTCACGTGTCCTTTGCGCCACATTAAAATTGTATCTGGAGCTTCTTTTCAGCCTATAGGAGAATATCAAGTAGTACCTAATGTTTCGGATTGCAGAATGCGGTTATTATATGAAGCAGGTTAATAAAAATATGTAAAATATGTGGAGGGAAGAATTTGGAAAAAGAAATTAGAAATTATTGGATTGATTTGGATTCTAAGGGGTAATGTGATAATTCTTCCTCTCCGACAATTGGTTTCCGCTGAATTATATTTTGCCATGGCTTTTGAGACTTTGCTGGATATTTTTATGGTTCTGTGACCATAGGGGAAGGAGTATGTGGAGATTGATAAGATTTTTCGTTATGGGAGATAAACACAATTTATTGTTCATAAACTATTGCACATAAAATGTACTGCCGTTATTTACTGCAGAATATGTGCCACTTTCGCACTAACTGACGATCACTCTGACGTTTCTTAATTTGATAAAGACTGATCCTGAAAGCAACTAATTCAGAAACGCAACTAAACTCAACTAATAATGTTCTTCCACTTAATACTCTCCCAAAACTAACTACAGCTTTCCCCTAATTGAACTGAACTGAACTGAGAAAGCCCTTCCACTACTATTGCCCCGCTGAATACTCTTGCAAAACAGACAGTGGGCCGCAAAATTAAAGACTAAATAAACATGGCCTACGTGACTTTTTACATGTAGATACCAATTCAAGCGGCTGGCTTCTTCACTTGAAGAGGTTACTGGTCTGTCTTTTTCATCCCTATAGTTGCATGTCATATGTTTTATTATGCCTACCCTGCTTTACAGCTCTAACAGAATACCAACAAACAGCGTACTCATGGATTCTCCTTTAGAATTTTCTCCAGAAAACACCGGTTTGCTTGGGTCATCTTTACAAAAGGCAACAGAAATTCCCAGGTCTTTATGGCTGGGATAGCTTTCTGCACCCTGGCAAGAAAATAACATTTTACACACAATAACTCAACACTTGTACAGGAAATAAAATGACATTACACTTATGACTATATTAGGTAAGTTACATAAAATTACTTGCTATAATTACTGTAATTAAATATGAAGGTGGCAGCTCATAAATACTGTATCATGCCATTACCAAAACAGCATCTGAAGATTTTGGTAATCTACAGGGAACGTTAAAGAATTCATATTATATATATTAAAAAAAAAAACTTGAGGGATATAAAATCTCCTCTTGAAAATGCAACATCAGCGATACATCGTGTATCCAAATTTCTTCAACAGTTTCGCAAAGGTGCTGTGCGTTTTTGGCTTTGAAGTGAAACAATAAACATTTGTTGGTTTCATCCCTTTACATACTGAGGTATTCGCTTTCAGAAGTTCTCATTTCAGACTTCAGTCAACTGATGGACTGTTTCAGTCTCCTGCTGATAATCTAAAGCATCATACTCTGCAGGTAATTCCTAAACTGAGTTGCACCGTACAAATCATCCACTTTAGTCACAAATTCGTACTTGCTAGCTACAAATTAGTAAAGTGGAACTTGAACCTGGTGTATAAGAGCTGTGCTTCTGAGTTCTAACTAGCTTGATACACTGTTTTGGAGTTCATGGAGTGCCATTAAGCACAATTCGTTGCGAGCAAGCCTGTCTCGCTACATTTGCCAGTTGCTGGGCTCTGGAAGAGCCGGCAGAGAGGACTTGTGACGTAAACGCCGGAATTAAGCTATCAGCGGGGTTAATTACCGAGCTACTCGCCTACTCTACCACCCACCCACTCACCTGTTCTGCGCGGCGACTTCGCAATTTGGAAAGTGTCCGAGATAAGATTACTGCTTTCCTCCCTCATAGCCGACAACAGCCCCTTCTGTACTACATTATCTGATCCCGTCTCAACTTAAAACATACACACAAATGCACCTGTTGCAACTTTCAATCAGCAAGGCAAAAACAGTTGAAGCATTGTACTCGTAACCAAAACGAGTTTAAATAGCACGCCACTTGTCACTGAAGCATTCAAAAGTTCCAGAGCTAGGAGTTTATAAAAAAAAAGTATTTAGAATTATATATTTTAATTCAGAAAATGTTACGAGTTCATTTTTATTTTACATCAGACGTAACATGTTTTAACAGACACATAAAATACACAGATTTCGTCTAAGATGTGTAATATATACACTATTTACTACATCAATCGCACAGTAATTGAGCTTACATACTAGAAATAAATAAAAACAAATAAAACATTTCAACATAACTCAATTGTCTAATTACTTTAAAATAAGTAGTCAAAATAAGTAAAAATACAGGATGTAACAATAAGATACGGCCAAACTTTCAGGACACACTCCCTTACACGTTGAAGAAGAAAATATGTTATGTGGACACGAGTACGGAAACGCTTTATTTCCATGTTAGAACTCATTTTCTCCAAATCTTAATGGCACATTAATCATGCGAAACACACAGGAACAGAACGTACCAGCATATCACATGAAACTCTTTCTTACATGAAATGTTCAAAACGCCCTGTATTAGCATTGATAGCGCATTGTACTGGAGAACAGCGTATTGTTTCGTAGCCTTCCACAACATGGGCGCGAAGACTCTCCGCATCTTGTACCGGGGTTCGATACGTAAGAGCTTTCAAATGCCCCCACAAATAAAAGTCTGGTGGTTTAGGACAATATTTACCTTCGTTCAAATGGTACACAAAATGGCATTGAACCTAAGACTTACAACTTAATAAGAGGGCATTTTAAACATTTCATGTGGCATGCTGGCACGTTCTGTTCCTGTGTACATCGCAGGATCAATATATTATGAAGAGTTGTAGAAAATGAGTATAACATGGAAATAAAGTGTTTCACCCATGTCCTTATAATATATTGTCTTCTTCTACGTGTAAAGATTGGGTCCTGGAAGTTTGGTCGTATCTTTTTGTTACACCTTCTTGCCTGATGTCTTTTTCTCTCCCTTTTCTTATCCTGTTCCCTGGCCACGTAAGGATGGTTCTTCAGCTAATGATTGGTTCCTTGCCTATCAAAAGTCCTACCCTTTTATGACGTAACCATTCTAGCAAGAGGGTGTCGAATCTTGGTTATAATAAATCAAAATGCTACAAGAATCATTTGAAATAAACTAGAATTGTAAAACGGAGTATGCTATTCTTGCGGTCCTAATGAGGTACATTGAGGCTGCAGGATGAACGCTGTGAAATTAATATCTTCCGAGCAAGGCACTAAAGTTCACCTTGTTCTGAAAATTAAAACCTAACCGAACATGAGCTGTTAGGCGGAAACGATACGCCTACATCATGGCGTTACATCAGCACGCCTCTCTAGATGAATGTTTAAGACGTGAAATTTACATCAGTGTTAATCCCGCCCGCATGACCATCGGTGAACAAAACAAATAAAGCACGTTGCAACTGGCAGCCAACATTTTCCTTTCAGAAATAAAGGCAAAGATACCGTTCTGAGCGAAGCATAAATCAAGACACGTCAACCCTACGGTGCTTATAATTAATCATAATCGTGACCTGCTGCTGCAACAGAACTGAGAATCTGATACCATTGCATGCATGATAACACCAACTGGGGCAAACTTTAAAGGAAAAAAACCGCTCGCTGCAACAACCGCACTATCTTAGTTACGAAAGTCTCTGCTGCAAATACAAACCGAATTGCACCTAACTAAACTTACATTCATTTGAAACATTACTTGCTCATTTATATAATATCGGCATTTAAATCGACTGAAACTTAATAATTAAACTAATAGCATATTATCATTCTACACTGTTCATTGGTTAGTTCAAATGCACATGCCAGTCTATGTAACTTAGGCCTCAGTTGTTTCCTGCATTTGGAACGGATTGTATGGGGAGAAGGAAACTTCGGTATTTTGTACCTTCTCCCCAGTGCGGGCATCTCTGTGAGGATGGGTGATGAACCCTGGAGCAGTGATGTGTTAACATTCAGGAATCAGCAGTCGAAGCTCGGAGCTAATGGTTGGAGTCGGATCAAGGAATAGTAAGAGCTAATTCAAATAAGCGGGCGTAAGAATAGACGAGCAGAATCGAAGGGCGCGAAGATTTGACGTTACAAAGAGACCACAAATGTTGTTACTGCTGCTGCTGCTGCTGCTAGCGCCGGAATGGGTTTCCTAGGGGGAGGCCAGTTCCGAGCAACAGCGAAGAAAGAGGGAACGTATTAGCAGATAATACCATCCAATTTCAACAACTTATTAGCGTAGATAGTAATGGCGCTGCACGTAACGTGTGGAAATTTCAACATGGGTTCAAATTCCAACACGTCTTTGTTCTTATTCCTTTTTTTTTTTTTTTTTTTTTGCACCAGTTAGGAGATTTACCACAATTACAAATGATTTACTCCTGAAGTAGTTGCGAATTGGAATTAGAGCTTCTAGGATTTGCCCGAGGTTAGCCTTAGGTTAGTGTGTATGAATTAGTTGCGAATTGGAAAAGATTTTGTTAACTTGCTCACTTATATTCTAACCTCATAAATAATTAGTTGCGAATTGAAATTACAGCAGTTCGTCACTTCAAAATGCAATAACCATTCCCCCTTTTTTTTTCTCAATGCTCCGGCGCTAGCAGCAGCAACTAACAAGCTCTTATAAACCGGCCGCCCCCTAGGAAACCCATTCCGGCGCTAGTAGCTGCAGCAACATTTGTGGTCTCTTTGCAACGTCGAGTGGCGCGAAGTCTGTAGGAAAAGAATAATAATAGTCAGTTAGAACAGTCGGCGATTGTGAATCGATAAGCGTTATCTAGGAGACAACTGAAATCTTAGAAATATTTCCAAACCAACACGAACAGTCCGACATTATTATAATAACTGAGAATAAATGGTGTCAACTGAGAACTTAAGTGTTTCCGTGTATTTCCTACCCTTCCCTCCGACTCAAATGAATCACAAAATTCCAGAATTTCCCCGAGGCAACTTTCCTGATCCCGACACAAGGGGCATCCAACCAAGGAGCAAAATACTCATATAACTTCCACCTTCTTCTCTCGCAAGTGACGACTGCGTACGGCCCCAACCTACGGCCTAAGCGAACTGGAGAAACCACCAAAATCAAGATGGCTGGCACCAATTCCGAGAGCTCCCGAATGTTAGTCCTATGCGTTACCTCCTGAGCTATCTCGTTCGGTTGTTTCCTGTACTATTATCAACCATAAAGTATATTATGGTCGTATTGTTAAATAAACCTGCTATATTTAATTCAATTTGTTGGTGATACTTAAAGGTGTTATGGCTTCAAGGGGGTAAACATAATTTAAAAAGATGCTGCGATTTGATTTGTTTGTTCGTCAAATTGCTAAAGAATGTGACTATTGGGGGAGCAATATAGCCTTACATGTATTTTAATTGGACGCTTGTATGAATGGTTGGACGTTTTATATATATATATATATATATATATATATATATATATATATATATATATATATTTAAATAAAAGCTAAGTATTAATCGCAAATAGTGGTAGCAATCAAGATTTACCATGATCGGGATAGGCTCGCAAAACTGTAAAAAGTGATGATACTTTCATTACAATTGCCAGTAAAAGGAACATATTTAAAACTGCAGAAATGAACAAGATTACTAATTGAAAGGGCACTCATCCTTTATAGAGGAAGGGCAAGACAACATCGATTCAAAACCCTTGCTAATTGATCCAACTATTTTTCACAAAATTCCGCAAAACAATGCGATTTGGGGATTTTTTCTTTCTGGAAATGAAGTTAGGGATGTGGTGAACATTTACGGAAAGATACCGGGATGCTTTTTGCTTTTCCCCAAGGCGCAGGGTGTTTCCTATGAGCGAGTCCGACTCGTTATCCGCGTCGTGGAGGAGGTAGCAAGATTGCTTCCTACTTGTTAACCTTCTGACTGTCGCAGTCGTATCCCAGCTGTTCCCGGGTATGTGTTGTGTTGTTTGTTTCTTAATTCGATAGTATACAATTGCGTTTATAACGGCACATATGTCTTTATGTACGATTCATGTGTGTTAACTCAGTACTGAAAGAATCATAGGGTCATTTTTAGCATACAATTGAGTTTGTTGAACTAACCAACAGGGAGTATGATCTTGGTCAAGAAATTGTTCGGATTTCTTAAAATGAATTACAGCGAGTGAGAATAAATCACCAAAGAGATGCCAAAATGTATGGAGAGAGAATGCAAGCAGTTTCAACACCTAATTTGATAATTTGGTAATTAATGAAGCTCTAAAATTGGTTTGTTTAATTGTTTTACCTTCCCGCTAATCACAGAGATCATACTGGCCGACTAACCGGGTAACGAGCGGACGCTCCCCGTAGGCAAAACACCTCGGTAGAAAACAAAACTGATTGCACTGTAGAACGAGAACAAAAGTCTTCAGTATCATGCAATAACATCTGGATTGCATCTAATACGAAAATTTTCACTCTGTAACGTAATACTTCTAAACCTTGATCTGAACACTGCATTTAAATAAAAGCAGAGGGTGCCGAAAGTATGGCTTCGTTGTTCTAAGTGCGAACTGCAAGTGCATAGAATTGTTATTGGACAAAGTGGTTAGGAAGCAAGTGTATACGCAGAACGGATGCCTAGGGTTTGTTAGGCAGTTATAAAAGTCAATGTTAGGAGAAACTATTTTTTTGTGCCTGGTAATGCAGATATTTTGTTTCATAATATCTTTCAATTTAATAAACATTTTTTGCTGATCTGTTTCTCTTCGGAATAAAAAGATCCTTTGAAGCACGGACAAGTCATTATTGGGAGAGAAAAAAAAAAATCAACTTAAGACAGAATTCTTTCCCAATATATAATTTCATCTCATGTATCACCAGTGTTTACCGCCGATGGTGCCTCAGTAATAAAAACGGGCGTTAAAAAATATTTAAAAAAAAAAAAAAAACATCAACTATCACTGGCTTGTGTCACAACACAATATAACAATGTACGGGCACATGAGAAGCTCTTCGCCGGAAAAGAGTATCAGAGCGCCCATTAGTTCGTACTCCAATGGATCATGCTGTAACTAGTGATGCGTTTAACATCTTCACAAAAAACTGAAAGTCAGTAATGCCAACCATAGATATCTCTGTGCACTTATCAACAGAAATTGCAATAGGCTGCAACAATACAATAAACCTAAACCAACTGATATCGACATTGTATAACAATTAGAAACACAGAAAAAGTGTATTGTTCTACTGTAGGGTCAATTTGCAGGAAAGTACTTCAAAATTAGCTGCTGACAAGCATAAAAAGTGAGATCTAAATTTATAAACGAAATTATAAAGCAAATGTTTGCTCATGGCAATAAATACGTTGTGCACATCTAATCCGCAACGACTGACATTGCTTTTTTGTTATACATTAGTTTGCACGTATTCTTACCTTAAGAAACAAAAAAGTTGAAATGCAAAACGATGCTCAAATAAGTGAAGGCCCATCAATTTTGACGTGTAACATGAAGAAAATGAAAGTAACATTTCAGCTTTTGTTGAGCAGACGCTAATTTCGCCAAAATTAGCATGGTGATGCATGCCAAATTCACTAAGAAGCTCCAACATTAATCTAACAGCTCGTGACGTAGGAATGACGCAAGCACTAGGCTCTTGCTTCGATATCTTTTTAATGAGCTGTTGTTGCTGCCTCATTTCGTGCCTAGAGTTTGGTAAGGTACTTTGCTAATTTTTTCCCCTGCTGAATTTCTCGAATGCGCATTTCTTTATAAGTCAGAAATAAATGATAGGCGTCATAGTAGAGTTGATCATCAACTCTGGGAAATTGCTGAGGCAGATACATGTTGACCTGCTCGTGAACTTGCTAAGGAACCCACATTTGCACCTTCTACTGTTAGTGATAACTTGAAGAAAACGGGAAAAGTGAAAAAACAATTCGATAAATGGATTTCAAGTAATTAAAAAGCGCAAAAAAAAAAAAAAATAGTCGCCGTTTTGAAGTTCCTTCTTCATTGCTTTTGGGTATCTAAAATTATCCCTTCTTGAATAGGGACTAACTTAATAACCTCTCCCCATTCCATAACCTACCGCGAGACACCTGGAAATCCTAACTATGGCTTCCTTCGGAAGGGAAGTAAAGCCGTGGGTCCTATGTCGTAAATTTACGGCACGTAAAAGAAAAGAAAAGAGCCCGACCGACAAATAATGTCTCTGAACTAATATCGGCGGTTTGGGATGCTGATGACTTGAGATGTTAAAGGGCGTCCGTAAACAAACCAAATCAACAAGATACCTGGAAATTTTCCAGCATTACCACAAAGACTGAGCAGAAAGTATATTTCCCGTTTCTCATATTATAATCACATCCGAGTGCAATAATTAATACATAAATAAACTATTCCACACTTGATATGTTAGCACTATAACACGCAACAATAGACTGCAATTGTTTTCTTGAGTGAACCTTGAAACACCTCATTCTTCACGCGAATCATATCAACGTAACATAAATAAACAACTGAATAACTGTAATCTTAGTTCCCGGAAAAAAGACGATCAAATCTTATCCCATACTATAGAACTTATATTAGATCAAATACAGCTAAGTACAAACATTTTAAAAACGCAATGCCAAATGGGATTTTCAAAATTACGACTTTCTTTATTTAGAAATGTTAAAGACTGACTTCATCGGATGAAATTGGCAATTTTATTCACGACATGATTAAGTGAAACAGAATTTACCAGTGTGTACGCACTTTAAATAAAGTAACAGATAAGGACGATTATGCACAGATTGATTGAAAGAAAACTTCCGACAGTTTCCTGCTGGCCTGAGTCGTTATTTCGATCACGTAAGCGATGCAGTCGCCAAGGACTACGAGAGCTATGTGGTTGGTATCACAAGGACATGTGGGCCAGACAGGTAAACCGCAACAGTCGCTCTCAAAAGCAAGCAAGGACACCTTTGCGGCACTGTAGGTAGTGCAAGCAAGTTCCGGGAAGTTCTGTGACGCTGCCTAGCTCTGCGAACATTAATCGTGCGTGCCACATCTCTGACTCAAGACATGTCCCATTCTTCCGGAAATGATTCAATAAGTTCACCATCTCCAAGCCTGCCGCGGGCAGCTCTCGCCTGATTCTATTCGCCTACCGACTTATTCAATTGTCTTCTTTCCTCGCAGCTGCTTCAGGCTGCTTCCAGCTGTTGGGTCATGACCCCAACATTCCTGTGGAGGGGTATCCAGCGGTCCTTCTCAGCAAATGCAATACATCCAGGAAAACAGGAGTAATTCACACGCACGTTCCCAGTAAATTTATCATTCAATCTAGCAGTATTCACTAATTCAGTTCAGGAGACATTCCGACTAACCCGGCACGTCATATCTTGACTCATTCATTGAGACAGTACAGCGAGGAAGGAGATTATGACTTTTCCTGTAAGGAATGCTTGTTCCTAGTGAATAGAATAAACTTTTAGTGTTCTTTTCCCCTTTTACAACTTTTGTGGTAAAAATTCTGATAACCGGCTATTTTAAACACGTTATTCACGCAAATGGTTGAAAATTGGAGGTGTTTGTTAAAGAAAAAGTTGAAGATAATTTTTTATCTACTGTCAGTACTTAAATGTTGTCTTATGCCATCGCTGTTGAAGTGTGTTGGCTTAGGGTTTAATAAAAATGTTCAAGAGGTCATTGAAATACAAACCGCCACGGGTAGCCGATGACGTTACGGCGCGGACTTGTGAGCACGAGTTCTGGGGTTTTTGATTCCCACCAGGACCGTCCTTTCTGGTTGGGCTTGTTTTCGGCTTTCCTCAGTGCTCATAAATGGCAAATGCCGGGGAGGTACCCTAATGGAACGTTTCATCTCATGCATCATCAGTGTCCACTGCCTGTGGTGCCGCAGTAGTGAAATTGGGGTTAAACACCATTTAAAAAATTGAAATACTAACACAAAAATACTATTATCAGGATTGTTGGCTTTATATTAAATTTAATGTCTTGGTCAAAAATTCAGCAATAGTAAATAATTAATAGCTTCTATATCTAAATGCTGTAACGGTTCCTCCGTTCCACCCCTACTTAAATATAATTAAATTGTATATCTAAGCCTTATCATAATATCTAATGTATTGTAATTACTAATATAGATATCATATATGAATAATACGGCATAATGCTAACACGTTGATTTGAGAGCTCCTTGGTGTTTTGTTACGGACGCCTAGAAAGGCAAAAGAAGGATCATAAAAATTTTATTTAGAGGAAGTAACCAGAAGGTCGCTGTGTGAAGCCCCTCTCTTTTTTAAAGGGCCTGTTATAGCAAGGTTAATAAACCTGAAGGACTTTTAAACTCGTTAAGATATCTGAACCAGATAGGTGTTATGCTGTTAGCTCTTTAAAACAGACAATGCCAACAAACGTTTTAAACTTTCAAAAATAGTGAAAGACATGCTGGGCAGGTGAACTTGAACCAGTTAATGGAAAATGTATGTTTGAACTTTTAAAAATGGCGCGAAAATTGCGCGTGCCTTTGTCACCATTTGGCGATCATTAAGTAAATGATTACTTGGTTTGATTTTAATATATAAGGAGGCTGGGGCGGGGAATCCAAAGTTCTGCATGCCGCGAGACGCATTTCATCATTCAGTTCGACTCAGTTAAGCTGTTCGCAGAAGCAGTTCTAAGTTCGACGTTGCTGAGGCGTGTAAAAATTTACAGCGGCAAGATACACGCAGTTCGCAGTATTCATTATAAGTTAGACTTTCAATTTCAAGCGCCGCGGCACTCATTTGTAAGTTTCACCCGCGGGAAATGAGTGTGTATCGGCATAGCTATGCCTACCGTACGCAAAACACCAGAGGACGCGAAAGATATTGGACATGATAAAGCACTAATATATATGTCGCATCGCGTGTTCATTTACACCATTGAATTTCTCTCCCTGTCCGTTTAGTACGAGTAAAGAAAATGGCCGAATTCGCCATTGTTGAAGCGACCTATAACCAATCTACAAAACCACTCCAAAATTGTTGCCCAGCCTGGGGAACTTTGCCTAAGCCTTATAAACAGCTTCATAATTTGACTCTAATTATTGTAACCGACCAAATCACTTCAAAATTTCGCGCCCAGGGTGGGATTGACATACCAACCCGCTTCATTCTCCCAGCTTATTTACAAGTACTTCCAGAAAAAAGGTACATAGAGTTCAGAAAATAGACATGACAAGATAGAAAATAAAAATACTTTTAGGCCTGCCCTTAAAGACTCTCTTTAAGAAAGAAAACTACAACTGTTAAAAAAATGTAAAGAAATGAGGTACCTCTCTAGTATGACCTGACAACAAGTAAAGGTTTGTAAGAAAACTTTCCCTCGTCAATCACATAGCACTTAGCTAAGGCTGCGATCACAACGAAATTAGCACCTTTCGCAGCATTTGCGATCTCTATGATCACCTCTACCTGTCAACAACAAGGATAGGGTATACTAACAACGCGTGGGTGCGGCAAATTGGCACAAGCGAACGAAATTATTGGGGATACCAATCGGCGAGCTTCACTGACAAGAGACTCCTCATCTTTTGAATCTGCGTCATCACCCTTCGGGGTTTAGCTTTCTCCTTCCAGGAGATAACATCTAAGTGAGGCTTCCTTCTTGCAACTTTCTCAAGCGCTTCTTGCTAAGGCGACCACTTCTAGAAAATAAGCGACCTTATGCAGCACCAAAACCCAGTCTTTATCAAGGTCTTCTGCCCTTTCACTAATGGCCATTCAAGAGCTGAAACTGTTGCTGGTTTTCATATATTAGATTTCTAATTTCCCTCTCCATATAATTATCTATCTCTCACCTTCCCAAAGGAATCAAACAAGAACACCAGTGTTTTCTCAGCAAAAGAATGAGACATTTATTTTAATGCGGATATATATGTGAAATATACGTTCAAAAACCCATAAACAAATAAAGCTACTTATACAAATGAATATAGGGTGACTGCCACGACTGTGCACGTTAGGTCAGAAAGGACATCTCTAGTTTATAAAATTATTTCAGCTATTTTGAACCGGGCTATATTACTTGTAACTGTAATAGGCAAAAGCTAACTGAAAACTGGAAAAGAAAGAAGAAAAGGACAAAACTAAGTCCCCTATGAAGTCATAACCTCGTCAGAATTATAGCACCCTCAAAGTAAGTTGCAATGACTCTAGGGGCATTAAGCCGAGATCCGAGTATTAGCGAGTTTGCTTGCCGACTCGATCCCTGGTAGTTAAACTATTTTTCCGCCGATTTCCTTTATCCTAAAGAGGTGAATACCATACTGCTTTAAACACACAGAACTTTGTACACGTTTGTGTCATTTCATTCAGTCTAGATTAGGTTAGGTTAGATTAGCATCATAGCCTCGGGGAAAATAAAATAAAAAAAAAAAAAAATTAAACGGTTACTCGACTCGCAGCCTTTAGTGCTAATAGTTTAGGTCTTCTCTTTAACTGCAGGACCGCAAGTAAATTAGACATGGAGCTTGCCTCCGAAACCAAATAAGTCTATATATTATTTTACAAAATTGGAAAAAACTAAAAATAACATTTATATAAATAAAATGAATTTAATATTTTCTGATCACCCTGGGGAGGGGGGCTCCTACAAATTATTATCGCAAATCACGGTTTGTTTTGCATAAAATGCCCTTGAGTCACTGTAAAAAAATATGTAGGACTTTACCGCCACGGGTGGCCGCGGTTGTTAATGTGCGGACTCGTGAGCGGGAGGTCTGGGGTTCGATCCCTTCCAGGACCTTCTTCCTTGGCTGAGGTATGTTCCAGGTTTTCTTCAGTCTTCATAAATAGCAAATACGGAGGGGGGGTACCCTAAAATTAGGCCTGGAACGCTTCCTTTCTTAAAAAAAATAGTTAAAATAGGCGTTAAACACTAAACAAAGTTAAAAAATAGTTAAAATAGGCGTTAAACACTAAACAAAGTTAAAAAAAATAGTTAAAATAGGCGTTAAACACTAAACAAAGTTAAAAAAAAGTAGGATTTGTTAAAATCGGTTGGAAATCGTTTGATAAGTTTAAGCTGAAAAGAACATAGGGTTGTGCAAAACATTATGTAAAAATGTGCTGTTTTATTTTGGTTTAAAAACAAAACCTATGTACGCTTTGTGTAGCACTGGATGAAAAGGCAAAAATATTTAATTTTTTTGTTTCCATTGAACACGTAAGCTTTGGCGAAAATACTAATTTCAACAAGTTCGTTCAAAAATCAATGCAAATATCAATAAAACCCAGTAAAGTTACACGGAAAATACCATTAATTAATGTTAGTAAAATATGCTTATTTGGTAATACAAAAAATATTTCTAAAACAATTTTTGAGCGATAAAACGAGAGATAAAAATTTATAATTTCTATGTTAAAATAATTATATCTGCATAGTGATTATTCAAAACAGTAAAAAGAGGTGGCATAGAACTATATAGGGTGCAAGAAAACTCAATGGTATAATTTTATGGGGTGATTTCGTGCTATAAATGAAAAGCATTTTTTCCTATACAGTTAGTCCATTTCAAATTATCTCTGCATTATTTTTCATGTACTGGTGTGTTCAAGAGCTAGGAATTCATATATCGCAATCATAATAATGAATAGACAAAAGGAAATGGAACAAACAATATCGTTTGCTATTTTGTCACTACTCGCAGAATTTATGCGAACTGTCTGGGGTCGCAAAATTGAATAGTGTTGATGTTAAATAATAATAATGATAATAATAATAATAATAATAATAATAATAATAATAATAATAATAATAAAAAATAAAAAGAGCAACGATAGCTATGAAGCAGCAGGTAACTTGTACCAAGAGAGATAACCGACAAGAGACCACCAAATCCGGGAACTTTCGTCGCCGTAGCCCATGACATGTGGATAAGGGAAATGTTATGCCGTCTGTCGGTAAAGCAGAAAATGAACACTTGATGCATAACATTACGCAGCGATATCATATGTTTCGGGATAACTTTTTATTTTCTCCAACTCTCTAAAAGATAGAGAAAATGTATTTGGGCTTTTTTGTTTCCTTCATATAGCCCTATTAGCAGCTTTATTTATTTGTGATACCTGGGCTCCAGAGGATAAGAGCTCCGCTGGAAATATCGCATGTAAACATCACTATTATTATTATTATTATTATTATTATTATTAACATCAGCATTATTATTATTATTATTATTATTATTAACATCACCATTATTATTATTATTATTATCATCATCATTATTATTATTATTGGAGCGTTCTGTTCTTGTGAAACAATTTTATGGTTTGCCGGAGACTCGCTTAGCCCAAAATGGGTGTATGACCCGCATGTTTAGGAGTTTGTACGTGTCCAATTTGCATTAAAATTAAAACACAATTTAAACACAAAAACGCTTAAGTGTTTGCAATCCTTAGCGCGCATGGAATAGCCGTTATCTTCCTGGCTATTTCATCCCACAATTCCGCTAGTCAGAAGACCTTCCCTTTACACAACTTTTACGTGACTGAACTTTTAAAAAATGGCTAACAGTAATATAGATATAAAATATTAACCTGCTTTTAATTCTTCGTGCAATGTATAATAATTACAAATATTTTGAAGAAAATTATATATTACTTCAAAATGAGGATCATTTGAAAAGTTATAGGAATGACCCGCAGGTTGCAGCAGCAGTTCCAAAGCAGTTTTGATATCAAAACTTTGTAAAAAAAAAAAGTATGTATTGAACACATATGCTTAACACTCTAGGGGACTCTGCTACAATATTTTCAACCGTTTCCAAGTGAAACACGGAGTTGAAACGAGCTGTAAAATCTTGGAAAATGATCCACGCAGCGGAAGACCAAAATCCGTCACGATATCCAAAATTATGTTTACTTGCACGACATGAATCTGCAGAATTGCACATTAAAGATGTCCGAAATACCTGAAGCTCTGGACATTTCATTTCACATTTTAAAGGGTGGAATTGTGCTTTGAAAAGTATCGCCTGGCCCAAGATCAAAAGCGAATCAGAGTGCAGCAAAGTTTAAGTTTTATACGTCGATTTGTGACCAACAATGAAGAATGGATGCACATTAATATGCACCCGAAACAAAACAGCAGTCAAAACAATGGAAGCACCACGGTTCTCCACAGAGTGTATGAAATCGGGCGTAAGTTCATGGCGTCGGTTTTCTGTAGGCCAAGAGTGTACTGCTAATTGATTATCTTCCCAATGGAACGTCTATCACTGAAACTTATTAAGCCACCTTTTTGAACCTATTGAAGATAAAAATACGCGAGAAAAGGCCGGGATTATCAAAATAAGGAATCCATTTCACAGTAAGACAATGCTCGTCCTCATACATGTGTAGTTGCAATAGTGAAAATCAATTATTTGCAGTGCGATTTGCTGGTACATTCATCGGAACTCCCCAAACTGAGAAAATTCATCGAAGGAAAGAAATAGTTGTTCGATGATGAGCTTAAATCATCAATTGAGGCATATTTTGTAGGCCTGGAGGACTATGGGCTAAAGCCTTTGGAGTATTGCTGGAGACTATTTTAAAAATAAGAACAATTTCAAAAAACTATGTCGTCATTCTGCGCCTTTATCGGAGAACTTTTCAATTGATCCTCATAAAATACAAATGGTTAGTGCCTGGAGGCGCACTGGTTTCCTGAAGGCATTCAACCCAGCTAGATCCGTTGTCGTAATAGCATGAAAGCAGATTTCTTTCTACGTCTAGGTAATAATAAGATGTTAACGATCGACAAATCGCAGGACAAAGCCAAGAGTACAGTTTATAAATGGCATATTATTATTATTATCGAAATGCATAATTAAACTAGTAATTATTCTAATACTGTTGGGATAGCTCGGATTGAATGCACTTATTAAAATGTATTTTTTCTCTCTCTTTCTCTCTATAGCACAAATTTCACTTAAAGGAAGCACTTCTGAGGAAATGTACTTGAAAATGTATATAAAATTTCATGTAAATACTTTTAACGTTTTTCTTCAACCAGAAATAAAGCCAAATTTAGGTTCACGACATTAGATTTTCCATAATTAAGCTAAATATTGTCAACGCTTTGATGTTAACAAAGATTAAAATCGTGAATAACGCTAAATATGAATGTGTTTTTGTTTCAGCAAATAAACATATACTGCTATATGAAATTAGTGCATTGTAAACATATATTAACTGCAGAACATGAACCAGATAAACTATTTATTTTCTCGGAAACTCTAAGAGGTATAGAAAAAGGTATATATACTTTTTCGTTTGCCTTATTAAGCTCTATTGCCAGCTTTATTATGACACCGAGTTGCTTCCACCTATATAACACCTAACCTAACCTAACCTAACCTAACCTAACCTAACCTAACCTAATAAACTAAATGGATTTTTATGAGGAATTTCCCGATTATTCTAATTCTCAATGTGAACACTGGTAATTACTGTATCTGGGACTTAGTCCCAGATACAGTAGGAGTGAAAGAGGCACACAATGCGGTAGATGCAATTTCAGGCAGCGTATGTAGTTCGTGGCGTTAGTGTCAAAGAGGTAACGAACCAGATGGCCAACAACAAAGTATCATGTGATATCTAGGCGTTTATGAAACAAATTATGTGTGGTTTGAACCCTCTCTTTCATCTCCCGTGACTACGAGAGCGCAAAAGGCGATTTCAGACCCCTGAAAGATCCGGGATGTGAAGTGGGGCCCTCGGGTAGATATCCATATCAGCATCACATCATATAAAACGCTTCAAAAGAAAGAAAAATATTACAAATCGTTGACTGGTGCCCATATCAATTGATGGAGCCTTAATCTCGTTAAATTTTGTTGTAAAAATTATGTTCTGCCTACCGCAATATTACAGCGTTTGCAATACACACCTTTTTTTACTTTACATCTTGTAAAACTGATTTAAATTCCCTCTTCTACTTCCCCTGGCTATTTTCTTTTGAGGTGGGGTATTCCACACAACTGCTGTGCGAGCATATAAAAGTTTATTTCTCACTGTGTTTACTTGTTTCATTTTGCCTGCAACACCAAAAAGCGCTCTTACCATGAAGTGGACATACATGCTCTACGGAATGCGCCTAAAGCACTTTTCTACCTTATTAACACTAGTATCACTATTCAGGAAGTGCGAAGTTTCTCATTTCACAGTTACACTTGCTTTTAATCACACAGACTTGTTATAATTAAAGAGAAACTGTCAGCCACGTGCCCAGCACAACCTTTGCTTTGGCTTCACGTACTAGACGCTTTCTACACTCACGTACGTACTTGTGCAGTAATCCATGCTTACAAAATGTTTTCACTCATTGCAAGCGTTATCATCTCCGTGACTTCATATTAGAAAAAGTCACACTTTTGTGATGAGAGAGAAAGAGAAACGTGGCAACTGAAAGAGATGCTGCGATGTCGTTTTCGTAAAATTTATATACATTTCTCATAATGGTTTCACCGAAAAATGTTCCATTAATTTACATTGCAAATCAACTAAATTAATATTTTTCTTTCAACTGCATCTCCCTCTCTAAAGTTAGCTGAATGGAAGTGAATTTTAATTAGTTCAACACAAGCGAAAAATCGTGTTAGCAAATGGAGATGTCGAGATGCAACTATCGCAAGAATTTCTAACCAACATAACATCACGACAGAGAATAACGCCATCAACTTACTGAATTAAGATCAAAACAATTGTAAACCATTTAAAAAATTGCCAATTTTGAATTAACCATCTATTTAAAATAAACGCATTTTTAAAAAACGCTAATTTAGATATTGAGGGGGAATTTGAAAATCAATGTTAATTACACTTTAGATTTCGCCCTCTCATCCCAAGCTACCCCTACTTTTGATGCTTAAATTTTAAAAAGAATGCAATTATGATACTTTTTTTTTTTTGCTTTTTAATCGCTGCCTGGAAGTCTGCGCTGTTGTTTGGATTTAGGTAGGACAAAAAATTGGTCGGCTAGTTGTAGATAGAAAAAAACATTTAGGTAAAATTACGATCATTAAACAGTGCAGTAATTCAACCTATCTTAGAACTTTTGACTTATATTCCGTTCTTATTGTAGGAAACATACTACTTTGAAACAATTACCAAAATACAATAATTATATTAAATGTTTATATATTATATATGTTAATGAACTATACCGAAATATTTTCAGAGAGTGTGGAGATGTTATATATAAACAATTTCAGAGAGAAATGTACCGCCCACAACAAAACATTCCGCAGTTATATGGTGTTAAACATTTTTACATCAGATGCTGTTAAGTCGGTGTTAAAGTCAAGCCAGGTGAAAAATTGGTTGAGAATGTCTTTAAAACTGCCTTGCAAGCATATAACTATCGATTTTCTCCAGCTCGTTATCAGCATTTTCAAGATTTAATGCCATAAAATCCCTAAATTTTTGAACTAATCATGTGAAAGGGCGACATTGATCATCTGTTATCTGCCTTCTTGCATTATGTAGCCTACTTTAGGAGTTCTTTGCTTGTGTGGCGTAATGCATAACGCAAAAACTGATGTTCCGCAAACCGCGGGTTCGGTTCTTGGTAGGGGGTTAATTATATTTCTTTGTTAAATATTAAATGTTGCGATATGTATACTAAATAATTATGAATGAATTTTATTTAATAGTTTCAAGTTTTATTCTCCTTCTCAACAATGATGGTATTACCAACATACATTGGCTAATAAGTTTACTGCTAACATGATGCTTAAAACTTAATTTACCTAACACATACTCAGGACACGATTCTGATTGGTAAATACAAATACAACTAAAAAGGTTGTAATTGTATGAATTGGTATGTTAAGATTTAAGTATATAATTTGAAACATAAACTTAAAACGAAGGCTAAAAGCTGCATTATTAGGCAGTCAGAAAACAAACAAAATATGTGATGAGCGTGAGTCGAACTCGAAAACAAACGACCATCTCTTACTTTGAAGCTAATGCATAACCATGGCGCCAGAGTGATACGTTTAGAAACCTGCCTTCACTATCGTGTGTTATGCTTTCGAGGGGTATCTTCATTAGCCAGTGGCGTACTGGTGCCTTAGAAACTTCTAGCCATAGCTTCGAAATTTGAACAGATAATCAATATTTACTATGCCAAATTGCATATATACGACATCTCTACACTCTCTGAAATTATTTCGGTAGTTATTAATTATGTAGTTCATTAACACCCTGTATATAAACGAGGTGGCCCTTATATGCCGTAAATTAAGCAGATTTCTCTACAGTACAAGATATTTCAAGCAAACAATTGACATCTATGGTAAAATATGGTATTTTATTGGTTTACATCAATATACTGCAGGGAAATCTATCTTAATTCTACAGACGGCGCAGCAGGGCCATCTGGTATTTACAGATACTCATATCAACATAGAAAATGTCTGCTTTAAAGATTTATTACCAGATATGAAGATATCAAAGGGGAGTGTTAAGTCAAGCTTGACGAACAACAATGCGTGTAGTGTTCATAAAAATGGTTCTGCACAAAATTTCAATTTCTTCCCCAACTACAGCATTTAATGCTGTGCTGGTTTCCTACGGTATACAACATATTTTAGCGTTTCTCCTAAGTAATTTTCCAGTTATCATTCCAGAATAGAAGTGTGTGCCTGGCGCTTTCATTTCGTTTGTTGTTTTATAATATTACATATTGACTTTGGATTAAAAAATTAATTATACATTTTGTGCATCTATGTATATACAAATAAATAATACATGTTAACTAAGCATTTTCTTTAAAATGTAACAATTCGAAATTTTAAAGGAAGTTTGGCTGAGGTGAGGGGATGAATTTTAATTAGCATTTCCTTTAAATATCCCCCTCAATATATAAACTGATGTTATTTTTTCTGTTTAAATTAAATTTATGTTAAAGGATAGTTATTCAGAATGGGAATTTTAAAAACGAAAGCCCTATATAATCAATTCAAAAGTAAAAGCTGAATGTATATTTATAATGTTGGACGCCTGCAGAAGAAAGACTGGGAGAATAGTCTTCAATTGTCAGAATGGGTGCGAATGTAAGCCTTAAGCACGTGGCTGACAGCATGACATTCCAACATAAGCAGTACAGACAGTTACATGAACTTGAAAATGAGAAACAATTTGTAATTATACACATAATGCATTAATATTTTATATTCATAAAAATCCAAGGCCTACTAACAGGTATCCATTCTTATCAGAATGAAAACATTGTTGTTTAGTTACAATGACATATCATACTTTCAATTTCAACATTTATTAAAGGCTTTAAATAGTGATGAGAAAACAATATTTATAAATTTGTTTAGCAAATTTGGGGAAAGTACTCCACACTCGCAACAAAAGCCATTGCCAACATCACCTCTGAATTCACTGGCATTTCAAAATAGTATTTATTCTGCACGTAAATAAATCTTGAAAACTGGGAAAATATCATATTGTCTAGTTTGTGAGGGTCGCGAATATCGCTAATGTAAGGCATAAATACAATAGATTCATTTGCAAAACAAGTTGTAATACGTTCTCCTTATCCTAAACCCCATAGAAATGATAAGGGAAGTGAAAGGTTACGTTGCCAAAAATAGCAAATGTGTGGCCTTTGGTGGAGAAAGGTTTGGACCTGGTCAATGCTAAGTGGGAAAAGTCCGTCAGGCAGAAGCTGCGTAAACCAAGAGATTCCCCCACCCAGTTGGTCAACTGTTAATAAAAATGAATATAAAATGCAAATTAGACCTTTTAATTAATAAAATGAAATAAGTTACGGCATTACTGTGTGGTTTTAGAGGAACAGAATTAGAATTCTTGCAATCTATTAGTATTAAAAAAGAGAAACCATATTTTGGAATTATTATTATTATTATTATTATTATTATTATTATTATTATTGAGATTAAACTACAAAACATTAATAGTATACTATTAATTAAATTAAATGTATGAACAATGATAGGCAAAGTTATACCTATATACTATACAACCCGAGTATTTTTAAACATTTTTAAATGCATTCCTGCCTATGAACTGAGCTCTTGATATCGTCTTTACAGAGAGAAATAACAGAAAGTTTCGATTTACAAGATTAAAAAAGATGTTCATATATTTCAATAAAAGAAAAACATGTTACAATTTAAAACCAATTATAAAGCACTAAGCACTATACATGTAACAATAAACAATCGAAAGTTTCGTCGATTTTCATTGGCTTTGAAATTTAAGTATTATTGTAGCAAAAACATGTAACGAAAACGTTTTCTGAAGATTATTACAGAGCGCTATTATATACACATGTAATTTTCACACAAATATTAGATTAATCTTTCACATATGCTATCTTCACAATAATGTTTTTGTTAAATATGAAACATATTCATAATTATAAATACCTACAGTTTATATGCTGAGTTAACTTGTCTTTTTATTTTAAAACAATAAAGAAAAAATTAAACGCAAGAGCGCATTTTAAATTTAGGTTTTCAAGTGCACCCCTAGTCCTAACGGTCTAATTTCCATACTTTTCCAAAATTATATACCTTATTTTAATAAAATTGTATATACCGAATTTTGTTGTGAAGTAACAAATAAATATTCGTGCCGCTGAGCTTTTGAGTTACAGGTAATCCCTTTCCTAATAGTTGAATTTCACTGATTTTCAGATACTATTTTTTTTATTTTATTTCGACGGCGTATACAGAGCGTCCTTAAAAAAATTAAATTGCGGCGCTTAGATCGATTTTTAAATTTCGCTTTACCCCCCCCCCCTCCTAATGGTCCGATTCTCCTGATTTTCGGAATTACTTATATAAATCTATTATAAATAAATCTCCTGAGTTTCGTTGAGATAAAATAAACATTTCTGCCGCTAGAGCGATTTTTCATTTTTCATTTTTTTTAACAAAAAATTCCGCATTAGATTAACCCCTACCTCCAATGGTCCAATTTTGCTGGTTAACAAGCTCAACAAATCGTTTGTTAATTGATGGTTATTTGCCGAGTTTCGTTGAGGAAAAACAAAACTTGCGACCTCAATAGCTTACATTCCTTCGGAATTAGCTTTAAAAAATGTTTTACGGGTACGGCTGCAATTGCTTCATTCCTTCGGAATTCGCTAAAAGTGAATTGAATATTTTGTGACAATAGAAGAAAATATTTTGAGAAATGGGTGGCTTTTGCCATACTATTGTCGACCCACTAGTGATCAACATCTTAAAGTTAAAGTGAGAATGGTGAGTGACGATTATTAGCCAGTTTCCATAAGGCAATCAGTTCAATTATTATTATTATTATTATTATTATTATTTATTTTTTTTTCTTCTTGTTGCTAATTTGGAGTACTCACGCAATGTGTTACATAGTATACCATTAACTCATTATTACTTTTTGGTCTGGTGTGTACAGAACTTGTGTTTGGCGGATGAATACATTTTGTTTTGTTTACATTAGGTACATTCTAAGAATGAACGAAGTATAGAACGCAAACAAACTTGCGCTATTTTTACAGAACGCGATTGCGAACAAAATTAAATATTTAACTACACGAGTTCATTGTTTCAAGTTGACCCCTTACAAACAAGAATGAAAAATGTAATACATTCTGAAATTATCAGATTTACAGCATACTTTATAGCTCGAAGATTAAAAAAAATAATAATAAAATAATACGGCGTATCTAATGCCGGAAAAGTTCTGTGACGTACAGAATTCCAATAGGTACAGAAACAACACTTGCCGGCAAAAAGCGATATTTCACAACATGCCTCCTGCTTTAGTAGAGCTCATTTCACTGTCTAAATATATTTCCTTCTAGGTATAAACAAAGATAAAAGGATGTAGAAACCAGATCGACATTTCAGCTGCAAAAACGCATCGGCTGAATATGACGCATTTATCAATACACTAGTACCAAAATCACGACAAGAAACTTGTTTGAGCTAGCTACAGTAAGAAACTACAACAAAATCTTTGTTATAGCAAGAATGCACACAGAAATGCACATTTCAAAAACAAAGACCTGCAGTTTCTGCTATTGTTGCTCAGCAATGTCTTCTGCTATACTTACCGACTGCATTGCGGAAGTTACTTGGTCTATCGTAGGAAAACCTGATACTTCAGAAAGCCGTAACACGGTCGCTAGGCACGGAAAACCAAGCCAGAACAAAAAACACATTTAAAAATGTGTAGCACGAAGTAGACCGCTCTCAAGCGAGCCCAAAGGGAGCAATGCTTTCTAATTTTCTTCCCCTAAAAATTTTATCAGCATGGGCCAGGTTTCCCATCACATGAAAATTACACTTTTTTTTTTTTTTTTTTTTTTCATTTGTACGAATTTCTGGTTGTACCTTAAATGAAAATCATCGACCGTGGAAATAAATCATGCCGTCCACCGATTCGTTAAATCAGTAACAGACCTGACACGGTCGTAACCTTTATGCACAAACAAACGCTTTATAGGATACATGGCAAACAAAAAAGTTATACTCTGATAAATTCTGAAACAAACGATAGTGCGTTTGAAAAGCACAGCGTTTACTTAAAGCTTTGTATGCTCATATATTCTGTAAATAAGACATCAAGATTCTGCAAATAAAAGAAGCATTTTCAGGACTTACTGATGTAGCAATGTCTTTAAACAGGTGTAAAGAATTATTCTGAATATTAAGGGGTAAAATATACAAAAAACAGATTTTCTACAAAAACAGGTTTTCGTTAAAAAAAATAGTTCTTCATAAACAGTTTGAAGAAACAAATCTGTTGTAGCAAAACCGATGCTTTATAATGGAAGTAAAACGAGAGAGAGAGAGAGAGAGAGAGAGAGAGAGGGGGGGGGGGAAGAAAAGAGAAGTTTTAGGACGTTTTTAAGGAACGATATTGAACATATCAAACATCGCTATGCTAAAACCTCAAATAGGAAATATTTTTAGAAGCTCATTCTAAAAGTAGTTTTTTAAATATAAGACACTCACACTAGAAACTGTATTTTGTTACACTGAGTGCTAGAAATTTGTCACTCCAACGTTACCAACTTTGGTTTAATACGAAACGTAGTGATTATTAACCTATTTAGGTGCATGCAAATTACAAATGCTATTTTGCTACAGTAAAATCCCTCGTATCCGGCACCCAAAACTCTGGCAATAAAAAAGAACGGCGCTTTTCAGTAAGAAAACAAAGAAAGGAGAGGGGAAAGAAATAACATTGCAGTTTCAGACATTTTGATGAAATTTTCATGTCTTCTAATAGCATCTTAGACGCAGCGTGGATCCGCAGTAGCGAGCGTGGTAACGCAAGCACGGCGTGGCTGCACACTTCACAGTATCACAGTAACAAGTATGATAATGTGGCAGTCACACATCGCAGCAGCTACAGTGAATTAATCCACTGCTGCATGATGGCTTCCATTAAAGCAAGCGAAATATTCTTATGTTTAAACAGAAGATGGTGTTGTACGGTAAAATGGAAAAGGGTATTAGCAGAACAAAGGCATGGAATAATCATTGCGCGCTACGACTTTATCATCTTCATAGTTGCGATGTTGGCTACATTGATATCGACGTCATATGACGACTAATTAACTTTGTCATCAGGTACGGTCATTTCATTATGAATTAACAGATGATGTACAGTGCTAAGTACAGAAAATAAATTATGTATTGCAATTATTCATTTTTAAAAATCTACATGAAAAATGCTTGATTTCTGCATAAAAATGTTTGTGCAGAATGTCTTTACATAACCTATAATCACATTTTCCAGAAATCAATCCGGCACTGACTTTGTCCCTTATTTGCCTTTTACTGTGCTTTTTTTTTTTTTTTTGTTTTGTTTAATTTTGACATTTCTGACGATCGTTTTGAAACCAGATCTTAAGTATTGATTCTACAAAACAATAATTATAATGCTTTCTAAGTTTTATTTCCATAAGTACCCATGTTGGCAACCCTGCAATCACGTTAGGTTGAAAGAAACTTAATAACGGTAGACATATGGTTAGGATAGGAATAGAGCGATTACTAATGCATTCTTTTTAATACTTTTTCCAAGAAATATATTTATAAGTAACTAAAATTAATTTATGAATTAGTATCTTCTTACAGATAAATAATTTATGCGCAGTAATAAAGCTAATGTTAGAAGAAAAATAAAAAGAGTAATTTATCACAAAAAGTAAAAATATTAAAACAACCTAAATCTGGGGTAAAATAAAAAAAAGCGTATTGGTAATTCACTTATCTTATACGTTTACTTTCATTAACTAAGACACAGCTGAATTTGTACTTATGCCACTGAAATGTTTTCAAGAAGTAAGCAAATAATAAAGACAAAATAGGAGGGAGATAGCAGGATAAAAGTTTTCCTGCTTATCTTCTACTGATTAGTTTTTTCCTTGGACGAACCGCCACCTTATCTGTCCCTCTCTGTAATGACACTACCTTTTTTTTTATTATTCTTCTTCTTCTGCTCTCTCTTTCTACCAAGTAATGGAGCATAAAAAGAGTTCGCTTAACCCCATTTTGGCAATAAAGTTACTGGTGCAGACATAAAGTGCAATTTGCAGCAAATGATCGTTCTTAATATCTCCCTGACACTAGGGGCCGTTAAAGTTACAAAGTGTGTATAAGGGGAAATCCACAGAAATTGCATGCCGAAAATTTCATTTAGCTACATGCAAGAGCACAAGGTCAAGGTAACTGTAAAGAATGAGTATCATTTTGCTTGTCTTTTTATTCATGTTTATCTTCCTCTTTGCCAATTATATCCCATTATAATAAATATTACATATTACATCAAGAAAGACATTACCTGATTTTTCCCAAATTTTCAACAATTTTTGGTTCATTATTATTTCCTAATAATTTATATTTGCGTAATAACAACGGCTCAAAGTGCTGAAGATGACTAAATGAAAGCTACAGCAGTATAATCTGGTTTATTAATGATTCACAGGAACATCATGATGCTATTGTTAACTCAGAATATATTAACTTTTATTTTATTTTTATTTATGATTTAAAGTTTTTTTAATAAAATGTAAGATATATTTTTGTTTTTTATGTATATTTTTAACAATTCTGAAAAGATACAAGATTTTTGGAATCTTTAGTGCATTTTCACACAAAATTTTCGTCAACTTCAGTGGAAAATAACAAAATTCAGTAATGAACATTATAAAAAATACGTACTTTTAGGACGCACAATAAAATTCCTGCACTGTATTTTGCTGTTGTAATACATTGCTTAATGAAAAATAGTGTGCATTTTGAAAAAGTCGATCATTTAGATAATAGATGGAGAATAGGAACATATTGTTTATTTATTAATAAGGCAAATAACGTATTTTAAAAGCACATTGAAAGAGCTATTCAAAGCATTTGATTAAAAGCAATTTGAAATGTACAAAGAATGAATATATATATATATATATATATATATATATATATATATATATATATATATATAATGCCCTAAATGTAAAACCTGCGCGCTAATTATGCCGTGCCATTCATTCCACAGTCCTAATTTATTAGATAGAATTCAACATTTGCTACCTGTTCTTCCAAGAACGTCGTATGTATATTATCTTGTAAACTTTGTAAAGCATTTTATATTGGTTTAACTTCTACTGTTGTTTCGCTACGTATGAACAATCATAGACATTCTGTTAAAACCAAGTCTCCCTTGCCGGTTGTCCAACATACCTTATCTCACTGTAAGGATTTTGATGATGCTTTTAATCTAACACTTATTGATGCGTTACCTACACAATGCTCTGAAAGTTTACTCAGAGATAGAGAAATGGTAGCTATATTTTTACATAAAGCGCGTATACCACCTGGTTTAAATTTTACATATTAATACAATTTTCCCCCAAACGCTCTTGCTGCTTGTTTCATATGTTTCCGTTACCTTCGATATTCAGTATTTATTTTTATCACCGTCACTTGTCTTCTTGCAATAGAAGAACTCGAGTAATTCGAAATATAGCGATTACAAGTGTGGCTTTCTCTTAGTGTTTTATCCTTTTTTACTTTTTTAGTTATTGTTAATTTAGTTACATTTTTTTTTTCATTTATGTGTATATATATAATTGAAAATTAAAAATAAAATAACACCATTAACAATGTAACAAATTAACAGTAATAATAAAAGTAGATAAGGATAAAACACTTATATAAAGTCACACTTGAAAATGCTATATTTCAAGTGTGACTTCATCTAAGTGTTTTATCCTTTTCTACTTTTATTATTACTGTTAAAATATATATATATATATATATATATATATATATATATATATATATATCTGTATACCTAAAACGAAGATATTTTATAAATAAAACAAGTTGGACTGAAAATATGCTCTCATAACACACTGTATTCTGTAACACAGCAGCATGTGGGATACTGCAAACTCTCTGCTGTATTGTTATGGAGCTATAGACGTCATGGCGGTTAAGGTGAACGTTCTGCTGCGGTTAAGCTGAATAGAGGAAAAGTGCAATAAGCAGCAATGTGGATCATCATCACAGTTATGATTTCCTCTCTCTACAGTCGTAGCAAGAGCAGCCTATATCCATAACTTCTCTACAGGTAACCAAAACGCATAGTTTACTATTCCTAGTGGCACTATCTATCGATAGGAGCTCTTTAAAGTACTGAGAGTATTGTAGGGGGATAAAATGTTCATATCTAAGTTACCTATACGTGAGTTGTCCTAATTAAATTCCAGGGTTTTTTGTATTGAGAATTTTGAGTTTTAGCCTTTGGCCGAACTTCACATGCAGACTGTTCTGATATTTGTATTTAAATAAACAAGCACAGATAACTTGTTCACTCAGATACGTTGTTGACAAACAAATCTGTCAGATAGCAGCATCCCGCTTTAATTAAAAGGTGAGGAAGAGAAAAATTTGGCATGAAACGGAAAAACCGTCTCCGGCGGCTATATTTATGTTTTAAATCTTTTTCTCACTGTGCTCGCTCCGTATTTTGAACTTCTCATTGCCAATACTTGTCTGCAAAACGTGATCAGCCCTCGAAATATGTTTGAAGTTCATTTTGATTACATATTTCGACAAATTGTTATTATCAGCTTATTTCTGCTCTTAGCTACTAAACAAACAATAGCTATACAGTAATGCGACACAGAAATACTTTATTTACTAATAAGAAAAATATTCTTCCAAATAATGTACAACATTTTTTTGAATATTTCAAATTTACATGCTTGTTTGGTAAATAATGTCACTTAACAACTCATAACACAATACTTTCCTTTAAAATCATAATGATTTTACATTATTTCATCGACACATTCAAATCAGTTGATGTACTATTTTTTTTTTTTTTTTTTTTTTTTTTTTTTTTTTTTTTTTTTTTTTTGCGCTCTTCAACATTTCAGGTCATCAGCGTCCCCATTGCGTGAAATGCCGACACATTTTGCTCAGAGGCATCTCTTTCAGACTTGAGGTTCTTTTTCGTGCCGTAAATGTACGACACGGGACCCACGGCTTTACTTCCCTTCCGAAGGAAGCCATAATTAGGATGTTTACGTCCGAAAATATCCATCAGTCCTGGCCGGGTTCGAACCCGCGATCTTGGGTTAGGAGGAAAGTATGGTGTTGTGTTTGTCATTGGAACCTAGAACATTAAACCATTCAAGATTTTTCTCGTTTTTAGAAATCGTTTTCCAGAAACATTTCATATTTACAAAAACTCCATTTATTTTTTCACGGTGTTTACAAACATTTCTTGCTCAGGATTTATAAACACAAGATTTTCCAGTTGTTTTGATATTTATTGCCATTTTTATTACACGCTTCTTCTCTATCGAAGTCTAAGACAACTGCAAAACATAAAATAATTTAATAATTCTCACTATAATCTCTCTTTTCCTCTGTTAACCATAAAATGGTATGTCACACTAGTCCCAGTGAAGTTAACTTCAATACAATCATTTAACGAGTATTAATCTCACATGTACAAAGCAAATACAAACACTTACTTTCTTTAGACGTAATGTTCATATCTGATGTTTTGTATAAATTAACTACATTAGATGAATATTAAGACAACCTCCTTGTTATCGTCGTTAGCATTACTGACTGCGCCCGCGTTCGATTGCGGGTACCTACTTAGGAATTTTTCTAATGAGGACAAATGGGGAGCTGCCTGATGGAAGATGGCCGGTGATAGGTAACCGGGAAGTGCCGACGTGCTGATCACATGCCCGTCTGCAATTCTGTCCTCTATCAATGAAGGCTTAAGATGGAGGTAGAGGAAGCAGAGGTCGCTGTGGTAGGCAAGGCTGTAGCGTCGAAAGAGAAGAAGCTTGGTAATGCAAAAGACCCTGTACACCCTCTTGACACAGCGGGAATTTATAAAATATCTTACCATGTGAATGTGGCAAGATGTACATAGACATGACCGGAAGATCAACAAAAAACGATTGGAGGAACATCAGCGACATCTCTGGCTTAATCAACCTAATAATCTGCGGTAGCAAAACATGCCCTAAATGAATGCCATGACATACACTTTAATAAAACAGAGGGGGTAGCGAAAACACAAGACATTTTCAATCTAGTCAGGAGAGACGCATTGGAAATAAAACATCAAAACAACTTGAACAGAGACGGCGGATATCACCTAAGTAGCACATGGAAACTAGTTCTTAAAAACAAACAACTAACCCTTCCTACTCACGTAATATTGATCGACCTTCTAAAACCAGAAAGAGACGGATCAATCCTATTGTCTATTTAGCCGTCAGTTGCTATCGTTCGCTGATGATGCCAACCGCAGAAGTTGGTGAAAGCTACGGTAGCATATTAAACTATTGACCATGACCTGTAATATTTGAATTGTTTTAATTATAATCCGGCCGTGAAAGTCAAAGATATATCACAAATACTCTTTGTTCTAGCGTTTATATCTCACTCTCGGCATACTCCATAACACACAAACATACAGTAGAAATTCAATTACGGGATAAACACGACTAAACAAGATAAATTATCTGCGTCAGTAGAACTTTAAATTCCGGTTTTACCAGGAATTGCGCGTCCACCTAAGGTCAAGCGGTCTCCACTTGTGCATAAAACTCTTATTGAGGGCACCATAAATATAGTTATGGTACTGAAACATATATATGTTACCCACGTTATTTTGGAATGTATATACTTCTTAATATATATATAGTAGAAATGCTTACAATTAGAAAGCAACGGTTATGTCTTTATCAGATATATCCAAATTGAATACCATCTAGTTTGACAGCATAAAATTAAGTTGGACATACTCTCTTGGTTCGAACGACAGAGCTCGCTCCGTGACTCTCTTTTGTTACTGCAGTATTCTCACTCTTAAATGCGTGTTGTTTCTATTAACGCACAAACAGTGGCCAACCGTAGGAGAGAGGGGGAATCAATCTGGAAATAGGTTTTCCCGCAAGCGTAACAGCGGTGACATACTGCTCCGTCACGCAACTAGCGTATAGACATGGCGTGATGAAACAATTACAATTATTTAACACTTCAGTCACTCGTGGGCATGTTCGTCATGCGACTGCTACATTCCCGTTGCTTTAAGGCTATTAATAGTACAATAAATGCATATACAGTCTCATCAAAACATACCCTGTGTTCTCCATCTTTAGGCATGCAAGCTGTGTACAAGTAGCGGGGAATCCAAAGCCAATTCGCGTATCAAAAACCCCAGGTGTTGTAAATACACAGGAAGAACAAAACGTCATCTAAATACAGAAACAAAATTATGCAAGCGATATTTTTTCCCCTAGTTGTTAAATTGGACAATTGGTGTTTTCGATCGCCGGAATTCACGGAGCGGTTTTCATCTCGAAGAAACTTTACAATAAAGGATATAGAGTAAATTCTTGAATATTAGACAGTCTTTCCGAGAATTAACATTAACAGACAAAACACATCCAGTCAAATTTTGAGCAAAAGAGCAAAACTTACACAAAATTCAGCATCAATAGTTGCACCACTATAACGCATAATTAGAAATGTGTTCCTTTAAACAAGATTATAACGCAGTTAAAACTTGCACTGAATTCGTGTACATGTCCAACGAATTAAGTCAAAGCATTGCCGGACACTTAAGTAGGTAAGTTACACAGAATCTATCAAGTCCCATGCCAAATTTATAGTCTTCAAAAGGATAATTTTGGTTCACGATCTCTCAGAACATCAGTAGCCACAGGAGTTGGATAAACACTGCTCCCAATGATGAAACTTCATTGAATTCGAAGGTGACAATCGAGCACGCCATTCAATGAATGCTCGTCGACCTAACAATTTTGATCGTATAAAGTCGCTTAAATAATGACGAACGATTCGCCTAAAGCAAAATGGAATATATTGAATAGAGATCAAGATGATGATTTTGAGCAATTTGAGCCCCAACTTTTAGACTGGATTTCTGTTGCAGTTTGTCCTGTCGTACTTCTTTAGGATAATCATAGGCCCAGAGCAATTATTATAACAAGAACATAACAGATGTAAAGGTAACTTCATTAATAAATAAGGTAAATGTCAAGAAATTTATGAGCATGGTACCTGCTCTAGAACGCATTGACAATTTTCTTCGTGGCCAAAATGTCCTCAGTGCACTTTTGATAAGGGTACAAAAGGTTTTCGTTCAGTTATGCAATTTTTCTTGTACTATCTCATGGGCTCTGGCCCGCGTTACGAAGAACTCGTTCCTTAAGCTCAGTATTGTGCCCACCATGGTTTCTAAACATGGGAAATCTCGCTCTCTCCAGCGTTGGTGAATTGGTAGGAATGTTCATGCACAAGTCTGCCGGAGTACTTTTTATGTGCTCCTACAAACCTACTCACTTATATTTGTACTTGGTAAATAAAATATAATCAAACAGATAATAAATGCCATGGCTTACTTTGAAAAGAAAATTATTATTATTATTATTATTATTATTATTATTATTATTATTATTATTAAAAGAAAGTAAAATTTGAGTCAACTTCAGAGGTAAATGTAGGAAAAAAAACCTCTTAATTCAAACAGAATTATCAGGCTCATATTAATATAGATCTTGAAAACTTTACATGCACCCTGTATAATTGAATTCCACAATATACAAAGTGAAAGGTGGGGTTGGGAAATATTTATGCGTCTGAGGTAAACAAAGGCAAGCAGAAGGAAAACCACGCATTGTGAAAAGAATGATATGACCAAACTGGCATGGGCGTTAAGTCTTGGGACTCGCATTTGGAATGCCCTGGGTTCATATTACATTCTGACCTTGCGTTACCCGTGATTTCCCGCGATTACTTAGGCGAATGCCGTGATGGATGTTTTCGTCCTCCCATTTTATTACACTGGCTCTGTTACAGGTCGTAAGTGTCAGGGAAAGGTGGGCTGATGCGGTGTGGCGGTGGCTTGCGCTTTAAAAAGGTTTCTATTCTGGCGTCTAGCATGGAAGCGGAGCTTCTGAGGGGCTGGAACTCCTTGGAGTGTCGGGATGTTCTCTATCTACGTTCATGCTGCCACCGCCCGTGGATTATTGCCCCCAGGAGTCTCAATCATTTCATCCCTTCTCCCCGAAGATGCCTCTGTTGGAACGTAGTACAAACAGCTAGCCGTAGAGCTAGGCTGAAGTACCGAAGCTCCTTCACCCCTAACAATCCAAGCCAACTATGTGCAAACGCAATATACTGGTCAAATTGTTCATATGTTTCCTGAAACAGGAATATTTACATTGATAAGCGATAGAATAAAAAATAATCACGTCTGAATTTCGCTCTTCTGAATGCCATCAGATATTTCATGCGTGATAGTGAAGTAAAAACTCCAGTCCCAAACGTAAACCTTCAATAACAAAATGCAATGGTGAATTCGCAATATGGTTCCAAAAGAAAGCGCCTCGTAGCTAAGATGTTAGGCCGCCGACCACAGACTGATGACTTGGCATTCGAGGAACAGAGTTTTTTCTCTCTGCTATAAGGTGTCCAACCAGAACCGGTTTCTTCAGGCTGCTATCAAATGGGTATTTGGCGAGTTTCGTTTCATATAAAAATGTCCTGGAGGATGGAGGACGTTCGCCCTGGCCAAGAAACGAGATGTCCTACAATCTTCTGTGTTGATGCCTTAGGCAGAAACTACGGTAATCATTTCCTGGATACTTTCAACAGTTAGCGACAGATTAAAAAAAGGAAAAGAGGGTATAACGAAAATAGCATGCGAACGAAAGACGAAAAAAAAAAAAAAAAAAAAAAATAGAAATCGCATTGCCTCGAGTTCGTAAAATGCTAAAAAGGAATAATAAATTTATTTAGTTTTAAAGAAGTTATATTAATTGTTTGATTTCTATAGTAATATTTAGAGGACTTCATAAATATCTTGAGAGAATCTACAGATAAGAGTTGTATTTAAACTATTTACCAAATAAAACATAAAACAAAAAGAATATATATCCATAAAATGAGCTTATAGTTATGAATATCCAGTCCCAGTCCGGCATTTTAATTTCAGCTAACAGTCGAACAGATGAAGGTTAGCAACATATGAGGGTCGAAATTAAAACGATTTACGGGATATATTGTTTTTTAATTTAGACTCTTTGGTAATGAACTGAATACAACTGAAATACTAATTAAACGTACACTTATTAAAAACACAACTTTGAAAATCAAATGACATAATACTGGTAAAATCTGCAGGTTGAAACTGTCTCTAAAGAAAGCATTGCATCCTTAATATGTTTTGAAATTAAAATTTGATTCAAATTGATATTTACAATTTTTTAATTTTTATTCCAATGGTTGCATGGAAATAGTCTTAGAATGTAAGCTTTGTTTATATAATGCGCACTTTCTTTATTGTAAGTCAAGAATTTACAATTTCTTTATTGTAAATTGATTTCTTTATATCCTATCAAAACTAAACGAATTCACAAGATACTTCAATACTCTTAAATGTAATATTGTTTGATATTGAAATAATTGTATGTATTTTCATATTTATTTATATGACTGTGTTGCCATTAATACACGTTTTCACTATAATGATCTAATAGTCGTTTAAATAATTTTATTTGATTTTGTAACGTAACAACAACAGTATAAAACTCGAGGCTAGCTTGCCTGGGACCGCAAGTGACGAGAGGTAAATTTTCATGTGTTGCTTACACATAATGGGTGAAGTAAATAAAGATCCATGAAAGCTAGTAGGATTAAAAGAAAAAAGAAAAAATAATTCTTACCAGCATTAGCAATTGGCCGTTTTGTGTGAATAATCTTTTACTACTGCTAGTAAGTAAATGATGGCAAATGAACGTATTGGCTGTTAAAGGAATGGTAGGGGAAATTTACGCCCAAGTTGGTTCATTGTTGAGATTCCATCTCGTTTCTTTGTATCCGCTGCAAAATTCAGTTTTGTTAATCATGTTTTCCGAATGTGAACATGAAGGTTTGACTGATTCACAATGGAAATATGTATCAATTTTTAAAAAGGTTGAATTTTCTCATAAATTAAAAAAAAAAAAAAAAATAACACAATCGCTGTTCACTGTCAAATTTATTTAAAGCATCTTTCTATGTAATTTTTGTATCGGGTTCTAAAATCCAATCACAAAAATGCCAACCAATTTTCTAAACTGATTCAATAAAAGTTAATATGAAAAAAAAAAAAATAAAGGGTGAGAAAAATTTGTACAAGAACAAAAAATTGGCAAGATAATTTCAGAGACGCAACTAAAAAGAATATACATAACACGAAAAATTAGGTAAAAAATAAGAGTGATAAAACAGCAACAGGTAATAGAAACCTTAGCAGAAGGAATTTCCGAATATCTTTTCTGCATACAAAAATTCAGCATTTCGTTAAGTTCCGGTTAAATATTAATTTTAACATAATTTATTAAGAAAATTAGGTATTCTACAGACAAAATTTAAGTATATTTATCAACAGTGCATAGAAAATTACATGTATAACAAAACATTGTGTCATTTTGTACACGCATTCGTCATTGTTTCAGGTTCTATTGCTGGTAGTACATCAACTTTCAGCATTCAATTTCAGGATACTGTAATTTTCCAAATAATAATAATAATAATAATAATAATAATAATAATAATAATAATAATAAAAAATATAAGTCCTTGGTAGTGTAGTGGTAACCATATCTGCATCGTTAACGCAAGATCGCGGTTCAATCCCGGCAGGGTCGATGGTTTTTTTTTGGGGGGGGGGGCGTAAAAAATCTAAGTATGGCTTCCTTCGGAAGGGAAGTAAAGCCATGGGTCCCGTGTCGTACATTCACGGCATGCAAAAGAATCTCAAGCCTGAAAAATCGCCTCTGAGCAAAATTTATCGGTCGTTTCACGCCCTGAATTGAATGGGACGCTGATGACCTGAGATGTAAGTGTCCGTAAATAAACAAAAAAAAAATTGTTTGCTAGAAACCGAAGGTACAAAGCTTTTATCAACTAGTGAACTTTAAAGACTGCTTACAATGGAATAATTGAAACTCACTAATTTCCATTACAATTAGCCAAACAAAAGTATCAGAACGTCTTACATGTTAACATTAAATATGTGTTAACTTTCCTTGATCTTTCATTTGTTTTAAGTTGCAGTCTGTTTAATATTAGTTGTTATATAATGCCGCTATTTTCAAGCGTTTCACATGTAAGCCTAAGTACTTATAAAATTAAACTCTCGGGTTATAAAGAGCATCCTTCAAGTAGTTTCTTAGCATTTGTTCTACATGTCACATGTCACACGTTCCTTAGGGTGATCTGGGTCTCTCGGGTGCTTAGCAACATTGTGAAGAATAAAACAGTTGACGATTACAGCAGGAGCTTGTTATAACTTGGATCGCACAGGGGACACTGGAAGTAAATTTTCAAGTCCCACAATTTTGTATGAATTTTTCTGAAACGTTTACTGATTGCAATGGTGTTAAGTTAATATGTATAACAAAGTTCATTGAAATTTGATAAAATGCTTTGCGAGCTATAAATTATTTCATACATTTTATTACGTACATATTAAGCGTAATCAAAATGTCCCATGCGGCTCATGAGTTGAGAAAATTGGTTGGCATTATGCAATTGGAGTTTGGAAGACCATACAAAAATTGTGCAAAAAGATATTTTAAATAATTTTGACTGGTGAAGTGATAATCTATGAGAAATTTTAAACTTTAAAATTAATCATTTTTACACAGAAAAATATTTTGAAATCATTGCTACTGGTGTTCACATTTTTTTATATAGAATATTACAATGGATATTGCTGCACATTCTGGTACATTTTAATTGAATTTAACCAAAAATTGAGAGGCGTGGGACATTATGAATGCGTGAAAATGAAATTTTGAGAAAAATGCTGTTTTACAAAAAGATATGCTGGGAAACTGTTATTTAAAAGAATAAATGGCGTAAGAGCTCGAAGGAAAGGGGGGTGGGTATGTGCAAATGTTGACTCTCTGTGAACGCCCAAGGGTTCTCGGAACCATTTGCAAAAAAAAAAAAAAAAAAAAAAAAATCGATTTGTTGACATATTTTAGCCAAAACTCACTCCCAATGTCCCTTCAGAACAAGAAATACTTTTTTCAGTTGTCCAAAGCATTTTTCATTACTATCCTTTCTCACCCCCACCCCTTAGCAGGGTCATTATAAGCAAATTCCTGTGAAGTATTGGGTTGTCTATAAGGTGTCAGTAAGCTAGGAGTAATTCCATACCCACTGTCGCCTAGCAGTAGATCGTCAGAATGCTGACTGTTAAGTATACTATAGATCAGAGATTAGTGGGCTCCATTATGTACGATATAAAAGCCTTAAATTAAAAACGAGAGGTGGGACCTTTTTATTTACTCTAAAATAGTCTAATATACAGTGCGTTTATTTAAATTACGGGCCGACAGAGCGCAGCTGCTTACTAGGAGAAGCCAGGCGGCAAAGCCTACAATGCAAGTGCAGGTAGCAGCTGGTAATTGCTTTGAGGGAGGCTTTATTGTCAACTATTATGCGCTCGTGTGCTACTCGTGTGTAAATTGTGTTAATTTTTCTCCGTTAATTCTGATATTATACATTATTGAAGAATGACATGAAATGCGTTCTGAACTGTCATGAAGTTAGCTGAAATACAGGTATTCTTATGCAGATGCCGGCAATGTATTGCAGGTGAGGGGTATACTTTTCAACATCTGGGCATTTTCCCAGTAAGCAACCGCAATCAGGACGCCGTATCTCAAATAACCTCACTGTATATATATATCTGTACTTTTGCTATTTTAAATTAAAAGCTTGTGATAAAAAAAAAACAAATAAAATTACATTAAAAATAAAAAGAAGGCCAAAAAGCTTTTAAAATTAATTTGAAGTAAATTTATGTCTTTATTTAAATAACTAACAATAAATATTTTATAACAACTGTGCAGTCTACATCAACTCAAAAGGGGAGACAAAAATGTGAATTTGTCTTCTGTACATTACAGCCATAATTTCATTACAGACTACCGCCAGAGCAAACGCAAACCTTGTTAACTAAAATGAAATTAGATTACACTATTATAAGGTTCGCAGTGCTGCCGAAAACAGTTAGCACCCACAAGTGAAAACTGCCGCACTAGTTACATCACTGTAAAACATGCGAGCTTGGTAATAAGCTTTCTCCTAATACAGACAGCATCGCTCGGTTCACTGGACACTGCCGTCTGCTCCTCTTTTATTCATGGTTTTAATTCTCTCTGATGAAATGGTGAGAGCCGCGGGGAAGATGCGCAGAAGCCTAGGGCACAAACGAGCAAACGGTAGCAAATGTGAATTACTGAACCTTTGGTTGACAGCGCACATTTGACTTCCCTGCGGGTAAACGTGAAGCCATGCACACCAGCACATCATCTTACCGAGTTTATTCTTCAACCTTATTTGTTAGGATTGGTGCAACGTATAATATTAACGCGTTTTAATATAAATAAAAAGATGATAAAGTGTAAATGTGTATTTTAAACCCACATCATAGGTTGAATTAATAAAAATAAAATATTGGATTATTCATTAATAGTGTTGATAATTATATGTACTTGGGATACTAAAATAAACATGAAAATATTAAATAACTACGATGTTAGTATTTCTCGCAATTCTATTCCACATTTTTCCTTCTACAGTTTTTTGTGATCGACAAAATTATTTCTCTAGCTGAAGAAGGGAACAGAAGCCGAAATAAAAATAACACAAAAATAACAAACGAGTTAAAATTCTGTAAAATCAAAGTTTGCTAAAGATTTGATCTTTGATTGCATTTTGGACTTTGTTCTTTGCATTCTTTGATCATCCTAAGGTTTTGATTGGTGGAATACAAAATTGCATGATTTTGTCTTAACGTTTGCAAATATTTTGAAGTAGTGCCATTTACTTACAAAATTATCAATTACTGTCGTTTGGCTTACCCCATTTGACTTTGTAATTTTGATTGAATGTGCAATCAAAGATCAAACCTTTAGCAAATACAAACTTGTATTGACTGTTTGTTATTTTTGTGTTATCTCTGTTTCGGCCTCTGTACGCCTCTTCAGCTAGGGAAAGTGTAATGACAAGAATTTTACCGATCACTACCCTAGGACAAAGTGGAAAAGGAAAAATGTCAAATTGAAATTTGGGAAAATGCAAAGTCGTGATATATCTCCATAAATGCTTTTGCTTTGTCTTTAGACTTAGCGTTTGCAAATGAAAATATGTACTTAAACTCTGTAAATATGTAGATGTGTAATAAAAACTTGAAACAGTGCGAACCTGCTCATAATATCATAATCGCTGACCTAGTTTATTTCTCCTGTGCATAGAAAATGCCCCTTCCACGCACATGAAATGAGAGTATAATTTATCAACAAGTCAGGATCAATGTCCAATGTTTGAAGTACTTTGATATTTTATTTTAGCTACGTTAGAAATCACTCTTTGAGAGAATATCCGCCAATTTCTGTTTTACGATTTCACCTTGCCTATAGCCTGTTGCATCTATTATTTGATTTAATTTATTCCATGGTATGCCTGCTGCAATGAACACTTCACAAAGCTCCCGGTAAAAATTCTGTGTCATAAGGTTGAAACTTCCAAATACTTGTTTTTCTTTCTGTGATTCTCTGTCTGTATGTTGAACAACCCGAAGTTTTTGTGGCATCTAATCAAGAAAGTAGAAATTACCTTGGGCAATGTCACCTAAAGAGGTATTATAGCACAATTCAAGTTCTAGGATGGTTCTTAAAAACTGAAATACAAAAACTAATTATTAAACAACCTAATCAAATTAAAATTCGATAAATGTTAAGCACTATAATGCATAAATATCATACCTTTTATACACATTTTGATTGATGTTTTTGGTATCTCCAATTTTTTTCATGCAACTATTTCTAACTTATGTACTACTAATTGACAAGATAAGGGCTGCTGAACACACACTTCCGCCCTTTTATATGAAGCATGGTTTCATCTTAGGCAATAAGTGTATACAGGCAAACAGAAAAACATGAAAAACCATTGCAGTCACATAATCGGAGACGATTGGAAGCAGGTCCTGTTTTCCATCGTATATAAATTTGCAAGCAATTATCTAAATAGCATAAAGTTTAATAGGTAACTAGTTTTGAGGTCTCTAGTGAATCGCTCTGTGTTACAGCTGATTTCCTAACATTGCCGTTAAGAGACAATAACTATAGATACACAGTAAGCCTGAAGAAGTCTGTCATTCAGTTGGATGGATTCAAGAACAAAAGATGTGCTACAAATTCAGAACACGCAACAGCACATCTAATGGGAATTTCACACCTTAATGTCTAAAATGTAGAAGTCCCGTAAAATGAACTATTTTCCACTTAAATTAAACCAGGCTACATCAGGCAAAAATGTAGCTCAAAGTGGAATTCTGAGTTTGAACAGCAAACAACTGCTATTGAGATAATGTATCAAAGACTGTTATATCAAATAAACTCATATGTGCACATGTAATAAAGCACAGTACAAACTTTTTATTCTCTTTTAAATTTCTTTCAAAATATTCGAAAATTGTAATTAATTTTCAGTTTTAGGATATACGTTTTACATATTTTTGTTGCTGTAGTATTTTGGGTTATAAATATTTCTCTAACTTTCCCTAATCTCACTGGTCTCCTTGATGTTTTCTTTCCTCCGCTCCCTCATGCTCTCTCCTTCTCTGTTCATGTCCCTCACTTCCCTTTTTATGGTTGGTAAACGCTGAGCAAACAAACTTCAAGGAAGTTGTAGTAGTACACTAAACAAAGCAAACAAAACACCATGCGCTACCGTTCACCTAACGGAGCGAAGGCGATGCGGACCGAAGTGCAACGTTACAATCTTACGTGAAACTTAAAAACAACATATGAGAGAGAGGAGTAGCTTAGAATTTGATTTTCTGCTCTTAACGTTAGTAAGTAAACATACAATTCCGAAACCAAACTTCAAATCAACGCTTTTTTATTTCTTTGTTCTTACTTAATATCTTATGTTCTCTATTATATACTATAACATAAATAGAAACTTATCCCCTAACTATATGAGAATTAAATCTTATACAACATCGACTATTACGTGAGCACGACAATGTTGCAAAGGATCCTCAGTAAAAACGTTCCCTCTTTGCATGCCACTACAGTGTTAGCTGCAGTTCTAGGTAGTAGGTTGTTTGAACGATCTGCAGCGTTTGGAGACCTTTCTCCTGCACGTTGCACGTATTTCCGTAAGAGGGGGAAATGTTTCTCTAGTGAGTTAAAAGAAAGGCGCAAGACTATCTTGCTATTGCGAAGGCCTTATGGTTTAGTTCACTTTTTCCTCCACGCTAAACGAGCATTTAAAGAGAGAGGAAATATTCTCGATTGGCGTCACAAAACCTGTACGAGTGTTGAAAGTAGATCAAGGTGGAATGGAGCTGGGAAGATTTGGCAATGAAGACTCTCCGCCGATTTGTGAACGATGTAATATATCACTTATAGTTAAACCTCGGGCTATTGAACAAATGGCTACTTCGTTCCTTTGGGACAATATGCAAAATAATATTATATGTTAGCAATTTGTGGAAAATGATACTCATTGGAAGCGATTTTATAGCGCCGAAAATGGCCTAAAATTGGGGTCAGTGCCTATTTCTGCCCTTTTGTGCCTATAACTGCCTAAAATAACTTTTAAGAATTTATATAGTTTTACTTATAAATTATTTATTTTAAAATTTGTCTCGCCTATGGAACGTCACCACATTGTAATACGAAGTCTATAAGCAAATTCGTATCGACAATGAAAAGTTAACAATGAATGTGTTTTGCCGGGAAAAAAAAAAAAAAAAGGTTGAATTTTTCAATATTGAAGCGAGGTCTTGTTTACGTATAGGCAGATTTTTCATTCTTGCCCTCAGCAATAGCGCAGTTGCAACGCAAAGGAAACCCTTTGTCGGATCAGGTGTCACAAGTGAAGAAGTGAAAATAACTGCTGCTTAGGGAGAAAATGATCACAAAGTAGGTCCAAGTAATGGGGGAGGGAAAAAAACTGATATGTTGTAATGGTTCATGACAAATGTTCTAGTAGGGGAAGGTGAATAAATTCTAGAAGTGGGAATGAAAAATTTAATAAAATATAAGTTTGTTCCTGTACATTCGCGTCAGTGGAAAGATCATTTTCAGCCCTTAAATTATTTTAACAGAAAAAATACATAGCCTAATAGCTGAAATTTTGGAGAAAATCTTGATAATATATTGTACTGCTAATTATGAAAATAAACAACATGTGACGCTTATAGCACTTAAAGCCATACTCATAAAAATGTAAAAATGTTTACTTTCCATAAATTAAAAAAGTAGTTTAGTTATTTTGTAGCCCATTTTAGATGCAAATAAATAGAAAAATCATACCTATGTTTAAGAAAGGCCCTAGAACAAAGGCTGATGACTATCGAAATAACACACAAAATTAACAGAAACAATTTTATCTCTCAAAACATTAACAGAAAAGCATAAAGAACTCGACCGAAACAAACAAGCAGCATATGGCTAGAAAGTCAGAGGGTAATTAATGCAAAGGAGTTCATACCTTGTCTACTTCCATTTGTCAAAACTTCTAGGAGAGATAACGAGAACAGAAATGCGGGCCATTTTGTTGCATCACAAAAACACGTCGCCTTACACGGCCAATTAAACAAGCTCGAATTCTAGAGAAAACACCCACTTAAGTTACTGACGTATCCGGCCGGCTTTGCGACTTCTTCCTCTTGCCAAAGTGACACCAGTTTCCCAGCCCGGAAGAAAGTGTTTTCCTGACTGTGCAACGTCGTTACTTGTAGCAAATCCAAGATCTCTCAGAATAAACAGCGTTTTCATATTGTAACTTTCTCACACTGTCAATAGTACAATTCGCACATATTCCTACTTAGCGAATTTGTCATTCTTTTTTTGCTCTCTATATTCCTACCTATAGTACACGAAGTAAGGCAAATACGAGGGTTGGTCCATAAGTTTCCGGCCTCGTCGATAAGGAGTATCGCCTTCACAAAATCCTTATCTGTGTCAAGTTTTATATGTTAAGTAAATAATTGTAGCTGTAACATCAGCTCCGCTGTATTCTTCAGATAGAGTTGCATTAAGAAGGCTAAGTGTAGAAGATTATGACATGTTCAAAATGGAGTTTCGTGTTGTTATTAATTTCTTCACAAAAAAGGACATTCAAGTGAAATTAAACAGCGATGGGACGGTGGGGAAGCACCCCCCCCCCCCTCATATTCTACCGTAAAAGAATAGGCCAAACTTTTTTGAATGGGTCTAGAAAGCATTGAAGACGAAGAGCGTGCAGATCGGCCCTTGGAGATGCTCACTCCTGTAAACGTCGCTGTTGTTAAAGGAGAAATTGTGGAAGATTGGCGGCTCAAATTTTCAGAAATTGCAAGGTTGGACCGTTCTAAAACAACAGTACTTCGAATTATTCATGAACAAGAATAAGGTTAGTGCAAGATGGGTACCTAAGACTTCTTTCCTCAGTCCAAAAGGAGCAACGAGTCATCTGTTGTCAGATATTTTTGGAGCTCAACCGTGGCAACGAGAGAGTTCTGCAAACCATTGTTACAGGAGATGAAACTATGGTCCACTACTATGATCCCTTGTCCAAAAGAGAATCAATAGAGTGACGTAAACCTGGCGAAGTACCACCTCTAAGGGCCAAGGTCACTCAGTTAACCAAGAAGATCATGTCCACAATCTTTTGGGACTGTGATGAAATACTCTTCGTTGACTTCAAGGAGAAAAATACCACAGTAAATGAGTACTACGCTGGCCAATTACGTGCTTCCATCAAAGATAAAAGGCAAGGAAAGCTGAATGGCAGTGTGTGCCTTCTTCACGTCAACGCGCTTGTGAATACAGCTCTTCTTGCAAAGGAAGCTGTGAAGATGTGTGGCTTCAAGGAGATCGAGCATTGGCCCTACAGCCCAAATCTAGCTCCCAGTGGCTATTTCCTCTTCTCAAAAAACTCAAGAAGGAGCTTCGATGAAGGACATTTAGGTGTGACGAAGAAGTAATGGATGTTGTTTATGCCTGTTTTGCTGACAATTGATTTGTTTGATTTAATTTGTTTACGGACGCTCTTTAACATCGCAGGTCATCAGCGTCCCATTCCATTCAGGGCGTGAAACAGCCGACAAATTTTGCTCAGAGGCCTCTTCTTTCAGGCTTGAGGTTCTTTTTCGTGCCGTAAATGTACAAGGGACCCACGGCTTTACTTCCCTTCCGAAGGAAGCCATACTTAGGATTTTTACGCCCGAAAAAATCCATCGATCCTGGCCGGGTTCGAACCCGCGATCTTGGATTTAGAAGACAAGTATGGTTACCACTACAATACCAGGACCGACTTTTTGCAGACAAGACTTCTGACTATTTGTGGGGGGGGGGGGGGTTGAATTGAAATGTTAATTCAAAGATGTGAGATGTATAATGCAATAAGTAATTATATTGAAAAGTGAAATGTAGTTTTGTCTTTATCATACCAGAAAATGGCTAGACCGGAAACTTATGTATCTACTCTCGTATGCTTGTGCACTTAATTCTTTAAATGACCACAAAGGATGAAGTCAGGCGGAATTAAGTGCGAAGGATCTTGCGGGGCATTCAATAGGATCCTGCTGTCCATTCCACATTCTCGAAAATCATTCATTCAGCCAATCTCAGATTTCCAGCATATAATGTGCCGGAGCTCCGTCATGCTGCAGCCACAAGTGTTCAAAGTCATTCCGAGCCAATAAAGAGAGAACCAAGTTCGTCTTCAGCAACTTCCGTTCCTGGAGATTGGTAATGCTGCTGAATGGTAAGAAGCGAGGTTTTACTTCACCAGCAAACGTAATTGTGTGTGCTAACAGAACCCTACATATGAAATTTGCACCAAATGAAGACACGATCATATTCCATCATCTGCAGCCAGGATGAAGAATTCTATGATGAATGCAATGATCGATAACGGTAGTAATATGTCAGCTATTGATTTTTGAAGACTCATTATGTTGTTACTCAATATGGAGGATAGTCGATGTTGCAACTTCGATTTAAGAGCAGGACGAGTTGATTCCTCAGTCACGCGGTCTTCTTTCTGTCGTGTGGAACTGGCCTGCATCAATGATAATGAAAACTTCCAGTTTCACTCACTTAGCAGCTTATTTATCAAACGACTGTATGCACTTTTGGTCCTAGGTACCCGTACCTCGAAACATATTCGACACAGATAATCGAATGCATTGCACTCATTTCTCCATAGAATCCTTTCCGCCGTGTTTTCTAACAACGTGCTTGCAGTGACAAAAGACCCACACACACGTGAAATATAAAGCAGTTTGATTGGAGGGCATTTAGGAAAACCGGGTAACTCCACTTTCGGTTAAAAGCACCGATTTTTTTTATAAAGTCTTTTGGTCCCCCCCCCCTTATATCGTGTAACACTCATTTTTACTGTTGAGGCATCAGAGACTGGTGATACATGAAACGAATGATAAGAAAGCGCTCTAGGCCTAGTTTAGGTTACTATATATAAGGATTAGGAAAACCTGGGGGCGGTGAACTCCCGTCAAGGAAGACGATACTGCCGAATCGAAACCAGACCGTTCACTCACGAATCCGCGCCTTAACGACTTCCGCCATCTGTGTCGGTAGTTGCCAACATTCCCACGAGTGCCCGACTCTTGAAAAATTTGATGCTAACAGGAGCTTTCAAAATACAAATTAGTTGCATTTAATAAGAATGTATACTGTAAGTTTTTTTTTTTGTATGATTCTTTTTTTAATTTTTATAAATAATTTACTAAAAAAAGAACACGAATAAACATATCAAGTACAATTCATGGCAACAAGAAAATGAGAAAAACCGTGTAAGTGAATGGGTGCCCTAATGGTAAAGATTAAATTAAACTATTATATTTGTAGCCCCATTAAAAGACAGCATGAAGATACTTGTTGCTTTAGAGGTCACTTTGAACTTTATTTAGATCTTGTGACATTTTACTTCGCGTACTTATCCGGTTTTTGCTAAATGTTGTAGAAATACACATTTAAGCTTACAACATATTTATCCCTTACTTTATGGCCAATGTTTTATGCAAAGTTTTTGGAAAGAATTAATATTTTGAGGAAAGTTTTGCAATTCAACGCCCTGATCAGGAGGCGGTGATGCATAGCGCTGTAGTTTCCACAGTTCTCAGAAGCTGAAACAGGTCTCAGATCTCATGCTGGTATGATGAATTGCACTAGAAAGGCAAGGGAAAGCCGGTTGAGAGTGGGCGCGTGTCACAATACACACATTCCTCTCTGGCAGCGCTCTCACGATATCGTCCTCCGTGTGTTTTCCCTCGCGCTGCTTATTATATCCTCTGCTGGCGAATCGAATATAATAGAAAATTGGAGATAGCACGGCGTCAATTCTTTTATGCCGCTTGGTCCACTCGCTTTGAATAACGGTCGCCTGGACTGACTGCCTGTGCAGACGTTCTGCTGACGCAACGTCCACTTTGTTCCTTAGTTACACAGTATTAGTTCCCCTTTAGGTTTCGATAAAAACAAGCCTGTCGAGTAACCACGAATTCTGTTGAGTCAAATGAATTACTTCTATGAAGAGTGAAAACTTAAACAGCGTTTCTGAAAATGACTAAAACTCTTACTGGAACTATTCTGACTAAATCTACATGAATAATTACCATCCGCAAAATAAGAGTTCATCTTTAGTATCTTCTAATTATTTATATAAAGATCTTTTATAGTGAATGCCATACTGTCTTAGATGTTTTAATGAAATTGTATGAAACAGCATTTACTGAGAAAGTTTGGTATTATAATTATCGTTCCGCTGATACTCATTTCTTTTATTATAATACACACACTGAAACTCGTCTCTGAAATGTTAGCTGTTTAGTTTCTTATGTTATTTTGCAGGCTATTTAATATTCACAAATTGTATTCGAGTTGCAAGCATGAATAAAATTTTGGTTAGACGTGACTACTAACAACAAATTGTGGGTATTTTTTTTCATGTATATTCTTTGAAAAAAAATTCTTGGCATGTTTCCAATATTTCAACTTCAAAAATAGTCTTGAAACTGAATTGAGTAACGTAACTTTTAATACTAGGATGTATTTTGCATTCATGCCCCTACTTCATTTAACATGTTCTTAAGTTAAAATGTTTGGATAGGAAAAATCCCTGGTTTAGACCTGAGAATACGAGAATAGAAGATAATTTAAATTTTTATTAAATAATTATGCTGTTTTCCATACTCACTACATCGTGCAGACTTAATACTTTGACATATATAATATTTTTTTCTTAAGATTGAAATTGTTGCCACTACCTGCAATGAAGCAATTTTATTTTTAAGGAACAGGTTTATAGTAAAAGAACAACACATGACTAACGAAATAATATATCAATATAATACAAAACGAAGACGAGGCGTTCATAAAATCAGTAGCATACTAAGTCATATCAAAATAGTGCAATTCAATTTTCCCTCCAAATTAAACAAGCTACTTACCTACATGGGCGGTGGTATAGAGGCAGCGTTCTTGCTTCTCATGCTGCGGGCCGCCCGAATTCGAACGCCGGTTAGTTCGGCCCAGCTGATCAGCCGATTTTTTTTTTAAATATCTGATTTTTTATTACTTCTTATAATTCTTAGCGCCCATTTGCGCTGTCACTAATTAAACAACTATTTGTCGGATATGGTTATTGGACGTTAAACTAAACAAAAACATGTGAAATCCATTTTGAAATGTCATTTTTTTCCAATAAGGCATTAATTTTTGAAAAGTTTAACAGATGATTAATATTTATTTTACTATATAGAATATAAAATGTTATCTGTACATTATTAATATCTTAATGTAATTGAACTGTATGCATTCTCACCTGACCTATACCATCTAACTCATCTGAACATTGTATGATTTATAAGGATAAATAAACATACATACATTGCGAGACAAAATTCGACCCAGTTCCGAGTGTCTAGTGTTATCTCTTTTGTTTAAAACAATAACACGCTGCAACGAAATATCTAGTAAAACTCCAGCGTTGCCACTGTTACTTTCATATGTAAAAATTACCCGAAAATGTTTATTTCCTGTTTCACATACTAATTATATCTTAGGGCACCTTAATTAATAAACAAAGAATAAATTATTTGCTCTCTTTTTCACACCTGGTCTGTGTTAGCACTTAACATGTACTGAAGGAAATGGCAGAGATGTGACAACGTTGTTTTCCTGAGAACCTATTTATTTGTTACACTTTCCCCACGCTATTATAGCAACATAAGACAAATAAGGGATGGATAATTGCAATTTCATATCCACGAAAAAAAGGTATGAAGGCTAGTCCCGGATTACACATACCGGGCTTCCAGAATATGTCCTCGCAGCCAGCAGGGGATTTGTCTCCCCACCCACGGCCGCTTGCCTGTCTTTGAACTTCCGAGCAGTCACTAGTCTATATTCGTTCGCGAACATGGCAAAACATCTGACTTTAGATCAAATACTTTTGTGTGTAAATGTTATAAATATGAATCAGCAATTCGGGAGGAATTTATTCTGAAGTTCTTTGGCCAATTGCCTCCTTCCAGAACTGCAGTTCACCATCTTGTGAATAATTCGATAGCACAGGTTTAGTGCACAACAAACACACACGAATGTTGTTGATGATTTGCTTTATTTATGGACGCTCTTTAACATCTCAGGTCATCAGCTTCCCATTCAATTCAGAGCGTGAAACGGCCGATAAATTTTGCTTAGAGATATCTTCTTTCAGGTTTGAGGTTCTTTTTCGTGCTGTAAATGTACGACACGGGACCCACAGCTTTACTTCCCTTCCGAAAGAAGCCATATTGGATTTTTACGCCGCGCCATTGACCCTGGCCGGGATTGACCCGGAATTTTGGGTTTAGGAGGCAAGTATGGTTACCACTACACCATCAGGACGGTATATTTTTAACATAAGACAAATTAGACGAAATTAGCGAAAATTTCTATGTTTGCCAACAAAATTACTGCCAAAATTAGCATTATTCCAGAGTCTTCTGCACACACAGCAACAAATTAAAACACAAATCTTGCAAGTGTACACTTGTCCACTGTCTACGACATGCTGATCCCGTAGCAAGTGTGCATTATTGTGAGTGGTTTCTTTCATCAGTGACTGAAGGATTAATCGACCACAGCTTGTGTTCTTTCCAAACGAGACGTGTGAACACACACACTACTCGCTATTGGTATTCCGTAAATCCAAATATATACAAGAAACCGCACTTTATGATAAGAAAATTGCAGTTTTGTGTGCCATTAGAGCAAACGCATGATCGGTCCGATTTTTACGAGCAGACAGTAAATGGAGAGAGGTGTCGAAATGACAATCTATTTTTAATCAGCAGACGGAATAAAAGAAATAATATGAAGGTTTCAACAAAGTTCCGCAATTGCTCATACAGCTGAGAAGTCCATGGACCAAAGTGTTTGAAGATAGAATGATTAGTGCTGGTGCATTGCCCTCTCGCTCCCAAGATATAACAGTCTTGAGATTTTATTTGTGAGGTAGCCTGAAGCGCAAAGTATAAAAACAAATGCTCACACATTGGAAGAACTCAAAATGAAGTCTGAAACATTACAGTTTAACCAAAACTTGTCGTTGAGAATGTTTACCCCGTACAATACCTGTTTAGAGAGAGAGAGAGAGGGGGGGGGCGAATTTACAGTGACCGGCTCTCGCATGTCCAACTGCCAAGACGCAAAGCCCCGTGGAGCGGTAATGATATATTCTGGAAGATGTGTATATACATATACCATCGCTGTATTTACAATACACATTTATATAAACTATTGCTTACTGAGTGTTTTGTATTTAGTAGGTTTGCAACATTTTTAATAACTTTACTCCGCAGTAGACACTTTCAGAGTATCTCGTAAGCAGCAATATATAGTAGCAACATATAAAAACAAGCTGAAACGCACAAAAACAAAAGTTGCAGGACTTAACGCCGCCATACAGGAACCTAACCTGTGTTGTGGTCACGCTACTCAATTTTTCTTTTTTATACTCAACTATAAACTGCAACAAAATGTGCACGAAGCTGTCCTGGTACGTCACGAAAAGATCTGTTACTCCCCCCTTAGCTGCTTTAGCTCACTTCTTGCCTTTAACAATTGAGTGTCTCGGATGACATTCATTGTGAGGTTTCAACGGAGCTATGACGCCGTAAATTTGTAAGCGCTATAAAATAAACGGGTGGCGAAGTGCAGCTGTCGTTCCTAGGGAGGAGCTCTTGAGGGTGTGAATAATTGTGAGTTCACAAGGTCTGGAGGGGAAAACGTGCCTTGTAATCATATTTGTTTTCGTTCTTTCATGACTGAGAAGGCGCCCGAGCTAAATAAATCGTCTAGTAATCACATCAAGTTCTATTACTGAACAAATAGCGTAGTTGATTTTGTGGCCAATTTCTCCAGATACCCATACGTCACCCGTATTCCCATATTAAACAGAGCTGGAATAGCGAGGGAGAACCCCATAACCTGATTTACTAAAGGGAAGGGACAATGCGACAGAAATATACGGAACTTGAGCACAAAAACATGCTGTATGCCTAAACCATAAATGTCTGTAATACTGGTGTGCTTCAGAAATTTAATTTCTATACGGAACGAATGGCGGACCCACCTTTCAATGTACATTCGGGGCGATCTGAGAGTATCTGGTGGTCATACTAATAACAAAACTTGGCTTCCACTTTCGATCACAGATCCAAACAAGCAGGAGTTGCGTAAACTAAGCAACAACTTGAATAACTTTAAAAATTAATATAAGATCCAAATTATGGCGTTATTAATTAATAAAATAAGATACGTTATGACTATGTGAAATTAGGGGAATAAACTTAGAATTCTTGCAATCGATACGTATCAAAAAAGAGAAAATACGTTTTTATAATGACCATTATTATTATTATTATTATTATTATTAGAGATGAAAAAAATTAATGGTATATATTAATTAAATGAAGTATATGAACACTGATAGGCAAAGCTATTTTGGGTATTTTAAAAACATTTAAATACACTATGTTTATAAACTAAGCCCTTGTTTTCATGTTTACATTCACTAAAATAGGGAAAAATAACAACTTTTAGAGTTACATTGTGTATTTAAGAAGATGTTCATATGTTTCATTGGGGGAAAAAATGTTACTATTCAGCAACAATTAAAATGTACTAAGCAAATACACACAATCAACAACATACAATCGAAAAGTTCCATCCATTTTCATTGACTTGGAATTTTTAATTTAAATGTTATTGTAGTAAAAATATGTAACTAAAACGTTTTCTGAGAGTTATTACAAAGTGCTGTTACATTCAAATATAATTCTGAAACACATATTACATTAGTATTTCACATTTGTTATCTTCACGACGATGCTTTGTTAAATATAAGAAATATGCATCGTTATAAACGCAATTTATTTGCTGAATTCACTTTTCCTTTAATTCAATACACCAGAGATAATATTAAAATCAATATTTTAAAACTCGGTTTTCAATTATACCCTTACTCCTAAGAGTCCGATTTCCCTAATTTTCAGAAACTATTTTTCTTATTTTATTTTAATGACCGAATTTTGTTATGAAGAATGAAATTTTGATGCCGTTAGAGTGATATTAAAATTTTCGCTTTCAACAAAAACCCCTCTCCCAATGACCTGATATCTCTGATTTTCGGGAACTATTTTTCTAGTTTTATTTAAATGGCATACGCCAGGATTTGTTGCAAAAAAAAACAAATATTGGTGCCGCTAGAGTAATTTTCAAATTTTGGGTTTTAGGTAAATCTCCACTAATAATTTGAATTCATTAATTTCCAGAAATTATTCTTGTTTAATTTCCATGGCGAGTGTCGAGTTTAGTTGAGAAAAACACAAAAATTGCGGCTGCTAGAACGATTTTAAATTTCGCTTTAACTCCCACTCAGCTATATATCCCATTCATAATGGATCGATTTCCCTAATTTTCAGAAACTTTTTATTATTTTATTTAAATGGTATAAAACTAATTTTGTTGTGAAAAAGCAGGTATTGATGACGCTAGAGCGATTTAAATTTTGGAATCCAATTATACCCCTATTCTAAGGGTCCGAATTTCCTAATTTTCAGAAACTATTTCTCTTATTTTATTTAAATGATATAAACCGAGCTTCATTACGAAAAAATAAATTGTAGTGCCGCTAGAGCGACTTTTAATGCTGGGTTTCAAGTAAATCTCCACTCCAAACAATCGATTTCATAGATTTTCAAAAAACATTTGTCTTATTTTATTTCAATGGCATATACCAAGCTTCGTTTAAAAAAATTAAAATTCCGCTAGAGAGATTTTTAAATTTCACTTTAATCCCCACTCAATTTTCAGATACACCCCCACTCATCATGGCCCGATTGCGCTGATTTTCAGCAATTATTTTCTTAACTTATTTGAATGAAATATATAGAGTTCCGTTGAGGAAAAAAAAAAAAAAACAAATAACCCCTAGAGCTATTTTTAATTTGTCACTTCTCTCTCCCTCGCTTTAGGTTAACCTCGCACTAAAAGTATAATTTTGCTGGTTAATGAACTCAACGAATCGTTTGTTAATTGATGGTTATGTATCGAGCTTTGTTGAGGAAAAAAAATTGCGACCGCTAGAGCGTTAACAGACACACACATAAATATCCATGTATATATATATATATATATATATATATATTTAAGCATATATATAGTTTTCATTGTCATTTTCGGTGCATAGTAGGTAGGATCGATGGAAATTCGAAAAACATTTTCAAAAACCGTTTCATGGGTACAAGCGCAATTCCTTCGGAATTCGCTAAAAGGAAACTATAAGACAGTAAAAGTGGCTGATAAAAACGCAACCATGGCTATAATACTTTAATGGTAGATGTAGTAAATGTTTTAAAAATGCAATTTTTGTTTAACTAAATAATATTATATCTGTACTTTCAAGATTTTAATTCCAAGGTTTAATACCAGAAATATCATTCTAATCATACTCAAAAAATAATAACTTCAGGCGTTACATTACAACACCCCTCTTTTTAAAATAAGTGACAGATGTGTGGAAATTTAAAAGTTATCGGCATGCTGCTAGGTCACCAATCAGACTTTATTAAAATGTCATGTTTCATATGTGAATGGCATAGTAAATCACGGGACAAGAAAGCATTGAAAGCTAAGAGACAATCTCGTGCCAGATATGCAGTCTCGTGAACCTGAAAAATGATCCAGTATCTTCTCTACATACAAAATTAGGCTTAATGAAGCAATTGATGGAGGCGGGTAAACAAGGACGGCATCTGCAAGAGGTTCCCTGGAATATCTGACACTGAAGTTAAAGAGAGAATATTTGTTGAGCCACAAAGTAGGGTGTTGATTTATGATACCTCATTTCAAGACAGATACTGAAAAAACAGTTTTGACTGGTCGCCATTCTAAAATGTTTTAGGATATTGCAAGAATCCAAGCTACAAAAATATCACGTTTGAGAGATTTCGAAAGTGGGGTGCAATATGAATTTCAAACTACATTTCCTATACTTTCATTTGGACTTTTTTCCGCAAAATTCTTACTTGTGTCAACAAAGAGAGGGGTAAAAGATTTCACTAGGACATAAAGAAGATGGAAAGACAGTACCAGGGAAAGTGAATGATAACATTATAGCAAACTATTGCTGGTTCACTAAAAAGAAATATACCCACATATTTTTTATATAAAAGGAACTTAAAAAACGCTGATGTTAAGATAGCAGATGAACAACTGGAACCATCACAGGTGGCCGAGGTCGTTAAGGCGCGGACTCGTGAGCAGGAGATCTGGGGTTGGAATCCCGCCAGGACCGTCCTCCCTGACTGAGGTTTTTTCCAGTTTTTCCTCAGTCTTCATAAATGGCAAATGCCGGAGAGGTACCTTAAACTTAGACCTGGAACGTTTCCTTCCTTCAAAAAATCCTTTCCCAATACATCTCATGTATAATTAGTGTTCACCGCCTGTGATGCCTCAGTAGTAAAAACGGACGTTAAACACTATTAAAAACAACAACTGGAACAGTGTTGAAGTATATCTGATTAAGTAAGAACTTTATGCTCAAGAGTATTATTTGAGTGTTGTTAGATTTATTAATTTATATTCAATAATAGAACATAACTTTCATAGAAGTGCATTTCATTATTTTTATATTGTGGAAAATTGGCACATGATGGAGGAAAAATGAGTTCATATTTACTTTCAGCATGACCGAAACAGGAATATTAGAACAGAAACCCCTGGGAAAAAGTTAAATTTGCATAACAATGAATTTCATAATGCTATACCTCTATTGATATACACCTAGTGTAAATATAGCACATAATTAATTAATTTTAGTTTATTTAAGGACACTCTTTAACATCTTTGCTTATTAACTCCCATTCAGTTTTCCCCAGAGAGGCCTCTCCTTTCAGGCCCTTTTTTTTTTTTTTTTTTTTTTTTTTTTTACGTGCCATAAACCTAGGCATGGGATCTATAGCTTTACTTTCAGAAGAAAGCCGCGACCTTGGTCTACTAGGCAAGTATGGTCACCAAGGCCGACTATATAATGTAACTCGAAAAGCATTACATGAGATACAACTCTTTCATGAAAATGCAATATAAAACTAACATGTCTCAAATTATTTACTTTCAGCGTACTTTTCAGAATAAATTCATAATTCAATACATTTTGTCTGAAAACAATTACCTTTTTTTTTTTTTTTTTTACTTCTTTTCCTGCACAGCACTTTAATACGCATTGTATGTGTACTAAAGTATTGAGAATGATAATGTGGATAATACAAATGCACGGCATTTCCACATTCCTGTTCCTTGCAAAACTTCTTACCATGTCTCACCAATGAAAACTGGCTGGTTCACGCAAAAGGCCCGCTTCCCGTTGCGATCATAAACGAGAGTACCCGAGCCCGCAGACATTCAGAATCTGGTAGGCATTAGATAGGCGCTTGTTTTCTATGACCAGCATAAGTAAACCCCAGCACCAATTGAAGTGAAGTAAAGCTTTAACTAAGTTTTCAGCAACTTCGTTTGTTTTGTTTTGTTTTGTTTTATATATATATATAATTTTATATGTATATATATATATATATATATATATAAAATTTTTAGATGCGTTTTCTGAGAAACTATTTTCAGCAAGGCAATTAAAGATGATATTTTGTATAAATTATCTTTCTGCACAAAAATGTGAAGGTATATGAATATTGTACGACCATTTTAATTATATATTTTTTTCTTTAGCAATTTAGTGCATATTAAAATTCTGTTCCACTAGTTTTAATGCTGAAATATTGAGAATATATATATAAACTTTTATTTATATTTATATATAAATAAATAAAATATTTATATATAAATAAATAATTATTTATATATATGTATATATATATATATATATATATTTAAAATGTTTGAAAAATGAACCCTTAAATTTTTTGAAATTAGCTCTGTGCAATTATATATTCTACAAACATTATAATAAATTTCTCGTGCAAAAATTCAACTTTCTATGCTTGAAGTCTTGAAGTTATAAAAATTAACTGCGCAGGTTTTGTTTTTGTGTAAATTTAACCCAAAGAGGCCTACAAAGGTGTAAAATAGCGCCATGCTTAGTGGCAGAATCCTTGACGACAGAAAGCAGAGTGTATTTCGGTGTAATCACTGAAATTATTGATTTATTGTTAAACGTGTTTAAAAACGAATGCTTTGAATTAGTTCTTGCCTTCCATGCTATGCATAAAATGACATTTTCTCCAACACTTCTTCAAGCACCCCTCTATTTGTTAGATTTGCGTCTTTTTCAAAAGATCTCAGCTGAATTGAGAACATACGGGCAAATGATAATCCATCCTTTTGCTGGAAATTGAACTTTGTGCAGTAATTAGATATTCTTATGTGAAAAAAAAAAATACCGATTGAACATGTTGAAAGCGCAGTCCACGCTGATTATTTCTGATGAGAGAACCTTTCCAAACAAACATCAATGTGCAGCAGACATGATCGCACTTTCCCCCTCCCCAAACCGGTTTGCACAACAGGAAAAACTGGACAAGCGGCGACTTCAGCAGGTGTTTCGCCAGATCTACTCCAGTTTCACTTTCCTTCTTTAACCTGTCATTGGGTTCGGCGAACTTCTGCCAGTGTAGGCGTTTCAACATCTTTAATACACTCCGACATCTTTAATACACTCGGTGAAGGATGCCAGCAAAAGATTTCCTTTAAATTCGTGTTAAGCAACCATACCCCTCTTAATGAAAATGTTCCGAACGCTTGATTGGCAGCATTCTTCCTCAGTTTTAATAGCAGTTCTCCTGAGCAACGTAAATAAAGAAGTATTCAGTCAATTTTATTAATGTATAATATTTCTCTGGATGCTGTTATACTTTCCCCACTCCCAAGATTACATCGTACACATAAATCGAATGACAAAAGCGATATTTGGGGTTCCGCAACGGCTCATAACACAACCAGTGGCTTCTCGTGGCCCTTTAGAAGGGTGCGCCAGAGGAATAAATACATGACACCCAAATGGCGTGGGCGAAGGTCTCTTTTATCAAGACTTATACTCCTGCCCGACATTCTCTCACAACTGCAGCGCCCTCAAGCGTTTGTGCTGTAAACTTCTGGTGTATATGGAGCTCTTCTAATTCAGCTGTTAAAGTATGCCTTAAGCCTTCTGCAGTAAATTCAAAAACAGCAATGAATTTTGTGAATTTTCAACCGGTTTACTCCAACTGCTGTACCGTAACATCACAACAAATTGTGACATACATGTGATGTCGGCCTGTACAGAAACGAAATCTGTCCTTTTTATTTGTTTTCTATCTCATTCCTACAAACAAGAATCGTTTCTCATTTCACAAGCTGTCAGCCAAGATGTTTCTTCAAATATAAAAAACAAAAAACAAAAAAAAACTCTTCTTAATTTTGTGCCGTCTTGCTGAGCAAGCTCCTATAGCTTTCGGTTCATGAGATCCAAATCGTTTCTCTTCCAACTTAACAGTTAAACGTAAGACGCGAAATGGAGCCTTCAATAAAAATTCCATTTTATTCTTTACCACTAAACACATCAGTTTTTTTGTAACTTAACAGTTAACACCGTGAAAGTCAACTTTCCGCTGACAAACGGTGAGGAAGCCACCCAATTTCACACAAAGTGCGAAAACAATCTTTAGCCACTTATGCGTGGGGTGAACATCAAGTTCCCGCGAAAAGAGAGAATACCGAGCTTTGCCTGCTGGCCCAAGAAAACGCAGAAATAGGCAGCAGAAAAGCTAGTCCGTCTTGAAGGAAGACAAAATATAAAGTAAATCTTTGATGGCCTAAGAAGGTATAAGTTTAAAGCGCAGCATATTCCGGGCTGGCTCGTGAACGTCCTTCGCTAAGAGTGCCCGCATGCTACCGCCACTATAGTAGAGAGGAAATATGCTTATAGTGCTACAATTAAGAACTAATCGGTTATACATCACTGTTTTATACAATTTTAGTTTTAAAAGTTGACTAGGAGAAGGGAAATAATAAATAGTTACAGCATTTTCTATGAGGGGGGGACCATCTGGCCCTTATTGACGGGCCGCCCCTGATACCAACATATAACTTTAAAGTTTGCTTTCACTGACATTCTTATAAAAAAAAAAAAAAAAAAAAAAAAAACTTTAAATAATGCACAACTTAATGGACAAAGATATTATTATTCTAAAATTCTTTCAGATTGAAAGAAATTCCAAAAATTTTCAAAACTTTTTACAGTTAGATGGCCAGTTTTTGAACTTTACGATATGAAAAATTGTTGCTAAAATCAGAGAGAGAATACGGTTTTGCAGCACGCAATTTACAGAAGTTGCACCGCACTTTGCATAATATTTAAGTTCTGTGACAGCCTTTGATAAATCACATGCGATTTCGTTAGACACATTTTTTCGTCTTCTAATGTTTAACAAAACAACAAACATTCAATAAAATGAGTGAGGCGATGTTTGCCTAAGTTCGCACTGCAACTGGGCAGTTTGGTGTCCAACGCTATATTCTACTCTACTTCCAAGTAAAAGTAAGCACTCTGCAATCCCATGCGGGCATTTTTTCTTCAAATTAAAATGTGTCTACATCTCTACTACTGATGCGCAATGATTGTGTGTTTTGTGGGAATTCGCAAAACCAGCAATTGCCTTAAAGGTGGAAGTTTATTTAAGGAAACCTGTACAAAGTGGGAATTGGATTGCGTATTCTCTTTGCACGGAAACATTCAGGCAAGCCACGTTGCACACTTCGATTTCCGATTTACCTTTCAAGCAGATACAGCATTTATCGGTTCTTCCTTGTCAATTTCAGGTTTCTTTAACAAAAGATTTCAAAATGCTCTTTTACGTTCCATTCTCTGTGATAGAAAAGCCTTAACTGAAAAAGAAAGTTGTTAATACACAAAAGTAAAGGAATCAGATTTGATATTGCTATGTCTGTAAGTGATCATACTGCTATGCGAAACATGTTTCATAACAATAGGAGCCAGAAGATTTCGGAACATACATTAAGGTTATTTGAGATGCGGGCAGCCTGAGTGCGGCTGTACTTAATCAGCAATATTGTCGGCATCTAGTAGCAAATTCCTGTACTTCATTTAACATTTCTTACAATAGTACACGGCGATTCGAACACATTTGTCATTCAGAGATCTTGTCTGTTGCAATTTTTTAACAAATTGGCGATCAGTTTCTCTTTCTATAACTTTCCAGAACATTTCACTATGAATAGATTTACCACTTCCTTGCAAGAATTCGTTTTCACATGTATGTGGTAAATAAATAACGAAAAACATTTAAAACAAGTTATATACAGTGAAAGTACCCAGTTAACAGACGAAGCACAACATCAGTCCTGGTGATGTAGCGGTAACCATACTTGCCTCCTAAACCCAGATCGCGGGTTCAATTTACGGCACGATAAAGAAACTCAAGCCTGAAAGAAGAGGTCTCTGAGCAAAATTTGTCGCCGTTTCACGCCCTGAATTGAATGGGACGCTGATGACCTGAGATGTAAAAAAGCGTCCATAAATAAACCAAATCAACGAATGCATAACCACTAGTTGACAAAGCCTTCCTCAAATAAACTAAAATTGCTACCTGCACATGGCTTGACAATTGGCTTCTCTCAGTATGCAGCCGGCCCTTAACCCAAATAACCTCACTGTAAAGTATAGAGCCAGAGCATGGCACACTGTATATAAGAGAGCAAAATTTCTCTAGTTTGACCTTCCTATATCCCGGTTACCTAATAGTGAAATCAGTTTATGTCCAAATTTTTCTGAGACATCCCTCTATCCTGCAAGTTGGGCATCCCTTATGGAATGTAACTTGGCCATTACCTACAGCTCTGTTAACTGTTTACGACTGAATGCTATTGAATTTGGTACATTATACTTACAATGTGTCATTAGTTAGCACTGACGTAGAACTACTATTTGCCTGCATTTTATTTCTCTGTCTATGTGATGGTCTTCGATTGTTTAAGTGCAACTTTTAATACGGGTAGGCCTAAGTTAGTGAAATTAAAAAATGAAAAGAAAGAAAGAAATTCCTGTTTTTGAGTTTGAGGTTATAAATAAACATTGTCAGTATAAATATCAATGAAAGTTTTTGCATTTCTTCGGTTTTGCCGATGCAAGAATATTGCGGTCAATGGGCCACTTTCGCAACAAAAATCAAAACAAAATTTTGCTCAAAAGTTGAACGTAATCAAGTTTTCAGCGAGCAATGAATGGTTGGTTAGACTCTTTAATGAAGCACAGGTGTCCAGATTAGAGAGGTTTTACCGCATTTGTCACATACATAATGCGAATGTCGATGTCGGCACGATATGGTAATGTACAAAAGATGCAGCCATGGAGAGGCGGGGTGTAGCACCGTTCCATTTTAAAGATTAATGTCGGCAGGCCTTTGATTCCTGAGCTTGGGTTTGTCCTGCAACGCACTAATCTTACCCATAACCAATGAGATTTGTAAGAGTATATCATGATATTTTCGTAACACTATAGGTAGAGTGGAGACAAAGTTGCAATATTCACAAAGCTATTCAGAATAACAGCTGGGAATATTATAAAGTAAATGTGACGAACACTTCCTTTGATGAAACCTGCGGGCGGAGTCTTTTGATTTCCCGACATTAAACTTTAGAGTGGGACATAATAGATCTATCAAATTATCCTGCTTTGATCATTTCGCCGCCATTGGCAATATAAAAAATTATGCCAAAGATAAAAACAGTAATTTGGGTACATAAAGTTATTTCTCAGTTCTCCGCAATAATTCGCCTACAATTTTTTGAAGCAACTTTGTGCTTATTTTAACAGAATGTATCAAAACTTGGAGTTCTAGTCACCAATCACAACATGAGCTTAGCGGATGATTCAACTGTTCCTGCTGACAGGGAGGTCATGCAATTTTGCAGGTATTGCTCATTGCCACTAACTCGACTGATGTCATTTGTTTTATCGTATCTGGTGTGTTCTAGGGCAATAATTATATAATATAAGAGACAGAGGAGATGGATTCAAACCAGTTTGCTTTTCCTAATAAGGAGAACTTTCTCCATAGCAGAATTCTAGTAAATGAGATCTTTTCGGGGAATATTTTCATGTCCCTATGCTGTTATGCCATAGTAATATGTAGTCACTAAAACAAAATGTAATTTTTTTGCGGGCTCTTACAAAAAACAAGCAAAATAGACGACGTTTTTCATATTTTCATTAATTTAATTTAGTAACGTGGGCGTTTAGTATTATTTTTTCATAAGTATCCATTTCTTTTACATATATTGTGAGTCCTAACAACCAAATTTTATTTGTAGTATCCGTAGATATTTACAAGTCTTTTTATTTCAAAATTTTCCCAAGAGATAAATTATAACCTAGTACAATCGATATAACAACAGTTCAAATATGGGAACACTAGCAAAGAGTCTTATATCTTGACGTCACACAAAAAATTGCCCATTTGTTTCACCACCAACTGGCACAATTACAGTCACTCATAGTGCCACTGTGTAACCTGCTACGTGAACACAAATTTCTGACTTCATCACAAATCGGTGAAGCTGAAAGCATTAAATATGAACACGTTCTTTGCCAGAGAGGCGTGTGTTTGAACAGTATTGCTCGAAGTGAGATAGGACCGCCACTGGTGGCCGAGGTCGTTAAGGCGTAAGCAGTAGGTCTGGGGTTCGATTCCCAACAGGACAGTCCTTCAGGTTTTCCTTAGTGCTAAAATGGTAAATGATGGGTAGATACCCTAAACTTAGGCTCGAAATGCTTCCTTCCTTAAAAAAAATATTTCCCAGTTTATCCCCCTGATACCTCAGTAGTTAACACGGGCGTTAAACAAAGTTGAGATAGCAAGACTTTCATTTTCCATAATATGAAGTGTTCACAATCTCTTTGCCTACTTTTATCTCGCAAAAGTAAACTAACAATATACAGAAATTGTATATGTACGTACATCAAACATTTTCAAATTACTACTGGGCAAACATATTTGACGGGGGGCGGGAAGAAATGAAATCCTTATCAACATGCACTCTTACCATGAACAATGCCCTGACATTGTCTATGCAATTATGAAAAGAAGTTTACAATTAAAAATATTTTGTCAATTATATTTTGACTATGGCAATGAATGTGAAATAAATTTATACAAGTGGACAACCTTCGATTTATATAGTAGTTTGTCTTAGGAACGAGGATTAGTCATCCAGCTTTTATGTTACGTTCTTATAATACGTGGGAAGAATGAGGTGTTCATATTTCGCTCAGGAAAACAACGTGTCATGTGTCTGTAATCTCTTTCATTATATGTTTAGACACAGATTGGGTGCTGAAGTGGGAGAAAATAAACTTATTCTGTATTAATTAAGGCGTCCTCAGATATTCTTGAATAATACAAGAAACAGGAATTAAGTCATATTTTCTGCTCAAATATTCGATAAACGAAAACAACATTATCAATGCTACAGAATTATCCGATATCTGTGTGTTCCTGTTTAGACGAAAGCGAGAAAACTACAATGAGGTGATATTTTAAGGGTTTTCCGGTCACATATTTCAATATAGTGTTATTATGTCAATAAGATCTGAAAACAATTGTTTTTATTTTTATTATTTATTTAAGTACATAACTCAAAATGGTGTTTACACATGAATAAGTAGTCGCGAGGCGTTTTCACAAAAGTTTACATTCGGATGACATTGTGAATACGGTTTCTTTCAAAAAGGTGAAGCACGCTCTCATTTTTTTGGATGTGACAGAATACCTCAACCAATGATTTCCCAATAAGAGGCTCATCTCGAATATGGCCATGATTTTCACTGGATTTGACTCCTTAGACTTCTTTGCTTGTGGTTTTATCCAGTCACGAGTGTACAAAACAAAAGAAAGAGATTTCCAGGACCTGAAGAATTCAGGCGACATCAAACATCTATTGGTTAGAAAGGAAGAATTAGATTTTAAAAATACGAAGTATGGTTTTCCGTACAGACGCTTTTACCAACTGAGCTACCGTGCCATTCTCAAATTACGAAACCACGAATCCCTCTAGTCTATTTCTGAAAATTCTGGACATCTCTATAAAGACTTCCTCTACTATGAGAGGTTTATTTCTTAATGCACACACCATATCTGCATGCTATAGAAGTTTAAATTACAAGCAACTATTTTTTCATGAAAATGAATTGAAACTTTATATGCATTCTGTTATTCAAAACGATGTATTTCTTAAGGTAGAAAATTTTTGAAAACAAATCCGATTGCACATTTTTGAAAACGAGAAAAATTTTGCTAACATAAGTTGTGTAAAAATGTATTTTATTCATTACCAACCTAAAAAAAAAACATTACATTCAGGGTCACTAATTTCATTTTCAGAGAGACCCAGTATTTCACACATCAAAAGCGTAATCAGTGACTAAGCAGAGCTCATCACAAGTTACTTAGCAACATCCAACAGACGAATTCATATTCGTTTCTAAGCAAATCAGCTAAATTTTGTTCACAGTGGTTGCAAGTCAGCAATACATGACACGTGTCACGTATCTTCGCTCAACATATGCTGTAATCTACAAAACACGGACTTGAGTGCTGCTGGGACAGAAGAGAGAGGGATCATAGTTTGTGTAACATTAACCAGACTGTGACGTCAAAAGAGTTTCAAACAGCAATGACCGACAACCACCACAAAAAAGTGAAAGTCTGGCTTGACAGATCTACTCGTATGCTTGGCAAAAAATAGTTCCTGTTTTGGAAACGCGCGTGGTTGCTTCATTGCGACTTTGATGGTTATTCTGACGCTAAATGCGTGACAGATGCCCCTCTTGTGCTGCGATCTAAGTTGCAACCTTTTATTCGTTATGTTCTTTCCGCTCCCTCTACCAACTCTACGTGCTCGGGTAAAATATTAAAAAGTATACCCTGGCGAATACAGAGATCAAATTCGTTCTTGCTCACGGCAGATGAACATTAACAATTTCTATTAGAATTAGTTTTAAAATATTAAACAATCTTACCAAAGCTAAGACGCGGTGACCTGTTTACACATTAAATCATAGTGAATGCAGATTATTTTGAAATGTTTACGGTTATTGGCGTATATTTGGGATTCATCTCTGAAAAATCAGCCCTAATGATGCCGGGTTGGATTTTATTAACTTTATTATGTGCCTTGGTACTGATGTTTGGTGTTTCGCCCCTTAAAAGAAAAATGCGAATATTTAGGATTGAAACATGAACAAATAAAAGTAGTAACAGGCTCTGAGGTTCAGTTTCTGAAACGTGATATGCTATCGGGTAGGTAGACGTTTCTGAAACTTCAGGTAGCACTTATGAAATAGAAAGACTTTTCGATAACTTATTGCCAGAAAATTCACCAGATATCTCTCTCATAAACCTTGATTAACCTTTAAGACAGACTTTAAGTGCTCGTGTGGGGATATTTTAATAATAAAGGAATTTGCTAAATCAATTTTTGAAAATTGTAGAATTTTTCTATACGTTCTCCCCGAGTTTCAAAATCCACATGAAAATCACGAAAAATGTCGACTTTCCAACTCTGAATCCTCAGGGTGGTACACATTGAATTTTTAATATTTTATTCCCAATCTGATATTTGTGATGTTTTAGAATGTGTTCTTTATTTAAAACTTCTTGCTCTTTATGGAAGAATACTATCATCATTATTATCCTCTGATGACAAGAAATAATTAACCTATAAAGCAGCAATGGCGTACATTTCGTGCAAAGATATCCATTAACGATGAAGAGTTTTAAAACATTTTAAGTTATCCGAAAAACTGGTGATAAACACATGAATGAAATAGAAATATTATTTTAGGTTTAAACCAGCTATTCGTGCTTAGGTTTTAAGCTTATGCAAATAAAGATGAAATTAATGTTTATTTTTAAATGAAATAAAAGTAATGTATTTTAAATTTCATTTCAGAATATTTATTAATATGGCATTTGTTTTGATAACAAAGATGATTAAATTAAGTTTTTGTATTTCAGTATAAACGCCTTAAAATTAAAATATTGTAACATATATTATTATCATGTATTAATGGTGAATTTTATTTTCAAAATCTATCAATAAAAAATTCAGGCATAAGGAGGATTTGACAAGTGCTTTTGCCCGAAGTCATCCCAGCAAACATAAACTGCAGGCGAAATTCTGAACCCAGTGACAGCGAATGTTTATGTTGTTTTCCTAAACGACCATGATTTCTAGCCGTTGTAATTTTATCTTATTTTAGTCTAAGGATGTACTACATAACATACGTACTTGAAAAACACAAAAATTAAACCTGAACTTGCACACAAAAATTTACATTTAGATTGACACGGCAAACAATTAATCTTTTAAATTTGATTTATTTACGGACGCTCTTTAACATCTCAGGTCATCAGTGTGCAATTCAATTCAGGACGTGAAACGGCCGACAAATTTTACTCAGAGTACCCTTCTTTCAGGCTTGAGGTTCTTTTTCGTGCCGTAAATGTACGATACGGGACCCACGGCTTTACTTCCCTTCGGAAGGAAGCCATACTTAGAATTGTTATGCCCTAAAAATCCATCGGTCCTGGCCGGGATCGAATCCACGATCTTGGGTTTAAAGGCAAGTATAGTTACCACTACACCAGCACGACATCGCATACAAACAATGAGTTGTCGAGACTGTTAGAATTTGTGTATATACAACCATAAGTAAAAAGTATAAATGCAAGGTAAAAATGAATGAAATACAAATAACGGAAATGCACTGTGCAAGCAATTTACCTCCTTTAAGAATAAGCGCTGTCACTAGCACCCTCTATGAAATCATACCACTCCTTTTAGGACCTATACCTACTAAAACAAGATAGCACACCAGCGGAGACGTGTTTCATATCTCCATCTTAATAACAGAACACCATTCTCAAATGAAAAATTGCTTCCGCAGACAAACTAAGCACAAACGTAAATCAACTTACAAAATACACTCCGCACCGCCGCCGAGGATCAATCCCATTTTGTTTCGCAGGTTTATGAGCGGCGTTTAAAGCCTTTCGTAGTAGGTTATGTAGCTTCCCTCAAAATGTGTTTATTCTCACTTCCCCGCAAGTCCATAAACCCGAAGAAGTGCCCGCAGCAGCTACCCTTCATTACTGCTCCATTTTAATACCGCGTCCTTTTTATTTTCTTTTTAACTGCATTAAAAGTTTTCAACCAAAGAGACACATTTCCTATCCACTTCCGGTAAAGTTTCTCCGTTCACTTTACTAAGACTGGCAAACAATGGCGCGCTACTTTTATTTATGCATGAAGCAATCTTCTAGAAATTTAGCAAGTGCTTTCCCACGTGAAGTAATAATTCTATGCTAATCTGTGACCTATAATAACTGTACACAAAGCGAAGACATTGCAATTTTGAACAGATACGCAAGTCAATATACATACGCTGCATTTTAAAAAGTACATTGGCGATATACTTGAAGCTGTTATGTTAACAACGGTTAAAATATCTTATATTAATTTGTTACATAGTCACTGCTTCTGTCACTCCCATTTGTTCAACTGCAGCGAGCAATTTTCACTTTTTGTCATCATGTAACTAGCTTTTTCAAAGGACTAATATACAACGAATATTGCTAGCAGCTATATATGTACTGTAGGGTGTTCCTGCAATTAAAATATATAATTTTTAACGATTGCAATCATGAGAAAAATGCTGTTGAAAAACTACGGTCTGTAATAATTATTGTCCTAAAGAATGTTATTCAAGAGTTATTTATTTTTTAACTGAAATTGCACTTCTATTTTTGAAGAATTCCAGCAGTTCTTACTATTTCATTTGTTTGAAACAGGTATCGCGCTTTCACTGTCATTTGATCACTTTCTACCATGGAAACCAGGTAAGATTTCTATTCTTGGCGCAACCGCAAATGTACAGTACATTTTCTAGAAAATACTTCATGGAGACAAGTTTACAAACTTCTAATAATTCTAAAAAAGACTATACATCGCGTACAGTATTGATACCATGTCAGTAATAGAGAAACAAACAGAATATTCAACATTTTTTAAATGTATTTCTTTCAGAAGAAATTAAATTTAGCAAATCTGCCTAAAAATAGCAATAATAAACAAAATAGGCATATCGTCAAAGAACATCAATATTCTCTAAAACATACATCTATTATTACGTGTTTAATGTTACGAAATAAAGTCCCAAATTGAAGCTCGTTAATTTAAAATGTACATAAATTTAAATGCTGAGTGCACGTGTAAGCAAACATGTACATGCGCATCTCATAAAACCAAATACAATCCTTTGTATTCCAACAATAAACACGAGCTCTGAAACCGCCACGAGTAGCCGAGGTCGTTAAGGCGCGGACTTGTGAGCAGGAGGTCACTTAGCAGGACCGTCCTCCCCAACTAGGGGTTTTTTTTTTCTTCAGATTTTCCTCAGACCTCATAAATATGCGTGTTTTCCATCAGTGAATATCTTCAGCAGACACTGTTAATTTTTGTCTGATGATAGGAGATGAGAAATCTCCTTCTGTTCTACAAATTTTGGAATGGTAAGATTTTCATTCAAGTAGATTTTCTTGAAGAGATTCTTGGGCTTATTACTTTAATTGACGTAGTAAACTGCCAAAGTATACAGAGTCAAACTCCTATAAAGCGCATTTAGCTAATTCATGATGTGGGTCAAACATGAAAAAAACAAAGTAAATGTGATTTGCAAGCATTTGAAAATTCTGCATGACTAGCGCTAAAACCGTTCACTCTTTGACCTATAGTCGCTGCAGGGTTACTTTCCTGCACTCTCGTACAAAAGTTCCTGTACTTCGTAAACCACCATGGAACAAGCGAACTCATTTGCACCAGTATTTTAAATTGCAAGCTCACTCATCAACGCAGTGCCATTCTGGCGCTAAAGGGACAGGGGAAGGGGTTGGCACATTAACTGTGGTCCATGATTTTCAAGTAAACACAGCGATTCAGTTCCTGTACCACTGATCATGTAATTCGAAATGGATCTAATCCGTTACATGCACATTAATGTTCATCTTGAAAAATAAAATATACAGAGCGTCAGAATAAACTTGTATTTAACGTCAAATAATACTATCTTTATGAAATGTGTTGTTCTGATTTAACATCTTTAACATCTCAGATCACCATGGCGTGAAACGGCCGATAAATTTTGCTCAGAGACCTCTCTTTCAGGCTTGAGGTTCCATAAATCTACTATATGAAACCCACGGCTTTACTTTCGTTCCGAAGGAAGCCATATTGCAGAATTTTACGCCAAAAAAAAAAAAAAATCAAATAAAAAATCAACCTCGGCCGGGATTAAACAGCGATCTTGGATCTACGAGGCAATTTAGGTTACCACTAGAACAACAATTGATAGTCTAACATAATATTTAAGCAGCTACGTTTATGTTCTTCAGTTTTTGCCTAATGCTAACCCACTGTTTTTATAAGCTTGGGGCATAGTTCTCCTGCCATGGCTGCATTGTAACGAACTTCTGAGGCCGAGAAGCCCATAAGGTGACCCCAGGTTGTTCCAGTGGAGTTGATGTGAAAACGCTATAGTTGTGATTCACCAGGGGTTCAAGAATGAAACGAAAGGCGTAAATGAGTTCGGAGTCCTTGGTGGCTTAAAGGTATATAGCATTCAACTCCAGTAGGGAAAAACTCAGAAAAAAAAAAAAAATTACCCATACAGCTTGACCTGACTGAGAATCGAAAAGCCTCCGGATTAGTAGTCCCATAAGCTACCACTAGACCGCAAGTAGTTTACGAGAGGAGAAGCTTAGTAAAATTTATAGAAAATGGCTATGTAGCCATTACATATATATTCAGATACAGAAACCTTAGAAAGTAGGATATAGTATAAAAGTTTTAAAACTGTTTTTCAATTTCTTTTTAACTTTTTCTAGACATTTTTCACGAAAATGAGACCGCAACAGGTGGCCGAGGTCGTTAACGTGCGAACTCGTGAGCGGGAGGTCTGGGGTTCGAATCCCACCAAGACCTTCTTCCCTGATTGAGGTTTTTTTTCCAGGTTTTCCGCAGTCCTCATAAATGGCAAATGCCGGGGAGATACCCTAAACTTAGGCCTGCAACGATTCCTTCCTTGAAAATAAATCTTTTCTCAATTTTTCATTTCATCTCATTCATCATCAGTGTCACCACCTGTGGTGCCTCAGTAGTAAAAACGGGCGTTAATCACTATTCATTCGTTTATTCATGAAAACGAGACCTTTAAATGATTACTTTGAGAAATTTTACAATTAAATTAGGATAAAGTGATAATACCCCACATGTGTGAGATTAAAAAAAGTAACTGAACGTTTATGTTAAACAATTTCATTATAAGCTCACGGAAAGTTATAAAAAGAAGGGTAAATTAAAGTTATATGCATGCAGTCATCACGTACACTAGATGGCATATACTCCGTTTATTCTTAGAACGAGTCCTAATGTAAGCATTCACCACGACATGACTTTATACTCTCAGTGCAGTCTACATAGTCGTACAAACTGTATTTATACAAATAATACTTTTAAGCTTCATATTCATAAAAAATGCAAGGCCCACTTATACTACTGTTAATTCGTACCAGAACAAAAACATGTTGTTTATTTAAATAAAATGGTACATCAAGGCTCTAGGTACTGATGAGAAAACAATAGTTACAAATATGTTTAACAAATTTGTTAAAAAATATTCCATATTCATAGTAGAAGACTTTGTCAACATAACCTCTGAATTCACTGGCGTTTCTTATAAGAGTATTTATTTTGCATATAAAAAAATCTTGAAAACATGGAAAATATCACATGGTGACCGTCTAACTTGTGAAGGGCGCGAATATCGCTAATGATATAACAGATTAATTAACAAAACAAGCTTACAGTTGCAACGCTTTCTACTTATCACTGTATGTTAAGCCCCATAGAGATGATTGGAGTAAATTAAAAGGTTACGTTGCCGAAATAACAAATGTTTGCTTTGGTGGAGAAAGGTTTGGACCTTGCCAACGCTAAGTGGAAAAAGTGTATCGAATATGTTGTGAACATAGCAGAAAATGCATTTTTACGAAATGGATGGTCTTTGCTACAATTTGTGATCATCAGGTTAATGGACATCTTCAAGTTACAGCGAGAGTGATGAGTGAGGATTATTAGTCAGTTTCCATAAGGTAACCTCTTGTATTATTAAATTATTATCGTTCTTTTCTTCATGTTGCTCATTTTGTGTAATTCAAGCAATCTGTTACAGAGTATACCATCAGTTCATTACTTGGTGTTCAGAGAACTTGTTTTTGGCGGATGGATACAACTTGTGTTGTTTACACTAGTACCCATTTTAAGAATGAAGAGAGAGAGAGAGAAGGAGGTAATTGCGGATATTCATTGCGAGCGTATCAGGAACAGAGAAACATTTTTGTATTATATTTTAGAAATACAAACCTGAAAATATTAGAAAATGAAGATAAAAAATGTTTCCTATCATTGTCATCTTTTACTTACTCTCATATTCTATTTACGAAATATTACTCAAGTTTGTAGTGATACCTATGAAAAATACGAGTACTTATTAGGAAAAAAGTAGTGCAGCGCACAAATTACTTATATTCGTTATAATTCTTTCATTTTATTTGAAAATTACAACCCCCACTCTCACAAGTCTAATGCAAACTCTTATTTAGTATACAGCTGACTGGTCGCCTTTAGATAAACATGAAAAAGTTCAAAAAGTTTTAAAGATCTGTAAAAAGAAGTAAAAGGCTTAGTCTGCCTAAGATGAAAAAACATTCTATTGTTGAACTGACTTATTTTCCTAATAATATAACAATCCCCACTTGCTCATTAGAGTTGCACAAACGCCATCAGGTCATTCGTAAGCGAATGTTTAGCGATTTCAAAAGTGCGAGGGCTGTTCAATAAAGAATTATCATATTTTTACAGGTCTAAGTTCTCTTGCTAAAATATTTCGTTAGCTTAATACGTGAGGTACTAGTTTAATTGCTGTCACTTAGGGTTGTCGTCTATGAGAGGTGTGCAAGTTGAAACATGCAACGCCTACAGCAAAATGGAAATAACACGTAACGTACAATATGCTGCTCTGAAATTCTGCTTTCGTCTCAAAAAATCTTTAGCAGAGGCCTATGCAATGTCACATGAGGCCTATGGAGAGTTTCCTTACCTATAGCACAGTTCGAAGATAGTTTAAAATGCTTAAATTGGGGAAGTTCAAAGCAAGGTGCACCCGGGTTTGTGCTCTAACGGAACAAAATATTAACACCGCTGCTGTCATTGTGACAGGAAATCGCCGAACAACATTTAAAACACTTTCAGAAGTTCTGAAAATTTCACTGGATGCCAGCCACACGCTGTAATTGAAAAGTTGCACATGAGACGTGTTTGCGCACTTTTGCGTCCAGGTTCTTTCAAAAGTAATCACTACCGATGAAACTTGGTTGGATCATTACGATGCTCAGAGCAAACAGCAAAGCTCTGCAGGGACATTTCCAAAGCAAAAGTGGTTGCTTACCAATGTCGAACCTGAACAGAACTGTAACTGCGCAATACTATAGAGATGTACTGAAAACTCTGCAAGGCCAAATTACTTACAAAAGGACACATTTCCCTGCAACAAGCTGGATGCTGCATCACAATAAAATGTTGCTGAACATCTCACAAAAATCAATGTGAAGTGTGTCACTAACTTTTCGTATAGGCTAGATTTAACTCCGTGTGACTTTTTTTCCTTTTCGCCAAATTGAAGAAAAACCATCAAAGAAATTGTTTTTCATCATCAGAAGCAGCGGTTATGATGCGGAGGCTATTCTGAAGGATCTGTCAAAATGGTTTTCAGCATCTCTTTGAAGACTGGCAGAAACGCTGGGACACTTGCATTGCATAAACGGCGATTTCTTTGCGCAATATAATAATTATGAAGTTGTGTAAAGGTCGGTTGCCAAAAATAACCAAATAAATTGGACAGCTCTCATAAATTGCTGAAACTAAGCGTTTCATAGTTGGAAAGAAGTTTGTAAAATACACAGTTTGAATTTTGCTGCTCTATTTGTCAGGTAAAAGTGGCTGAACAGAAAGGCAGAAAACTTTATTTAGGACCTATTAAATAAATTAGAAAAATCTATTAAGATGATTTTAGAAGAAGCAGGGAGTGGTCCAGCTGTGTCGTACAGCTTCGTTAGCCCGTGAGTCGGTCCTGGTGGTGTAGTGGTAACCATACTTGCCTCCTAAACCTAAGAGCGCAGGTGCAATCCAGGCCAGAATTGATGAATTTTTTCGGGCGAAAAATCTTGAGTGGCTTCTTTCGGTAGGGAAGTATAGCCGTGAATGCCATGTTGTATCTTTACGGCATGTAAAAGAAACGTCAAGCCTGAAAGAAGAGACCTCTGAGCAAAATTTATCGGTTGTTTGAAGTTCTGAATTGAATGGGACGCTGATGACCTGAGATATTAGAGTCTGTAAATAAAACAAATGAAGAAATCGTTAATCCATGAATACTGCTCAGGTGGTTGAGCAATTTAGCTGTGCATTTGTGCATATAATCTAGATCCAGAACACCGACTTCAGCAACAAAAGTCAAGCTGAGAGAGATTTTCCCTCATTAGCAGTTTTTTATCTGCTCCTACCCGGGGATAAGTCGGTGCCTGCTGGTATAAATCTCATCAAATCTGCAAATGACATTAGTTCTGATCACAAACCACATATTGAACTTGCATACTCAATCAAATGGTCGTATTTTTAACAAAAGCTGTTGCGGATATTATCATGCCAATTCGATAGAATTTTCTACAATGCAGCCCTTTGACAACGTAGTTGCGACAATAAAATATCATGTTTGCCATTCATTTGCTTTTAATAGCCAATTAGTAAGTATATACCTCTGCAGTGACACAAAATGTTTTCTTTTGCTATCTATAGAAAAGAAACCAAGCGCTGAAAAGACGGAAAATTCAAAGCGAATGACACCATGAAAGAGCTTGTTCCGTCTTAGGCTGAAAACAACATCGATCCGAATGGCATGTTCCAGAAAGTTGGCAATCTCCTTGTGTTGTAACTTGTGTACTATGTTCTAACGTGTTTGTGATATGCTGACCTCCTTTGCCTGGTAACGGATAAGAAACACGGAGGCTTTCAACGCTTTGTGGCAGAAAAGCCAGCAAAGTACATTAAAAGGGCGTATTTTGCCTTCGCTTCCTCAAAAAGATTTTACTTCGTTACTGCGGCTTTTGGTCGACTTATTCGACCTAGATCGTACGTGGGTCGACTAAAACAAACAAATAACCAAAATATAACGAATCTTCTCTAGTCGGTTCCCAAGATTCGTTTTAACTGTTCATAGAATCATAGCACGTTATATTTACCTGTCATAAACCTATATTCTTATGGTTCTGAATAGAAAATACACGAAAATAAGTTTTTAATCCATTAGTAGCTAGGCATCGATTGATGTTTTTACGGTGTCCTGAATGAAACTAGTAGGTAGATTCATGGCAACTTTTTATATTTCTGCAATCGAGTGTTTAAAACTTAAACTTATCATTTTGAGCCTCCACTTAAAATGCACAATTTTATTTAACTAACAGTGGAAGCTGTATCATTAATTACTTTAGCATTTCTTAATAATAAATTAATCAGAAATCTGATAAGCATGTGGAAACGTTACAGCTGTAGAAATAGTTTAATACATACACATCTTTTTTTTGGGGGGGGGGAACCTGGAATTTCATAGTGGTATATAAAGAAAATTTAATATTAAAATATTCGTTTTATGAAATTAGTTTTTATTTTATTCACAAATGAAAGAACATATATACAGAGGTGTTTTTTCTTTTCGATACACTCTATAGACTCAAGAGGTCTTATCGAACAATATCCCTGTACATGAAATAGATATTTTTCAACACTTTGATAATACAACAATTTTTAATTAATATTATGACAAGTTGCACGTTTAAAATGAAGCAAGAAACGCGTGTCTTCTTCTTCTTCTTCCTCTTCTTCTTGTTCTTGTTCTTCTTCCTCTTCTTCTTCCTCCTCTTCTTCATACATCATCGATTAGATGTACCTGTTACAATTTCACAATTTTTTTCTTCCAATTGATCTTTGTCCTTTAGGGTTATATGACAACATATTTTTTGGTATTCTATATTCTGTCATTCTTTTTAAGCGTTTTACCCATTCTTGTTCATGATGCTCTTATTTTTGTAATATTGGTTGCACTTCTAATTTTTTCCTTATATCCTCATTTTTATATCATCATCTTTTGTGCAATCTTTGACATATCGTAAAAATCGCATTTCTGCTGCTTGAATTTATTCTGTACCTTTTTTTAAAGTTCAAGCCTCACTTCCATAAAAATAATTGGTAGTAAGACCATGGCTTATAGTCCTTTCTCACTTTGTTATTCAAAGTATTTCTAATTGTCCCACACATACACATAACTTATAACTTTTGTATTCTTATATTAACATCTGATCTTCATATGTGACATCACAACCTAAATATTGAAAGTGTGATATCCTTGCTCTATTATTGTCTCATTCATAAAATGCTAAATAGAGGGTAGTAGGTACCAAGAAATTGGCCGAGTTTTTAAGTCCGACTGACGGAATCATAATAAAAGCGAATCCCCTTTATTATTTTTCTGCAGATAGTCTTACAATAGTATATCTTAGCTACAAATGTCTTTAAAAACCACCCCTCATAGCAACAAAACGTGCTGTTTGCAATATGAATTAGATATTTGCGAAAGTGCATTAATTTCTAGCATATTTTTCACTTTCACCCCACTCCGCCTATAAAATAACCTCCGTTCTAAATCTGACCAATAAAGCTTTTGGTAAACACAACTATTATAAACTAATCACAAATATCATACTTTACGAAAAGCGATTTTGTACTACTATATACTTGTTATTTTCAAGTCAGTTATTTTGAAGTGACAGAAGAGAGCGTTTTTGGAATAATACGAAGGAAAACTGGAACTATTTTAAACTGATAACCGCAACTTTTTCCATTTAAATTATTTATATTGTATTTACTCTATATGCAACTGTAAATATTTTAAATATATGATAATAAAAGCATGCTCTGTGAGTAAAGAAATCCAGACCTATTTATTTGATATATTATCACATCTCTCAAAACAATAAAATGATAAATTTGATGAAAAATATTAACTTAAGTATGGGGTATGAAGATTTGAAACTAAGACATGTACAGGTATCGTGAAACTGTAGTATCAATCCATCTCTAATTTTTTTAGGTGAACAAAGATTAGCATACCTACGCCATATAAGTTATTAGTATATTAATCGTAATTTACATAAATGTGTGTGGAATACCTTCCTACCTTTCTAACTGCTCTGCATTGAAGTTCAGAGAGAGGGGAAAAAACTTTTCCCAATAAAAACATTTTACAACCTGAAGCTCGAAAGAAAAAAATCACGCAGACTACACGTTTAAAATATTCCTAAGTTATAATTTGTTGGGGGGGGGGGGAAGGCAGTAACAACCGAAAGTTTAGCATAATTCTAATTACGGTTCTGTGGTTTTATTTATATTACCAATGCTTAATGATGCCTACAAACATGAAACACTTTGTTGTAGTTGTTAGGTTAAATTCAAATGCTTCAATGGGTATAACAATACGTTTTATCAACATATCGGAAATAAAACTATATATTAAGGTTTTAATACATCAACAAAATTTACACCGGTACATTTCGTTTTCCATAATTCTGGCAAATTCAGTAGCGTTGATAGAAAGCTGCTAACGAAAAGTTAACGTGAACCTACTTTTATTTCTTATGCATTTACATTTGAGCAACAGGATCTAATCAGCAAAATAGTAATATATAATGCAATAAAGTAGCAACACCAATTTTCATTTTAACATTCTCTATTATTTCATTGATTTTTTTTAAGTGTACATTCCCATCTAAAGCAAAACCATTGTTATAAACAAGAACATTTTTGTTTTTAGATTAAGTAACAATCTCTTGAAATTCAAAGTAATGTGTTAATAAGAGTTGTAGTATGACAATATTTGTTTGTTTATTGGTTTGACTGCATTGATCTTCTCACAACATCTGCAGTTTATAGGTATGAATCTGTAGTCTGCAGAAATGAATGAAATGAATTAATGATGGCGCAATTGAGCTCAGGGTCCTTGGGCCCTAAGGCTATCTAGCATTCACCTTATCAGGGGAAGGAAAAATTGCGATAAAACCTTACCCAAGCAGCTTGACCTGACCGGGAATCGAACCCAGGACCTCCGAGTAAGTAGTCGCAAACGCTACCATTAGACCATGGGTGCGGTCATTTGTAAGTTATGATTAATTCTACTAGAAGTGAGTTGATTCTGTTTTGTTTCTACAAAGTCAATATCTACTGCACTGTTTGTTGTTGTTCCACACTAATCCGTGGTTTGAACAGATACTTAAAAGTAAGAAGTCAATGAGGATTTTAGAATACGAGACGCTTTTACACAGGGGTGCCCAATTGTGTATAAGTGCGTATTTAAACGGGTTTTAACATGTCACCTCCACTTTTCCAACACAGGTAGCAATTCTAAAAGCTATTAGCGTGTATCATGATTTAATTACTTTTGCTAGTGTGTTTCTGTTTATAAGTATTTGTTATTTTTAATGTTTTATCTGTGACGAAATACGTCATACACAATGAGCTTAGTTTTTCAATTTAAAATTTAGCGCATTTACTTTATAATTCAAAATGGCAACATTTCATGTATTTTAAATAACTCTATTACAAAATTTTCCCCTCCAGGCAACTAACAATCTGCTACCCACAACTGAATTCTGTCTTGCCTTGTTGGTACTCGTAGCAGAACTTTTCGCCTTAATCTATTATTTATGATATCACGATGATTTATATTTGGTTGTTACTCTTCCATAATTAACAAGCGACCATTTCCGTTGAAAGGAGTGGAAGATATGCTAGAGTTACAAATACTGTTACGTAGGTGTTGTTACGGTACGATAGTGTCATTCTCGTGCAAATCAAGTGACAATTGCATCGCATTAAATGTCTCTGGAAACGAGTATATAAATTATAGGCAGGAAACTCCAAATCCATTTGAAATGCTGGCCTTAAAAGAGCATTGCTTCCCTTTTTCCTTATTTTGTTGAAACATCTGTTTGTTTGTATGCTGCCGGAGTATATTCACTTCCCTCTTATTTACAATGTCAACATGAATTATACGTAATTTCCAACTACCAGGAACGCTTGAAAACGCCGTTCAAAAGACGCTAATTGTGGATTTTTTACGTTGGTAATACTGTTACACTCCATGTAGACTGCAGATGTAGAAGGTGCACGGATTATTTCCTCCTTTACAGACAAATCAAAATCTTCCAATTGTGCATAACATGCATGTAAAATTTACCTGTCCGTGGATTCTTTCAATATTCTCCTCGAAAGCGATTAGGACTTAGTTGCTTGGGATTGCAGCAAATATAATGTGTTCTCCGCTAGTGTGCACCACCATTTCCACTACACAGCGTCTGATGGCCAATGGATATTGATCGAGGTCAGCATGACAGAAAATTCCAAAATTGACTTGTGTTCAAGTCAGTATTAAGAGAGTATCGATTATTTCAGGGACTCAAAATGTCCGTTTGTTCTTTAATACTGTAGTAACACCCTTGCAAAAATGACTTCACACTCCCAGCGCTTTGTAACCTTTATTTTTAGTGCTGTTGATTTGCTTTTTGCTTTATTTACGGACGCTCTTTAATATCTCAGGTCAAAAGCGTCCCATTCTATTCAGGGAGACAAATTTTGCTCAGAGGCCTCTCTTTCACGCTTGAGGTTCTTTATCGTGCCGTAAATGTACGACCGGGACCTACGACTTTACTTCTCTTCCGAAGAAAGTCATACTTAGGATTTTTACGCCCGGAAAAATCCATTGGTCCTGGCCGGGTTTGAACCCACGATCTTGGGTTTAGAAGGCAAGTATGGTTACCACTACACCAACAGGACCAACTTATTTCCAGTGCATCTGCAGTCCTGTCTATTAATTCAACATTCAACTCTGTGATGGAATGCAGAGAAAATGCTACTTTAATTGTCTAAAAAGAAATGCTATGAATTTTTGTTCATCAACATTAGTACCTGAAAGTTCGGGTGTTGAACGAAACAAAATTATACAAGGAATGGTTCCTGTGAGCCATGCAAGGTTTACATAAAAAGAAATAAAAGATAAATGTACAAATAAACCAGAAAAAAGACAGAGGATGAAAGACTAGATGTGTGCGATTGACAAGACAAAGTTTAGACTATAAGGCTAAAGGAAAGTGAAACGTTATACAACTTTTGCGGTTTCTGTGGCAAATTATGTCATTCTGTTCCTAAGAGGAGGAAAGTCCGGTTTCTGTAGCATACACCTGGATCTTCAGCAATTCTGAAGCCTAATTACTGAAGCTTTGAAGATGGTGCTCATTCGATTGATCGATACCTCCTACCAGTCTCCATTGGAAACTTTCAAGGAGTCAATTGATGTTTGGTATTCCTTATGTGGATTTGCCCTGATATTTCGATGTTTAATATAATTCTTAGGACAAACGTGCCTTGTGTAGCACTTTATGTGCTGATAGTGCGCTCTTTAACATCTCAGGTCATCAGCGTCCCATTCAATTCAATTCAGGGTGTGAAGCGACCGACAAATTTTACTCAGAGGCCTCTCTTTCAGGCTTGAGGTTCTTTTTCGTGCCGCAAATGTACGACACGGGACCCACGGCTTTACTTCCCTTCCGAAGAAAGCCATACTTAGGATTTTTACGCCCGAAAAAAATCAATCGATCCTGGCCGGATTTGAACCAGCGATCTTGGGTTTAGAAGGCAAGTATGGTTACCACTACACCTCCAGAACCAACATTCTCGTTCAGACTTTTCATATGCGCTTAAAAGGTGAAGTAACTGCAACTACATTTTCGTGAAATTCTGCTTGATAATTAATTAAAGAGAGCCAATGCCATAGATATCCAGTGAAGAATATTATCCATATCCGTTAGTTTAAATTTACTAATGAAATACTGCAAAAGTAGGCCAATCAAAGTTTCCTGCATGGTGGATGATTACAGATGATATAATTTGTATGTGAGTCCAGGATGATGAAATGATGAAAGTGAAAAACAAAAGCTATCGCATGGAAGCTAGCAGGGAATCGTTAGGTACAAGGAAATCCCCTGCATCGCAGCTTCAGCTAGAATTCAAACTTGTAGCTGGTTAGCTAATCATGATGACAAATTACTCCCCGATTGCTGAAACTTATCGCTTTCACATTCTCTAGAATTCAGTGTGCTCTTTACGTGAAATCCAATTGGTTACAGTTGTTAGCAACGCTTTCCTGTAGTAATCCGCAATTTTAAAGTTTCATTTACATGCTCTGTAACTATTGCCTCTGCAGATATTGAATCTTTCATAAAATACTTGTTTACTAAATATCAACATTCAAAAAGCAACCACCGTCCGTAAAACAGGCGATTATCTGAAATGTGGCATGTACTGCATGTTTTGGCTCAAAGGAATTGAATTTTCTGCAATATTAAAAAGTATAAAGTGTACCATTTCGGAAAATGTTTTATTTTATATACCTGCACAAAAAATACAACTTGGAATGGATTCATATGAAGTTTGCCCATTCACAACTACATGTCATGGCTAACTCTATTACCTAAAAGGAAAATATGTCACATGTTTATCATCATTTAAATATATTAAAGTAACTAAACTGGAGCGTGAAATTTGTTAACTATAAAATAAGCGGCAAGTAGAATAATATAATCGCCGTGTTCATCGTATAAAATAAACAGCCGGCATCAAAAGAACGGCAAACTTTCAAACATTCTATATCTGAACAACACTCATAAACTCTCCTGCAACTGTAGGTTTGTCCGAGACAGTTTACATTTACTAGATCCCTGTAGGTATCGATAATAGACAAAATAGCAGAAATACTTTTAATTGCATGACTTTGTTAATTTTATTCGTTGCAGTGACCTGGTTTATTACAGTGGAAATAAAACAACAGTAGGTTGTTACTTAAGTTTTTTATGAAGTTAACATTTAGTGAAATCATACCAGGAGTTCAACAGAAAGTGTTAGTACAACATGGGTTGCTCTTGAATGTCTTAATTATGACTGTGTACCGCATAATACCATATTTACCTTTCCTACTTTGCAATAATTAAAGGAGGAGTAGTTAAACAGTGTAGGCATGCAAATTTTGAAGTTAATGATGAAGCTGTGGTATTTATTCAACATTCTGCAGCAAAATTTGTGGTTAGGGAGGATCTTTTCCTTGAGCAATTTCCCTAATCTATCATCATATGTGACAGTGAGAGTTAGCAATGAAAGGAAAGATCCGGAAGAACGTATGAAGCGGGGTTTTGGAGCGAGATGAAGAGAGTTTTAATGAATGGTATGCGCAGGGTGTTATGTTTTGACTTTTATGCAAGTGAGGTTAAGACAAGACAGGTACAACCATTTATAACTTGCTAGAAAGACTGTCCTTTTCATTAAAATAGGCAATGATAAATATAATACTGTCCAATCTATATCGATTAATTATAAGGTGTCCAGTAATTTGAAAGTTAGTGCATTTTATAAAGATTTGTGCGTACCTGTGGAGAAAGTTTATAATACATATTTTATATTTCGTTTATACATGAGAAGTAAACAATTTCAGATTTTTAAGAAGAATTGAAATGTTTTATAATGTCATCATGTAAACGTAATATTGCGTAAAAAGTGCATATTTGCTATTGGCAGTTGTGGGGCGACTTGGGCAGCCATTTTTTTTTCCACATTGGGGTGTGATAAACGTAGTCGTTCTTGGTTTGTCTGCTGTGAATCCTAAGATATTGGCTGAAGCTATTACATCACTCCACGTGGAGTATGTCTACTGTAAAACCCGAACTGCTATTGGCTGAAGCTCAAATATTATTGTGCGGGAAGACAGAATCTTTATCATAGGCTACTAATTGCACGGTTCTTCTTCTCCTTCTTACCAGGTAACCGACCAAGTTTTGAACTAACCGGATGCATTCAACGAAAATGCTTTAGTGCAGCGGTCTATAAGTGATCTCCGAGGGCCCCATTAAAATATTTTTCGCTGTCGTGGACCACTAAGATTTAACTCAAAAGTTCAAAATCTTGAATTTACATACCATTATTATATTTCTCAAAGTTGTTCATCACTAGTTTCCAGGCTTTAAAAATATAAATTAATGCACATTTTTTTCAACACTTGCCGTTGTATTGTAATGCACATTTAACACAATAGTAACAGACGTAACATTAATATTACATTCAAAATTATATAAACGCAAAAATATAATATATGACAACACAGCACTGCGCTTTAATTTTAATTATTTTATGAGAGTGTTGCATTTCACTTACAAGTCATGGTATATAGGGCTTAAAAGCAGAATTTTATATTCTGAGTTGTGATTTTACAGTTAAATGAATTCAGAGAATTACTTTTTACACGTGTAAGCTGTTACGAAAGGCATTAATACTGTCATGGGCCTTCTTTGAAGGCACTTCGCGTGTGCTTTTGCAAGGGAAACTATTATAATGAGTGTTCGGTCTGTTTCACCTTTTTGAACAAATAAATACACATCTCATATTTGTATCTACTTTCGTTTTCTTGTAATTCATAGTTAGTATCTGTACATTCAAGAACAAATGCTATTCTTGCCTACAGTTTTAGTTTATCATTATTTCCCTGACTGAAAATTATATGATTCATCTACCATGTTGTACAATGTGATTTAAACTTGCATCGATCAGAGCCCGGTTTTACATATAAGTATATTAGTGCAGGTCCTTGTAAAGTGTTGTCTTTTAACTTTCTGTTCAACAAAAGAAATGCTACTCTGGTATAGCATTAGTAAAAAGTTATATGTGACGTCATATAATAGCAAGATGGAGCAAGTCGCTATACCATGAATTAGGGTAATGTCCTCTCTTTCGGGCTTTTTATGCACAGGGCAGACCATTGTCACTCTTGCTAAATGGGTCTTGTTTTTTTCTCATACATACTGATAATTTAAATACTATATTATGTATTTATCGATATTCAATCGATTCAAGCGATATTCACTTTGTGACGACCGTGGTCCCAACAGTCTGCATTTAGGAGCATCAATTTCAGCCGTCGAGAGTTGGCAGAAGACTCGAGCTTCGCACTTGCTGCCGGTCATTTGTTTTATTAGTTCATTTGATTCTTTATATTTATTTATATAGCTTGACAATCACGTTCTCATAAGAAAAAAAAAAAAACTGGGAAAATTGTGTCAAAAGATATTATTTTTCACAGATGAAGAATGAAAAGAAATTATTTTCATTCCAAGTAGGAAGAACCTTAAAAATACATTAGCCAAGATGCTGAAATATGCATTTGAAACAGGAAATACCAATATCAGTCATAAGCCGTGCTTTAATTGCACATAACCTAACTTTACCTTTGTACACAAATACCTATTTTTCTTTTATACATATTCGTATGTATCATTATCATCACTTTTGCTAACACTTATAGTATTTCGGTCAACTGACTCCCAAAAGCATTAAAAAGATTATAGATTTTGTGCTAGTATTTGAATTTACCAATGTTCCTGCACTTGTGAAGAAATTTATACAAATTATCAGTGCCTGACTAATACTAATATTTCTATGGAACAGAACAACGAAAAGTCACTTGTACTTGGGAAGTATGGAGTTGTAAAGCACAAGTGTAGCAGAAACCTTTGTGGAACAGAATTGTACTTATAACTACAAGCTATAAGTCCATACACTTGCAATGTATTAGACCATACTTTTGTGGAACAGGGCTCTAGATATGGCAGAAAGGCAACGTTAGCTGTTTTTGCCTGACAGTTAATTTTCCAATTTTCTCTGCATCAGCAAGGAAGAAGAATGTCCGCATTCCCCACTAATTCTCGCTCAGTATTATAAACAGCGGATTGAGGAATATGCAATGAGGGAAAGAAGAAAAAATGAAGATAGAAAAAATGGTGTTATCCAGGGTTAGTGTTTCGTTAGTGTTGTCCGCGTAAAAATAATATCTGTATTAATTGAGCAGATATAAGACACTAACAGTCAATAAGTACATAAATAGGTAAATAAATATGGGTTAGTTTGTAAATAAACTTTTATGATGAAAGTATTTATTCATCGACAGAAAGGCAGAAATTCATAAACTGTATAGGAGAAAACGATAATGAATGTTAATGTAACTATATTGTGTTTACACAAATAAAGGCCTGTTCTTATTTGAAAACCAACACTTTGAGGTCCTTCCTATCACTGGATATCCTTAATTATCGTCTTCATCAACTTTGAATCAAAGAAAGAAGTAAAATAAAACACTACACATTCAAATTTAACAACGAGCCCTTTGGCAGTTTTACTATTGTTTTCATGTTGATGAAGAGTGTAGGCTTGCACCATTGAGCAATTGTTAAGAGCATTATTTACGTTGTTACCCTTTTGGGAAAACTGCGACATTAGATGCATTATTAGTCTTTTGGGAAGAATCTGAGTATAAAGGACAACCGCTGAAGGGAAACCCATAATGTACTCTGTAGTAGAAAAAAAAAATGCCCCGCATATCCAAATTGTTGCTTTGGGACCACTTTATGAGTCTGCAAGAATTTTCGCGTTAGATTAACCGGATGTCAGAAATCCAAATGGGAGAGGGGAGAAATGCTTTAGCGAAGTGTTTAAATACATGACACATTAAACAGATATATACGAATTCTTACGTTTTAGAACACAAATGGTGTACAGTGTGGTCGGAAAGACGGAAGTATCTTTACAGTCTGGTATTATTTCCTATTTCCAAACATTGCTCTTTTCTAGAAATTTGAGATATGATTAGTTTAATTTTATTTATTATAAAAGATCTTTTAGACTTTAAAACTGTAATCATTTTCCTTGTTCCAGAAATATGCGTGTAAACAAAGACATTTTGAGATACTTTAAGATTTTCTACATTTCAGTTCCCAAGTTTTTTGGACACAAAAAGAAATGAAATATGAATGGCGCAAATAGTCCCAGAGTTTCTTGGCATAAAAGTTAAATTGGATTCTTGGAAAACCTATTAACATATGATATTAAGATAACACATTTCTCAACATATGAGTGTAAATATAGCAGAAAACACAATGTATCAAATAAAGTACAAGTTATTTACCAAACAATCCCTTTGTAAGCTAATCACTTGCTCTACTGGAGATTTAAGTATATTTAATAAAAAGTTTAATCAATCGATATATATTGATGATCTCAGGGGCTCTAAAATGCAAACTTAACTATAAATTAAACAGAAAATATTTAAAAAAAAAACACTAATACAAACTATTTAGAACAAAGATAATAAATGAAATATTTAGGGAGGGGAGTAAGAGAAACTTGACGGAAAGAAAAAAATTAAAACATACAATAAATGGATACTCAATACTTTTCAGAATGCTTAATGTCCATTTCTGCTAAGCCTTGCTTTAGCCAAATAAAGGTGAAGGTGTTCAATAACAATTAAGTTTTGAGTGTTTTATTTTATATCCTTTAATTTTATTATTAATTTTGACATTATCTTCTGGTGGAATTGTAGAAACATTTTAATCACGAAAAAATAACAATAATAAAATTACATTCACATAACATGTAATCTAATTCAAAATCTCTTAACACTATCAATTTAATTTGTGTGTTCATTTTATGCAAGAAATAAAGATAAGTTTATACAGTAACTATAACCATAAAACTTCAACACTGGAAAAAAAGAAATCTGCATCAGCCATCAGCAATCTGTCAAAAAGAAGCTCATTATAACTAAGTCAACATGTTCAATACTTCGTCCAACAATATTAAAGTATTATAAAACTATTATCTTTCATTTAAATTCGATTTTAGTGAATATATTTGTAACCAGTGGATGTATTTTGCAAAGTTTTTTTAAAATGAAAAATTATGCTATAAAGTAGTATTTGAAATTTTTAGTAATGTTATACGTACATTTTTAGGCCCTATGATTACAAAATTAATATTACTGTCATAACAATTTGTGTAGTTTCGAACAGGAATATCTGTTTGACAATTATGGGAATTTAAAACTAAACTATCTATTTTTGACAGAATGAATACTTCTATTAAAATAGGATTTCATACAACCCATTTGAACATTCAATGTTAATGAATTCATTTAATAATTCTTTAATTAGAACAAATGTAAATAACTGTGAAATAAATTGTGTATGGGAGAAACATTATTAAAATTATGAATTCTAGCATTTGAAATGTTAAAACTAGGGGTACCAAAGGAACAAGACAAAATATTTACATTTGATAGAGTATACGCATAAATTTAGGCACAGCTATTATTTACTCATTAAACTTGTCTCTTTGGTCGGGTACATAAACCTGTTCATTAATGATAGTTTGGCAAGCAAAGCAGCCCCCTTATTAACCACATATTGCACCTCCCTAAGATGGTTGCACATAGGGTATGAAATTCACTTTTGAGCACATGCTCAGTTAGAATTTGGCCGCGCACATTAAGAAAACCACAAATTTTTTTCTGTCTTAGCACTTCGATAATTCATTATAAACAGATCTCTCAAAACTGCTTTAAGGACTTTTTCCCCCCTCATTCTCTGATGTTTCCTAATTAAATTTGTATAACAACTTGTATAACAACTTTTAATCTCGAAAATAATTTTTATTTAAACTTATAAAAAATAATAAATAGTCGTTTTAGCGAAAAAGTTCAAATTCACAGAAAACATTTTCACTCCAAATAAAAACAGGATTATTATGTTAATGTTAATTAATAGTGGAATATGTACAATTTTTAACATTTCAGAAACGGTTTCCGAGAAAAAAGTGTATAAATTTATTTGAAATAGCATTGATAAATGGAAGCTTGTATCCCTTTAGACAAAATTATTTTGTATATTAACGCTATTTGATAAAGAAAATAAATATCGGGTTCATAGTTTCTATCTACAAAAGCAAAAGTTATTATATGAGCAGAAGAAGAAAAATAAAAAAAGAGTTGATAAGATTGGTAAAACATGACCAGTTACATTACAGCTTTCTAAAATAATAACCTAAATACTTGTGCATAACATATTAAAACATTTTAAGAGTATAACAACGAAATTTAGAGAAGTGAAATGTATAAAATGCCAAGGTACAATACGTTGAGAGTTACTTTCAGCAGTGGACGTTTAAAGTTAAAAGAAAACAGTTTCTAGAGTTTTCAGAAAACACTTCACTTTTGATCCCATGGGTGGCGTTTACAATTCAAGACAAGGAAAATGGTTTGTGAATAAAAAAAAAAATCTCCAAGTAAACAAAACTGTAGGTCCGCTATTATTTAAATCCACATGACATAAGTACGATTCTCAACTGTTCTGACATCTCCGATTAAAGTTGTGAATCTCATATGGGCGTAGTGCGATGTTTTTGTTGTTCAACACTGAACAGCAAGTTGGTGCTGCCATGCAAGAAAATAAAACTGGTACAGGAAAATAACCACTGTGACGTCAATAACTGTTTTAGACATACTGATCAAGAAGAAATATATTAATATTGTTTTCCAACTATGCTGCTAATTTATTGCATACAGAACATAATATTCTACAGGAATCGTGTACTGAAAATATTAATGCTGGCATATTAAGTTATTAATGAGAGCAAGCATTTATAAAAAATAGATTTTTTATAAAAATCAAGCTAATTTAATTGAATTATTTATATACAGATTTATTATATATAATACAAATATAAAAAGCACCCTTGGGACAATGCAACTAAAATTACAAGAACTAGTGAAGCAGAAATAGATAAAACACTTAAATAGTCACATAATTTTTGCTGTATTAAGAACAACTTCCTTTGAAGAAGAACACGAGTTATACAGAATGTTTGGGAAATACCTTAACAAACTTTGGTGGCGGGTTCCTCACACCTAAAGAAGGAAAAATGTCCATATAAACGTATGTCAAGAAATTATTAATTTTAAGAGTTATTAACGAAAGTTTACCAAAACAAGAAATTAAAAGTCCATGTAAACATATGTCAGGAAATCCTTAGTTTTTGTGTTATTAATGAAAGATTACTTCAACGCTTTCGTGATAATCTAACAACTTAAGTTCATAACGGAAAATAAAATTAATTTGTTAAGTAATTAAATGATAAATATTATTTGCAAAATGCAGCAATAACACTGTTGAAGGTTAGTCATTTATGTGATTTGGTAATAATCCTGTTAAAGAGGTGATAGAAATAGTAGTTTTAACTGTGGAGTAAACTTTCATTAATAACTCAAAAATTAAGCATTTCCGGACATATGTTTACATGGACTTTCATTTTCTTGATTTAGTAAACTCTCATTAATAACCCACAAAACTAATAATTTCTGGACATATGTTTATATGAATTTTTTTCTTGTTTTGGTAAATTTTCATTAATAAATAAAAAAAACTATGAATTTCCGCACACATGCTAATATGAACCTATTTTTCTTGTTTTGGTGTGAGAAATCAGCCATCAAAGTTTGTAAATTATTTCCGAAACACTCTGTATATACACAGGGAACTTTTACTTTTAAGTTTTTGTTGAATTATTTTTAAGTATTTATGAATCAATGTGAGGTATATGTCATATGGTAGAAAAGTGGTCTAATCTATTTGTTTACTGATATTTTTCCATAATGTTTAGCCAAAGTTCTTATATATTCTAGTGAGTATATTTTACATTTACTTCATTGAAAATTGTATTTAGAATATTAATTACCTTACAAGAAACAGTACAGTTATTAAGTAGTGCTATCTTTTTTAGATGGTAAATATAGTAAGCATAAATTTTGACATTCTAAATTGAGTGAAATCATTTATATTGTTGCGAGATATTGGCATGTTGCTCCGGTATGTATATGTGTATTATTTTAGTGTCGTGGCAGATATAATGAAGGTTTGGTGACTTTTAAGTGATTTTATTATTTTAAACAGTCTATCACTTATAATATTGTTCTGTTATAACGAAATTGCAGATGTACCCTCAGAAGAAAGTGTTTATCTCTTCATTAATAGTGTTTCATGTCCAATCATTTGCTAGAGTCACGCATCAACTCCTCGTGCAGTCCTAGACTTCAGTTGTTTTCCCTCTAGTTCGTCATGTTTGTTTCGGAGCTTTGAAATTGGGTTGCCATAACAAGCGTGTAAACTGTAGTTGCGAGATGTGTACAGCTACAGAGATGAAGGCAAGTGTTAATTTTATCAAGCTAAAAGAAGTCTTTATTTTGCACACAAACCGAGACAAGGGATTTATTTATGTGAGATGAGATAAAAAGCGCATTATCTTCAAATACTTGCCTTGTGTTAACTTATTCGCCGTTCTTATTGTAATTATAACAACAATAATAAAAAGTCAGAATGAATTTTGTTCAATAAATGAATGGTTGGAAAACCACACTTTAGAAAAATGAAAAGTGTATTAAAAAGCTATCATACTTTCGGAATGACCGGGAACTGTGTTCATGTTCGAATCGAAGAGCAAACATTATCTCTATGGTCACGATCATTGTCACTTAAATGTAAAAACTCGTTTAACTTGAAAGTAGCCGCCGAGGCAGACAGCTTCAAGAAATGAATGTAGGATCAAGGAGATAATGCTGTCAAGTGCCGTTCTACCTCGTGATTCTGACTTTTATTGCCAGTCTGTACAATTTATGAGCCAAGGGTTGCTGAACGTAAGCTCTATTACATTTCAGTTTCATAAAGCGAACAAAGTTGTGAGGTATTTGTGTACCAACTATAATGAATATTTTAACATTTTCAATTTTAATAAACTTTTATTTAAATGTCAGCTTTTTTATTTTTATTTATTTTGTATATTTACGGACGCTAATAACTTTCCAGGACATCAGCGTTCCATTCAATTTAGGGCGTGAAACGGCCGATAAATTTTGCTCAGAGGCCTCTTCTTTCAGGCTTGGGTTTGTTTTTTTACGTGCCGTAAAATCTACAACACGGGACTCATGCTTTACTTCCCTTCCGAAGGAAGCCAGGCACGAAAAAGCCGCGGAAATTTATTCAGTGCCTGGTGTATTTTATATATACGGCAGTTATGATGTTTTATAAAAAATTTTATTGAAACAATGCAGTTGAACCATTCTACCTATTGATTATTATAACAACAGCAAGTCTATGGTTCAAAATAATTGCTGGATAGAAAATTTATTTCAATTGCAATTCCATCTTTAAAGACTGTTTACCTGGATAACTGATTCTGATAGGATTGATGTTCTGGAGGAGTGAGCAATTGATTTAGATACCAAATCTTCTGTTTTTTAAATGTAAGTAAATAGGAAGCTTTTACTGTTCTTAAGCTAGTGTACTATAACATTTAAGGTTAATGGGGCCTGGTAATTTCTGTCAAACTAACACGCGTATTTGTTTTGTATATTCTCTTAACCGCAACATTTTTAGTGCAGTTCTCATTAAACACTATGTACAAGCTAAAATGTATTCAGTTCCCTAATAAACTAGGCACCAATATACTTTAATGAACAGATGTATGATAAATATTATAAAGGAAAAGTGTGGAAATGTTTAATGCAAATATAATTGTAAATACGACTACCGACAAACATTCAGAGCTTGTTCAGGGATTTGATATAAGAAACCCATGGTTTCCGGTACCTATTCCGATGTTATGTGGGCCGTGAAAGATGGAATATGTCATGAATAGCAAAACAATACGTACTTAGATAACAAAAAATTACAAAACTTGATATGAATAACGAAATAGTCCGACAAAATTCCTACTCCAATGACTGTTCAATTGTTTCTTCACAGCAGCTGTTGAAAATGTTGACCGCCATTAAATCACGACAACTACCATGAAATACTGCACCGAGTTTACGCAAAGATAGTTTAATTTCAAACACAGATACGTTCTGTGTAAACATCAGAAAGGTGATGAACTATAACAAAAGCAACATTGAAAATAAATACGAACCCCCTCTTTCTCTGAACATTATAAATGTAACAAAACAGAATCCAACAATCTCATAATCATACTTATGTTAGCCGCTTTACGCTTATTGATTATTCACATCTTTTTAAGAACTACATTGAATAGCATTAAAGCTAAAAAGAAAACTGCTTTATTCTTACAGATTCTTTTCTATTGAACTCGATAGGACCATGTTCTATCAACTTTAGTGTTAACGTCCGATGATTCTCAAATTAATATTGCTGCCATTTGTTAAAAAAGGAATTAAAACTCTTTTTATCGTTCTATTTGGCAATTAAAGGACAACAAGAAGAAAAATTGCAGTTTTACATATCGTGACGCAATAGCAATAACGTTACTTCCAACTTGATTTCAACAAATGATTCAGTTAATGCTATAGTATTGTTTTTATTGTATTAATGGCTAACGGAAAAGTAAAGCCGCCACTGTGAAGCTTAAAGCAAACGCTTGATGTAGAGGTCAAAACTCGGCCAAGTTGCACTGAAGCAAAATAATATGAAACTGTACTTAGTTTTGGATCTATGGTAATATATTTACGTAATAATTGTTCATATTTATTTCATAAAAGGAGAATAATTCATTGCAAATTGCTGAACATTCAGATTTTCAAATCTTATTTGTATTAATCGTTCGAATGCAGAACTAAAATGATATGGTATACGCCCAGGAAAGCAAGAAGAAAAAAATTCATAGGTACCAATCCTAAGATTAAAAAATCGTAAATGTTAGAGGTTTGGCACACACACACTTCCTACCACTGAGCTTCTACCAAAATATGCTGTAATCCCTTACAGGATAAATAGCATAAGATCAAGAACAAGTTACCGAAATAAGAATAATACCCTATGGATTTTTTGAATTTTAAATGTTCAAATGTAGCTCAAGCAGCATACCTAGTGACCTTCACAGTCATAACATAATTTCTCCCGATTTTATCAAGTGCTTACGTGAACAACTATAACCCTTTTTAGACTCTCCTATGTACTAAAGGTTAAAGTTGTAGCCATTAAATACGCTTACCTTTTCTTTGCATATAATTAAACAGCACTTCATTCTAATGAAACAGAATTTTTGAAATCGCTCAAGTAAATTGTTAATGGAAGGAAAACCAAAAACGTTTCCGATTGGGCTATGCTCATGCAACCACCTTGGTCGGTGAACTGAGAAATGCTCTTTACCTCAGTTGAGCAAAAAGACGAAACACTTTGACCCTTGCTCTTATATGCCCCGGATACCCAAAAGCATACAGTTCTGCCAAAACAGCATCAACAAAGTGTATTGAGGGTCACATTAGTGAATTAGTTAGGCTTTTCTTGTATATCTCTCTTTAAATTAAGGAAGAATATTGGGCGTGAAAGTAATTCAATTACCATCCCTTTCACCTTCAGATACGGGAAAAGTAGCATGAAGAAAAATTGATATTGAGTATCGCTTGTCAAGTATGTTGCGCAAGAGATGTTACAGCGTGTTATGAGAATTGAAATGCCACAAATGAAATGTATTATTATAGCGCTTATTTTTAAACTTCAAATATACTCCTTATCGACTACGAAACTTAAGATCTTTGGACAAAGTTGACCACTTGTTATTCCATGAAGCCACGAAATACATGTGCAACATAAATATGTATCAGCATTAAACTGGTTCCAGTGTTTATTATTATTATTATTATTATTATTATTATTATTATTATTAGGTAGTTTAGAAGTTATTGTCAGTCTGCCCTCTATGTGGAAATTTGGAAAATGTATAACGTATTTTGTTTGAATGATCAGGGAAACGTAAATGGAAACAACAAGCAATATATGGCACATGGTTGAAACTAAACTGCAAAGTGCAGTAAAGAACATGTTCCATGACCAAAGACAAATTAGGAATCTTAGGGAATATCAGTACACAGTTAAGATCAAATGTAATGGTTAGTGAGAAGGAAGCATCTGTTTGTCTTGGCTGGTAGCAGTATTGTGACGTGAAGAAGTGTAAATGTGTACGGATATAAGTTAGTCAGGGCAGGAGTTCATAAATAAGAACAGACAATCTACGGTGATAATTATATTGCATTTTTTGTAGTGTTTAACGCCCGTTTTCACTACTGAGGTACCACAGGCGGCTATTAAATTGTAGAAAATGTCTTGGCATGTTGTTATAGTGTTTCTTCGTTTAGGAGAAGGGTGAGGGGAGGCAGTCTTGTGGATAACCGAAGACTGAGTCTCAACAAACGTGGTTAAAGAAGTTAGTTGAATGGTCTAAATTAGTGTTAATTAATTTTTTTGGATTGGAGTGAGTTAAAATATTAGCCTGGAAAAGAAACCTGGGTTAGAACCAGGTCATATTGTAATTTTTGTATACTTAGTATTATTTAAATAAATAAAACTTGTAGTGATAATAGAAGTAGCAGCAGTATGGACATTTCCGTACTCAATACTACTGTAGATCTTGTTGGCGTAATGGTAGGTTGATTCACAATGGGGACAACTTAACTATTATATGAATAGGTGTATCTGCATGCTCCATTAGGAAGTTCCGTAAATTTGTTTGAAACTCTGAAGGTTAATATGTTCGTAAAACACACTTACCATTGTAAAATCCAGAATTTCTGGGCAGAAGCGTTTTCGGTGACTTAATCTTGTTGCACATAACACACATGAACTATTTTAGTAGCACAAATCACAAAACAATAGGTAAATTGTAAAACAACAAAACCTGACACCAACAGCGTTTAAGGTGCTGTGTATTCACTTTCACGCAGTTAGCAAAAGGAAGCACAAAAACTTATAGTAACATCCTCTGAAAACTTCTGGTTTGCTGGTGCTAATGATGGTCGCTGTCTGCGGCTATTTAAAACTCTGCTGTGGGGGTGGATAACGGCGTAGAACGTAAACAGTTCGCCAGCTCGCTCTTCCAGTACACAAACACACGCAGTCTTCTTCTGCACGAAAGATGGAAAAAAGTTGCAAAAGAAAGAGCGCAGTGTTCTTGGATCACCTATAATGGTGCGGCGATCCAGCACCGAGTCAAGTCTCTTTTTCTTCAGCTTTCATTTGTAGTTTACTGACAACAATAATACAAGCGCGGAAAAACTTGGTGGCCTCGGAAACTGGCAGCCCCTACTTCTCTTCACAGCAACCACCTCCTACGAGGTCTCGAGACGCACTAACTATTGGTGGAGCGAGAGAAACAACCGGCCTGCCAGCAAGCAGTCCAAAGAGGCTAGCATGCGCAGAAAACACATTCCGCTCTTATATGGGTTTCTTGTGCTTTCACTGCCCGCAAATAAATGTTGACATCAATAATAAAGTTTTTATTACATTTTTATACAATAAATCTATTTTATAAAATGCTTATTTTAAACACAACACTGAAACATATATGAACGAGCAATGAATTATTTAAATCACAAACACTGAAAAGTTACTATTTCTCAATGTACTGAAACCAGGGGTGTTCAAAGAAGATTGCAGGCCTAAAGGTACATATAGTTTATATGTGGACTCGAAGCAGAGCATACTATTGATAAGGAGATGGTTAAATCAAAATAGTCCACAATCGGGCCAATTTCATACACTGCAAAAAGTCAAGCAATGCTTTTAAGATTACAGGAAAAAAAAAAAAAAAAAAAAAGCAGAACAATTAAATCGAAGATGATTCGTCCTTCTGTAAGAAAGAAATATAAGAAAGTTAAGATAATAACAATAAAAAAATCCCTATCTTCCGTCTCTCTTTTTCTTTTTAAGAAGTAAGGAAGAAGTAACCAAGAAATGAGAAACAATGGAAGGAAAATATTTATCTTTCTTTGTTCTTAATTTTGTTTCCTTCGTTTCTTCTTTATTGCTTTTATTGCTTGTTTCCTCTAAGTGTTCTTAATTTTCTTTATTGTTTCTTTTTTCTCGTTTCATTTTTTGTTTATTTCTCCTTTCAAAATAAAATTACTTTTCCCCTTCTTTCTACCGTTTTATTACTTCTTACTATTTGTTCCTCAAAAGCTTATAATCCTTTCATAAGTCACTCATTCTGGATCATAGTTTCACGAGACCACGTTTTCACAATACGTATATAAGAAAACTTGGTCATGTCTTCTGATAAATACAAAACAATCTCGAATTAAGTAAAACCACAAATATTTATAAACAAAATAACAACATAAATGTTTATCGGTTTAAAGGTAATGCAAAGTTTAATGTAGATTGTTGTACTAAAAATGCGTTTTCAAAGTCAACAATTAACACATTACATTATTGTAAAGGTTTTTCATTACTTTTGCACAGTTAACAATAACTATATTCATCTTGTGATATATATTAGTTAATGAATTTATGCAAAATGTCTGCATCTTCTTTTAACTGTATTATATATTTTTTTTAAATTTCAGAATTTCTTAGAAATAAAAACTGGGAATTCGTTGATTAAGGTCTTGGCAATTTGCACCATTATTTTCACATACAATTAGAAATACATGTTTCCTTCGTTATGCGTTTGACGTGTTTCCATCTTACCTAGACATTTAATTGTATTTTAGACGCTTTGTTAATACATTTTTTTCTTTTCCAACAGCTATAACTCCGTTCTTTAGGAAGAGTTGAGGGTGTAAGAGCAACATGCAATTCGATGAGAATTTAAATGGTGTGTATTTCAATGTGAACATCTACAAAATGTAACGTGTAAATGAAAATGTTAAGGAAAAAATTAAATTATAATCGTGATTGCAGTGCTTAGGATGATAACACTCTATCCCTCTCTCCTCGATCAATGAGTAAAAAAATGATATCGTTGTCTTTTTCCTTGAAGGAGGGATAAATGTGCATGGGAAAAAAGCAGGGAATAAACGTTTCTATTCGTCTTTGTTTTTCTTTTCCCTTTCGTTTATTTTGCTGTGCATATAGTTTTTTTTTCATTCTCACTTTATTTCATTCATTTTTTCGTAGGGTTATTTCTTTTATTATATTTTTCCTCCTATTTTTGTCTTGGTATGAAAGGAAACAAGATCAAAGAATGTTATCAGGTTTTTTCCGGATTTGCGGATGACACAGGGTAGCAAATCTAACCTCATATTTGAAAAATTATTTACAGCAGAAGTATTTCTAATATTAAAAATGCAGATATTGGAAACTAAGCATTTGGGAGGCTTGGCTTTCTTACATTTGTAAGCATTCTTACAATAGATTTAAATACATCTTGAAACATAATTTAAACAAAAACTGTCATGGGCGAACTGCCGTTTTTATGATAGTATTGAATGATTTCATCCTGTGGACCCTTTATAAGCCCTTTCTTGAGAGTTTCTGATGCATCATAGGGATTAACAGGTAGTGGCAACTGATATGTGCTGTCTAATAATAGCAATAGAAATTCACAAAAATATTATTGTCAAATGCCGACAACATTCTGAAAACGAAGTTAGAATCGCAGATAGCTTGGACATTTAGAGAAAGTCAACCATGGTTTATGTAAACTTCAGCATTATTGCCACCAGGGGATATGATACAGATGTGTGCACAATCTATCCCACCTAGAACTCGGGAAATTACATATGGCATAAAAGCCTCACACTACTCCATTTATTACAACCTCGTGAATAGCATTTTGATGAACTGGAGTCTTAAACTTGCAATTTCTTTTGCTACTTTGTGTATAGTTCTACTTGCAGTTCTTTTATTCACGTTAAATGGACCCCCAATTACCATCTGGAAACTACCGGTTGCAAAGCACCGTAGTGTGAGTAGAATCATAAACATTGGGTTCAATGCATGATTTCATAACTCGTTCTTAACTGTGGACCTAGTCTTTGTTTCAGTTCCTCAGACTACATGTTCTATAGTCAAAATCTCATTTTAAACTTTTTTTTTTTTTTTTTTTTTTTTTTTATATCAAGTTCAATGATGGGATTCCTTCTGTGTTGAAATTCAGGAGGCGCCTGTTGCAATTCAAACTCTTCGTTTTCGGATGAACCATCAGAGGATTATGAAATCTTAAAATAACATAACCTACAAACGCGCCATTATAAGTAGCTTATAAACTTACAGCAATACTTTCAGCGAATAGTTAAAGAACGAAACATTCATGCACATTCTTCTATGCATACAGTTAAAAATAATGACTTACCATTTCACTTTCCTTTCTTATAAAGATCAATATAAGTAATTGTGTAACTTTTCTAACCTAGGTTCACTCAGATTAACCTTAGAAAATTTGCCGATTAAATTTAATCTTAGATCAAGGTGAAATAATCTTGGATTAAATTTTATATAACCAAAATTCTGGTATTTGATTTTTTTTTCTTTGTTTTCCTTTATGTAATGTTTGATTCGTCTCATGTTTGGCTGAGACAAATCGAAGTCCTTTTGATTTTGCTGAAGGGGAATCTGAATTGGTTTCTGGGTTTAATGTTGAGTATGGTGGAGGAGGATTTGCTGTTCAACTTGACTTAAGTTTAAATTTAATTCTTAACTCAGATTAAAACTATTCATGCAGCCGGCCTTAGACTATTACTCGTAAAATGACAAAAATGATTCGTTAATTGACCTTGAACAATTTCGTGGGACCGCCCGGGTGACCGAGGTCCTTAAGGTGCGAGCTCGTGAGTGGGATGCCTGGGGTTCGATTCTCACCAGGACCGTCCTCCCTGACTGAAATTTGTTCCAGGTTTTCGTCAGTCCTCATAAATGGCAAATACTGGGGAGGTATCCTAAACTTAGACCTGGAACTTTTCCTTCCAAAAAAAAATCTTTTCCCAGTATATCTCATGTATCATCAGATAAATGATGCCTCAGTAGTTAAAACGGGCATTAAACACAATTGAAAAAATATCTCGCGGAATATCACGAGAAAGCCATCTTTGTAGCAAGCTATAATGGCTTAGTTTTTCATTTACATCTGACAAGAAAGACATCTCTTTGATGAAATACTACTGTAACAGCCCAAGCCGTCATTGAAATTATTGACATAAAGCACAGGCATGTGCTTCTTCGAAACAGCTGCTGAAAATAACTAATAGGTTGAAGAAAAAACGGAAGAAGAAGAACACCCAAACATAATTTTTGAAAGAGGAACTAACTCCTGAACATGTTTGAGGAGGAATGAAATTTCTTGTGGTTCAGACAAAACAGGGTGGTTGGAGCGGACAAGACTGTAGAACAGCTAGAAGGCGCTATGACATATCAACACCGCTTTGAAAATAGTAGGTAGAAAGCAAACCAAACCTGTATTTAACCTTACGCTCTTCACCCTCCAGCAGTGCCTAAGAGGTGAAACCAAAGCACTGAACATGGTGAACTGGAACGTTCATTTAATGAGTGTGTTCTAGAAAAAAGAAAGGAAATTATTTATTGCGTTAGGCTTGGCAGCTATACAAGCTGGTACGAAGATTGGAGAAGAAAAGTCACTGCATTACTGAACACTATCTCCAAATTCAGAAGCATCCATCCTTCCTCAATTTGTAATACAGAAAAGTTGGCAACAGTTAAAAATAATAACATCTCACTTTAATCCAACATTTGCACTAATTATGCACTGCTGCTGCTAGATCTGACTGAAAAGGAAATGGCTGATTAGCTTCCTACTTAAGTTACGGGCGATGGAGGAGTATAACTGCGGCTAGAAATGGGCAAGATTGGTATGAAACTTTAGGACTAGGAAATCTAGAAGAGAAAATGAAAGGAATGTATTTTAACATGATTGTGTCAGGTAATGGAGTATGTGTTTGGAATGAACAGAAATTAGATACGAACACTCTTACCTTCCCCTGCAGACACTATGTATTGTAGTTCTGTCCCAAGCAATTCATTAGCGAGCCATAAAAATACCAATTCTCTCAAGCTCATGGATATATGGGATAAGTCCGAATACAGAACTTTTCTTGACGAATTCACTCCTATATTAAAGAAGAAATAATCACGTATGTTGTAGATTGGCTGAATTAGCTGTGATATATGTAAAGCATGTTCAATAAGAAAAAAGAAGAAAGGATGATCTCAATGCACAAACATATTATACCCTTACTGTTCTTCTTGGCACTCTGCAGCCCGGAGAGGGTTTTGGTCTGCCATAGCGACCTCCATCGCATAGCTTCATTGGTGGAGGGCAGTATTGAAGGGGGGCGTATGATCAGCATTACGCGGTTCCCTAGATCGAAGAACACTACGAACATTTTCATCAGGCAGCTCCCCAATTGTCCTCAAGAGGTTAGAGGGCCTCTCTAAGTAGGTACCGGGAATCGAATCCGGGCCTCCCGGCCAGCAGTTAGCATCGCTAACCACCAGACCAGAGAGGTTCGTGGTCCATGCTTGTAGGAGGACAAGGTAGCCTCAGTTGGTAAGAGCGTCAATCCAGAATGCTAAAGATGTGAGGTTTGAATCCCGGCGGGAAACGGGATTTTTCAAGTTCAATTCTTTATTTATAACCATAAAAAAGAGTATATGATTATAATTTCTAAAATATTATAATTGTTATACAATATATTGTTCGGGGCTAATGATCCACTTATGTACATATTGGTATAGTATCGTTATGCGACTACAGCGCCGCTCGTCTCGCTTCCCGCTACAAATACATTGTTGAGTTGGTTTATTTACGGATGCTCTTATAACATCTCGGGTCATCAGCGTCCCATTCAATTCAGGGCGTGAAAGAGCCGATAAATTTTGCATTTTTCAGCCTTGAGATACTTTTACTTGCCGCAAATCTACGACACGGGACCCACGGCGTTACTTCCCTTCCGAAGGAAGCCATACTTAGAATTTTTACCTCCGAAAAAAATCCATCCATCCTGGTTGAATTTGAACCCGCGATCTTGGGTTTACGAAGCAAGCATGGTTACCACTACATCACCAGAACCGATTAAACAAATACACTAGCGGCCCAAGTTATAAACGAGTAATACAGCACTTCCACGTCCTAAGTCACTTTAGCTTTAAAGTTTTGCTTTGGGGTTAATTTTCAAAAGGTAAAAGAACACATTGAGGATATATCCAATCTATCATGAGGACAATTTTATCCCTTTCCATGTTCGAATTTGTCGGTTCTGGTAGTATAGTGGTAGCCATTCTTGGCCCCTAAACTCAAGAATGCGGGTTCAATCCTGGCTGGGATTTACTTAAGCCGTGGGTCCCATATCGTACATTTACGTCATGTAATAAACTCAAGCCTGAAAGAAGAGGACTATGAGCAAAATTTATCGGCAGTTTCACTCCCCGATTTGAATGGGACGCTGATGACCTGTTAAAAAACGTCCATAAATCAACAATGTTCGACTTTGATATAAATAATGAAAATACATTTTAAAACATTGTATATGATATTATTGTGTATATCGTACACTTTATATCTTAACAGCATTAAATGTAGTCACTGGTATTTGTACATATCCTTATTTCAATTATTTTGTATCCCTCATCAATATATCAAACAAGCGATCTATGCATACCAAGATTTTCTTCCTTATTTGTATTCCTCAAGGATATCATGCATTAAATAACTCGGATATTTCTTTCTTTCATTTCCTGTCTTTAAAAAATCCTTTTAGCCTTGATTTTGCTTGCCTGTGCTTTCATTTTCTTTTGTTTCCAAGCAACCCGCTTTACGTTTAGCTTTTGTTTGCTTTCTATTCCACTGGAAATTAAAACGTAGCCTTTGGAAGAAACGATATCTTTATTCTTCTTCCTAGTCCCCAGCAGAGCAGACTTTTCACAACATTGTGTTTACAGTAATGCGAAATGTTCTTCATACTCCAACGTTTTGCATCCTAGTGTTCCAAATTAATGGTTGCCCCTTTCCATTTTCATTGACTTTCTGAAATTGGCAAGAGCCTCCACCCGTGGAGTGTAAAACAATTTATTTTTGAACCATGAAAATCTGCACTTTACTTGTGTGTACGTTATGTTGGGGGGGGGGGGAGGAAAAATAACATATTCCTGATATTATATTATACTTAATGGAGGCAGATAACGCTATGAGTCACTCCCATTTAAGCAATATTGAGCAGTTTGCTTTCTAAACTCCCAAGTTACCTATCAGGTCCAGTTCGATCTGAACCAAGCTTGATATAGTTGAAAATGAATCACCCTAGTACATTCGTATTAAATTTTATTATACGTGAGACTTTCATTTGCAAAACACGTGGCAAAACTGCCGTTTTAGATCACGTATTTGAAAGTTCTATTAGTAATGTTTGTGCTTGTCACTACTAAACAGATCTAAGTCAATGCAGGAGTTGATTTTTTTCCTTTTCTTTCTCTTTTCTTTTTCTTTTTTCCTCTCTTTTTTTATTTACGGACTCTCTTTAACATTTCACATCATCAGCGACCCATTCAATTGAGAACGTTAAAAGGTCGAAAAATTTTGCTCTTCTTTCAGGCTGGAGGTTCTTTTACGTGTCGTAAATGTACGACACGGGACCCAAGGCTTTACTTCTCTTCCGAAAGAAGCCATACTTAGGATTTTTACGCCCGAGAAATACCATGATGATTGAACCAGCGATATTGGGTCTACGAGGCAAGTATGGTTACCTGTAAACCCCCAAGATCGACTAATTTTTTTTTTTATTTTAATAGTGTTTAATGCTCGTCTTAACTACTGAGGTATCATAGGCGGTGGACACTGATGATAAATGAGATGAAATGATAACTTAGAAAAGAATTTTTTTTAAAGGAAATGTTCCAGGTCTAAGTTTAGGGTACCTCCCCGGCATTTGCCATTTATGAGGACTGAGGAAAACATGGAAAAAACTCAAGTTAGGGAGAACGGCCCTGGTGGGAATCGAAACCCCAGACCTTCTCAAGTCCGCGCCTTAACGACCTTGGCTACTTATGACAGTAGGTGCGACTAATAAAGAAGAATCAGGTGGACATAAGTATGACAACAATCGTTTACTAATGCACCGTAGTGCGTGCAAGTAAAACTGCTCCAGTAATGCTGAACATAAAATAACACCCTACAAACTAGTGTCCAAGATTGTGCAGGGTACGTTGTCAGCCATGGGAATGGTGCTTAATAAATACCGTTGCGTTTTCCACGCAAAGACTTCTTTATTTATGAATTAAAGTCTCATGAGCTGAGGTCTGTCCAATACGGAAAGTATTTCAACACTTTCTATTTCCTAACGATGCAACAAATTCTTTACCGGAATTATGACATCAGTTATTAGAAAGTATTATGGCGTTCGACAACAGTTCTGGACGCAGTCCAAAATTAATTTGTAATACCGCCCATTCACGGTACAGCTCTCACGAACCGAACCAGGTGACACACAAAAACATCCTTTCATTTAGCAAAATTACTTTTAAATTTTATGTGGCAGTATTCGGCAATTATTCAGTCGCAAATTGCACTTCTTACACAGTTGTGGCTGTTGTTGCGTTATCTAAATATGCTTTGACCATTAAGACGTTGAGTTGCCTTTCCAGTTTGCTTGCAACGTACTTTCGTTGTTCAGTGTTGTGCTGGTGACCTCAAAGTCGACGGTAACAATCTTGACTTGCGCATGCTACGTCATCAGCTGCTTTAAGCTGTCTATATTAATAAGCAATTGCGGTGAGCCTTGGGGAAGGAGAGAGATGACACACACACCCCAGCCGAGAGCGGCCCCCGTAAGGGCGTCCTGCCTTACCTTCCATCAACCACAACATCACAAGCATCCTACATTCTGTGCAGTGGCTAAGTCCAAGGGGATAGATACGCTCGCAGCACAAACCGATCTGTTCACGTTCAACCTGTCATACATGCTCATCCCATATTCCTTTGGAGGGATCGTTCAGACAACGCTTTCGGCGTGTTTTATTTATCATAAGAGAAAAGGCTCTAAATATCTTTTTGAGCCGCATTCTGCGATTCCGCATTTGAGCAAATAATGAAGCAAATAAACGCCCATTATAATGCGTTACCGCGGATTCGGGGAGTACTATCTTTGGAATTATGTATCTCTCTCGATACATGTCTGTGTGTATATAATTTATGCCAGTTTTGTGCTCATCCATTTCCCCTATCGATATTTCATCTCCGTTCTCCTTACCTTTCCTTAACTAAGACATATATTGTTAGAAGTGTTCGCCTCTTGGTTGACACACCTTCTCGAGTGGCAAAGATACTCTTTCTGGCTCTCGCAGCAGACATTTCCTTGCTTTCTTACTTAGCAGACGCAGCAGTCAAGATGCTCCTGGTTTGTTTGCTTTTTATTAAATACTATTTAACGCCATATTTTACTGCTGAGGCAACGCAGTCGGTAGACAATGAGGATATACGTCATGAAATTATGAGTTTTGAAAGCATTTTTTTAAGGAAGGAAGCATTCCAGGCCTAATTTTGGGCATCTCCCTGGCATTTGATTTATAAGAAGAGGAAATTTTGGAAAAACCTCAGGGGATGGTTCTGGAGGAAATTGAATCCCAGGATCTCCTGTTCACAAGTTCGTGCCTTAACGACCTCTGCTACCTGTGCAGTGATTTCAGGATAGTTTTCGGTCTTTGTAATTAAACATTTCTAAGGAGCCGCTCCGTTATATATCCAGTGACCCAGGTATATAGATATATAAAAGAATTAGGTTTAAATAGTGTTTATTTGAATTTTGTTGTGTTTTTATTGTTCTAAATGCTTCTCTTACAGGTAATTTTTGGTAATTGTTTATCATATGGTTTTATGGGCATTGGGTATATATTTTGAGATTAATTTGCCTTGGTAATGAAATCGTTTTCATACTATTCTTATGAAATTCGTTTTTTTAATGGGTATGCAGGCAAGTTAGTTATTATTGCCTGGCCCAAGAGTTAATATAACCTTGACAGTTAAATGGGCCAGTTTCTTTGTCATTTGTTGAGAGGGCCTTTGTTTTAAACTTTTCAAAGTTGCATGGTGTATACTCGTATTTTTTATTTATTATACTTATTCAGGGAGTAAAGTAATGCATTTTATTGACACAATAAATAGTGCGTTTGTGAAATGAATCAATTACTTTTGCTGAATTCCTTTCTAGGGAAAAAATCATATTAGTCATAGGGTTGAAATGTGTCAGTTAAAGCTGTTGGATAATTTTTTCAACTGATATAGACCAGAACAATGCTCCTTTATATTATATGCTTGTTCAAAACAAACCACATTTAATTTCTAAAAACTCAGAAGCTCATCCTTTAATGTTTCTGAAAATAAACGTGTTTTTTTACTCATGTTTATCCATTGGGATAGAAACCCAAAGAAGAGATAACTGGAATCATGAGAAATGAAAATATTATAACACTATTCATGATATACGGGCAAGAAACAATTGTGTAATTTTCTTCTTTCCAGTAGGTTTGTTAGCCAAGAACAGCTTAGGTCCACACTGCGTCCTCTACCTCTCTCTAGCGACATCACTTGTAGAGGGCAGTGTTACAAGAAGGCATTTGACCAGCACACCGACACCCCATCGGTCACTGTCTCTCTATCAGGCAGCTACCCAATTGTCTTCACAAAGCTTGATGGATATTGTCTTAGGATTTTTCTAAGCAGGTGCCGCTGTTCAAATACGAGACATCCCAGCCAGCAGTCAACAACACCAAAGTATGTAATTTACTTCCCTTTATCTTGAGACTAGTGTTTCGCTTACCGAACAGAACAAATTCAAGTAGTAATAAACTCTATCATACATAATTTATATACTAGGACTGTTCAATAAAGAATGGTCAAATGATCTTCTAGACGCAATTCCCATTGGATGCAATGCGTTTGTCCCAGCTTTTCTGCCAGTCTTCAAAGATATGTTGAAAATAATTTTTGACAAGTCCTTCAGAATTGCCTTTATCCCTTCAGTCTTCATCATTGCTTCTGATAATGAAAGTACCTTCAACGAAGGTATTTCCTCATTTTGGGGAAAAGAAAAGAAAAAAAAGTCACAAAGGGCTAAATCTCGACTATAGAGAGGATGAGGGATGCGTTTCTCATTAATTTTTGTTAGATATTCAGCAAGAACATATGCGATGTGCAGTCATGTATTATGGACTTTTGCATGTAACATTGGCTGCAGAGTTTTCAGGATATCTCTATAATACTTGCCCAGTTAGAGTTGTGTGGAGGTACAACATGCTTGTAAATCATTTCTTTAATATCGAAGCATCAGCAGACAATTTATGTTCTTTCTTTCTTTCTTTCTTTCTTTCTTTCTTTCTTTCTTTCTTTCTTTCTTTCTTTCTTTCTTTCTTTCTTTCTTTCTTTCTTTCTTTCTTTCTTTCTCTCTCTCTCTCTTTCTCTCTCTCTCTCTCTTCTTCCTTTCCTTCCTTCCTCCATCCCTTCTTTCTTTTCTTCCTTCCTTCCTTCTTTTTTTCTTTCTTTTCCTCCTTTCTTTCTTTCTTTCTTTCTTCCTTTCTTTCTTTCTCTCTCTCTTTCTTTCTTTCTTTCTCTCTCTCTCTCTTTCTTTCTTTTCTTCCTTCCTTCCTATTTTCTTTCTTTCTTTCTCTCTCTTTCCTTCCTTCCTTCCCTTCTTTCTTTCTTTCTTTCTTTCTTTCTTTTTCTTTCTTTTTTAAATTTATGAAGATGGCGATTTTCATACAGAGCTTTTGCTGTGTGCTCTCAGGGTCGAAATTATGAGCCAAGTTTCATCAACAATGATTATTTGATAGAAACTCTGTAGCATTATCTTCAAGTGCATACAACCCCGCATTCGAACATTCTTTTGTAGGGGAATCAGCCGCTTTGGAACCCACCGTTCACATGTTTCTTGTGCAACTTTTCAGTTATCAGAATTTCTGAAAGTTCTCGACGATCCTCACTCACAACAACAGTAGTAGTGTTAGTTCCGTTAGAGTATAAACTGGAGCGTGGGGTCCCTTTTCCTTTGAAATTGATTGCCTTCCCTTTTTAAACATTTTCAACCTGTAATGGGAAATATCTAACACTATAGAGACCTCCTTGCACATTGCATAGGCCTGAGCTGAAATTTGAGTTGAAAGCAGAATTTCAGAGCAGCATATCGTTCGTCGCGTGTCATCTCTCCATTTTGCTGTAGGCGGAACTGAATATGTCTCAACTTTCACATCTCTCCCAAGTGGGAGTCGGAAGTGACGGTCATGAAACTAGTACCGCATGTACGTTACATTATGCATTAAGGCAATAAAAATTGTAAAGTTAAAATTTTCGCCAAAAATTGTGTATTCCTTATTAAACAGTCCTCATAGATACTCCAAGGTAAACATTGCATTTACCTTATCACATCTTATCTACAGGTTAATTCCGTAAAATTTCTTGGGTTTACAATTGACTCCGAGCTGAACACTTTCAGTCTGAAGCGAGTCATGTAAAGGACTTTTTTTATTAAGAAGATTAAGATTATATGTGAACTTATAGTCGCTTATCATATGGGATCTGTTTTGGGTCCACCAAGCCTCTACAGCGAAACTGATTAGATGCATAAGTTAAACGTTTTCTCGTCTGTGATCTTTCTCCATAGACATTGCAGGACCACAATTGTTAAGTTGTGCATTAAGACCGCAGTCACACAATTAATGTATTAGGAACAGGGGCAACCTGAGTTTATGCAAAACTCAGAAGATCTTTTGTTATGTTTCCATATATTTTTGCCATACTCTTGCCGCATCTGTACAACAATGGTCTTTTAATAGTTTTAAAACTAGAATTAAGTATTTACTTGCCCATTAACTCTATACATACTAAGGATTTTATTATTATTTTTTTGGAACTCTTTAACTGTGGATTATATTTATCATCATTGAGACCGCTATAGATGGCCGAGGTGATTAAGGCACGGACTCGTGAGCGAAAGGTCTGAGGGTTCGATTCTCACCAAGACCGTTCTCCCTTACTGGGGTTTTTTCAGGTTTTCCTTAGTCCTCATAAATGGCAAATGCCGGGAAGGTACTCCAAAACTTAGGCCTGAAACGCTTCCTTCTTTAAAAAAATTTCTTTCCCAGTTTACCATTTCATTTCATGTATCATCAGTGCCCACCGCCTATGATGCCTCAGTAGTTAAAACGGGCCTTAAACACTAATCAAAATAAATAAAAATTATGTGATTATATTTCGTTGTTTTAATTATGACGTTTTTGATACATTTTACTATTAATTAATGCCAGACCTGGTGGTGTAGTGGTAACCATAGTTGCCTTCTAAACTTAAGATTGCGGTTCCCGGCCAGGATCGATGGATTTTTTCGGGCATAAAAATCCCAAGTATGGCTTCCTTCGGAAGGGAAGTAAAGCCGTGGGTCCCGTGTCGTACATTTACGGCACGATAAAGAACCTCAAGCCTGAAAGAAGAGGCCTCTGAGCAAAATTTTCGGCATTTCACGCCCTGAGTTGAATGTGACGCTGATGACCTGTGCTGTTAAAGAGCGCCCGAAAATAAAGCATATCAACAATCAACAACTATTAATTAACATCAATGTCAGTAATTGTTGTGTATATATTACACATTGTAAATTTGCATAATCTTTGTCTAGGCATGTGAGTGCTCTGAACTCTCGAGCTGTACAACTCACTTGGTGTTTAGGAAAGTATGTTAATCACACTCCCTGAGTGGCTTGTTACCTTCGTTTGACCTACATTGTTAAAGAGATTGTTATTTTCTGCTTTAAAGCTATTTAAAAACTACGGTACAAGATTTTGGATGCTAGGGTGCTAACAACACTCCACCTACCTGCTAGTGTGATATTTTATGCCCCTCAGTTTGCATCAAAAGGGTATAAGAGGAGCAACAAGAATATTTCAGAAGAATGTAGTACAACGTTTTGGCCTAAGAGATGACTTTTATACTTATAATATATTAATATAAAGATTCGGACAGCAAGTGATCAACCTGATAACGGCATTACTGAGATGTTTGCTTCTTTTTCAACAACGGCAACGTTTGTTCGTTAGCAACAAATTATATAATAATCAGCTATATATATTTAATAATTCTGGAGTTAAGATATGTTTATTCCTCAAAGTTTGGAAAAAAAACGGGTTATTTTAATTATTTGAAATTCAAAAACAAAATGTCTATGAACCCCTAAAAGGATTCTTACTAAGAAGAAAAGAATATTTAACTTGCATTACTATTAACTAACCTTCATATGGGAAGAAAACTTTACTTTTTAACAACATTTTTGTCACGCTTTTATTTTAACATTATAAAGCATGGGATAAGATAGATGTTATTTTTATTTTAGTTTTCTCAGAATAATTCTGTTGATTAACTCCGTGACTTGCTAATTTACCAACCTTTTCATGTGATGTTTAAATTCCACAGGTTTTGAAAACATATTGATTTATTTACAGCACTTTTTAACGTAATGAAGCAACAAAACTAAATTTGAAATTACGTTCGTATTCCCAGTGACAGTTCAGAGAAAATGCTTTGTCACTCTTACCGGTTTGCTGGATTCTGAAGTTACTTAATTTAATTGAGTAGAAATCCTCGCTATGAAAGCACAACATGGAATAAAAGCAACCCCGCAAGGCTTTTAGATAAAAGCATATTCCTAATGAACCAACGTTGTGACTCGGAAACACTGGGCCTGAATTTTAATCCCTCATCGGTATAAAAACAAGAACGCAAGATGGTTTTATTTGTCAGTGAGCCCTACAACTTTCTACCACTTTTAAATTGTAAGCTCTGTAAATAATAATGTGTTATAAATATTGACCTACAAAACCACACTAAAAGATTTAATGATAATTTAACATTAATTACTTTAAGTGCTTGTCAATATTTGGTTGAGAACATTTTCTTTGTATATGAACATCCAATAGACATCTCATAGAGCCATTTAAATGAGATTTCTCCGGACTTTTTCGACTTTCTTTTCTTGTCTCATAGGATTAGTAGTAAAGAAGATATTCCTGGGTATTAGTACGATTTTTTCAGGCATAAATAATAACTAATTCTTAATTTAAAATATTATAGCCTGATTTTCTTCATTTAACTAAACTTAAACTAAACTAAACTAAAACACATTGATTGCAATAACATTTGTTGCTTCGTTCATGTATATCACATTACAACTTTACCTTTTTAACATAAACACTGCTACATATGATGATTTTGTAACCCATTAATGAAGATTCGATATCTTTCTGTTAATATCATTTCAAGTTTTGGCCTTGAAAGTTTACTGAAAGGAAAACCTCGCGACGTGACTATAGAAAGGTAACTTTACAATACGTGAAAAGAATGGGTACAATTAGAACATGAATTATTAATCAAGAATAGTTGTTAATATTACACACATATAGAATAAATCTTGAAAAAAACAGCGTTACACAGCGCGTAAACAAGCAATATCTATTGCTAAAGGCACAAACTCTAAAAATATTATCTCAATAAAATATTTTATATAACAAAACATGAACAGAAGCGTTTCATTCAACTTCCCTTTTGAATGCTGCCCAAAATATCAAGTAACTTTGAGTCATTTACTTATAAATCCAAGTTCTTTATTCATAAGAACACTAAAAAAGACAACTTTATGCAAATATATCTTTATATGCCCATTTCGTTAATTGTTCTTTTATCTTCGTGTATTCTATCACAGTATTTTCGAATGATGAGGCTAAAAAGAATGTAGTCCCCTATCTTACAGCACTGAGCAAAAAGAGCATCTCTCCTTTATTAGGTTTAAGTTTATGATATTAAGGTCTGGTTTTACGGTTGGAGATCAAGGCGTAGCTTAGCTAAACTTTCTTTTTTCGAATTTTACAGTTACGTTATAATCTTTAGCTTTGGTAAGCTGAACATCGTTTGTTACAGTTGAAATTGGCAATGCATGGATGAGCATGCGCAGTTTGTGTTTTTTTTGTTTTGTTTTGTTTAAGATTCTGCTAAATTAAGAAAATAAAGTGTAAGGTTATAATATTGTATAATATACTAATATTTATTTTGGAAATGAGCGAACAAACAAGGGCAGAAAATTTCACAACTACAGAAATTACCATATTGCTACAGACTTAAAAAGTACAGACACGTTGTAGAATGCAAGCAGTCTGACAAAATGTTACGACAAAATAAAACCCACATTTGGGAGGGTATTTCAATAGAGTTCAACCCCAACAACAGCAGTACTGTTTTTATAGATACGGGAGTTCTAAAAAAATATGACAAATTGAAGAAAATTACATAAAAAAGTATGCTAATGAAAAATGCGCCATATAGGATACAGATGGAGGACCCAATGTGCCTTCATCAATAATAAAACTTGAGGAAATCAAGACCTTATCGGAACACAAGTTGATGTCCTCGAGTCTGATAAAATACAAGGTAAGTTAATTAGGTTTTTTTTTTTAAACTTTATGTTATGATAATTTAATGTAAATATAAATTGTATGCGGATACCCTTATTTTACTCTTTGGTAAATATATTAAATTAAGGTATTTTCTACATGATATTCCAGTGTTGGTAAGATAACATCTTTATTAATACAGCATATGTTGTGCAGAACAGCTGTAGCGACTACCCCATTTTGAACTTTGCGGATGCCTGTGGAGAGTATGGGAAATCTTCTTTTCCACACATCGTAACTTCTTTCAACGCAATGTCTAATTCTAATCAGTGATTCGTTGAATAAATGTTCTTCACGAGAATTGGGATTGGCCAGTGGCGTCATTAAATAATGTTTGTTTGGATAACTACTGTCAGCAATGATAAGGTTACCTCATCAATTTCACCATTTTCAAAACGTGCTCTAAATGCAGAATTATTGAAGATTGTGGAATCGTGACTTGACCCTGGCCCCGAGTCACAATAATAATCTTCAATTAAGAGTCACACAAAGTTTTTTTAAAAATAAAAAAAAAACCCTTTTCGGTTACGATAAACTTCTGCATTTTATCCCCCTGGCGATGTAATTTTCACGTGCATACAGTCTAGTGATCCTAAGGCATGGGAAATTTTGCTACTCCGTAGAATTTCTTACAGCTTGTTGCGTATAACCTCACAGTGAGAAGAAACAATATTTCCGCCAATAGGACATTGTTCCTGAAATAATTAAGATGGCAATTAAATTTTTTAATTCTTTTCTAAAATACATATATGATTTATGCATCACTAATACTATTACTAGCGTGTTGCATGTTTTATTTCATCTCCAATGACTTCCAATATCATGGCCTGCTGACTATTTACTTAACCTAAGTCTCTCGTAGAATTCAAAATCACTCCATAAATTAAAATGATCTGAACATGTTCTAAATGTTCTTGATTTCCTTATCCTTTCAATTTGAGGTACATGAAACGGAATTTCTTCGTCACTTATATCTTCTTCTTTTTCTGACATACAATAATAACCCAGCTTAAACCATACTTCTCAGCTTAAGCCAAGAGACAATTAAGTGAAGCTTATCGTTCGATATTATACTGTAAAATGCAAAGTTTAAGTTCTAGTTAAGCTCCGAACTAACCTTAAGCCTGAACTGTAATTTTGGGCCTTAATCATTTGAGATTAGAATTTTATGATTTCACTAATTTTTGTTTTGTTTTATTCTTGCATGATCTTATTTGTTTTACTATTCACGTATGCCAGTCCTAGATTTCTGCAACTTTATTAATTTCCACAGCTATTTCGAACGAAAGCGTTCTCTGTACCATACTATGATCATGAAACAACAAACAGGGCGCTATTGTTAGTGGGAAATGTTCGGCATAGCCCACCCTTGCACAGCAGGAACGAGAATTTACATAAACACTAACATTAAAACTCAATAAAGTAATATAGAAATAATTTCTTTACCAAACTCTAGAGTCTTCTTAAACATTTAAAGTTTGTATGAAGATACGGAAACTTTTTTCATAATGTAAATACATTTATATGAGATTAAAAACAGGTTAGAAACAATTGACAACAACGCTCGCGTGAAACTGACGTAAAACTTTTTTATATTGCTCTCTGAAGTTATTTATCACAGAGACTACCCTTCCTGCATTAATCCTCATAATTCTGACCAGTTAGAGGGCTCTTTATCTTCGCGAGGCAGGGAAATTAATGTGCTGGTCTATACGTCACTCAGTAGCTGCAGGGACATAAACTGCCTCCAGCCTGCAATGATTTTACTTATCTCCTGTGCGGGCTTTCCAATGGTTGTAGCAAATTTCGGTCATGACAGTTGACACACATGAACTGCAAATCTCTACACTAAGTCTGGGGCATAACGTTTAATTAATAGCATTGTCTATATTATCTGATTAGGTGCTGCTAAACTCTCTTGACTATGGACGCTCAAAGCAATAATGAGCCATTTGAGAAAAAAAAAATTCTTTGCAGATAGCACAAATGATCTTCACGAAATTAATAACGCTATGTTGTGCTCCTGGAACATTTTACTGCCCCGCACTTAGAAATATGAACATTACAAAGGGAAAATGTTTCCAGTAAATCTCAGAAAATCGACATTTTTCATCTGTTCTAGAAGTGGAAATGCAATGAATGAACGATTGGTGAATATTAACATTAATCAATTGTACTCAAGAGAAATGTAGATGCTCATTTATCAAAGTGGCTCATTTTTTCATCAAGTTCTTAGGCTTTCAGGGCCAGTAATTACTAGGTACAGTATATTTGGGGCTTTTGGGCCGTGGTCTATTGGGCTCCTCCTTGTTCCCAAACGTTTCACCAACATCTATGGTAGACATCTTCAGTGGCAGTAGCAAGTGAAGCGCTCAACCTGACCCAATCAGACCTAGCACAACACAGCACTCCGCCCACCCAAGTCCAGCTCGCAGCTAACTCGAACAGTCCCTGTATAAATATCACAGCCCAGGGGGCAACAAACTCTACAACGCTGCAGCAATCAATTTTTGACCTGGCTTGATAAATGCAAAATCAAAATTAATACTCAGAAATGTGTTCCCGTATATTTATCAAAAAAACTAAAAAAACCGTGACTTGGGATTGGTGGGCAGATATTACAGTTTCGTCGGTGTATAAACACCTAGGGATTACACTTGACTGCCGAATGATGTGGGATCATGTTCAAAATAGTGCCAGCATGGACGGCTGCGCACTAAAAGCTTGTGCCCTCATTTTCGGAAGTAAACTAGTTACTTTGAAAACAAAGCTTATCTTGTATAAAGAATTCATTTTAAGTTCCTTACATATAAGAGTGCTGCTGCATGGGCAAATGTTGCAAAAACATCAATGAATACACTGCAAACAATGCATAATCTCAGTCTATGTTCCAATAGTCACCACAAACGACTCCATCCTTCAGAAAACATGAATAGAGCAGCTTACGGAGTTTGTTGAATACAAAGCCTGTAGACCAAGTTCGGTAGTCCAGGATAAAGATAGAGGCCAACCAGCTCATCGAAAACACAAAAGAATAAAATGTTTTAAAACACCCCAACACCAACCACAACGCCACTAGTCGCTTCCACTGTATATAATGTAAATAGCAGGCGCAAGTAGATATAAGTTCATTAGTAAATTCTTTGCTTAGGTATATATATATATATATATATATATATATGAAAAAAAATAAGAGAACCAGATTGCACTGTAACCTCCGCCATTACACATGGGGGGGGGGAAGAAGAAGAGAGTACTTGTAACATAGACAATTGCAATGTATGAGGTTGCCAACAGAGGAAAGTCAAAGGATTAAATGCCCAAAATGAATGAATGAGTAGTGTTTAACGCCCGTTTTTGCTACAGAGGCACTACAGGCGATAGACACTGGTGATACATGAAATGAAATGATATATTGGGAAAGGAAGGAAACGTTCCAGGCCCAAATAAATAAAATTGTACACCCATGTAAATTAAACCTGCAAAGCAGTATATTGTAGACCCCAGACAATATTTTCTGAATAAATTGAAACTGAAACAGTTCCGCTTCTCGAGCGCAATCATGCAAGGTTTCTTGAGGTATATGCCTCCTAATTATCTCTCACTGACTTCGTATTACCGCCCCAAACTGCAGGGCTTCGGTCATGTCGTGCTCCCTGCCTTCGCCATATTTAATAGTCAACCATTGTTAGTAATCACCATTAAGTCCCTGGGTGCTTCAGGCCGTATCATCGCCAATAATATGAAAACTCCCACGACCCGATGTTTCAAATAAAAAGTATTACGACAGCAATACTTTTAATACAAAAAAAAAAAAAAAAAGCACAGTTGCCGTCGGTATCTCTGTTAGGACACTTCGACCTCGTTAATGTCACTGAAGATGTCTACTGTAGATGTAGATGAAACGTTTGGGAAAAAGGAGCCCAGTAGGCGACGGTCCACAAGCCTGGAATATATTGTACCTAGTAATGATTCATTTTTGCTTTTTTTAGTGCAGGCACACTACGTTTAACTTGTGACGCGGACAAAAATCCATTTTGGGCTTGTAGGCCATTGGGTCTGCACCTAAACTTGTGCCGTTATGTATAATTATTAGTTAGTCAATACCCATTGTTTCGTTCTGATTTGTTTATTTATGGACACTCTTTAACATCTCAGGTCATCGGCGTCCCATTCAATTCAGGGCTGAAACGGCCGACAAATTTTGCTCAGAGGCCTCTTCTTTCAGGTTTGATGTTTTTTTTTCGTGCCGTAAATGTTAGACACGGGACCCACGGCATTACTTTACTTCCAAAAGAAGACATTCTTAGGATTTTTACGCCCGAAAAAATCCATCGATCCTAGCTGGGTTTGAACCCGCGATCTTGGGTTTAGGAGGCAAGTATGGTTACCACCAGGACCGATTTGTTCCATTCTGGTACACGTGCACTTCTACATTGGAAGTTTCGGCTATGAAATAGGATTTTAAGTCACGGTATTTTTCGACAGATGAACATATCTCTAACACCATTGGTAGGGAATTACTTGGATGTGAAACGGCCGATAACTTCTTTTTTCAGGTATGGAGTTCTTTAACGTGTCTTAAATCTACAACATGGGACACTTGGCTTTAAGTTCCTCCCGGAAGACTTCCACTCAAAGTTTTTACATCCTGAAAAAATCTATCAACTTCAGGTTTGAAACTGCGAATATTAGGTATGCTACTTCTCCACAGAGATAAGTGTCATGGATTGGACTTCGGAAAAAATGTTAAAAATCATCAATGTGACATGCTATGTGTATGTATACAAACACAACACATACGCCTAACCTACAGCGCACATTGACCAGGACAGTAAAAGAGAAGGTTTAGTTAGATGTTTAAAGGGGTGCAGTTGATTGATAAGAAATTACTCACTAAAGGAAACAGGCTGCTTGTATGCTTCGCCTTTTTAAATTGCACATATATTAAAATACTAAACTCTAAGTAATTTTCATTCGCATTTACTTAGATAATGAAGAGACACAATACTATTTATTTATGTGACTAATGTGTAACCTGGATAATTGTTTCACGAGTGAATGTTTCACAAATGTTCAGAACGAAGATTGTACACGTATTGCATAAAACGTTTTATGCAATTTTAGCATTGAAATCTTTTCAAAAGTATTAAACATTTTCAAAATGTGATGTTATGACCTAGTAGATATATTGTATGACTTCTAAGTACTTGTTTCTGTGACAATGTTCTGTTGTTTTTGTTTTGAAGAATTCAAATGAAAACAAATGCTAATCCGCAATGTTGGATATTGAAAATATGGATATCATTCCAGAAGAAATTATAAAGAAACTGAGGTGGAAGAAAGTTTGTTAATTCATCAAAAATCGAAAAGTGTATACGAAAAGGAATGACAAGTTCTTTACACGGAGGAAATAGAAACGTGTTAGTTCAACTACTGAAAAAAATCTTGTTAGCATCTTTTCAGAGCTGGTAAATATACGATATAATGTTTATTAATATGGTAAGTAGTTTGAAATTTAAATTCTTAAATTTGATTATTTTTTCCAGTCGCAAATTTATACGTCTTCGACGCTCTGGTGTGTGTATTCGAAAGTAAAATCAATGTAGTTAGGTTAAGGAAGTTTTCTGTTAGTATAAAAGAGATTAAAGTTTAACTTCTTGACATGAAAGAAATTGTAATATGATTAAAATATTTATTGCATTTTAAATGTTTCCTGGATAATGGAAGTTAATATATGATAATTAATAACTTACATTGTAGTTTCAAGACTTTTGTTTAATAAAACGATTCTCGTGTTTGAATGTTGGTATGCTTGTTAGGGCGACGATTACAGTTTTTTCTTACAGGTACGTTGTTTGAAGTTGTGTTGTGAAGGCGGTGATGACTTCATGAATACTAGTTGCTAGGTAAGCTTTTCTGGCACCAGTGACAGAATTAGGTTAATTACAGTGTCATAAAAAGTGTGTTTTAATGCTAGTATTGCATAAACAAATATATGTGCCAAGTTTTCAAAAGAAAAACGCGGTCTTTTATCAGACAACAAAGTCCTATAGAAAAGAATTGTTCCACAATCGGACAGTACTTGAAATGATTTACACCACAACTCCTATTCTCAATTTCAGAGGAGCACTTATGCCATAAAATGCTAAGAATGTAGAAACGACCATTTTATCATCATATTTTTAATTTTAGCACCCTCGAGTTCCCAAGTTTTATATTCAACATTGTTCAAACGATTAATTAATTATTTGAGTGCATGTGAACGACCAAAGTCACTTGTCTTCTTGCCATAGAAGGACTCCAAGAGTCCGAAATATAGCGATCTCAATTTGACTTTTTCTTAGTGTTTTATCCTTTTCTACTATTATAATTACTGTTAATTTATATATATGTATATATAATGTAACAAATTAACAGTAATAATAAAAGTAGATAAGGATAAAACACTGAGAAAAAGTCACACTTGAAATTGCTATATTTCGAACTACTGCGAGTTCTTCAATGGCAAGAAGCTCGACCATTGAAGCTTCTTGCCATTGAAGAACTCGCAGTAGTTCGAAATATTGCAATTTCAAGTGTGACTTTTTCTCAGTGTTTTATCCTTATCTACTTTTATTATTACTGTTAATTTGTTACATTGTTAATAGTGTTATTTTATTTTTATTTTTCATTTATATATATATATATCATTTTTATATATATATATATATAATTTCACTCCTCTTTTATTACGAATAAAACTTTTTTTTATAGAAGCCAAACAATTAATAGTATATGTGACTGTTTTACTTGAAACACGTAAGCTGTCAAAACTGCACCTAAATAAATGCCTTAAAGTTTATATACAACTTTTACAAAAATTCAAATAATTAAATAGTGGTTGACTTTTTATTTGTCTTATAAACACTTGTACAAACGTTAGGCCCATTCAAATAAACAGCTACATGAAATAGCGCACAAAGATAAACGATAAACTGGGGTACCCAAACATACACATCTTACTGATAACAATTTACATACAATATAGTTAGCAAGAAACTTTTTCAGAAATATCAGCAGTTTTCGGAAAAATGCTTTTTGAAACATTAACTCCCGGTAAATGGAATGCAAATGGTAAAGTTCCTCAAGAGAAAGAAAGACAAATCATCCCTAGCCTGGGTCACAGTAAGGCAACAAAGGAGCTCGATGAATTTCTAGACGAAATAAACTCCTTTCCTGGAACTTCTTAGCTACGTCCACTCGCTACGAAAGCTCAGGAGAGAATCGATACACTGTCACGAAACAAGTTTACTGGATCACGGGCCATCAAGGTATGAATTAACCAATCGCCATATACTTAAAATATTTCGCGACAGTATCAAGGAAGAAGAAAGAAACAGAAATGTCGATTAATGTGCGTACTTCCATACAACAATGACACAGAATCCTAAAACTCTTATTTTCAAACAGATTTTTCAATCCATTAACATTTTATCATAGGTACATTGTGCGTATATCTTCCGCAATTTTGAACAATGGAATCTGTTTTGAAGTGTATTTTTCTAAAAATCCAAGCAGTGTATTATGTCATAGCCTACTAAGCGAATTATATGTGCACAATAGAAGAGAGGGAAAACGTGCATTATGTAGGCCACTATCGTTTTTTTCTCTCTCTCTCTGCCGTGTTCTTTAACGACTTCACTCATTTCTTGCGCAATAGAGCTGAAATAAAATTTCGCACATATTTTAAAAACAAATGAGATAGACAGAGAACTCCGTTTCACCTGTCTTTCTTTAGAAAGTATTTTATGTTCATTACATATGTATAGTGTGTAACAAAAGTTTCAGGTACAGATGATTTTTAATATTTGCAAATTTTTTATATCTTACATTAAGATTTGTCTAGTTTTATTTTAATTCAAATGATTATTATCAATAATAATCAGTATATAGTCTATTCTTTTTTCAAGACTCTGCAAGACACTCCTCCCAAAACTATCTGAGAGTTTGAGATTTCACTCTGAGTCACGAAGCTCCCCTCTTCCCTCGCTCGAGCAATCTGCCTATTACGATTTGTTGGTCTTGGAGTTAAACACGATGTCTTCTAATCTGCTCTACAAATGCTCTATTGGGTTTAAGTCTGTGAATTTCCTAGCCAGTCTTCCCACACTCTGATACAGCTTTTCTTTATTTCATCAAGAGTATGCTTAGCAAAGATTTGATAATCCGATCAAAGACATTCTTTTAATTTAATATAAGCCTCACTCTCTGTACATAAGCTCTTCGTCATTCTCGACTGCGGCAATGTGGAACGATAACATTCCGAAAAATTTATCCTTTTGGCTACAGTCCGAGTTCCTACACCAATATTGTCCTTCACCCATTCCCTTATTCTTCTTTTTGTTTGAAGTGGCGATTTGCTTGGTCGGACTGAACGTCTAGCATCCTTAACTGAACCATTCGTGTGATTTTTCCACTTTAAAACTGTTACTGGCGACATTTTCAGGAGCTTAACAATCTCACGTATCTATTTTCCACTACAGCTTGGATTTGGGACCGTTTATGTTTACGTTTCTGTTAGCGCCATGGGATACTGAAGAAATAAACGTCTATCAAAACAGTCAATAGCAAAGTTGTTTCGAAAAAACCTGTTTAATTTTCCTTTGATCAGAAAACATGAGAGAACTTGCTATTCTTAAGTTGCTGTTACATGTCAGAAACTTTCGTCATGGATAGTCGTACTGAAAAACACCAACTTTTAATTTTTCATATTCTGCATGAAAGTTAGATTACTAGTGTGCGTATTAAATGTTACTTAGCAGTAAAAGACAGAAGTGAATCTCTGTTCTCAACAATGATGTGTTGAACCGCAGAATTACCCTCCAGTAGCTTTACAACAATATGATTAAACAATAATAACTCTTGGTTCAAAAACCCAAAGCAAAATTTTTTCAGAATGTGCAGATTTAATTAGGACATAAAAACACAAGCGTATTAGAAACTTTTGTTACACTCCGTATATTATGTTAATGTCTTTTTTAATATTACATGTTATACATCCTTGTATTTTCTCCATTCGAAAAAGAATATTGGCCGAGGTAGTTAAGGCGCGGACTCGTGAGTGGGAGATCTGGAGTTCGATTCCCGCCAAGAAACGTCCTTACTGACTGAAGTTTTTTTATAGGTTTTCCTAAGCCCCATATATGGCAAATGCCGTGGAGATACCCTAAACTTAGGTCTGGAACGTTTCCTTCCTTTAAAAACATTCCTTTACTAGTTTATCATTTCATCTCATATATCATCGGTTCCCCATCGCCTATGGTGCCTCAGTAGTAAAAACGGACGTTGTACGCTATTATAAAGTTCAAAACTTACATAAAAGAGCCTTATCAATTATAAAATGTATATCTGACCCGTACCGAGAAACATACGTCTGTAATATATCGGTCTTGCATGATATCTGCGTCGACATTCTGAATGAAACAGAACAAACGTAATTTCCTTCTCTTGTGCTAGGTTAACTTATACTCCCCGGTCACTGCCTGCTGTGTGCCCTACAGCTCTGTTTGTAAACACATACACAGAATGCTGACTTTTTCCGAAGTCTAGTATGATACATGATCCATCGTTTTATCTCTTTCCCCTTTACTTTTTATTTCTGTCCTTCCTTACGATGTTATTTCTGGAATTTTCTCTCTGGAATCGTGCTTTTTGTTCATTGGTTAAGAGTATGTGGTTGTTAGTATCTATAGGTTCTAGTTTGTGATGCTATCCTTCATTATATCGATTTACCGTTGTTTTTTTTTCTTTCTTTTTGAGTAATATTTAACGTCCCTTTTAACTACTGAGACATCACAGGCGGTGACACTGATGATACATGAAATGAAAAGATATATTAGGGAAGTTTTTTTTAGGAAGGAAGCATTCCACGCCTAAGTTTAGGGTACTTCCCCGGCATTTGCCATTTATGAGGACTGAGGAAAACCTGGAAAAAACCTCAGTCAGGGAGGACAGTCCTGATGGGATTCGAACCCCAGACCTTCCGTTCTCGATACCGCGCCTTAACGACCACGGCCACCAGTGGCGGTGATATACCGCTCTGCTTGAATAGCGACATTCACTCTGTGATTCAGATATTTAGGCAGCCAGTCAAATTTGGTAAAATGTGAAATTGCTGTCGCTAAATTATTTGTGACATTATTTATTCTTCTTGTTTTAAGTTGTTGAAATGTTTAGTGATTAAATATTTATTGAATTACTTTGAAGATATTTAAATAAGAGATTCTTCTTTTAATTATGATTCAATCCACGGAAAATTTCTTTGGCTTGCTCCTTAAATTTTGGGTGCTTGTAAAAGCTGGTAAGGGATTATTCCTCCTTGGCATTTGGGAGAAAACACTGGGAAATTCAGTATACATTCTGTAATTATTATAACGTTGTATTATTTCTTTTTCGGGATTATTGTGTAAGAATTAAATTATTTAGGGGTAAATTTTGCATGTAGTTTCACTTTGTCTCGCTTTAGAAAAATTTATGCATACTATTATTTGCTCTTTAATTATTTAATATGCTAAATTTATAATTGATGATTAAGTAGCTCGCTCTACAGATTTTTGATTTTATTTGTGATATAATCCAATGATAACACTTATTACGAATACTCTACTGAATACATCTCAACGCACTTTACGTCGGTCCTGGTTGTGTAGTGGTAACCATACTTGCCTTCTAAACCCAAGATTGCGGATTCGAACCCGGCCAGGAACGATGGATTTTTCGGGCATAAAAATCCTAAGTATGGCTTCCTTTGGAAGGGAAGTATAGCCGTGGGTCCCGTGTCGTACATTTACGGCACGGAAAAGAACTCAAGCCTGAAAGAGAGGCCTCTGAGCAAAATTTGTCGGCCGTTTCACGCCCTGATTTGAATGGAACGCTGATGACCTGAGATGTGAAAGAGAGTCCATAAATAAATCAATAAAAAAAAAAAAAAAAAAACGTCTTTACCTATTGTAATGCACACTGCTTTAAAGTAGATTATCGTGCGAGTATTTTTATTATTGTTTCTTTGCTCCATCCTACTAAATAAATGCAATAGCTTTGTCTCTGAAACACTCTTTTCTTCTACCGACGTTTACACAACCACAATTTGGTCTCTTATTTCCACTGGTTTCTAAACATTCTTTCACGTATTCATACTGGGCGGTACTAGCGGAATACCGCCAGTGAAATAATTAATAACGAAATGAGATTGACTTTAGCACTAACCTCAATGTACTAGAGTCATATATTGATTGCATTTAAATTTTAAATTTATTTATTTTTCGAAATTATTTATATAATTTAAAATTTTGTTTCACTTTAGTATAAGTATATATTAAATTTTAAATTGTTTTTGTTAAGTAATATAGTTTTGTAGTAACTAGCTAGGAATTATGGACTTCTTTTGATAATCTTTTCCAACTAGTTGGCCGTTTGCATCTACGCTCCCAATGGATGCATCTCCGGGAGGAAGGAAGTGGTGGACGGCCAGGCGGTGAGGCACACGGTAATCGGGTATCCCAACGTTGTTTCCAGATAGGACATCCCACGCCCTTGGAGGCCCTCCCTCCAAGAGTCGGAGCCGGTGCCATAAAAGGCCGAAACCTAGGTATGAAATGGGAGTGGATAAATTGTGGAAAGGAAATATTCCAGCATTCGCCTAGGCTACGAGGAGAAATCACGAAAAAACGTAACCCGGAACCTTCCGAAGGGAGTTGCAGATTCATACCGCGAGGTCTAATAGCCTCTTAGGAAGCACTCACTGGTTATCATAATCCTATCCGGGCTAGGTACCGGAACATTTCACATTTAATATTTCAAGTACTTATTTTTCTCAACACTAATTACGACAGAAAACAAGATTCTTTTCACAAATTGAGAAACACGGTTCACATCTGCCATAGACTACTCGCGAAACTGTATTCCATTTTCTGCAGCACATGCAATTTGCCAGGATGCCACTGGTTTGTATTCTGATCTCAGATTTCGGGACTTTGAGTAGTCTTATCGTTAGATAAGTGTGCCATTAGCGTATCTTGTTCTTATGGTACCTAACTGTGACATGCTCCAACGACTCGATGTATAATTTTGCACCCTTATGAATTACTTCGTTACTACTACCTATCGCTGCTGCATTGTTCTGAATCGACGTTGTACAGTGTGTTCATAAAGTCTTAGTGGCGTTTTAGAACTTTTACCGCATCCGAGTGAAACAAAATAAAGTAGGTACACTTGCACTGTATTGAAGAGCACCTCAAATAGTTTCGGAAGTGTGGAGATAACTTAGGAATTTGTATGCAGGTACTCCCGTACAAACTACGCCACTCATTCAGGAAGTGCGCATTTCAGAAGAACGTTCAATATGTTTTTTGGCTTGCGACATTTGAATTGAAGACCTTGTTCGATGAGAATATCTCGCGTGTCCAATAAACACCACGTGAAGATAACACTCGCTGGTTAAGGAAACTGCAAGGTCTGTTCAGTTAAGAATGATCATAATTTATTTTGTCAACATACATCCTGCCTGTCAACTCATTCTGCCTGGTCACTTTTATGATCTTTCTCAAAGTTGGATGTAATTAATGTAGCAGTCCCAGCACTTCTGCCAGTCTTCAAAGACATGTTGGAAACACTTTTCTGAAACCTTCTTTGGTATCACCTCCGCGGGTTTTACCACTGCTTTTGATGATATAAATTGCCCCGTAAGAATGTATTTATTTTTTCAATTAGTTAAAACAAAAATATCACTCGGTGCTAAATCTGGGTTGTAGGGAGGACAACGGACACACTTCCCCTGATTTTTGTGAGATATTCAGCTACAACATTTGCTGTGCGATGTGTGGCAGTGCACCATTCAGTTGTTGCATAGAACTGTGTGATCTTTTGCGCGTTGCAGTTTCCAGGACATTTCTAAATTATTGTCTGTTACAGTTGGTGTGCAAGTAGGATATTCTGGTAAACCATTCATTGAATATTGGTAAGTGAAATGACCATAACTTTCCCATCCGAAGCAAACATTTTGTTATTGTTATTTATTTATTTATTTTTTTATTTTTGGTAATCACACAGAGGTTTGCTATTTTCTCTGAGGATCTAAATTAGGTAACCAAGTTTCATTAACAGTAATTACGTTCGAAAGAAAATCCGCATTTTCCTGTAACATCATCTTCAACTGCAAGCAAACGGCCTTTTGTTCGGGAATCAGCAGTCTTGGAACCCACCGAGCACAAACACATCTCATGTGCAACTTTTCAGTTACCAACGTGTTAAAACATTCTGAAAGTGTTTTTAAAGTTATTTGACAAACCTTTCTGATAGCAGCGGTGTAACGTGTTCTTCGGTACAGCACAAATTGCAGCTTCGGGACCATCTTCATTTGAAATTATTTGCCTTCCCTTTTTAAACATTTTAAACTATTTTCGAGCTACACTATAGGGAAGAAAAACAGTCTATAGGCCTCCTATAACATCGCATAGGCCTCAACTGAAGAATTGTTGAGACGAAATCAAAATCTGAGAGCAGCATATAGTTCGTCTCGTGCCACCTCCATTTTGCTGTAGGCGGAACTGAAAATGTCTGAACTTGTATATCTCTCATAGACAAGTATCGGAAATGACATGTTTATATTACGCATTGAGCTAACAAAATATTTTCAAAATTAAACTTTAGCGCGAGATATTATGAATATATATATATATATATATATATATATATGAATATATATAAGAATATATATATGAATATATATAAGAATATATATATGAATATATATAAGAATATATATATATAGGTTATGATGATTTTTATTGAATATCTCTCTTACATTAAATTCATCGTCTTTCAACTTTTCGATTTCTGCTGCACTGTCGGAACCCTCACACGCGCATAATTCTTCGCATGGTAAATAAAATTATTTATGGAATTTTGATAATTTGTTTATTAAAAGGTCTTTGATTGCTGAACTTTCTCTCTCACATGTATGTTAGATCTTATGACCCAATAAACATGTCGCATTTACTTCACAGTCAGCAAATAAATTTAAATGTTCTAATTGCGAACTAAAACAAATATTTCGAGATAATAGCAGCCGCTTCAAATGAGCTGGTTTTTGAAACGACTACTTCAAGAACGCAGAAGAATGTCAGTAGTGCCATTATCAGCACGAATCGCTACGCTACCTCTCTCCAAGCGACTTCTCTGGCTGCTACTGTCTCACGCATAAATAGCATAAATAACTTGCTTACAGCTGCTTTATACTATGCGGTAGATTTGGGTTTTTTCTATTTAAATATTGATTAAGAAATTAACGAACATTTTGGTATTTGTTTAATAGAAAAAGAACAATAATAAGAGGAATAATTAGGATAAATTGTAAATCCAGAAATTTGTAGCAAGTTTAGAAAAGACACAAACTGGAGCCCCATCTTCTTTTGAAATTATTTTCCTCCTATTATTTAACATTTTAAACTATTTTCGAGCTGTATTATAAGGAAGAAAAAAATCGTCTGTTGGCCTCCTTAACTTTGCATAGGCCTCAGCTGAAGATTTGTCGAGACGAAATAAGAATTTGAGACAGCATAACAAAGGATGAATGATCCTTCACGCAACCGGTTTCGCGGCCTGCGGCCGGCCGGCGAGGCTAATGTGTGTCTGCGATGCGGTTTGTCGTATAAGTCATTTCTAACATACATAACATAAACACTTAAAAAGAAAAGTAAATTATTCACGTATATTAAGTAAGGAGGTGCTGCAACTGACTCCCTTCGTTGTTCGAGCATTTCTGACACTTGCTAGCAAATTGCTTATTACACCCTGCAGTTCTCTCTGAGAAATGACAACAATTTCTCCTGTAAGTACTGTACGTGGTTGTCTATGTTTCCTGTCAGGAACATTCCCATTTCACGAAATTTGTTTACTAATCGATGAATCGAACTTCGATTAGGAACGTGAACATCAGGAAATTCCTCTTGAAATAATTTTCTTAGAACACGCGCTGATTCTGTACGCACGTATGAATAACACATGAATGCTCTTTGGGGAATAGAGTGCTTGTAATGTATTTCAGTTTATACACTTTCACTAAATACACCCACTTTCACTATATTGCGTCGCATAACAAACACATGCTACTTGCGCAAGATTTCAACTCACACTGAGGCCTCCCCGCTACTGCCGACAGCGCTGCCGGCCGATCCCACGGTTGCGTCACACATTGCTCACCCAATATAAATTGGGAATCCAGAAATTTGTAGCAGGTTTAGGAAAGCTCATGAACATTAAAGCAATCAATCACAAAATATTTAACAACAAATAATATTTCGTCGTTTCAAGATGCATTTTCATAACTGAATTTAGTTTAAGTGTGGTTAATATGGAAACATATGATTTATCAGCAAATAAGAGAAGCAGTTCCTTTGTTTTATGTCAGCGATACAAAAGGGGAGGGGTTGAATTGATATTCGTGGTTGTACATCATACTTGAGAAGAGAATATTATGTTTCTAAAGTTTCCGAGCCCTCTCCGTTTTTATTGAATAAAACTTTTTACTCTTTACGAATTATTCTATTTCACTGGTCCTGTTTCTGCAAATGCTATGAACAACTCTGTTCTCAATAGTTTGTGCTCCCTAGATATACTTTCAGGTATTCGCAAATTCTAAAAGGGAAACTTTCAACAAGTGCGAGTCGTTCTTTTTTTGGCGACTGGAATCCATTCGATTTCTTCTTTTGGTTGAGCGGATTACATTTGTGTAACCCAGGATTCCTTTTTTTTTTTTTTTTTTTTTTTTTTTTTTTCCCCTCTCTACAATCTCGCGCAGATGTGCTCTACATATCCCAGATACAAAGAAATATATAATGATAAATTACTAGCACAGGTATTTCCACAGTAACATTTTCGGTGTCATTTTCTATTAAAACACGGTAAATGTAATCATAATTAAATAAATATCTCGAGTTTATTTATTTACCTCCATATCATCACTATCATAATCAGTTTCATGGCTTTATGACCCGTTTCAACTTCGGTTTCTAATTGTTCTTCCCACCATTTCTTAGTTCTGCCAACTAATCATAATTCTTTTGATTGTATTTGGATATTTGCAATGGCAGTTTGTATGTTTTAGATGTTGAACCAATTATATATTTTTTCATCTATCATATTGTTTAATATTCGGATTTTCTCCCATCTCTTCGTATCGTATGGGGTTTGCTTCCCGCCACAATCTTCTTCACCAACAGAGGTTTTTTTCCAGTCCTCAAAAATACCTGGGGAGGTACTCCAAACTTAAACCTGGAACGCTTTCTTCCTTAAAAATAAAACGGGCGTTAAATACTAATTAAAAATAAAATCACTCCTATTAAATTTGAATTAGGGGTATTTCTTATTTAAAGTTCATATTTTGCTCCCATTTAATGTCTATATGAAGTTATCAAAACATAGTTTCTATTCTAATTGTTACAGCGGCATATACAGCTAGGCGAATTGTGGGCACTCTTGCTCCGCTAACGAGGAACTCATATCGAAACATACTTCTACAATTTTCCTGCGTCATCTACGTTCTATAAGAAGTCCATGTTCTAAAAATGAGTTACTCTTTTCAACTGCAAGCAACCGAGATCGAAACTGGAGCATGTCGGGTCGATCCATGGAAGAATACGAATTGGACGTCCCATAAATGCAGCCCGGCATTCCGGATTCGCGGAAACGATCGACCGTCCCTGGTAGTGTTTTGCAGGAACGAAAGCAAAACAAAAAGTAACTGGTGTTGATGCAGTGATTAAAACACAAGTTCTTTCGACACCATGCACAAACAATTATGCGTCATTTTCACATTTTTCTTCACATTCTTATAATTGCCGTGTTCATCATGTACCCAACCGGCTTACTTTGAGCAGGTAACAATTGCGTCGCCACATTTTTTCAGAGTCGTTAATAATTAAGTGATAGAAATTCTCTATCTTACTGCACCAAGAACATTTTTAGCTTGAGCCAATGGTAGTCTAAGATTTAACGACAGACATACAACCTCCACGTGAAGTGATGTTGAAAGGCAGTCTATAGTCGCCAGTTTACCTCAGAGCATTTGAGATTAGAGTTTCTCTGCCTTACAGCACCAACAATACTTCAACTGAAGCCAATAACAGTCTAGGATTAACAAAGATAAACGTACAGCTGCGGGAGAGTTTTACAGTGTTATTGTTGGGATATTGAGTAACGGCCATTATCAAAAGCTTGCCCCGTCTTTTGATACCGGCTATATACGATTTTCGTGGCGTTAATATAACAATATAACATACCTGTTATGTACATGCGGACAAAGGACTGTCACACCATAGGGTTGTGCAGTTCCTTCACTACAATACCATCTGTTCTCTATATGTTCCAAGAATTTGTCAACTAATTTTATTGTACTTCCAATTGAAAACAGCAACTCATTTTTGGGACATGGACTTGGGGCAGGAAAATTGTTTAGGTATGTTTCTATATGAGTGAGGACACTTCCTTGTAAGAATTTTGTCTTCTCGAGTCTTCAAGACATTTCATATTTATGTTACTTTTCTACTTTACCTTATCGCTATGCTTTTAACCAGAAGGCAGTCGGCTACGGAATTTATAAGTAAATAGTTTAACCTTTGAACTTGTCCTTGTTCAGGTCAATAGTTTGGCTGGGTGGGAATTCGTGTTCCACCGTTCTGCGACGATGGCTTTTGAAATTGGTAAATGTGGAAATCGACATATTTTCTGTGACGAAAGCAGTGACATGGATAATCATCTAATTATTTGTTCTATATATATCTTTCTTTATGTTCATATTTTCACAATATGGCAATACTATTTTTAGTGGTGTTGTATATAGTCTTTTATTCTGGTTTACTGTTATATACCATATTGGAGCTGTTTTCTTAATGAAATCTTCCACCAGGGTTTAGTTATATGGGAAATATTTGCATGAAATTTCTGTAAAGTACATAGCAAGACAAGGGTTTATTTGATCTGGTTCTGGCGGTAGTGTTATGGGCGAAATTAAATTAGTCTCCAATTCATATTCAATTTAAAATGAGAGTAAACTACTTAAGTACATATTTTGGAATTATAATACTTAGTTCTTATGTAAATGATTAATCTTGTAATTGAAAATCAGTAATTTTCTATTAAGCTGTTATGACTGATAATTCTATTAACATATTAAATAACATATTTAGTATTTGGATATGTATGCCATACTTTATATTTAAAACCAACCTTACAAGAACCATCCACGGTATATGTAGTGGTTTCTGGTCCAGTTACTTTCCCATTAAACCGCTTGTCTATATGCATTGTTAGCATTTTATTTTTCAAACTTAATTTTGATTGTTCCACAGATATTAAAATAAATTATTTTGTTTTCTACATCAATTTTATGAAATTATAATAGGTGACCTAAAAATGTACAGTGTCATAATTATATAGCATCTTTACCTATAACAATATTTGTTTTTTTATACAAGGATATTAATTTATTTTCCACACATTTTAACATTAAAATATATGTAAAATAAACCTAAAATCACACATATACACACTTCTTTGATGTCTCTGGTACAACATAAAAATAAACAATTTTACTAGTTACAGAAGGGAATGAAAGTAATGTACGATTAACGTTGCAAGGAATTATAATGATTTGGACCAGTCAATTAGGTTTTTATTTAATCAAAATACGCGTACAGTAGACAGTACTAAAAATAAGGAAACATTTTATCACGAACGGAACTATCGACTGACATATTCATTATTCAATATATACTATACAACAACATATTAGCATTCAATATACCTACTGAGATTGCAAATTAAAAGCTGAATACTCTGGGTTTTTAAATTGTTGAAAATGATTTTAATTCATTTCAACGCATGCTTTAAGTATTTTAATCATTTTATCGAGAAAAAAATTAAGCACCTTCTAATAAATTGAATTTTTAGTTTGTTGAATGCAATTCTTCAGTTCTTCTATTGTTCATGGCGTACGCAGTTGTTTTACATTAACCCCATAAAGGATTCGAATCGTGCGCTTATTAATCTGTTGTCATAGAATTCTTTCAAGAATGGTGTGCGTAATACTTGCAGAATGTGAAGTTGTTCCATCTTGTTGGAAACATCCCTGTTGCAACTCATTCCTTATGGACGTCTTCTAAGAATTGTCCAGAATTCTCTGTGTATGCCTTAGCACTGCCACATTTGGTTCTATTATCCTTTTTGTTGATATGGAAGCCCGTACTACAATTTTCAATAGATGAAATAATGTCTCAACAAGTACATGCAGATTTTCTGTACACCATATATGAAAATTTTGATTACATATTGACGTGCCCATAGATGTGAAAGCAAGCTTAATTTCTTATAAAAGGCTAGGTTCAGTGTTATTGAAACAAATGAGAACACTGGAGTCTCGTCACGAAGTCAGCGGGTTGTAGCTTGTGAACTACAGTCACTTTGTATGCATTCTTCCTGAGAATTGGATGGTGAGCTCTTCCATACGGAACTGCAGTTTCTCGAGCGACTTTCTCTAGCAACTTCAACAGCATCATCTTACACCTTTGTTGGCCTATTGACGCTTCTGTTTCTTTCCGTACACCCTGTTGCTCAAAATGTATGTACTAGATTCCTACGAAAATACTCTGTAATGACATGATCAGGAAAACGTAAAGCAAACAGTTGTACATATGCTGTAACACAGTAGCTTTGTCCCTCATACCTTGAAATGATAAAGCAACTCTTGTTCAAATAGTGCTGTATTACAGAGTACAGTACCTATGGTAAGTATGATTTTAATTTCTGCCACGCAGATGCATTTATTCAGATAGGCTACCTACCTGTGCAAAAATAAGCTTTGATAAATATACCCTTTCTTCAGTAGAAAACGTGAATATATTTCCGGGACGTAATATACTCATACATTCAGTACTGCAAAACAATTTCGAATCCCCATGTGTGAAGGATGGGGTCGAAGTGTACTACAGTTAAAAGGTTGAGAGCAAAGTACATACCAAACGCAATGATAATAAGAATGTTAGAAAAATAAATTGACGTTCCTGTTTTTCCCCCTTTAATAGCCTGCATTTTCTTTGTTGATAAATTCAAAATATACAAATTCTTATTGATACGGTATTAAGTATGGTGCCATAAGCCGGTAATATTCTGGAATTTGTGGCGTCAACAACCTAGGCATGTTCCGCTCAACTAACTCCAAGTTACGTCTTAAACAACTTCCGTTCCCTTTTACCTGCGTTACCTTTCAAAGCCTTGCTTCCTTACTCACTCCCATGCTATATATATATTTATGCAAACTTATTAATTTTGCATTCTGAACAATAACATTGCATATAAATCTACAAGTAATGCTACTGACCTACTTAATTGAAAAGAGGAAGAAGTGGCCAATGACAAGAAGGCAAAAAGTCATAAAAAACTATGCCTTTTAATTTTATACTTCATACTTTCAAGAATAATTTCCCTAATTTTCATATTTAAATTCAACTTCCTTGTAACCCTAAGATGTAAAACATTATGACTGTTATCTGTCACCCCCCACATTCTCTGTTAACTTTATTGATATAGTTCTGAAGTTAAGTTTTCTTGCAAGCAATTCAATTGATCATATAAGAAGTCTGTGTCTGCAGTTTCTAAACTGGTAGAGGTGTAGATTCATGTGTTTGTGGTGTAAAAGTTTGTGATTGTGCTTTGTCACATGTGATGTCACAAAAGTGCAAATATAAATGTAAATGTTTTGAGCAGAGCCTGAAAGTTAGGAAAAATGCCTTTTCCATCTAGGTGGATACATTTAAGTCAGGTAGAAAGGGACAAGTTTCCGTATATTTGGAGTGGATAGGGCCAGTTTTTACTTTGTTTTTTTTTTTTAATCTATTATGGCTTCTTTTGCCAATTTTAAGGTTTAAAACTGCTTTTTGTCTGCTTTGTATCGTTTTCTGCCATTATTTGTGCATTTTAAAAATCACATAAAGAATATTAATATATAAAAGTGAAAAAGTTATAAAAATTAAATGACATGCTCACCTTACAAAAATACGTATTGTGAATCTTTATATACATTTATTTCTTTTCAAGTAGTAAAATGTTTCCTCTAGTCATTATCTCAGCTCTGTAAATAGCATAGCATTTTAGTGAAAGGAACGTACGGTTACCTCGGTCACACGAATACCAGGAAATAGAGTTGAGGAAAGTACTGTAATGTTGAACAGTCCTAGTGAATGACCTTGTATCGATCTGCGTGAGACAATTCTTGGAAATTTATAGTGGAGTAACTTCTCAGCTGCATAAATGTAACAAACAATTGCAAGCAAGAAAAATGCGAACGGCACTGCAGTGAAATAAACCTCCCTACAATGTGCTCAGTACCGATGTAAGAGAGGTACTAAGCTGATTCCTCTATAAACTCATAAACAGAAAATGAACTCGACCAGAAATCACTGAGCATTTTTAATGTCTTGAAAACACATGCTGTTGCTTGTAACCAAGAAAAAATAGCTTAAGTACTTTAATTATATGATAAAGAAATTATCAAGTATTTTCATACCTATTTTCATTAATAATGAATGAGTGATATTACTCTCCGTTTTCCATTTTAATAAATGACTATTTTAATTACATTACTGTCTATTTTCAGTGTTTTAAGCGACTTTTTGCCCACCTATTTTAATCAAAATAAATGCCTGATCTTCCTAGCTCTGGTTATAAGTGTTTATAAAACCAGTAAAAGTAAATTTTTGATTCCCCATTATAGAAGTGTGTATTTGACAATGGGAGGATCACAAAGAGTATTCAGAAATTAAATATGTCTAATTTTGAACACAATATGGAAAATGACATTGGGAAACAGCACCAAGTACTTCCAAGAAAAACGTTTGTGCAAGTATAGATCTAAAAAGTAGTGCTGATGAAACAAATAGTGGTGTTAGAATAATAGATTAAAATTCCTTTCTGAAGCAGCTTGTCGGTGTTCAATCTATGGCAGGAAGAAAGTAAAAATCGTGGATGATGGCGTTGTTTGTAACTTGAATATTGTGTGTAAAACTCGTAATACAAACACAGCTTTCAAATCATTTAAGGGCATAAACAGAAAATATGAGGCAAACATTGTATTGGAGCTGGAAGGGAAGCTGGACATTTATTATTTGGAATTACGAAGATGCCACCTCCTAAATCAAGATTCACTGCAGCAAACGTTGCATTAGAGCTGTGGGAGACGAGCATGGAGTCTTCATGGAGTTTCTGGTGGTAGATCTGCAGATGATGTCTAGGCAATGCACAACTTATGTCCTATACAATAATGACGAGAACAAAAAGAAAGAAATACAGTGACATATTAACACTGTGAATGCGCAGCAAAAATTACTTTGACTCTAGTGGGGGGTGGAGCCTGTGAAACTTATTTTTCATTGACCTATAGAAAAAATGGAGTAAGATACCTGAGAGATGGTGACTAGTGGAAGACCGCGTGGAAGAAGAACGAGGAGGTTGGTAGATCAAAATAGGGCAAAGTTTAGAAATTGGATGAAAGAAAGATCAGATGGAGCAATGAGAGAGAGAGACGATAAACTTCATCATGGTCTTTCCTCCGAAACTTGATGCAAATAAAAGCAGAAAACTGGGAAAAAATTCCCCATTTAAATAGTTTCCCAAAAATCGACAATGATGACAACCAAACCAGTTATCAAGCATTTGGTACTAAAGATCTGTCTAGAAAATGCTTTCATGATAAAACAAATCCCAAATGAATGTTATAATTGTTTAATTTGGAAAAGCTGCCCGTAAATAACATTTTCCTCCAATTTATTTGTTAGGATAACCTATGATGATGCTGCTGTTTTAAAACATGGCAAGGATTCTTGTTCTCTGAAGCTGCAATTTGTGAGAAAAGTGTTGAGGACGGTTGATTAACAGCATCATTTTTATTGAAGCAAAGACTGAAACATTTGACCAGCTAGCTAAGCAGAGAAACAGAACGAAGAAGAGCGCTGCAGAGGACCAATAAGATGATGCAGAATGCAGTATGGAGGTTTTTGAGTTAGTTATACCCATAAAATAACAATTAATATATTTTTTTCTAAGTTTTTTAATTTTCAAAGTGTATGTACTTTTCTCAGAAGCTAGCAAAATTATTGTAATGAAAATTTGCACCAACTTAGAATATATAATAGTAATTATTTTGATGCAATGTTTTTTTCGTATTTTCCCTAATTTTATATAATGGAATATACAAAATTTTGAAGCGAAAACATTTTCTTGCGTTTAAAAATCAGTTCAAACTATTGAAAAGCAATTAAAAAAATGTTTTACAATAAAATTTGGCACGTAGCAGGTAGAATGTATTTGTACATTTTCTTCATGGATACTCAGTAAACATATTTATCATAAGGCTTTGAAAGATAAAAATCTTTGTGTATCATTTAACAAAAAACATACATATATATATATATATATATATATATATATATAGCCGAACGTATCTAAATAATAGTGCAAAATTCTCTATGACAAAAATTGGCAGTATGAAAGTTTTTCATTTGTCACGAGTATTCCTTATATTTGTCACGTTAATTCTGGTATATAGAACAATAACCCTGCATATATAACTACAAATAATGTTACTGACTAAGAGGGTAGGTCCATAAGTTTCCGCTTCACCGATAAGAATTTCACAATCCTTGCAAATTATTGCAAATAATGGGTAACTATATTGAAAAACTGAAATATAGTTTTGTCTTTATCATACCTAGAAAATGGTTAGGCCGGAAAGTTATGAATCTACCCTCGTACGTAATGGAAAATAGGAAGAAGTGGGTAATGTTTGAGTACATGTATGGAACCAATCATTTCTTACATGCTGTGAGATCATTGTCAGCTTTTAAATTAATATTACATGACAGAAGAAAGGATCTTCTAGTAAAGAATGTAGAAAACACCACCGCCGCCGCCAACAACAATAATAATGGTGTTAAATGCAAATATAGTATATTCCATAACAGAAAATTAGCAAAAATAAACACAAAAAACATATATAAAAATAATTACCATTACATAATCTAGTTTGTGCAAAATTTCATTACAATAATTTTGCTAGTTTCTGAGAAAAAGTACATACACTTTGAAAATTAAAAAACTAGAAAAAATAGATTAATTATTATTTTATGGGCATAACTCACCCAAAAACTTCCATACTGCATCCTGCAGTACTGCATCATTTTATTGGTTTTCTGCAGCGCTCTTCATCCTTCTGTTTCTCTGCCTAGCTAGCTGGACAAATGGTCCAGTCTTTGCTTCAATAAAAATGATGGTGTTAATCAATCTTCCTTAAAACTTTTCTCACAAATTGCAGCTTCGGAAGAACATGAATCCTAGTTATGCTTTAAAACAGCAGCATTATCATAGGTTATCCTGACAAATAGATTGGAAGCAAATGTTACTTAGGGGCAGCTTTTCCAAATAAAATAATTATAACATTCATTTGGGATTTGTTTTATCATGAAAGGGTTTTCTTGACAGATCTTTAGTACCAAGTGCTTGATAACTGGTTTGGTTGTCGTCATTACCGATTTTTGAGACTGTTTTTATAGTCAAATTTTTTTCTCCAGTTTTCTGCTTTGTATCTGCATCCAAAATTCAGAGCAAAGACTATTTTCCTACAATTGAAAGAGGCAATAGAAAACAATAGAAAAATTATAGCAATGTCTTTGTAAATTCCCGTACATCTTGTTTTGCCTCGTTTGCTTTTTCATGCATATTTTAGAACATGATTTCATGTGTATTTTATTTTCAGTTCATAGACTTCCGTAAAATTTATTTCAAAAATGCCTGAATTCGTAAAAATATTGTGATATAGTGTAACTAGACTACCCAGCAGAGTCCTGGTTATCCAACATTCCGTATCATGCAATCATGCGTTAGTGACAGTGCAAGACTTACTTTTTACTTTTCAGTGGGAATTGTGTTCGCTCTGATATCCTCTATTGAAACTGGAGACAATAATTCAATAATGCTTTACCAAGTTCTTGCTAATTACTGTCGATTGTATAATGCAACATAAAGCCTTCCGAAAGACGGCAAATATGCAACATGTTATACAAAAAATGTCATTTTTATATACAGGATACTCAGGAAGAAATAGATATTGCAAATGTTGTATAAGTTTTATATTTATAATGACAGTTTATTGAAATTACTTTTATATGTGGATGGCTATTTGGGAATAGGGATGTATAACTCAAAATTCAAAAGGAGTTCAAGAGTTTCGTTGCTTACCAGACGTCAGGGCAAAACCTTCCCAAAGCACAAGTCATCACCCGTTGTCAGCCTGGCACTTTCGACCCTGTAACAGAATAAACGAATTAAATAACATTGTGGCATATGGGGCGATTAGTAATGCAAATTGTGCTTAATAATGGGGTTTGATGATATAAGTAGTGCACAAACAGTGGGACAAAAATATGTTAATTAGAAGCAGTGTTGAGCGCACGTAGATAACTGTTGCATTGCCGTTGTGTGTAAAAAGGAAAGGCCCTATGCATGCGCACAGACGCAGTTCCCATACAGAGGAATCATGAGCTGGAGTTTCACGAACGGCAACGGAGAAAGTTGAGCCTAATTCCAGGTAGTGTGACTTCAACATATGTAAGAACATAATTACCACTTTGCCCATCGTGACAACTAAGTTGGTTAGAGCATCGGAGTAATAACTTGAAGGTACCGAGTTCGATACTAGAGGTGCATTTTTTTTTTTAAGTATTTAAATCTTCAGAGTTTGTTTACTGTGTTCTTAACATTAAAATTTTATTTTTTAATGTTACTTATTAGAGAGAATAACGCATAGGCTGCAATTTTACTTTTATTTCGTATACTGTAAAAGCTCACATAAAAGAAATTTTGTTGCTTCACGACTATACAAGCTGCACGACATTATTTTCTTTGTATCATAGATTGAAAATTTAGGTTAGCTAATCTTAAAAAAAAAAAAAAAAAAAAAAAAAAAAAAACGCGCGCTTATAGTGTTAAAATGCCTATTTTTTCACGTATCATTGTTATTACCTTTACGTGTATCAATGTATATTGCTACATTACAGTTTCCCATTTGATTTCGCCATACAATGAATATGATCAACTATTAATGTGCATTCCAAAAAGTTAATTTTTTGCCTTCGATTGCTTGTTTCTGTGCGTTACAACTATTCTATCCCCTGCATTTGTTGCACTCTACCATAACTTGTGCTCCACTCTCTCTGTTGCCGTTCTAAAGGAGGCTTGACTCCAGCTCAAGATTCCTCTGTCTGTACGGGCAAGTCAACATTGCAGGACACGACATAGAAAAATGACGCCAAGAGTTGTGGGAATGGAAGGGTGCTCGTTTTCATGCGGTAATGCATTCCTATTATTGTATCACCAGGTAGCAATGTAAGTATCAGCTCATTGTATAATTTGCTTAATATAAGTTCCCTGCAGTTGGAATCCATATTGTAAAAGCTGTGTAGGAATCAGGATTGGAGTACGTCCCTAGTGTCAAACCCTTCACTTAGCCATAGCAATTAAACGGGTGCTCTTGATTGACAGTCTGAAATGGGCGAGCGAAAAATAGTACAAAGGAAAGACCAAATAACCAGGAGAAAACAATAAAAAAACACAAGTTCAGAATAGTCAGTCCCAAGAGATTGAACCCATGACGTCCGAAATGCGAGTCCCATTTGAGCCATCCCACTCGGTTATAATTATTAATAATTTTTGGATAGTGAAGAGGTTCATTGGCAAACGACAAAATATTCGCTTATCGCAACCAGCTGCGTGTACAATACAGGCAAGCCATGCTAATAGGTGCCATGCTAATAGAGGAAAGGAAGGAAACAAATCCATATTAAGGGAAGTAGACAGTCCTTTTTACCTCGCATTTCATTTTCTGGCTGATAAGCCTTTTCAGTATGGCGGCAGAGACAAAGCTAAAATCAATATTGTAAAGTAGAAGTGATTACATAGGACGTATCCTGAAGACGTTTGAAAAATACGCTCTTTCCTTCCTGGCATCTAGACAACCTGATTTATTGCGGAATATGCTCTTATTCAAGAAAGACTAATACTAGGGGGAAAAAGTAAAAGAAAAAAAAAAATAGGGCCTGGTTTTTAACCTTAGTTCCCTAAGGGGAGAAAGAGCTTTGTGCCTTTTAGCATGTAAAGGAAGTAAAGCACGATGCACAAGTTTGTGCCCTCCTCCAATCTTCCTTCCCCAGTTTCACTATTGCAATCGGTGCTAAAACTTCACCCTAATGGGTTAATCTTCTCTCCTGGAACAAAGCGTCTTTCAGAAGGCAATTTCTCTCCTGTAGCATGAGCTCAATTTGTAACAGATTCCCGTAGTTGCCAATCAGCTCTCTTAACATGGTAGCATAGCACGTTAAATGCTGTCTTGTAACGTATTGGCTTTAGCACAGCCTACATTAGACCTAGGGGAATTCACAACATCAAACCCTACATGAGCGACTGAAGAATAAGCCATTAAAGATTTAATACAGGTTAGTATGAGATTTTTCCAAGTAGTCATTGTATGCATTTGACTCTCTATTTTTTTCTTTCATTATTCGACATTGTGTTCAGAAACGCCTCCGCCTTCTTTACAACAAAAATAAAAAATAATATAAAATAAAATATGCAATACTCCGTCCCGGCATCGTGTTATCTATACCGGGCCGTGCATTTCCAAATTTTATCGTTTATTAAATTTTCTTTTCCCACAATACATAATAATGTAATTTAATCTATAATTATATAAACAAATCAAAATATAATTTAAATAAAAATCAAACATTTCACTATTAAAATTAATTAAATAAAATTGCAAAACTACTGGAAACCAATAAACATAACCAAGCTATCTCTTAAACTAAAAATGTTCCTCTGGAAGCCGAACGGTTGAGGTGTTGGTAACCAGCACCTTCCTCGCTCTATCTAAAGAAATTATACTTGCTTCCATGTTCCAGCTCATTTAATCTACTTCTGTAATCTTCCTGCTTCTCCCTTTCCCGGTGCTATAACTTAAATCTTCAACACCCCTTGATCTTCTTCTGTAATCTTCCTGCTTCTGTCTTCTTCCCGGTCCCATAACTTACATCTTCAACACCCCTTGATCTTCTTCTGTTATCTTCCTGCTTCTGTCTTCTTCCCGGTCCCATAACTTACATCTTCAACACCCCTTGATCTTCTTCTGTTATCTTCCTTCTTCTGTCTTCTTCCCGGTCCCATAACTTACATCTTCAACACCCCTTGATCTTCTTCTGTTATCTTCCTGCTTCTGTCTTCTTCCCGGTCCCATAACTTACATCTTCAACACCCCTTGATCTTCTTCTGTAATCTTCCTGCTTCTGTCTTCTTCCCGGTCCCATAACTTACATCTTCAACACCCCTTGATCTTCTTCTGTTATCTTCCTGCTTCTGTCTTCTTCCCGGTCCCATAACTTACATCTTCAACACCCCTTGATCTTCTTCTGTTATCTTCCTTCTACTGCCTTCTTTTCAATCCCACAATTTACATTTTCAACACCCCTTGATCTTCTTCTGTAATCTTCCTCTTCTCTCTTCTCTCCGGTTCCATAACTTACATCTTCCAGCTAACTTAATCTTCTTCTATATACTTCTACTATCCTATCTTTTTTTCTTCTTTTTCATCCTGTTTACTTCTCTATTTTCTTCTACATCCTGTCTGTTATTTGACTCTTCTGTTTCTGGTCGTCTTTTTCCATACTCGTTCAAATTCCTCTTGAAATTTGCACAGTGTTCATTTCCTTCCCCTTCTTTACTACAGTCCTTGATGATTCAAAAGGGTAGGCCCCGCATTAGTTTGTGAGACGAGGCAAAAAATAAAAAAAAAAAAAAAAAAAAAATCGCTCGGTGCTATGTCCAAACGAGCACACATTCCATGTTTTTTCCGGTCAAATGTTGAGCAACGATGTTGCAACCATGAGCGAGTGCTTTGTCATGGTGAAGGCGCCAACCAGATGCATGCTGCTCAGAATATGTCAGGAAGCCGTGTAACATATCTGCCAGTCTATCCACTGCTATTCGTGGATCTCCCAGATCATTGACAGAAGCTGTGTTAATCCTGCTCTCGTCACTGCAGAACCAGACCGCTGATGATTTGGTATATTTATGGACGCTCTTTAACATCTCAGGTCATCAGCATCCCATTCGATTCAGGGCGTGAAGCGGCCGACAAATTTTGCTCAGAGGCCTCTTTTTCAAGCTTGAGGTTCTTTTTCGTGCCGTAAATGCACGACACGGGACCCACGGCTTTACTTCCCTTCCGAAGGAAGCCATATTCAGGATTTTTATGCCCGAAAAAAATTCATCGATCCTGGCCGGGTTTGAACCCGCGATCTTGGCTTTAAAAGTCAAGTATGGTTACCGCTACACCACCAGGACCGACTTCTGCTCCGCCCTGCTTTATTGTTGAACCAACGAAGTGCAGTTGACTGTAGCAGAACTTCATCCCCATATCTGCATTATTTCATACGATTTCTGCAGACGGAGGCAAAATTTCAGCGTAGTGCTCGTTACGCAGCGACTTCAAACACTTGCTGGCGATCTGTACTAAGCCATATTGACATACGCGGTTCCAATTATTTTTGAGATATATTCTGCTCGTGAAAATTTGTTACAACACATTAACTGTGTAATGTGTTGATGGGAAAAAAAATATTCTCAGAGTTTATTAACATCCTTCATATTTATAGCTAGAGTCCAGATTTTTATGTAATGACATATATTTCCTTGGTTTTAAATCTGGAAACTTAAAACGTTGACTAATTAGGGCATTGGATCATTATATATAATTTTAATGTTACATATTTTTACATATTTTGCACAATACTGCACCTTTTTAGGATACTTACGTATTTTACATGCCAAATGCCATTTAATTAAACGCATTTATTTTTATCAAATATAAGTATTATTTTAAGTTATCGGTACGTAATGGAATACATATTTCAGCTTTCAAGATGAGTCAACCACCGAGGAGTGCCCTTGTATTTCCTTTCTTAACTTTACTTATTAACCCTGGAATATACCTAGCTGAATGACTGGCCTCGCTGTATAATGAGCGCCTGAAAGCATCTTAACTTTAATAGTTTCGTTATTTACAATAAATTTGAAATATGAGCATATCTTGGGTATTTTCCAGAAGTGGAGCAGTGGTGCACGACTGCGTTATCTTTTACTCCGACATAGGCACATAAAAATGTTTTAAAAGTATTAGATTTAAAATTTGAAAATTTATTGAAAATATATCCCAACATACAACACAATGTACTACATTCAAATATACATACTATATCAATCCATTACAAAATAAGACAATAATAAATTAAAATAATCTTACTTATCTCCTGTAGATATTTTCCTTCTAGAGTTACTTTTCAACACCACAGCTCCATGAAGTATTAGAAAAGGAAACATCACAGGGATATTTTTTAAGCACTCCAGAACTTTCGACATTTTAAACCATGAACTTCTATATGCTAAACTGGAGAAAATTGACATAAGGGGAAATGCTGTCAAGTGGGTGAAATCATATTTACACGGGAACTTTTTAAATAGTACTTAACACAGTTTTACTACTGAGGCACCACAGGCGGTGGACACTGATAATACACGAGATGAAATGATAAATTGGAAAAGGATTTTTTTTAAAGGAAGGAAGCGTCCCAGGCCTAAGTTTAGGTACCTCCCTGGCATTTGCCATTTATGAGGACTAAGGAAAATCTGGAAAAAACCTCAGTCAGGGTTCTGGTGGGATTCGAACCCCTGACTCACAAGACTGCGCCTTAAAGACCTCGGCCACCCGTGGCGGTATCTAGCACTCTGTGCATTGTATGATTTATAAAGACAATAAACAAACAAATAGTGCAGTTATATTTACTGCGCTCTTGTTTGATACTAGTTCGGTTTTATACCGTGTATTTCGAGCGAACAGCGAGTAGTTGCCGATTTCTATGAGAATGTACCCAATCGCAATTTCTTTGAAACTAAAATCTTAAGATAGCTAAAGACGCTACTTTTACTATATGTGGAAAAGCGGTGTAGTGTCAAGTGTGGCTGTACAAGGAGTCCTTAATCAGAACAGTGCATGCGAAATGCACTTCACAAAAAAGTATAATGCTGTGTTTAGTCAAAACGCGGACTTTGTTAAGGCAGATGCATGAACGAGTTGAAGACATGTGAAGTCATGATCACAGCAAAATACCTAGAACAAAGTTCACGTGCTTGCCTCGACAATTACTGTGGTCGTCAAGTTCTGATAAATTTACACTTCGCAAGGGATATCTTTATGTGGACTGTGAGCCAGCTCATATCTGGGTTAATGTTTAGGGTCGATAGCAAACTTGTTCATGAAAATACTGACTTTCGGATAGCGCATCGAAACCGAACCTCAGACGACTCATAGCTCTAATACCTGATGGTATATTCAGAGCGTCAAATACAAACGTTTTAGCTTTGCCAATATGGAGGTTAGATGTTATTACATTGTCTATCGTGCTTGGAGCTCCATCATGTTAGAACTATGTGGACAGCCAATGACTACAATAACCGTTCGCCTCTGATGTTTGTATATGGACCAGTGCACGTTCAACTCGTTGTGCCAACATCCTACTATTCCAACAGGACAATGCTCGCCCATGTACGGCTTCTGCAAAAATTCGTCAGATCTGTCAGATTCACCCATTTAAAATAAATGGAACTAGAGTGATAGAGTCGCCTGATATCAATGTTAATCCTTGCCCAGCTGAGCCACTAGGTGCAATGTGCATGAAACTGCATTCAGCAGGATGACATTTGTCATCTCTATGATTGCATGTACAGCTGTGGCCTGCATTGCTGCTAGTGGAGAATACACGAAACAGTCCTCTAACACTCACTATACACACAAATATGATGAGATGATTGTATGCTACATATAGGGATTATCTGTGCGTGCATAAAAAGTTCATCTTTTGGGAAAATGTCTGCATGGTGTTATTTTTTCATTTTCCAGTACAGATGATTAAATTAACGAGCATATTAAAAAGTAATGGCATGTTAATTAATGACTATATAGTTCCAACTGTCTGTCGCTGAAAAGAGACAAATGTCTCTTGAACTCACACTTTTCATTTTATTCTATTACAATAATCATTAACATATAGCTACAAGTATGTTTCAAAATTAAATAGTGTCATTTTCTACTTTTTAGAATAGGCAAGATGCTCGCGATCACTTATGTTAAAACTAAAGTTTACTTTCGCCGATCGATATTTGTCTATTCGTTTTATAGGTATTGTCACGTGTGAGTGATGGCGCCAATTTAAATGTAGTGCCAGGTCTTCTCTTCTGAGCTATCGCAGTGATATAACGTAGGCAAGAAGTTCCCAGGGGAAATGAGGCTGTTTTCGGATTTCTTTTCGAATTTTAAGGGTAGTTTCTTGTCTGCTACGGTGATCCTGGTTTATTGCAATGATTTAATTTAAATTTACTTTATAATGAAAATTGTGCTTAGGCTTCAAGCTTAATTTTGTGGCATATTTTAAATCATAGTAGTATGCAAAGCATTATGCCGAAGGAATTACGCTTTCCTGCATGTAAAACCAGAGCTATAATGTGCACAAGTACGAAATATATCACAACTCATTACCAAAACTGAAATAATTGTAAACATCAGAGCAGTAATTGTATTAAGCTTTGAGTACAAACAATAAACGTACGTATTTAACAGACATGGTTATGCCAATGACTTATAGTTTTTTTTGAATGGTGTTTAACGCCTATTTTTACTACTGAGACACCACAGAAGGGACTCATAGTTTATATGAGTATATAGTCAGGTAAAATAAATAAATAATTAACATGTATATTTCTAAAAATTGTAAACCCCATCGATAATCAAATGTAACATCTACTGGATTTTCCTTTTATAAACATAATATAGCTCATTGCTAAGTGGTATTTTCAAATCATATACTTGACTTTTAATATACTTTTATTCTCCAAAATATAGGCAGTTAATTTATTCTTCCTTTGCTGAAAGAGGTCGGATGAAGAAGAAGCGTATTCCTCACCTTATATGCTGAGAAGTCGCAAAACACTTTGCCCAGATTTCCTCTACGGATTCTTCTCATTTGTCACAATATATAACAGTAACACTTTTGTGAGATGAAAAGTTCTGCTGAAAACTGAAACCTTTGTAATTTTACATGAGAGCGTATGTTGTTGTTTGTGTAGTGCAAGAATATTTCTAACTTTGCTGTTCTCTAAGCATTTCTCTCCATCTTTGAGACTCTTTAATGCTCCAGAAATAAAGCGGCACTTTATATACACTCTTCATCTTTTGCTTCTTGCGGCAAACAAAACATTTCTCTTTGATAAGCCCATGCGAAGCAATTTTTTTAATTTGTCTTTGTGGCAGATTTCTTTCTATGTAAAGGTGATACTATGGGATCTCTTTTGTTTTTGAATAGGTTATACTCATTTTAAGAATTTTTTGTTCTAAACCTGTACTTAAATTATGAAAAACTTTGAGTAAAATTATCGAAATTATCGAAATAAATGTCAATTTGTCATCCTATAAACGAGGGGTAATAAAGATGTTGCATATATACAGAACAATATTAAATATGTTAAATGTACAGAGCGATCCAATGAACTATGAACAAAATTGTCGTGTTTTGTCTATAAGCAAGAGGGGTTAACGTAGAATAGCCAGACATACAATAGTTTCCGTAATTATTTTAAAAGGTTTTACTTACCAAATTTATGAAAGGAAGTGTTAAAGGAGGCTACTGTCGTTGTTGATACATTTTTGGCACCTCTTTAAAAAACTATTTATCACTCATTGTAGTTCATATTAAGTAATGCTGGGTATTTTGTTTCCTTTCTTCCAGGGTATGTGGGTTTGTCTTATATTTTTTAATTTACTCCAGAGATAAAAGTCGCAAGGATCCTTACTAATAACTCTGTCATTCTAAAACATTGTTTCCATTTCTGTCTTCGAAATATTCGTTGTATGGGCTGTGGCAAAATTTTGTCCAAAAAAAGACACTATCACACTGCTTGTTCTTTAATTCTCTAAAATGGAGTAAAGTTGTATTCACGCATGCCTCAGTTATTTTACAGGATTTTTAACATTAACATTTAGTAGCTCTTTGAACAAAATCATAAGAAATGTTTGTTTGTTGTGAAAAAAGTTAAGTGATTTTTGGAGGAATTTTTCAAACGATGACCGATGCTCATCTAATGTTTCTTCGGTAAGAGCTCTACCTTACCCTACTTAAGATTTAACACTTTCCGTGGCCTGAAATATTGTGACATTTGGGGGGAGGGCAGCGTGGGGAAACTGGTAAATGGATTGTTGTATTGAATCGGTTAAACATGAAGAAGTGACGGTTGGGATCGTTAGTGAGGAAAAGAAAATCTGCGCATGTGAAGTAGGGTAATGCGTGGCGTTTCCCAACAATTTCTGGTAGAGTCGTGAGCTGGATCTTGAGGAGAGTGAACGTTACACAAGCTGCTCCCGAGTTTTATCACTAACTGCTTCGGTATGGCCATCTTGATCGACGTCCATCGCGAGAGAAAGCGTTATTCCTAATTGTTAATAAAATGCTTTAACTGAATTTGATATTTGTGCTAAATAAGCATTGTGAACTATATCCCATGTCCGACCCTATGATAATGATATATAAAACGATAGTATAGGCGGGCTCTGCCAAGGAGTCGTAACAATATATTATAAAGATTCTGGATCGTTGTACGACTGTAAACTGTTGTACATCTTTCGTCAAATAGTCTCTGAACTTGATTTTGAACTGTGCATAATTCACTTTGCAATTACATTTACAGAAAAAGCATACCATTCGTAATAACTGAACTTTTCAACCACTATCATGTCCACACTAACAGCTGGTAGCTAGGTGACATTAACCACATGAAAAAAAAAATTACATAATTATACTCCATAAACATTTACTGGATCAAAATGAGCATGACTCAACTAAAAGTTAGAAAAATGAAAATAGTTTTCTTAACCAAGCCCATGCTGACGACAAAAGACATTCACTAATTCATAATTTCAGTCACTATGCACCCATATTCTGCACATGAGACAGTGAATCCATATTTCGCCTTTTTGTAATGCATAAACTTTTCCGTGCACAATAGATCTATAGCTGCTTCATTTTCAGAATTAAATTTTAGAGATCGATTTGTTGCTGATACTACTGATGTTGTCCATAGGTCACGATATATATATAGTAGAGGTTGAAGGGAAGATTCCTCCTATGACATTAGTATGGAGATATCCACGAATTCAACTAGGTACCAACTTATTTTCCATAGTATGGTGATCCAGTACTAAGTGTTGTGGAAGATGCATTTTTACCTTTTTTGAATGTTCTCTTTAAAGGCGCAGGTAAAGAATGAACGAAAATCTCTTGATGAAACTGGTAAGCTCTTGGGGAAACTGAACACCAGTCTTGAAAACTATCTTTGAGCTCCTTTTCGGAGTCATGATCCGTAGCTAGGAAGTCAGCAACACTGAATACTGTAGGGTTGAAAGGCCAAATTCTTGTGACCCCAAATTAGTTCACTGCAATAGTTCTTGTAGTACAATCATGATGGACTTTTCCAAAAAATATCGCACGATCTTGCTGAAGCATTCCAAATCGAAGAACAACTTCACACTGTTCCATTACTTGAACATTATAATATTATATATTACAAACCTTTATTGTTATGGATGCATATAAAACGTTTAAGTATGACAGATACAAAGTACCTTTCAAACTTTCAAATCTAGGAAGAGAAAAACCCGCTTACTGCTTGTCCACCGTCATTCAAATGATGACACAAACGCTGCTTCCCCTTCTAGAACTCAACACAATACCTATATCTACGGTTGTAACTGTGTTGAGAAGTAGAATTCCTTAATACCACCTTTACCTCTACTTAAGAGGTAGTAATAATATGTACATGTTTCCGCCACACTTAGTGAAATGTAACCAGCATGAACGGAGCTTAAAGAAAAGACTAGTATGAGTACGAAAATTCATATTATTTATTATTTTTTTTTTTTTGTAATTTTCTAAAACGCTTGCATACATGTACATTTAAGAACAGGTAATTGTTAGAATAGCTCTGGTCTACTGGTTAGCGTTGCAGACTGCTGGCCGGAAGGTCCTGCGTTCGATCCCCGGTACCTGCTTAGAAACCGGGTACATCCAGCCTCGTGCTGACATATGATGGAGAGATGGCGACTTCTGATCAAAAATACCGCGTGGCAGTTACTGGCCTGTTACGTTGTGGTGATCACATGCCATCCTGCAATGCTGAACTCTATCTATAATATCGCAAGACGGAGACAGAGGACGCAGCGACTGTGTAGTAAGCCTTGGCTTTCTGAGACTTCGTTGCAATCATCACCTAAACAACCATACCTTTACTGCAGTAGATTTGTGATGGTGTTAAATCAATGTTGGTGTGTCGGATGCTCTCATTGTATGCATACAGGGACAGGAAACTCAACAACGGAAAACTAAATAACAAGTCTCCCACACAGCCGAAAGCGAGGTCGTCACACGAGAGTGAAGTACAGGTGAGCAAATGCAGAATAACAAGTGCATCATCGCTAGCTAGCCTACATGTTTATGTCATTGATGACCTCCTACTGAATTAATAAACCCTCACTTATAGGAGCAAACTAAAGCCAGGAAACGCTGGGATGAAATTTTTCTACTGGTTTAATTCACGTTTTATTCTTCTCGTTTTTTTACTTTTTTTTTTTTTTTTTACCACTGATCTTTCTCACTGTAGATATTCAATTCGTTACAAACTAGTAATAAAATTGCATAATCGGAACAATTTCGAAAGAGTTCACTGTTCAACAACATAAATAGCAAACGCTGGCCTACCCTACTGATCTGGTAGTTGCACAAGAAAGAGTATGAAAATGTAATTATTGAAAAAAGTACAATCTTAAGCAGTTTTAGAGGGGAAAAATTGAGAAAAAGCGAAGATGGGGAGGGGAAAAAAATTTTTAATGGCTATAAGTAGAAATGAGCATTGCTTATCTCTGATAAACTAAGGTAAATAACGTCTTGCATACCTTAACGCCAATAAACGAAAGCTTGAAATTAACTTGCTCCAAAAATGTATGCAATACAATTTTGGTTCGACTAAACCATTGTTTTAAAATGATTTTAATTTCCTTCCATGAAATGTTTTGCATTAATGCTCCGTGTAACTTCAATAAGCATATAAAAAGGCTGTTATTTAAAACGACTATTCCGTTTTCGAAAACATTATGGTAATGAAATACAGGAGTATGTATTCACATGTTATCTAATGTTGAAACCGTGGATTAAACTGAGGATAATTATTTAAAATAATTTCCTCACTCTTGAAGCTTCTTCTATATAGAGAAAAGTTATCTGATGTCTAAAATTGAAAGGAAACACATGTATAAAGTTAAATATGTTCAGTGGAGCTGTCAGCCATGATAGAGCTAAAGGCCTAGGTCTATTTTAATTATTCACCACATTATTTATGTCGGTAGTACTTATTTGATCAATAACATTTCTTATCTCTTGACCTGTTTTTTTTATAAGAAGCAAAAAGGACAATCTTTTTACAAGTAAACGATAAGCAAAAACATATTATTTACACATGATGGTGAAACCCCAAAGAAAAAAGTACTGTTTTAACAGAAACTCAAATTTTGTTGTATTTTGTCTATAATGGTTGTCTATGGTTAATTATGGAGAAAGAATTCTTCATTCTCTACATTATAAAAGAGATAGCGTTAATTGTTGCACCGTTCTTAATAACACAATGTGCAAGGTTTTCCTAATTGAGTTGTACCTTATTTGATATCCTGTTTAGAAAATCAACTTTATAATATGCTGTAGTCTAAAGTAAAGGTTAAATTATGTTGTCACAAATTTCTTGTCTGTATATACCTATTTTCAAACTTATATCACTTTAAGTATTAAGGTAGTGTTACCACCACGGGTGGCCAAGGTCGTTAAGGCGCGGACTCATGAGCGGGAGGTCTGGGGTTCGATCTCGTCCTCCTGACTGGGTTTTCCAGGTTTTCCTCAGTCGTCATAACTGTCAAATGCCGGAGAGGTATACTAAACTTTGGCCTGAAACGTTTCCTTCCTTAAAAAACCCTTTCCCAATGTATCATTTCATCTCATGTATCATCAGTGCCCGCCGCCTGTGGTGCCTCTGTAGTAAAAACAGGCGTTAAACACTACTCAAAAAAAAATAAAAAAAGGTAGCATTATTTGGGCAGTTTACCTTGTACGTTCTGTCTTAATAAGACAGAAAAACAAATATAATTCTTTGCTCTTCGGCTGTTTGAACTATATGTCCTATACTTGCTGTGCTTTCATTTGTAGCATATTTTAAGACTGTAAAATAACATTAAATATTAAACTCTTTATTTACAGAAGTATTAAAGCAAGATGTATAACTTATCAGTTATCATTAAACTCCGCAAAGGAAATTGTGCGTTTTTTTTTCATTTTCACTTCCTTCTCAAATAAATTCAGCAATAATACTTTGTTTTGGAAGTTTGTTTGGTCTTTGTTTTGATTAACTAATAAACATATAACGTCTTTTTAAAATCAGCTGGTAAATATTTTGTTGATTTATTTAGGACATTTGGTTGCCAGTTTTCAATGAGAGAAAGCATAACAGAATGAAAGTATCATAACACAGGCGTTCTGCTTTTCACCCAAATTCGCTTTCGCTTCAGGTAAATGACTTGGCGGGATGAGCTCCAGTACACCCGGCACTGTTGCTCTAAACGGGAAGAGGCGCACCAAAAACTTTCAGTCATGCACACAGGTAACGACATCTCCCAAGTTTTGTTCCGCACGGACTTCTGGTGCACGTACAGTTGTACTTTCTGCACGGGTTTCTTCGTAAACGGTACACATGGCAGTTTTTGATTTCTCTTTCAATGGAGAGATAGGGGCACAAAGAACAAATTTACCGCACTTGTACGTGTGTTTTTTACCCATCAATGAACACAATCTTTGATTCTTGAAATATAAGAGAAATTAATAATTACATTCTACCCCACCTTTCTTCTAAAATATACTATTACGAATAAAGAAATACAAATTCAAAGATTACTGACTGTCCAAGCCATTGAGAACATCACTGGTGATATCACAAATGGCAATATCAATAAAATGACTGTCTGAAACTACAACAAATACTGAGAATACAATTACATGGTTAACTAGAGCAAGATTTCAGGTAGACAGAGTTTATTTTTCAGTATAGTAATCACTGTTCATTAGGCAGTTTTCGTTATACAGCTGAAATAACTGTAGTTTTTACTTCATCACTCTTTTCAGTTCATGAGAAGATATAATTGCATATATTTTTGTAGTCAAACTGTGCATAGACACTGAACATTAATTTACAATTAAACACCTTGTATGGAGGTGGAGCTGCACCAACTTTTTATATCACGAGCAACAACGGCATAAGTACTCGCAGCATTGCAAATCGCCTCTTAGGGCATTAATCTCTCATAGTAGAGAACCGTAAGGAGATCTCTGGGGTGTATAGAATTAAATTGTTGATCTGGTTTATTTAAGGGCGCTCTTTAACATCTCTAGGTCATCAGCGTCCCATTCAATTCAGAACTTGAAACGGCCGATAAATTTTGCTCAGAGGCCTCTTTTTTCAGGCTTGAGGTTGTTTTATCTGCCGTAAATGTACGACACGGGACCCAGAGCTTTACTTCCCTTCCGAAGGAAGCCATATTTAGGATTTTTACGCCCGAAAAAATCCATCAATCCTGGCCGGGACTAAACCCGCGATCTTGGGATTAAGAGGCTAGGCACCCTCAGGATAGACGTATAGAATTAAATGGTCAAGGCCACGGTAGCTCTGTTGGAAGGCTGAAGACCCGTAGTTCGAATTCCGGCCTAAAGTCAATTTTTTTCAATGTTTACTTAATGAAACTATCAAACCTTTAGGCATTTATTAAACAGCATTCATTTCTAAAGAATATCATTTAATTTTTCTATGTCGGTCTTGGTGGTGTAGTGGTAACCATGCTCGACTTCTAAACCCAAGATCGCAGACTCAAACCCAGTCAGGACCGATTTCGGACATAAAAGTCCTAAGTACGGCTTCCTTCGGAAGGGAAGTAAAGCCGTGGGTCCCGTGTCGTAAATTTACATAACACGTAAAAGAATCTCAAGACTGAAAAAAGAGCCTCTGAGCAAAATTTATGGGCCGTTTCAAGCCCTGAATTGCATGGGACACTGATGATCTGAGAGCGTTCGTAAATCAAATCAACAACAACTTTTGCTGTGCTATAGCCCTAGCAAGTAAATCTTCTAAAAAGTCAACTATATACCCTGGGATGCCTATTGGATATCGAAAGTTGTTTTATAAATATCCTTGATAGATTATTAATAAAACAATGATTTATTATAGTTTTTTCCAAGTTAATAAATATTCACACTTTTAATATTTTAATACCTTCTACCTACGACAGAGAAAATACAGCATCTACATTAAAATGTTACATTATAATTTTAATATATAATGTTTAAATTAATATAAGAAACGCAGAATGCATGAATAACTTTGAATTCCGAACGTAGTGACTAAATGATTAAGTGAATATTTGTTTTAGTGTACTATTTTTTCGCTTCTAGATTTCTTAAGCTCCGTTCCATTAAATCGGCGAAAACGTTAATCTGCTAGGGAAATATTATTTGTAAACACTGAGCACATAAATATATTCTAGAGATATAACCTGATGTTAAAATAGTTACAACATTAAAGAATTAAATTTTTATAAACGATTTAACTGTACAGTGCTATCTCGACTCTATTTTGAGTATTAAATTTATCAATCTATATCTGTTAAAGATGTAAATTTCTTCTAGTTATTTTTCACTTAACGAATAGACTAGCTGTTACCAGCGTAGATGTAGAATTCTACACACACGTGAAGACTTCAGGCTTTAAAAATAAAACAAACTGATAAATAGAACGGACACTTGATGTATACCAGACGAAAACTATCTCTGCTCATGCCAAATCATCTGTTGTGGAAGCTGGGCGATGTCTGTAACTGAAGTGGATGGAATATACAGAAAGCTATCGTGTAATGTTCAAAGTTGATAACTCAAGACAACTTCTGCATTATTAGAAAGAAGAGATAGAAAGGATTCGAAGTTATAAATGTAAATTTGACGAAGTGTTTACAGAAACTTTCGAATTTGCTGATACATTTCACTATTTTTGCAGACAGCATTAAAAGTAATTGTATCGTTAACGAGTAAATTTCTTTGGAAGGAAATTTGCACAGTAGATCTTACTTTTTATTTTATTAAGAATGTCTGCAGTTTGTCCACAAGCCACAATTATAATTTCGCAATCATAAGTATTACAAAACGCCTCAATTCCTGTTTCAAACATTGCCGAATGTAAACAGTAGATAGCACCGTAACCAAAAAAGCAGTGTTTGAATTGGTTGCCGCTCTTTCGCTCGTCATTTCTTGCATCAAAACAAATTATGCGAATGTTTGCGTTTTAGTTAAGTAAGAATTCTGCAAAACCGCCTATCGCGCACTAGTAAGATCTGCAATGATATGGGGCAGAAATTTAGGGATGGGAACAAACTATGAACCTATATTCGGTGAAGACATGTTTTCTGGTTGGAATTTTGGAACTGGGAAGGAGCACAGCGAACTGCGGAATTATGAGAGAATTGGGGGCCTACAGCAAGACCATGGAGTGTAAAATAAGAGTAGCGAAGTAATGGCTACGAATTATTCATGGAAGCCAAATTTGATTAGGGCATTGTGCTATCCTTAACAGCTGGGGATGGGAGAGAATATGAAATTGGCATTGAAATTAAGAAAGGGACTAGAAACAATAAGATTGCGCTCCCTTTGGATAACGGGTTAGAGGAACAGAAAGAGCCTATGGAGGAGGGTTAGGAGCCGTTTGAGGGATATGGATAGGTAGCAGACAATTGCGCAATGCAGTGAAATGATCTAGCTAGGAATACAATCGGGGTTAAATCTGAATGGGGGATGGAGCAATACATCAAAGATCATTGACGAATATGAGCAGAATATTTATCCCATTGTGGAGAGGAAATCGTGGACATATATTTTGGTTGAATGTAAAGATACAGAAGAATTGATTTATTAATTTATTTATTTACTTATTTATGGACGCTTTTTAACATCTCAGGCGTGAAACGGCCTACTAATTTTGCTCAGCCTCTCTTTCAGGCTTGAGATTCTTTTTCGTGCCGTAAATGTGCCGACACGGGACCCCGGTTTTACTTCCCTTCCGAAGAAAGCCATACTTAGGATTTTTACGCCCGGAAAAATCCATCGGTCCTGGCCGGGTTCGAACCCACGATCTTGGGTTTAGGATGCACAAGTATGGTAAGTACAACACCACCAGGACCGACATACTGAAGAATGGAGAGAAAAATAGGAGGGTAGGTCCATAAGTTTCTGGCTTCACCGATAAGTATTATCGCCTTCACAAAGTCATTATCTGGTGTCATACCTTATCTGTTAAGTAAATAATTGCAGTTGTAACTTCTACTTTTCTGTTTTCAGTTGTTCAGATATATTACATAAATAAGCGTAAGTGTAGAAGATTGTGATATGTTCAAAATGCAGTATCGTGCTGTTATCACAAAAGAAGGACTTTCCGAATGAAATTAAGCAGTGACTGGACGGCGTATATGGGAAAACATCCCCCTCATATTCTACCGTAAAAGAAGGCATCAAACCTTTTCGAATGGGCCGAAAAAGCATTGAAAACAAAGAGTGAGCTCTTGGAGATGCTCACTCCTGAAAACATCGCTATTGTGGAAAGAGAAATTATGGAAAATCGGTGGCAAGATATAGCAGCAAGATTGGGTCTTTCTAAAATAACAGTCTTTCGATTTATTCATCAACATTTAAACATGAATAACGGTAGTGCAAGATGGGTGCCTAGAATTCTTTCCTCAGTCCAAAAGCAGCACAGTGTCATCATTTTCAGGCATTTTTGGAGCTCTCCGTGGCAACGAGAGAGAAGTTCTGTAAACCAGTGTTATTTGAGATGAAACTATGGTCCTTTACTGTGATCCCTTGCCAAAAGAGAATCAATGGAGTGGCGTAAACCTTGGCGAAACACCTCCTTAATGGCCAAGGTCACCAGTCAACCATGAAGATCATGGCAACAATCTTTTGGGACTGTGAAGGAATACTCTTATTGACTCCAAGGAGAGGAACACTAATGGGGAGTACTATGCTGGCCTACTGCACAAACTACGTGCTTTCATCAAACAGAAAAGGCGAGGAAAGCTGAGTGATGGTGTACTCCTTCTTCAAACCATCCACCCTACAGCCCAGATCTAGCTCCCAGGGAATGTTTCCTCTTCTCAGAACTCAAGAAGGACCTTCGAGGAAGGAAATTTAAGTGTGACGAAGTGATAGATGCTATTTATGCCCATTTTGCAGACAAGACTTCTGACTATTTGGGGTGAGGTTTGAAATGTTAATTCAAAGATGTGAGAAGTGTATTGCAATAAAAGGTAATTATATACTGAAAATTGAAATAAGTTTTTGTCCTTATCACACCTAGAAAATCGTTAGGCCGGAAACTTATGGATCTACCCTCGTATCTACAGCACCGCTTTATAGGATCGATTGGGCTTTGCTGGCTAGCAAGGAAGGAAGAGGTAAATTCTGATGAAAGTGAGATAGATCACGTCTGAAAAGGCTGATAATCGGGGAGGGAGTTGGGATGAAACTACTCGACTGAATCCAGCTGTGTCATTCATAATATTTCTTTATATTTTATACGTATTTTTTTATATTTTTAAAAATTCTCCTCTGATATTATTCTAGAATATTATAACATCTAGTATAATGGTACCGTTATAATAAATATATTCCTATTACTAGAATTCTGCAGTTATTTAGTGGTTTATCTGAATGAGCAAATGACAGGAAGATGAATTGGGCGTTCTCGAGACTAAGATAAGGTCTCCGATTTGAGAGTCCCATTAATGGGGTTACACAAACCTACTACCCCAAAGGTTGCGACCTCGTATTACATGTAATTGAGTCAATCCTTGTGCATATGTTGCAGCCGTGTGGGAGTCTATTGACCGCTACTTTCTTAGTCATTTTAATCCTTTTCCATTGAAAACTATGGAATTTCTTGCTTATTGCTTTCTAGCTTGCTCTAATGGTATAAGAGGGAATGATTTTGCTTCTAAATTGCAAGCCAGGTTCGAATCCAGTTTGCATTTAGCTTCCGGAGTGCGTATGTATATACTTAGTGTCTGCTCAGTATCACATATTTAAGTGTGACATTTCTTACTTACCAGACAACTATGCAGAGGGAGCAATGTGGCTTCCGAGTTGCAAACAAGATTCGATTCCAGCTTGAGTCGAACTTCTGGTTTCAGATATTTTTATGTTCCTGATTTTTGCTCACGTGTCACATATGCTTAGCGCTTTATGACCTCAGGCTCCTTTGCCTATTCATTTAATTTTTTGATAATTCAATGATGCATCCACACATTTGTTCGTTCATTCTTTGGTTCATATTTATAGATCATTTACCGCTAAATGCTTTTTAATAAAAAGGAGCTATTTGTTATTTATTTCAAGTATAAACGCAGGTTTTCTTGAAAATAAGAAATATTTTATTTTACGATTTGGATTTGCTGTATGCTATGTAGTAACAAATTATTTGTACAAAAAAAGTAAGTTATACAAACACGGGATATCTATACAGAAAGCTGTTACAATTAAATATTTTCAGAGATATTGGCTTGATCCTTTTTGCAATGTGTTTGATTATACAAGAACCACATACAACCTTTTAACATGTGGAACAACTGTCTTTGGTTTTGTTTTTCTTACATAGCCCTATTTGACATGTCTTGCGTTTCGTGGCCTTAGCTGTTCCATATAATTAGCTTTGATGAGTGATGGTGACAGTAGGGGATGAAAGCTACGTGAAAATGAAAAGCTAAGCGAAATTTTAGACACGGATACAAGAGCTGATAAACAAATGACTCACGCACTGCGCTACGTTGAGTACAGCAGTAATGCCTCCGGGAATCGATGGTTCTTTGTTATTATTTTAAAAAGTTACGCCTGAAATGGGAAGAAAAAAAAATGGTGAAGTAAACGTCATTGAAAAATATTGAAAGTCACAAAAGCTTAGAAAAATACTTTCAAAAACCGTGAAAATGTGAGCGTTCGAAAATTAAAGACGGTCAATTGACGTTCTAAATAACATAAATGAAAATACAAAAGTGTATTTAATACAGTCTTAGCGAGGCCGAAATAGCGAAAATCAAATTGATAGCTGTAGAAAGAGATCAGTTCATTATGCGAGAGAAAGAGAGATATATATTGAGGGGGGGGGGGTGCAGGGGCAGCTATATTAAGCATAATGATGCACATTATAGCTATTATGTTTTTATTGGAGCTACAGGCGACATGTAAGCCCCACCATCTAAAGCTTCTTATATTAACTTCAGGTGTTTAGGAATTTTTTTCTTCCAGTCGCATGTTACAATGTCCATAAATTTCATGGGTTCTTGGGTAAGAGGGTAACATCACAGGCAATCATAATAATGGTAGGCAGCAACTAGTTTTTGTCTAAAGGGAAATTTATGTAGACTAAAGGGAGTTTTTGTGCATAAAGATACTTTTAATAAAGTGTATTTCCCATTATTCATGTTGTCGTACGCTTTTAAAATAAGAGCTCATAAACCAAATGATGAAAAAGGGCAAGGCGGAAGCAGTTCATTGAACGCACATTGTAGAAATACGACAGGCCATCATTCAGGTGACTGGGTGTTAATATTTAACCGATATCGGCTCGATCCTGGTGTAGTAAAGTGGCCTAGGCGAGTTTCCTGTGGACTTTTTTCGTGCCTTGAAGATACAAGTACACATTTATGTGGTAGGCCTGAATTGTACTGTCAATTTCATTTACTATTCATAAGTCCTTTGGTATGCTCTGGGATAATGATGGGACTGCAAAGTTTAAAAAAGTAAAATCGTCATTATCATCATAAAATTTGTCCACAATCTTGATGCATGTACACTGTTTCAATTTTTTATAACAATGGATCGAACCCTTTGTATTCTTAATCACACAACCAGAGTTTACATTAAGCAAGTTACTTAAATGTGTCAACCTACTATATTCATATGTAAAGTAGTAAATAATGTTAATTTTGAGCTAAACCATTAAGGCTATACTTTTTATAAAGTAAATAAAATCTAAGAATATAGTTAATTTAAGGAAAAATTAACTTATGACCAAAATATGAAAAACAACAAACCGCAGTAATCATGTGTTTACAAATGTTGAATGCAAGAAATATAACAGCACCATGCCGTAACATTACGCGACACATTCGGGAGGACCCCTGGCTGTGATAGCGCTAGTTGTTGCATTTATGCGCAAAGCAACAGACTATACGTAAACACTGCTTTGTAAAAGCTAGCTGGGCTCTATGTATAATGTATAGGAGGAATCTTAAATAATATGAATATGGTTATATTTAATATTAATAACATTGTATGACATATGTGGATAACAGCTCTCTTCCGATTCAATGTACTTTCTATGAGTACAACACTTTTTTTTAATGATGTTTAACGCCTGTTTTTACTTCTGAGGCGGTGGACACTAATGATACCCGAGATGAAATGATATATTGGGAAAGGATTTTTTTATTTTAGAAAGGAAACGTTCCAAGCCTAAGTTTAGGATACCTCCCCGGCATTTGCCATTTATGAGGACTGAGGAAAATCTGGAAAAAACCTGTCAGGAAGGACGGTCCTGGCGGGATTCGAACCCCAGACCTCCCGCTCACGAGTGCGCGCCTTAACAACCTTGGCCACCCTTGGCGGTGAGTACAATACGTGAATTGACATGACTCTAGAAAGGTGATCGATAGAAAAGTAATCGAAGCACGTTAATTTAATTTTTTATCCGTAATATGTCCAATGTATATTCCTTAATATAAAAATATTATGTGCATACTGCTATTATACATGATTCGGAAATATTAATGTTTTGTGTTAAATAAACATAAGTGTCGGATAAAACAAAACTCCCCATTAAGTGCCTCTGAAAAAAAATTCTCAAAAATGATTCTAATAGATACGACGCTTCTGATATTGTTGTTATAGAATACTTTATAAAACTATACGTGATTCTAAAAAATAGGTATATTAAAAATATTTAGAATCTCTTGTGAACAATGTTTTGCAATACTAGTGCAACTAGGTGAAACGTCCAACCTAGTATGATTGTATAATCTGCTTTATTTTTTTTTTTCTATAACTTTGTAATAATATATTTCGAGCGTGTCTTTAAAGCAATTCAAATGTGGGCGAGGGTAGATCCATAAGTTTACGGCATAACGATTTTCTAGGTATGATAAAGACAAAACTATATTTCTGTTTTCAATATAGTTACCCTTTATTGCAATACACTTCTCATATCTTTGAATTAACATTTCAATCCCCTCCCCCCAAACAGAAGTCTTGTCTACAAAGTGGGCATAAACAGCATCCATCACTTCTTCGTCACACTTAAATTTCCTTCCTCGAAGGTCCTTCTTGAGTTTTGAGAAGAGCGACTAGATATGGAATGTAGGGTGGATGGTCGATCTCCTTGAAGTCACATTTCTTCACAGCTTCCTTTGCATCAAGAGATGTGTGTGCACAGGCGCGTTGTCGCGAAGAACGCGCACTGAGCTTTCCTCCCCTTTTCTCTTAGAAGGATGCACGTACGTAGTCTGGGCAATAGGCCAACACAGTACTCCCCATTTATTGTGGTGTTCCTCTCCTTGAAGTCAATGAAGAGTATTCCTTCACAGTTTCAAAAGATTGCGGCCACGATCCTCTTGGTTGACTGAGTGACATTTGGCCTTTAGAAGTGCTGCTTCGTCAAGGTTTACGGCACTTCATTGATTCTTTTTTGGGCAAGAGATCATAGTAGAGGATCATAGTTTCATCTGCTGTAACTGTGGTTTGCGGTTGTAACTTCCACTCCATTGTGTTCAGTTATGCAGATATAGTTGCATATAAAGGCTATGAGTAGAAGATTGTGACGTGTTCAAAATGCAGCATCCAGATGTTATTAAGTTCTTCACGAAAGAACGACTACTCCAAATGAAATTAAACAGCGATTGGATGATGTATATAGGGAAGCACCCCCCTTATATTTTGCTGTAAAAGAATTGGTCAAACTTTTTCGAATGGGTCGAGAAAGCATTGAAGACGAAGAGCGTGCAGGTCGGCCCTTGGAGGTACTCGCTCCTGAAGACATTGCTCTTGTGGAAGGAGAAATTATGGAAGACAGAAGGCTCAAAGTTACAAAAATAGCAGCAACATTGGTCCTTTCTAAAACAACAGTCCTTCGAATTATTCATGAACATTTAAACATTGTTAGTGCAAGATGGGTGCCCAGATTTCTTTCCTTAGTCCAAAAGCAGCAACGAGTTATCTGTTGTCAGGTATTTTAGAGCTCTGCCGTGGCAACGAGAGAAAGAGAGAAGTTCTGCTATTATTTTTATTTAACAGATAAGTTATGATACCAGATAATGGCTTTGTGAAGGCGATAATCCTTATCGGTGAGACCGGAAACTTATGGACCTACCCTCGTATATGCCTTTCAATCACTTCCTATCCTCACTCTATTTACTCCGTTACTGCTCGGTTTCCTCTGGCACTTAATGAAGTCTTTTGTTAACCATAGTCTATTCAATGCTCTCTGTCAAACAATACCATGGCGGGAAACCTCTTCTCTGTCCTTTTTATTATTGCAGTATCCCAGCATTTATCTCTGAACATGTTTCGACACATGTTTGCAATGTGTCAAGTAGGGCTGGAATGATTAGAAATTATCATGTATGCAATTTGAAATCTCTTTACTTTTCTTTGGCTCTGGATGAAACCATCTAATTAACAGATTCGTTCATACATTTGATTTTCGTAAGTATTTTGTTCACTTCTGTGACTCAAGACACTGACGTAGCTGCTTGTCAACTGGCGGGTGATGCATATTGCTTGGGTCAAGATTCCGGGTTTTTTCCTTAAGTTTGAATGCCGAATACTAAGCAACTGCTAGTGCCGATGAACTCTGGCTCATCTGGGGCATAATTACACTTATTACGTTCATCATTTCGATATAGACATTAAAGGATTAGATATAAAATATATTAAGTGTTATTTATGAACATTAATTAAAATTAGATAGGTTCGATAATATATTCCCAACCAAGATATTATAATAAAGATATATGGGTTGTATGCCATTTATTATTAATGGTAGTGAGACTGAGAACCATTTAAACGTTCCACAGTAGGCATTTAATAAATTCTTAATGCTGAAACAGATTTAACAGACCAAGAAAGACTGAAGTCAGCCGTCCAACATCCCATTGCATCATACTCACGGTTTATAAACATTTGGAAAACAAGTGTGTGAATTTGTTTAAAGGAGGAACTACATTAAGTGAACGCAACAGAAATTGTGATGAAAGCGATGACTTAGCACGGCATAAACCCAAAAATACACTGGTTATGTAATACTGTTAGATGAACAAGTGAAAATCAATAACGGTTAACTCACCTTTGTAATGTACATCAGAGCCTGCATGTTCGAAACCAAAACGTCTCAAAGTACATTCTGGTACTTGTTTTAGTCAATGCAAACATCATTGCAAAAGAGAGATGGAAGAAACCCATTTATTTTATTTTAGATATTAATGTTGGACATAAACACTTGCATTAGTGACATGTATGAATTAAAAAAGTTCGATGAACTGTAGCACTACAGCAAAGTACAACCTAACAGAAATTAAGTTATCTGCAAAGTGATCCTACATCAATTAAGGGAACATATATGCGTAAGAAAGGTGTCTCCGATAAAATAATGAAAGCTCTGATGCAGATATACAGCGACGTGAAATAAGATATATTAAAACATCGGAATGTAAATCAGTCAGTAGAGGAGTTCGTTATTGTTAAACTATTTAAAGATGATATCTCGGATGCTCTGACCGCCACGGATGGCCGAGGTCGTTCAATCGCGGACTCGTGAGCGGGAGGTCTGGGGTTGGAATCCTCACAGGACCGTCCTCCCTGACTGAGGTTTTTCCAGGCTTTTCTCAGTTCTCATAAATGGCAAATGCCGGGGAGATACCCTAAACTTAGGCCTGGAACGTTTCCTTCCTTAAAAATAAAGCCTTTCCCCATATATCATTTCATTTCATGTATCATCATGTTCATCGCCTGTGGTGCCTCTGCAGCAAAAACGGGCGTTAAACACCATTCATTCATTCATTCGGATGCATTGTTAGCGGAGAAAATGAATGGTGCTTGCATTCCTGTTCTTTTGTATGCTGACAATCTAATTCTTTTATCTCGCACAAGAGATGGTTTGCAAAAAGGCATTGACATCCTAGATGCATTCTGCCTGAAATGATGGTATGTTAACAAATCCAAAACAGTGTCTTTATAAAATGGTTACGTGTATGGCAGAGATGAAAAATGGTACTGCAGTGGACAATAAATGTAAAACTTCAATTTCTTTTATGTGGGAGCAACCTTTAATATGAGCGTGAAATGGAATAAACACTTAACAGTTATTAATTATGAAGGACGAGGTCAACTAAATGAATTACTCTGTGTTCTGACTTGCGTTTTAGATACACCAGAGAGGATATAAAATGGTTAGGTCTATTCTGATGTGAAAGTGAAATATGGGAATGGGGGAGAGCTAAAATGTAAATATAATTCAAGTCGATTTTTAGAAAAGGATTCTCGGGCTCTCCAAAGAAACGTCAAACTGTGGAGTCACGAGGGAAGTGAGTTGCTATGAAGATACGGTTAATAGAAAACGAGGGCAGTGAAATACTAGCTTAGATTAATGCAGGGAGACCAGTTTACACTTCGTGCTTATTGCTATAGACACCAAATACAAAATATAACACCAGCATTTTGGATTGCAGACGTGCAAAGAGGACTAAAGGAAACTGCCATGGGTGCAAAAATAGCAACGAGGCAATGTAAATAATAAAAAACCATTGAAGAAAGATAGAATAAGGCTAGAGGATATCAGCAGGCAGGAAATCGAGGCAGAATGTAACAAGAAAGTCTCCTTCAGCCTATCGAATGAAATGAAATTAACTTGGGGTAAAGAAGTTTATTTATGCTCGTTCTATCCCTATAAGATAAAAGGGCCTGGTTTAGACTGGGAGGTTGGAAGGCTAAAAAAAATAAGAGGATAGTTCTGGTGGAAAAATATACTCATTTTGTGAAGGGAATGGGGAATGGGTACATATTCTGGCCGAATGTATCTATGAAAACGCCCGAGTAAAATGCTGATTCCAGAAAAAAATTAAGACAATTAGAGATCGATTGCTGGGATATGGTGAGGATAACACCAATTGATTGAATATGCACTTTTTCGTTGCCAAAGTGCACAAAGCTGGAAGCAATTTATTTACTGGTTAGAACGCAATAACTAGTATAATTATTGTAAATTGTAAGTAATATATTCCATTCGTATCTATAAATGTAATTTTTATTTATTATTGCTTTATATTGTAATGTGTATATACAATTTTATTAAATAAAAAACCACCACCACATTGACGGGCGTATATTCTTCCAAAACGTTAATGTTATCTAGCCATGGAATTTATTATTTATATTGAGGTATCTTAGCAATGGTTTCCTCACTCCCACATTTGGTCGGTCCTGGTGGTGTAGTGGTTACCACACTTGCCTCCTACACTCAAGATCGCGGGTTCGTACCCGGCCAGGACCAATGGATTTTTTCGGGGCGTAAAAATCCTAAGTATGGCTTCCTTCGGAAGGGAAGTAAAACCGTGGATCCCGTGTCGTACATTTACGGCACGAAAAAGAACCTCAAGCCTGAAAGAGAGGCCTCTGAGCAAAATTTGTCGGCCGTTTCACGCCCTGAGTTGAATGGGACGCTGATGACCTGAGATGTTAAAGAGCGTCCATAAATAAATCAATCAAAAAAAAAAAAATCTCCCACATTATCCTTTTAGACCAGCTTCTGAAATTTGCATTTTTACTTTGGCATATTGCTATTTATTTATACTATTTGGGGTGCTATTATAAATCTATTCCTTTTACTGGAAACTCTGATAAATTTATGAGCACTTTGCATAGTTTTGCGAGACTATCCCGGTTGTAGCAAATCTTGGTTGCTATCAGTATTTGTATGGCGGGTAGGGTGTTGTACTCTCCCCAATAGACAGTTTTATATATATATATTCTTAAGCAATTTGATGAATTGATGGATATATCATAGGTTTTTCATATTTCCAGCCTTTAGCAGATTTATCTAACAATACGATCCTGATACTGTGTGGTTGATAGAAGTACAATAAACAGCACTGATGCTAAATTAAATATGCTGATATGTTGCAAAACATAGCACAATATTTTAAAATAATGTATTTATAATTTTTAGTCATTAATTTAACATAATCTGCATAAATTGAATCTATATTTATTTAAATGCTGATTTCGCATTAATGAGCTACTTTGAATTAAAATTAACAAGCGATAGAGTAAATAAATAAATATAACTATTATCCTGAAATAATTCATGTATATTTTCTTCCAGAGCACTCTCTTTAACAGAACTGTATTATCTTTCTCTACTGTCTTATTATAAACTGACGCCGTTTGTATAGAAGTTTCCATTCCCCTGGGACGTTAAAAGTCAGCAAAATATTGAATACTTTTAGCTAAGAGATAATCTGCTTTTGTTATTTTTAATTAGAGGGAACTTGCCCGACCTGTAATTTCATGGTCATACGATTTTAACACTATTAGATAATGATTAATAATGAAATGACGCTAAGGTAGGGGGCACTTTAACTGTGTTTTCGGGTCACAAGTAATGATAAGAGGCTTAAACCAGAGTGAGAGAGAGATAGAGAAAGCTACGGAATTTGAGAAGGAGAAGCGACTTCATATGCAGAGTACAATATTTAAAGAAGATGGATTTTAAACTTTTAGTCAAACGTAGGATTCAGATATTTTATTTCTGAATTTCACATTTAAACATGTGCATTATTGCTACAAACGCTGTTTATAATGTTCTACACTACAAAATTAATTTTTTGAAAAGTAAAATAAAACTATCTTTATGAGATTAAATAATTCATGGTTATTATGCATTTCAAAATTAATAATTTTTTAACTTATTTGGTTTGCTTTAAAACATTTTTGAAATTTCATTATCAGAATAAATGATGCACTTGATTATTTTTCAAAATGTAATATTATCGAGTAAATGGTTCAATATTTACTTTGTTGATATCTTTTTGTACTTTTATTAGGTGAAACCACATCGATAAAGTTATCGATGTACATATGTGGTTTATCTCATGGCATTATTTGTTGCATAAAGAACAAGTATATGAAAATAAAGAATACTTTCCTAGCCAACAGTAAAAATTTAACAGAAAAATGCACTTTATTGGTTTCAAACATCAACACGAATTTTTTTCAAGAGCAATACACAGACTGTGACGGAGATTGAAAGTGGGAGGTAAATATTTAAACATAGATGACTAACTTATGGGGTCGGTGGACCAAATTTAAGTCATAAGGATGCCTGCCCGGTCACTGAATAAAGTATTATGAATCTAAGTATTATATACATATATATTTATACATGCACCAATTTTTATATTTTGTAATTTAATTAATTATCTATAATATATAACATTTATAAAAACAATATTTGAAACCATTTTATTATTAATTATTTACAAACATAAAAAATTAAAAGCCAACATTGCTTGGTAGATTTTTTTATTTGTTTAATTACAGCTGCTCTTTAATATCTCAGGTCATCCGTGTCCCATTCAATTCAGAGCGTGAAACGACCGAAAAATTTTGCTCAGAGGGCTCTTCTTTCAGGCTTGAGGTTCTTTTTCGTGCCGTAAATGTACGATACGGGTCCCATGGCCTTACTTCCCTTCCGAAGGAAGCCATACTTACGATTTTTACGCTCGAAAAAAATCCATCGATCCTGGTCGGGTTCGAACCCGCGATCTTGGGTTTAGAAGGCAAGTATAGTTACCACTAGACCACCAGGACCGACTGCTTGGTAGTAACAAGCTCATCAGTGTTTCTTTCCACTCTTATATAGGAAAAGGTAAGCAGTTTTCATGGTGAACGTAAATATAAATCAGAAATTAATTTATTTCGCTTAACAAAATGTCAGCGATCAAAATGGTATTAGAAAAGTTTGTTCCATTTATAGCATAGGACCATTCCTTATAATTACGGCTCTAGTTCCTCTTCCATACTGTATACAGGATGTTTGATAAAGGTTACAAAGGAGTGGTCAATTAAAATGAAGTTATTTTAATGGATATACAATAATTTTTTCAGAAACAGAAGAAATGCATACTTGCTTCGTTCCCGTTTGCAAGTCTGGTTAGATAAATTAGAGTTAACAAAATGGGCAAAATTTATTCCTAGGAAAGACAAAGAAATTTCATTCAAGGCTACCTGTGTGATTCGTATTTTTCTGATGATCTTATTGTTAAAACAGACTTATTTGTAGTGCAAAGTTGAAATTCCAAAGCAACGACAAAAATTAGGAGCAGCACTTTCGGAAGAAGCAGAGAGTAAAGCACTTGAAGTTAGCCGAAAACCATATTTCAGGTTGCAGTCCCGAGCGTCAGCGGAGAAATCCGACAGTCCGGCAATCCCGAACCGTGGCGAAGAAAGCCGACTATATAAGTAAAGGAATGGAAAGTTTCACATGGGCCTCTGTTAGCGCAAAACTGTTAAATGTTTTGTAAATAGAAAGTGGAAAGGAGTGCAACTACAATAAAAATCTAAAGTAGTATGTTTGTAATGTGCATTCGGAAAAGTTGGATGTTATCGCTCCTATTCTAAAAACACACCAATCGTACGCCTATCACTGTGAGGTGTGCAACAGTTCAATTATGCAAGCAATTTCAAATGCCATCAGCATGGTGAGGGTTTAGCTAGAAAGCAAATAATAACGTGCAGCTTATGTAGTCATGAAGCAACAACGGAGATTCTTTTATTCGAACGTTTAGAATTAGTATTAATAGAAATAAAAGTAAAATAGGAAGAATTGCAGTTTTCATCCTTAGACGATTTTAAAAATTGAAAGCAGGAAATTGGGGAGAAAAAAAAAACTGGATTGATATTTGTGAAAATTCGTGATTTTTGCACTACTTCTGACAATGTTTAATGCATTACTATGCATGTCATCGTTTAGGCCATTTTTTTCTGAAATTAAACACTTAAAATTCAAGGAGTAATAAAATCGGTGGCGTATATCCTGCAAAGATACGAGCCAGCCAAGCCGAAGATGGAAAGTGCAGGGTCATCTCAAAATTAAAGATTCGGTGTCAGAGGCAAAAAAAAAAAAAAAAAAAAAAAAAAAAAAAAAAAAAAAAAAATCAATTAACCAGGCAGGATAGGAAATTTTATCTACATAGAAGACTGTGCTGTAAAAAATCTCATCGCATTCCCTTTGCAAAATCCGATACAAAGGAAACCAATACCCCTGCCATTTCTTTGCTGCAAGGTGGAAAATAAGCAATGACAACATCCCATCGCATTCGCCTTGCAAAGCCTGATACAAAGGGCATTAACCCCATCTCAAATTAAGAAATATCATGCTTATACAGTTCGGAATACATGCAACATATATTGCTAAAAGCGCATGCCTTTTCCCGCATAACTTTCGGTTCCTTTGCTACATTACAGTTTTCCAATTGCTTTCGTATGTTTTTTCTCATTTGCTTTCTAATATGAGTGCTTTTGTGTGATTAACCAAATGCTACTTACAAAACTATCTGTTGTACTTTGCAGTACGATTCTGTTTCTGTAGCTGCAGCTACTGTTTAGGACTGAGGAAATCGGATTTCTCCGTTGCTACCCGTGACTGCAGCCTGAAATGCGGTTTCCGGCTAACGTCAAGTAGTAAATAAAATAGGCCATGAAAATTTCGCAGCAGCAATATCTTTAAGGATTTCCCGGTATAGCACCTTGGAGGTTATCCTTGTGTGCCAAGTCTCCTAAGTAACGGAGTATATCGTGCATACCTAGGCCTTCTTCAAAGAAATGTCTTGGAAGAAATTCCTGCTGCAACCTAATTCTCACACAGACTGCAGTAACAATATGGATCAAAGAAATGCTTTCCCTCACGCATTCCTCAAGAGTCATATTGAATGTACGAGGGATGTTCAATAAATAATGATCATATTTTTTTTGGACAACATACCTTTATTCGTTCTCATAATTTTGATGATCTTTCTCAAAAGTAATCCCCGTTGCATGCAATTGACCTGTCTGCCAGTTATCAAATATGCTGAAAATCATTTTTTGTCAAATTCTTCGGATCGCCTCCGCAGCCTTTACAACTGTTTCTGAGGATGAGCAGTTTGGGTTGAAACAGTTAAATTACCAAAATTCTGCAAGTTACCTCTTAAAATCGCAAGCAATTGACGTCCTTTCTCTCAGAAACACACAAATATGTCTTGTCCAGCAGTGGTAACCGTTGTTTCATCTGGGTGTTGTTCTTCTGGATTGCAAATTCTTGATATTCCCCCTTGCAATATTCACAACCCAACAATATCACTGAGTGTTCCAACATTTCTAGTTGTTCCAATCGCGATAAATGGTTCATCTCGACTTAAATGACGTAGTTGAGCATTTATTTTATTTATTATAAAAGTTTTCTTACCGTTTCTCTCAACATTTTAACACAGACAAGTTGCTAGATTACTTTATTAAAACAACTTATTTATTCTTTAACAATATAATGATTTAAACAAACAAATGATAATTTATTGCTATGGTAACTAGTAGGTAGACAAAAGAATGAAGTATATAAAGTATACATTATTCACTGTTTATCATTTATTTAGTTGTACCAAGAATTTTATTTAAAAATTGTGATGTTCTTGATTGTACATTTACAAATATTGAATAACTGTTACAGAAACGACTGCTACAATTGCTTTTTAGTCATGCAGATGCACTTTTAAGATCGAATTCCTGTGTTCGAAAAAGGAAGCTATTTTGAGGATGCTCTATTCGAACACGAGCCAAAAGAACCGATTTACTAAAGAGTTTTCAGTTCGGTTTATTTGCCAGCGAAAGGATTATTTTCTTTATTGAGATATTCCTCCGCTCGGCAGCCGTTTCCCGCCCAGACGAGGTCATGCCTAGTTGTTGCGTAACAAGACACCATCTTAAGGATGATGCAGAAAAGTTGCTGACCGTTTAAACTGCGGGACAAACATTACCTGCAATCAGAAGCCATTCAGAAATACAAGGACATTTTACCTCAAGCCGTTTCGCTAGCTAATACCCGCTGTTGCCGTAGCACAAACTCGGCAAATGTGCTGTGGTTAATCAAAATGTGGAAGTAGCGACTGAAGCATTTTAATTACCCTACTGATACATCCACAAAATTGAGCATTAAAGTTAATCATTTCAAATGTGAATAAAAACCTTACAGTGGGAAAATATTCATATAAACCCTTGCGTGCACAAAACTGGCTTTAAAATCAAGGGCGACCAACCTGCGGCCTGCATGCCACATTCAACCCGTCAAGCTCGGAAGTCGCAAATTTAAAAATTGTTGCATCTAAAAGTAAAGAAACATTAACAAAACATTTGAGAAACACAGAAAGCCAGGCCACATTTGGAAAACCCCAGTGCTTACAGCTATAATTGCTTACTAATAACATTACCTGCGAGTGCAAACAGCGTTTTAGTAGTATGTAGCACATAAAATCAGAATTGCGGTCTTGAATTACTGCATATGCATTACTGCAAGGGACATTAATCACTTAATACCAATAATGATTGAAAAAATCCATCACGCAGGAGCTTAGTAAATTAAGCGAATTCCACGACAAGTAGAGTAACTTTAAAAAAAGAATTAAAATTCCAATTATTAAATAATGAAACGAGTTGTGTTATAGCTGTGTGTATTAGCATGACAAACTATAATACATTACTTAACTAGATTGGTTTTTTTCCCATCCAAAATCACTTGAAAATAAATGTTTATAGTGAAATTACTATAATTTATAAATTAGCCGAAAAAAATTACAATTTTTGCAAAAGAGAAATAACATTTTTAGAATTCTTCTTGTTCTTCTTCTTCTTCTTCTTATTATTATTATCATTATCATTATCATTATCATTATCATTATTATTATTATTATTATTATTATTATTATTATTATTAAAACCCAAAAATAAATGGTATATAATGAAATGAAATATATGACCACTGTTTGACAAAGCTATATTCTGTTTATATTTTTAAACATTTTTAAATGTAACCATGTATATGAGCTGACCCTGATATGATCTTTACTAAAAATACAGAGAAATAACAGAAAGAAACCTTTTATATTTAAGAAGAAGAGATTTATGTGTGTCAATAAAACAAAAACATGTTACTGTTTAGAAACAATTAACAATATACTAAGCAAATATACACAACCAACAATATACAATCGAAAGTTTCATCTATTATCATTGGCTTTCAAATCTAATTTAAATTTTATTGTAGCAAAAACATATAATGCAAACGTTTTCGGAATTTTATTAAAGAGCGCTCTAACATACAAATATAATTCTCATTCATATATTACAATAATATTTCACAGCTGCTATCTTCACCACGACACTTTTATTAAATACAAAACATATGCAGCGTTATAAATACAGTTTATATGTTGAATTAATTTATACTTTATTTTGAAACAAGTGAAAAAACATTAAACGCTAGAGCGCTTTTTAAATTTCGATTTTCAGGCAACCCCCCGCTCATAATGCCTAATTTTCCTCGATTTTCAAGAGCTATTTTTCTTATTTTATTTAAATGTTTATGTCGATCTTCGTTGCGAAAAACAAATATTTGTGCCTCTAGAGCGATTTTTAAATTTTGGGTTTCAGGTATACTCCCCCACTTCCAATAATTTGACTTCACTTATTTTCAGGAACTATTTTTGTTATTTTATTTTAATGGCATATACCGAGTTTCGTTCAAAAAATCAAATGGCCCCCGCTAGAGGGATTTTTAAATTTCGCTTTTCAGATTTACAGGCACTCCTGATGGCTCCATTTCCTTAATTTTCAGAAACTATTTTTTATTTTATTTAAATGGCATATACGTTACGAGTTACGTTGCGAAAAAACAAATATTGGGCCGCTTGAGCGATTTTAAAATTTTGTGTTTCAGGCAAACTCCCATTCTAATAATCAGATTTCACCAATTATCGGAAATTACTTTTATTAATCTGTTTTAATGACATATACCGAGTTTTAATGAGAAAAAGCAAAAATTGCGGCCACTAGAAATTTTTCTATTAAATTTACGTTTTTGGTTAACCCTAATGGTTCGATTTTAGTGGCGGACGAACTCAATCGTTTGTTAATTCATGGTTAAATGCCGATTTTCGATGATAAAACAAAAATTGGGATAGCTAGAACGTTAGCATGCACGCACACACATATATTTCCACTATAATTTTTCCGGGCGTAATAATAATCGATGGAGATTTGAAGATATTTTTCAAAAATATTTTCATGGGTACAACCGTAATAAGTTATTTTCCTTCACAATTAGCTAAAAACACATGCAGAAGTATGTTCCGCTTTACGAGTACCCCTTTGTTTAAAGTCCTAAGGCTTTTCATGAGCATTATCAAAGGCTGTGTGCAAAGTCATTTGGGCTATTCACAGTCCCAGTACTTTCATTAATAACATATTCTTCTGTTTAAAGAAATCAAAAGCAATTTACCGTCGAAGGCAGCAATTTGACTAAATATTCCTTGTCCCTGCTGGGGCAAGAAATTCAAACTTGAACGTTTTTGGAGAAAGAAATGTCGTTTCGTGAAACGGGAAATTCCTTCTCTTTTGAGGCTGGGAGACCCAAAAATGGGACTGCACATGACTCCTAGTCATTTGACCTTAATCGACGTGCAGCTCACTTTATTGCCTCATCACTTCCATCCAACTTTCGGAAACGTTCTCTCTAAGCCAGTCTTCCTGGAAACTTTTTCACTTTCGGAACTCTTTCCGCTTTAAGAAGTAGACACGAAACACCAGCGGAATCTACAGCGCGTGTGTAATGAACGTCAGAATGTGAGAGTAGCAATAATAATAATAATAATAATAATAATAATAATAATAATAATAATACAAGAAATTACACAATAAATAATAAAAGAAGTTGCCTCCTTAACATCTATAATCTTTTCTTACTTCTTCTTCTCATAAATTAGTTTCCGATATTTTCGTTCTTTTTTCTTTCCTTTTTTAATTTTTTTCCTCTTCCGGACCTTATTCATTTTTTGATCTTCTTTCTTAGTACGAAGAAATTGCAAAAGGGTTAAAAGAATAATGAAAGAAAGAGAGGATATAGTTTGCTGTCTTTGCATGCTCACTCAAAAATTAAAAAAGTTGATTTGAACTGGTGATTTCTTTATAATTCAGAATTACGTTATTTGTACCAATGATGCACATTTTAAATATAAAATGTTAGATTTCTGCTTGTTACTGAAACTAAAAACCCATTGTTCGTTTCCATTTCCTAACCCCAGAAATGATAATAAAATACGCCGAATAAATTATAATGCTTTTACTTTTTGTGAGATGAGAAAGAGAGAGAGAGAATGAAAGAATGCATTTTCTTTTTTTGAGAATATTATTTTATTTTCTTTATGGTTTCTCTTTATTTTCTTTTACCTTTAATTATTATTGTCATTATAAAGTAATTGCTTTTAAGAGTTTTGCTCCATTTTTAGCCATTTCACTCCCAGGATGCGTGAACTAGGCGAATTCCTCACCTAGTAGAATAACTTTATTTTAGAATATAAAATCTAAACAATTAATTAATGAAATGAAATAAGTTATGGCATTACTGTGTGGTATTAGGCGAAAAAAATTAAAATTCTGGCAATCTATAAGTAAAAGAAAAATCACATTTTTAGAATTATTATTCTCATATTATTATTATTATTATTATTATTATTATTATTATTATTATTATTATTATTATTATTAATCGGACAATAGGAGTAGGCATACCTGAAAATTGAAATTTAAAAAGCGCTCTAGTGTTTAATTTTCTCAATATTGATTTAAAATAAAAGGAGAAATTAATTCAACATATAAACTGTGTTTATAACTGTGCATGTGTTTCATATTTAACAAAAGCGTTGTTGTGAAGATAGCAACAGTGGAATATTAATCTACTATGTGTTTGAAAATTATATTTGTACGTATGAGCGCCACGTAATAAGCTTCAGAAAACGTTTGCATTATGTATTTTTACTACAATAACATGTAAATTAAATTTCAAAGCCTATGAAAATGGACGAAACTTTTGATCGTATATTGTTTGATTATGTATATTTGCTAACTACATTGTAATTGTTTTTAAAGAGTAACATGTTTTTGTTTAAATGAAACATATGAACAGCATCTTCTTAAATACACAATGTAACTCGAGCTGTTTATATTATTTTTCTCTATTTTAGTGAATGTAAAGATGATATCAAGAGCCCAGATTATAAACGTGGCTACATATCAAAATGTTTAAAAATATGTACACAGTACAACTTTGTCTATTAGTGGTCATATATGTTTCATTTAATTAATAGTTTACCATTAATTTTCGTCGTTTAATCTAATAATAATAATAATAATAATAATAATATGGTTTATCTTTTGTAATACTTATAGTTTGTAATAATTCTAATTTTGTTCCCCTAATACCACACAGTAGTGCCATAACTTATTTCATTTCTTTAATTAATATGGGCATAATTTGGATCTTATATTCATTTTTAAAGTTATTCAAGCTGTTGAGGAATTCGCTAAGTTTACGCAGCTCCTGCGGGACGGACTTTTTATAAGTGCAACATTTTTATTTTCTAGAGCAATATTTGTACAAATTTCTTAGCTCCAATTAATTGTCATTATATCAAAATAGTTAAAACTTTCGTCATAGAAAGCGAACAATTAATTTATCTAATATTCTATTCATGAAATAGTCCTAAGCCCATATTTGACTCCTCTATTGGCATACTGACAATCGACGTTCGTCTGTTGTAAGATGGCTTGAACATTTTTTTTTTATTTTATTTGGTTTATTTACGGACGCTCTTTAACATCTCAAGTCATCAGCGTCACATTCAATTCAGGGCGTGAAACGGCCGACAAATTTTGCTCAGAGGCCTCTTCTTTCAAGCTTGTGGTTCTTTATCGTGCCGTAAATGTACGACACGGGACCCACGGCTTTACTTCCCTTCCGAAGGAAGCGATACTTAGGATTTTTAAGTCCGAAAAAATCCATCGATCCTGGCCGGAATTGAACCCGCGATCTTGGGTTTAGGAGGCAAGTATGGTAACCACTACACCACCAACCGACCGACTTGAACAGTTAAGAATTCATAATACAAATATACAAGTATTACAGATTTATGAGAAGTTCAGGAGAATTATTTTTAAAGAATTATTTAATTTGTGAAACAGTGGTAATCTGGAACCCTCTTGTAATAATTTAATCATAACTATATAACAAAATTAGACGGTTCCTTTAGTCAAAGAATAAAATATATTTTTTACAAGTGCATGTATAATTTATAAACCGAGCGATGTATTTTGATATTCAGTTAAACCCTTTATACTTTTTTTTAACATCCGCTTTTATGAATTCTTCCAATTCTCAGTCATTTTAAACGTTTGACGCGCACATTAGAGCGGTTTTAATGTCACTAACCATGACGTCATGAAAAGCTGTGGTTCATTTGAAATCCGATGTTCTATCATGTTAAAAAAAAAAAAAAGAATAAAAACAATTTTTCCACATTATAACGCGACACTTTAGTGTACAAATCGCGTGTAACGCAAATGAGTATTTAAAACGGGCGAGGCATTACAGGGTTTTATTTTTGGTCGCTCTGTTTTTGCCATTATACACGACATTAAACTCACTTGCGAAATGACGCGTCATCAAGCACTGGAACGTCGGCATTGAAATGTAAATTTTCCTGCCTCGCAGTTACAAAATAACGGTGTTGTATGTTAACCGGATATATGTTCATTTGTGTGCATTGTAGTGAGTGTGTGGGGCAAGTGGGAGATCTATAAATTATCAATATGACCTCCATTTACAGATGAATTATGCTGAATTTGATCCTAAGAAGCAAAAGCCTGCATGAAATTGATACTTTTTAGTAGTTAATTGCCGTGTTAATTAATCCACAAGGCTTTCTTGTTAACTTCAATTAAAGCTAAAACAGCAACATCAAATGCTCTTCTCTATTGACAACTTGTTGCAGCTTTGATGTTTTTGAAGGCACCAGTTAAAAGTTATTTTAAACGCAGGACTGCATATCACTCCAAATTACAAAGTTTTTAACAACTAAAGTATTTTAACAACTTTACTGTTGTTGTAAAGAGATAATAAAATTCGATTACAGATAGAATTTATGTTCATACTTTTAAAATTTTCCCTGTTTCTTCATCAGGTAACATAACATTTTATTTTTTGAGAATGCACACATGATATTGAAAATGCTATGAATCACACAGACTCTCTCTAGAAACATTGTTTAACTGTAGAAATTATTAATTTTCAACTCGGTGGTCATATTGGGACAAAAGACTGCATTAACTGCTCAGCATATATGATAGTATTTTCCAGTGCTTTCAAAAGTTTTGCAAAGATTTTATTTGTGTTTAGAGTGAATTTCGAAGGAAGGAAGTAAGCCATTGCAGTTGGTCTAATGAAGCATTAATTTTACTTTTTAGGAAATTCCGAAAGAATGTAAGTTATGGCGGTTGTACCCAAGCAGATTTTCTTTAATAATCTATCCAAATCTGCTTCGATCATATCTACTTGTACCCTACCTACAACAATGGGTGCAATTTTTTTCCTCAGCGAAACTCCGCACATAGCCATCAATTAACAAAAAAATTGTTGAATTCGTTAATCAGCAAGATTGAACCATTGGGGAGGGGTTAACATAAAACGACTTTTTTTAATGATAAAAATAGCTCCAGCGGCCCCAATTTTTATTAATTCCCATTGAAACTTAGTAAATTTCTTTTAAAATTTATAAGAATAGTTTCTGGAAATGACGGTAATCCGGCCATTAGGAAAGGGGACATACTGAAACGAGTGGGGGTTTTAAAATCGCTCTAGAGACAGCAATTTTAATTTTTTTGACAGGAACTCGATATATGCCATTGCAATGTATATATAAAAAAAGTTTCCGTAAATCTGTGAAATTGGACTATTAAACCCATAATTTAAAAATCAGTCCGGCGGCATTAACATTCGCATTTCGCCACGAAACTCCATATATATGATTTAAATAAAATAAAAAATAGTAGTTTCTGAAAATCAGGGAAATCTGGCTATTAGGAAACCGTGAAACCGAATATTTAAAAATCCCTCTCGCAGAACCAATATTTGTTTTTCACAACAAATCTCGGCATTAACCCTTTAAATGAAACAAGAAAAATCAGAGAAATCGGAATATTATCGGGGGGAGGGATTACCCAAAAATTAAAAATCGCTCTAGAGGCATCAATGTTTATTTTTTTCCGCAATGAAACTCCTTATATAACGTTTAAGTAAATTAACACAAATAGTTTCTGAAAATCCAGGAAATCTGGCCTTTAGGAGGGGGCTTAACCTGAAACCCAACATTTAAAAATTGTTCTAGCACTATCAATATTTGCCTTTTCATAATAAAATTCGGTATATAGCATTTAAATAAAATAAGAAAAATTTCCGCAAATTAGGGAACTTGAAATATAAGGAGTATGGGTATACATAAAACAGAAATGTAAAACGTGCTTTTGAATGTAATTTTCTCTCTAATGCTTTAAAATAAGAGGACAAATTAATTCAGCATATAAACTATAAATATTTTATTTAACAAAAGCATCGTTATGAAGATAGCAAATATGAAATATGTATGTGTGAGAATTGTATTTTTATGTAAGAGTTTTTTTTTTAATTGTGTTTAACGTTCACTTTTACTACTGAGGCATCACAGGCGGTGAACACTGATGATACATGAGATGAAGTGATATACTGGGAAAGGGCTTTTTTAAGGAAGGAAACGTTCCAGTTCTAAGTTTAGGGTTCCTCTCTGACATTTGCCATTTATAAAGACTGAGGAAAACTTGAAAAAATTCTCAATCGGACGGTGGGATACGAACCCCAGACCTGCCGCTCACGAGTCCGCTCCTTAACGACCCCGGTCACCCGTGGCGGTTTTATATGAGTGCTCTATATTAGCCCTTAGAAAACGATTGCGTTGATTATATTTCAAAGTCAATGAAAATCGATGCAACTTTCAATTGTTTTTATTTTCTTTATACATTATAATTGTTTGTGAATAGTAATATGTTTTTGCTTTATTGAAACATATGAACATCTTCATCTTAAATACGCATTGTAACTCGAAACTTTATACTATTTCTTTCTTTTTTGTTGAATGTATCATAATATCAAGGGTTCATAAGATATATATATAATGGTGGTTACATTTAAAATTGTTTAAAAATACCCACACAGTTCAGATATGTCAATCAGTGGCCATACATTTAATTAATAGTATACCAATAATTTTTGTGGTTTAATCTCAAGGATGATGATGATTATGATGATGATGATGATGATGATGATGATGATGATGATGATGATGATGATGATGATGATGATGATGATGATGATGATGATGATAATAATAATAATAATAATAATAATAATAATAATAATAATAATAATAATAATAATAATAATAATAACTATTTCACTTATGCGATGTTATCTTAAAATCTACCAATGAAATGAAACAAAATTTTTAATTTTGACCAATCACAACCGGATATCGCAGTGGAATTATCGAAAAAAATTGTCAAATACGTTTATCACACGAAGTACATTTGGCTTGTGGGCTGTGTAGTGAGCTCTATACTTTCACTATATAATTTTTGAGCACACGTTGTTCAGAATGGTAAAATGTTTACTCTGTTTTGTTTTTCTCAGTTGATATTAGTAGATCTAGCGGTAGCGTCTGTTTCATTCTCACTGTTTCTGAATAGGTAGATTTTCATAAGTAAATATAACATTTTATACATCTGTTAATAATCTGTGAGCAAATTACAAACATATATTACTTTTATTCTTATTCTATCCATGAAATAGTCCCAAACCCGTATTTGGCTCTTCTCTGTTGGCATTACTGACAATTCACTTTAGTCTGCCAAGGGTGGCCGAGGTCATTAAGGCGTGGAATCGTGAGCGGGAGGTCTGGGGTTTGAATCCCGCCAGGACCGTCCTCCCTGTCTGAGGTTTTTTCCAGGTTTTTCTTAGTGCTCATAAATGGCAAATGCCGGGAAGGTACCCTAAACTTAGGCCTGGAACGTTTCCTTCCTTAAAAATACTTTCTCAATATATCATTTCACCTCATGTATCATCAGTGTCCGCCGCCTGTGGTGCCTCAACGGGTGTTAAAATTAAAAATTATTTATTATTTTATAATAATAAACTATTAAAATGCAGAATACTGTATAAATATATAATAAACAATTATGTATATTGTAAGCCAAGTTTACGAGTTTATATTTCATTCTTATTTTATTCGTGAAATAGTCCTAATAAAGGGTCTCAGCTTTCCAGATAATTCACTCTCTACTTTCGTGAATTAATCGGCAGCTACAGATCCTCTTGTGATAATTTGGATGTAATATTCATTTGAAAACTTATGCAACTCGATGAAGAATGCGTTTAATTTACGCAGCTCCTGCTTGATGAACTTTTTCACATTTCGCATTTAATTTGCGTATATTTGTTGATTATGTAAAAGTTTTGACCATGTTCTCCGAGGCAAGTTGACATGTGGGGATTAGAATAATCAATTATATTTTAAATACCAGTTTATTTGCAGATATTGAAGTAATTTTTAGCGATTTAGAACTTGAGGTAACCAGGGAGTGTAAATATAGAAAAGGATGCAGCAGTGTACATTATAAACTGTATCTCAGAAAGTTTTAAAGCTATCAATGTGAATTGAGAGATATTAAGAAAATTTAACTAAGATTTTCTATAACTTTTAATTATCTGATGCACATAATTTTTTTAAAAAAAATTTTAATCTAAAATAAAATCTTGCTAAAAAACTGAAAACACTGTGACATAATCATGCATTTTTCTTATGAACTATTGGTCGAATTGGAATGATTTTCTCATTTAAACTGCAGAAAACGGGCTATCCTGTGAACTAGAATAATATATTTATGCTAGTTGCTTGAAAAGAAATTTATTTTCAAAATTAAAAAAAAAATTCATTTCTTATTAGAATTGATTTTTATCAACTAATATTAATACTTAAATACTTCTAGTTAAATTTGAATACATTATGTGTGTGAAAATTTGTAACAAAATTGGTCCAGCCAACCTTGAGAAAAATGTGAATTTATGTCAAAAATTTAACTTATTGGAAAACAAGATTTATTTGTGTTTAAAAATGTTTAAAACACTTTTTGTACATATTAGGGAATTACATTTTACAGAACATGTTTAGTTAAGTATTCTTAATAACTCATAAAACTTTCATATTGATAGCCTTATAATTTTCTGAGACACGGAGGAAAATGTCCACTGGTGCATTATTTGTACTTACAATTACACTTAGAGGATTGCATTTTCTGATTACCTTAAAACTGTACGCAACAATTTAGAAAATAAACGAAAAAAAAGTATGCCTTAGAAAAATCCATAAGGTAGTGGGAAGTGCTAAGTGTTTACGGCAAGAACCACACGAGAAGCAACATAGACTTATATTGAATTACTGGATCAAGAGTGCATTTCAAATAAGTAGATTTAATGTTCCTTATTGCCAACGTGAGGTGATTAAAATTAAACATATTTTGAAAAAGTACGGAACAATAAAGAGAAATAAGAACCAAAATTTTGAAAGGAACATAAATGATGTATTATAAATGTATTCACAGATTCCTCAACCGGTATCTCCAACTTGAGTCATTCCAGGAAGAAGCTCAACGAAAGGTCGACCACAACGAGGTCATCACCGAAAATCCGAAATAGCTATACATTCTGTTGTCTGTTGTAATTATAGCTGTGAAAATTGGATAGTGAATAGATTTGACAAAAAGAAAGCAGAGCCTGCAGAGATGAGATTTCTTAGACCAGTGACCGGTTTTATTCTTCTCGATCATCAGAAAAATATTGATATAAGAAAACTGTTAAATTTTATATTGTACCATCATATACATTACGTTATTTATCATTTTTCTTTACTTTTTATTCATTTTCCGCTCTCTTACCATGGCACATCTCTATATTTTCCTTAAACTGGTGCTAATCGCTAATTGGATCAAACAAGTGGCTGCTCAAATATTGATCGCGTGTAAACGGTGATGTAATTTCCCTTTTCCCCTTACCAGGTTGGCTTACCGGAAACTATAAAGTTGATCGTTGCATCCGGAAGGTTAAGGACGTTTCGGCCTTTAGCCTGATGACCAGTTCAATCATTGCTCCAAGTCCCACTTATTGGCCGTCTTACCTTAAAATATCTTTAGGTAGCCATTAACTCCCAGTGACCCAAGTATTGATTTTTTTTATTATGGAATTCTTTGTAAGATTGAGTTACCAAATATTTTAATTGCTCGTTGCTTTTCCTTATATTTAGAATCGAGTCAGGGTAATCTGAATATCGAAGGGATATTCCTAAAAACACTAAGTGGCTAATTAAAATAAATACATTTATTATTTAATATAAAATAAATATATTAAAACTTTATATTGAACAATTTCTAAAATTAAGTCTTTCATTTAAGAAACTTTCTTTTTTTATTTTTTAAAATTAGCATTCTTAATATTTGAGGTTTTCATTTACGCCAGATATTTAATTTTATATTTAATTTTTTTAAAGTATTAAATCTTTACACTTCAATGATCAAGATCTTCAAAAGTTTGAATATTTGCTATGATTACTATTTTAATATGCACTACCTTTTAAATCCAATCCCTGAAGAACTACAGTGATTACATTTTGAAAGTTTCTGGGGTACCTTATGTCCTTGTATCGCTATCCCCGGATATAGTGTAACCCTCACCTCATCCCTTCCTTCCGGAAGTGTTCCTTGGAAGGGTGTAGGCACTAAAGGCCTCATCAGAAAGGCAGAGGAGCCAAATTATTCTCGTCCAAACTATCCTTATCCTCTATCCTTAACTAGCTAGAACAGAGATAAGAATAACTTAAATTAGTGTATTTAAGATTTTCTCATAATATTGAGTGCTGCAGAAACAAGGATATAAATGACAAGATCTAGAGGAATGTAAAACACACCGAGAGAGCGCCGTTGTGAAACGAGTAAGGAGAAAATGCAAGTAGAATAAATTTGACAAATTAGATATGGGATACTCTAGGAAGAATTACAGATATAGTACATACAATATGAAGACGAACTAGGTATCATTGCTTGGGCATTAAATAAAGAATAAGCGGGGGGGGGGGGTCTAGGATATTCTCACACTGCGGTGTGCATTCATTAAATATTCAATTATTACATTTTAAACTTGCACCTTTAAATAAGCCCCTTAAAACTTTTTCGAGTGCTGTGTCACCATTTTAAAGCTTCTTCCCACCGTCTGCTGTTGATATGTTCATTCTGCTGAGTTAACGCCTGCGTAATAAACTCTCTTAGGTCAGGCAGCGGTATAAGGCGGGAGGGGGGAGGTTAGGCAGCGTTATACGCGTGAGAATGCTAACTGGTGCGCTAAGGTCACAAGCTGGCACTGGCAATCAATGCTTGCTATGCTTTAAGTAGTATATGAACTAGTTTTTTTTTTCTGTTCATTCATAAGTGGCAACACTGCAGCAGCACCTTATTGAGTCTACATTTCTAAAGTGTAATTTTTACTATAACAAACATTCGGCTGGTAAATTTTTAGCATTAACACCTGGTATTAAATAACTTACATCGTTCCATTAACATGTTTGATTTTTTTGTAACAACTTTTGAAGAAATTTGAATATCAGAACTATTTTAAATTATATGACAAAGCGCTTACTGTGTTTGTTACTATGCAAAATGTAGAGATTTTAGCGTTTTACAGTCTACTTGCAAAATGATTCAAAATGAATGTGTATGGTTATTAAAAAAGCTCATCGAAAAAAAGGAAACAAATTTCCTTTGGGCCCTTTTAAGCGAAGAAATGTATCGTATAATTGTATTGGCTAATATACATTTTCCATTGGCTGGTTTAAGCTCACCTGCCACGCGTACCATTCGCTATTTTTTGAAGTTTAAAACATTTTGTTACAATTGGCTAGTTTAAAGGCTAACAGTACAATGCCTGTCGAGGTCAAAGCCCCTAAATGAATTTAAAAGTCCTTCAGTTTAATTACCCGTACAACTCCAATAGCTTCACACTCGATCGTCATATTTCTTCCTACTGTATAGTTTTATGACCCTCTTACCTTTCCAAGCTACGCAATGGAAAAACACCAGATACAACTGTGCAATTCTTACATCGAAGTTAAGTTTATGGCACACATTTGTAAATATTATGCATATTACCAATTACAATGCCAAAATAATTTTGGGCTTGCATAAATATACATTATAATTACATTTCAGTGGGGGTGAAAAGAAGAACTGTTAAAACACATTTTCATCACTTGTAATTATTTTGGAAAAAGTTTCTTGGTATTTATATTTAAATTTTTCTTGAGATTAACGGTTTTGATGATTAAATTACGCAATTATCTTGGAAATTCTGTTCCATTTGTCACTACCCTGATAACTTATTTTTAAATAATATTGAAATGTGTTTATGAGAATAACATACTCACATGGCCTATTGTTAATGTTTACTGAGAAAACTCGCCTTTTGACTGGTTTTGATTATAATATGAAATTAATATAAATTAAACTTCTACAAATAATTTAAACTTCACACACACACACACACACACAGAGACAGAGAGAGGGGGGGGGGAGCGCGTGCGTGCGCGCGCGCGCGCGCGCGTTTATATTCTGCTTTTGCTTTCATGAAAAGAGAAACCTGGTGCTACCTGATGAGCGTGGCCAAACAGTAGAAAGCGCTGAATTCATAATTATACGTGTTTCATGTTTGAGTAGTTATGGAGTTCCATTATATCTTTTCCTGTATAGTGTCCACATTAATTGTGATCTTAAGATATGTTGGCACACCCATAGGCTATTGATAGTCACAGAAGTTTACATATGCGTCATTATTATTAAATTGATTACAGAAAAACTACCTTCAGTGAGCTACTTGTAAATAATAATTCATGCAGTATGTGTGAATGCATGTCTGTATGCTTTTTAACAGTGGTTAACGTCTGTTTTTATTACCGAGGCACCACAGGCGGTGGACACTAATAAAATATGAAATGAAATTGATAAATTGGGAAAAGATTTTTTCAAAGGAAGGAAGCGTTTCAGGCCTAAGTTTAAGGTACTTCCCGGCATTTCCCATTTATGAGGAGTGAGGAAAACCTGGAAACGGTCCTGACGGGAATCGAACCCCAGAACTCCCACTCAAGAGCCCGTGCTTTACGACCTCGGCCACTTGTGGTGGTACAATATCTATTTAAAATATCTAAATATCTTAAATAATTCTAATGAAAACATGCTATAGTCATTAATTATAAAATAAATATTTTCTACTTACCCTTAAGTTTGGATTTTCTCTACCAACATATTACCTACAGCTACTCATAATGAAAGTAGTACAGTTAGGAATATAATGTTGATAATAAAATAAACATTCTTTTGTAACATGTAAAATATATATCACTATAACAAACATACAATAGTCTTTACAATAAATACAAAATAATCAGAAATTAAATTCATGCTTTTGAAAAAAAAATTAAATATACAAGAGGGTGCACTCTTCTAACAGTGGAACTCGTATGTCACATCTATTATGATTTTTTCTGAAACAGTAAGGAAGTCTCTTGTTTCTGTGTTTAATATTGTATTGGAAGATTCTTATTTTTCTCACTTCTAGCAGTGTTTTTGACTTTAACTTTACACATTTTTAACAGTAGCTTGGCTCACTTTTAATCCACTCTTCTAAAAAACATGTTTTATTCATTATGACTCGTTTACATATTTTATCGTTTAAACGATCCTAAAAATTATCGATCATATTCAAGTCTGGTGATGGCGAGATGTTGCTATTGCATATGGACAATTATACAACAATCAAAGACGCACATTCTCGGCTTTATACTTTGTATCGTAACGAAAACAATCTCGTTCAAGTTTAATGGCAGTTAGTTTTAAATTCCGTTTCAAAAGGTTTAAATATCTTTCATGATCCATGATACCTTTTATAAACAAGATTATCTACCCTACTAGCTACCATGCAACCTCACAAATTAACAGATTGCCTATAAGCACTGTTGGTCTTATATTTTGAGCTTGCAGGTTTTTATTCGGCTGTCTACATACCCAGATCTTGCCAGCAGGCTTGCAAAGAATAAACTGTGTTAACATAACAAAACTGAATTCACACAAACAGAAAACAATGAGCACTAATCATCTAAGACTTTTACAGTTACAACAGTTGTTCAAAATGCCCACCTTCAGAATCGATATACTTCTGAGTACGTTGAATTACTGATTGAGCAACGTTTGCGAAAGTGTCCTCAGCAATTGCAGCACATGCCATTTCAATTTATTCCCGAAGTGCTGCCAGTGTAGCTGGTTTTCTACGGTGTACAACATCCTTAAGAGTTCCCCATAGGTAGAAGTCCAACGGAGTTAGATCCGGAGAACGCGGTGGAAACTCAATCGGACCTCTTCGTCCTATCCATTGTTTGGAAGATTGTCATCAAGGTACGCACGCATATCTCGGTTTTATGTGGTGGTTTGCCCTTGTGAACATCGCATACGGTACCACGAGTCTCAAATTTGTCTCGAATACGTGCAATTGTTACTTGCGTTGGCGGTTCTGTTCTGTACACGCGTCTCCATTGCCTTTGAACTTTAACAACATTCTCGGTTTTCCAATACCTCTGCAAAATTGCTTTCCGCTGTTCAAACGATAATCTTGCCTCCACTTTGTAGCAACGCTAGCATAACGTAATGCGAGTCTTATCTGTTTACAGAACATCATACGATAATCTTGGCTTCATTTATTCATTATTGATTTATCTGTCACATAGCAACGCTATAATAATGTAGGCGAGTCACATGTTTACAGAACATTATACTACACGTTATTATTGTTTTTCGGTCCAACTTTGAAATGTAATTAATAGATATCTACTGTGAAAGTGTGTGAACAATTTTTAGCACCCCGTGTATTCCACTGCAAATTTTTTCCTTTTAATTCAGTTTTTCTCACTTACAAATGGCTTGTTTACACTTGTTCTATCATGGAAAATGCATTTTCGCAAATTTTTTCTAATTGTTTCAACGAAGTCTTACCCAGATATCTTTACACAGCCTTTGCAGATTTGAAGCACTTACAAATGGGTTCCTCTTAACTTCTCTGACGTCGTTATCAGTTAAAACGTTTCTAGAGCTAATTCAAACTTAATTTTAAATTCTTTTGGCTTAATTATTTTACAATTTTAACTGTTTCTCTTAGAGATTTTCCATTCTTCTCACAGAAACAAAAAGTTCTCTTGTAGACATAGATGCCTGGCCTGATATGGACTTATCACAAGAACGCTATCGACTCTACTAGAAAACACAGCACTGTTTCGCTTTCTTTACATTTGTTGCAGTGAATACAAAGTAGTGTATGACGTGCAATGTTTCTATCGTTATACATTTTTTGTTGTATTAGAGGCAATTCTCGGAACTTCAATCTCATTTCGCATGTATGCTAAAGAACTGTGAGCTTCACTTATTGTATCCAAATCTCTGTTTTTATTTAAACTCACGATTTGCGTGTACGATTTCTACTGTAAGTAATCACATGTGAAAAACGTTTTGGAATCCTTCCAGTCATTGGGAGAAAAAATTAGACGGGGAAAATATAGGCATAAGCTGTATTCGGAAATATGCGAGACATTATTAGTTTATTTAACGTCCCAAAAATTTTTCACTATCGGCATAGAAAGTTCAGTTCTTAAAGAGGGAGAGAAATAATAAATAAACAAATAAAATATAAGAATAGAAAAAAAAATATGATTTATTTTTTATTGTTCCTCATTCTGCTTATCTAGATGTGTGACTTTAGACTTTATCTTTACTTGAATACCTCCGAGGTATTTAAACTCCATGATGTTAACTTTCCATAATTGAAAAGTAATTTAGGATGTCCTTGAAAATGAACATAAACACCATTTCCTCCAGATAATCTGCATAATTTAGGCAGCTAACACCAGAAAATGACTCTGTCGCTTTGTGTTCACTGAACTGAAGTGCCTCCTATTAAAAACTGGAAGAAAAAAAGAAGAGTTATGTAAAACAGGATGAACCGTGTAGCATATCTTGCTGGAAACTATTCCATACTCTTAGCATAACACTCTCCCTTGGAGTGTTCAGCGAGAGACAGGAAGGAAATAACGCAATGCTTTCCAATTCTGATTTACTCTAGGGCAAGACATCCGTGTTTCTAAATAAATCCAGTAGGAGATTTTTATAAATTCAGGGTTTCCCAAAGTAAGAATAAACATTTTTTATTAGTGTTTAACGCCATTTTAACCCGAGGAGTCGGTCCTGGTGGTGTAGTGGTTACCATACTTGCCTCCTAAACGCAAGATCGCGGGTTCGAACCCGGCCAGGACCGATGGATTTTTTCGGGGCGTAAAAATCCTAAGTATGGCTTCCTTCGGAAGGGAAGTAAAAACGTGGGTCCCGTGTCGTACATTTACGGCACGATAAAGAACCTCAAGCCTGAAAGAGAGGCCTATGAGCAAAATTAGTCGGCCGTTTCATGCCCTGAGTTGAATGTGACGTTGATGACCTGAGATATTAAAGAGCGTCCATAAATAAATCAATAAAAAAAAAAAACCGAGGCATTACAGACAGTGAACACTGACGATACATGAGATGAAATGATAAACAGGGAAAGTGTTTTTTTTTGTTTTTTGTTTTTTAAAAGAAGGAAGCGTTCCAGGCCTAAGTTTAGAGTACCTCTCCGACATTTGGTATGTATGAGGACTGAGGAAAATCTGGAAAAAACCTCAATCAGGGAGGACGGTCCTGGTGGGAATCGAACCTCAACCCTACCGGCTTAACGAACTCGGCCACCCTTGGCGGTGAATAAATAATGCAATACCTAAAACATGCATACATATACATACAACTATACATTCTGAGATATGATTAGAGAACTAAGAGTTCTTTGTACTTCACAACCACAACAAATAAAAGTTTTAAATTTTAGGACACTTCCATTAGCAGCCTGAAGGTGACAAAATAGTGCTGTTAATTATTTCCGGTGTATTCATGGATCACATGTACACTTCAGACAAAAGCAATGACCAGCGGCTAGAAGCCATGACCGATTCGGAAAATATCGGAAACATTCGCTAACGCTGGTTCATAATACAAGTTTTAACGCCATGTCCAGTTCATATTATGCCATAATCAGGAAATGTTTTTATTTGGACCGTGTGCTCTGGTGGCTGATTGAACAAAAGCAGTATCTAGTAATAAGAACTACCTAGGTTCGAATCTTCGTTATGGTTGAATTTTTTCATTTTTAAGTTTTGGCAAATAAAATATATATAAAATAACTTTTAATGCAAATCATGAATTTGAATTTGAAGGCATTTATGCTGAATAAAAATGTGAGTTAAACATCTTCATTTTCAAAATAAATGCCACACAAATATTCTACAGTGAAAAGCTAAAACAAAAATATTAACAGCCTTTCATTTCTTTTAAAGATAATTATTAATCTCCTATTTATTTTGAAATCAAATATTACTTTACCTTCTATTAGTGCATGAGCATAATTGCCTTAAAATTTAAATAAGCCTTGTAATTGAAAGTTACATCATGTATGTACTAATCATTATTTTTACTTTCATAAAATAACAAAACAATTCATGCACGAGTAGAATTTGAACTTCAGTAATTTTCATTAACAGACGCCTGCTTTTAACAGCTCAACCATTAGCGTACTTTGCTTTAAGGCTGGTGGACGAGGCTAAAAGTGTAGAGACATGCCGTAAATCGAAAGCTGAGCCGAGTAAAACTTGAGACAAAGTAATTCTTTGAGATCCTTATTATTATTATTATTATTATTATTATTATTATTATTATTATTATTATTATTGTTGTTTTAAGGCGTAACTTTAAAAAATTCAGTAGATTGAGGAAGGTTATTTTTCTTATGTTCGCCTGACTTTTACTTGGATACTGATAGTAAACTATTTATTAAAACCAAATTAATTTTATTCTATCATGTAGGTATTGAAGACTAATTAAAATACGAGGACTGGAAAGAAAATACTGGTAACCTCGTCACTACGCTGTTAATCAACAAGTGAAACGTGTTGTTTTCAGCGGTTCTAGAGCAGCTGTTCAATACACGCAGCTTCAGTAGTGCCTTGCATGTAGACGGACCAATACGAAGCTGTCAATTAACGGTGTAAATTTGGACCGCACTAAAGTAATGTTTTCTAAATGTGAACAACGCGTATGGAATTAAATTAAGGTGGCACGTGACAGGAATGCCAGGAAATGACTTATGGATATCTTCGAGAAGCCCATGGTAATAAAAATCATATCATATTGGACGGTGGCATTTTGGGTGTCAGTATTTCGACAAGGACTTGATAGTATGAAAGATGCGCCATGCGACCTCGAAAGATGTGCATTGTGTCGATTTGATTCAATCACTGCTTGGAGGGGGATCGGCGATGGACAATGAGGGAGTCAGCCATAGTAGTCGGAATAAGTGACATTACAGTGTTGCAGTACGGCGCTTGTTCTTAAGATATTAACAGATTGGCTTAGTCATAGGTGCCCAGCGTCTTTCAGAAGTGTGGCAACAGCTGATAAATGTGGAAAGTTTTAGAATAAAACATGGTTTGCTATTATCTTTCAGCATTTGTGCTGAATCACCTAGTAAGAGCAAAACCGATTTGAATAAACTGTGAAAAATTTTTATTTTAAAAATGGTAGTTAAGGCAGTTAAATATTTTGTTTATTCTACAGGTCTTGGTTTGAAAGATGACTCTTTTGGGGTAGTTAATTGTTACAGATTCTGCCGATACTCTGTTTACTTTTGTTAAAAAAAGATGATAAAAAAAAAAAGCAGCAAATTGTTAAAACCGTTTATACAGTTTTACCACGGTAAAGGGTGATCGCTCTAGATTGAATAACTGCTCCTAACTTTCTTTAGTCTATAAATGTGTTAAATGCTATAAAAACTTCTCCAAATAAATAGTTCGCACATTTCATTGTTGAAGAAAATATTCTTGCCATGCGAGCGCAGTAATACCAACCACACCTACTCCAAGGCTAATTAATTGTAGCCAATACATTGTAGGTTAAAAATAAGACCATGTTTGAAGAGGAAATTCAGAATTCTGTGTATCTTTGGCCCAGTAGGTTAGGACATAAGTACAGATTGCACTCTCAAGTTTTATTTGGGTCACTCACTCCTTACCCTGATAAATCGAATTCAAATAACTTTAAACATTAGAATTCTAACTTATTTATGTTGTAATTTATTTTTCCCCATGGCCACCACTGTAGGTTCCTGCCCAGCCTGCCCAGACTGTAAGGTGGTATACTTGGAAGGCGGCTGTTAGTTCAATAAGCTGCCAGGAGGAAGGTAAATGATGTATTCTATTCATAACCTCAGAGACATTAGTATATTTGTGGCAAGCGGGGCTAAATAATTAAATTTATTCAAAATGAGATCCGAAAAGAAATTCAGGAGTATTTGCAGTCATTAGGTCTCCAAATACCTTCGACCTCTCTCGAGCAAAATTGGTAGATCGGAATTCTTTGGAAAAAATTTATAACCCAGCTATTTTTGTATTTTTAATCACTGAAAACAGTGCAATTAGAGTTTTCACAATGTATTTGAAATATGTTTTGATAGACTTTCATGAAAATCTTTATTTAATTTAATACTTTTCAGAGGTTTTAAAAAGTGATTAGATTATACGAATAAACAGACACTTTATTCAACGTTTCGTAAATTGCTCTGAAAAATTATATTAAAAAGCAATAAACAATAAAACTATTGGTGAATGATTCCGAACACTGAAAATGTTTCTCTCCCCATTAATGCAATTCATACTTTTCTTCTAATGAATTGTGTTCTGCTATATTAAAACTGAGGATAAAGCCAGCCTTAGACAGTAAAATTAATTATTATAAAATGACATTGAATGGCTTAGTAGTGTTATCTAAGGTTTAAAACGAGTTTTCAAAGGAACTTAAATACAAATTAAATATTAAATGAACACGTGTAAACCTAAAATTCCTTCACAAATGCACTGTAAAAAGAGGAAAAATTCCATTACACAGGAGCTGCATAGACTAAGCGAATTCCCCAGCAAGAAGAATAAATTTAAAAAAGAATATAAAATCTAAATTATGCCCTTATTAATCAATGAAATAAGTTAATGTTATTATTGTGTGTTAATTAACACGACAAACTCTAAAGTTAACTAATTAAAGAAAGACGGACTATAATACATCACTTAACCACGTTTGTTTATTTATTCATTCAAAACCACTTAAAAATAAATGTACATAGGAAATTACTCTAATTTTCAAAAGTAAGGAGAACAAAATTATAATTTATTATTATTATTATTATTATTATTATTATTACTGACATTATTGAGATTAAACCACAAAATTTAATGGTATGAAACGAAATATGACCATTGACAGATAAAGCTATTTTTGGGGTTGTTTTTAAACATTTTTAAATGTAGCTGTGCTTATGAACTGAGCCTTTGATATTATCTTTATATTCACTAAAATAGAGAGAAATAACAGAAAGAAATGTGAATTTATGGAGAAGTTTATATGTGTCAATAAAACAAAAACATGTCACTGTTTAAAAACAATTACAATGTAATAAGCAAATATACGCAATCAACAATAAACAATCGAATGTTCTATCAATTTTCAGTGGCTTTGAAATTTAATTTAAATGTTATTATAGTAAAAGCATGTAATGTAAACACTTTATGAATGTTATTATGGATCGATATTACATACAAATATAATTCTCACACACATATTAGATTAATATTTAACATTTGCTATCTTCATGAGAATGCTTTTGTTAAATATAAAACATGTGTATAATTATAAATACAGATTATATGTTAAATTAATTTATATATATATTGGAACAAGTGAAAGAAAATTAAATGCTATAGCGCTTTTAAATTTTGGCTTTCAGGCAAACCGCCACTAATAATGGCCTGATTTCCTTTATTTTCCGGAACTATTTTTTCTTATTTAATTTAAATGGTATATACCGAATTTAGTAACGAAAAAAATTTTTTTTGATGGCGCTAGAGCGAGTTTTAAATTTTGGGCTTTAGGTAAAACTCCACATTAATAATCTGCTTTCATTAACTTTCAGAAAGTACTTTTCTTGTTTTATTTCAATTGCAAATAACGAATTTACTTAAGATTTTTAAAATTGGAAAATTATAAGTTTTTTTCATTATCAGCTTCGGTGCCTAGTAAGTACGGTCGCTGCATATTTTAGGAAAGTTTAAAAAAATCTTTTCATGGGTACAACCGCAATTCTTTCGTAATTCGTTAAAATGAGCAGTAGCTTTGATTCATTCTCTCATGCTCCTCCAATAGACTCAGCATTGAATGTTCCAAAGCAGGGAGTACACAGTAAATGCCAATGTTGGATGGCAAATTAATAAAACACCATAGCATTGACCTGACATTGCACCGTTCCATGAGGTATGAACAACTGACACTGACAATGTTATTTTCTACAGATCAATGGCGAAGCTGACAGCTGAAACTGACTTAACGTGAGAAAGGTACTGGCGTTTGTTAGCCCGAGCTATGAATTAATTCTGAAACAATGACAACAGTGACACGTGGTTTTGCGGCCAGACTGCTTATTTTGACTTTTATTCTATTCCACGCCATATTACTGGTTATAGCTGCGAATGAAAAAAACTTTTAAATTCATGTAAATAGCCATTAGTATACCACACTAATACATGTAAATACTAATTAAGTTAATGCGTTGCAATATTAATCCGTTGTTTATGAGCACAAGAGATTTTCATAAGAGAATTGAGAGAGTATAAAAGGAATAATTTAGTTATGTCTTTATTTCATACGAATAGTGTAAAGTTGTGGAAAATTATAGCATTAGATTGTTTATAGTACTGAGTACTTAACAGGAATAACGAACTACATCCAAACAGAGCCATGTAAAAATGTCCAGAGTTCTTTATATTGCACAGGACTTCTGCCATTTATTTACATTTCGCCTAAATCGTATTTATTGTAGTAACGTGAAAGGGAGGATTTTTGCATAATGACAACAATACTGCCAAAAACAACAGAATTTGGATTGTATTGAATAAGAATAAAATTAATTAAGAAACACTATTCATTAAATGGGCAAGTTTGTGACCATTACATTTAAGATGATTGTCATAAACATAAGACAGTCATCTCATTATCTTCACTGGGACAATGTAGAGGCGCCCTATGGACGTCCCGGCCTCAGAAGTCCGCTACAATTCCGACATGCCAGGGGAAATGCTCAAAAGTTCCTGAGAAAAGCGGCTGAAAATGTAATAATAATAAATAATAATAATAATAATAATAATAATAATAATAATAATAATAATAATACAGAGTCTTCATTTAGACGCATGGCTGGCTTAATGGGGATTTGCCTGCCCTGTTCCTAGCGGGTTCTGTTCCGCCTCTACATGTGCAGACGCGAAGTCTTTGTGCTGTGCAGAAATTGAGTCCACATGTTTCATTGTTATAATGTATTAGTGCTGTTACAATTTCATTAAGCCCATATACTTTGCACACAGAATCTTCATGTGTGATTCCTATGTGACAAAACTCGTGTAGAGAAATGAGAATGCGATTCATAGACAGATTCCCTGCTGTTCTTGCGCCTCACAGAAAAACGGTTCGTAATCTTGTGAATAGATTTACAGGATTTGTTCTTGATAAGAAACCGAAAGTAAAACCTGTGTTCTTACAGAGGAAAAAATCGACGGCATCAGAGAAAAATTAAAACAAAGTCGAAAAAATCTGAGATAGCTTGCACAGGAATCAGGAATTTCGCAAATCTCAGCTTGAACTGTCACTAAACTTTTAAAGTTAAAACCCTATAAGATAATGTAGTTCAGGAATTGCACCACACGATAATTTGAGTAAAGTTAATTTCTGCAATTGAATATTGGATAATGTTAATGCTCGCTCTATTCACTCGCGTTTGTTTTTATTTTTTTTAAAGTACGAAACATGATTTTATTTACATGTCCAAATAGCGACACAAAACAATAGATACTGCAGTGCAGAAAAACCGACCTTATACCCGAAATGGCATTTTATGACAAAAAAATTGCTATTTGGTGTGGTATAGAAATCTATGTACGTGAATTTAAAGGACTATGAATATCCGATTCTTTTGGCAAACAGGGGTCTTCCCGGTGTTAAGCAAATGCCCTTAAGCCGGCCACGCGTCCAAACGAGGGCTCTGTATATTATTACCATTATATTAATGAAGACAGTATCGATCTTTTACACACGAGAATTAGACCATGAGCCGAAAAGTGGCTAATAATGTGAAATTGTTGCATCATTATAATATAACTATAGTACTCTATTAAATTGTACTGCACAGAACAAAACTTATTCTTAGGCTTTCACGGCCGGTGTTGTCATTAAAACAATTAAATAGAGGGGAGGTAGCTGCTTGTTTTTAAGAACCGGTTTCCATCCTCCTCCCCTCCACTTCCGCCACACACATATCGATCGTCCTCTACAGCCAGACAGAGACGGATCAATATTGTCATCGTGTTAACAGTTAGGTGTTACTCTTCGCCCACTGAAGATGCCAACCGGAGTAGTTGGTGAAAGCTATGGTAGTAATTTAAATCATGGACCACGGCAAAACAGCCCGGGAGAATTTAATTGTTTTAATAAGAACAAAACTTGTACTATGATATTACATTTTTGCTCCAATATAACCTAAAATAGCTAAAAAGCCTCCACATTGATTATTGTGTCTTCATCTTTCATTTCCTCCCTGTTATGGCACGTACTTCACCGCTCATTGGTTAGAGCACGTGCAGTCATCTCTTCTTCCCGATTACGTTCTTCACTGCCTTCACTAATAGTGGGGAGTTGATCTTTACCTTTACTTAGGTAAACATCGTTTCATTCAGAGACAGGACAGTTCGTTTAGAATTTTAGATAGTTTTATTTGTGACATGGGGACAGTGCCTCTTTGGCGTCCTCACTTAAAGTTTTTATTTATTTGGCAGCGTCAACTTCCCGGTTTATTTGCCAATGACTCAGATTCTTTATGTTAATTTGGTAATTTCTGAATTTCTTTATTAAATATTCCTTAAATGCAGGTATTATTTCTTAAAATTGAAAATACTCTTTGGGTAAGTTTATGCAATTTCTTTGGTGGTTTTTCTTAAAACCAGCGGTTTAAGTTATTTGATACCAGAGTTAGGAAGAAATTTAATCACTCGTTTTAATTTGTGTCATTGTTATATCCCAGAATGTAAATTTTATTGTCATTATAAGGTTAATGTGCACTGTCTCGATGTTATTGTTTTTGATAATTTATTAATTTAAGAAATCGATTTGTTAAATGTTAGCGTCTAAATACTTGTTTTAATAAACTGGAGAATGTAGTTTTAGAAATTTTGTTTTCTTCTCCCATAATGCACGGTCCAAATGTTTTCCACTAACAATCCTGGGGAGTGTTATATCAACAGTAAACTTTTTTGAGAGGAGTTGAAACCATGCAGCGCTAGTGAATGCTAATATTCCTCACATTACTCACTTTTCGAAAAGATAGGAATGTCTGAAAGGGGGGAGGAAAGGAAAAACAAAATAAAACATAAAAACAAAATGATAAATTTTTAATTGTTATTCAGATGTTTCTAATTAATGGTGCGACGTGAATCGTGTGCACTTTCTCTTTTTCCTTTGAACAAAAGCGCAGAATCGTTTAGATAATGTTTTTACGGTATTGTGTGAGGCGTCGTTTTGAATTAAAACAATGATTTCGATATCATAATGCTGGTATTACAAACTCTTGCAACATTCGCTGTTCGTTTACCGTTACTGTTTACAGTCATTTTAAACTGGGAACTCACTTTAAAACAATCGTACATGCCGAATGTTAATAAATAACACCGCAATATTTTCTCCCTATATAGAGGGGTCTTAGACAAACAATTTGACATAGGGAATCCAGGAACCCAGGATCAAAAGTTCAAACTTACATGTTAAGGCTTAAAGTTTCAAAAAGGAATGTGCATAATTGATTTTTACTTTTACTTACGCCTTATAGCATTTCACTTCATGAAATAACTATTAATGGATTGAAATGTAGTATGAAATGCATGACTTCTATCAGGGAATCTTTGTAGATCTCAGCAGCTCTTATAAAACAACCTTTTGTGTATGTCGGCAAGTTCAGAAAAAAATGTAACCATTCTTCAATTTGTAATTTATTTCAGGAGTTATTTTGTGTTATATGCTATAGTTACTAAACCAATATGTTACACGAAACAATTGACAGATATCTCCCTACATTGGAAAAAAAGTAGAATAACGACTTTGTTTTAAACAACTGAATTCCTACTAGCACACCAATGTAGTGACGTGTTTAGCCTGAAATTTTGCATTTATTTTATCGCTAAATGTGAGAAACGCCGTTCATTGGTTATTAACAATCAGGTTTATTCGATTATTAAGGAGGCGTGAAGTCATTCTAATACAACTATTAACACTATTTAGCTTTATTATGAATTTCTGAGCATCAAATTGCAATAAGTTCAAGTCCGACATTTTACGTATGTTACCCTAGGACTCCTATCTAAGACTCCCCTTATTCAGTAAAAATTGGTGTTCACTAACATCCTATATACCGGATGAATCTCTAAAACTTGCACCGCAAATATTTCTGAAATGGAAAGTGATATTGCTGTGCTGCTTTCACAGAACTTAAGTTTAGTCATGGGTTTATCATTGCAGCCCATACACAGATGCTATTATTGTATTTTATTGAAAAAAGTTACATTTTTTCAAATGGAACAATGCCTATTGACACGAAGAAAATAAAGCAAGAATGCCAATGGTGTTTTTGCACGATTCTAATGCAAGTAACTTACGATCTATCGTAATATGAAACATTTGAATGTCTACAGTGGTCTGATCCATTTAACTGTTTAGTTATTAGTTATTAGTTCGTGCTTTTGTTTATATTTGTTTCTTTGCACTTATTTCATTGGGATTTCCTTGCCAGTGTTTTATGATAGTTCTTGAAGTAGTAAGTGAAGGAAAATAACATTTACTCATGCTGAAAAAATCGACAGGTTCATGTGTATGGAGATTATAGGAAGATGTTCTTTCTTGTAATGTGTATGGCTTGTATTCACTGATTGTTTAAGAATCCATTATTCAGGGCTTGTGAGTTCAGCTGGATGCACGCAAATAGTTTCTATGGAGACTGTACAGTAGGTAACGGGACCTGCATGTAATATTTTGTAAACTCAACAGTTCCCAGACGCGATGAGAAACAACCTAGGACGTAAACAGCAGTCCGCCAGCTGTATATGGCGACACGAGTTTCACGCAGTTACCATTGCATTGCATTGCATTTAGGAAATATTGAACCAATAGAGTGAGTTACTGTAAAGCACTATGCGCGTTTGTTTCTCTTTCTACTTCTATTATCTAGTTTACTTATTTATTTCTGTTTAGTGTTATCTATATCGTAATAATATATCTAGGCTTATTTTTTCTGTGTAAGATAAGTGGTATTAAAACTACAAGGCAAAAAAAATGTACACAGTGCAGGTATAATGAAACATTTAAACCATTTTATAACATATGATTTTATGAATTAATTGCCAAGAGCGCGATTATTTTAATTTAGATCCAAATTTATGCATAGTTCTGACAAGTCGTATTTAAGTTTATTAAGATGGCAAGCAATGATTTCTAAACTCATTCTGAATTTTTGGGATCTCTTCATAATACTTCGTTGAACAGTAGCGTTTTACGCCCGTTTTTACTACTGAGGCACCACAGGCGGTGGACACTGATGATACATGAAATGAAATGATAAACTGGGAAAGAATTTAGGAAGGAAGCGTTCAAGGCCTAAGTTTAGGGTACCTCCCCGGTATTTACCATTTATGAGGACTGAGGAAAACCTGGAAAAATCCTCAGTCAGGGAGGACGGTCTTGGCGGGATTAGAACCCCAACCTCCCGCTCACGAGACCGCGCCTTAACGACCTCGGGTACCCGTGGCGGTATACTTCGTTTAAGAGAAAACTTTCTCCTCTGAAGCTTGCGGCCAAGTTGAATGATAGTTCAATGACCTTATGGGGTTGTGACTATGGGATAAAATTTTTTCACGTTATTTAGAACAAAAGTGTGGCATTTTCGTTATTCTTCTTCGCTATCTACCGCCACGGTTAGCCCAGGTCGTTAAGGCGCGGACTCCTGAGCCGGAGGTCTGGGGTTCGATTTCCGCCAGGACCGTCCTTCCTGACTGAGGTTTTTTTCCAGGTTTTCCTCAGTCCTCATAAATGGCAAATGCCGGGGAGGTACCGTAACTTAGGCCTGGAACGTTTCCTTCCTTTAACTTTTTTTTCCCCAATATATCAGTTCATCTTATGTATCATCAATGTCATCGCCTGTGATGCCTCAGTAGTAAAAACGGACGTAAAACACTATTCAAAAAAACTTCCGCTATCTTTTCTGAAGTCGCTAACAGCTTTAAGTGAGAAATTTCACCAAACAAATTATCTTCATTCAGGCCAAGGCCGTCTGTATCTAAATAACAATAAGGGGCAGTTTATTCAAAATTTTCTCTTTTAGGAGCAGATCTCAGTAGTATGCAGTCCATAGCTGTATTATCTCACGATTAAACAACTCGAGCAATGAGATATTCAACAGCATTTTTATAAAATTCGGAAGATACGCTGAGAAACTTTGTTGCGAAATAAGAACCACTCCGGAAGTTGCTTAACCGATGATGGAATGGACTCTTTCCAGAGAGCATACCGAAGGGATACCTAAATAGTAAAAAGTCATGAAATGTTATTGTTAAAGTAAAACCATACTAATAATGAACACTGAAGATCAGAAGATTTCTGGGTACAAGTGATTCAATCCAGGGGATAAAAACAGAAATTCGGGGACTGGTAAAAGTACACGTATAGTAAACCTTATCCCAATTGCTATTGCTGCGTGGTTGCAACAGAAGAGGTTATGACTTATGCGCGAGTAAGGGACCGCGTGACAACGCTCACTTGTTTTAGCTACTTTGCGAAAGAACATTCTCATGAGTCCATTAATGCTTGCGAGATACGCTTGAGAAGAGTGTTTTGAACACTTGAAGATCTGGGAGCTATATATAGCGAGTTACGAAAACCTGTCAAATAGTACAATGTTGACATTCTATGAGAGCAAATACTCAACACTCAAAAAAGGAACAGGGACTTATATATGCATCGAGACTGGAGGAGAGTATTTCGAGTAACGTATTCTTTAATTTATCTCTTTTACTATTACATTGTTAACAGTAAAGGTAGAGGATTTTCATGTCCATGTTCATACCAACGTTTTAATGCTTTGCTGCCAGGAACAGGCCGCCTAAGGTATTTGATGCCAACCTTTGTACACCCTGTATATGCATTTACGACAAGCACTGACTTTTATCTTGTATCACAGATATGAACGCTTTATACAGAATGAAAGGAAACTAAGATGTGGAAAAAACAGATACTAAACACTTGAATCTTGACGAATTTCTGTATTTCTTGAAGTGTTGAAGAGTAAATACTGTATCCGTTTTATACTTGCAGGCGACTTCCGGTTTTCAACTTCTCAGAGCTGGAAAGACAACATTTAACTTGCTACCAGAATAATTTTCGTAAAAGTATTGTATGAAATGGTTTTGCCATTAGAATAAGCTTGTCCCTTTCGTCAACTCAATAATACCTCGTCTTATTTTACGAAAGCATAAGCAGATCCTTAAACTGTTTCCATTTGTTAAACAAATAAGGTGGCTTTTGTGGTACTTTTAGTCTTGTTCATTATTACAATCAGAATTTAAGAACTTAAACTCAATAAAACACAAGAAAACAACATAGATACCCTTTTTGAGTATACACTGCCGAAAGTCAATTCATTTTACTTTTTTTTTTCACTGCAGTAATTTCCTTAAATTTCCTTTCATTATTTCCTCTAAAAATAATTGCATCTTTAAAATTAAAACATTGACAAGTAGTTTTTTTTTAAATAAAGCATCTAGATCAATATTTGTTTGAGAAACGAGAAGGAGAAAATTATTAAGAACGTTTTCAAACACTATGCGCAGTTAGGAGGTATATCTGGAACGCATTTTGTGTATTATGCGTAGGTTCCGATCCTTTGGGCGCATTGCATGAGCACAATGCAAGAGAAGAGTCACGTGTGCTGGTTCCTGCAAATTATGAGTTATTGTCTTGCACACTATAAACAGCAAAGACTCTGGTGCTATGAAAGCACTGCTGAGAAGTGACCTGGCTTGAAAGTATTTCGTGACAGCATTATAGTCAGATGAAGTTTATTGTATGAACTTACTACTGCGATGAATAACATGCTTTGAGACTTTCATTGCCCCTTTTTATTCTCAGTTTGAGGTCTGTGTATGTATGTAACCAGATTATGCAGTCACACTCTGTGTGGGTGAAAAGCAGGATCGTAGCACGCATGCGCGCACACTCACGTCTTCCTAACTCTAACTGTAGCTTATGTGTTAAGTCTGCAAGCTTACTACACACATCAGCAATAGCGTTGCCAAACACGTTATTAAGGAGTATCAAAGCATGTTTTCATTAAAATCATCCAGCAATAAATTATATAATAAAGAAATGACAACAAACGAGGGCAGTATGGAAGAAATATCTCAGCCTAACAATGAAGAAACGACTTTTATAATCTATAACTTTAATTTTGAACATAACTATCCTTAAGACCAACACATTATCCCGTCTTCTACAGATGCAATCGCCTCCTGATTTGGTGAGAAACGCTAACCAGCTGGGAAAAGTTTAAACTTTGGGAAGAGGAAATAAGAGAGAGTCAGTTTTGGAAGCAGGGAGGACGCTAGCAATTCATAAATCTTTCAATTTTTACAATCGTTAAAACACCTTGGTGAACAGGTGTATTGTCTTGATGAAAAATATCACGTTTCTTCCGCAAACCGGTTCGTTATTTGTGAAGCTGGTTTTAGAGACTGTAATTTTACTCTTCAGAAAATAATCAATTAGTAAAACTTCTTTAGCGTCCAAAAAGACTGATGTCATAAACATTCCTGCATGTGGAATCTTGTTTGGAGTTGAACAGCTGCATTGTGTTCGCTGTTGTGGATGCTGCTTCTCCTCTGATGTGTGATGATGGACTCAAAGTTCAAACATTGTCGTAAGCCGATGCTGCAGCTGGTAAATCGCACAAATAACTGCGTTTTTACTCTGCGCGGCACTAACCTTGCGCAAATATTTTTCATTTTCAATTCTTCATGTAAAACATAACCTACACGTTCCCAAGGCATGTCAATAGTTTCAGCATTTTCACGCACTTTAACTCTCTGATCATTTGATATTATATCGTGTATATGTTCAATTAATTTTGCTGCTGTTGCTGCTGCTTCTGGATTTTCTTCACGGTACAATTATTTTTATTTTAATCTTTAAAAATTAAGGAGAAGAGTAAACAAACTTCTATTAATTTGCTATTAATTTCCTTTGGCGTTCAATCATCTTTTACAAATAATACTCGATACCCATTGCACGTTATTCTATTTTATCCAAATTATGCAACACTTAACACGACTGTTTTAGAAAGCTGTATTAAATAAACAAATTGAAATCATTATTGACATTTCAATAGAATTCTCAAGACAAATATAAGATTTTAAAAACAATTATACTATCAGTTACATGGTCATTTAAGTCGAAAAACCGGTAACTTTTGAGGTCACCTTCGTATCAATTGTCAATATTGATAAACTCTTGGAGTAGTGAGATACTATCAACCTATAAGCAACAAACAATGCGAATTGATGACATTTTTGTGCTATCTTCCGTTTCAGTTAAAGCTATTGCAAATGAACTTGCAATAAAAGTGTCTAAACAATATAATGTATCAGAAAGTATACAAATAAATCAAGGAATTGAGAAAGATTCAGGACACAGTCTTGTTCTGTCTAGATCTGCTGGCAATGTGCATGCTTATACCATAAAAGTAAACAAATGCTTGTTTGGCTATTTCTGAGATAGTTTCTAGAAACTTATCAAAACACATTAAAAACTGATATACCCCTTCTCTCTCACCTAGAACATCTAGAAGCTGCACGAAAGGCAGTTATGAATTGCACTCGCTTATTTTTTTTAACTACGTATTCTATAATTTTTAGAAGGAAAAAACTGCAAATGAGAATAATCGGCTATTATATAGGTATATAATCATGTTTAAGATTGGAAATGGGTATAAATAGCTCAGAAATATAGTCCTAATAGGATTCATGAATGGAAAAATTACTTGTACGGTGAAAAAGCAATACTTTGAGTTGTCACTTTATCTGAAAATGTAAGGGTCCGATAAAATCATAGATGTATTTATAAGACTTTCATAGAGAAAATGAATTGGATATGTTCTTAATGTGTATATAGCAAATGGAATATAATTACATTAGTTGCTGGATGGCCTATATACATTTAGACAGGTGAAAGAGCTGGCCAGTATTATTTTATTATTTTATGGTTCAATAATAAACAGGCAACACGTAAGAATAAACAAACAATTGAACAGTTGATGGTACAAGAGTCACTACTCAAGATATTGACCTCTCTGGTTCTCGCAAACTTTCAGTCTTTCTACTGTGCTGTACACGTTTAACGATATAGTTCATTTTTGCATTTGATCTCTTGGATTTTTTTTATTTGGTTTATTTACGGACGCTTTTTAACATTTCAGATCATCAGCGTCCCATTCAATTCAGGGCGTGAAACGACCGACAAATTTTGCTCAGAGGCCTCTTCTTTTAGGCTTGAGGTTCTTTTTCGTGACGTAAATGTACGACACGGGATCCAAGGCTTTACTTCTCTTCCGAAGGAAGCCATATTTAGGATTTTTACATCCGAAAAAATCCATCGGTCCTGGCCGGGATCGAACCCGCGGGTTTAGGAGGCACCCGGACCGACATCTCTTGGAATGTATCAGCGATGAACTGTTTCATATTCTCTACAGAAAGTGGTTTCTGAAATGACACTTTATTCTTGATTTTGATGATACCGAGAAAGAAATAATCTAGGGGTGTCAAATTTAGTGACTTGTGTAAACAGTCATTGGAACCTGGCATTACTCTTAATCAAGTAAATGTCTAGAATATGTGGCATAGTCTGGTGGCGCGCCGTCTTGTTGGAAGAAAATATCACATTCGCGTGTGATCTGAGGAATAACAGTGACATCCAACTGTTCCTTGTAGACACTACAAACAAGAAAACAAAGATTCCGTCATATTGTTCCACATTGGGTTTCTTTTATGTCCACTATTGATAATTTTAACGACTTAAGATAACTTACAAAAAACTTCGTTTGACTATAGTATTTTATAAAGATTTCTGTGACCCCTTCCTTCCTTTCACAAAGTTCAGGTCTAATGTCAAAACCATCTTCCAATTAACCGTGGATAAGTTTCGGGTGATACCAAGAAGATGTAGTAGTTACAGTGAGGATTTTATGAGCTCTCCTGGAAAATACGGCGACCAAGGATGCACTATCCAACTCACATTTCTCGGTCCACCATATTTCTGCAGTTTGTCTTGTTCTGAATATTCAGCAAATAACGTTTTCGATTTCTTTGAACAGTTGCAGTATTTTTACACTTCCAGTAATATTTACTTCCTAAATTCAAGAGTCAGGCTTTTAGTCATCATGTATTGACACTTTTGAATTTTCATAGAATAAAATTGGCAATGATCTAATCTATATCACCGCTTAAAAAGACGTAAGCTTAGCAATAAGCCTATACTGCATACTAAACAAGCAGGACAACTAAGGCTTAGGACTCGCATTTGTTGAATCAAAAGTAATAGTTAAATTACTATTGGGGAGGTTTAAGGGACTATCACTTTATCATCTGATGAACCAGTAATATTAGAGATTCATGTTAAAATATACGTGTATGTTCTTTCTACAGTTGGCACTAATCTATGATTTGTTCCACAGATGGATAACATATTATTGAAGAGATCTTATCGAAAAAGAAGATTATGACTTCGATGTCCCCGGTTCAAACTCCTTGGGGTCGGATGATCTGACTTGTGTTTTTCGCAGTTTTCTCTGCTGCTTAGGCTTTCAACTCATTTCATTCTGTTGGTTTTGATTGCAGGCGGGTTGGTGCTGTGTGCGACTTTGGGAAGATTTCAGCCCTGACATCTAGTGTGGAAAAAGCCCTTCGGAGGGGCTCGGATATTAAGGACTCCTTCCGGACCTCACCGCTTCTGGCTCCTAGCCATCCGCTGTTTCCCTTATCTCATCCCTTTCTCCCTTGGGATACATAGGCACAGTTCTGAATTATTTTTTCCGTTCCCGTCAATGCAATCCAGCGATGCTATCTTCCGCAACTATCCACTTACTATGGGCTCCTCAGTACTCTGCCATGTTTTTTACTGCAACGTGTAAAGGATGTCAAAGGTTGCTAAGGCACAGGCTTGTGAACAAGAGAATCGTCAGGTTTTCTTCAGCCCTCATCAATGCTACCTTCTCACCAAACCCTTGCATTCCACATCATAAAACAAGATCGGTAATTCTAAGCACTAAAACCAGAATGAAGAGGAATGAAGTTATGTACTGGAATACAGACATCATGTGGAAGGGTTAGGATAGGTCATGAGCTACAAACCACCCTCTCCCATTGGGGTATCACCCATGAAGTCCTCAATTATTATTTACTTGCTGGGCGGTGTCTCATAGTCTGTGTTTGAGTGTACCTAACTTGATGTTAATTACTTAAGAATTCCTATGTTCAATCACAAGTGTCTACTATCTGTGATGGCATAATAGTAAAAGCTGGCCTTAAACACTATTAAAACCGCTTATTTTGTAATTAAATCGACTATAACAAAGTGATTGAGACACATTTTTTGCAGGTCACCACCATTGGAAAGCGAAAAAAATTAAGAACAATGTACTTACTTTGCAAAATCTTTCTTAACTTTAATTGCGTTTAGCAATACGTTCCGGCATTTGAGCACGTCATGATGTGGTTGATGGAGTGAAACATTACGCAGTGAAATAAGTTAAAGATGAATGTCCTTCTCTAGAGTTTCTCGTGTTCTTGCACAAGCTCTGCTCTTTATTACAGCATTCTTTCATTATTAGTGTTATTGCCATTTGGGAAACTTTTTATACAGAATGATAGATGGTAATTGTTATAATTATATTAAATTAGTGCGAGATGCCATTGTATTTTAAGTTATTGAATAACGACTTATGTAACAATTAATGAGTAGTGTTAACATGCATTCTCAACGAACAACTTGGCTCAGATTCCACTGATTCAGATATCTCATACCAGCACATAAGTCTGGTTTAACAACATTAGTAAATTACAATATCTGAACTGAAAACACGATAGTTGACACTATAAAATGTAAATAAATAGTAGCAATAGTTCAAACTTAGCGTACACAAGCTATGTTAAGATGAAAACTTTTACCGAATTCAGAAGTAGTGTAGTAGCTATTGTGGTTACCCATGAAAAGATTTTTGAAAATTTTGTTCAAATCTCCATCGATCCTACTTACTATGACACACACACATATGTAACTAAAATAACAATAACTAGAAAAGCATTAAAGATAAAACACTAAGAAAAATCACATTAATAATGGTTATGTCTTCTTGCCTGTCGGTCCTAATGGTGTAGTGGTAACCATACTTGCCCTCTAAAACCAATATCGCGGGTTCAAACCCGGCCAGGATCGATTCGGGCTTAAAAATCGTAAGTATGGCTTCCTTCGGAAGGGAAGTAAAGCCGTGGGTCCCGTGTCGTACATTTACGGCACGATAAAGAACCTCAAGCCTGAAAGAAGAGGCCTCTGAGCAAAATTTATCGGCCGTTTCACGTCCTGAATAGAATGGGACGCTGATGACCGGAGCTGCGTAAGTAAATTAAATCAACAAAAATGTCTTTGTCATAGAAGAACTCAAGCAGTGTGAAATATAGCGATTACAAATCTGTGACTTTTTCTTAGTGATTTATCCTTTTCTTCTTTTCTAGTTTTTCTTGTTATAGTTATTTTAGTTAAATTGTTAGCAGAATTATTTTTAATATATATACGTACATGCATAAATCTGTTAATTCTTTTGCGGCCGCAGTTTTTGTTTTTATTAAACTCGGCATGTAACTTATCAATTATAAACGATTCACTTTTTAACCAGCAAAATTGGATCACTGGAGAGTCGGGGTTACCTAAAGCGAAATTTTAAAAATTGTTCTAGGGATCGCATTTTTTCCCCCTCAACGAAACTCGGTATATATCATTGAAATAAAACAATAAAATTATATTCCGAAAATCAGCGAAATCAGATCATTAGGAGTGGGGGTTTACGTGAGATCCAAAATGTAAAAATCGCTCTAGTGGCACTAATATTGGTTTTATCGAAACGAAACTCCGCAGATACTATTTAAATAAAAAAAAAAAATAGTTTCTGAAAATCAGAAAACTGGGCTATTAGGATTAGGGGTGTACCTGAAAACCGAAATTTAAAGAGTGTGGGTTAAAGCGAAATTTAAAAAATCGCTCTAGCGGCGGCAAAATTTGTTTCATCCAAACTAAACTCGGTATATGACATTGAAATAAAACAAGAAAAGTAGTTTCTGAAAATCAGGTGAAATCGGATTATTAGAAGTGGGAAGTTTACCTGAAACTCAAAATTTTAACGGTACCAATGTTTGTTTGTTTTCTGTTTTTTTTTTGTTTTGTTTTTGCAACGAAACTCCACATATACCATTTAAATAAAATATGAAAAATAGCTTCTGGAAACCAGGGAAATGGGACTATTAAGTGAGAGTTTACCTGAAACCCAATATTTAAAAATTGCTCTAGTGACCACAATATTTGTTTTTTTTTTTTCACAACAAAACTCGGTACACACAGTTTAAATAAAATGAGAATTATTTTCTGAAAATTATGAAATTCATTCCATTAGAAGTAGGAAAACCGACACTACAGTAAAATTTAAATTATATTTCAAAGCCACCGATAATCGATGGAAATTTCGATTGTATATTGTTGATTGTGTGCATTTCCTTAGTGAATTGCCATTGTTTTTAAATAGTAACACATATATTATATTGACACATATAAACTTCTTCCTAAATATAAAAGGTAAGTCGAAACTTTGTTATTTCTATTTTCGTGAATGTAAAGATGATAAAAAAAAGATTTAGGTCATAAACAGGATTACATTTGAAAATGTTTAACTATATCCACACAATATATCTTTATCTGTTAGAGGTTATATATTTCATTTAATTAATAGAATACAATTAATTTTTGCAGTTTAATTTCTATGATGATGATGATAATAATAATAAAAATAATAATAGTAATAATAATAATAATAATAATAATAATAATAATAATAATAATAATAATAAAATTGTGGTCTCTTTTGCAACACTTATAGATTGCGAGAATTCCAATTTTGTTCTCCTTACTTTTGAAAATTAGAATAATTTCACTATAGACATTATTTTAAAGCGATTTTGATGAAAATAAAACACACAAATCTAGTCAATTAATGCATTTTAGTTCAGGTTATTATTTATTAGTTAGCTTTAGAGTTAGTCATGCTAATACTAGACATTAATGCCATAACTTACTTCATTAATTAATAAGATTATAATTTATATTATTTTTTAAAGTGATTCTACTTGCTGAGGAATTCGCTCAGATTACGCAGCTCCTGCACAAGGGACTTTTTATTCTAACTGGGTTACGTTTGTTCATGTCATTTTTATACAGATACAGACATCTTACTTAAACAATAAGTAAACAATTTTGTAACAATAATCTGCATGATATATTTCTGTAACATATAAAATTATAATTATGCAAAAAGGTGTAGCAAATTTAATTAGTACGTCGAAAGGTTGATAACAATTTCGCCAGTGAAAGTTAAAGGCAACTAAGATATAAAAGTAGCATTTTTGTAATATTTAACTTTTATTTTCATAGTTATCTCATAAATGAAAGATTTGGGTAAACTGATATTGATTTTTTGAACCCCTACTGATAACACTTTGATTTTCGTCTGATTACTTTTGAACCACGGGCGGAAGAAAATGCACTCCGTACATGGGCAGCCCACTTGCTCTTATATTACAATATTGTGGAGGTTGGATAACTTGACACAGTGTTTATCATGTTTAGGGCGAGACTCCAGCACCTGAGGTTATTTACCTTCCCCGCCAAAGCGTACTTAACATCTCACAGTTTCAAACCACATACCACGCACAGGCCAAGCTTGAACTATTCTCCAAATATCCAGAGAGACATATCCGCAACATCTGAAGAGTTTGACATTTCTTTACGAAGAAAACAAAGGGGGTGGGAATGGGAACAGAACCTAATCCTTCCAGATGCATGCCTGAGATAATCTTGGGCTAACTCGTTCAAAAAATGTATTGTACATCATTGCTGGACAGAAATAAGAAATCTGTCAAGCAGGGGCTACGTAAACTAAGCGAATTTCTTGACCGAATGGTATAAGACCTTATTAATTAATAAATTGTTATAGCATTACTGTGTGGTATTAGGGGAACAAAATTAGAATTCTTGCAACCTTAAGTATTACAAAAGAGAAATCACGTTTTTAGAATTGACTTACTACTACTGCTATTATTATTACTATTATTATTATTATTATTATTATTATTATTATTATTATTGAGATTGCACCACAAGAATTAATGGTATACTATTAATTAAATGGAATAAATGACTACTGATGGACAAGGCTATACTGTGTGGGTATTTATAAACATTTTTAGATGTAACCATGTTTATGCACTAACCCCTTGAAATATTTACATTCGTTAAAATAGAGAAAAAATAAAAGAAAATTTCGAGTTACAATGTGTATTTATAAAGATGTTCATATGTTTCAATAAAATAAAAACACATTATTTTAAAAAATGTACTAAGCAGATACACAGAATCAACAAAGAACAATCAAAAGTTTCATCGATTTTCATTGACTTTGAAATTTAATTGAAATATTATTGTATTAAAACATGTAAAGTAACTTTTATGAAGATTTTTACAGCGCGCTCTTACATACAAATATAATTCTCAAATATATATTAGATTAATATTTCATATTTGCTATCTTCACAACGATGCTTTTGTTAAATATGAAACATAAACACAGTTAATATGCTTAATTAATTTCTCATTTTATTTTAAATCAACAAAGAGAAAATTAAACGCAAGAATTCTTTTAAGTATTCGGTTTTCAAGCATACCTTTACTTTAATAGTCCAATTTCCCTAACTTTCAGAAAATATTTATCTTATTTATTTAAATGGTATATACCGAATTTTGTTGTGAAGAAACAAATTGGTGCCACTAGAGCGATTTTTAAATTACTTCCTATGGTCCAATTTCCACGATTTAAAAAAAACAAACAAACAAACAAATATTTTTCTTATTTTATTTACATGGTATATGCGAGGTTTTGTTGCGAAAAATTAAATGGTGCCGCTAGAGTAATATTTAAATTTTGGATTTCAAGTGAACACCCACTCCCAATAATCTGATTTCATTGATTTTCAGAAACATTTTTCCTACTTGATTTAAATGATATATACTGAGTTTTGTTGTGAAAGAAACAAATATTGGTGCTGCGAGAGATATTTTTAAATTTTGAGGTGCAGACAAACCCCTCCCCTGCTAATAGTTCAATTTCACTGATTTTCGGAAACTACTTTTCTTATTTTATTTCAGTGTCATATATCGAGATTCCATAAAAATGAAAATTCCGGAAGTTGGAGCGATATTTAAATATTGGTCTAACCCCCAAAATTTTTTCAAATACATCCCCAATCCAAATTTGACAATTTTTAAAAACCTTTTTATTTGATTTAAATGGTATATGACGAGTTTTGCTGTAAAAATCAATTATTGACATTGCTTGAGATATTTTTAAATTTTGCGTTTCAGGCAACCCGCTGATTTTCAGAAAACTATTTTTCTTATTCTATTTATATGGCATACATGGAATTTCGTTGCAAAAACATATTTTTACTATAGCGATTTTTAAGTTTTGGGGTGCATGTAAACCGCCCCCCCTTTCTAATAGTCCGCTTTAATTCCTTTTCAGAAACTGTTTTTTTTCTTCTTATTTTGTTTAAAGGTATACACAGAGATACACACAGATGCCGCTAGAGCGATTTTTAAATTTTGGAATAACCCCTCTGCCAATAGTTCAATTTTAATGATTTTCAGAAAATATTTTTTTATTTTACTTCAATGAAATGTATCGAGTTTCCTTTAAAAAAAATAAAATTGATGCCATTAAAGGGATTATTAAATTTGGGCTTAACACCGAAAAGTTTTTCAGGTCTACCCCAATGCCAATAATCTGATAATTTTCAAAAACTATTTTTCTTATTTGATTTAAACGGTGTATGCCGATTTTTGTTGTGAAACAATAATTATTGGTACTATTAAAGCGATTTTTAAATTTTTGGTTTTAGGTAACCCCACGTTCCTAATAACCCGATTTCCCTGATTTTCAGAAATTATTGTCTTATTTTATTTAAACTAAATATGTGGATTTTTATCGCAAAAAACATATATTCATGCCAATAGAGCGGTTTTTAAATTTTAGTGTGCAGAAAACCCCTCCTAATGCCTCGATTTTTCCTGATTTTCAGAAAAAATCTTATTCTATTTAAGTGGCATATAAAGAGCTTTGTTGGGAAAAAGCATATATTAATGCCACTAGAGCGATTTTTAAATTTTGGTTATCAGGTAAATCCCCTCCTAATAATCCGATTTCATTGATTTTTTCCTACTATATTTCATATATCGCGTTTCTTTTTAAAACGTTTAAAATTACATCCGCTGGAGCGGTTTTTAAATTTCGTTTTAATTCCCAAAAGTTTTTTTAGGTACACCCACATTCCGAATGGCTCGATTGACATGACTTTTGGAAAATAATTTTATCAATTTACTTTAAAATTTTTTACCCATTTCAGTTGAGATAAAGTAAAGATTGCGGCCCCTGGAGTGATTTTTTAAATTTTTTTTTAAATTCTCGCTTTAGGTTAACCCCCCCCCCTCCCCAATTATCCAATTTTGCTGGTTAACGAACTAAACGATCGCATGTTAATTTATGGCTACGTGCCGAGTTTGGTTGAGAAAAACATTAAATTGCGACAGCTAGAGCGTTAAAAACAAAACAAAACAAAAACAAAAAGCGCGCGCACGCATGCACACACACCATATAGCCTTTATGGGTACGACTGCAATAGCTCCATGCCTTCGAAATTAGTTAAGATAAGAAATTTAGTTGGAAACAAAGAATTGCGGAAGTAAAGACAGAAAAATATAATGACATAATATATGGTTATTCTAAAAGATAATTGATTCTTTATTGAAAAAAAAACAGGAAAATTTTAGATATTTTACATGAACATTACAAGTGTTGCATGTGAGCGTTCTGAGTGATATGTCTAAATGTTTAGCATGTCTAAATGGTGACCCAATTCTTCCCAAACACTTTCTAACATAATGGCGGTTACAACTGCAATGCACTGGAGATTGTTTCAGTCCGCCCAATGATTGTTTTAGTAATAGAGAAAGGCATACGACATCTTTAACATATTAACATAAAAAGGGAAATGCAACGTGTTGAATCCTGGGGGTTGTAGAGACCAGAGCGCCATTTGCTAATTCTTACTTCCAGCGGTCGGTCCAATCCTGGTAGAGTGGCATTAAGAAATTGGCAAACATCCAGATGGATTTGTGGAGCAGCACCGTCCTGTTAACGTTTGCAAGCAGGGAAGGGTAAATTCGGCAAAATAGAAGATATCGTTGCGTTGCTCATTGCGCAAAAGAAGTTTGTTTACATTTGGTTAACTTCTCAGGTACTTAATATCCCATATCTCGACATTATAACTTAGATCGAACACTGAGCACTGACCTATCCTCTTTCAAGCGCCTACACTTGCTGCACTTTTTATGATTCCTATGTCATAATAGATTGTGTCACTTGAGAGTTACCTATTGATGCCTTGACCCTGTTCACCGACTTTGTCAACCTTTTCCACGGCACTTTCAGTGGATACAAACTGCAATGGGGTACTCACTTCTGAAATAATGTTTCTGTACTGCACTGTCACAACGCCACTAGCTGTGTTTGCGTACTAAAGACATGTAGACGATAATTGGATGTGTTCCTGAATGACTTTCAGTGACTGAAGGATTACTGTTTTGCTATAGACCTTTTGCATCAGTCTTTTTCATAACTCTGCATCAAAAAATCAGTGGAAGTGTTTGGATATTCTGTGGATATAATCGTTTAGGTGTGACGTTTTATTTTACTGTTCTTACATTTTGATAGGTTGGAGCATTACAAAATTCTTTACGGACGTCCAGTGGTTGCTTGCTACTGTAAAGCTGCTGGAAACATCATAAACGATGATCCATACGTAAAATGACTTACGATATCTGAGCTGCTTCAGTCATAATGTCGGAGTATAAGCAGTTTATCGCGCGAGCTTTATTCGCCTAGTGTAAGTAGTTTAGCAGCATTAATAGCGGGGGGCGACATCACGTTTTACGATCTGCGAGAGACGATGGCATCACAAAAGTGACATTAAAATGAAACGTAATCAATTTGTGCGTGCATTCGCTTAGTAGCGCTTTGGGCCGATAATAACACGCCTTTAAACTTGTAAAAGGGATCTTAATGAGGGAGGAATATAAAATGACGTTTGCAAGTTTCTTGCATCTATGCAGATATGGCGACGATTAGGTTTATGCAGCGATAATGTACACTGAGATTAGTGACTAACAATGCGTTAGAAAACTTTTGCATCAGCCTCTAACAGACACAATAATAAACATGTTGCATCGTACCAGCGTATTTAGAGATGTTTTAGTGTTTAATAATGGAACATTTAAATTTATTTTTGCTCTTTATAATTTACCATGCGATAGATAAAATATTCATAGCATATCAATATAAAATATGAAGAGTAAACTACTATAAGAATTATAAATATAAGTGACACAGCGATCAGTTTGTTAGATGCTTAAAATATGGATGGTGCCAAAAAATGTTTACACACTTTCACAGTAGATATCTATTTAATATATTTCAAAGTTGGACCAGAAAACATACAATAATGTGTAGTATGATGTTCTGTAAACAGATGTGACTCACATACATCATGACAGCGTTGCTACAACAAAATGGAGTCAAGATTATCGTTTGAACAGCGGAAAGCAATTTTGAAATGGTATTGGAAAACCGAGAATGTTGTTGAAGTTCAAAGGCAATGGAGACGTGCGTACAGAACAGAACCGCCAACGCGAGTAGCAATTGCACGCATTCGAGACAAAATTGAGACTCATGGTATCGTATGCGATGTTCACAATGACAGACCTGGCAGTCCTCGTACAGCAACAAGTCCGGCGTCCTCGACTATGGTTTTAAGCATTCACCGCAGAAATCTACAAAGAAATGTGCACGTGAGACTGGGATCTGACTCCGTTGGACTTCTACCTATGGGAAAATCTGTTGTATACCGTAGAAAACCAGCTACACTGGCAGCACTTCGGGAAGAAATTGAAATGGCATGTTCTGCAATCGCTGAGGATACTTTCGCATTAATCAGTAGTTCAACGTACTCAGAAGTGTATCAACGCCGATGGTGGGCATTTTGAGCAACTGTTGTAACTGTAAAAATCTAAATGATTAGTGCTCATCATTTTCTGTTTGGGTGAATTCAATTTTGTTATATCAACAATTTTTTTCTTTGCTTGAAGTGTGTATACATTTTGGCACCCTCTGTGCATGAAATAGTCAAAATTCGAGTTCCTGTGCAATTCTATCATACTCCTTTAAAATATTGTGCAGTTTTACACCGAAATAACAAATTGGAACTATTTTTTTTTTGTAAAAATATATCGTGCATTATTAAGTGGTATGGTGTAAAATATGCAGTTTAAGATCATTTTAGGGCCACCTCGTTGTTCTAGTGGTTAGAGTTGCTGACTGGGTTTGATTCCCGGTACTTGCTTACGAATTTTTATAATTTAGGAAGGTCTAGAACGGGGTCCATCCAGTTTCGTGAGGATGACAAGGAAGCTGCTGATGGAAAGGGCCTTTCTTCGATCTAGAGAGGGGTGCCGGCATACTGCCCTCTGTCAAAGAAGTCATTAGAGGTTGTACAAGAAACAGAGGTCACTGCGTTAAGCCAAGGCTCACTGCGGGCTGTAGCGCCAATAAAAAGAATTCATTTTATTAATAGTTTAAAATATCTCTCTGCTGTACATATTTATACAGGTTTTTTTAAAGTAACGCATAATTTATTTTACAAGTAGATGGAAGACTTTAGAAAAAATCCAAACACACGTAAAATATTATTTAATAAAAGAATTTGTTTTATAAATGCTACTCATCGGATAAATTTTTCTTTCCACATTTTTTGATAGAGTGCCTTCGTTTTTTCACTCTGCACTTTCATCATTATTTATTTTTGAAAGCATTAAAGTGCTTTCCAAATGAAGAACTAAATTTTTTATAAACAAAAGCTTACTATGACAAAAATATTGCTACCATAGCTACATAAGCTTCTGTGCAAAAGAAATGAAGGCGCAGAATGATAAAAACAAAGGAGCTATATCAGAAAATATGAAAAAAGCATAGCTTCTAATTTAAACATTTAAACATTTATTCGATGGCATTTGTAGCTCATGCAACAAAGACCATTGAAAGATGTTGCATTATTTATTCCTTGAAATATCTTTACCACATACTATGTTCTCTGTTCACAAGACTATCTCTGTTTCTCTACATGTGTTGTCACTGTTTATAACTTTATAGCATGGAGTCCTTTTTGCGTGTCTCTTCTCATTTGATCTCTTTTCTTTTCGTGTGGCCTGCTTTTTATTCCTCGCTCCGGCTGATTTACCGTTTTCTGGAGGCTTTCAGACTTCTCTTCATCTCCGCTCTTCCACTGACAGTGGCTCAGTTTATAAAGCAGCAACTTCAATGTTGCTCAGCACTTATCATATCGCATGCGGGACACTTGTAGCAATACCTTATCCATTTGTTTCTGACTTAAATTATTTTAAATACTATACGAAATTCCAAGAATCGGCATTTGCAATAGCAAGCAAGCTGAGTGGTGGTGCCTCTGTTAGCCAGTAAGGAGAAAGAGATGAATGCAATGACGATATTGAGAAGGAAATATTTACTCAATATTGCCAATATTATAGGATAAAATAGATCACTTGACGGATGGTATTCCTTTGTTCCTTTAAAGTTGTAAAGTTTATTACCTAAAACTCGATCGTCTCTTCAAATAATCTTCTGACACCACCAGCAAATTCTTTACTGACTAAGGATCACAAATAAACCGTCATCACTACTATTTGCCACTTATTCTTAGCAGACTGTACTCTAGGATTAGACATATGTTGCTCCGTTCACTGTTCAAGCAATACATAGTAGCTGGCTTGAGACTTAAGGCCAACGTAGCAGTTTAGTAAATCCCAGCTTCCCGTCCCGATCCCTGTGGCCAAGCTGGCCCTGAACAATGTCTTATGGACCAACGAAGTAACAATCTTTTTATTTTGGTGCATAAAATCATAAAAATCTACCTTATCATCATCGATGGAGGCAAAAATGTCTGTATAAAATTAATAGTCATTTTAAGAATATCGTAAATACTCGTTCTGATCCAAAAGTTTAGGTTTACAATACTTTTATGTACAAATTAATTCTGTTGGACATTCGTTTATTGGTCTGCTTGTAAAGGAAGTGGTGCGCCAAGCACATTATTTATTTCCTAATGTTTGGTGCTTAATTTTGTTTAATGTAACTCCATTCAGTAATTTACAAGAAATGATGCGTGCTATGATTTCTGCATTTAGTTTCAGAGTTGACTTTAATTGCATCCGCAAAACAAGTAGTACGAGGTAATGAATATTCAAAGGTTATTTTCCTAATTCATGTAGTCAAGGAAAATAATGTTTATTGTAGAAATATAATAATAAATTATTGTAGCTATTATATACCAACAAACGATGAAGCTCTGTGTTCAATAAAATATTATATGTGCACCTCAATGAATGAACACCGCAAGTTATAATTTAAAGCTTTTGTTTCGAAGAAAAAATACCACGTTTCAATAAATGTTTCATTAAATTCAGCGTCGAAATTGATAACGGATATTAAAATTCAAAATAAAAAATGCAATCCGTGATGTTATTTCGTTTAAAAATAAGATTTAAATTAATTAGAGGGTAATATATCATCCAGCTAATGAGTTAAATTATCCGTTACAAATATACGACAGCATACATAGAGCATAATCTACTCAGGTCACCCTGGAACTAATTGGAAATTAATAATTTGATAGATAATAACGTTTCTCCGCATAAAAAAGAAGAAAGAAGGCGTAAGTTGGATTTTCACACATAATACCGGCATTATTGCAATCCACAATGCAGTGAATGAAAGGTAAAATAACTCATTATTGAAGAAGAGGGCAAAGACGTACAAGAAATGAATCAAAGGATGAATAGAATGAGAGAGAAGTTGAAGTAGAAAAGGGGGAACAGAAGAATTTACAGAAAAAATGAAAATAAATAGACAGCGTAAAGGGGCAATGCAAAACAATTATGAACGAAAGGGCGTAATACGTGAACAAAATCGAAAAAAGAAAGAAAGAAAGAAGAGATACTGGAAGCAATAATAGAGCACAAATATAAATGAAGCAATTGATACATGTCTTTCGCATTTTTAAGTGGTAAAATATTCAATTATTATTTAATGTATGGGGTTGCATTTTTCTAGTGAATAGTGCACTTGTGAAAATCTCTCCAGCGGTTTAATATCTGCTATATGTACGACCGTTTATCACTCTAGAATTAATAACACAGGATAGTTCAACAGTTCAGTCTGCATCATAAATTTCAATGATAAATGGAACATTCCACCGACGTTTAAAAATAGATCTCATATTTTTTAAAAATCGATTGATTTTTTTTTTAAATATGTGAAGCATCAATTCTTGCGCAATGTGAAATCCTAGTTTTCGTACATTTAGTTATAATAAATGTTATACATTTGACATTTTAAGAAAAAATCCATTTTTGAGATATATCTGAGACTATACATTGCAGAAACACAAATTAAAATTACACATTACCTCCTTTTTATAATCTTTCTTAATTATAAAAAGCAATATTTATTAATTTAACCAAGAGGATGTTATTCCATTATAAATTATATAGAACAGCTGCATTAACTTAAAATATTGAAGTACGCTTAAAATATTCTACTATAAAATTGGAACAAGTTTTCAAAATAAAAAAAAAAGTTCCAAAAATTAAAACTTCTCATAATTTGTTTTCGCATGGTGGGAGATTGCTGGCAGCAGTACTTGCGCGGTTTTTCTTGTTAAGATGGGGGCTCGCACCGTAAGCTGTTAAGCACATTTGCGCTGCACGACCTACCACGCACCAAGTTTCATTGGAGAAACTGACCACGGGGGAAGTGATTTGAAGCAAGCCCCGTTGCATTCCTGTTAAAGATATCGGTGTATCTTATTATATACCGTGAAGATGTCCCTGACTCCCCATCAATTACTAATATTTGTAATTTTAAATCAACGATTCTGTGATTTTTTACAGTTATGTTGTGCTTTCTGTATATAGGAAAATTCGATAACAAAATGCATGTGTGTAGAATTAAGATTGTATAGCGTTCAAGACCGAGCATAATATCTATAATGTGTAATATTAATAATATTTAAGAAATAATATGTAATATAGCAAAAGGTAAAGAATAACTTGATTCTCACTCTGAACGTGCCAGGCGAGTGTTGGAAAAGTCAGACATTGCTAGTCAATCCTTCTGTTATGTAACAGGCAATGAATGTTCGTCCCTCTGGCATGCTTCGCTAGGGTACGCGACAGGTGTCCATTCGCAGATGATTGACATAACGTGTAAAATTTGTTTGAAGTGAGCTGATTGACGAATAGCATAACGTGTACTCTGCCAAAAATGTGTCAAGCCAATAGGAATCGATTTCGATGATGTAAGCGTCAACCTATGAGCATGGTGAAACCAAAACTGGCGGGAATATTTAGCGTCGCTTTTAGGGGAGAGCGTCAGAGTATATACGAAATAGATTTTGTCTCAAAATGGGGCAGTCTCAAAATTCTCCGGCCAAGATAGTGCTGCTGCGTCGCCCGGGCAGTTTGAGGAAGAATGACCGAAGTCCGAGGTACAAAAGCCGGCATCAACGAGGCTCGACAATCAATCAACGCGCGAGTTATACTGTGCTGCATTAAATGCCGTTGAAGTAGCAATTTCTTTATATTTGACACCATTTGGGTGAATGCAACCAATTTTGCGGGTTTGCCAAGTTTACCTTGCCAGTGATCTCGTGTGAGTTCCTCTGATTATTCACGTCGTTATTTATCGAGGCATTGAATATCAAGTTGCCATTCCCTCAGCCCTGGTCAGTCTAGAGCTGCTAAAAATCAACGGAAAGCTCAAAAGAGAGAGTTTCATGGAAGCAGAAGCAGAGTTGGTGGTCTGCAGCAGTCGTGGCAAAGTCTGCGATTGGCGGGCTTAAATTAATCAACACAGCTACCACACAACCAATTCCCATCCAACAATCCTACTTCAAATTGGCGCTCACGACTTGGGGCCAACCGTAACAACCATCCCATCCATCCACTCTTACAACTGGGTGTAACAATAACGTGCGGCCAAACTTTCAAGACACATTCCTTACACGTAGGTCCGGAAACGCTTTATTTCCGTATTATACTTATTTTCTACAACTTTTCAATCACTGGAAATACACTCTTTCTTGTATTAAATGTTCAAAATGCCCTCCTGGTTACGTCTGTTTAACCTGTAAATCTTAGGTTCACCGCCAGTGTTTTGTGTTCAGTTGACATGCGAATCACTTCATTGCTGTTTGTGGGTGCATTTGAAAGCTCTTGGGTATCAACCCCGGTACAAGATGCAAGATTGGTGCTCGTATTGTGGCAGCCTGCGAAACAAAACACAATTCTCCAGAGATACATCAGCACATTTAGGATTCGTCGCGAAGTCGAGTTGATGCATGTATCAATGCTAACGAACGGCATATTGAACATTGCATGGAGGAAATAGTTTCATGTGATTTTTTTAAGAGAAGGAAACGTTCCAGGTCCAAATTTAGGGTACCACCTCGCCGTTTGCCATTTATGAGGACTGAGGAAAACCTGCAAGAAACTTCAGTCAGGGAGGACGATCCTAGTGGGAATCGAACCCCAGACCTCCCACTCATGAGTCCGCGCCTTAATGGCCTCGGCCACCCGTGGCAGTTTAATATAGTACGCTGGCATATTCTTTTCCTGTGTTTCCCATGATTAACGTACTATGAAGAGTTGTAGAAAATGAGTTCTAACATGGAAATAAAGCGTTTCCGGACCAATGTCCCTCAACATGTTTTCTTCTTCTATACGTGAGGAATGTGTCCTGAACGTTTGACCGTATCTTTTTGATACGCACGGTATAAGTAAGTAAGCACATGATTGTAAAAATATTTAAAATTGCTGAAATATGAAATAAACTCATTGCAAAAGCAACCTCTTAGATGGAAATAATGTTTACAGCAAACAGCTTATCAGAAGTTTTCGCTTAATATTAATTTCAGAGTTATTTGTTTTGAAAGCTTAAAAATACTCCAGATCAATACCTTTAAAGCAAAGAAATTATTAGTGATATATTATCCACCGTTTACATGAAGCTTACCCTTTCCTTTCTAAGTTCATACAATTTTAGTTTAATATAAACATAGAATGCTGTCTGAATGAATAGTGTTTAACGCCCGTTTTTGCTACAGAGGCACCACAGGCGAAGGACACTGATGATACATGGGATGAAATGATATATTGGGAAAGGATTTATTTTTAAGTAAGGAAACGTTCCAGGCCTAAGTTTAGGGTACCTTCTCGGCATTTGCCATTTATGAGGACCGAGGAAAACCTGGAAAAAACCTCAGTCAGGGAGGACGGTCTGGCGGTATTCGAACCCAGACCTCCCGCTCACGAGTCCGTGCCTTAACGACCTCGGCCACCCGTGGCGGTGAATGCTATCTCATTTCACATGTACTAGCTCATATAGAACTACAATTAATAAGAAAAAAGTATCTAAAACTTTGACGTGCAATTTAAGTTGACTTCAATCTTTGAAAACTCAGGTGTTTCGCACTGGCAGCAATTGTATCATGTGTTTTGGGAAAGTGTCCATTTATGTAGGTGAAGAAACCTTTCACTCTGTAATTTCATTTCTTCGATGGTTTTTTTTTTAAACAGAATGTAAACATAATGAATTACACGGCTTTAGTAACTAAAATTGGCGTGAAATATGAAGTACGCTCCACCTGTCAATCATTTTCTACATATTTCGAGCACGCCATTCTTCAGAAGCGAGCTATCTTTCTTTATGCTTATTGAAATATGTTTCAGAATTTTCGTGACGCTCCAGGGAATGGAACGCATTTTTTAAGCTGTCAGTGCATTTTAGCTGTCAAATAAATGGCCCAACGTTATTTTAGCTGGTAAAATATAAGTTTCGGTTTTTGGTCAGGTGGGATCCGATTATTGTGAAAGAGGCCATTACTTTACAAGTACACTCAAGAGAATAAAGTGATTATTAGCAAAGAACGGAAATACTTATTCAGAATTTGCTCAACCAGCTTGTAAATATAGACATACGCATATTTTTAATCTCACTTAGTGAATTTCCTCACTACTCTCAGTATGTTCAATAACAGTAGTGCTATATATCATGCTACTTGATTTCAATTAATTTATTTTTACTAATTATGTAAGCTCTTAATTATCTTACAATAAATGCTGGCCAGAAAACCCTAAAAGTGTTTAACCTTTACCATAGTAATTTTAGAATCAGCAAATTTACTACCTATAGAAAGTGTGACTTATAGTGAGCGATTTAGGAACGAACATAACTACACCACAAGTCACAGGAGTTGATGTCATTAAGGCGCGGACTCGTGAGTCGGCAGTGTGAGGTTCGATTCGCACTAGGACCGTCCTCTGTGACTAAGGTTTTTTCCCGGTTTTCCTCAGATCTTATAAATGAAAAATGCCAGGGAGGTAGACTAAACTTAGGCCTGGAACGCTTCCTTCCTTTAAAAACATTCCTTTCCCAGTTTATCATTTCATGTATCATCAGTGTCCACCGCTTGTGTTGCCTCAGTAGTAAAAACGCGCGTTAAACATAAAAAAAAAAAAAAGAAAACCTTCTCCTACTGCTTCTTCTATTACTACTGTTCCTACTACTTCTACTTCTTTTCATTTGAGAGCCCAAGGTGAACCTCGGCCTGCCGCGGGGGCTTCTGCATCCTCTACTTCCTTCTTTGATAACATACCCTTACACTGTGAACGAAACGGCTGCTCCAGTCAAGTATCCTTCCACGAGGAAGTGCGAAGGGCAGTGGGGAAAACGGAACGCATCCATAAGTTTTAAATTGCGATGCAGTTGTTTCCTAACTAATATTTTTACTTAACACTCCACGCTAAAAGAAAGATATTTTTTTTGGAAGAGACGCGAAAAAGAAAAAAAAGTCTAGAACAGGGACGATATAGGCGCGATAACTCCAAACTAACACTAAGAAGGCGATACCTAAAAGGCATACCTTTTAAAAGTATTGTGCAAATATATATATAACTTAAGGTCTCCTAACCTAACTAACTTAACCTAACCAAACCAAAATTTGCAGCCTGTGAGTTAACAGTATAATTTTTGGAATTTATTTTTTGAACCTAACATAACCTTGCATTTTTTTCTTAATTTAAGGTAACGTAACGTAAATTTGCAACGTACATGAAATGAAAGTAAAATTGCAACCTGTGCATTCTCCCTAAAAAAGATAAAACTTATTATATTAAGAAAAGTGTAGGCAAATTATGTAGATTAAAAAAAATAAGAGATTACCCCAGGGGGAAGCGAACCCGCTACCAACATGGCGCTCTAAGCAACTGAGTCACCAGACCGAGACATGGGCATGGTTGCAACTATCCGCCTACTTTGTTTGGTTTGATTTGATTTGAGCTCGGTTTTTTCCGCTGTACACCGCTGTGCGCTTATAATGTAGAGAAAACTCATTGATAAAAGACAATATGTGAATAGCATACCTGCACCCCGATCGCCTATTGCGCGAAGAACGCCATCCTCTCTATCAGGCAGCTTCCCAATTGTCCTCAACAGGCTGGATGGGTCCCGTTCCAGACCTTCCTAACTTAGAAAAATTCCTAAGTAGGGAAACGAACTCGGATCTCTCTGTCGTAATCCGTAACGCTAGCTACTAGACCAAGGAAGTGGTCACTACTCCAGTTAAGAATACAGTTAAGTGCTATCACCGCATCAGCACTGCCATCACTTTTAATACCTTAACTGCTACTACAACCGTAACTAGAGCTAAGTAATTAACACCACTGTTGCTGCTGTACTACTATCACAACCACCATCATCACATTGAAGAAAATCCTGGAAGGCTGGTAAAATACTGTGCGGGAAATAAGCCAAGAATGCTAAATTTGAATGCAATACATTTTGGAAGCTGTTGAATACTAAAATACATGTTGATTTGAAATTCATGGCCGTTCTAATTTTTGAGGGTAATTATCGCACATTAAGCAGAGTCCCATTACGTTGTGAAAGTAGCGGTACAAGATAATTCCACGAATCCAGAGTTGGCACCAACGTAAAACCCATTTACTTTGCAGCACCCTCAACTGCAAAAGTTGGCGAGTACCAGTGAAAAAGCCAATGCATCAGACTCGGTAGTGACAGTGCCAGGTTTCCAGCTTTCTTAACATCCACTAACTCGGAAAAATCCATGACGTTAGGAGGAAGCTTAATTCATTAAGTGACATAAAGGAAGCTCGTAGGTTGCCTTTCCATTTCCATCAAGCTGCCAGAGTTTTGAAACAGCAGCTTGTCCTCCTAAAGTATAAAACATGTAAATTAGTCTGAAGATAATGCTGAAATGTATTAATTTGATTATTACGTCTGTATAGGAGTAGAATTTATTTGTGTTTACTGTATGTGAGTAATTAGAAGATTACCCATTTCTAGACCACAAACTTCGCATATGAATGAGAATGTTTCACGGTGGCTTGCAGCACTATGCCTGTTTTCATAGACTGTAACCCACGAGGTAAAATTTATTTTTCATTTTTATTTCTTGCGAGTTTAGGTTTATATGCTAATTATTTTATTATAAATTATGAAAAGCTACAAGGTAGCGTAGAAATGTCCACAAGAACACATTTATACAACAGATTCTTTTTGACTTCTAAGAGGTATATTTTCTCATCAGTTAGACTATTTAATTTCTAAACAGTATTTAAATGTTTTCCATTATCGTTATTTTCTGAACATGACGCTATCAATTTTAAAAGTATTAAACTGTAAAAGTATTAAACTTAAGAAACACACTTAATGAATAAGCCAAATTACTGTGAATTTGTTCTCTACTTCTAGGAAAATTTTCATTAATCGAGAGGGTTTCATAACACATTCCGTCTTGTACGTTATGGTGGTGTCAAAAAGCATCTAAATTTTACAAAAACTAACTTTTTTCATAAATAAATCAAATACTTATATTTTCTGAGTTTAGGTTTAACTGTTATGTGCTTATAATCCTGCACATCTCTCTCCCTTTTATGTCTGATTTATTGTTTCTTTGACTGCATTGGTCTTCCCGCGATATCTGTAGATTGTGTACGTGAATACTATAGGTGTAGTAGGGATGAATGAACTAAAATGAATTAATGATGGCGCAAATGAGCTCCGAGTCCCTGTCGCCTTAAAACTAAATAGCATTCTCTCTCCAAGGAAAAATTCAGAGAAAAAAAAAAAAAAAACTTACTTCGAACTAAGGCCCTCTGTATTTGTAGTCGCAAGAGCTGTCATAATAAGGAATGTTGCTAACTTCTCCTTTCACAAGAGCGATGTTTTCGGGAGGGAGGACCTCCAAGGGCCGACCTGCACGCTCTTCGTCTTCAATGCCTTCTCGACCCATTGGAAAAAGTTTGGCCCATTCTTTGACGGTAGAAAATGGAGGGGGATACTTCCCCTTATACATCGTCCAACCGCTATTTAATTTCATTTAGAGTAAGCAGCTTTTTGTGAAACAGCTTGAAACTCCATTGTGAATATGTCACAATCTTCTACACATAGCCTTCTATATCTGAACAACTGAACACACCAAAGCGGAAGTTACAGCTGCAATTAATTGCTTAACAGGCGAGGTATAACACCAAATAAGAATTTTGTGAAGGCAATAATCCTTATCGGCGAGGCCAGAAACTTACGGACCTACCCTCGTATAAATGTATAAAATTATTCCATTTTGGCGATTTGATGTGGAATGATTCATACGGGAAAACTGTCAAGTTATTTGAATATCAAACACTATTGCATTTGAAGTAACATGTTCTCACTCTCCAGCAGCGATAATCAGTCGTTTTGTTTCTAGTAAGCTTTTGCTTAATGAAACAGTAGTAAAGGTGAGTGTGAATTCAATTTCTTTATTTTATTATGTGTTAAACGGATGTACAGAAAATGAGCAATACAAAGCTTACACCATAAGCCTTTTTATTAGCGATTATTGCAAGAGAACCTTTAAAATTAAAATCAGTATAGACAAACTCCAAGTATTAATTTGAGTCTAACTGTACAATGCTTTCTACACATTAATCAAAGGGTCATCGACAATTTTATGCCATGGAAACCGTGGAAATGGATTTGTTTGTTTGTTTAAATGTGTGCATTACTACTCTCTCTCTCTCTCTCTCTGTTGTCTACATTCATCCACTCATGTATGAACGTTACTGATGCTATTTATTAAGAATCTAGAAACTTGCAGTCTATATGCTGCGCGTGTCACCGCTGATATACTGTAGTGATATTCTCGAATTAACTGAGAGATTTTTCATATATTTTTCCGTGAGTGCAGAAATATTTTATGTACTCATTTAGAACAAAACTCAAAATAACCATTTTCCAGAACGATAGTTGGTAAAGTGAGGAACAATTCTTAATAACCTCACCCCAATGTTGCCAACTTTACCCTATCGGGACATGACTGTACTTATTGCTACAAGAAAAAGTATCATGCTTTTTCGAGCAAGCTGTATATCAACCTGGCAAATCGGCACGTGGTGTTAATTGAACCGCACTTTATTGACGGAAATATCGATGGTAACAAGTACTTGGCTCCAATTCAAGAGGTTACACTAGGAATCATCGCGCATTTGGACAACTTTGATCAACTCTACTTCCTGCATGATGGAGCTCCTACCCATTATGCTACCTTTGTTCGGACGTACGTTGATAGCGTTTTCAATAGTAGAGTACTTGGACGTCGTGTAGCAATTGAATACCCACCACGAACCCCTGATCATATCTCAATGGATTTCTTCATTTGGGGTATGGTTAAAGATGAAGTGTATGGAAGGAAATCACAAACTGTGGAATAGCTGACTGTTTATATTGAGGACAACATTGACCTGTGTTTACATGTGTGTCAAAGCGTTCCAGGTGGAACGGTGTATTAATGCACGAGGAAACAGCTTGAATACGAAACGAAGTGAAATCCTTTGCTAACTGAAGTTCAGTAAGTGTGTAGTTAGTTACTTTTACGTCACCCTGCATAAGCTAACATGAAAAGTATAACTGGAAAAGACCAATATAGCTATTAGAGAAACATAAAAGACTAAACATTAAAACAAACAAAAACGTGTTCTTCTTCTTCTTCTTCTTCTTCTTCTTCTTCTTCTTCTTCATATAAAATCTAGAGAAGACGAAACGAGCAAAACATTGAGAAAATCACATACACTACTATATTACAAACAATTTATGTTCTTTAAAGACAGAAGAACAACTGTTCGTATTATTGCAGTATTTGTGTGTTTATTTATTTATTTCTGCTTCTCTAACTTTTGTTATTTTAACAAATATTAAAGCTGTGATAGAGTGTATATACACATATATTAAATAACAAAGAAAAATAAAATATTTCTTGGAACAATGTAGCTAAAATAACAAGAACTAGAGAAGTGGAAATAGGTAATACACTTAAATAGCAACACTTCAGACCTCTTGTGTTTTACTTCAAAGGCAGAAGACGAGTGAAGGACGCAAAATGAATAATGAATCTCCACGGAGCGTAAGGCGTGGAAACAGATAAAACAAGCAACATAAAAAAAGAAGGGAGGGAGGACTTTTTTTTTTCTTTTTTAATTTGTGGATTCTCTTTAACATCTCAGGTCATCAGCGTCCCATTCTATTCAGGACGTGAAACAGTCGACAAATTTTGCTCAGAGGCCTCTTCTTTTAGACTTGAGGTTCTTTTTCTTGCCGTAAATGTACGACACGGGACTCAAGACTTTTTTTCCCTTCCAAAGAAGTCATACTTATGATTTTTAAGCCCGAAAAAAATTCATCGACTCTGGACGGGTTTGAACCCTCGATCTTGGGTTTAGGAGAAAAGTATGGTAACCACTACACCACCAGGACGGACTGGGAGAAAATAAGAACAGGAATATATAAATATTTGATGAAATTAACGACAAAAGCAAAAGAAAGATGTATATTAACACATAAGAGAGCGATGTGCACGCTTTATGCAAAAATATATCTGCGTGTATCTCTCTGTCTCTGAGGTAACTTTCAGGATCATGAGTCGGTAATGGATCAGCAAGTGTTAAATTAAACGCATTATCAAAGTACTTACAGTGCTACAAAGGATGTTCGGCAACTGACAAAGGAGACTTGGTTTTAACAGAACGCCTATGATTGTTCATATAGAGCGAAACAACAATAGAAGTTAAATCAATATAACATGTTTTAACTGCACCTGTATCCTCAACAATTATGTGTTGAACTGCAGAATTTCCGCCAGCAGCTTGTACACTAATATGAATAAATAATAACTTTGGTTCTAAAAATCAAAGCATATATTTTCAGTATGTAAGAAGTATAAAATTAAGAACGTAAAAACGCAAGTGTATCAGGCATTTTGTTACCTGCTGTATGTTTTCTTGTAATTATTTCAAATTGGTTTAATTTCTACTATCTCGATCTATATGAGCAATCATAGCCATTCTGTTAAAACGAATTCTCTCTTGTCAGTTGCCCAACATGCCCTGTCGCTTTGTAGGATTTTGATGATACATTTAATTTAATGCTTATTGATGCATTACCGACTCATGTTCATGAAAGTAACCTCAGAGATAAAAATATAAAGAGCGTACACTGTCGGGTTTAAATCTTGTGTGTTACTATTTCCCTTTTTATTTTATTGTTACTTTTATTTTTTTCAGTTATTAATATATTTCTCTTGTTTTTTCTCCTCGCCCTTATCTCTATATTGCTTTATCTGTTTCTACGTATTACGCTACATTCGAGATTCAGTATTTACATTTACCGCCCTCATTTGTCTTCTGCCTTTGAAGAAGAACACAATCATATATAGAGGGTGTTAAAATGTATACATACTTTCACAGAGATATCTATTTAATATATTTCAAAGTCGGATCGAAAAACGACAGTAGTGTGCAGTATGATGTTGTGTAAACAGATGTGACTTACATTACATTATACTAGCGTTGCTACAACAAAATGGAGTCAAGATTATCGTTTAAATAGCGGAAAGCAATTTTGAAGTGGTATTGGAAAACCGAGAATAATGTTGAAGTTCAAGGGCAATGGAGACGTGTGTACAGAACAGAACCGCCAACGAGAGTAACAATTGCAAGCATTCGAGACAAATTTGAGACTCGTGGTACCGTATGCGATGTTCATAAGAGCAGATCTGGGCAGACCAGCTGCACTGGCAGCACTTCGGGAAGAAATTGACACGGCATGTGCTGCAATCACCGAGGACACTTTCGCAAACGTTGCTCAATCAGTAATTCAACGTACTCAGAAATGTATCGATGCCGATGGTGGGTATCTGATGTAATTATAAAGGTCTAAGGTTTTTATTTATTTATTTATTTATTTATTTATTTATGGACGCTCTTTAACAGCTTAGGTCATCAGCGTCCCATTCAACTCAGAGCGCGAAACGGCCGACAAATTTTGCTCAGAGGCCTCTCTTTCAGGCTTGAGGTTCTTTTTCGTGCCGTAAATGTACGACACGGGACCCACGGCTTTACTTCCCTTCCGAAGGAAGCCATACTTAGGATTTTTACGCCCCGAAAAAATCCATCGGTCCTAGCCGGGTTCGAACCCGCGATCTTGGGTTTAGGAGGAGGTCTAAGGTGATTATTACTCATCATTTTCTCTTTGTGTGAATTCAGTTTTGTTGTTAACAATTATTTCTTTGCTTGAAGTGAGTATACATTTTTTGGCACCCTCTGTATGTTACTATAGAGTTTGTTGAATCTTTTTGTGGAGGTTTTGAAAAATATCTTTAAATATACGCGGATTTAACTTTTACCCAATTTTTGCACTTATTTTCTCTAAAAAGGAAATTCGGTTAAAATGGAAAGAAAATGTAAGACCGAGATTTAACAAAATTATAATAACTGCTTCCCCCACTAACTTGCTTTCCCTTTCTTCCACTGCTCCTAATGAACGTACTGGCATTATTGATATCCAAGAAAGTTTTAAGCAATGCCACAATCATTGCAGACATGCGAGGTATTTTGTCTTATTGGTTTATTTTTGCCAGTGAGATGAAATTTAATATAATCTTTTTTAGTTTGGTTTTTCTTTATTTTGGCCTCCGGCATCAAATATTACAAAGGCAATTTTAAATCTGTATGGAAATGTATGGAAATATAGACAAGAACTTCCTGACATACTTGGCAGTTGATATGACCTTTTTGCTTTATTTCTAAGTACCAGAGCTACTGTCTTCAAATAAGAACAAATAAAACTCTTTCACATGATACGTTTGTTGGAAATTCTGACATGTAATAAGGTTTACATCCTCAGTGCTACTACAAAAGACGGAGTATTCTAGTTACTGTAAAAAATTAAAGCACAATGAATAAAATTAGGATGGCAATAAAAATGTTTCTTTCCAGCAGTTTATTTTTACATCATTGTGAATTTCCAGACTATCCCTTATACTTAAGAGGGTAGATCCATAAGTTTCCGGCCTAACCATTTTCTAGGTATGATAAAAGACAAAAACTGTATTTCACTTTTCATTATACGGTTACCCTTTATTGCAATACACTTCTCACATCTTTGAATTAACATTTCAACCCCCCCCCCAAATAGTCAAATCATGTCTGCTAAATGGGCATAAACAGCATCCATCACTTCTTCGTCACATTTAAATTTCCTTCCACGAAGAACTTTCTGGAGCTTTGAGAAGAGCGACTAGATCTGGGCTGTAGGGTGAATGGTCGATTTCCTTAAAGCCACAGTTCTTCACAGTTTCTTTTGTAAAGCTGTGTGCACAGGCGCGTTGTCGTGAAGAACTCGTAGACTACCACTCAGCTTCCCTCGCCTTTTCTATTTGATGGAAGCACGTAGTCTGTGCAGTAGGCCAGCATAGTACTCCACATTTTCTGTGAAGTCAATGAAGATTGCTTTACAGTTCCAAAAGATTGTGGCCATGATCTGCTTGGTGACCTTGGTCTTTAGAGGCGGTGCTTTGCCAGGTTTACCCCACTCCAATGATTCTCTTTTGAACAAGGGATCATAGTAGAGAACCATAGTTTCAGTTCCTGTAGCAATGGTTTGCAGAATTTCTCTCTCGTTGCCACAGCAGAGCTCCAAAAAAGTCTGACAACAGATGACTCATTGCTGCTTTTGGACTGAGGAAAGAAGGCTAAGTACCCATCATGCACTAACCTTATTCATGTTTAAATGTTCATGAATAATTCGAAGGACTGTTATTTCGACAGACCCAATCTTGCTGCTATTTCTGTAACTTTGAGCCACCGGTCTTCCATAATTTCTACTTCCACAAGAGCGATGTTTTCAGGAGTGAGCACTTCCAAGGGCCGACCTGCACGCTCTTCGTCTTCAATGATTTCTCGACCCATTCGAAAAAGTTTGGCCCATTCTTTTACGGTAGAATATGAGGGGGGTGCTTCCCCATATACACCGTCCAATCGCTGTTCAATTTCATTTGGAGTAGTCCTTCTTTTGTGAAGAACTTAACAACAGCTCGAAACTCCATTTGAACATGTCACAATCTTCTGCACATAGCCTTCTTTATGCAACTGTATCTGAACTGAACACAGCGGAGTGGAAGTTACAGCTGCAGTTTATTTATTTTATAGATAAGTTATGACACCAGATAAGAATTTTGTAAAGGCGATAATCCTTATCGACGAGGCCGGAAACTTATGAATTCACACTCGTATTTACGAATGGGATATTAAATAATACAGAATGAAAGTTTGTTATACTCACAGTCCTAATGTCTAAATATTGTTATGTGATAATATAAATTCAAATTAATCATGAGACTGAAGGCACAACTCATGCTGCACTATATTACACATAAAATAATGTAAAGCTTATACATACAGTAACATATATATATATATATATATATATATATATATATATTCATAAAAACACTCAAGAGTGCATTATAAAAAGGTTCACATAAAATTTCACACTAAAAACCGTAAAATTGAACACTAAAACCACACGATATTTCGAGCTTGGCTCTTGGTCACGTGATGAAAATGAGCTCTGAGCCAAGCTCGAAATATCGTGTGGTTTTAGTGTTCAATTTTACGGTTTTTAGTGTGAAATTTTATGTGAATCTTTTTATATTGCACTCTGAGTGTTTTTTATGAGTTTTTATGCTTTTTAGAAGTTTTTATTACTTTATTAATAGTATATATATATATATATATATATATATATATTCGTATACAGGGTGTATAAAAATTAATAGCGCAAATGGAACGGTTGAAAGTATAATAAATGCAAAAAAAACCTCCGGTAAACAAGCCGTGTTGCGAATGTATGTTTATGATCCACCGACTTCGTTCGTTGTATACATCATATGCGCCACACGTTGCTCACTTAGAAGCAGACCGCGATGTGCTCGTTGTTCACAAAATTGAACTTTTTAACAAACCATACACGACAGACAAGGATGGTACAGTACACAATCGTAGTAGTCAGATCACTTGTCTGAACAGTGTCAGGGTATAGTAACGCAGAGTATGTGGACATGCATTTCATCTATGGTAGGGATAAAGGCAATGCATGGGAGACTGCATGTCAAGATTATCCTCATCGAAGACATCCCGAAAGTCGCACGTTTACAAAGATTCATCAACGCCTAGAAAACAGGTTAGTTTCATATTTGGCAGGGGGCAGGAATGCCTGAAGTTGAGGATATAGTGTTGGAAACAATACAAATATCTCCAGGAACTTAAGTGCCTATACTAAGCCACAGTAGTGTATGCAGAATTTTACATCACAATTCACTATACCCTTACCCCCTCCAAAGAGTTCAATGTCTTATTGATCCGGACTTGGATCCTAGAGTGAATTTTTGTCAGTGGATGCAACAACAGGCTGCAATTAACCCTCGTTTTCAAGTAACAAGCCGGCGAAATGGACTTCACACGCGATGGTATCTTTAATTATCACAATACACATTTTTGGTGCGAAGTAAACCCACATGTTGTTCATGAGTCACCGCAACAGCAACGTTTCTCATTGAATGTGTAATAAGGGGTACTGGGTGATCGTCTCAAAACTCAATGCACGGAGGTGCCTTCGGTTTCTGCGTGGAAATCTTCCAGAATTGCTTGAGGATGTTACACTTGAGCAAAGTTGGAGTATATGATACATGCACGATGGAGCACCTGTACATTTTGCTGCTACTGTAAAAAGACATCTAATGCGAAGATATGGTTTAAAATGGATAGGTTGAGGAGGGCCTGAATGATCACATAATCTCAATCCTTTGGATTTTTCTGTCTGAGGTCCTCAAAGTGTAGTGTACAGCACTCCCGTTGACACGGTTGAAGAACTGGAGCTGAGAATTGTACATGCTTGTCAAGAGTTCCGAGATGATCCGGGGGTGTATGAAAGAATTGGAAACTCACTGCAGAGAAGGCTGTAATATTGTAACCAAATGCAAGAACGACAATTTGAACACCTCTTTTAACAGATAATAGCGTACAGCACATATCATGTAACGTACAAAGTAGAATTGTATTCTTTGTTATGTTAAGCTATGAGGAAATTTTGAGCCAAATTAGAACGGAAATTAAACGAAAAGTTTAGTTTTTAAATTAATTTGTACTAAGTTGAGCGATAATTCTTAATAAAGTCAGTGGCTGCTTGTAACCAGACATGTGAAATTATCTCACACACGGCTGATTTACGGGCCTATGTTTACTGGAAGTTTTTGCTTCTATAATGGTATACTTTCGTTTCAGTTTTCGCCATTAATTTTTATACATCCTGTATGAAGAAAATGGAAGGCAACTCAGTGCCGTATTTGTACAAGGTAATTCCATGCTAAAATGCAATAATTTTTGTTCAAATACTAATTCAAATTATAATTATAAATTATCAATTTCCAATTATAAAAAGGATAGACCAGCAGTAATGAAACAAATAATGTCTTTTACTATGTTTTTCATAGCTCTAAGCTTTTTAACATAGTTTCACTTCAAACATTTATTTGAATCATTACAAAACGTTCTCCTAATTCACAAATAACTTAAACTAGAATCAAAAGAATCACTTCAAGATAAATTAAAATAAGGAAATCTCTAGTCTCTATTGTGGAAATGGAATGCTACTACTTTTTAAATACTGTATTAGTATACAGGTTTTCGCCGTTCGGCTAAGTTTGTGTGCGCTCTTGCTCCGCTATGAAGCTTACCTTCCTCTCGAATCTTCGAGATCATCCTTCTCCTTTTATCGCTAGATAGCGTTAGTTTCGTACTCCTTTGCATTTGCCGGCACATAGCAGTCGGCCCTGTCTTTGGCACAGATAACTACTTGTGGATTCCGGGTTTTTCCTTGCTCGAGGATATCTTCTGAATGGGTGTGAACTCGTGCTCCGCCATTCTGCAACGAAATCCTCAGCAAGGCTAACTCACAAATTTCTTCTTTAAAATTTGGTCAATATTGAATCGGACTCATTTTCTTTGATGAGAACAGTGACTTGGGTAACTAATATTGTATGTATAATTTTATTTACAGTATCTTTTCATTGTCTTGCAGTAAATTTTTGATTGTAATTGTGTTTAGACTTTCAGCCTGGATTACTGTTATTATGCTCCTTGGAGCTGTTTTCATAACGAATTCTTCCACCATGGTTTTGCTATATAAGAAAACTATACTAAATACTCGTTAAGGCATGGTAATTTTGAGTTGATTATATCTATATTAATTTACGTAAAATTATATTAATGCTTCATCCATTTGTATTTAAATTAAGAAAATATTCAAGTACACTTTTTTGGAGTAATGAACATTTTATCATTAAGCAAATCATTTATCTTGAAGTTGAAGATTAGTTATATTCCAATAGATTGTTATACATTTTCTTATTGTTAAACTGTTAAATTATTAAATATTATAACTATAGCTTGATCTGTGCCGTACTTAGGCATACAAGAACCAATATAGTACTAGGTTACCATGCCAAGTTCCTTCACTATTAAATCGCTTGTGTCTATGAATTTCCAGCAAAACAAGTTTTCCAGCTCTGTGTATCACATGTTAGTATAGCTCTCCGAAGCTTAGTTCTTTTTTTTTTTATTAGTGTGTAACGCCCGTTTTTACTACTGAGGCACCACAGGCGGTGGACACTGATGATACGTGGAATGAAATGGTAAATTAGGTAAGCATTTTTTTTTTAAAGGAAGGAAGCGTTCCAGGTCTAAGTTTAGGGTAACTCCCCGGCATTTGCCGTTTATAAGGGCTGCGGAAAACCAGAAAGAAAAAAAAAATCCTCAATCAGGGAGGACGATCCTGATGGTATTCTGACCCCCAGACCTCCCGCTCACGAGTCCATGCTTTAATGACCTCGGCCACCTGTGGCGTTCAAGGTTTGGTTGATTTTCTATGTCTCCAGATAAAACAATCTCTTAAATTGTAAACTTCAATATATTATATTTTAAAGTTATGTATTCATATGTCATCAACCATTTACTTCATAAATATCGACTATTTTAAAGTTGAAAATATCTTTCCAATCTAAATTTTAACGAGTGTACAAAATGTTAATAGTGGAGTGGTCTTAAATAGATGTATGTGTGGACGGTAAAATGAAATAATAACATTAACGATATGCGAGAGCATATAAAACATCTGCTACGACGTCGACTTCAATGCTAATCTTATGTAATGATATGCGTCAACAAAATACTGTAAACAACGCAGAAGACAATGGCGATTAAGGTGGGAGCCGTGATCTTGAAAGTACAGAACAAAGAAAATTCTTTATTTCCTTAGAGAATGATTGAAGTACAAGGGCAAGGGCACAATTCCAGCTCTTTTTCTTTCTCTCTTAATTCCTGTGACTTAATTTTGCGTCCTCTTCCCTTTTTATGCAATACTGATTTTTTTTACTTCTTTTTCTGTGTATTTGGTAATTTCATTCAGTAAGAAAAGAAACAATTTCACGCTATTTCTTCATGCTTTTGTTTATGGACTTCCAAAAATAAAACATTGTGCCAAAATATGTAATGAATGAATACTGTTTAACGCCCGTTTTTGCTACAGAGGCACCACAGGCGATGAACACAGATGATACATGAGATGAAATGATATATTGGGAAAGGATTTTATGGAAGGAATCGTTCCAGGCCTAAGTTTTAGGGTACCTTCCCGGCATTTGCCATTTATGAGGACTGAGGAAAACCTGGAAAAAACCTCAGTCAGGAAGGACGGTCCTGGCGGTATTCGAACCCAGACCTCCCGCTCACGAGTCCGAGACTTAACGACCTCGACCACCCGTGGCGGTACCAAAATATGTAAAATGTAGTCAGGGAATCATCAAATTTGTTCATCCTTCAAGGTCAACTCTAATAAATACAGAAGTCACTTAAAACAGGCCGCCTGAAAAGACAACAATTATTAGTAATAAAGAAAATTCTTCAAGTAAAAGTTGTTTGGCTTGAAGGGGGACGCTATGTGACTTTGTTAGCTTTTTAATCTTGAAGGTGTTGAGGAAATATGAAGGCAATCTTCGTTATTTTAAATGAATTAAAATATTGTATTTTTAATAGTGCTTTTGAAGACGCCTACAGCGGTCTTGTTTGGAGTATCACTCAAGAGAGATGAAAGTCAAAAACCTGGTTGCTCTATTGCACTGTAAGCCAGTGTAATACGTTACAAATGGAATGTAAACAAACATTTAACTCGCTGTGTGTTTCTATTGTACGTCTACTTTTTTCAATTTATATGCTTTATTTTACATTTTTTGCCAGTTGATAACATCCATTAAGTTGACAATCACATACATGAATATACACACATTATAAAAATAAAGCAAAGATAAACAAATCCCATAAATAGCTAGAGTTAGGTTCGGTGAGTTATGTGGTTCATTGCACACAAAGCTAGGTTTTTTTGTTTGTGTTTGTCATACAGCACATACATACAATCTCTAGTGATATACTCCTGTCAACTGAAATAAATAAAACATAAATATTTAAAATAAAATATAAATACAGTTACTGAACAAAAACGTTTAATTTTAGAGCACACTGGCGTCACATTTGTGACAAACTTGACATTGTTCAGAAAACAGCTAACTCGTGCAGTGGGCTCAGAGTTCTCTCGTCCAAATGTACACAATGACAAATTATATTAGCAACCATTGAAGACCGGGGAAAATGAAAGTTTCTCAAATATTAGACCACCGCTCCTGATCCAAAATTTGTTGCTAGACTATCAGGATTACGTTCACATTAATTAAAATGTGGTGCACCGTGGTCTGCAACTAGATTGCAGCACTCTGCATACAAACAGAGGGTATCAGATCCTCCGCGGAATGCAACAACAGCAGTAGCCGCTGTCGAACTCACTGCCACAACACGACCCCGCAGCAATCGATGTGCGAAGGTGTCAGATTCTGTGCAGTAAATGTAACAACTGTATAACACCACGCCATGTCGAAATCTCTTATTTGAGGTTCAGACGAATTTCATTCAACATGATACAAACAGATTTCCAGTCCATGGAAACGCGTTGCACCCGGAATCAACAAACCAGAGAGCATAGTATTTTTTTGTGGAGCATTTCTTATCCAAAAGGACCAATACCATACGAAATTAGCGTGGTAGAGAGAAGCAGTGGGATTTATTTACTCAAAAATAAAACAAATTATTTGAATAAAAAACAACGTTTTTACGATTTAATGCATCACTGAAACACTCGGCATGTAAAGATTTGCATTTTATGTCCACCTTTAATTAACCCACATTGTCTTGGTGTACGGTCAGGTGTAATTTATAATTCCTTGCAGATAAATACCAAGTTAAGTTGTTTCACCCTCTGGGCTAAACGCTTTGGTAATGGCAAGATCTTCACTGCGAACCATAATTTGCTTACTGCATATAACAATATTCTTTGAAACAGACGAAAGAGTCGAAATAATACTCAGCAGCCCTATCCATTTCCAGCATTTCAGCAAAACAGCCTGTTACTGTTGCATTGCTCAAATGCCCTTGTCATGCACAAAGAAGCGAAAACTTTTGATTTGGGCTCTCGTAAAGGGCTAAAAAAGTTCCAGTAGTGTCCAAGTACTTGCATCTCAGTTCTGTGACATCGTCAGCATATGCCAGGGCAATTAAAGAACTACCAAGAATAGAAACGCCTGCCTGAAATAGAATCATAGGCAGTTTGTGTTATGCTGTATAATAACTTCTAACTGGTTTCATAATTTTTCGATTTTTAAAGAATATTTATCAGCATGTTCGTACCTACACACACAAAACTGTAGCTGGGCAATACTAAGAGATGTTCTGAAAACTCTACAAAGCCTCATCACATGCAAAAGGAACTTATCCGGTCAACAAGCTGAATCTTGCACCATAATGCACGGCCGCACATTGCAAATGTCGTTGCTGAACATCAGCGTGCCGCTCACCATCCCTCTATAATTCAGATTTAATCCCGCATGACTTTTTCTTTTTCCTCAGAGACAAGAAACATCTTCGTGGGTGGCATTTTTCATCATTAGGGGGCTGCAGAGAAGATGCTGAAAAACGTGTCAAAATGGTTTCCAGTATACCTTTAGAGTGGCAAAAACGCTGGGTCGGATTCGTTGCATCCTACGGGCACTACTTTGTAAAAGATCATAAAAATTATGAAAATATGGTGTCAAACAAAATTATAATAATTCTATATTGAACAACCCTCGTACATCTACAAATCTAGATTCTTGTAAAGTCCTCATCAGGGGGGTGATTTATGTCCAGATTCTGAGAGTTTGCAAAAACCTGGTAACAAGTTCCGTTGACACGTGCTATATTATCATGAAGTGCGCATATTTTATAAATGCTTACAGCAGAAAAGTAAGCACTTATATATATTACTGTATTTAATTAAGATGTAAAGAAAGTTCTTTAAAGTACTATTAATTTTTATTATTTAATTAATTATTTGTGGGGATGATTGGAGAAGAGAACGTGTTTATTTCAGTTCGATATTCAAATGCTGGGGAATGTACCGTAATAGTAGTTAAGATTGGAATCAGCCCAGAATGGCTGGGATAGACGGGTAGCTTATCCCTGCCAAACGTCCATTATCCACGCCATTATCACAGAACATTTCATGACCGCGATATACGGACTTCGTTTTACGGTTCAGAGGCAAATATAATGGAAATCCTCTCAAGACTGCCAAAATGATATAATATCTTATATATAAGTTATTATTGCTTTGGGTCATCTTTAAGTACTCAAATAAACCATATTGTCCCAACATTTATAATGAATCATCTCTGCTATATCGTGTTTATACCTACACGGGCACCGCACTGTCTGATAGGTTATTCTCATCGCTATTGTGATTACGTTACTTGCGCTGAGCTACGATAAAAACAGGTGTTTGGTTACTATTGTGTTATTGTTTTTGCTTGCGCCTTCAAGGTCAGGCAATCTTTCCTCCGCTTATCTAATGAAGCCTGGCTGTGTTGTCAAACACGTCCTCAACAGCACTTGATCGTTGTTTGCAACATTCTTTCGGCGTGTTTTGTCAGTGAAAATTAGGAAGTCGAAACAATGCAAGTATTTTTAAGACTAAGTACAGTTTTCCTACCAATTGAGCCCACTATACTGACTTGTGAAGGACGAATTTATGTAAATGTTCACATGAACATAAGTTGAATTGGTACGAACAGGAGGAAACTTTTCGATAATTCAACCGTGCTTAAGGGCAGGTTGTTTGTGTCTTATGCTTCAGTTGGGGAAGGGATGAGGCTGAGAGACACCGAATGACTCATTCAGTTAACTTGACACAGTGTGTTATTTCATAGAAACATTTAGTAGTAATGCTGAAATAACATTATTATTATTATTATTATTATTATTATTATTATTATATATATGATAGACACGATGATAAGAAAACTAGGCAATTTAGCATATTTACCACTTTTAGAAATTTTATTCGCAGACAACCATGCCGTCTTTACAAATAATGAAAATCAACTTCAGTTAGATGCATTTCAGCTTAGTAAAACAATGTGTACATAAAATTTAACGATATCAATTGAAAAATCTATATAAAAGCCCATAATAATCTAATAGAACAATCAAAGTTTCTATTATTTGGGATGCATTATGTGACGTGATTATGATAAAGGTTTAATAACTACCAGAATATATGTGATAAGGAACATTAAAGAATAAAAGTAGGAAAGACATGCTTTAAAATTTTATAAAACTACGACGGTATTCATTTTGGCTTACGGATTTAAAACTTGTGCCATTAACTAAAGTGATAAAAAAATACGAACTACTAAAATTAAAATGTTTTAGATAGATAGCTATCTGTACTTTGAATGATCATTATAGGAGATTGAAACGAGAGAAACTTTTAATATCTTTGATTTAAACGGAAAAATACCCCAGAATAAAAAAAAAAATATGGATGGAACAACACATTTCCATGTCTAATGAAAGATTAGTGAAGTAGGTTTTAAGATATCGACCGAAAAGATGATATTTTCAGTTTAAAATTAGAAATAACTAAGCAACAACATAAAGCAGATCTACTTTGGAAATCAAATAATGCTAAGCTTTCAAATAGAATCTCAATAACATAACATTACATTTAGCGATGTAGCAAAAAAGCGTGTCTACGACACTGATGTTATTGCAGACTAATGTACTTATTTCATTTTCTCATTACATCCTAACTGGACTTTTTATGTATTAATAAATAAATAAATAAATAAATAAATAAATAAAAAGTTAAGTTAGTTTTTTCCTATCCTCCTCCCTCCCCTGGTGGCCCATCTTGCTTTCACCTTTCTAATCATAGTTCGTTTTCTTGCTTATAATATTACCTTATTTCTCTCTCTCTTCCGATTTGTATTCTACATAATTTGCTTCTGTGTAAGCAAAATAAAATAAAATATTTTTTATATATTTTTCTACTTCTGTCCAACTCTCATTGATATAGAACATGAAGCATACTATTATTATGATTATTATTGCTGTTGTGGGAATTTTATTCTGTATAGAAAAAATCGGTGTGAAATTAGCTCTATACGCCGTCCTAATTGAAAAATGCTGTTGCATTTAGTCACCCCTTGTATCACAATATCTAATTTTAAATTATATAAATGTTATTTGTTGAATGCATTATAGTTTATTACACTTTTTGTGCTGAGTCACGTTTAACTCTAAAGCAAAAATATTAAAGTTTACAGAATGACTTGCATTACGAAAACGAGAAATGTTCCTCAATAGATTATATGATTTTTACTATCCTTAAGAGCCAACTTTATTTAACATAGAGTACTCCATTTTAAGAGTTCCTACTCTATACCACCAGAAAAAAGAAATTATGACAAGATGTAATAACTGTGACATCTAAAGCAGGTAAGTGCTCCCAATAAATAAATTAGTTAGCTATTACCCTATTGTGACATTAATTCTATATTTTAAAAGCATGATCATTAACAGTGTTATATTCTTGGAGGCGCAGTTAGCAAATCATGCGTAGCACATGTTATTTAAAAACTTTTACCTGTTTTCAAGAGATTGGTTTAGCATCTACAGTAGTTTCCCTTCGATGAATGATTGTTACAGTTGTCACATTACGTTATTCGACTTTGCTCTTATTTTCCCCCTTACCATTTTTTCTTCCTGTTATGACGCCCATTTTATAAACTTTTCTCATAAGTAACTTTATTGTTCATTGGTTGGAACACGTAGCGTATTTGTTAATGCTTGCCAAAACACATCACTGAATTTCTTGCCTGTCGTTTATATGCAAGTTGATAATTAGCTTTCCTTAAATACACATCGGTCTGCCTCTGGCTAGGCAATCAAGTGAGCCAGAGTTTTATGCTTGCGAATATTTTTATTCGTGGCATCGGAACAGTACATTTCAGTATCCTTACTTCATAATTTCTTGTTTATCATCGGTCAACTTTAATTTATTATGTCACTGACCCACTAATTGTTGTTAAATTGGTAATTAAGAAATTTTTGTATTAAATTAGGAATCTCTGCTAAAACTTCATAACCCACGAATTTTTTTACGATTATTCTTTATCAAGTATTCTGAGGTAAATTTCTTATGGTTTTCATTTCTTAAATTTAAAATGTTTTATTAAGGAAAATATATTAATGATACTTTTCGCTTGTTGTAACTATGTTGTCACTATCTAGATGTTCAGATGAATTATTTATTTCAAGAGTGCATTTGCTAACTTGTCACGTTTTAATAAACTGTAGAACATTGCTTTAGACATTGTTTTCTTCCCCAGTGATATATGGTGCAAATATTTTCACGAGCGAATCCTGGGAGTTTTAGAATAGTATGTTTTCTTAAAGTAGAGTTAAAATTGGGGGTAATAACGGCTGATATTGGTCTCGGTTGAATTAATGGTCAGTTAAAACAATGCTTCCCCTATCTGATATGCATCATAGCAATTAGTTGAACGTTTAATTTACCACATATCGATAGATATCTTACTCATTCACACCTGCTTCTGGTGCAACATCGGTAACGACTGTGGCACTCGGTAAAGTGAGCTTTTTACATCAACAAATGCATGTGGTTGAGAGTCGGCCCATATTTTTATCCTAATATTTGCATATCCCTGTTATATTGCATGTTAATATACATATAATATAAATGAAAAATAAATAACACAATGAACAATGTAACTAAAATGACAAGAACTAGATAAACAGAAAAAGGATAAAACACTTAGAAAGTCACAGGTTTAGTATTGCAATATTTCGAACAGCTTGTGTTCTTCTTAGGAATGAAGATTTGTCTTCTGTCCGAAATATTGCAATATTAAATCTGTGACTTTCTAAGTGTTTTATCCTTTTTCTGTTTATGTAGTTCTTGTTATTTTAGTTATAATACACGTGTTATGAAAGTATAATTATTATACTTTTATTCACAGTTAGGCATCAGCATATCTAAGCACTAAAACCAGGGAGAAGTGAGTTGAAGTTATGTTGGTGTTGGATTAAGATGTAATTATCTTTTTAATAATCTTAACCATTGGATTATATCATGAATGAAATCAAGGATCTGGTATGTAATTTTATCTTTAATAATAAATAAAAACATTGATCGTCTAATTGTAGATGGGCAATACTTTGTACAAACCTTTACGAAAAATTCATCCACTAATTAAAATTGCTAACAACGTATTAAATGATACGAGGAATATAATACGTTATGAGATGCAAGCCACCTTCCCCCTTACGCCTGCACTCCTCATTTCTCTTTAAGTTACCGAGCGGTGGCTCAAAATTTGTTCTTACTTTGTTGTACTGATCTAGTTTATGTGTATCTAACCTGATTTTAAGTGCTTAAGAAGTTAGATACCTACCAATAATAATAAATATTTGTATTTATATGCTACACATAGCTCTTACTTTGTTCACACATGTGGTGACTTTGTTCATGATGTAACTGTTCAGACTTCGTTAAAAGTTCAGTGTCAATTGCCATTCTCTTCAACCTGTGAAAACAGATGCACAGTTATCCAAAATATCATGCAATTGGTTTATCTACATTTAGATTTTAATTTATTAAATGTACGCATTTTGTTCTTCTTACTCAGTAAATTACTTTATTTCAGTGTTTTCTATTTTTCATATTGTAGGCACATATTATATAAAACTCAAACATACATAAGGGATTTAGAGCTCAAAGGACATAATTTCACGTTTTCTTAAAATTACCAGATCTTTCAAAGTACGGAGGATTATAGGTTCATTGCTGTAAGTATTACAAAATTTCAAACAGATGGCAGCATTTTGTGCTTTGAATGCTTTACTATTTTATTCAGAGCAGTAACTAAGCAACCTAATGTTATATCATTGGTGATGATATATATGGGATGAAACAGAGGTAGGCAGAGGTAGGCCGAGGTTCCCAGGATGTTGCATTGTATGTTGTGAAAAATTTAAGAGGAAATGCACAAAATTTTAGAATAATAAGCAACTGCATTTTTGATTCGTGTACTAGACAGAACAAGAATTGTTTGTATTATTTCCAATTACTGCAAGACCCAGGCATGAAAGTGCAATTAATAAATCATAAATTCCTCGTTCCAGGTCGCAGCTTCCTACCTAATGAAGCACGCTTCGACTTAATTGAATAAAACAATAATCGTTTTGGTAAAAAAGTAGAAAGAAGAAATTTTTTGGGGCAAGCAATGAAGAGGGAAAAATGTTCATTCCCAAAAGGATAGAAATGGTATATAGAAAATTAAAATATAAAACGGGGCTCTCCGGTTTAAGATATAAAAGCTCTACCCTTAAGCCACAATTATGTTATTAACAAAAACTAGGGATAGTTAACTGACTTGAGCGATGTAAGGGGCCTAAAGAAAGAAATAAAAATTAAACCAAAACTATAATGGCAACCTGGCGGCTCGATACTGCAATTACGTTCAACGAAGTTGCTCAACCCCCAGGGTGTGTTCTGTGATTTGAAAATACTTCAGCGCAGAAATACATGATGTGATCGAGAAAAAAATTTAATTAGATAAAAGTTCCATACTAGAAACTTTAAAACAAAACATATCAGCTTTCTCCCACAGGCGAGTGTAAGATTAAGCATTAGCAATTCAGTTTAATGTTAAGCTTTCAAGCGTGTTCCACTTCTCTCTGACTGATGATGTTTTCTGAGGTGTTCACCTTATTTACGTCCAAGCTTTTGAAACTGCTTGTTGCTCGTATAGACACCGGATGAAGGACGAAGTCAGTCAGAAAAAACGAAAGTTAGGCCTTCTACGTGAACAACTATGTAGAAACAAAAATAGTGTATTTCTACAGAGAGAGTATTTGAGTTACGGGCCCCTGAGTGCAACTGTTAACTGGGAAAGTGCAGCAGCCACAATCGGAAAAAGCGAAATACAATCGCGCGCATTAATTTGTATTTTTATTTTAGTATTTATATTTTATTGAAAGATAAAGTAATATCGTATTTAAAACTGATAATAATAAGCAGTAACCTGTTATAAATGTTGAAAATGGTGTCCCTCAGTGGCAGTACATTGCCAGGATCTGCTTAGGAAATTCCTGTATTACATCTAAGAACACGCGCGTTCGGAACGTTTCTTGTCATTCGGAGCTCCTGTCTTTCGTAACTTTTTAATACGTTTCCGAACAGTATCCCTACTTGGAACACGATTGCCTACTTGGAACACGATTGCCAGTTTTTTTTTTTTTTTTTTTTTTTTTTAATATGCATGCAAGATTCGTTTTCGAATATTTTTTTGAGTAGTGTTTAACGTCGGTTTTTACTACTGAGGCACCACAGGCGGTATTTTTGAATATGTACCGTACATAAAATTTTGTTGAAGATTATATTACGCTTTGGCTTAACTTATGAAGAATAATTAGCACACAATTATACGCAATTGCAGCACTGAGAAATACACGAACCACTCCATTACAAAACTCCCTCAATTTAACTACAATTTGCTATCTGCACATGCATGACCCTTACGCAGCCGCGCTCTGCCGATCCACAACTCAAATAACCTTACTGTATTGATCATAAACAGTTATTTTAAAACTGCTTTTCACCAATATTTGTCCCTTTTACACATTAAGGGTTTTCCTTCTACGACTAAAGTCATACGTTCAAAGTTGGCTGCAAGCTGAACCGTCAGTTTCGCTTTTTTGTTCAATTTTGAAACGTTTGCATCTCGGAAGCCCCGGTACTAAAGGGCAGATGCTCTCATTATTGCATTGTAAAGAATAACACACATTCAAACCTCTTAGTCTCTCGTTTCCAAACGAATTAGTGTTATGGGATCTGAATAAAACATATCAACAAAATCAAAGGCAAACAAAACGAAGCAGAAGTCAGTTCTTCAATGATCTCAAAGCAAACTTCCTAAAGGTGCGACATATTAGCTTCTGATTTTTTTAAAGCAAATTTACCTTCTACTTTCACTGAACAAGGAAAAGCAATTCACAGCAAAGATCTATTCAAAGTTACTCTGGAAAGAGCGCAAGTATGAACCCAAAATTGAATTTTCCGTTAATTTTGGCGAGTGTTGAAAGTGACTAATGATTGTTCCTCGCCAATATCCTCCATTGTAATATCTCTGTTGACTTGGATTAATCTTTTATTCAAAGTAACATTTTCGTCTGAATTCGCTCTGTTTACCTCTCCCGGACGAAGTTTGTGGAAACTCTCACACCACTCACACGTGATGTATAATGAAAAATGTTTTCACTCCGTCTTTCCACTACGGGTCGACATTAAGGAGGATGCTGCAAAGAACTTTGTTAAATGTATCGTAAACAGCTGAACGCACAAACCATGGTTATATTTCTCCTGTTTCACATACAACAGTGGCATTAATTATTAGAGAATTGTGCTAAATATTATATTAAGTTTTTGATTTTAATCGAAAATTATGCTTTTATTGAAGTCAACTTTTAAGAAAACTAGACCTACATGTCTTAATGTCCAATGTTTAATGACTTAATGCTCAATGTTTCAAAAATGAGCAAACTAAATTGCAATTACTACTTATCAAACAACAGCTGTAAATGGTACATTTCGGACACATTCATATGGATTTTGTAATTGCTTTATGTTTATATTTATTGGTTATCCTTTTGATTTGATTACTGCCTCGATTCTACATGGCATTGAGCATACCAAAAATTAGAGATCTTCTGGTGTTACCACTTTAAACCACGATTGGACGATAGCCTCTATCAGCTCTCTCTGGTTACTGGGATTCCGACGTGACACCAAAACGTTCAGCCTTGACCACAACTTTTAATTGGATTGAGGTCAGTACTGTCAAAAAAGGACAGTAACATGATAGTCTCTGAACCATTTCGATTAATTCGAGCTGTACTTTGCGCCATCCTGCTGGAAGATGCATCGCTGACTGTCATCCCCAAACAAATCAAGAATAGTAAGTAGCAGTCAGTTTTAAGTCTAAGACTTCTTCTTGGTATTTTTGGCATACTGTTGCCCTCTCACAGTGCTAGGCGCCGACACCATGCCTTGCCATATTTCCCCATACTATGACGTTGGCAAGATGCTTCAAGTGGCAATGGTGCACTCAGGTTAACATGTCCTCACCTGTTCGGCGACGCACAAGCGCGATGTCTTCACTTCCAAAGATGTAGATCTTCGTTTTATCGCTCCAAAAAACTTCATCCCAGTCTTCTGGTACACAATCCCTATGTGCTAAAGCCCACTCTATACGCTTTTGCTTCTGCTTATGATTGAGATAAGGGTTCTTTCTTGAGGTTCTTGCTCATCGACCATTTACGCACAGGTTTTGTTCTGATTGTTCGGTTAGAGACTTGTAACCCAGAAGTTCTGAAGATGGCATGTACATCGACGATCTTGTAGAGAAAGGCGGCAGATTCTGCGGCGGTCTTGAGCAGTTAGTTTTGGGTTTCTGCTACTTCTTAGAGACGTTCTTGTCCTCCCAGTTACTTCGTACCGCTTGAAACGTTCCCTATGTCTGGTTTTATAGCGCCACCAACTACTTTGTTTGCTATTTCTTCATAAGAATAGCCTTCTTCATGAAGTGTTACTGCTTTACTCTATTTACTTGGTGACCAATCAACGAGTTTTGTCTTATGAACTATTATTTCCACTTTTCAACCTCACGCTGTAAGTTATTACTTGCTAACTACTGTACTACAATGATCTCAAGAGTTATGAACTGAGAGATAACAATCAAACACAAGACCTGTGTTGGTTGAAAATACAATAACTACAAAACAATTATGTTGCTGCTGCGCTAAGAATAATTAAAGTTACTGAATCATATTCATTAAAATTGTTTCTAGTATTTATAGACAATATTATTCCACATTTCTTAAATATAATAAAACGCCAGCTGTTGATTTGGAACATACTGTCTTTGTATATCTTGTAAGATTTAAAATGAATAAAAATTTTACGAAAAGTGTTCAGAATTAATGCCAATATTATATTTAAAATAAGCAGTCATTTTAGCTATCGAATAATATAATAAGTTATCATTTCATTACCCTAAGTTAAAAATGAAATATTTAAGAACATTTTAAAAAATTTAAATATTAAATAGTAGAAAATGCAACTTGAAATTGCTTAATTTAACACGGTATCTAATATGGTATGTTGTTTACAAACTTAAAAGGTCACAAAAATCTTTCTAAACGTTAAAAATCAAATGTAAAATGATATGTTTGAAAATATTTATTTTAAATAAGTAAAAGACTAAAGGTGGAAAATTAAGAACTTTCAGATATTCGGTTAATGAACGAATCCACAAGAGAAGGTTATTCGCCTCAAGAAGCTGCAAAACCTGAATGTTCAATCATAACTATCGTGACCCCTCACAGAAACACGATCTGGTTCTAACGTGTATGAATAACCTTTGCAGCTACCGTTGCTGTGCACAAAATGAAGTAAAACATAAATTTTAGGTGAACATTGGAAAAAAATTAAATTTAAGTTCAGGGAGAAAACATAGGAGGAATCAGTTACCGTAAAATATTTACATCTGTAAAGAAGGAGAGAGAAAATACTAAATAAATAAACCAGAAGAGTAAAATAATAAAGGTAAGCAAAGAGAAAAAGGATAAGAAAAAGAAGAACAGAAGAAAGTAAAAAATACAGAAAATCGCACAAATGAATTTGATATAAAAAACAGGACCGATTTTTCAACATTTATGCAGGAACCATCTCTCTTCCTGGCTCTTTGGGTAATGTTTCTTAAGGAATCGTTTGAAAATCAGGATATTTAACTACAAAACATTTTTTGTATTTATTATTAATGTTATATTTGTATTGTTATTTTTATCTCTTTCTAATTGTGTACAGACTTTTATAACAATGAAGTTACATGTTCCAGTACTAGTTTGCATTTGCACCAGTTTAGTATTTTTCATTATAATTGAAATTTTCGTTGAATTCTTCACGCAGTACCATTAAGAAGTGTGCAACAGAGACAGAGAAATGTGTGACAAGCTTCAGACGAATAAATATTTCCGAGAGTGAATACAGCAGACTACAAGAAGATGGGAAAAATTCAAAAGACATTACAAACAGAAAAATCAATGGGTAAAACATGACAGGAATAATAAAACGCCCTTTATTCTGTAGAAGAGCAAAAATAAGTAGGAGTGTGTTAACCGAAGATACAAAATACTTAAAAGGCACACACGTAATTTCTGTTAATTTTGGTATGCAGGATTGAGTTGGTGTGTATTCATCACCGCGAAATGTCCCGTCGTCATGGAAACTGGATTAAAGGCTGGCCATATATCGGGCGTGGTTCATGTGACCCAATAACCACTTTAGCACTCTGAAGCTAATCATTGAAACATCGCTAAAGTAGTACCTTTCACAGAGCCCGCTTAATATGCAAAGGATTAAGAGATTTGGTGCTACTCGGTTGCATAAAAAACATCTCGCATTGAATGTTCCCTCCCGCTCCTTCAGCCTTAATATTCAGCTAGGCATGGGTATCAAATCGAATTCCATTGTAGTATGAAATAAGCATGTCGCATGTAAAGTAGGGAGAGTGTTGTGTGTTACGTGACTCAAACGTACGTGAGTCTCAACCTGGTCTCAGCTCGTGTTTGTACAATGTGCTGCCTACGTCTTCAGACGTAGCACGCGTGTTCATGAGAACTTTTGTTATCATCCCTTACATACTACTTTCTGATCAGCAAGTTCGTAGACTAAGAAACCGATAAACGAATGTTATGTTAGCCTCAAGGTAGAATTACTTTCGACTGAAACAATAATTATTCATTTATCTAGACATCATACATACATAATGAATCAAAATCACAGAACATTTCTTGCAAAATATTGTTAATACTTGCCTTCTGAACATTTTCTTATTTTTGTACCAGTCAATTGCTTGGGCTCGCTTAGGACTGCAGTCTGTGAATCGGAATATTGTTAAAGATTTGTTTTATTTACGGACGCTCTTGAACATCTCAGGTTATCAGCATCCCATTCAATTCAGGGCGTGAAACGGCAGATCAATGTTGCTTAGGGGCCTCTTCTTTTAGGCTTGAGGTTCGTAAATGTACGACACGGGATCCACGGCTTACTTCCCTTCCGAAGGAAGCCATACTTAGGATTTTTACGCCCGAAAAAATCCATCGACCCTGGCCGGGATTGAACCCACGATCTTGGGTTTACGAGGCAAGTATGATTACCACTAGGCCACCAAGGCCGATGTGAATCAGAATGGATTCATACCCAAAGAACAATGTGACAGTTGGCTGCAACTTCTCCTAAGGGCAAAGAGCAATTTATTCTGTATACAGACACTTTCCCATTAGACTACTACATGAAACTTCCTCCCTTCCATACACAGAAGATGAAATTGGGTGCCAGGGCACAAAATTCTACGACAATTACCTTACTACGATAGTGCTCTCATTCTTTCGCAACTATAATTGCCAAGACGTAACAGAATCAAGACTCAAGGTGCCAAATTTGCCCTGTGGGCACCTTGGATGACATCAGCACAAACCCATTCAACAGAAATAAAATTCCAAATTTTTACAGTTCCACTTTAAGTAAAACTTTAAAACAGCAGTAAGGGACATGTTAATAATCAAATAATAAGTTATTATTAGGACATGTTTATGTTCAGCATCACCAGGACGTTAGATCCTCTCGTCCCAACGGGAGAAGTCAAACTCTATTTCCATCTGTCCCACTCCTTCAACCTCAAAAACATCGTACACTGCGGTAAAGGCCATGCACGGGAAGGGACGCAGCAGCTCATTACATTCCAACCTGCCTTAAGTTTGGTTTGGCTTTTGTGTAAGGTCGCTGCATTAGAACAGTAAATGAACAGGGTAGGTATTTGTGCAATTTTAATTTTGTGAACGAGTCAAAGCTGTTTACCCTTTCAAGGGATGTTAAAAATCTGTTTTCTGTGCGCTTGGAATTTTAATTTCCACGTTGTAATTCCATTCAAATCTACGAATGCTGGATGGACGAATGCTTTTGTACATAATATGAAATTAAAATGTAAATTTGTTTATATCTATATCAATTCAGTTATAAAATTTTGCACACATACCATTTATCACGTGCATTGGAAGAAAATCTAATTGCATTATGCAAACCTTAGACTTTAGTCTCCTTAAAAATTGGCTTTTGCTAACATATTTTAAAACTTCGTACAGTGAGTTGCAATTATTCATTCTTATAGGTTCACTGGGCTCAAATTTTTATATCTAAAACTTTTGTGATGATCAAAACTCTCCATACTGCAAAAAAAATTTTTTTTTTTTTAAATACTGTATTGCTTAGTTGTGTTTTCTTTCTTATATAAATTATCTTTTCGAAACACTCGCGGATAATCAAATCTGCTGATTTTGGCTTTTAACAATGCGACGATTTATGATTTAAAAATAGATGCACGTTTGTGACTTGGTGGCTACTTATCGCGATAGCACATCCTATGAAGCTCTTCCTGTAGTTTTCTTTACATTTTAATATTTAATAAAACTTTTATTTCCTTTCGCCATATAACATACGAGGGTCGCTCAGAAAGTAACGCCCCCATATTATTTTCCTCAACAATGAATTATTCCACACAATGAGAACTACACACATGAAAGAATGACGTTTTATCTACACATTCTATTTTTCCATGTAGTTTCCTTCCAGTTCTATGGCTTTCCTCTAGAAAAATCCTTGTTCTGGTCACGCAGTCGTTTCTTCACTGCGGGAATTACCTGTTCTTCACCTCAAAATGTTTTCCACGAATGCCCTCCTTTAATGGCTCATATAAGCGGAAGTCCGAGGGAGATAGGTCAGGACTGTAGAGTGGATGGGGTAACATTGTCCAAAACTGTTTTGTGATGTGTTCAGAAGTCCTCAAACTTGCGTGAGGCCGAGCGTTATCATGTTGAATCAAAACATTTGCTGGAAGTCGCACTTCTTCAGTTTGGTTAATGTGTTAACGCATAATTCTGAATCAATGTACTGTCTCTTGGCATCACATCAATGAGAAACACACCCTCACAGTCCCAAAACACAGCGATCAAGACCTTATCGGCGGGAGCAGTTGCTTTGAATTTTTTCTTCTTTGGAGAGCGAGGATGACGCCATTCCATCGATTGTCGTTTTGTTTCGGGTTGAAAATGGTGAACCCAGGTTTCATCACCTGTCACAATCCGAGACAAGAAGATCTCCCCCTCAGCTTCAAAACGTGGCAATAACTCAGAAGAAATGTTTTCTCTGTGAGATTTGTGTTCCACCGTAAGACAGCGGGGAACCATCTTGCACACACTTTTGAGTAATCAAGAGCGCATTGCTGACTGACAGCTTCAGCGCCAACTGGCGAGTCGTAATGCATCGATCCTGCACGCTGCTACATGTCAGTGTGACAGCCGTGGATGGTCTCCCAGCACCGTCTAACTGCCTTCTGATGGCCTCACCCTCTATCCAGCGACCTACTGAACTTCTGTCGACTGCAGATGCTCCATACAGTTCACACAAACGTTTGTGAATATTCCCCACATTTCCTTTCTCCGCAGTGAGAAATTCGACACGCTGCTTGTAATGTACATCGCTTACAAACGTCATTTTGAAACACTGCAGCTATGCTATCTGTCGGAGGAAATGGAAATTTTGCGCGCGCACTCAGGAAACTTCAAATAATTCATACCTAACGTTTCGCATTCGTAACATTGTTGTCGGCTGAAGGGAAAAAAAAAAAAAAAAAAAAAAAAAGATGGGGCATTGCTTTCTGGGCGAATATCGTAATTTCTCTTCCTACACTGAACTTCACTCGAGTACTCTGTTTACAAGCTACACCTTTACGTGCTTAAACAGTGCAATGCTTTTATTTTATACTCTCAATTCAGATCACACAAAAATTAAGTTATTTAACTATATGTTTAAAACTTCTGGATATTTTTAATTATTACTGTTAATCATTTTCTAAATAATGAAACATTTACATTTATTTATAGTTTAAATGAATTATTTAAATAGCTTTCAGTTTATATGTGGCAGACACTGCCATTCATTATTATTTCTCGCATTCCTTTGTTCTCATTGCTTAAAACCAAAGAACTAACGATGAACTTCGTCCTTACGTAGGAATATAGTGTTGTCAGTAATTCTGAAATCTGACAAATAAGTCTTACAATATGGCGGATCAATATGGAGATTTTTGTCAAATTGTACTTCAACTAGAAATGGGAAGATATTTACTATTCCTGATACTCGTCACTGCTTTTTTTAACCACGTATCTAGTTCGGTGTCTTTCACATACGAGTCTTATGCTTCTAGATGTAACAAGAGGTGTTCTAAACTGGTTAACGATGTGTCCATCATGCCATTTGGATTCTACAAATGATTCATTATTACAAACCTACGTTATTTGGACAGAATTGAATATTTTTCTTATTAATTCTATACAGTGTAACAGGACCGCACCGAAAAAAAAACTTTATGAAGTATCATATAGATAGGATAATCTTAAGAAACATACGCCCCCTCAAGAGTTGCGCATCTATTTTAGAATCGCATTCAGTGCATTAAGTGTGCGCCTTATTTGCTCTGTTACCTTCTATAGTGGTCTGCTATTGCTGTGTGTCTTCTGCCACACGGGTCGTACGTAGGTTTGTTGTTCTGTGTTGATGCAGGATACACTACCAGACCTGATCGAGTATGTAGTATTTCCTGTGCGTAGGGATATGAGTTTTCAGCACGATGGAGCTCCACCACACTCCAGCACTGAAATGCGCACGCATTAATTTAACAACGTATTTCGGAAACCATTACATAGAAAAAGAAGATCTTTTGCGTAGCTAGTTTTTGTTTGATTTGATTTGTTTACGGACGCTCTTTAACAGCTCAGGTCATCAGCGTCCCATTCAATTCACGGCGTGAAACGGCCGACAAATTTTGCTCAAAGGCCTCTTCTTTCAGGCTTGAGGTTCTTTTTTGTGCCGTAAATGTACGACATGGAACCCACGGCTTTACTTCCCTTCCGAAGGAAGCCATGCTTAGGGCTTTTACGCCTGAAAAAATTCATCGATCCTGGCCGGGTTCGAACCCGCGATCTAGGGTTTAGGAGGCAAGTATGATTAACACTACACCACCAGGACCGAATGGAATTGAGAATGGCAATGGAGTACTCTGACGGCACACTTCAATACAAACTGCGACGTTCATTTCGTATTCACCTGTGAAAACGACGTTGGCACATATCCTGGAAACATTTGCTTCATCACACTCACATGATCATCTACGATTCTCTACCATCCTCTGTCAGTCTATTTAAAGAGCAACTTCTCAACCTTGAGCAGTACATCGTTATTATCTGGGTATCTGCACACTGGAGTCCTGTTAGAAACGACAGAGTTGGCAGCCATAAAGCAAGCAGCGCGATTAGGAGTCAGATATGATCCATTTGCACACGTGAAGAGAACTATACAAACAATGTTGAGGCACATTAAACTCCATGATAAATACCAGCATCATCGATACAATAACTAGTCAGGAACCTTCAGCAACGCGGTCACATCCCAGAGAAGTGTACTAGACAAACACTCATATTCTGGAAGAATCGAAACAAAATATCCGCTAGGAAAAGGCCTAGCAACGTAATTATAGCGAGTGACGGATAAGTTTTAAAATGTATGAACAATGGCGATGGCCAGTTCCAGCACCTCTTTTCATGAAGTTGGAAAATAAAAATATGCCGCTCTACGATACACAGAAGGAAACGAGCTCTAGCCTATAGGCAGAACAGCGCAAGTTTATTCACAGTTCATTGCGTCGCCTGCATTTGTAATATGGCATATCATACAGCGCATTCTTATCTGTTGATCGTGAAGTGTCAGGTCAGGTCTGTGCAAAAAGTTAATTAATGTATATTTCTCGTTTTTTAGTTTGAAAGCGCATGGAAAGTTGTTGCAGTAATGAATTGGAGAAGTAAGGTAAAAGAAGCGAATAGGGCAGAATAAGGAAACACCCTATTTCAAACAGTTATATAATATTGTACCTGTATTCTCTTAAATTCTCCGATATTTTAAGGATTCAATTAATTTCGAATTACTATTGCAGTTGGCACATAACCTTGTGCTTCCTGTTCTAAACTGGTTAAAATCTTTACAGGATGTGCCATTGTCGATAAATGGTGGTGGTAGTAATATTTATAATTGCAGAAAAACTAGGTATACATATATTGCACATCACAGTCGCATGGGTCACAAGACCGTTCATGCTCTTGTAAAATAGTTCATTTCTGAAATTAATTCCAATAAAAGAATTATCACATACATCCACACACATGAAACAGAGATACATACATACAATAATTCTGATATTCATATATGTATTCTTTATTTATGTACGATGCTTATAGAAATTTCTTGTCCCTAAAACTACGTATTTTATTTTAAAAAATTCCCAGGTTTAGCCGGTCATGTCTATTTACAAATAGTCCCAACATGCCAGTCTCCCTCTACTGGAAGTCAAAAATGTGGGCACCCAGTCTTCCAGTTCTGAGCATAATGGGCAAATTCTCCTGCCGTCCTCGTCAGCAAATTTACGTGCCCTCTCAGTGTAAGCCATGCTATTCCCGACCTCTGTTTCATGCCTAGCTCCATGATATAGGTCTTTTTACCCAATTAATTTTAATTTCACTCTGCAGGTCCAGAGATGACATCTGCATGCATCGCACCTCTATTTCCTACCGATTTATGTCAGGGAGACGTCTTTTGACTTTTTTTCACTACACCATACCTGTTTTCAATACCCTTCTGCCAATACTGTTTAAACCGATTTTCGACAATTCCTGCTGTATAACCGCCACCCACCCTTTGCTTAATGCGTGTTGTTTAAATAGTGCCCGTAGCATATTGCCCTCAGGGTTATTTGTTGTCCTTTAATTATTCTTAGCCGGTATCTAATTGCATTTATTTTGTTGTAGAGTGCATCTTCGCAGCATCCCATCTCTCTTAGTACACCACAGTTCGATGTGCCCCTCCCCTCCCTAGAATTTGATTCCAGAAATCACATTGTAGTACAGCGTCTATTTTATCCCATTCACAAACCTCACCTTTATATAACAATGAGGACCTAACCATGCCTCATACATCGTCTTTAATGTTTTGACTGGCATATCCGAGCTAGCAGCCTCAGTACTTCAGAGAGTTGACCTAAAGTAATCAAGCCAAAATCGGATACTTTGCTGATTTTTATTCTTATCAATATGTTAAATGGAAACAATTTTGAGAGGATTTAAGAGTTTAGATCACAAAATTTTTAGACGTTCTGTTTTGCTTAGATGTGTTTTCTTTCTGATGGGAATTCTCTTTTTGAAACACGCATGTACCGTCATGTAAACAGTTTGATATTCTGTTGCGTATATTTGTTCTTTTTTCCTATAGTAAATACTGATAGACGGTATGTTTAAACGTTGTCGTTTTGCATTTCATCTCTTGTACTGTTCTGCAATTAGCTCAGCTCTGGATATTTTCTCTCACAGTAGGGATTACAGAAAAACGAATTTGTTCAGTTCACTAAAACAAAGAAAGTGAAACAGACGCACATGAGGTAAGACAAACATCGGGGCAAGTTTACGAGAGCTATGGAGTCCTTTATTCTCAGCTGCGTGACCCAAAATAAACATTTTTGAGCTGCGAAATGTGGGCCTTGTGTATAATAGAGAAACCCATTAAACGTAAAACGTGCTTTCTTTTGAGCTACTGTAGGAAATCCGAAAATATGCAAATAAAAAAAATTACTCATACATAAACACACATCCATCCTATGTTAATGGATTTCATATAGGATAATAATTATAAAAGATCGCATATGGACACGCTTATTGAAAACAAATAAACAATTGGTAAAATAAAACAACCCATCATCAGAAATAGAATTAACAATATGGAGAAAAGCTTTCGCTCGTTCTTTGTTCATGGCCGTCATCCACATAACCAGTAACTAAGAAACATTTGCCATACGTTTACATTTTCTTAAACTACCTTAATTAGTTATGAGCAGAGCATGGAGACTCCAGCATTTATCTTGGTTAAAATAGGCAGGGAAAAGAATCAGCACTTAAAATACTGAAAATAGGCAGTAATATAAAAGATAGACATTTATTAAAAATGAGAGAGTAATATCACTCATTGTTAATGAAAACAGGTATTTAAGACATATTTAAGCATTTCTTTAGCAGATAATTAAAGCACTTAAGGTTACTTTTCTTGGTTACAAGCAACATTCCCCCCCCTTTTTTTTTCATATTGCAACTGTCAGCCTTTTGTCAGATAGAACATTTTTTATCATGGAAAACGAACGTTCTACTTCCGCTGAAGTGATTGGAGTATATTTAAAACAAGCTATTTTGGAAGGACTCATAGCAGTTACAACAGAACATTCAACTTTCAGGACATCATGGAAATGTTGATCAGGACAAAATAAAGTAGTTTTGAATAGTTCTGGTGAATGAGCAAAAGATGCTCGGTGGTTTCTGATCGAGTTAATTTCTGTTTATGCGTTTATAGCGGAGTCAGGTTAGTATCTCTCTTCCGTACTGAGCACATTGTAGGGAAGGTTCATTGCACAGCTGTAATGCTCTCATCTCTCTCGCTTGTAATTGTTTGTTATATTTATGCAGCTGAGAAGTTACCCCTACCACAAATTTTCTAGAGTTGTCTTGCTCAGATCCATACGAGGTCATCCACCAGGACTATCAAAACTACAGTACTTCCTACATTATCTTTATTTCCTGATATGCATATGCCCGAGGTAACTGTGCGTTCCTTTCACTGATGAACGTTCTGCTATTTAAAGAGCTTAAGCGAATTGGTTGGGGAGAAAGGTGTTGCTTGAAAAGAAATAAAAGTATCACAAGATTCTCAATAGATATTTTTGTGAGGTGGACAAGCCATTTAATTTTTAAACTTTTTTCTATTCGATATATTGACATTCTTTGCCATTTAATTTTTAAACTTTTTTCTATTCGATATATTGACATTCTTTACGTGCTTTTTAAATTGCGTAAATAGTCGCAGAAAAAAATCCATGACGATATGAAGCAGGCAAACAAGGTTTTAAACCTTAAAATAGGCAACAGAAGCCAAAACAGGCCAAAAAGGCAAAATAAATACTGGTTGTACTGACCTCAAATGTACGGAAATATGTTCATTTCTATCCGACTCTTAAATATATCGACTCAGGTAGAAAAGACATTTTGCCTAACTTCCGGGCTCTGATTATATCGGTCATTTTTTGAAACAATAACTAAACTCCATAATTGACAGTTAAATGCAAATTATAAGGGCTCAATCTGACGTTAATCAAATGTTTGCCAATCTATTTGTTTTAATCTTTTCAAAGCTTGCTGATTATTAACAGGACGCAATAATTCCTTCATCTACATTAATATAACTTCAGTTTAGACATTGTAAATTTGAACTAAAGGTTCGAATATAAACTTTCGATATACAATATTTATTTTACCACCTCCCTCCACTTGTCTTCTTGCCTTTGAAGAACTCGAGCAGATTGAAATTTAGCGATTAAAAAAAGCGATTACTAAACTGTGACTTTTTCCTAGTGTTTTATGCTTTTCTGCTTTTCTAGTTATTGTTATTTTAATTACACTGGTAATAGTGTTACATTATTTCTAATTTATATATATTTACTCTGGGCACTTTAAAAAGTATAGGATGCACAATTTTTCCAGCAAATGATGAACAGAAATATATTAATGTCCATGTCTCTACTTAGGGAAGGCCCTATATAGGGAAACAATCATGCATTTTACAAACTTCGGATCTAATGTTACGTGCAGCAAATAATACATTAGTGCAAAACTCGTGCACTTGAAATCCTATAAGAGTTGGAAGTAACAGTTCATCAACCGAGCGGAGTGGCTTAGGGGGTAACACTTGGGCCTCGCCTTTGGAAGGTTCCGGGTCCTGACCTATTTTGTTCTGCCAGTTCATATAATTTCATTCCTCTCATTCGGCGCAAAGAGCAATTGCGATGTGACAGTGGCTTGAGTTGGACACAACGGCCAGCCCTTGAGCAAGGCCGAAATGTCATTCTCCGTCCCTGATAATCCAATTCATTTATATAAAAAGCGCCAAAATTGTAAATGGATGAAAGTAAAGAGAAAAATAACGTGCGGTATCATAGAAATTGGAACCCCAGTTATTATACATTGGCGACCAAATTATTTTTACGAAATGATGATAGCGTCGCATTTAAACGTCTTTTGAAATATTTATGAATAATTTAACGTTATAATTGCTGCAATTAATCATGGAAGCAACATTTAGAAAATGTAACTTTGAAATATGCTTATTATATTTAATAAGCAGCTATTAATATAATATACATACGTAACTTTAAACATGAGCCTTTTGCAATATAGTTGCTGTATTAGGAAGCGACAAATCACGAAAATATAATAATAATAATAATAATAATAATAATAATAATAGTAATAAAATTTCACATTATAATTTTAAGTAATTTATTTTATAATTTTTCTAATGAACAGCGGAAGTGGAAACAAGATAAAAACAGAAGAAAAGTTATATTCTACTCGGTGGGGGATATGCTGAAAAAAAAATGGAAGAAAATGAATGGAAGTAGTATTGAAAAAGAAAGGAAGAAATACTTAATACCTGCATGATGCCTTGTTAAACGAGAAAGCAACAAGGAAGTTAATTTTTCTTTACTTAATAGACAATCAGAGATTGGGGGGGGGGGGGGGGCTTCTGCTCTTTCTCGTTTTTTTTTCCCAAGAAATAATACCAGTAGACGTAAGTTTCTAAGCATATTTATGAAATCACCGGTTCTTGCAAATAGCATGTATATAACATGTCAATATGGTGTATTTTTTAAACATGACCGCCATCTATTTCATAATGCTGTATCATAAAGTCTAAAAAAACAGTTTTAAATGTTTACTTCAGACTACCATTACAGAAAGCTGTTCATAGAGGAACGAGTGACTTAGTGCGCGATTTGGTGCACAAGTATTTTACTCGGAAATTTCAATGCTATTGTGCACACCAATGTCTTTGAAAAAATGTAACAGCACCTCATCTTGCGTTGGAAGTGAAAGAATACTCGTATGTTAACCAACGACGTTCACTTTGAATATGAATTTGATGTCCTTAGACTTCTTTTGCTTGAAGTGTTATTTTTTTTTTTTGGTTTGTTTATTTAAGGACGTTCTTTAACATCTCAGGTCACCAGCGTCCCATTCTATTTAGGGCGTGAAACGGCCGACAAATTTTGCTCAGAGGCCTCTTCTTTCAGGCTTGTGGTTCTTTTTTGTGCCGTAAATGTACGACACGGGACCCACGGCTTTACTTCCCTTCCGAAGGAAGCCATACTTACGATTTTTACGCCCGAAAAAATCCATCAATCCTGGCCGGGATTGAACCCGCGACCTTGGGTTTAGGAGGCAAGTATGGTTACCACTACACCACCAGGACCGACTTGAAGTGTTATCATATCACGAGTCTACAAACCCAGGATCTGAAGAAATCTTATATTATTTTCAGGCAAAATTTATCAGATATTTCCGATTACATTGAACGTTAAACACAATGATTTAAAATAGGTGGCAATAATATTGAATATACAGGATAACCCAATGGAATATGACGGTTATTAGACCTTTCTTTTGGGACACTCGTATATAATTAAATAAAAATACTTTCTCAAGAAACAAGTAGCACAATGCAATTTATTAATCTTAACTTATTTTTTTAAAAATCACAAGTGACCCAATGGATTTTGACGGTGTTCAGAACGCTTCCGTTTCTAGCGATTTTGCATTACAGTTAGGTATTGGTTGATATGTAACTTTGCAATTTATTCTATCCATTTTGTAAATAACAGTACTGACAATTGGATGGTTGAAAAACGTGTATTCGTTGTTGGTACAAGATTTATTGAATCTTGGTCAATCTCCTACGTTCAGAGAAGATTTAGGATGGAATTTAATGTGCCAAAAATGCTGGCAACACTGGACTTCCAGATGGATGATAATGATGAAAATGAGTGAAACAATGAACACACTGCAGATCCTGTTTCATGGACACACAATTTCTCGATTTGCTGATATTGCCTGGCCAGCCCGATCTAACGGCTGCAGATTATTTTATGGGGATACTTGAAAAGCAAAGTGTACTGCAGCAAGCCACGGACCATCGTGCAGTTAAAAGAGAACATAACTCGTGAAATTAGGGACATTGATGACGTTTTATTGCAGCGAGTTATGGTAAACTTGCCGATCCGATTACACGAATGAGTTCGTTTCCATGAAGCCCAGTTAAAAATGTACTTTTTAAAAATTAGTTCAGATTGATAAATTTCTTTGTTCTACTTGTTCCTTAAAATGTATTTTATTTAATTCTATGCGAGTGTCCTACAAGAAAGTTCTGAAAACCGTCATATTCCATTAGGTCACCCTGTATAGTATGAAACATTATTCGAAACTTGTATGTCATGATCAAGGTTTTTCCTGTTGTTTTTCAGTATTCATAACTAATGCAAGCATTGAACTGGAATCAGTACGAGTGGGATATTTCGCTCTTTGCGAGTAATAACTAAATGTTTAAACATTTATCAACAAATCTATGTTACAACAATATCTTTTTCACAACAATATTATGGCATTGCATTCTTCTCAAGTGCCTGTCTTTAAATAGTAGTTACTCTTGTACATTTCAAATTCACAATTTCAAGCTTGCTCTGGAAGAAACCATTTTTACTGGAATAGTTAGTTAGCCTTTAGATTTTACACTAAGTTTCCAATCTTGAGCTAAATTTTACTGCACATTAACAAAAGTCGTACCTGTATAACTAACATATCGTATTGGAAAAACTGTCATGCAGTAGTCATTGAACTGAGAGTTTCTGTGTGATGATTTTCATCGGGGTTTGTTTCTAGATGCCTCAGAAAATAAGAATTGGATCAAGAAATAAGGACGTTCAACCGTACAGCATACCGTCACACATGACGAGTTCTTCCTGGTAGGCGTTCTAAGATGAGGTTACTGCCTTACAGAACTTGCACACTTCCTTCATAATGTGAGAATTTCGTTGTGATACAACATGCTGATGTTCCTGTGGAAGACTTGTGGGGGTTAGCATGCGTTCTTAAAGTTTAAAATTTAAATTTGTTAATAAAATAATTAAAATATTCTGAAAGTCTTATGTTTAAACTCGGATATGCTTGCTAGTATTTTTAAATAGTACAGTAAGGGAATGTTTTATACTCCGTATTCAGTTTCATTACATTGGTGACCGCTTCTGTGTTCTTGTAGTCAGTGTGTTGACCTACAAATCTCGCAATGTCAGTTGCCTGGCTAGATTTCTTTCCGGAGCTTTTCCTCATCCTGAAATTGTGAATGCTAGTTAGCGTTGCAGTTCATTTATACACTCGTCTAATCAAGCATTCATTTATCATCTCTTTAGTCCATCGTTATTATGAGCGATATTAAACTGTTAAAATAAAAAATAAAAATAAATAAATAAAAATTACGTTGATAGTAAACCAAAATACTTCATTTTGCGGCAATAACTATGTTTCTCTCAGTTGTTTGCTTGCTGAAATATTTGGAATAATTAACTGTGCAATATCAACAGTAATGTGATGTATGTATGTGTATATATATATATATATATATATATAACAAAAACTTACCGATTCATATATAGAATTAAACTTCTAATAGTATATGTATGCGCCATTTTTTTTCTAAAATAAAAAACAAAACTTTTCTTTCGTTGCGTTGAGTGCAAATATATAAAAGACTTTTAATTCAAACGAATTGAACAAAATCGAAATATTATTACATTGCACTTATATTTCAATGAATGTAAAAATCAAACCAGAGAGAAAAATCCAACTGCCAGAAATCATATACTCCATTAGAAGCAAGAGAATCGGAGAAAGACAAGGAAGATTATGCACAAGAAGGATCAGTTGAAAAAACAAGAAGATAAAGATAACACCCAAAATTAAATACAGAAAAAGAAAATAATGGTAGTTTTCAGGCAGAAAGGAATCAGCTTAGAGATGGAAAAAATTGACCGAGGACAAGAGGGTGCAAATATAAGGAATATATGCAGAAGAGAAAGTAAAAGAGGAAAAAGCACAGAATTAAAAAACACCAACGACCAATCCATAATATATGATGAAGAAAGTACAGATAAAATTAAAATGCTGAAGATGAAGGAAAAGAAAAGAGAAGGAAACTGTACAGTCAACACACCATGGTCCATATAGCTGTGGCTTGAGACCGGCAGCAATCTCATTGAAGTCCAGGTCCTGTTGCCTGAAATTCCAGCTGGAGCAGCCTGGATATCGAGCGTCAGCAGAAATGAAGATTTTATATTATTTTTTTTAAATTAATTAATTTATTTTAAATTAAAGATATTTAAAAAGTACTGGGCAACAGTAGCAATTGTAGGTTTAATTATAAGACCGAGGAAGTTAAATTATAAAGTTCTTTATTACCATGCGTTCGAATTATATCCGGGCAATAGATCACGTATATGCACAGTTCACTTGTACTGCAGAGACCTCGGTATTATTCCAGTAGCGGTAAATGACCAGCTCAAGGCTACGTTTGTCAGCTGTGTTATACTGTGTCAGTTGCTGCCTTCTGTTCGACCTGTAAAGACTAGAGATTGCTCATTATGCATATCAAAAGTGAAAGTTTATTCAAGACATCTGTTTTGTGTGTGAATTACATTAGATTATTGTTATTAGTTCACTGAAATGGCTACCGAAAATTTCATTCTTGAACAAAGAATTGTTATGTATGATACATACGTAAAAACCGAATCATGAAGATAGGCGAGTAGACAATTTCAGGAGAAATTTCCTGGTATTCCAGCTCAAGGTAGAGAGACTGCTAGATGTCTGGTTAATAAGTTTAGGACAATGGAATCGCTAAACAGTAACCATAAGAACCGGGAAAAAAAAAATGTTCTAATGGGGGGAATGGAAATTTCATCCGAAGATACCAGGAATGTCAGAATGCAGATAAACACCACTTATAGCACGGTTAGTGGTCATTATAGTGCATGTTACCATCACTCATGAGTAAGTAAGTTTTAGAACAAAACCCACAGTGTAATAAACAGTGCGCGGAGCATGCATACGCGCAATGCGCGGCCCCGCAATATGAGAAACGCTCTGTACAGTCTTCAAAGAACGTTTTATGCTACAAAAAATAAAAACCAAATAGATAGTGCGAGAAGCAAATATATCGTTGAGTGTAAACTACTCCTTTTTACGTGATCAATAATCAACAAATGTCACGCACCAAAATATTTCATTCACAAAGGAATACACAAGCTTGCTCTAGCGTTAAAAGAAGAGAAATAAAATTCTTGTATTTACAAAATGACATCTTTTCTACTTTTCCTTGTATGTTTCAACATAAACATACAATTTCATTGAAGGCATTGTATTGGAAATGCTGAGAGTTTTTGTCGTTTGGAAAGTTAATAAACTTCCCTTTCTTACTAACGTATATCTGTTTCTCAAAGAAGAAAACAATGAAAAATTCACTTCGCGCTGTCGAAGAGAACATCTGCAAGGGAAATGCTTTACTAGATCTACCACTTTGTAGAAAGTGCAGGTGGATTTGAAACACTATATCGTTCTCTTGGGAAAGAACTTGCACTTAATATCCAATGTCACCGCCTTCCAGAGGATGGCAAGCGTATTGGATATCTACAGGTGCTTCTTTGAGTGCCGTGGGATAGTTCTTGCAAAGCTAAGTGAATATGATCTCTGACCGAAGTAAAACTTGATTCAGTTCCTGGAGTGTTATATCCCATAAAGATATTTTAAATCAAAGCATAAGGATATTAATCCTGACGGGAAAAGATTTAATATAGAGTTTCTGTTCCCCAGTCTTGTTACAGTTTAGTGTCCCTTATAACCAACCATAGCCCGGAAGTTAAGCAAAATGCCTTTTTTTTTTTTTTTTTTTTTTGCATGGATATATTTAAGAGTCAGATGAAATGAACATGTTTTTGTACATTTGGGGTCGGTTGGGCCAGTTTTTATTTTGCATTTTTAGCCTATTTCGGCTTCTGTTGCCTATTTTAAGGTTTTAACTTTTTTTTTGCCTGTTTTGGATCGTTATGGACTTTTTTCCTGCGATTATTTACGTAATTTAAAAAGCACAGAAAGAATTTCAATATATCGAAGTGAAAAAAGCTACAAAAATTAAATGGCATGTTCACCTCACAAAAATATCTATTGAAAATGTTGTTATACATTAATTTCTTTTCAGCAGTCAAAAACTTTCCCCATAACCCATTATTTTGAACTCTTTAAATAGCAGAACGTTCATTAGTGAAAGGAACGCACGGTTACCTCGGACATACGAATACCAGGAAATAAAGAGGATGAGGGAAGTGCTATAGATTTGAATAGTCCTGGCAAATGACTTCTGCGATATGCGCGAGACAATTCTAGGAAATTTTTTGGTGGGGGTAACTCAATTCATAAATGTAACAAACAGTTGCAAGTGAGATGAGAGTGGTACAGCTGAGCAGTAAACCGTCCCTACAATGTGTTCAATATGGAAGTTAAAAATATACTAACCTTTTGCTCATTCGCCAGGGCTATTCAAAATTTCTTTACTTTGTCTTGATTAATATTTCCATAATACCCTTAAAGGTAATTTTTATGTAACCTGTATGAGTCCTTGTTTTAAATATGCTCCAACCACTTTAGAGGAAGTAGGACGTTCTTCGTCCACGATGAAAAATGTTTTCTCTGAACAAACGACTAACTATGGCAGTTAATAGCTTGATAAAAGCATCTTGTTGTTGCTTGTAACTAAGAAAAGTAAGCTTTAGTACTTTAATTATGTGATAAAAAGTTATTAAGTATCTTAAATATCTATTTTAATTAATAATAAGTGATGCTACTCTGTTGTTTCCACCTTAAGGCACTATTTTAATTATATTACTGCCTATTTTCAGTATTTTAAGTGTCTTTCTGTCTACCTATTTTAAGCAAAATAAATACCTGAATATGAAACAACTAGCAGTGCTTTTTCACTGAGCGTATGTACAAGCGTTTTACGCCGCTGACAAGATAAAGGTCACGGTAGCTTCTGGCTGTCAGTTAGGATCAATAGTGAATGATACCAGTTCAGTTATTACGAGTGTTGTTTTCATTCTATATTTAATCGCGAAGTTAATTATTGCTAAGTGTACGTTTTATACTATACAACGTATGATTAATGTATGTTAACTCAGTCAGTTCATAAAGCTCAAAGACGATTTAAAGAAAGAAGTATAAATGCTACACATTTTACAACACTCTTTATTCTTTATAATACATTTCAGGTCATGGACAGGGTTCACTCTAAGAAATCTAACAGATAGCGTAGGTTTTTCATTGAAGAAACACTAGATGGCATCGGTCATTGTTGGAACCCCCCCTCCCAATTACTAAGGCATATTTCATAGCAATTAAGTGTTCTCATGAAACATCTGTATTTTTTAAGAAAAGTATTGGACGTAGAAATTTGTGATTTGCTATGCCATGTAAAGCAAATCAAAATGTTTCCTGTACAAAATTTATGGACTCTATGTGGCTCAATTAATAGTCCGCAGAGCGTCCGATCGATAATCTCAATCCCTGCGTGCACTAGCATGTTCAGAGTGATTGAATTGATAGCTGGCACATTTTTCTGGCCAGGATTAGCAGGACCATGTGCAGGTGCGTATGGATTCTATCGTTCATGTAACCCCACAGGAAGAAACCCAGAGACGTTATGTTTAGGAATTGCTGGGGTCAAGAAGTTGGTTCATCGCGTCCTCGCCATCGCTGTGGGAACACTATGTCCCAAAAACGCACAAGCATTTATACTCCAGTGCAGTAGGACACCAGCCTGCTGGGATATTACATTAGGCTGCAAAGAGAGGAGCTATGGCACAGCAAACTGTGAGAGATTGTCAAGATAAATAACACAATTTATTTCTCCATGAAGAAACATAGTCCGACAAATCTGTCGCGCCCAACAGCATATCACAAATGAAAATTTTCTCTGACATATTCCCAAATACTCTGGGAACAGAAAAATTTTTGGGTTGCTTTACAAGACACAGCAAGCTGCAAATCTCTAGGACTAATAACTTCCTTAAAATTAGAATTTGAAATCATAAAGATTTCATCTGAATACACTGCATTTCTCATGACTGTATGGAAAGAGATACTAATTTGTTAATGTTACAACCTATAAAATAACTGTTGGGTATATGAACAATTTTTTCTTCATATTTTAGACAATTAACTGATAGGAGCGTAATTTCCTATTTTTTCAATAAGACTACCATAGCTCAAGCAGCAAATATTTTAATGAGGGAAATTGAAAGTATGTTTCAGATTGACAGTTACTAGAAAGGATTTGTAACTCCCTTTGTCCCCTGAACTAACCTCTTGTGATAATATCTTTGGAGTATGTTAAAAATATCACTTACATGTCCTGAAAGAGTTTTTTAAAGAGGTGCTAGAAATGTATGGACAACGATGGTTTCCAGATTCACCATATCCTTTCACTAAGTTGGTAAGTGAAACCTTTCAAAATAGTTAAGGAAACTGTTGTATGGTTATCTCAGAGCCACTTTATATTTCTTTGGGTTACTTTTGAAGCAGGAAATGTTGTCCCAAAATTTCCTATTTTAAGTATAATTACTTCTGACAACTACTATAATAATAATTGTATATTATTTCAGGTAATCAATAGAAATTAATGTTATAAATAAAAGGAAGACCCAATATATATAAATATATATATATATATTTATATATGTATGTTATATGTTTTGTTTTGTTACTAGTAAGCAATATTCAAGCTTTCTTTCTATAATATCAATGATCGACAATGCGTATGCGACTTTGTTATGTATGTAAAGGGAATGGAACTGCTGTCCTTATCGGAAGCCATTAGCGTAGCTGAGAAAAAAGATCTTTCGGTTAAGCTTTACCCTCACGGACACACCTGTTTGGCGCCAGGGGTAATAACACTGCAAGTAGCTGGGGTTCAATTGGAAACGGTACTTGCCCTTTTTCAAAAGGATTTACCGCGGGCAGACACACGTTTTCGTAGAAACCAAGAGCTTATCTATAACTAGGGGGGGAGATATTATTTTAAAAATCAAGCATGTAAGGAAAGTGCGGAATTTATGACAGGCCGTTCTTGGAAAACTCAAGCGTGGGAAGATATTGTAGATCAGAAGGGGGAAAATAATTTTAGCCACTGGGCATAGAATAAAAGTCAACGAATGAGCAGAACTTAGCGATACAATAAATATCTTAAGATAGCCAATGGCGAACATATAACTAGGGAATAGAATAAGAATCAAGGGAATTTAATTTAGCGAGAGGCGTGGCGATGTTATAGAAAACTGGAATACAGGATCAGAAGTTGGTCATTTGGTCATTCATTCAAAAAGTCTTTTCTAAAGTCAGTCGAGGGCAGTCTAAGGAATTCTAAGTCATTCTAAAGTCATTTTAAAACAGTAAGAGTCAGTCAGGCAGTGCAACGTTAGGTATAATCCGCCGAAGAACAGCATGTTCCAGAATCTTCCAAGTTGTAAAATAAATTAAATGTTCAACCAGTGCCGAACTTCGTTATTACAGTGAAAAATCTCCTTCCCCCTTAATGACTTTATGTCATTTAAAACAGTCCAAAATTTACCCTGAGATCCCATTCCATTTACATTACGGTTCCTAAATTGTCGACCTACCTTAGGGGCTATATATTACCGTTGCAGTTTATACTTCCAGAGAACCTCTTTTGGGTCGGGAGCGTGTACATGTAGCCACATTTACTGTACTTTATCCATAAACAAGCTTTCTTTTAAGCTGGTTTAGAGTCCCCATTAACTTTATTCAACTTGACTTTGGTCTGCACGGTCATTCACTTCTTCAAATAAAAATATTTAATCACTGTATGGGGTTCGTATCTTAATTTTTATAGCAGATATGACAGTGGTCAATTCAATGACTCTCAAACGTCAACTATACGTCCCATTTGCCTGTCACTTTATCACAATCGTTACAAGCATGATGCCCCAAAAGGACATTTCTCGCTGTTTTCGATTTTTCAAACCACTTTATATTTAATACTTTTGAGAGGAAGAACAAAATAATCATATTCTGCTGTAATGCTTTTCAACTGCCTTATGAAAACAATGAATAACTTGATGATAATTTGTGATTTCACAGTATAATTAATCCATTGTGTAACAAAGATTTAAAATGTTAAGTAGAATAATATTCGTTGAATGTACACCACTTAGAAGATATAGTCACTCAAAACCTTAAACTTCACTCTCACGCTCGCAGAATACAACGGTAATTAAAATGTTACAACTGTAGAAAATAAAACATGTACCGACTCTTTCGTGACTGGACACTTATAATGTGGGGCGTACATAGTACATGCGGAATATACAACGAACGTCAAATCAGACCGAAAAGCTGTTTTATATCATGACGAAATAGTCGACAGGCATTACTAGGGAAAACATGTTTCTCTGCCAGCTGCAGGGCGCTGCATTGATGCCCGAGCAGTCTACACATTAGTGCAAAAGCATGTCTTCTTAAAGGTGGTAGAAAGACGGTGAATTGAGAATTCACTGCGTGTCAGTCCTGGGTGACTGATTTCTTCCTGTAAAACCAAAAGTGTACACCAGAGCTACTATTTCGAATTTGGCGAAGAAACTGGGGAGAATGGGAGGCTTTGAAAATCCGCATACGGATGGGAGATTCAAGATAACGGTTATTGTCTCTTCGAAAGCTATCCCAAGAGATAGTACGACCATATCCGGCATTCAAACAAAGATTAAGTCATACCATATTAAGGTAGTCATGAACTGCAATCATCCAATATGGTCAAGAACTAGTTTATTGTTCCTTATAATAAACTTTTATGCTGAAACCCACACCCTATTGGTAAATTATGGTTTATAGACGAAGTATGGTTACACTTTTCTGGTCAAGTTCAAACTATTTATGCACAAAGAACAAACAAATGTAGATGTATAGAAGGAGGCGTGACTTTCTTTTAAACTTTTTCGTATAAAATTACATATGTCGCATAATACTACAATTTTTCATGTTTTAATATAATTATAAAATTAATAAATTTTCTGTTTAATATTGCAAATTTAATACCATGTTACCGAGTTTTTATGTTTTAACTTTTTAAACTCTGCATTGTCGTTGCAGTTAAAGAGCATTCACAGGAGTTCGTTTTCGTCAACTTAAGACTCATTTAAAATATTTTCCTTTCTTGATCTGAAAACATATCGAAATTTTTAACAATAACATGTTGCATATAGAAACTAGGTCCCATATAGTTGGTAGTTAAACTAGAAATCCAAGTAAAAGTATTCGTAGCATTTCGAGTCACCTCTTAAGGAAAATTTTCCTTCATAGTAGAGAAACTTGGGTAGTTATTCGGAATATATAGAATAAGATAGAGAGGTTCGTGGTTCAACTTACCCTTACAGATAAGAGTGCATCCTGCTGCTGAAATCCCGGGCGGCAGCGGAGAAAGCCGAATTCCTCTGTCCCGAACGGACCCTGTAAAGGAAGTGATCCATTATTTTGCAGTGAATGTAATACACGCCTAGAGAGATACTCTTACACGTGCTTTGATGCCAGTATTAAATGGAATATATGTAACCATGCACAGTATTTGTCATTTTCAGGTCCGCTATGAACACCTTATAGGATACCCTCAAGATATTAAGACTTTATAATAGACACTGAAGATGTTTCTGTTGTTGATGAAAATGAGGAAATATAGCTTAAAAGTCCCAACTGATGTGGTCCCTAACAGAAAAAAAAAGTAATCCTTAAATGCAACATTAGCCGCAGTTCGCAATTAAAATGAACAAGTACCCATGCCCAAAACTAAAGAAATGTACCAAAGAGGAAAAATCCCAGGAGAGAGAATAAAAAACAAAAAAAAAAAAAACAAAAAAAAAAAAAAAAAAACGTTTCATCGCACCTGATATAACGAAAGCAAACATCATTGCGCTTTCATTGCTGTAGGATGGAAAAGAAGCGTTTAGTGTCACCTAAAATTAAGAAATACCTCACTTTTATAGTTCGGAACACGTGAAAACCTTATAGTGTTAAAATCATATGCTTTTCCGGTATTATTTCATTTATTTGTTATATTGCTACACATTTCTATGTCATTAAGAGAAATGTTTATTAAGTTTGTGAGATAGCTGGGTGCCCAAGAACTGGCAATGCTTACTTTCAATAGGACGTTCCAATAAGGGCATGACAAAAATTAGATTGCGGTACTCAAGGGTGCCGATGCGACATTATTGGGGACTACGACAAGTTTTATGCAAAAATTAAGGTTCAATTTGAGATAACGAAAGACATCAAATGTGAAATAACTACAATCGACGCTACAATGCTTATTTGCTAATATAGATGGTCGGTTAAATGTATTTGGACACTATTGTGGAATACTTCCAGCATGTTCTAGGAAACGTATGTTTTACATTAATGATATTGAAATGATATAAATATGTGCGAGTCAATTTGCGTATTCGCATCTATTGATCTCCAGGGCAGCAATACAGTCATTTAATGAGAATGGGGGAAATTACTAATTCATAAAATGGTGATTCCGTTACAATGAAACATCAGTGATAGGACTTCTTTATACTGAGATATAATAAGATCACATATTTCAGTACGGATTACAAAACCACTTCATATTCAGGATGGAATTATATCGACAGTTTTCAAGTATAATATTTAAACATTGTCTGAAGCAAAGACGAAAGGTAAAAACTAACCCGCAGCTTGAACTAAAGCCAATTTCATAAAGCCCCACACTTAATAGTTGGTTTTTTTATTGTTTTATTTATGGGCGCTCTTTAACATCTCAGGTCATCAGTGTCTAATTCATTGTTAGTAGTATGTCTACGATTTATACATATATTTATAATACATGCAACATTGTGTTTTTCTAATATTATTTGGTTTTGACCCAGGAAAAAAAAAAAGAATTTTAATTTCATGAAGAAAATTAAATTCTTTATGCATTTTAAACCAATATAGCGTAGAATAAGGACTACAAAGGGACTACCTTGTGACAGGTACGCGTTTCATAACATTGCACTCTATACTGATCTAGGTCGGTTCTGGTGGTCTAGTGGTAACCACATTTGCCTCCTAAACCCAAGATCGCAGTTTCAATCCCAGCCAGGATCGATGGATTTTTTTGGGTACAAATATGTCTTCCTTCGGAAGGGAAGTAAAGCCGTGGGTACCTTGTCGTAAATTTACGGCACGAAAAAGAACCTCAAACACGAAAGAAGAGGCCTCTGAGCAAAATTTATTGGTCATTTTACGTTCTGAATTGAATGGGACGCTGATGACCTGAGATATTAAAGAGCGTCCATAAACCAACAAGTACAAAAAAAAAAAAATAATAATAAATAAATAAAAAAAACTAAAAAAAAAAAAACTAAAAAATAAAAAATCGTCTAGTATAACGTGATACTGCCAGTATAATTTGAACTTTATATCGACATTGAGAGGGAATTCATTGATGTATAACCCAAGATTTTTTATGTAAACAGATATCCCGAAAATACATATCATTTGCATTGAAAAATTGATATTTTATTTAAAATTTAACCTCAATACAGCCAGATATTTAACAATCTGAATTTTCGGTACAACATGGTGCTTATCTCAAGGTCCCACCTACAGCACCTTGGACTTTTCCATATTTATCTGTATGTCTGAGTTGGCCCTAAAGGTGGACGTTTGTGCCACAGGGTTTGTAGGTCACTACATGAAATTATCAGCGTAAGCAGACATAAGTCTGGTATCAGACAATTAGAATGCATTTAAACGTTCCTACCACTTGTATAATAGCGAATTGATCGATCGCCAACATAAAAAGCATTATATGCAGGGCAACCTTGTAGAGTTGATGTTTCATCGGCACTGCTAGGGAACAACCATTCATTTGTAAATCTTCAGTAATATCAGCTCATAGGAGGGTTACTCAGAAAGTTATTAGACATGGGCGCCCCAAAATATTTAATTCAAAACTTCATCTGTCCATCCTTCTGAACCATGAGTAAAAGCACTGGGCCAGTCTCTCATCTGCAACGGCACATAAGAGTGTGGGCAGTTGCATTGTCATAATACAAGATACCTCTAAATCCAGTTCTTGGTCACTTTTGCGAAACTTTTCAAACAAATGGGGGAGCGCAACTGTAGTATACCACTGTGCAGTAACCGTTCTTTGATTTTCTAGAGCTATTGTCGCCACATTACCATTTTCTTGCCAACATATTTTGCTCTTTTCATCTTCACAGGCAGATTGTCATCAAGGAAGACCCGCACTGTTTTGGGTCATAGTGATAAACGCATGCCTATCACCTGTTATGATCTCAGAAACACGGCGACAGCTACCATTATCGAATATCTGGAGCATTTCTTGGCATCATTCCACTCAAGTGTCCTTTTGGCCCTGTGTAACGTTGTGGGGCACCCAGCGAGATGAAACCTTGCTGACCCTCAGGAAGTCACGCAGTATGTTTGCGACACTCCCCGATCCAATCTTAAAGGTTGCCTCGATGTCCTGGTATGTGACACGGGGGTCTTCTCTCAGCACTTTCTCCACAGTATTGATGTTTTTTTCGGTTACTGCTATAGATGGCCGCTCGCTTCTTTCTTCAAGGGATCTGATAGCTTCTAAATTCCGCAAACCAATTGAAAATGGTAACACGGTAAGGAGTGAGTCTTTTAAGGCATTGACTTTGGTGTACACCAGTCTTAAAATGATGCAGAATGATTGTTGGAAATTGTTCACTCTGCAGCTCCATTATGCATAATGAGCTCAAAGGAAATAAACATTTTATGAATTCTCCATACCACTTAAGAAACTCAAATAAATATGTATGGTACGTTGAGAGTCCAGTGATGTTAAGACAAATTTGCTGTTCATGTTGGCAAAATGCAATTCCTTCTCTTAAGAAAAAAATTATAATATCAATTTTATTGCCAGTTTTCTTTTATATTATTTAACGCATAATACCAAAAGAGATGACCAAGAAAAATACAGAAAACAGTTAAGCACTTTATTAATGCGGTATATAATGTATAACATGCGTGCGTTTAGGAAATTGCCGATAAGAATAGCCCTAAAGAAAACAAAAAAAATGTTATTGTCGTCATTTTTGCTATTGTAAATATTAAAAATCATTTTGACGCGTTGTTACACAAGAAATATAATTTATCAAAAGAAGGCAGTTCTCCAGTAATAAATTCGTTCCCAAAGGCGCCATATGTCCTTTCATCACCCAGTAAATTATTTTTGTTAATCTATTATTTATTTCTCTCTTCTTTCTTGAGGGCTTGCTTCAGCATAAAAGTAAAGAGCTGAGCTTCATATTATCTGTAATATATCTGCTCATTTCCTGCTACATTGTGGATGTCCCCAGAAGGGCTTGTAATTAACCAGTCGTTCTGGTTCATTTCATTCTCTGTTGACAGTGTGCCCACTTATTTTGTCTTGGGCATTTTAATTTATTCATTATAGATGTTACAAATTATAGGATTCATGGGTTACAATTCTAAATGACGTAAGGTGTATCCGCGATGCTACAAACATTACCCACATATTTACCAGACCCCAAGGTAGGTATCGATAGTAGACAAAATGGTGGAATATGTGGTCCTTGTGCTAATTTCATCACGTTATTAATTTGCAGTTATCTGGTTTATAGTTGAAATAAATCAATAGTAGCGTGCCACTTCTTTTGATTTTTATTAAATTAATATTGATTGAGTGAAATCAAACTAGGAACTTGTTTAATAGAAAGTGCTGAAATTGGAACCATATAGATTTGCTCTTGTGTCTTTATTATGGCAGTGCACGGCATAACACCACATTCAGGAGGATATTTTCACATAAAATTTCTCTAATTTACCATCGTATGTGAATGCGTGGGCTAGCAAAGAAAGGAAACAACCGAAGAAGAAAAAAAAAAAAACCGTATGAAGCGGGGTTTCGATCGAGAATATGAGCGTTTTAGTAAGCCTGATGTTATAATATGTTTCGACTCGTTTGCAAGTGAGGTTAGCAAATAGAATATCGTTCATATTGCTGCTATTAAACATAAGGATTTGTTTATTTGGTTGCTTGCAGTATGTGGTTTATTGCAGTGATTTATAGTTGGAATTAAATGAACAGTAGCGCGATACGTTTGTTTTTTATGAGTTTATATTGATTTACTGAAATTACACCAGTATAATTGAAAGTGTTTAGTACAACATGCGTTGCTCTTGTATGTCTTAATTATGGCAGTGCCACTCTAATACCATATTTAAATTTTCTAAATGGAGTAATTAAAGGAAGAGTGGATAAATATATATACATTGTGCAAAAGCTTTGAAGTTAATGATGAAACTGTAGTGTGTTAACTTTTTTTACTCAAATTTGTGGTTAGGAAGTATATTTTCTTTGTGCGATTTTTCTAAATGTACCATCTTATGTGACTGAGGATTAATGAACAGGAAAAACCCGGAAGAACGAATGAATCGGGTTTTGGAGCGAGATGAAGGGACTGTTAATGAAGTGAGCATGATATGTTTGGACTCCTTTGCAGGTGAGGTTAAGGTAATACAGATACATTTGTGTAGAAGTTTTAATTCACATTATTTAACATTTCGTTTACAAATGAGAGACATTGTTTTTAAACTATTTCATATTCTAAAAAGCAATGGAAATATTTTCTAATGATAAATAATGTTAAATTGTAAACCTAATACTGCGTAAAAGTTCCGTATTTGCTATTGGCTGTAATAAGGCCACTATGGCCGCCATTTTTCCAAATTGAGGATTGGTAAATTTAGTAGGTCTTGTTAAAAACTTCTGAAAAGGTTAGAAATTATCAATAGAAAAACAATCTTACAAAGTATACGGAAATATATTGACTGATAATTCTTTAGGTTATCCGCTTTTACTTATGTAGCATTGGAAATGTTATACGTTTTTTTATTGTTTATTAAATTTATCTTAATTATGACAGTAAAAAGTTACCATTAACGAAATAGTAACTTAGGCAAGGTGCATCAACCTCAATATGCTTTTGCGCAGCTCTTTCAAATGTTCCTTGATTATCGATTTTCTTTAAAGAAATAGACAATGATTTCTCAGTGCATCTCTTAATGGGAACAACACGCATGAGGCATTTTCTGTTATGAGATATCAGGAACTATCTTGTTTTATTACATACTTTGGTTTAAGTAAATTATTATAATAACAAGATAATTTTTCATCAAATGAAATCAACTTAATTTAGCTTAGATTATATTTAAAAAGTAAACAGAAGAATTCTCCTATAGTATGCCCTTTTTGGACTAAACTGGCGACGTTTTATTCCAAGTGTTTTGGCAAGAAAAAAATCAAAAAGTGTTAATAGATTTCGGTACAAAACGGAAAAAAAGCATTCATTGTTACTCATTATCTATTGCCATCTCCACGTTTTTTTTTTTTTTTTTTTTTAAGACCCAAGAGGCACATTTAAAACCGTCCTTTGACAATGGGCCTGTGACACATTAACGCCGCTTTTTTTAAACTAGAATATTACAAATAAAATATATGATTTCTGCATTCACTTTTCTAATAGGAGATGCTGGAAATGTTACTCATTTTGTGCGAATAGAATTTACATCTTCTTAAGAAACTAATAATTACTCTCATCAGTTGTTCTGCACTAATAGACGTAATTAAAACCAGCATATCTTTAGGAAGAGCGAATAATGAATTCACATTCATATGTTTTATTATATGTGGTGCCCAAGTTTTAAAAAGGTGAAGTGTTGTGCAACCGTGAATTTACGTGCCAGATGCCGGCGATTGTGGGGTTGTATCACGCCAGTAATTGGCAGACTTTTGAATGGACAGATAGTAATATATCCTAAGAATAAAGTCACATACCCTGATAAGTCCAGATAAGTCAGTTTTTTCTCCAATGCAAAACTATCAACACCCTTTGTTTACTAAAAGCACGCGAATTTTGTCGGCGAGAGAAAATCTTTTTGGGCATAATGTGAATTTCACGAAAGAAGAAGGTAAAAAAAAAAAAGACCTTCTTTTAGTGGTTTTATTCTTTTTGCCATAGAAGAACTCTAGTAGTTCGAAATATAGCGATTGCAAATCTGTGACTTTTTCTTAGTGTTTTATCCTTTTCTGATTTTCTAATTATTGTTAATTTAGTTACATTGTTAATTGTGATTTACACACACACTTTTTTGTCACCATTTCAAAGCTCTGCGTCACAAAGTGCTAAAAATATCGATCATTTTGACATCTGCAGGGGTAGAACAGGAGCATTTTTCTCGCTGGATTTGAGAGAATATTTCAACAGAACAATATTCAGAGGTTCATTTCAAATAGGGTCATCACGCTCACCAAATTTTACACTATTGACTTTTTTCTTGAGGGATGAGTGTGCAAAACTAAAGTATGAGATTTCCAGGATCTTAAGAGCTATATTCCAAAAGACGACATGGCTACAACGTATTTCCGGTTGTATTCGAGTTTTGGACTCAAAAGATAAAAATGCATATATGTATGCATATATCACATATATAGTAAGGGAATATCTTAATGCCTTCTTTTCCTGGAACTGAAGTTATTACAGTCACCCAGCAGTTTATTTTTTTTATGTTATACATGTGAGAGGAATGAGATGTAGCCGAGTTCGCTAAGGAAAACATCGTTGTCACGTCTCTGGAATCTCTTTCAGTACGTTCAGACCGTACGCGGAAGTGAGATAAATAATTTATTAATTTAGGCACCCTAAGGCATTCTTAATGATAAGAGAAACAGAAATATTTATTATTTCCATTAAATCTTTGATATACGGAAGTAACAATGGCAACGCTGGAGTATTTTTTTATTAGTTTTTAACCCCCTTTTTTCTACTGAGGCACCACAGGCGGTAATTGGAATATTTCCAGGTACCTAGTAGTAGTATGCTACTGTTTACAGAAAGGGATAACACTAAACACTTGTGGGATGGAGCGAGGTTATTAAGGTTTGTCCAGTATTTTTATCTACATGTCATATACATTTCATTAAGACAAACAATTATTAATTAATGAAAAAGATTGGAAACTCATTATGCGTGTATGTGTTTTACAGACACTGAAGTAAATTGGGAACATGTATTTAATGTCATTGTTCAACTATAATGAGTAATAACGTAAATGCCCGATCATTAACTACAACATCGGACGACAACATGGTGGGGCAATTTAGTAATTTCGCAAATTTCCTTGGTCACTTGTTGTGGCGAATGCTCTTTTTCGTTCAACTCAATAATAGTGTAGCAATTGGCAGCAAGTAAGCAAAGCGATGATGACGTACAAATTGAAAGTGGTGAAGAAAGTGACGACAAAGCAATTTGAAATATACTAAAAAGTAAACAGATAAAGTCTATCTTGCTCAGGGTGAGTACAATGAACAAATAAACCTTGTAAAACAGTCTAAGAAAACTTTGACTTCTTCTGGAGAAAGATAAAGGGTTATAGGAGGATACGGATAGAAGTTTGTATTGTGAAAATAAGGTTAAAATATTGTCTTTATTTATCAACATTGTCAAATTATAACTGGCCATTAACGTCATTGTCTGGGCAGTGTGATATAACGATCCATTTTTATTGGAAGTATACAAGAATGCCCTAAGCACTTTGGTCAGCATATCTTCCCCGGAAGGGTGAAATATTCAAATTCTAGAATTATAATAACCCACAACTTGATTACATTCTGCAGAAAGTACTTAACTCACAATATGCCTAGTCTCAGAAAACTGCTGTTAATAAATATTCAGAAACGAGCAGAATAAATCGCTATAGTTTTAGGAGATACTGTAAATAAAGTTGTCAAAGACAAGATAACCAGACAACAAGACCAAAGTAGGCATCAGAGAAGATGTAAAATCTTTCTGTTCTGTTGTAGGTTTAATTTAGTAATATAATTCTCTTCAAAATAATTCATATTTAGTGCAACCAATTTTTATTTTTATTTTATTTTAATGCTTAAATCCACATAACTGTCCTATTAGATGAACAATAAAGAGGTGATCAGTTCATTGAAGGAGCTGCAACAGATCGAATGACCTAATGCTTGAAGTGAGAAGAAAAAATAAAAATATTAAATTAACAATTCCAAGCTTACCTCTAAACTTCCCTACATTTTCCCTGTAGGGAAATTTTTCAAAGTAAATTTCATTGTATTTTCCAAGCTACATTATCTATTCCCAAAAAGTAATGGCTAAAAGCATAACAGAGAACAGTGCAGAGTATGTTAAAAAGATTCTGAAAATATTTACTACTGTTATCAAGCGCATAGATTGTTAAATAAAATATATTTAGGACACAATACTGTTATTAGTGAACATCTCTTTGTTTCTGTTGTACAGTAAGGTTTAATCTATATGCAATATTTTTAATTCTATATATTGAAACTACTTTAAATGCCACTTTAGACTTTGAAGCTGTTTGTTCTCTCTTCGTCATGGTCGAAGAGTTAACTATGCCGCGATTAGCATTAGAGGACTTCTCAACACCTCTGCGAGATACCCCCCCCCCCATGCCATCCTCCCGTCCTTTTGGTTACATAAATTACCGGCCATTAACATTATTGGCTACCAGTAAACAGTAGTAATGGGAAATTATGTTAATGTCCGGGCAACAACGTTATTTCTCAATTTACATAATTATCCGTAACATATATGTATTTTGTGCTTGTTTCCATAATTTTCAGGTTTGCTGCAATATGTATTTACTTTTTCCATATACATTCAATTATCATCTTTACATAGTTCTCTTCCGGTTTTGGGAAGTTCTAAGAAATAAAAATGTATATGAACAAATTTGCCGAATTGCCTTTGTTTCTGTACTTCAGTATACTATTCCTCGTGTTTATATTTTTCCCAAAATTTGGCTTAATTTATAACTGTTGCCTATACACCCCTCCCTTTATAATTTTTACAGTGGTACGTGTATGATGAGATGCCCAATAGCTACATTACAAAGAATACGGTTAAAAAAACCACAAGTTTCGTAATTGCATAATTAATATTTATAACGAATTTATTTCAGAAAAACATTTTGTCTATTAGGACTTGCAAGAGAAAATTCTCCTTGCTGTTTGCAATAATTAAACGTACATTATACAGCATAGCAAATGTGCACAATTTGGGTTTTGAGATCACCAACAGCGAGTGTTTAGACGATCATTTGGTGGAACTACACCTCGTCTGAAAAGAATAAAAGCATGGGTCGATTAACTCGACAGTCACTGATGAAAGAAACCACGCACAAGTACATATGCAGGTAGGTCCATAAGTTTCCGGCCTAGCCGATAAAAATTATTGCCTTCACAAATTCCTTATCTGGTGTTATGCCTTATTTGTTAAATAAACAATTGCAGCTGTAACTTTCGCTCCGCTGTGTTTAGTTGTTCAGATATAGTTGCATAAAGAAGGCTATGTGTAGAATATCGTCACATGTTTAAAATGGAGTATCGAGCTGTTATTAAGTTCTTCACAAAAGAAGTACCTACTCCAAATGAAATTAAATAGCGATCGGACAGTGTATATGGGGAAGCATCTTCAAATTCTACCGTAAAAGAATGGGCCAAATTTTTTCGAATGGGTCGAGAAAGCATTGAAGACGAAGAACGTGCAGGTCGATCCTTGGTAGTGCTCACTCCTGTAAACATCGCTCTTGTGGAAGGAAAAATTATGGAAGACCGGCGGCTCGAAGTTACAGAAATAACAGCAAGACTGGACCTTTCTAAAACAACAATCCTTGGAATTATACATGAACATTTAAAAGTGAATACGGTTAGTGCCTGAACTTCTTTCCTCAGTACAAAAGTAGCAACGAGTCATCTGTTGTCAGGTATTTTTGGAGCTCTACCGTGGCAACGAGAGAGAATTTGTGCAAGCCATTGTTAGAGGAGATGAAACTATGGTCCTCTACTATGATCCCTTGTCCAAAAGAGAATCAATGGAGTGGTGTAAACCTGGCGAAGCAAGGCCAAGGTCACTCAGTCAAACAAGATCATGGCCATAATCTTTTGGGACTGAGAAGGAATACTCTTCATTGACTTCAAGGAGAGGAACACCACAGTGAATGGGGAGTACTATGCTGGAATACTGCACAGACTACGTGCTTACATCAAAGAGAAAAGGCGAGGGAAGCTGAGAGGTGGTGTGCGCCTTCTTCACGACAACGCGCCTGTGCACACAGCTCTTGTTGCAAAGGAAGCTGTGAAGAAATGCGGCTTCAAGGAGACCGACCACCCACCCTGTAGCCCAGATCTAGCTTCCAGCGACTATTTTCTCTTCCCAAAGCTCAAGAAGGTTCTTCTAGAAAGAAAATTTAAGTGTGACAAAGAAGTGATGGATGCGTTTTATGCCCATTTTGCAGACAAGCTTCTGGGGGAGGGGGATGAAATGTTAATTCAAAGATGTGAGAAGTGCATTGCAATAAAGGGTAACTATATTGAAAAGAGAAATATAGTTTTTGTCTTTATCATACCTAGAAAATGGTTAGGCTGGAAACTTATGGACCTACCCTAGTAATTAATGCAATTGAATTGTGTTAGGCAATACTTTGATGAAACGATATCATTTTATATGTAAACATTTGAGCTGCTACATTAAGGAGGAACAGGTGATAGCAGGCAATTAACAGGTTAAGAAATGTATTGAAAAAAAAAGGAGATACAATTCTAGTTGCCCGAAACTTCTGACATTGTCCATTGGTACATACTTGTGTTCGGATAATCTTTCTAAAATAAACAAGGAGAAGACAACACTTGTATTTGTTAAAAGAAAAAATAATACAAAGGAAAATGATTTGTAGAAAGAACGCATAAAGGAATAAGATGCAAAAGAGATAGAAACCAAGACTTCCATTGTAAATGTTTCATCGTATAAGGCAACATATAGAAGCGACGCATCAAGAAGTTTCCAGAGCATCCTGAATTTCCTTGTAATACGAAAGATTTTGCTCTCATCACAATGATAAAATGTAATTTAAAGTAACGTATGCTAAATTGTTGGAAGCAGTAGCATGGGAATTTCCATTTAGTAGCTAATAAAATGGACGCTATAATAATAATAATAATAATAATAATAATAATAATAATAATAATAATAATAATAATAATAATAATAATAATAATAATATGAAATATACGAAGTCCTTGAATGTGCCATCCCGCAAGTGTACGAACTTAAATATTTTTGATAGGATGAAGGTTTAAAATTGCTTAGTATCACTCGTTTAAGGAGGTGTAGGAAGGTTGAATATAAAAAGATATTTCGGGAATATATATAACCGCCATTTCCCTCTCCACACCAACAAAACGCGTTAAGGGCCGATCCTATCAATTTCTTGCAAATTGAGAATTAACTAATTAAGATTCAAGTTAATTCAGGAATTTAATTTCCACCTACACCTGTTGCATCTCAACAATGGAGTGTAATGTAAAGTTAAAGGTAGAATAAATAATCCTAGACAAGTTCTTAATCAATTAAAAACAATATTATTAATTGAAGAGGAAGGGTCAAATCTTGAAAATAGATTAATAAGATAATTTTACAATTGATATCCATATAATTAGTCCAATTAAAAAAAAAATGTTTAAATACAAAAAATTCAAGTAAGATGCCTTGACGCAGTCAATTAGCTAATTAGGATTTAAGTCATCACGACCTTCCGAATTACAGAAAGTCCGTGATTTAAAAGGCCATGGACACGGCAAAGATTATTCTATACACCATTTGTAAAATACCGGAGATCGTTACTCATTCGTTTTTCATGACAACTGCACATCAGAAATGAAAGGAAAAAAGAGAACGTTATGTGTAAGGGAATAAGACGAGCTATAGCAGCGCTCATTCGATGCGCAAATCGTTGAACCGATGCTCAGAAATCTGCTGCTGCTATACACGAACTTCCTGTAGTGTTAACTCACAGTGTACATTGACTGGAGAAATGACTTGATATCTTAAACGAACAGAATACGATACTGTGAATTACATTGTGTACCGAGTGTTTGACAGTTCAGAAATATGGGAAGACATAACCTCTTTATGTAACTGAACGTAACCTACAACATAAAGATTCCTGTTTATGTAACATTTACGCCGAAATAATAAGAAGACTTTTAGCATTATTTAAATATTATAAAAATTCACACATCTGTTGCAAATTTTAAGTCATATTCTATAGAACTTAAAATATCTAATGTCAAAACTTTACTCAGCCGAAACCGCATTTGGAAATCTGTTTTCTGCACACTAATAAATAAATCTTGTCATTCGGAAATTAACCTCAGCCATCTTGGAATAATGTGGTCTTCAAATAGCATATTCAACATTCGCCTTGTTATGATAAAAAGTTAATTTAGAATTAAATCTTTAATTTTTTAATAGAGTTTAACGTCCATTTTTACTACTGAGGCACCACAGGCAGTGGACACTGGTGAAACATTAGATAAAATGATAAATTGGGAAAGGATTTTTAAGAAAGGGAACTTTCCAGGTCTAAGTTTATGATACATCTCCGGCATTTGACATTTATGAGGACTGAGGAAAACCTAGAAAAAACCTCAGTCAGGGAGGGCGGTCCTGGCGGGATTCGAACCCCGGACCTCCAACTCTCGAGTGAGCGCCTTAACGACCTCAGTCACCCGTGACGGTAAACTCTTTAAATTGTCAAATATACGCCAGTTAACTTAATTGGAGTTTAATGACGAATTAGCATACAATTGTTGATGGTGAGATGTAATACCCCAATTAAAGGGGAATTAAATAGGAATTAAAAGTTAATTGAGCTCTGTGAGATCGGCACTAAGCAGGCTAGCGTATGTCGAATGCAACGCGTGAAGAGGCACGGCGGTGTCTCACAGAGGTGTTGCAAACTCGTGTGCTACTAATCGCGGCATAGTTCGTATTACAAACTCTTCTTCATTAAATGAGCGCGTATGTAATGTAGTTTTAATAAATTCAATTAAAATATTGCATATACATTACTGTACAACAGAAACAAATAGAGGTTCACTAATAGCAGTATTTTGTCATAAATATATTGTATTTCATCTTTGATAATAATAACAACATATTAAAACATTTACGCATATTCTACATAGTTCCCTTTTATGCTTTTAATCTTTTTTGGGGGAGGGGAGCAATATCGCTTGAAAAACTAGTTAAAGGAATAGTTTTTTTATGTAATGTACTTTAATAGAGGTACAGTGAAAATGTAGGGACTTTTAGGGGTGAACTTGAAATTCTTAAGTTAATATTTTTCATTCTCTTCTCACTTCTAGTATTAGGTCATTCGACCTGTTGCAGCCCCTTCATTGAGCTGACCATTTATTTATTGTTCATCGAATAGACGTGCAGATATGTTGTGGATTTAAAAATAAAAATTAATTACAATAAATATGAATTAATTTAAAGAATATAGGTGTTGCTAAATTGAACCTTCAATAGAATAGAAAGATACTGAATTATTTAACATATTCTCAGTGCAAAATTTTATCTAGTGCTCTTGTATTTGGCAACCACAAACATTGCCAAAAGCATTTTATATACACAAGGAGAGATTTTATAGCTGGAAATGTTGACAATTGGATCACATTCTGCAGAGGAACCAAACGACAAAAATATGCACGTATATGTATGAAGACTGTATCACTTAAAATTATGGTGTTTTATTCTGGATATTTATTTTATGTTTAACTTTAACAACAGTTTTATGAGACGAGGCATATTGGGGGTTGGTTTGTTTCTGCGAACGTGTTATTGTAATTCTAGAATTGTAATATATCATTCATCTGTGTCCAAGGTTCTTGCAGTGAAAGTGTGCTAATGCCAGTTTTCGAAATGGAGAAACGCTGACGCAGTTCATCTCCAGTAGGTAAGTAAAAAGTAGAAGCGCGAACAATGGCTCAAGCAAGATCAGCAGGTTGCTCCTCCCCCTCCCGTTTTGAGCAGCTCTGCAGTCGTGTTGTGCATGTCCAACTGGCCTGTTGAGACGGGTAGTTTTTCTTCCCTCTCCGGCCAGAGTTGGCAGCGTAGTCTCGAAGCGTGGCGAACGTGGTTATTTTGTATAATCGTTGTTTTCAAGGCTACAACCTGTTCGCTCCTACGACGCCAACGGCCGCCTTAACTGCTGGCGGGCGGACATTCAACCTTCCACACCGCAGGCGAAGAATTACGTAACTTCGTGAACTTGTTCTTGCTGCCGGTCACTGCAATCGTGCTCCAAGTGGACTTGCTAGGGTGTGTTAAGGCCGCTCCTGACTGCACCTTAAATCAATTTACTGCTCAGCGACAAAACGAAATAAAAAAGTGGCGATTTCTTAATGTGATAGAATTTTAAATTATTAACGTAGGAGTAACGTCATCATCAAAGGCAACAGATCCATTCTGCCTTTGCAGCTCTTTAAAATAAGACATCATTTGACCGCTCTTTGTGTATTTAAACACAACCTCTCTTTTCTCCCTTCATATCTAATATAATGTATCTTTCCCTTTCCAAATAACCAGTGCCTAATCAATTAGCAAATTGAACAGTTGACTATCAAAGCGAGTGAACACAAAATTAACATTTCCTTTCTCATCCCATGCAGTAGTGAATATAATTTTAACCCTTTTACAGGGCATTGCGAATGATATGCGACAAATTAAGTGGGCCGTTATAGCAAGTTATAAGTTTATCCAGATTTAAAACCACAAGTCCCTACAGTAGGCATGAAAATGCAAAGGAGCAATAAATTTCGGGCGTCGGCCATTTTGTCCCGCGGTCAATTTTTTTACACCAGTTACGACCCTGGATTCTTTGTGTCATATGTCAGTTGCGCCCGATAAATATTTGAATCGTCAGTCCCAGTATTTTCAATTTCTTACACAAACAACAGTTCCTTTCCCATTTTGCAGACTGAGGACCGTCTAATATCAACAGTTTAAACGTTACGGCAGGTTAAAAATATTGTTTGTGGCATTTTCACCATAAAATGTATTAAATCTGGTGTAAAAAGTAAGTACAATTATATTAGTTGAATTGAACAATAGTCAGAGATAAAAACGACACCCTTTTATAGGAATCTGTGGAAGATTTTTTTTTTTTTTTGCAAGAGCATATGTATTCAAAATCTATGTATACTCACGAGGGAGAAAATTCTTGTCATTAAGAGCTTCTCCGTAACTCTTCCCCTTTTTGTTAGGAATGGTATTTATAAATTATTAAACACTTCATGCACGGCAAATAATTCATGGAACAGTTTTGGACAGATTTTAAAATTCCCGTGTATATATATATGACAAATGTCGGTCCAGGTGGTGTAGTGGTAACCATACCAAGGTCGCGGGTTCAAACCCGGCCAGGACCGATGAATATTTTCAGGACGTAAAAATTCTAAGTATTAAAGCCACGGGTCCAGTGTCGTAGATTTACGGCACAAAAAAGAACCTCAAGTCTGAAAGAAGAGGCCTCTGAGCAAAATTTGTCGGTCGTTTCACGCCCGGAATTGAATGGGACGCTGATGACCTGAAAAGTTAAAGAGCGTCCTTAAATAAAACGAATCAAACCATACGACAAATGGCCCTTAGATTACTTATACTGTTTTCATTACACAATAAATATTATTCCCCTTTATTTGTAGTTGCACACCTATCGCTTGGTGTGCCTCAGAAATATTTTCGGTTAACTTCGGAAGCGAAGTTCGTCATATACGTTGAATACTTTTTTTATTAATTGGCATCATTACTCGTCAAAGTCACTAAGTCACTGATATTAACATTCAGCATGCAGTAATTTAATTGGCCTCTCAATTAACTTTTCAATAGCTTTCCTTTTAATCCTATTACTCTCTTTTTGTGTTGTTTATTAACACTTGGTGTGGTTTATTGTGGTTATGAACTCTTCATTGCTTTCAATACTTTCCTTTTCAACATTTAATTTTATGAAACGCTTATAAAATTTTATGCGCATGTCCAACGCGAAATATTATTATACAGATGTATTAATTTCTACTCATCGATCACAAATACAGGCTTCCCCTTCTCACTTGTCATTGATTCCATGTTCGTGTACAACTGAGAACTCAAGTGTTTCTAATTTAACCTTTATACTGTGCATGACGTCGCAGAACGCATTCTACACAGTGCTTGTTGTAGAACATGTCCTTGGACTGTACGGAGCAACCCGCAAGTTGCTGTGGATACAACTAAACTATATTAAAAATCCTAGACACAACTGACATATTAATTTTTCATATTAACATGTTTATGAGGACACAGTTAACACGACCGGTGTCTCTATAGTAGCTTCGCGCTTCCGGTGTGGTTGATGGGTATTCTAAGGTTTCTAATTTTTTGGTAAGTTTTTTCATACAACAAGTAAAAGGTTTGTGCAAGTTTCAAAAGCCGTGTCTTAAATCCTATTCTTTACATTTTGCTATTCTATAAGAATCTATAAAATAGGGCCTTATTTAACTATGCAAAGTGCATTGAAAACGGATCGCCAGTATGTATACAAACAACAATTTTAATTAATTTTGCTACTAATTTTAATATTAAAAATGTAGCGAGCAACTGAACTTTCCTAAGTTAGTTTCGAATTTAAATTTAGGAATCATTGGTACCTCAATCATTTTATTTAAATATACGAGAGCGGTCTGAAATATTTTCGAGCTACCAATGAAGGAAGGATTTTTAACATGAACATTGTTTATTTATTCTAGCGGTGCTCCAATGATATTAGCTCATTTCTCTAAACTGGTTTTCCGTAAGTTATGCCAAATATTCCTCTATAGCTACAACGGTCTCTTGAATGAGTTTTTATTCATTTATTTTATTTACTGTTTAACATCTCAGGTCATCAGGGTCCCATTCAATTCAGGGCGCAAACCGGCCGAATAAATTTTGCTCAAAGGCCTCTTCTTTCAGGTTTGAAGTTGTTTTTTACGTGCCGTAAATATACGACGCGGGAACCAAGGCTTTAATTCCCTTCCAACGGAAACCATACTTAGCATTTTAATCCATCGTACCTGGCCGGGGTTGAACCCGCGATCTTGGGTCTACGAGGCAAGTACCACTAGACACCAGGATCAACACTTCTTGATTGATGAAAAATGCTGACCAGCAAGGAAAGAGTTTAGCTTTGGGAATTGATGGAAGTCAAAGAGAGCAAAATAAGCAAACAATCCATACATACACTTCTAATTTTCCCATAGCTAAAATACTTTTGTGGGCAAATGCTGTGTCTTCATTAAAAGTAATTTTTATCTTTTGAAATCAAGGTCTTTTCTCACAAACTTTCTATCTTGTTGATTTAAAAGACTGGAATAGTACTCTTAAGGTAATCAATCAGTAAAATTCCTTTAGAGTCCTGATATCATAACCTTTCCTGCAGATGGAACCGACTTGATTTCTGTCCACTGTTTTGCTTCCCATTTCGATTCTGATGTTTACTGATGGATGCAAATCTCATCCATAGTTGTAAGTCGACGCACAAAACCCTCCAAACACTGTTGCGGTATTGTAGTTCACTTGTCATCAATTCTTCGAAAAACACGATTGAATGCATGCTTGATGTGCACGAAACCTGACGCTAATGGGAGTGCTATTCATGAACAATGTTTCCCAATTCGTCTGGAAACTGCATGTTTAGTAACTACCGCATCCTCCTCCTAGATCACTATGCAATTTGCGCCAGGTGTCAACTTCTGATCGTGTTTCCTACGCCGTTGTGTGGAACAGCTCCAGATTCCATGATTAATTCCCTACACCAATCTCTTGCTCACCAGAAATTCTGTTTGCAACCCATTTTTGGAATAAAGAATACTCTCATGTTATCCTTTCCCACGAATATCAGAAAAGATTCAAAATAAATGTATGGGCAGGTTTTCTTAGTGATAGATGAGTGCGCAATACGTTCTGCAAGGACTACTGCAGGAATGCTTGGAAAATGTGCTACCGAACACTCATTAATAAACTATGTACTCAGCATTATAGCACATCACCACATTTGGATGATCAACTTTCTTGACCTCCACGATCGCCAGATTAACTTCGCGTAAATTTTACCTATGAGGCCACACAAAGAATCGTATTTATGAGACTTGTGCAATGGGAGTAATGTTTACTTGGACCTGACATGAGAAATTCAACAAACACGTATAGTAAGACTCTCCAGATTATGACTCTCAAGTACAATATGTGCATTGATATTTACGAGCAGCTGTTATAGTACAACAGGATACAATGCAACAAATAACTGGAACAGTGTATGTCATAACTCACAAAATATGCCACTGAATAAAAAAATACTTTTGTTCAGAAAAATTTAAATAATTTTCGATTTGAACTGAAATTCAAGTCAATACCAATCTTTGACCCAATGAAGGCAGGAGATTTAGACACGTGATATGGTTTTGTCTTACTTGAAACATGAAATGATACATTTTCAGGCATGGGTTATCCAGTCAGTCCATTCTACTAGCTCTGTGTTTGTAACAGGAATTTCAAAGCATACTTTATTAACAGAACAATGGCGAATCATGGGGAACACCTTGGTTTTGACAATAGCTTTTGTATCTCAATAGCTATTATTTCGCTAATAGCTTTACAGATGTTTGCGGTTTAATTATATGGATCTTCTAACATAAATACTTAACAATCTATCAGGGGTGGCTCCTTTAAGAAGTTGCTGGTTTCGCTATTCTCAGAAATTTCAAAGTTTCGTTTGCTATTGCTCAATATATTTTTATGCGTAAAAGAAGAAGGAAAAAAACCCCCAACTTATCAATATGGCCCCCTTCGTTTTCTAGTGCTAACATTTGCGACTACTAAACTGGAGGTATGCGTTGGAATCCTGGTCAGGACAAACTGTCTGGATAAGGTTTTTTTTCCGGAATTTTTCCTTAGCCTGCGATAGCTTTAAGGTGCCAAGGACCTGGAGCATATTTGTACAATTATTAATTCATTTCATTAATCCCTACAAACTTGCACAACAACATTTAATATCCAAAAACTAGTATTTTATTATAAACTATCCTTCGATATTACTTCAACCATAATAAAAGTAAGAATAACATTTCTTGTTCTGTATTCAGTCCACAATCTACAATAAATGTAACGTATTAAAATAAAATGATCGTTTTTAGAGGATTTTTATCTTTCGTCTGATGTTTGTTAGGTACCATTATATATATTACCGATGGAGATTAGAGGATCGAGTAGAAGGTGCCTTTCGCCCGTAAGAGCTATTGCACAACTAAAGCGTCTCTCTCGATTGTGTGCTTATTGTTTTTTTACAATGCTTGTTGTTGCAATTTAAATAAAATATTTTAAAATATTAGGCAATTATATTGAAACAACATATTAAGGGAAATAGTCATGCATTTGAATTTGGAAAAACTTGCAATTATTTGAGTATCAAACAATTTGAAGTAACAATGCTTTCATGCAGATATTCTCCAGCAGCGATAATCAGTCGTTTGGTAACAGTATAAGGGTATCTTCTTGCTTTATTTAATTGTATGTAAACTGAATGTAAAGAGAATGAACACTATTAAAATCTCCCGTTCTAAACCTATTACTTTGCGATTACTGGAACAGGGAGGGGAAAAACTTATGTACACCAATTCCAAGTACTAATTTACGTAAGATTGTGATTTCAAAACCTGTGAAGTACACAAAAAGCTTTCTGCTGAGACAGACTTCATTCTGCAGATTACGGATTTTAATCAAAGGATCATCGATTTATTTGTTGGTTGAAATAAAGCGAATTATTATTTTTAAAAACGTTCGTTGCTACGATGTTTATATTAAAATCTCTCTCTTTCTGTTGTGTATGTTGCCACATACTATGAGTGTTCATTATACTAACCAAGATTCTAGAAACGCGCTCTCTATAGCAAAATGGTGCTGCCCGGGTTTATTTGTCGTTTCTGTGAGTTACTTGTAGTCATATTTTCATGGCATAATATTTGATCGGAGTTATTTTTTCTAACGGTGAGGTGCAGCTAACTGTACGGTTAAGTCAGTAATCAAATATTTTTTGCCCATATAAATCAGTGTATCGCATTTATCTAGAACATATATTTTATACTTTTATCTAATAAATTGTTGAGAGACATTGCTTTTGGGGATGCAAAGGGTAGTTCTCTTTACATACCGTTAATCCTTAAATTACGCTGCAGAAGTTTTTGTGCTCTTGTGTCTCCAGAGTACATTTCACATTCCATAGTTTAAATTCCTTTCTGTCTAGGCTCGTAGTTATTTAAACCTCTCAGCTTTTATCGTCTACTGCGTATGTCTCTCCCCAGTGGCAGTTGTTTAAAAGTTAAGACTAAAACGCTGCACCACGAGATGCAAGGCAGTTTACGTTTACGTAAAGCTAAGACTAAGAAATTAACCACGTCGCATAACAATATGGTCCCCGTTTATTGCTACATATTTTTCATATCTTTTTAAATAATTATCCGAACGAATGTTTACAATATATTTTAAAACTGCCTACTTCACCTCTTTGTTACTATTTAGTATTATTTCTCGTAGATCTTTATTCAATTTTGCGAAAAGATAGCAGTCGCTGGGAGCTAGATCTAGGCCGTAGGGGATAGTCCAATTCTCCAAATCTACAGCACATTTTTTTGCAATCTGGACACTGCAGTAGTAGTCTCTGTTGACATTGGCATTTCTCTCTTTGAAATCTAATAAAAGAATCCCTCTGTTGTCCTAGAAAATGGTGATCCGAGAAAATCTTTCCCTTGAACTTCTTTTTGAAAGTGGATTATGACAGAGAACCGCACAGCACCCCATTCGTAGAGAAGTCACAGCAACCATCAAGCACTGACCCATTCTTCATATGAAGATATTCATACAAAATCCTAAAGGCGACTGTTTTTGAAAGGCTCAGTCTCGCAGTGATTTCTGTCAGTTTTAGTTCCCTGTTCAACAAGAGAGTCGGATCTCGCACCAACTTCTCTACTAGTTGTCACTGATTCATTTTTCAATGTTTTTTGTCCTAGTCAAAACTCTATAGCCCATTGAAGACAGACTATATATTCACTGAAAAGAATGAGTCAAACTTTTTCGAATGGGTCCAGAAAGCATTGAAGACGAAGAGCGTGCAGATCGGCCTTTGGAGGTGCTCAGTCCTGAAAACATCGCTCTTGTGAAAGAAGAAATTATGGAAGACCGGCGGCTCAAAGTTACGGAAATAGCAGCAAGGTTTGCCGTTCTAAAACAGTCCTTCGAGTTATTCATGAACATTTAAACATGAATAACGTTAGTGCAAGATGGATGACTTTCTTCAGTTCAAAAGCAGCAACGAGTCATCTGCTGTCAGGCATTTTTGAAGGTCTGCCGTGGCAACGAGAGAGAAGTTCTGGAAACCATTGTTACAGGAGATGAAACTATGGTCCTCTGCTATGATCCTTTGTCTAAAACAGAATCAATGGGGTGGGGTAAACCTGGCAAAGCACCGCCTCTAAAGGCCAAGGTCACTCAGTCAACCAAGATCATGGTCGCAATCTTTTGGAACTGTGAAGGAATACTCTTCATTGACTTCAAGGAGAGGAACACCACAGTAAATAGAGAGTACTATGCTTGCCTACTGCACAGACTACGTACTTCCATAAAAGAGAAAAGATCAGGAAAGCTGAGAGATGGTGTGCGCCTTCATGACAACGCGCCTGTGCATACAGTTCTTGTTGCAAAGGAAGCTGTGAAGAAACGTGGCTTCAAGAAGATCAATCATTCACCCTACAGCCTAGATATAGCTCACAGTGACTATTTCCTCTTCTCAAAATCAAGGAGGACATTCGAGGAAGGAAATTCAAGTGTGATGAATTATGCTGTTTATGGCCATTTTGCAAATTTGCAGACAGGACTTCTGATTATTTTTGGGGAGGGATTGAAATATTATTTGAAAGATGTGAGAAGTGTATTGCAATAAAGGGCAACTATATTGAAAAGTGAAATATAGTTTTTGTTTTTATCATACATAGAAAAGGGGTTAGGCCGGAAACTTATGATCTACCCTCGTAGCATCGATAGTAGACAAAATGACAGAATATGTGAACTGTGAGTTAATTACATGTTTTTTTTTTTAATTTGCAGTTACCTGTTTTATTAAAGCGGTTTATAAATCAGCAGTAGCATATTGAGTCTTTTGGTTTTTATAAAGTTAATGCTGATTTAGCGAAATCACACCAGGAACTTTTATAATAGAAAGTCTGAGTACCACATGGGTTGATCTTGTTTGTCTTAATTATGTCAGTGCACCGTATAAAACCATATTTACATTTTAAGTAGCAATAATTAAATGAGTAGTGAATAAAGAGTATACATCGTGCAAATTTTGAATTTAATTATGAAACTGTAATTTATACTAAACGTTTCGTACCAAAATTTGTGTTTAATCAGGACATTTTCCCCAAACATAATTCTCTAATCTACCATCTTATGAGAGGGTGTGAGCTAGCCAAGAAAGGAAAATGCCAAAAGAACGTATGAAGTGGGGTTGGATCGAAATGACTAGAGTTTAGTGGGCCTGAATTTATAACATGTTTTGATTTGTTTTCAAGTGAGATTATGCAGAGACAGGCACACTGTAATGGAGTCATTCTATTGCTACTATAAACGCACGAGTTTGTTTATTTGTTCGTTGCAGTTACGTAGTTTATAGTTGTAAGTAAACAAACAACAGTGTTCTTTCTTTCGTTTTTTATTAAGTTAATATTGATTTAGTGATATCACACCAGGAACTTGTGTAATAGTAAGTGTTTAGTACATCATGGGTTACTCTTGTATGTATTAATTATGGCAGTGCACGATATAATACCATATTTACATTTACTAAATAGCAGTAATTAAAAGAGGAGTGGATAAACAGTTTACACCGTGCAAGCGTTGAACTTAATGATGAAACTGTAGTGTGTAGTATATGTTAAAAATTTCGTGCCAAAATTTGTGGTCAAGGAGGACACTTTCTTTGTGTAATTTTCGCTAATATATCATCATATGTGGCAGTGAGCGTTAGCAATGAAAGGGAAGGTCTGGAAGAACGTATGAAGTGGGTTTTGAAGCGAGATGAAGAGAGTTTTAATGAATGGCTTGAGCAGGATATTATATTTCGACTCCTTTGCAAGTGAGGTTAAGACAAGACAGGTACATATTATTGCCAAGGAAGACTGTCATTTTCCTTAAAATATACGATCATAAATATGATGTCGCAACTATGTCCATTAATTTTAGGGTGTCCAGTTATTTGGAAGTACGTGTATTTTATAAAGAATTGTGCTTACTTGTGAAGAAGTATATACTTCATATATTTTATATTTCGTTAACACATGAAAGATATTGTTGGTAAAAACTTTAAGATGTATAAAAACCATGGATATATTTTCTAATGCTAAACAACGTCATCTTGTAAACACAATACTGCGTGAAAGTTTCGTATTTGCCAATAGGCAGTAATAGGGAATTCGGCCGCCATTTTTTCTATATTGGGGTCTGGTAAATATAATCGGTATTGGTTCATTCTTTTACCGTAGAACATGATGTGGGGGCTCCATATTACATTCCAATTACATAATTTTAAATTTCTGCTAGAATGAGTCTTTCGTTAAAATAGAATGATTATTGCCATGCGGTACTCAGTTTTTAACATATTCACACACCTCTAGTTATTCATAAAGCTCTCTCCAAGACACTGACAGACATGTTGAATGATAACAAGCAACGATATTTCCCGTGCAAAATGTTTACCGATCAGGCTGTAAACTTATAGAACCTACCTAAGTTTTACAGTAATATGTCTGAGATCGTCTGCGGTTCGATTCCCGGAAGGGTTGTCAGTCCCGAGTGATGTTTTTCGAGGTGTTTCTCAGTCCTCAAATTCCAAATGTTGGGGAGCGGTCATGCTTCATTTTTTAAACAAATATTTCTTAGTTATAATTTCTTCTCATGTATCATCAATGCCCATCCCCCGTGATGCATCAGTAGTAAAAACGGCGTTAAAACCACAAAAAAAAAAAGAAAAGAAAAGAAAGAAAAAAGAAAGAAAGAAAGAAAATGTTTACATCTAATGAATTATGCAAGCAATGTGCCATATGAAATCCATGATGTTTTATTGCTTATCACTTAGTTGAAATCATTTGTCATTTTTACAGTAATAAAGTCATAGGTTAGCTTAATTTAAATTCCAATAATTTTGTCGAGACGACTGAAACTAATAATAGACATATTTTTAATTTTTCAAATATAATTTTTGTTCAATTTCCTGTTATATTTAGATTTTCCTTCTTCCCCCTATCCCCATGCAATTTCGCATTCTACTTTTTACTTTTTAAGATTGAAATTCACTGCAAGTATTTTATTTCATTGGCAAAACTACCCTATTTAACTATAATTTTAGACATTCATTATTATCATCATAAGACAGGTCATGAGACGGAGATCACAATACTAATATACTTTTTTCTCAATTTAAAGTAAACTAAAAATAAGCAACCGAGGAATTCGCTGAGATCACACATTTTATTACATTCATTTATGACACTTTATTATCATTTATAAGTAACACTTTCTTTCATGAAGGACGTCGATCAAGATGGCCTCACCGAAGTAGTTGGTGACTCATCTCAGAAGCAGTTGGTGTAACGTCCACTCTCCCCAAGTTCCAGCTGTCGACTCAACTCGAAAATCGTTGGAAACCACTGATCATTACCCTCCGCATACGCATATTTATTTTTCCTCACTAATGATCCTAACCGTCACTTTTCTGATGTTAAACAGACTCAGTAATACAATGCATATACTAGTTTTCCAATTCTCACTTCCCCTCCATATGCCACAGTACTCGGAAATGCTTTGGATTGGGTAGGATTGTTTTGACTGAGGAGAATACTTTGGTACTTGAACGTTACTTACGGCTAGCCGTTTACACTTAAGCCCCCAACGGAAGCACCTCTGGGAGAAAGGGATGAGGTGAGGTGAGGTGAGGTGAGTGGAGGGAGACATTGGCCGCTGACTGTGCCAACGTAGATGCTGTCTCTAAAATATTTACCTACACCAAGGGAACCCCTTCTAAATGAGTTTAAGGCCCTTAAAAGGTTCACTTCCATACCAGAAGAGAGGGAGAAACCTTTACAAAGCGCAAGCCACCATCACACCGCACCACATTGCCCATGACACTTTAGATCATGTAACAGAACCAGTGGAATGGAATGAAAGGTAAGGAAATGGGAGAGCAGAAAATTTGTAGAATTTAAATAATACATTAATCTGGAAAAAACATGAGAAAACTCAAGGCCAGGGTAGAAGGCTCAACTTCAGGAACTGAACCCGGAACATCCCAAATTCGATGCTCAAGCGTTACCGCCTGAGCTATCCCTTGCGGTAAAAGATGAATATTTAATAGAATGAGAAAAAACATTATGAATCTGCATGTTATAAAGCATTGCAACCGATACGGAACAGTCATCTATGCTGAATATTTAAAATTGGGGCCGGTTTTAACGATTTTGAATAGCTCTTTTGCCAATGAGCACCAATAAAATCAAAGAAAAAACATTTAAAGGCAAGTATCAAAGTAAATTGTATTTTTGTAACTCCGTTCTATAAGCTAGAGAATGAATAATGTCAGTCCTAAACAAGAGGGTAAATCAACTATACATGGGTACTGTTGTTTGCAAGAGAGAATGGCATACTACTCACAGATTTCTTGTTCATAGAGAAACATTTGCAAGCTTTTCATAAGTTATTAATGCATGATGGACGAAAATCGAAGAATCGAAGACAATTCATATTTTCAATCAGATTGTTATTTATCAATCTCTTCTCCACTTTTAGATGGGCATGTAAAATAAATGAAAATAAACACCGTTGACTGGGAAATGTTGCAATTAAAAAGTTTGCGCAAAATTCAAGCTCTAATAGGAATTATATTATTTGCCAATTTTTTAGTTTTTAGTAACGAAATAAAACAGTTTTTAACAGTTAAGTTAAAAGAAGAAACACCTTTGATGCAGATCGAAGCTCTAGAAACATAAACCTCTGAGAAAAGTAGGTTGGTAAATTGTGAATTTTGAATCGCCATTAGAGGCATATCAGCAAAACATTTTTTTTAATGATTTATTTATGGACGCTCTTTAACAGCTCAGGTCATTAGCGTCCCATTCAACTCAGGGCGTGAAACGGCCGACAAATTTTGCTCAGAGGCCTCTCTTTCAGGCTTGAGGTTCTTTATCGTGCCGTAAATGTACGACACGGGACCCACGGCTTTACTTCCCTTCCGAAGGAAGCCATACTTAGGATTTTTAAGCCCGGAAAATCCATCGGTCCTGGCCGGGTTCGAACCCGCGATCTTGGGTTTAGGAGGCAAGTATGGTAACCACTACACCACCAGGACCGACAGCAAAACATGTGTTATAAAGAATGCTAATATATTTCTTGAAGAAACACAAGTGGATCTCTGTATAATCTATGGCAGAGAAGTGCTCCTGACCATAATAATAAAAGAAAGGATTGAAAGTTTTGGCAGCGGGTTAAAAATTCAACACGACGATCAGAAAACAGGTTGGTAATTATATTATAAGCATTTGTGAAGCCACCAAAGCAAAATTAATTACAATAATTATATTTTTAGCACAAATGAACAGTAATTGCATGCTATCTGACATCCGTTCTGTAAGTGTGGGTAATCCTGCAAGGGAGAGAAATAGTAAACACTTTAGATATTGCTCGTTTTGCTGGCGCATCCTGTAAACTGCGGTGAGGTTACGCGAAACTGGAGGCCGGCTCATTTATAGTACAGGAAAATCCCCAGTTGCTCATCTGTGCTGGCTCGAGTGGGCCATGGATTTATAGCCAGGATTTTAATTGTACATAATTCCGCCCAATGGGCTGGCATTCGAAATGTTGAATTTCCCATTTGCGGCCATTGCTCCTAGTCAGGATTACCTCATTTTCAAGCAACAAGAAAATGGTTAAATAAGCTCAGCAAACATAGGTAATAACACATACAGGTTAATTAAGTACGGAATATTACTCATAATCAGAGCCCGGAAGTTAGGCAAAATGCCTTTTCTATTTGGACAGATATATTTAAGTGTCAGATAGAAAACAATGTTTCCGAAACATTTGGGGTCGGCAGGACCTGTTTTTATTTTGCATTTTTGCCTATTTTTGCTTGTTGCATATTTTATGGTTTAAACATTTTTTTTGCATTGTTACGGATTCTTTCTGCGATTATTTACGCATTTTAAATACATAATGAATTTTAATATATTGAAGTGAAAAGTTATAAAAAGTTGTAACAATTAAATGGCATGTTCGCCTCTATTGAGAACCTTGTTATAAATTTATTTCTTTTCATGCAGTCAAAAGCTTTCTCCCCAAACCATTTACTTAAGCTCTTTAAATGGTATAACTTTCATTAGCGGTTACCTGGGGCATACGAATACCAGGAAATAGAGAGGATGAGGAGGTGCATAGTTATAAATAGTTCTGGCGAATGACCTTATATCGATTTGCGCGAGACAATCCTAGGAAATTTGTGGTGCGTGTAGCTTCTCAGCTGTATAAATGCAAGCTAAAGATGAGAGCGGTACAGCTGTGCAATAACTGTCCCTGTAATGTGCTCACTACGGAAGTAAGAGAGAGGTACTAACCTGAATCCACTCTATACGCGTAGACAGAAAATGAACTCGACCAGAAACCACTGCGTATCTTTTGCTCCATGGCCAAGGCTATTCAAAATAACTTTAATTTGTCTTGATCAATATTCCCATGATGTCCTGAAAGATGAATGTTTTGTTGTTACTGGTATGAGTACTTTCGAAATGGCTACTTTTAAAATATGCTCCAATCTCTTTTAGAAGTAGCACGTTCTTTTTCAATGATGAAAACTATTTTCCCAGACAAACGACTGACTATGACAGTTTATACCTTGAAAAAATAATATTGTTGCTTGTGAAAAAAAAGAACGCTTAAGTACTTTACTTATGTGATAAAGAAATTATAAAGTATCTTAAATACATCTATTTTTCATTAATAATGAGTGTTATTACTTCTGTGTTCACTTTTAATAAATGCCTATTTTAATTGTATTACGGCCTATTTTCAATATTGTAAGTGTTTTTTGCCTTCCTACTTTAACCAAAATAAAAGCCTGAACTTCCGGGCTCTGCTCATAGCTGATGAAAGAAATATTTTCTTTTTTATTTATTGTCGCTTTTACTGTATTGAATCTATAAATATGAAATTGAGTACTGTAGGTGTACATCTGTGCGAATGAATGAAATGAATTAATGATAGTTCGAACAAGCTATCTGGTATTCACAAGGAAACATTATGAAGGAAAAAAAGCTCTTACGTACACATACCGACTTTAGGGTCAGTAATATAGACCATGGAGACGTTCTGAACAAAAGTCATAAGAACATAAAATGTGTATCTAAAATAGGCCAAGAAACTAACAAAACACTGACTTCTAAGTCACTTTTCTTTTATTGTTACACTTTAACTTGTTTTTAATAGTTATGGAAATAGAAAAATGAAACAAGAGGGTATCATTTATTAAGTAAAATTCACCAGATTGAGAATACATAGTCGACAGTTTAAAGAGTTGAAAAAATTAATAAAAGGCCGGTAAGTCAAACTCTGAAAACCATGGATAGCAATATGTGAAGCAAATGTCCCTATTATCCATTGAAGAACACGGTCTCACATCTAAGAGAAAGGTAGAAATTCAATGTCAGTCATGTATCATGAAGCTGTTGAAATTACAGAATTACATCCATACAAAATTCAGCTTTTGCAACATTTAAGAGAAGACGATTTGATGGAAAGAATTGAGTTCTCCGAAAACTTAACCAAAAAGATTATTAAAGCCCTAGTTTTGAGATATGCGCAAAATACATGGCTTATATTGTATCCCCAGAAATTGAATGTGTGATACATATTAGAGGAAAACAGAATGAGTACTATGTTATTGGCACTCTGATAAGTAGCTACAGCATTTGCCTTATATTATTATTTACAGACAGTTTCCTGGTGTGGTTCAAGAGAATATCTGATTTCAGCAAGATAATGCTCCTGCACATTATGGTAGAGGAGATCTGTTATCGGAACCAAGTAGGCAGGTATCTGAAGTCAAGAATGTTTGTATAGAATAACAACTTTTCATGTGGCACTACAGCTCCCGAGATGAGCCTTGGCTTACTGCAGCGACCTCTGCTTACTCACCTCTGTCTTACGACTTCACTGATAAAGAGCAGTATTGCAGGAGGATGAGAATCACGTAATCAGTATGCCGGCACCCCACCGGTCGCCTCCCGTACTGCTTTTGAGATCGATTAACGCCATCTCTCCATCAGTCATCATCATTTGTCCTCACGAGGCTGTTGCAGATCTCGCTAACTTAGAGAAATCTAACTCGGGCCTCCCAGCCAGCAGGCAGCAACGCCAATCACTAGACCAAGGAGGTGCTCATATAGAACAGCATAAAGACCTGATACTGTTTAAAATACTTATAGACTGGGACATTGTTTGCTCCTGAAGGGTTCGTACTATTGCAATTTAGATGTTCTGTGAAAATGTTTCATTACATGTTACTACTTTGTTAGTTTCATGAACTATTCTAGATATACTTTTTTGTTCTTATAACTTTTGTCCATAACTTTTTCGGGAAATAAAATTCAAAAAGTCACCAGTAATGTTCCATATTTAAATAACAGCCTATATAAGCATGAAACACAGAGGCATAAAAACCAAGTGCTTTCTGAAATTAACGTTTCGCTTAGTCGTAAGCCACAATCTAATGTAGAAACATGGTTTATTACATAAACGTAGCCATATATGACATCTCCAGAACTGTAATGATAAAGAATAAGAAATTTGCTCACCGTTTCCCATTTTTTCCATTCATTCCATCTTTTTCACGCGCACTACGCTACATGCTTTCATTTAGAATTTCTGAATGAACTAAGACGATATCCATACATTAGTTTAGGATTAGCACTACATTTGATCCATGAACAAACAACGTGCCTTCTCAGGCTAAGTTGACATATTACTGTTTGTATAAACCTCACATGAAAGCATTTGATTATGAAGTTGCTAACCATTGGATACAGATCTTAGGATGCTCTGCATTTAATTTTAGCTTACGAATGTCACAATACTGATTGAAAATCGGAAAATCTTATAAGATATATTTCCCCTGGAGTTTCAGAAAAAAAAAATAATAAAAGGATTACCTTAATTCAACAGCTGCCACAAGACAGTTCTATGCTTATAACCTTTTCCATTTGTTGATCGATTAAAATAGTTAATTAACCAGTATTTTTAATTTTGCTTCAAAATCTAATATATTTAATGAAATATGTGTGGCCGTTCAACTGCAGTTCTAGGCGTTCTAATTATCCCGTGACCCCTGCCATATATTAAGTTTTTAAGTGGACGAATATAACTGCTCAGTGAAATACGTTCCAGTCGCTTCAACTTTTTAATAGCTCTAGTGTTTGGGAATGGGATTGGGGAGCAATCTGTACGGCATTTCTTTATACATATGAAAACTAATCTCTTTTTTGCAGAAACGCATAAACCTCCGAGACAAATAATAGTGCAAAACACAGTGAAGTTATTTGAGCTATTGACAGGCATAGCGCTGCTGCACACTAGGTGAGAAGTCATTCGTCAAGGTCATATAGTATATGTGTAGGTATCGGCATTAAGTTTGAGGGAGGCCGAATGGTTTGTATGTTATCGGTGCTTTTATTGAGTATAAATTGAGTGCTAATTATTATTCGTTAGTTATGCACCTACATAAATCTTTAAGAATGGATTTTTATGAAAAAAAAGTGCTAAGCCAAATTCGGAAGAAGATATCCTAACAATCGCATTCCAGTTAGAAAAAAGTTCTTTGTCATTTTGTTAAAAGTGACCGCAGTATTCTTGTGCAATAAAAAGTTAATAAAACACGGGAATTTCCTACGATTTGAACATCTTTGCTTATTAGCGTTCCATTCAATTCGGGGCGTGAAACGGCTGTTAAATTTTTCTCAGAGGTCTCTTCTTTATCGTGTTGTATATGCACGATATGGGTCCTAGGGCTTAACTTTCCTTCCGAAGAAATCCATACTGAAAATATGTAAGCTCCAAGATCTATCCCTAACCGGGTTTGAACCCGCGACCTTGAGGCTACGAGGCAAATATGGCTGCCACTAGACCACCATGTGATTTACAAGCCTCCTAAGCGCTGCTGCTTGCCGGCAATGTATTGCCGTTGAGGGACATCATTTTCAAAATTTCTCATAACACAGGTTAGTGCTTATTACTTTAAATTTTAAAGGTAGGGTCAGGATCATTTTATGCTAAAATAAATATATTAACATTATGCGCGGCGAATCTATCTTAATTTTTCTGGTTGCGGTGGCTTTTTTGACATTGACCTGCGTATAAGATAGCGAGTTGTAATAAAAGTTTCTGAATGTAGAAAATGAAATACCAATTCGCATTCATGAAAGGCTGAAGAATTTTTTTGGAGATGCAGCATTAAATATCAGCACTGTTAGACGCTGTGTTCGTCGTTATGCGGAAGCTGAAACGCAAACATCAGCAGTAACTCTAAGCAATATGCAATGAGTTCGTAAAAAATGTCATGCTGATCGCCCGGTAACGACTGACGTATGTATGTCTCATGTTCGGAAAAATGCTTTTTACCTTGTTAAAAGATGGACACAAGTTACTGAAAAGGACGGGGGTTATTTTGAAAAGGGACAGCTGTGTTACATGCTCAGTAAATGTCAGTTTGTTTTCTTTTACATTAATACATATGGAGCATTTTCTCTGACCGAATTTCGTATATTTTTTCCCTCCTCCTCCTCCTTCTAATCTATCCTTTTCGCTCCTCATATTTTAGTTGCCTTTCTAATTTCCTCTTTCATTTATTCTTTTACTTTGTGTTGTACTTTTCTCCTGTTCTTTTATCCTATGTTCTTTTTCTACCCCTTCCTCTCCTTAAATTTCTTATCCTTTAAATTCTTTTATCTTCTTATCTCTTCTTACCCATTTTCTATTCCTCTCTTCTATTTTTCTGGCCACTTCTCTCTTTATCTTTTTATTTTTGTCCTCGTTTTATTTCACTGTAAATATGTTGGGGCCTATAACACTAAACGGAAATATGCGAACATTCATATTTATAACCTGCTGCTATAGAGCGTTAAGGTTTAAAAAATATTATATATAGGTCTTATGTCGACATGATTCCTAAATAGCTTCACACATATTGCTTGATGATATATTCATTAAAAATTATTATATTGCGCATAGTTTAAAAATAGCACGAAACAATAAAGCACTTAAGTACACAAATTAAAGCGGATCAACTGCACAAAATGTTTTATGATTACTTACGAATATGCAGAAAACACTCTAGAACCTCCATCATTTAAGATATACCACAGTTCAAGAGTTTGGCTCGCTTTGGCAAAGTACGCAGGCTGTTCCTCCTAGTGAATAGGATTTTCCATTTATATTACGATGGAAACAATGGCTTTATAACAGTTATGGTCTAATTTAATACTGTATAACAATGTCATATAGAAATAAACGCATTTTTATGCGACTCTATAATAAAATACTAATATAAAACTCGTATATATTTGCTGCGTTAGGGGGTGACGCCAATAAAGGTAAAAGCCCCATAGTCTTCTTAACCCTGGACGCTGTGTTATCGTGAATTTAGTACTAACATTTTCCATTATGCTCAAAGGTATGTTATTCAATCATTTATCTACGCATTCAACGAGGATAGCAGAGCTCCGGGAATTCGAATACAAACATTACTTAGCTGAGGTAAAATAAAACAGTACGGTAACAGTGTTAATTGTGGAGCTGTGACGCAAGAGCTGCATACAAACGCCTACCCGTACACCTACATATCAAGCCGTTAGCCCTAGCAAGCCCACGCAGAAAAACTGTAACTCGCTTACCACACACCCCACTCCCACACGTTGATGCATAGTGCATGGAATAGCGGTCTATAACGACCAATATAGCCTACTTTCTCGCGTTCTGCTTGCAAGGTATTCACGCCGAGAACGTATTCTAATTTTAAATGTCTTACGTAATGTGTAATGCTCCAGTTATCTAATTGAAAGTGATTTTTTTTATTGATTTATTTATGGACGCTCGTTAACATCTCAGGTCATCAGCGTCCCATTCAACTCGGGGCGTGAAACGGCCGACAAATTTTGCTCAGAGGTCTCTCTCTCAGGCTTGAGGTTCTTTTTCGTGCCGCAAATGTACGACACGGGACCCACGGCTTTACTCCCCTTCCGAAGGAAGCCATACTTAGGATTTTTACGCCCATCGGTCCTGGCCGGGTTTGAACCCGCGTTTTGGGTTTAGGAGGCAAGTATGGAAACCACTACACCACCAGGACCGACTAATTGAAAGTGTAAGAAACTAAATATGCATATTTTTTATTTGCTTTTGGATATCGGGGAAATTTGATTCAATGGAAGTTATGTAGCATCCCAAAATGTAGCAGTGCAAGTCAATATTTACTTCTTTAATTAAGCAGAAGCACAGACCAGAGTCAGTTGTTACAGCAAATATGACCCAAAAGTTATATTTTTATCACTTTAGCAATATAATTTTACAAAGGGGGGCTATTTATTTTATAGAAAGAAATATGTAATGTTATCGAATTTTTACATTCTGAACAATTAAAACTAACAACACGGGGCGATTTATTTTTATAATGAGTTAAAATAACAAAAGTATTTTTTGCTGAAACAAACTGACAAAACCTGAAATTATTTATATAACATAAAATATTAATCATTTCATACAGAAGTTTATTTTATAAACGTAAGTAATGTTGCTAATATTGCTAATGTTGGCATCATTTTTTTATTTTAGCACACACGAGCTTCCCCAGTTACAATTTTAACATTGTTCAAGTAATTAGCGACACCTGCTATGAAGTTTATTTTCATAATCGGTTTTACATCACATGTCTCTTTAATTCTTCAATGCCAGCGGGAAGTAAACCAAAAGTATCTTAAATTATGCATATTGTATTTAACGAAAACATCATTAAATAATGATTGTTATGTATTTATCGCTGTAGCGTCACCCGAAAGAAAAGGCTGAACACCTTTCTTCACAGACTGGAAATTGTCACAAATAATTTCGGGCTTGTTACTAAGATCCTCATAGTGCAACAGCTGGAAGAAAAATTACTTTAGGACATTGTTGTTTACATTCGGAAAGATGTGAGTCTTAAGAAATAATTTTATAATATTGACTTAAAAGTTATTCGCCTTCAGCAAATTGTGCTCTCCGTTTTTCAGAAATATTATGACAAGTATGTTATCATACCGAGACACTGTTCTTAAGATCCTTTGTGCTCATTTCATCATATCAGTTGCACATCAGTAACAGATAGTAATACGTCATACATGATGTCGCTAATTAAAGACTAATTACGATATCTAATGATTTGCAAGGTAGGGTCTATCGGCACCTCCTGCATTTAACTTGCCCACAACCACACTAGCAACATAACATACCACGAAGTCTGTGGTTTCGCCGGTTGAAATCCAAACGTTCTCATTTTCAAACTCCTATTCTAATTTACTTACAAAATGTTTGTTATATGTACGTTGAACAGTCTTGAAGTCTATTTTTCCAAAAATTCACTCAACTTATCATTCTGTAGTTTGCTAAGCGGAATATCAGATGCAATGAAAACTTCGCACATGTCTTCAATAAATTGAGTTTAATTAAACTGTGCAGGGTCTACTGTTGCACTTCTGTCTTTCAGTTATAAGCCAGTTTATAATTATTACTGTACGTACATTTTGTGCGAATAAAGTAGGTAAATTTAGTGTTATCAGTTATTCAGTGGTAATAACTGTTTTCCTCCAATTCTACATCGCATTGTTTGATACCATTGTTGTAGGTCACAGCCCTCCATTAATTTATTAATAAGACTTAGAGACTGATAGAAGCTGAATTTAACGTAAGGTTAGGTGCTGTTAGTAATATAATTAGAAGGTAAAATGAGATTGGGTCAATTTCACCTCAAAAGAAGAGATAATGTTGCCGAAAACGACAAACGTCTAAGATCTGGAGGCTGCAAGGGAGAAAATCGATGCTTCAATATTTATATATCATAATTTATAATTGTATTATAATATATAAATTACATATGATATAATTATATCATAAAGTAGACAATAATTGAGAAGCAATAATTAAATAATTTAACATTACTACACAAACTACTTAGCTCACAGCTTGATGTTTTGGGCACTGCTGGGGGAGTGCTCCAGCACCGCCATGTGTCTTGCTCGTTCCATTAAAATGCTTGTTTTCTTGGGTATTTTTCACGAATCAAAGGAATGAAAATTACTGGATTCACATTCAGACTATATGGTGCAAGATATGGTTCTCTAAGCAAGGGAAATATTCTGCACACATTTTGGAATTAATTCTGAGCTAAAAGTTTCGCCTGAATTCATAGCTCTTAATTAGTGCTAATAAATAAATAAGTGTGTCAATTCGAATAAGGGCAAACAGGGCAAAAATAATTTAAATATTCAGAAGCCTACAGGCTGATATGTACATTTATTAAGTAATCAAGTGGACATACTTGTATTGAATTTATTCTGAATGAAATGAACTAAGAAAACCACTATCAAGAATTATTATTGCTTGATAATAAGTGAGATTTTCATATTATATATATGCTCTTCTTGTATACTCCATGTAATCATTAATTTTTAAAATATATTATTGATTTCTGCGACCGCCTCTCTTTAGAGCTAAAGTACAACACATTTATTTATTTATTTTGTGAACATTACAGACTACCCAACTACAATGTTCACTTAATCAGGCACGATACCCTTATAATTGCAAAACAATGAAAAAATAAAACAATAAAAAATAAAACACGACCAAAAAGTTACAAAAACATAAATTGGTAATATTGGCACATGATAAGTTAATCGATGTATACTTTGCAATAGATAAAGGATAAAGCGAAAGTGTTAAGATTCATACTGAATATATCAATAGTTAAATAATATAAGGTTTGCATTCTAAGCACAGGAGCGTACTCGTATATATAATACAACACAATGTACTCTTCAACTATGTTTATTGCTATTCAGACTCATGTTCAAAACGCCCTGTAGAAAATTTCAACTTGTTCTTTTCGTGAAAAATATGCCATTCTTTTTGGAAGCGTTATGAAATTTTTCTAAGTTATATTTATTTGCATTACCAGGGCTTGGTTTCTTGGGTTTTCAACTATTTTTTCCCTCTTACTAACTAAATGTGACACTTTAAATAATTATATCATTTACTATAACAGGAGTGACATTGTCGAATCTTATAAAATACAGGACAATAAAAGAAAAACTATTACATTGAAGGGGACATCGGAGCAAAATTTAGAAATGATGAATTGTTAAACCTACAGATTGTAGATTTTGCACCATATTTCTCAGGCTTTAACATTACTATAAACTACTTTTTTTCCCTCTCCATTTTCTTCTATTCTATTCTATTCTATTCTTCTATTTTTAGCTATTGCTAAAAACCTATCTTCTCTCAATATTTTTGAGATTTTCTGAAAAATGTTGCAAATATGTTCTAATTATCTTACATAAAAAGTAGCATGTATTTTTAATTATGATTGTTGATAATTTTTAATAAATTGCATTTAAATCATGGAAAAAGTAGTTAACTATATTACAAAAAATGTTAACCTATTATCTTCCCATAAACTTTTATGAAGTAAGATCTACAGAAAATTCAAAAATGCTTCATCATGTACATAAACTGTGGTAGAAGAAAGGCTTTCAGTGCAGGCAATTACTAAAAGTTATAGCAGAGAAAAATGTGTTTAAAGTTTTGTATGCCTGAAAGTTAAATGTCATGGGGCTGGAGACTTAAAGAGTGCAGATATTTAAAAATAGCTGCTAAAACAACAGTTCTGAAGGGCAAAGGTCTATTCTAAAACTTCTCAAACAGGTTCTCCGGGGTTCAAAATAAATTTTAATTAATTTTTTGATCAAAAATGCTACTTTTCACTTCGTGTACCTAAATGTTTTACTTTATCATGACAGTGGATTGCTACATTGTTGGGATAATACATTCCCGTAGTAAAGAAAATCGTGAGTTTTAGAAGTTTAAAGGGTGATTCTAGATAATAGAAAAAGGAAAAAAGAAAATGTTTCAACGTGTTTATGTATTTTAAATAGGAACTAAAAACTCCCTGTTCATACATTTAAACATAGGGTTTGTGAAAACCTGAAATTCCAACCATACTCATTAAATATGAAACTGTAATCGTTTGATTTTTCCGTAGCATGTTTAAATGGCTCTAATGTTGTAAAAGCTGAACATCGGCTGTCGTTATTCTTCAGAAAAGTCAGAAATGAAACTTACTATGTTATGTTTACAAACAGAGCTGCACACAGTACATAGTGATGGGGAGTTCGTTTAGAAGTTAACGCAACACAAGGGAGGAAGATTGCATCTATGAATACTGAAGCAGACATCAAATAAAACTGGTGATTAGAGAAGTGTATTTCTTAGTATGGAGTACATGTATTTTCCGTATTTGGCAATGAACTTTTCTGTAAGTTTTGCCTGGTGAAAGTGGCAACACATCCTTATATTAATGTGAACAAATGCATTGCTCTATTATTTAATTATTTCATACATTTTCAATATTACTTAAGTGTTTTTAATATTTAATGTGCTCACTCTTGGCCTTAAATGGCATTTTCACTCGTTTGGGCATAGAATCGACCAGTTTCTTACATATTTCACTTATTTCTGGATCATGAAGCTCCACTTTTATCACAGCATATAATCTTTTCTTTGCTCCATTACAGTTTCCTCATCCTTTTCTTGAAAATCGTCCAAATATTCTCAATAGGGACGAGATCCGGTGACTTTGCAGGTCAATCCAAACACTAAAAACCATTTTTCACCTGAAGTCTTTTAACATTCTTCGATGCATGACCTGGGACAAGGTCTTGCTTTTCAATATTCAGTTCGTCTTCAGTACTGGGAGCCCTTATCTCTAAATTGGTATGTACATTTTGCTGTTCAACATTCCGTAAATAGGAATAAAATATTTAATGCCTGTGAATGCAAAACAGACCCGAAACAACTTTTTTGTGGAAACTTTGCCGTCAGTTTGATGGGCGAAATTTTCTCTCCAGCGCTTATCTTTACACATGAGACGCTCAAACCCTGCATTTTAAAATGACTTTCATCAGAAAATAGAACCCTTATCCACTCTTCTTGTGTCCAGTTGTGATATTTTATAGCCTATGCCAGTCTCTTTTTATTCATAGAGTACACAATAGCTGCTTTCTGAACGTTATTCTAGTTTTCCTTCCAGCTTCTAGAAGCCGCCTATCTACTGTTGAAGCTTCGATTTGCACCCCTACAAATCTTTTTGTATATCAAAAATGTTCTTTTCAGGATAAGTGTTGCTGATGCTGATTAGATAGGCATCTTTCCTAGACGTTTGTCGTTTTCGGCAACATTATCTCTTCTTTTGAGGTGAAATTGACCCAATCTCATTTTTCCTTTTATTATATTATTAATAGCACCCAAACTTACGTTAAATTCAGCTTCTATCAGTCTCTAAGTCTTATTAATAAATTAATGGAGGGCTGTGACCTACAACAATGGTTATCAAACAATGCGATGTAGAATTGGAGGAAAACAGTTATTACCACTGAATAACTGATGACACTAAATTTACCTACTTTATTCGCACAAAATGTACGTACAGTAATAATTATAAAGTCGCTTATAATTGAAAGGTAGAAGTGCAACAGTAGACCCTGCACAGTTTAATTAAACTCAATTTATTGAAGACATGTGCGAAGTTTTCATTGCAGCTGATATTCCGCTTAGCAAACTACAGAATGATAAGTTGAGTGAATTTTTGGAAAAATAGACTTCAAGACTGTTCAACGTACATATAACAAACATTTTGTAAGTAAATTAGAATAGGAATTTGAAAATGAGAACGTTTGGATTTCAACCGGCAGAACCACAGACTTCGTGGTATGTTATGTTGCTAGTGTGGTTGTGGGCAAGTTAAATGCAGGAGGTGCCGGTAGACCCTACCTTGCAAATCATTAGATATCGTAATTAGTCTTTAATTAGCGACATCATGTATGACGTAATACTATCTGCAACTGATATGATGAAATGAGCACAAAGGAGCTTAAGAACAGCGTCTCAGTATGATAACATTTGCCATAAGATTTCTGAAAAACGGAGAGCACAATTTGCTGAAGGCGATTAACTTTTAAGTCAATATTATAAAATTATTTCTTAAGACTCGCATCCTTCCGAATGTAAACAACAATGTCCGGAAGTAATTTTTCTTTCAGCTGTTGCACTTTGAGGATCTTAGTATCAAGCCCGAAATTATTCTGACAATTTCCAGACTGTGAAGAAAGGTGTTCAGTCTTTTCTTTCGGGTGACGCTAGAGCGATAAATACATAACAATCATTATTTAATGATGTTTTCGTTAAATACAATATACATAATTTAAGACTACTTTTGGTTTACTTCCTGCTGCCATTGAAGAATTAGAGATATCTGATGTAAAACCGATTATGAAAATAAACTTCATAGCGGATGTCACTAATTATTGTGACTGTGAATTAAGTAGTTTGTATAGTAATTTTAAATTATTTAATTATTGTTTATTAATTATTGATTAATTTATGATATAATTATTTCATAATATATAATCACATTTTATAATATTACAGGTATTAATATTACGAAATTGCATATTTTGAAGAGATTAAGAAAATGCACATTATGGACCAGATAAACAAATTAAAAATCAGTGGAAGAAATGCATGGATTTGAAAGGAGATTATATTGAGAAATGAAACTACTTTTCCAAAAAATTACATCTTTATTTTTGTACGAACTTCAGAACAGTCCTCAAATAAATATGTCAGTGTTTTTTTTTTTTTTTTTTTTTTTTTTTGGTAATTGCTTTTAATTTAAGATATTTTAAAAATAAATGAAGTAATTTATGCACGATTTATATAACATTATTTAAATTTCTTACGAAATAGGAAGTGTTCTAAAGCATGTTTGGGATATGATAAAAAAACTTCGTCAACGTGTTCCTGAGAGTCTCAACAAACCTCGAAATGCTTGCGTGAGCAATGGGAGGCCATACCACAAGAAAATCTAAGGACGTTGAACTGCAGCAATACCGTAAGGTTGCAAGTTGTGATACAAGTCAGAGGAGGAAACATCTGCTTCTGAGAGTGCCACTGAATTTTTTTTGAATGGTGTTTAACGGCCATTTTTACTACTGAGACACCACAGGCGGTGAACACTGATGATACATGAGATGAAATGATATATTTGGAAAGGATTTTTTTTTAAGGAAGGAAACGTTCCAGGCCTAATTTTAGGGTATCTCCCAGGCATTTGCCATTTATGAGGACTGAGGAAGATAGGGAGAACGGTCCTGGCGGGATTCGAACCCGAGACCTCCCGCTCACGAGTACGCGCCTTAACGACCTCGACCACCCGTGGCGGTCCACTGAATGTTGAAAGGTGTGTCGTCGTGTTACCAATGCAGGTGTGTTAACCTGTGATACCCTACAGGTAAAAACGAAATCATTAAATGCGATTCACTTGCATTTCCGTTCATGCTCATAAAATAAAAGAAATTAAAAACTCAAAATGATATCCGAGTACATGAGTGGTGCAACATGGTTGGAAAAACTTGGAAAAGTATTTAATGTTAAAAAATTAGCGGAATTATAATAATTCACATATAGTAATAAAGTGTAAAATTAAAAATATTAAAAAAATAGGTGTTTTTTTTTGCCTGTCAGTGTATTTTTACATTTTATTTTATATTTTATTTTCGAATAAAATTGAATGTTTGCTTTTTAATTTACGATTATCTCCCCTTTCCTTATTATTATTATTATTATTATTATTATTATTATTATTATTATTATTTACTCTTTAAATCTGCACTACCTTCTCCTTATTTGACGTTACGTTTGAGAAATGGTGAAGAGTAAAGGGATAATAGATAAAAGTAGCAGATAAAATAAGAAGGCATATAATTGTTTTCAAAAGGAACTGTTTATTAATTCATAATTAACATTGTCGTCTTGAGTGAAAAGATTCTGGAAACAGCTGAAAGAGCAACATTAAGCATCAGATTTTTTTTAATGTTATTTTTACAATTCGTGAGGCGCAGGTACATTTTCTGGCGCACTAATTAGTAATTTAGCCAGGTATAATAAGCAGGTAGCGTCATATCCTCTAGCTAAACATTGCAAGTCATTATACAGCGGAAAGAGAAAAATAATGTTTATGGGAGATAAAAAAAGTGAACGTATAGATGGCGGCACCGTGTGCCGTGTGACAGAGAGAGAGGTGGTTACGCGCGTAGAATCTGAATGAAAGCGCTTCTGCTCCTTTTCCCCAACGATTCACCTGTGCGTTGTGCAAGGAATGTGGGCGTCTAGCATTTCCTATGTTCTAATGCAGGTGTTTCTAAACCTGTTCTCACTTCCTATAGTTGTTGCACAATACTACCGTCAAGCTTTTATGGCCATGTGGGGGAAGCACAAGTGTTTGCAGTAACCTCGCAACTACATATTAAAATGTCAGTTTAGGATAACTGCAATAAATAATTGGAACTGTTACGGAAACAACGATTTTAAATGTAGTAAAACCGCTTAACACGAGAACGCAGAAGATGAATGCTCGATTAATATAAACAAAAATTTCCGTTAAGATAAATAGAAATTTGGACCCGGGGAATGAACATCTTTCCTCGTGCAACTATGCAGCGCCTTCATTTATACTTCCCAGCCTAAATAACTATGTTCAGTAATACCACAAGTGCTGATAATTTAATTGAATTTAACGAATGTTTGTTGTTACGATAATTATTTCGAGAATAAGGTTATCTAATGACAACAAGCATGAGTTTGAAAGCTGAATTAAATTTCCTAAGAAAAATATGCAAGAGGGGTATTCGCAAGATAATTGAAATGCGAGAAGTATGCCATTTTTTTATACTTTTAATATAATCATTGAAGTGATGTGGCTTAAGTGTTTGATCTTTCTAAAAATATACATTAATTTTATTAGCTTTTATTCAAAGTAGAATCGCTTGGAGATCTAAATTAAATAAAACACAACTGAATACTATTATAACAATTATCATTTACTACTATTTTTGTATTAATTATGCCATATTTGGCGTTGTGGTGGGAACTTTTGGGAGGCAGTAAGATAATTGAATCGAAGCAGAGATTATAGAGTGCATTGTTATTAATATTTGTTCCAAGGACTACGAAGATATCTGTAATTGAATAATTAAAAACAAATGATCATTTGAGGTTATACTAACATTTTATAGTAAATTTATTAATTTTAACAGTAAATTTAAAAATAGTAAACAGGAAAATGCATAAGAATACACTTCCCAGATCTCTATTCGAATCAAAGCAGAGATTATATGAATAAAAATTAAATAAACGTAGGAGAAAAAACTATTAGTTATTAGTTTTTGAGAGACCATGCTTTAAAATTATCGATTAAGTTTCCATATTGACTGGTGAATAAGGTATCAATGAGACTATACATCGGCTGAAATTATCTGCGTCCAATTATCTGTTTAATGCAGGCTTAATTTAAGCAAAAAACATTTCAATTTAGATATTGGTGGGGAAGATTAAAATCAATTTGGGTTGAATTTTGGGTTTCACCATCTCAACCCAGTCAACCCTACTTAGAAATTTCTAGTGTCACACCTATCTTTTTATTCTTAAATTTTTAGTGAGATCAGGCCCTATATTACTAATACAAAATTATTCAATTTCACATACCTTTTTCTAAGAAAGTATTTTAGATACCTCATTACATTATTAAGTTCTGAGCTCTAATTTGGAGAAGTTATTTTTTGTACAGATTCCTATTTTATAAAAATAAAGTTATATGTACAAATTCATGTTCAAAAAGTACTTGTGCAAATGATCTAAAACTAGAGCACAGCAAAGAATGTAATAATATAGATCAATTGTAAAATTTTCATACTTCTATCTTCATTAGTTTATAAGAATTGGACTAAAATAACCTTAAAGTTAATAAAATTAATTGTCAATTTACAAAAATCCATTTCTTGCACCTGCATCTTCACACACCATCACACATATTACAGGAGACAGTTTCAATGAACACTATAGTTAAAATATTCGAGCCAATCACCATATTAATAATTCCTGTGTTGTCTTCAATATCTTCCATATGATTACCAGATATCTTTTTCTTGGAAGCTCTAGGAGGAGGGAAGTAAACGCTTCATCATTTACCAAATTATTCTCTTCAGAAATAGGCCTATTATTTTCATTATCACTACTACCATGGTTTACTAGATTGGTTTCGTAATACCTATTTCCTTTCTTTTAAATTTTTTTATAAACCCTGGTGGACCTAGGTATAATGTTAGATCTACTTACGGAAGAAACCTGGAGTGTACAGCTTGTAAATCTCAAAATAATCACAACACTTTAAAATTAAACACGCAAGCCGCCATTACCGTTATTGATATTCAAAACAGTAATTTACCTACAAAATACACCAAACCACAGTCTTCTATAACAAATAGTTTCAGAGATATTTTCATTTTTATGCAATAGCGGGGTAGTAAAAAGTAGTTTGGCACACGAAACACACATAATTAAAAGCACTTACAATTTGAAAATTTCAATAAATAGTATGCCAAATTAAGTAGAAAAATCCAAGTAATTATCTGGATCAAAAAAACTAAAATTAGATTTTTTTTCAAAATTTGACCACTGATCTTACCTTAGAAAACGCCATTTTTTATCATTGCCTGGCAATCTAAATTATTGTTTAAATTTGGACAAATGCAGGTTTGCGATCTTTTGAAGTCGAAATGTTTGGATACCAATGACTGGATATTTTATTGGGAGAGGGGAGTTAAATTCTTAATAAGATTACTAAATTTATCTTTTTTTTTTTTTTTTGCGCTGCTTGTGTATGTTGCAGTATATTTCATAAAATAAAAAACTTGTTCCTATACATTAAATCGCATTTTTCAAGGTAGAAATTAGGATATTTTTCCATAACGTAGCAGAACTCATTTTGGTATTACCTCTTCCCAGATATATTTAACTGTGAATACTCTGAGCTGATCAACCGAAATGAATAGAAAAAAAAAATCATGAGTTGCGTTATAATCTAAAGATCATAAAAATTACTCCATCATTATTTTCACATGTGTTCAATGCTACTTAACCCAACTATTAAAAATATCTGGACGTTCTTAGCAATATGTATAAACGCTGGACATCAATAATAAAATTGGGACAGTTCAGATAAATCTGGAAGGGGTGACCACCCTGATAAAATCTACGTAAAGTTTTTCTTTGGTAAACACGTTTTTTCACAATGCTACATGCCCTAAGAAAAAAAAAAAAAAAGGTAAGTGGAATAGTCAGGGGTTTCAAAATAGACTATACTATTAAATAATTGTAATTTTTCAAAAATTAACTGTTTTTCATTCTACAGCTAAACGATTTATTTGACATTCTGTTCTAATTAAGCAAAAGTCAAATAATGATCTGACGTTTAAAACCAATGCTGATTAAATTTTATGTTTGTCTCCATTCCCTGCCACTCCCACTTTGAAATTTCAAATGGCGCTCTTTACTTTGATACCTACACTTTAAGAGAATTCAACTCTTGTCCATCTTTTATTTTCTGTTGTTGCCTGGAAACTTGTAATGTTGTTCTTGCTTTTTATTTGGATAGAATTAAAAATAAGTGCATACTAATGCAACCTATTTCGGAATTCCTGATTAATTCGCTATATCCATTTTGAAACAAACACAACTATTAAGTTACGGGGGCTGATCGAGCAGTACAGTAAATGAATCATAAGTTGCAGTTCTGCAAACAAAAACTATTTTCTCGTCATTTTTCCCTTTGTTATTTCGAGTATGTGTTGTTTCAGCTACATCTCTTGCAGTTCTATTTTAAAATTATTCACATACCAGAAGAGAAGACTAACATCGAAGTAAAAGACCTAGAGAGACGACAACCAAAAAACATAAAATAGTTTTGAATGATCAAAGAGTAAAGATTAGAGATATATCAGACATAGTGGGGATCTCAATTGAACATATGAGGAAAGTTTGTGCTCGTTGAGTGCCGCGTTTGCTCTAAGGGAACCAGAAATTTGTCTGAATGGACGTCTCAGATGTAACCCAAGGGAATTTTTGTGTCTGTAGGAAAATGATGAAACATGGAAAGGAGCAATCAGAACCTGTCCAGAAGAAAGCAAAGGACCATTCCTATGCTCTTTTGGGTTTCACAGGACGTTCTTTTAATTGGCTATCTAGAACATGGAAAAAGTGTCACTATTTTGTTAATGTATTGCAGAATTTAATCAACGAAATTAAAGCAATAATAATAATAATAATAATAATAATAATAATAATAATAATAATAATAAGAAGAAGAAGAAGAAAACGCACAGATACACAAGTATGTAGTTGCAATGGCAAAAACTGGTTAACTACTGAGCCTCCAGTTTACTCTTCATATTTAACCCCCTTCAATTTTTTTCTTTTCCTAAATAAAAAAAATGGTTAGAAGGAAAAATATTTTCTGGTATTAGTGAAGTGATGAATAAATTAAAATTTGCTTTCTCCTTTATATACTCACCTCAATTATAAAGCCGCCGTCGTAAATGTTCATTCTTTTTAATGTTATTCTGTCCTAATTAAAACAATAACAGGTCAGGTTTCCATGCAACGATAAAACACAAAAGCTGTAGTAGCAATTGCATTTTCTTTAAAATTTTAGCACCACAAGGCAGGGGTATCATTTCAATTTGAAAAAGGGGGTATCTGAGCGTTATTGGGTGAAGCGTACATTTTAATAAATATTGATTTTAAACGCCCTATATCTACATTGATGTGTTTTTGTTTAAATCACTTTTATATTAAATAGATATTTATTCAGACTGAAAAGTTTTAACTGAAATACTGTATATATTTTAACACGGCATCAATGAGCATAAATACGAACTAATTTTAGTTCCTTGCGTTATTCGATATCGCTTAATGCAAACTTCCTATGAGTTTCAAATTCATTAAGCATGCAGGCATTAAATTAATTGAAAACAAATCACTGATTAATCTAAGTGAATATGGGTGTTAGTTAAGTTAATAAGGTTTTTAGTGCAATTAGTTTGACTATTGCGAAAATTATCACTCAACATTCAAGTCAATAAATAGTTTTGCACATTTTTAACTCACAATTTAGGGATGAAGACCAAGAATATATATTTCCTTTTTGTTCTTTAAGAAGCATTGTTACACATTAATGATTGTCTATGGGTGCAAAACAAGATTATTAGCACACAAACACAGTAAACTGCTCCAGTAATAAAAATAAAAATGAACCTAATTCTGTACACTGTAACATCGCAAATGATAAGAGCTAGCTGGCCAGAAAAAAAAACATATAGTAAGGGCAAAAGAAATTAAAAATATACAAAATACAGAGCATAAAATATACCAGCAATAGCCGGACAGTAGACTTAAAAAGTGCTAACCGGAAATACACAGCAACGATATCATCCGCAAGAACTTCCTCAAGAGATATAGGCAAACAATGAGAAATTCTCTAACTCGCTAGATGGCGACATTCTATTAAAATGTGATGCACAATTTGGGCACGCTGGAGCAGATTCATCCTTAAAACGTGACGGTTTCTAAAACATGAATGCCCAATCAGCAAACGAGCTTAACCAAGTAATAGGGACAGTTTTTATTTCCCTAAGTTTGTTCTCTCGGAGCAAACTTCATTTTTCGTGTTGGTGGGAAAGAACGGCTCTATGTAGGGAGGAAAAAGAAAGAAAGAAAGAAAGAAAAAAAAAAAAAAACCCACAAAAATCCCCGAGTAAAAACATGCTACATTGTGGCCGGGTATAAAAGAACCGATTTCATGCGACATCTGCAGCTTCGTTGCCCGGAATCCCCACATGACAAGGAATCCATAGCAGTGTTAAGCTGACACCCTCGTCAACTAGCGCAAAAACTGCGTACTGGATTATTTGTACAAGAGCGTGAGGGAACTGTACAGATTGTGAAAGCTGAACAGAACACTCAAGGAATTAGAACAAACTGCCGAGTCCCCCAGAGCTGTTCAGATAATTGTTTAAGGGAGCAAAACTGTTAAGGCCATTAGTGCCTAAACATACTAAAACTGCGCTAATAGTAAAAGTAATTAAATAAGCCATCTATACTGAAATAATGCGCAGAAAACAAACGACACAAACTGTAGGCCAATACAAATAAAAACCCAGATGTACAGATCATAAAATACACCAGCAATAGTCGCAAACAAATAGACTTAAAATGCGCTAAAAAGGAAACCAACATGTATAAAATAGAAAAAAAATGCATACTTTGCTCCAGATATACGTGGAAAACAGAGCATTGTTGTATATAATCTGATTAAACAATAATATAAATATCTACTTAGCTGTAAGGTACGAATTGGCCCAGAGAGAACAGTCCTTGATCTTCAGTCTAAACAAAAATTCTGGGGAATGCCGCATTGAAGGGTCACTTGCTGAAAAGTTGAATTCGCCAAGTTCTTTATCTAACCTTATAATTAAAGGTGGCGAAACATTAATTAACGCTGCTCCATCCAACTTCGAAAACAAATTTCAAGTGGACCTATAATTCAGTCAAAAGCAGACGAGATTGCAAAAAATTTACATATTCAACACTTCACTATTCAGTTGGTTCGTTATACCGGTTCCAAAAGAGATATTAATTTTAATAATCACTTATTTGTGGTGAAGCAAACAAAACTGATGAAGATACAAACTGGCTACAAGGATTTGACCCAGTAAGAAAACAGTGTGCTCTATGTAATATATTCAATTTATTGTAAACTGTTTCCTGGATATTTTGTTTTAGAACGTCCACAGGCTTTATTTGAGAGTCAACAGAACTTTTAATGGATGAGTATGCCCCAGAACAGCAACTGTTGAGAAATACACCAATTTGCTGGAATGATTGTATCAATAACTTTCGAGGGCAAAAGTAGGACGTTGATTGCAAATTCATTCATGACATGTAATGTCGACCTCAGGACATTAAAAATCCTGTTCTTTAATGTGTCAGATTAACGCTGTTTTTAAATACTTAAAAATTACTGATTATAAAATCAATGGTCACAATATGTAAGGAAATTTTCTGAAAAATCTCAGAAAAGCTCTAAACTGAACTATTGTGTTTGAAACTGGTGATCTTATCTGATCAATTCATCGTAAAATTTGACAAATTGCCAAGCGTGAGTAGAAAACTGCCTTATACTGCAGGAATGTTAATATGCTTGCGAAGATCTTAAAGAAATGTAGCCGCACTTTATTTAAAAGTTACACTTTTAAGTTAAACATAAAATGAAAACCGGATTACTTTATATGAATAGCTTATCCTGTGGGGATAGAATTATTAGTTCGAGTTCGCGACAATTAAATGATTCAATTAAGTCCATACAATTTTAATTTGGGGAAATTTCACTAACAACGTGCATGCCCACAATGCAGTTGATAAGGAGATACCAAAATATAAGCGGATACCATTGTAATTATTGAGTTGCAGTTAGTCTTTGATAAACTTTTTACAGAAGAATTTGGGCACGTCACAGAGGAGTACAAACACACTATCTGTTGTGTAAAATACTAACTATTATAATTGATAACGAAATAAAGAAAATACCCATGTCAGCAAACCCGACATCCTTGGCAAGTGACAAGACTCTTTCGCATTAATTTACCGATGGCAAATTCAAAGACTTTTGTTGTGCTTTAAGCCACACCAACACTCACTTTTGGGTATAACAAGACATAGGGGTTCTCCAGACATTATGGTTGTTTATTTTCCCGGAGGTATGAAAAGTCGCTTCTGTAATTAACCACCGAACCATACAGGGGCGGTTTTCAGATACAGCCGGGATGTAATATGTACGCAATTGTTACCTTCTTTTTCGTTTTTAACTCAAGTTTAAACTATTTTTGAGTGCTGACAATGAATTTATTGGTAATTGCGTGTTGTTTTGGCTCGAATCTTACATTTATATCCTCGGGTACAAATCGACCCCTTCAGAACGAATTTGGCTGCACTTACGGAGTGTTTCAAAAGCGGTTGCCATGGCAACGGTAGACGCTTGCTTTATGTTAAAGAGATAGCAAGTAAAGCCTAAAGTGAGAATCGGACTGAGGGCAGCATCTAGGGCGGGAGAAATGTGTGTTGTTGATTGGTTGTCTCGCTTCCATAACAACTCAAGAGGAATGCGCGAATTGCCAGTTTGCTAAATATAGTTTTTGAGACTTTGTTTAGCTGCACAAAGTTTACATTTTACATTTAATGATATAGTGATTTAGCAACTTGTTTTATAGTCTTTAGACACAAAAACACAACTCGTTGGATTGTTAATGTTTTACTTCGATTGCTATTACATTTACCTGATTGATGTAGTACTACTGTTTGTAGCTTTGACTATCTATGTCGCCGTTTCAGAGCATTGGATCTATTATCGCATTTACAGAAAATGACGTACAGTGAATCCCTTGTAAGTACTCAAAGTACTTTTTAAGGTTTATTTTACTATTGCAGTCCTGCTGTAGTTCCTGTGATGTTTTGTAGGTTGAAATATGGTAGCTTTTACTTTATCAGCCTTCTGTGGTGTAATAAGCAGTCTAAATCCGTGAGTAGATATAATAATGTATTACGGCATCCAGAAAGTAAGTCCCAATCGCGCCTAGAGATGGCACCGCTAGTTGGATAGGAATGCACATGTGGAGGAATAGAGAGGAAGTATGTGGTAATAATGCAGTAAAAGTTCAGCCTTGTACGGCCGTGGTTACCGCGCTGTGCTAGGAGAAAATGGGTGCTCTGATATTGTCTCCCGCGAACTGCGAAGTTCGTGCAGTCATCCGAGGTTTGCACGCTCAAAAGCAAAGTCCAGCAGAGATCCATCGCCAATTGTGTCAAGCTTCCGGGAGACAATTTCGTGCACAAGGGAGCGAGACATTTGGGGAATTGACAAGAGAGTTCTGAAATTGTGAAGCGCCGGTTCTGCTCAATTGCTTGCCGCACGCTTTCCAACACTTCTGCCGTCACCAGGGACGGTCGGCCACTACGGTCGTCGTCGTGAATATTGGTTCGTCCTTCAGTGAACTGCCTGCACCATCGTCTTACCATAATGTCGTGTCCATACACTTGACACAATTGGCGATGGATCTCTGCTGGACTTTGCTTTTGAGCGAGCAAACCTCGGATGACTGCACGAACCTCGCAGTTGGTGGGAGACAATATCAGAGCAGACATTTTCTCCTAGCACAGCGCGGTAACCACGGACGTCACAAGGCTGAAACTTTACTGCATTATTCCCACATACTTCCTCTCTACTCCTGCGCATGCGCATTCCTATCCGACAAGTGGTTCCATCTCCAGGCGCGATTGGGACTTACTTTCTGGATGGCCCTCGATATTTTATACTTAAACTGTGTAATAGATACCCAACATTATTTTCAAATTTAACTATTTATGTGCAGGTAGGGCTGCACCAGCTATTTATGTCACGAGCCGCCATTGAAATCTTGCACCGGGTGAATCATCTAAAGCATACCTCAAATATGGGAGATGCAATTAATGAGCTGTTATCACAGAGTTGAAGTTTAGGGAAGGGCTTATAATTGCATCCAAGCTCGAGTAAATAAATAATTATTAGAATGTGCAAATCTTGTAAAACTACCATTTTTTAAATGGAACATTACCTATTGACATCAAGGAAATACAACTAGAGTAAAATTAGAATCCCAATGTCGTTTTTGCACGATTCTAGTGCAAGAATTTGATTTGGTTTATTTATGTACGCTCTTTAACATCTCAGGTCATCAGCGTTCCTTTCAATTCATGGCGTGAAACGGCCGATAAATTTTGCTCAGTGGCCTATTTTTTCAGATTTGAGACTCTTTTTCGTGCTGTAAATGTACGACACGGGATTCACGGCTTTACCTCTCTTCCGAAGGAAGCCATACTTAAGATTTTTACCCTCGAAAAAATTCATCGATCCTGGCCGGGAGTGAACCCGCTATCTTGGATTTAGGAGGCAAGTATGGTTACCACTACACCACCAGGACCGATAAAGCAGTCTACGAACTGTAGTAATACGGACATTTTAAATATCTACGCTGTCTGCCCCATTTAACGGTTTAGTTACTAAGCTAGTATACTCGTATGTTTGTTTACATTATGCTTCCTTTACACGATTTTATTTGGACTTCCATGTCATTATTTTATGATAGGTCTTAAATTAGAACGTGATGGAAGATGGTATTCGCTAATGCTGAAAAAGTCGACACGGAGAATGTAGGAACAATAATGTTCTTTCTTGTTATGTGCGCGCTGAAAGATATCCCAATAGACGTACTACGCTTGTCTCCACCGATTGTTTCAAAATCGTTGACTTGGACGAAGGGGAACTGTAAGTTGACCTGCCCGTTCACCAGGTTTGACCCCTTTAGACATTTCTCTGTGGGGAAAGGTAAAAGACGCTGTCTACAAGGACATACTGCCTACACCAGGAGATACGAAACAACGTATTACAGCTGTTTGTTCTGAAGTTTCCGCTGTCGATCCTGGTGGTGTAGTGGTTACCATACTTGCCTCCTACAACCAAGATCGCGGGTTCGAACCCGGCCAGGACCGATGGATTTTTTCGGGCGTAAAAATTCTAAGTATGGTTTCCTTCGGAAGGGAAGTAAATCTGTGGGTCCCGTGTCGTACATTTACGGCACGAAAAAGAACCTCAATCCTGAAAGAGAGGCCTCTAAGCAAAATTTGTCGGCCATTTCACGCCCTGAGTTGAATGGGACGCTGATGACCTGAGATGTTAAAGAGCGTCCATAAATAAATCAATCAAAAAAAAAAAAAAAAAAAAAAACAACTTCTGCTGAAATGCTAGAACATTTGCAGTAATCTTTACATTACAGATTGGAAGCTTTTATTGAAGCTGATGGTCATCATTTTGAACACAATCTATGAAGTCCAACTTTTCGTATTTCTTGAGAGAGTGCTTATATGTGGTACAGTAAAAAACACTGAAGTCCAAAATGTTAACACGTATTTTCTCAGAAATTCAGAGAGAGAGAGAGAGAGAGAGAGAGACAGAGCGAGCGAGAGAGAGAGAGACAGAGCGAGCGAGAGAGAGAGAGAGAGAGAACAAGAAAAGGAAACATACAGCTTAGTAGCTATGCAGTTTAATGGGTAGTTAACGTAGATATTTAAAAAGGTTCATATAACGATAACTCCTAAACTACTTGCATTAGAATCGCGCAAAAACAACATTGACATTCTAATTTCCTCTTGTCAATATGCATTGTTCCATTTGCAAATGTAACTTTTTTCATGAATTACACATTCTAATAATTAAATCGGTCTTTTATAAAAAGCCCTTTCTCCACTATTTTGTAAAAACGAGTTAAGTGTGGATTTAGTATCCTTACAGATACACATATTCCATGCTTTTTTTTAAAAATAGTGTTTAAAGCCCATTTTTACTACTGAGGCACCACAGGCGATGAACATGGTATACAGGTGATGAAATGATATATTGGGAAAGACTTTTTAAAGGAAGGAAACGTTCCACGCCTAAATTTAGGGTCCCCCCCGGCATTTTCTATTTATGAGGACTGAGGAAAACCTGGAAAAAACCCCAGTCAGAGAGAACGGTCCTGGCGGGATTCCAACCCCAGACACCCCATGCTTAAAGCACCTTCTTCCAAACTATTTGTATAGCTACAGCAGGGAATTAACTTTCTAAGTCATTGCTAGAAGGCCCTTACTCCAGGATAGAGAGCATTTTAGCAATGAAATTGTTTCCTGCAGTATCTCAATCTGGTAGGAAAAACTCCGTTTATCATCAGCTTATGTTTATGTTCAATGTAATTTTATGTCACAAAATATTGCTTTTGAAATATATACGTCTATCCATACAAAATAATTTCATACATACCAAAAATATGCAAGAGGAACCAATTAAAATAAAAAAGAGAATATGAAACATTTTAAAGAACACTACCACGCAAATCCAAATTATCATTTGCATCTGCCAACTGCTCTGAATTTATACACAGTGCCAATCTTCCCATGTTGTTAGTACTTCAGAGTCCATTGATGTAATCATTAGGTATCAATTTGACTTGAGCCTACCTGGTGTTCAGTGCATTTCTCTTCCGCAATCCTCAATATAAGAGGAAAAAATGCCAATTATTCCCGAAAAGACAAAAGATATTAGAAATGTTTTAAAATATGTACCACATGAGTATATTATGAAGACACTGTAAACTCTTAAGCAAAGGAGGCAAAACAATCAGCAGAGTGATGTCATTCCATAAACAAATATAACACTTTGTTTGATTGTTTCTTTCTCTGAAAATGTGTTCAAAACTATTAAGTAAACCATTTTTCATGCTGCATTTCTGACTTGTACTTTTGCGAACTCATTTTGTATATGACAAAAAGAATTATTTGGAATTCATTTCTAAAAGGCCCTTATTTTAAAAACTTTCCATATTAAAATTTATGGAATTGATGACACAAAACACTTTAGAATAGTATAAAATGAAAACATTCGCGTATATCTATGCCAGGGTGCAAATGCACTGCTCTAGAAGAATTAGTATTGGAGATAAAATATTCTTTCACTTTTTATCAAAAGTAACGAAATTAAAGAAATAGTCTTTTAGAAATTAACGATTCAATTTGATATCTGCGTATAAGCTGCAAATATGATCTCTTGTCTAAACTTCAGTTCTTCTCTGAAAGTAGTATATCAATACTACCTTCCATTTCAGAAATATTTGCAGTGAAATTTTGTGATTCACTCTATTTAGTATTATGCACAATGTGATATATGTGTTTGTGTGTTTGAAAAGCTTGATACAGTTTAGCATCCTGGATATTATTACACTTAATGTAAATGACAGGAATAATGACTTTGCTTCTGATGATGATACTGTTGCTGTAGAAACCCAAACTAATGAATTGAAGTGTTTTGTGGAGCTTGTTTGGGGATCTGAAGACACAATGACCTGCGAATCCTTCTCAAATCCTGCTTTAGAAAAGAAGATCATGTTTACACTAAATCTTGTTCTGTTAACAGTATAAAATGAGCAAATGAGCAAGGGATGGCCCGTGGGCCTCGTTAACGTCCCGACCTTTAAATAAAGATTCTGCACGGTTTGTAACGATATTGCAGACGGCAGCCGTAATGCCCGAGGCTTATCGATGTTGACAGCGTGAGGGTGTGTGCGTTTCCCATGCCAATGGCAAAACTGCGTTATATGACAACGTTGTCGTTATTGTTTGTGACATCCCAAACGTTTTCGCTTTATGCCCAGCAGCATGCTAAAAACCATGAACATTATTGTGAGTGCATGGACATAAGAACCGCCATAGCTAGCGTGTAATTCAGCAACTGTTAAAACTGTTACACTAGCAGCAACAGCAAATGAAACCGCGGTGCCAAAACACTCATCTTCCTTGTCGTCACCGACATTTTGTGTTTACTATTTTATGTACATTCAATAAGAGACGATTTCCTTTTACTATAGATATGTAGCACTAGCTATGTCTTTTTAGCGACTTCAGGGAGAATGTAAGCTATTGCGTTTGTACCCACGAAACGCTTTTTCAAAATTTTTCTTTAAATCTCCATCATCCGACCTACTAGGTACCGACAGTGAAAAAGATTGTGTGTGTGTGTGTGTTTTCGTTAACGCTCTAGTGGTCGCAATTTTTGTTTTAATATCAACGAAATTCGGTATATTTCTTTTAAATAATTTATAAAAGTAGTTTCCTGAAATCAGGGCAATCAGACCATTAGAAAGGAGATTAAAGCCAAATTTAAAAACCGCTATAGCGGCAGCCAATTTTAACCATTTTAAAAGAAAACTAGATATATGATATTGAAATATGACAATAAAATAGTTTCTGAAAATAAATAAAATATAACTATTACGAGGGAGAGGCACATGAAACCCAAAATTTAAACATCACTCTAATGGTACCAATATTTGAATTTTCTTAATGAAACTCTGTATGTATCATTTAAATAAAATAAGAAAATTAGTTCCTAATAATCACGAAAATAGGGCCATTAGAAACGGGGGTTTACCTGAAACCCAACATTTAAAAATCGCTCTGGCGGTACTAATGTGTGTTTCTTCACAACAAAATTCCGCACATACCGTTTAAATAAAAAAGAAAATATGTTCTGAAAATTAATAATATTGGACCGTTAGGACTAGAGCTATACTTGTAAACCGAAATTTAAAATTTAATCTTGGATTGATTTTCTCTGTTTTTTTTTTAAATTAAAGGAAAAAATAATTCAGCAATATAAACTGTATTTATAACGATGCACATGTTGTATATTTAAAAATTTATCGTCAAGAAAATGGCAAATGTAAAGTATTAATGTAATGCGTGTTTGAGAATTATATTTGTATGTAAGAACCCTCGATTAACAACCTTCAAAAAAGGTTTCCGCTACTTTTTTATTACAACATTTGAATTAAATTTCAAAGGCACTGAAAATCTATTAAAAGTTCGATTTTCATTGTTTATAGTGTATATTTGCTCAGTACATTATAATTGTTTTTAAAGAGGAACATGTTTTTATTTAATTGAAACATATGATCTTAAGTACGCAATGTAACTTGAAACTTTCAGTCATTTTCTCTATTTTAGTAAATGTAAAGATGATACCAAGGGTTCAGTTCATATTACATGTTTAAAAATGTCCACACAGTGTAGCACAGTGTATTTATATTGCGATATATTTCATTTAATTAATAGTGTATCTTAAAACATTAATAATAATAATAATAATAATAATAATAATAATAATAATAATAATAATAATAATAATAATAATAATAATAATAATAATTCTAAAAGCGTGGTTTCTCTGTTGAAAAACTTATAGATTGCAAGAATTCTAATTTTGTTCCCCTGATATCAAACAGTAATGCAATAAATTATTTCATTCCATTAATTATTAAGGTTACAAATTGGATTTTGTATTCATTTTTAAAGTTACTCTACTAGGTGAGGAATTCGCTTAGTTTACCTAGCTCTTGCGTGACGGTCTTTTATATTGTCATATAGCAATGGCTATGCCTTTTAGATTGTACCCCTTAGGTATAATTATAATAATTTTAATATACCTCCATGATAAACAAATATGTATATGGTTACACTCTGAAATAGTTTTTATTCTTTTAAAATTTTGCTATAAAACAAAAATTTATCACAATTTAAAATTTTATTTATATTATTTAACAAAATTTCTTATGGACACACAATTACTTTAAGGGAATAAAATGGAAGAATGTAAAATCTTAGAGAACATGTATGCATATTTTCTCCAGCACCGCGTTCAAAATCAATAACAAAACAAACCTTTATACAAATGTTTTCTTGTAATAATTCTGGATTTCAACCTTCCTAAATGCTTTCTAAAGCTTTTCAATAAGAGAGGTGGATAGGCATGCTATTCGAAATCGCGTAGTCGAGCTTAAACTTTGACGTGAAAGTTCCGTTCCAAGCCGAGTCTACTGCAGTATCATTTTGCTAGTTACATCACGGAAGAAAAGTCGTTGTCAAATAGGTTAGGTTGTAAAACTTAATGGCGGAGTCCGTAACATAAGAAAACTTGTTCAGTCTCCGTAACCAAAAGTCTGTGAATGATGTTATCTGGAACATAGATTTGATAGCAGCAGCACACAGCACTTCAGCTTTATTTGTAATTCGCGGACGTTTGGTAAGGTGCAAATACTCTTGTCTTATTCAGGACTAACTATCTAAAATTTCAAGTTAATGTTTATCAAACCATTTAGCCCAAACCAGACGATACTCTTTGGGGAGAATTTTGCTTTTATATTTTGGAAAAATTAACTAGGTGCATTGGAGTACTTATCAAGGCATTACAGCATAACGCTAAGCATTGATACACTAATTGTTTAATTTGTTTATTATTACATTATTTCAAAGTGGGTTTGTATTGTTGTACTCGATACTAAAGAGTGTGATGCAGCCTCCATTTGGCAATTTTACCAAAACTGCGTAGGTCTATTAGCAAGACTGTCTTGCTTCAGTACACATCAAGCATTTTAAAACAATATACTAGGGATAAGCCACAAGTCATGACAACCATTTTTTCTCTCGCTAACAAGAAACATGAAAGATCTAAGATGTATAATTGAAAGTGTTTGGAATGTACTTTCAAATGAAGCCACCAGATGGTATATGTGAGCAGAGCAATTGGTGAATGATAGTGATCAGGAATGGAGGTGACGAAGAGTGAACAACGTATTTGAAAATAGCATCTCTCCGCGACAGGGATGCACGAGATACTGGAGGCACTGGGTGCTCGTGTCCTGCTCTATCCGACAGTAGCGAGTGAACGGGACAGAACGTCGATTGCGACGGCGGACATGGGTGTACGGGTGATGCTTACGCGATGAAAGGCGGTGGGCACTTGTGGAATTAGAAGCGCAAACGGAGTTTGTCCATTTCTGACCACTGCCGCTCACTAACTAAACACGAGGCACTGTTCACATACAATATTTGCTGGCTCCATTCGAAAGTATATTCCATACATTTCGTATATCTTAAGATTTTTCGTGTTGTTCCTTGTTCGCGAGACAAAATAAATAGTTGCTCTGAATTATTACTAGGGACAGGACTATTATGCAAAAGTGTATTTCTTCTCTGCTGTCAGAAATTGTATGCTTACTTGATGTGCGAGTTAAATACAACATTCCCAACAATTTAAATAATATTTTATGCTCTATATAAAGCATATTTTGCATGTTTTTGTTAATAAGCATAGCATTTTAGTAGTTTGCATTTATGTTGCACGTTTAATTTACATGTATATTTTATAAATTTTATTTTCTCATTTGATTTACAAATACTATATTTCCGAATAGTGGTGCCATCTTGAAAACTGGTAACACTAATAGTAGATCAAACGTAAGTTTTTCCCGCTATAAGGATATCTTAAGAAGCAATAGAAATTAGCGAACTATTGAAAACCTAAAACATTTGTTGATCGTAAAGTACAAAACAAAAGAAGTTGAGATTGTGTAGAACTAAACATGTAAGTACCATTATTTATTGTATGTTTTTTTCATTTTTAATAAAAATAAATTCTTACTCTTTAATATTAATTATAAATTAGGAGTGATATAATTCATATGGTTTCCACAGTATTTTTATTCAAGAAAACATTCCATAAAATTGCGTTAAAATTTTATTTTATGTCAATTATGATGTCATAATATTTTCAATAAGAGCATGTTTATGTGCATATTATAAAAGTTTTCAGTGGTTAAATACACACATATAAAGGCATTGTTAGAGCATAAAACTCCTGCCCTACAACGATTTATTCCTAATAGAACTGAACATTCATAAACAATCATTCTGGGCAAGTTTCCGTAACATTCTAAACCTTTTCAGAAAGTTACACAATCTTCAGGAACAATGTAGAAACATTCAGTACATTTTGAAAACAACAGCAATGTAATAAAACATTCTACGGCACAGTGTGGGACTGAAATGATCCTGCAAAGTGAAGGGAACGGTAGGCTATATTTAAATGATTAGAAAACCTATAATACGTTTTGTGATTAAATAGGAAATTTGAATTAAAAGTTTCAAATTTGTTGCAAATTAGTGCTGAGAATTATCAAATTTCCAGATGAAGACTATGAACTCTCTTTGACGTAGGATGTAACCAAAAATGTAGCATTCTTCATATCATTAAACTCACTTTGACGTTATATATAAATACAATTTCGTAACGTTGTTCAGTCTTTTTTTTTTTTGATTGATTCATTTATTTATGGACGCTCTTTAACATCTCAGGTCATCAGCGTTCTATTCTATTCAGGGCGTGAAACGGCCGACGAATTTTGCTCAGAGGCCTCTTTTTCAGGCTTGAGGTTCTTTTTCGTGCCGCAAATGTACGACACGGGACCCACGGCTTTACTTCCCTTCCGAAGGAAGCCATACTTAGGATTTTTATGCCCGAAAAAATCCATCGGTCCTGTCCGGGTTCGAACCCGCGATCTTGGGTATAGGAGGCAAGTGTGGTAACCACTACACCACCAGGACCGACGTTGTTCAGTCTATTAGCATATCCGCAAATTATACGAAAAGCATTGCAAATTTTCAGATAAGGATTTTATTCTATGAAATGTAGCATCTCTTCGATGTAGCTAAATTTGTTTGATCATTATCGCCTTCGATTACCACAGGTCGAAATTACACTGCCGTATCACGAACCCGCTGACAGACCGCAATAAATGTCTCTGTGTGTGTACTGTGCGCACCTGCCCGGAAACTCTTCATCATACAGGCGTTTTGCAGCAAGGGAATTGAAACTTGTTTGTCCGTAAATTAAAATAATATCAAAATATTACGAGTTTAAAAATCTTGGTACTAGAATGAACACAGAGCTCAGTGGCAACAGGCTCGATTGGACTTTTATCAAACTCGGACAAGCACTCCCACGGGATATCCTGTAATGCTGGCACAAAATAATTATTATATTTTTTGACTGCTTACCTTTGCTCATCCTCATAATTTTGATGATCTTTCTCAAAGTTGTCTCCGATGGATGCAATGCACCCAGCGTTTCTGCTTGTATCCAAAGAAACATGGAAACAGCTTTTCACAGGGTGTTCAGAATCATCTGCACAGTCACCACTGATTCTGATGATGAATAATTTCTCCCTATTAGAACAGAATATTTACTTCCATATTTTAATACAAACATTATAACAAATGTTTATACATTTCTTACAGTTTAACTGATCAAACTTTTCTTGAGTTCTTGACATGTCATAACTCCCCTGGTCGTCGACATGAGTTGCAGACCTATTTAAACTTTTCCCTCTTTCTCTCTATACTTTCCTAATTCATTTACCCTTTACTCTTTCTAAATATCACCCTTAATACTACTACTTTCCCAGCCTCTAATTGTCAACATTCTTATTGCTGCAATAATGTTTTCCATTTTGTATCCCACATAACAACTCTCCAATTACTTGGTCTCTTGCACTGTACCAAACAATTAAGCATATCCTTTGTACATAACACATATTTCCATATTGCCGTTTCTAAATCCTTGAAGATATAATGCCCCCGATTCTATCCATGCTTATCCCTCCATCCCTTGCTTATCACAGCTGTCAAAACCGCCATGGTTGGCCGAGGTCGTTAAGGCACGGACTCGTGAGCGGGAGGCCTGCGGTTCGAATCCCGCCAGGACCGTCCTCCCTGATTGGTTTTTTTTTTCCAGGTTTACCTCAGTCTTCATAACTGGCAAATGCCGGGGAGGTACCTAAACTTAGGCCTGGAACGCTTCCTTCCTTAAAAAAAATCCTTTCCCAATATATCATTTCATCTTATGCATTATCAGTGTCCACCGCCTGTGGTGCCTCAGTAGTAAAAACGGGCGTTAAACACTACTCAAAAAAAAAAAAAAAACAGCTGTCAAAACATTTCTCCCTATCCCGGTCTTTCTTTAATATCTTATACTATCTCAAAGAACTTTTATTCTTAAAACTTGACCATATCTCTTGTCTCTCAATATATTGTATTCTCCTCCTCACATTCCTGCAGAATTATTTTCTTCCTTCTGCCATGCATCGTCGATACCGATATCTTCCAATGTTTCTTTCAGTGTAGGTGTTTCAGAATTTTCGAGACTTGTATTACAGTTCCTCCATATTGCTGTAGACGAAACTGAACATGTTTCAATTTGCATAACTCTCACAGGCGGGAATCGGAAGTTAAATATGAAAGCACTATCGCCTTTACTCACGCATTAAGCTAACAAACTACTGTAAAGTTAATTTTTAGTTACTATAAAATATTTGTTTATTGAACAGCTCTCGCATTTACATTCTTCCCGCATCGCAGAACAGTCGTAAATAACCGAATTTGGTTGCTAATTCTAGTCCAGTTAAGAAGCCATGAAATTTGCAGTACTTTCTCTTTAATTTACATGAAAATTGTCCCTGACTTGAAGTACTTAGTTTCTAATCAAATAGATAGAAGTCGCAGTAGTTATCCTGTTAAATTTAAAGATGTTAATTTTTTCAAAAATATATTGATTGAGAAAAATATAAACTTTCAATGTTATGATATTACATTTTTGTTATAACATTATCACTTTTTTCTATAAATCTATATCATATTTCACTTCCACCCATATACACAACAGCCAGTTCAGCTTTTATCATTAAGAAAAGGAAAGCAGCTTCTTCAGCAGTTTCTGCAAGAAGATGTACAGATGCAAATAAACTAACTACGATACAGTGTAAGCCTCGTACCACATTCTGTGGAACAGCAAAGAATAAAATCGGTCCTGGTGGTGTAGTGGTAACCATACTTGTCTTCTAAATCCAAGATCGTGGGTTCATACCCAGTCAGGATCGATGGGTTTTTAGGGCATAAAATCCTAAGTATGGCTTCCTTCGGAAGGGAAGTAAAGCCGTGGGTCCCGTGTCGTACATTGTCGAAAAAGAACCTCAAGCCTGAAAGAAGAGACCTCTGAGCAAAATTGTCGGCCGTTTCAAGCCCGGAATTGAATGGGACGCTGATGACCTGAGATGGTAAAGAGCATCCGTAAATAAAACTTACAATTGAAATGTGTTTTATTTTTCAGGTTAACTTTTAAGAAGAAATGGCTATCAATGGACCTACTGTCCGTAAAATAACATGTTATGACTAATTGTATTACCGGCAATAAGTTAGCTTCCAAGCGATAGGTGATGGCTTATTCTTTTACCCACGTTTGACAATTGCTATCGAAGATGCCATGGAGGTAGGGAACAAAGCATACATTTCTTTTTGGCTTTAAAAACATAAAATTAATTAAATGACGCCCTTAAATAAACATTCCATATGAAGCAAAATTTGAATAAGAAGAAAATATACATATAAAAATTGAAAATACTTTTGAAAAAAAACTATTAATGGCAGTTTTTTGAGCAGTTGCACATGTAGAGGCGCTATCCATGATTAAAGTAGAAGGGAGTTTTCTTCGGACTCGGATAGAAGGACGGGAGGGAAAATCACATGAGTCGAAAGTTTAACAGCTAGAAGCTTAAGAGGGAAGTGAGCCAAGAAACAAGATCGAGTTGAGAAGGAAACACCAACCAAACTTTTAACCTTGTGCTCCTTGTCCTGCAGCGGAGATTTTGAGGAAACGTTAACATAATACTCATCAGAACGTCTGAACAAAAACACGTATCTCTTAGCATTTTAATACAGAGGGAGAAGATCGTTTATTACACCAGATTTGGCAACTTTTCCATAAAAGTAACTAGCAGAAAGGCCACCATTTATTTATGCTATTGCAGAAAGTCTGGGGCAAAACCTTTCGTTCCTTAATTCGTCCAATTCGAGTTCATAAAGAGGAAGCAACATCAGTTTAAATTAACGCTAAATGTGCAAGCTGGTGCCAGGTCTTATTTTGAATTAAGTCACTTACCCCATCCAGGGCTAGGGCCTCCGCAAGTGCGAACTCACTGATTTCTGATTTTTTTTTTTGAGTAGTGTTTAACGCCTGTTTTTACTACAGAGGCATCACAGGCGGTGGACACTGGTGATACATGAAATGAAATGATAAATTGGGAAAGGATTTTTTTTTAAGGAAGGAAGCGTTCCAGGCCTACGTTTAGGTACTTCCCCGGCATTTGCTAGTTATGAAGACTCAGGAAAACCTGGAAAAAACCCCAGTCAGGGAGGACGGTCCTGGCGGGATTCAAACCGCAGACCTCCCGCTCATGAGTCCGTGCCTTAACGACCTCGGCCACCCGTGGCGGTGATTTCTGATATGGTGAGCTACTTCATGAGCTATTGTCCCTATGAGTTTGTTTAAGTCCATAATGTTCTTATTTTACAAGTTTAACACAATTCAACTTGAAGGTTCAAGTGTTGAGTCTATCAAGTTTTTGTATTGTAAGTTTGGTATCCCTTTCACTATTAGTTTCCGTTGTGTTCTTTCTGCGGCTCTTCCAGGTACTGCGGTTCCGTGCTACGCTGGTTCAGTGTGACCCGGCTGCTTACCTGAAGGAATCTGCCCACGTCGTTCTCGGTCTCCCTCTTTTTCTCCTACCGATACGTAGATCCCATGCGGTAGCTATATGTCCCCATCTGCTGCTTGGTAGCCTTACTACATGTCCGCCCCATTTCCACTACAGGCTGTTTGCACGTTGAGCCACGTCGTTTAGTCCTGACATCTTTCTTAATTACGAAGATGATATTTTATCCATGAGGGATATCCCTAGTACTTTCCGCTCCATTTTACGTTGCAGCTGCTAATATTATTCTTTTGCACTTCTGTTAGGCTCCAAGTTTGACATCATGTAATAGTGTTGGGAATACGCACAAGTTCAGCACGTCTAACCTCAGTTTTTGGCTCAAAGTATTGCCCATCAGTATGAATTTCAATGACCAGAATGCTCTCCATGCCGAGGAAATTGTTTTGTTGATTTTTTTGTCCATATGATACTGAAATGCAACTGTTTGTCCTATGTAGATATAATCTGTTACGTATTTTAGTGTTGAGTTGATTCTAACGGGTGTTCCTTAGCTGTTTGTCAAGATCTGTGTTTTCTTCATTTCCATAGATAGACGGGCAGTTTTACTTGCTTGTTGAGATCATGTAGCATTCGTAATTGATCCTGCAAAAGAGGTCAATTTCTATGTCTCTCAGGGCTCTCTGTATGGCATATCTTATAACTAAATACTAAAATACTTTTCATTATTGCGTTGCATGTTTTGTTGGTTATATTTTGTCTCCAGAGAACAAAATTCATAGCTCAGATATCGTTTCTTATTTTAATATTATTTGCTTAATTTGTACTCTTATCTTTACTTACTTCAGTCCTAAACACTGACATTCTACTCGTACTTTGATACAGTCATTCGATCTTTAATTTTTCTGTATTTTAATTCATATATCTTTCTAATTTTTTTTGACAAAATTTATTTCTGGCACTCTTTATTTTTTTTTAAAGTTTTCTAGCCATATATTCTACATAATTTTTATCAGGAAAAAAATAAAGGTAATTTTGATAATTCTGACAAATTCTGACAATATTTCTGGCATACAACTGTGTGAGATTATTGCTCTGTCTATAAGGCTGAGGGAAAACCCCAAGGCGGATAGTTCGAACTAAGTAACAGTATGAAGTTCTTGATAAAGTTTTTGTAACTCTTTACGTAACCCAGCGACGGTTTGTTCGCGCTATTGATTTTGATCTTGACAGTTGGTCAAGAAAGAGAAAAATAGTGTCGCTCTTGAGCGTGTAGAATAAGAACTAATAGTTTTCTATATTAAAAAATATTGCAAAGAATTAAAATGACGATAAAATTGAAGAGGAAGACACACATTACCTTTATTTTTATTGTTCTTTTTCTTTCATTTCTCTCTTATTCCCCACCTTTCTTGTGAGGGTACAAAACTCTTGTTTCTTTTTTCATTTGGTGAAAAAGTAGGAAATGTAGGATAAAGTGGAACAAACAAATAATTTTCAACCATTTTCTTCTCATTTCTTCTCAATTTATTCCTTTTCTCGCCCTCGTGAGTGTAGATGAAATCTTGAATGATTATTTCTCTTTTTTTCTCTTTAATTTATTAAACAACAGAAATAAAGAGAAGAAAGAAAAGCAAAGTAAAATGGAAAAGAAAAATACATTTGAGGGTAGCTTTTTTCTCCTGTTCTTTCTCATTACCTGTTCCTCTTTTTCTTGCTATTTGTGTAAGAATAAATTATTACAATCATTCAGATTTATGAGAAATTTACGCTAGCTATTAAGGCAAACCCAAAGAAAACAGGGGAAGTAATTTTTTCATCGGGGCATATTATTCACCAGTTTACATTTCATAATATATAAACATTATAACATTAAATTAATTTTTTCATGATTAATGTAAATATATTTAACAAGTAGTAGTATTTTTATGTGTAAAAAAACCATAAATGTAAACTAAAAGTTTTGCGTAGTTTTTTCCTCAAACATTTTCATAGCTTTTTAAGTCATAAATCAGTGACTATCCGGTTGAAAAATACCAAGAATTCTAACCAATCACTGTAACCTATTGCCACAATTAATCGTTTCAGTTTTGAGCTTTTCATTTCATCGCACCTATTGTTTTTATACAAATCCAGAACAGCACACTGAAATATCTTTATTCTTTAGCCTAAACACCAGTGAGCACTAGAAATCAATAGCCAACATGGTGGGCAATTGAAAACGTTTCGGCGAAAAGTCAGATGCACAAAACGATATAATTAAAAGTTCCAAGTCAAAACACAATAAGCAAAATAGAAATAGTATGTGGATTCGGTTTAACTTATTTGGTTTTTAATAGTTGTATATTTAATTAATGCTGTAGGTTGACATGCTTTAGTTGTCTTCAATTTATTACCAAGAGCTTAAACGGGGGAAGGGGGAACAATTAATATTTTTTAGTTTCGACCTTCAACAGTTCGACTGTTAGCAGAAATTAAATGATAGACTGGATATTCATAACTGTAAGCGCATTTTATGGTTATATTATTTAATTTTTATAATTTTATTCGCTAATTAGCCAAAATAAATATACATCTAACTCAAGATTCTCTTAAAATAAATTCTAAAATACTCGTTATATTACAACAGATAAAATACTAAAATATTGTATGTATATATATATATATATATATATATATATATATATTTTGCTCGAAGAAATTTGAAAGAAATACACCAATACATCGACAACTTTTAGTAAAATGTTTATCTTTAAATATGTATTTTTATCTTTCAAATGCCATTTAAATTGTTTTTTTGTCCAAATTATTTTTGTAGAAATCAATTATAAATATTCTATAAATATTTTAATTATTTTTTTCATACATGCAAAATATATCCAATGAACATTTCATTTAAATTTCTTAAATATTAGGTGGTTATTTGATTTGAAGATTAAACCAGAATTCATTTAGACTACTAATACAAAGAAAATAGTGTGTTAAGACGAAAGGGGTAGTAGGAAAAGTCATTCAGCAAATAAGTTCATTATCTCTATATCCGTTTAGCCTAAAACAGTAGTTTTCCGTAATTTTTAATCCGGGATCCAACCTTGAAGGATAATAAACTTCAAAGAACCCAGAATTAGTATATTATAATAAAAAAGGAAATGTGCTATTCAAAAAAAAACTAATTGCGCTAATTATTTATACTAGTACTGAAATTTTTATCAGGTCCCTTGCCCCATCGGGAAATTTCGTGCATCACCGATTGTATCGAGAGCCGTAGGGTGAGAAATGCTAGTCTGAAGGCAAGAGTGCCATTTTTTTTGCACGCGTTTTATTGTTATTTTTTTAAAAGTATAAAGCTAACATTTGCAGTAATTGCGTATTGATCCGTCGGATGCTTTAAATTCAAATTAGCTCTTTTATTTTGAACCCAAATTGCATTTGCTCTGCTTTTCTCTCCTCCACAAGTGAGATACAGATCATGTAGAGAACAAGCGAAAAGAAACAAACAGAAATAAAAAGAAAAAAAGTTATACATGATCAAAATTATCCGGAATATTTTCTGGGTTATTCGAAAATGTACTTGAAAAGTTTCCATCGTATGTCACTAAATCCGATTACCATAACCATCAATGTATATTCTCCTTAAATATAACATTCCACACTTCAAAATGCTTTTTCGATAAAATCAGAGTACTGTGTGCTTCGGCTTCGTTTGGAAGCTACTGAATACCAATTTGCAATCAGCGGCAGAAATTGCAACGCGTATTTAAAACTCCGCAAATGCACTGCAGACGGCTAAAGCAAAGTTAGCTTCAAGTCTTACACCTGGCTCGCTCGACACGGACATTGCCACGGAGTTTGTTTTCCTTTTGCGCTTACAAAGAGTTCACGAACAAGCTTTTTGCTTGAGTAACTGAAGGGTGACGATGCGAATTTATTAACTGCTCTACTCGAGCGCACTTGATTCCCGCCAGTCATTACGTCGTTTACTTACTTTTGTTTGAGTAGCAGATAGCGGCTCCTGTTAAAACCAGTAATTTAATGTGAGTGCAGCGTTAGGAGAAGACCAGCTGCATGATTTACTATAGAAAACGAGCAGAACCTGTAAATTATGTACTCGACAGAACAGAGTTCGAGCTTGTACTTTCAAAAGAAGTTAATACACCAGGAATTCATTGCCATTGCAATTTATTTACCATTTGTTTGTTCAGAGCGAAGGAAACCTTCAGAGAACATCTTAATAAGAGTAGCAAAGAACGATTTAATGCTGGTCCAGTCTAAGCAGTGCTTATAGTGAGCGATTTTTTTTCTTTCTCTTCCTTTCTTTTCAATGCAAGGAAAAATATTCAGATTCGTAAGAAACCTACCTTTTAAAGAGGATGCCAAAGCAACAAACTTTTGAAGATAAAATTTCTAAAAGATTTTATGGTATAATGAAGGGATTATTGTACCAGTTTTTTTTATACATTCTTGCTATAAAATTTACGGGTTATAGACACCGTCACAAAATTAAAAACAGACACAAAAGAAGCAAATAACTTAGAAAAGTTTAATTTTGGTGTATTTCCTTGATCAAGTTGACAGCCTTTGAGAAGACAAACGGAAAAAATAGTACACTTAGATCACGAGATAGAAAGAGTAATTAAAACGTTAACAAACAAAAAGAAAAAGTACTAAACCTACTGAAAAAGACCACATAACCTCCACTATATACTCCTAGAAAATTTCAATTTCAATTACTATTAATGGAAATATATCTCAGAGGAGTGGAAAAGACGTTCAGCTTAGACATCAATAAATAAATGCTTAAATTTTAAAAATTGAGGAAAATATGACATATCTTACAAATGTGTGCATGCTTCCTCCAGCGCATGTGCACTATTGTTTAAAGCGAGGACAAGCTTGGCGCTAAGCAAAAGACATGCTATCGTAAGCATGTGGACGTCACAACTTAACATGCAGTATGTGATGTGGGTAGCAGTTACGTCTGTATTCTCCGTGAGTGAAATAAGTGGAATCCAAATGTCTCCAGGGCAGCTGGAGGAGTGCACATGGATTTACGTCGACCATTCTCCTAAAGTAGAAGCGTTTCTACATCAAGTTATATAAAAAGGTATGTTAATAAACTATTATTTACATTTCATATGATCACTTATTTCTCGATACCTATAAGCGGAACTCCCATACAATTTAAAGAGAAGTTTATTCTGTGCGTTTATAAGGCTGTAAAGCTGAAGGGTTGTATAACTATAACACTGGAAGCAGCACTCCTCGCAGAATGGGCGACTTGAAAAAGGTTGGAAACTGCACTGACAGTGCACTCTGCCTAAAACAAATGACGAATACCCTCAGAAGCTCAACTTAAAAGTCTCCTATATAAGATTGCAGCAAAGTTTTTGATGCCACATTAAGGAAAGATGAAAACGTTGGAAGGCTGTAAGGAAAAGAGGAAGAAATGGTATATGTAATAGACATATTAAAACATTTGCAACCAAAAACATAATTACCGATCAACGAATCACAACGGGTGGGGAGTTGAGACAAAGTTACCTAGATCAACCGCACTTTTAACACACTTTAATACGAAATAACTGCACTATACAATAAGTAAACTAAATAAAGTATTAAACTTGAGTAAATAGTAGAAAGAATTTGCAAATTGCCAATTATCAGAAACTGAAAATCACATGTTGAAAACTATACATAGCACGAACAAAGGATAACATATTTTGTACTAATGTTTTAGTAGAAGAATGGAATGTAAGTCAGTTAGAGGTTCAGATCCAATAAAATTAACTTAAGAAATATAATCATAGAAGAAGCGTTAGAAATTATTTTTTTGGGATAAACATTTCATATCCAAATTAAATAAGATACACGCCATCGCTCATTAATTTTAGCATACCTGCTCATTTAGATGAAATGAGATCTTCAGTATTCCGGGCTGATGCCGGAATTACCGGGTCCATGAAACGCGGGACCACGAATTTCTCTCATCTGATTCTATACACTCCGGAGACCTGTCTAAGATATGAGATATTTGTTCTAAAGAGGCGATTCCTAATGATACAGTACTTATGAATTTTTCATTTGTGATCTTTCATTTCCTACTCATGTTCTACACAGACTATTGTGAAAGAACAGTTTTTATTTATAAGAGTATATTATTTTTAAAATGTCACACTACATTTCGCTGTGTTTTTGCGTTAGAGATTATAGAAACCTGATACTACGAGTTTTTTTTTTCTGGGCCAAAATGTACAGTCTATGAACTACACAGTGTGCATCATATTGCTAGACAAACTTCTGTATGCAGTTCTATTTGTTGGTCATAGTTAAAGTGGTTGCATGAGAATTACAGCCTCAAGTATAAAAATATCACTTCAAAAACTACTTCAATTGTAGTAATTACAATTACAGTAGCAACTAAGATTTTTTCCCGAACAGGGTAACGTCACAAAAATACAAAAAGTGATCACAAATTCATTATAACTACCTTCAAAAGGTATATATTTAAAACTAAATCATAAAATTACATGCAAAACCAATATATATATATATATATATATATATATATATATATATATATACTATTAAACTTTCAGAAGCTGATCTGAAGGGCATGTGGCAGTAAGGAAACCATTGCTAAAGCCTATTACTCGAAGTACAGATTTCAAAAGGTCTGACAAACACCTGATGGTTGGTCTATGAACTTTTCACGCTTGAATCCAAATATGGGCGCTTTGGTACTGGGGGAAGAATGCGTCAGCCAATGTAAAGCTGGGGAGTTTTCCACCAGTTTTTTCTGCTAACTATTAAACATGGTAGAGATCTGTTATGGTTGCTAGGAAACAGTGTAAATTAAAGGAAAATGGATCAGATCATTGGCATAGAATATTTCAGCAGCATGCAATATCATCCGAATTTCATCGAGTAGTAAAATTTCTCCTTGCAGCTAGAAAAAGTTCTAAACAAGCCTATTGAGCCTAATAACAGCAGAGGGCATGGATATATATGATCTGGCTGTCTCAAAGTCCATAGAATTGTTATGAAACAAGACGAATAAGGACATTCATGAAGGACATTTAAAAGCTTAGATCCTTTCTGGGAAGTTATCTAACAATGTGGAAGGATATAGGATCAGAACATATTCAAATACTTATAAAGCAAATGCCTACATTTTGTTAGGCAATTATTTTAGTTAGTACGTCTACTTTGGTGAAAAGGCATCATAATGGCATATTTTCTCTTCATAATTGTTGTGATTATTTATTCGTTTGTTTGTATTTCTCATAGAAATAACATTAACTTATGTGGTGTTAAAATAAATTATGGGGCAAGATAAGTTTATTATGACAGATATACATGATGTTCATATGAAACTTACTTAGTTTCAAATTCTTATTTCCAGGAAACTATGCCTGGTTGACACCCTGCACTGTAAACATATTACTAATTAAGACTAAGCAATGAACATTCCTACATTTAGCTACACATATCTTTATACTAAATAAATAGAATAAAAGTAGGAGAAGTGAATTTTATTATTTTGGCCTCCGATTACTCCAAAAACGATTAAAAAAGAAATGAGGTATACAAGAGAAACGAGAGGTGCATTTATTTTACTGCATAATTAAAAGTAGCAGAAAGAACTGTTAGAGGAACATCAACTCGCAAACTACGGAGAGAGAAAAAATAAAGGGCTGCCTAAAACGATGGATACATCATCGTGGAGTCAAAATTGTCAGATGTCTAAAACCTTGAAGATAAGAATAAAATATGCTGTGATAAAAAGATGGCCTTTAAGAGTCAACAAACTTTCGTTTGCGCCATCATTATTTGCGCCTTTCTCTTCAAGGTTCTTTACCCCTCTGTATCGTATGATAAAGGCAGTCGGTTTTCTATAAACGTCCGTAACCGATACTCTAGTTTATAGTGAGTGAATTTTTTTCTGCATAATGATTTACAGTAAACATAAATGTAATTAAGAGCTGAATAGAATCTCTCTATTCTTCTTGCAGCAATTCAGGAGCGAATGCTCAATGTAGGAGATTTTCTCTGGTTCCAGATGCAGTGCAGTTTTAGACTTCATTTCTGAGGTTGGTGCAAGATATCGAACATTGTCATTCTGCCGACAAATGCTCATTTTAATTTGTTCGTTTTCTGTTTGCACCACATAATTTTCAGGCTCAGCTGACCGTTGACTGACAACTTTGGCGTTATACCCATTTCTTAAGAATGTTCATTTAGTCATATTTTCAGTGTGAGGGAAATTTGCTCAACATCCTCCTATAAATATCAATACATGCTACTTCTAAACCAAATAAGAATATAAACACAATCGTAATTCTTGTAAACATGGAGGAACTGTGTTTCAAAGTATTAATTTCCAGAATTGTCTCCACAAAACTTTTTATTACTAAGCTGTAAATGTAACCTGTGACAAAGTGATCTGTGTACATCTATTTTCAGTTCAATAGCCCATTCATGTAAGTGTGTTAATAACATTTGACAGATCTGGGGGAAAAAAAAAAAAACAGCTCCCTTTTTGGTTTTTTTAACTGCCGTTTTAACTACGGCCGCATCACAGGCTGTGGGCACTGATGATACACGCGATGATATAACCTGAGAAAGGACTTTTTATTTAAGGAGTTTTTTTGGGGTACTTCTCCGGCATTTTCCATTTATGAGGACTGAGGAAAACCTAGAAAAAAAAAAACTCATTCAGGGAGGATGGTGGGAATCGAACATTAGACTTCCCGCTCAAGATTCTGCGCCTTAACGACCTCGGCCACCTGTTGCAGTGCAAACATCTTAATTCTTACTGGGTATATACTTTTATCTTGCTAATTTGCACATTTTTATCCATTCTTTACTAACAATTTACAATTTATTAACATTTCATTAATATAAATAGTAATACTTTTTATTTTTTGTAAATTTGTGCTGTAAAATTCTACATCGCTACGTTACTGGATAGCTATGGTGTTGCTATTAACAATTTATTGCTGATCTTTATCGAATTAGTGTTTTCTATAAGATGCACACTGGCTTTTGCCACATTACGAGGCAACATTTTAATGCTACCTTGTAACCACTACACGAACCAGCGAAACGTTTTTCCCAATATTTCGATCGTTTTATGGATGCTGAGGAGGGAAGATGGCTATAAAGTTCCAGGATATACGCAGTGACCTCAAAAATATATTTCAAAAAAGTATTTTAAGCCGCCGCTGAGTGCGAATGCAGGCTCAAAGGATATCTCGCGTGTGGCATTGGTCTCACGGTCTTCTTCCAATCGAAACTCAAGGGCGTAGTCATCCTTGCAGAACATGGGAGAAAATAAATTTTTGTCACAGACTGATGAATAATGTAGGACAGTGCACAATGCCAGGAAATGTGGGCTTGCTATTTTAACTTGTGCACTGGGTTAAAAAAAATAAAGACACATACGCATTACCTTTACGTAATACAACTGTACAAAGGAGATGAGTGCTACAGGCAGATAGTAACGGTATGAATAATTTCATATTATTAAAAGAAATTAATGCACGACATAAAAATAACACCGGACGTTTATTGTAAATTATACGGCGGCATTAGAACCCCAATATGAACCGTAAAAACAATGAGTTTTTTTTTTAAAATTTAATCTAATTTTATATTAGTGCACTTTGGTTATACAGGGTGTTAAGGAAATCACTGTACATTTACAAAATGTTGAAAATATCTATAAATGTCTGACAAATTTTGATTCTATTCATAGACTTTTTTGCACTTATAAAAAGAGTCGAACATAAACTAACTCAGCATCTTACACTGAGCCTGTATCACGAGGTTTATCAATAGGCGCATTGCGATGAGGCACACGTTTATTTAGGAATTTTCTCAGAAATTGCTGCTGCAAAAAGTTTGCATTTATCGCTTTGTCAAAGGACGTTTTGAACCTCGATTGAAATAAATACGTTATAGCTATTATTTCTTATCCCTGTTTAGCCGATTTTGCAAACTTGTTATTTTTACTCCTTTTTTCTCAGAATAGGCGGTCATTTAACAGCTTTTTACTGTGTAAATAGACTTGAATTTACATCGATATCTCCCAGTTGTTTCAGCCCCCGAATTGTTTATGTGAAATACTTAAGACATCTTCCAGTTCATTTTAGGTGCAGATATATCAATATGGAAAAAGTTCGTCAATTAATATAGAGATGAATGGAAAAAAGTTTTGGTAACAAGTACCTAACAAATCATTTATTCTAGAATTTGAAGACTTTTACTTTAAATCTGAAGCAGCACCCTACAGCAAAACTATTGTGTCTCTTGTTCGGACTTTTGTGGATAATTCCCTCTCTGTCCATCGCCAATCATCTCCAGCAATGATAAAATCAAACCCATATAATGCGATTTGAGGACAGAACGATATGCATTTGGCGAATCTTCCAATTTGAGTCCTTGTCGAAAGACTGACACCCAACGAACCTCCATCCGAGGAGTAAGACTTCATTGCCATAGGCTTCTCGGAGACTTGTATGATATTTACTCGCGTTCCTTTCACGAGCCACCTTAATTTTAACCCATGTAAACTCTTAAATTTAATTAAACATCGCTTTAGATCAGTCTATGCTACTATTTTACAGATTATATTCTTTCGTCTCCAAGCAGTGCAGTAGTGATGGTGAGTGAGTTGAACACTATGACGATCCTCTAGAAGTGCTGAGAGTAACAATGTCCTCACCCCATAGTGACAGAGAGATCACTATGTACTTTCCTTCTAGGCTTTGTATGTTGAATAAAAAGCAAACTTGCATTTTATTTCTTAAGCCTTTTCTTACAATTAAAACTAAAGTTCAAACATGGATGTGAGGAAAAATATATCACCTTGGCGGCTAAGCGAAAGTCTCGAATTCTAAATTGCTATTAAGAAAACCATAAAGTACAAATTGAGAAGCCCTAAACCTAGGCACATTTAATTCTCTTTTAGTGTAATAATTTCCAGTCGTACATATGTATTTTATTTGTGTTTATATTTATTTTATTTGTGTTTTAAGATGAACATTCTGTATATTTCGTGTTCTTCAGGTGAAATTGCATACACAGTGTCTCAAAGATTATCTGCTTTTAATAATTATTTTGATGAAGTTTGATTTGAATTATTCCTGTTGCACATGATGTATTTAACAATAAAAAAGGACAACTATTGTTTCATAACAGTTTGAGTGCTCTGTTGACACACTAGGCAAACGGGTAAACAGTTAACAAAACATATGTTGAATATAAGTGCGCACTACTTTAGTTCTATTCTAGCAAAATAAAAATGAATGAAGAAATAATTTTTAATACATGCATAATGTATCGCTGCTTCACGATCCCTATGTAAAGGGCTACGTAAAAGGCACAAGACGCGGTTTGAATATTTAAAAATGAGCCTGTGCTAATAAAGTCACTTGTACAGTCTCACAAAGAAGTGCAATTAAATAACAGGTCTGTTTAAAATGCGTATCACATAAATTCGAATTCGCCCAGGGCTAAAATTCTTTCTATGTTTGTTTTTCAGCATGGGCATTGAAAGCTCAGAATAACTTTAAATGATCTGTCTGATAATTGATATGATTTACATGAATTATTTGTAATTACATAATATATTTTTCAAAAATATAATTTATATTAAGCACGTTAATAATAATAATAATAATAATAATAATAATAATAATAATAGGTAATACATTAGTAGTTTTTAATTACGTAGCATTTAGGCATTGTCAAGTACCGGTATATTATTTCATGTTATGAAATACCTCGAAGTGTCATGCTGTTACATTATGCTACGTTACCTCATGCTATATTATGTCATATTATGACGCATCATGCAAGTGTTACATACATTCAGACATGCGATTAGCGACAGTTCGTGACTTGCGTAATTATAAGAGACTCAAGGAAACTGTGTGTTCGAAATCAGAGCCCCGAAATTCAGGCATCTACTTTCGTTAAAGTAGGAAGGAAAAATGCATGTAAAATAGATGTAGTATAATTAAAACAGGCATTTATTTAAAATGAAAACAGGGAGTAATATCATACTTAATACGATATTTAATAGTTCCTTTATCACACAATTAAAGTAAGCTAAAGCTTATTTTTCTTAGTTACAGGCTACAAGTTTTTTTTTTCCCCCAATATATCAACTGCCATAGTTAGCCACTTGTCAGAGAGCACAGTTTTCATTATAGAAAATCAACATTCTACTACCACTGAATGATTGCAGCACATTTAAAACAAAATATTCCAGAAGCGCTCTTACCGGTTACAACAGAACATTCACCTTTCAGAATCTCAGGACATCATGGAAATGTTGATCAATAGTAAATGAATAAAATATGCGCAATGATTTCTGAACGAATTCATTTTTTTTTGTTTGTGTGTTTATGGGGGTATTCTCTTACTTCCTTATTTAACACATTATAGGGACGGTTTATTGCTCAGTTGTATCCTTTCTCACTTGCAATTGTTTGTTACATTTATGCAGTTGAGAAGTTACCACAAATTTCTTAGAATTGTCTCGCGCTGATCGGTACAAGACCATTCGCCAGGATTATTCAAAACTACAGTACTTCCCTCATCCTCTCTATTACCTGGTATTCGTATGCCTGAGGTAACTATGCGTTCCTTTCTCTAATGAAGATTCTGCTATTTAAAGAGCCTAAGTGAATGAGATGAGGAGAAAGTTTTTGACTGCTTAAAACGAAATAAATGCGTAACACATTTTCTCAATAGATATTTTTGAAGATGAACATGCCATTGAACTTTTCTAACTTTTTTCACTTCGATATATTGAAAGTCTTTATGTATAGTTAAAATGAGTAAATAATCGCAGAAGAAAAATCCAGAAATATCCAAAAGAGGCAAACATGGCTTTAAATTTTAAAATAGGCAACAGAAGACAAAATAGGCCCAAAAAGGCCTTATCGACCCCAAATATACGGAAACAGGTTCTTTTCTACCTTACTCTTAACCATCTGGTGAGTTGCGAGCTGCTAATAATAATGCATGTACTTGCTTGTGAACATATGGGTGCGAGTGAGAGAGAGTATTTTTGTGTGTGTGTGTGTGAGAGAGAGGGAGAGGGGGAGGGGAAAGAGAGTATGTGTGTATCAATGTTTTTATGTCTATTCGATGTCCAACTTCTACAGTTTTGGATAAAAATCGCTTTCCTCAGTTAATTTTAATTTTTATACTTGTTCATGCCTTTATAGATTATATAATTTTAAAAAGGAGTAAGTGGTGGGAGTTTTTCACGTTTCGCGCTTCATTTGTTTCAGATGTTGGATTGTTATTACGCTCATTGTCCGTTGTATCTAATAACTAAAATGAATCGCAAACTAGGCACAGATCAACGTGTTTTTCTGCTACATCTTTGGAGGAAAAACAACAAAAACACAGCGTTTGTGATAGCAGATTTCGAGAAGAATTTTCTTGGTGTTCAACCGCCGTCACGTCAAGTGATTAGACGTTTAAACATGCTATTTGAGAGAACAAGTGCACGTACCGCGAAGAGAACGGCCACAAACTGTTAGAATAGAAAAAAATGCTCATTTCGTGTTTCAGTCATTAGTCCACGGTAGTCAGGCAGAAGATCTCTTGAAATGGGAATCAATAGTTTTATTTTAAGAAGCATGTTACACAATCGGAGCCTTTGCAAGCACTTCACGAAGATGATTCGATCCATAGTTTGGTTTCTCATTGGACGTGAAGCCGATCGTGATTTTTGGAAAATAATTCCATGGTTTGATGATGTCACATTCAAGTTGAATGGCGGAATAAACAGGCGCAACTGTGTTTTATGTGCTGCAGAATCTCCACATGAAGTTATCACAGAAGAACTGAAAACACTTGGGGAAACAATGAATGGATTGACAGTCATGACATCACAGAATGTTCATTCAGATCATGTGATTTCTCACATTGTACATTGTGAAAGATTGAGTTTCTCTCTCTGAAACCCCTGAATCTGCAGCAGTTGCAAGAGTTATTCATCTTGTAGTTGAGAACATCGGTACAAACAAGTCTTATGTTCCTCCATCTATAACGAAAAATGGCGGCTAACAATATAATTTGTGTATCAAGAAAAACGGCTTCTATTTCGAACACATTTTGTAAAATTTTGTAACAATATATAGAACAAACCAATGGTTAACATCAAAATGAATTGGGGAAAGCAAATTCTAACCCACCCTGTATTGTTTTTACTTTATTTCACAAATGTCTTCAGATTGTAAAGCTTTTCCTCATGCACCCTAGCTGTTAAAACAGATTTTTTCATTGACAACCTTGGAATTCTGTGTTGACCTTGTGAATGTATTCTCGAAAGCGCAGGAATAAATAGTATTCTGAAAGACGTTAGTGGCTGAAATATTTACTATAAAATATTGACAAATTGTAAATACTGGTTCGTTCTGAAATTAATGGTGGACATGACTGTCAAGTTACTGACCAACTCAGATAAATTATTCAAGCAAAAACTACTGAAAAACTAGCTAAACAATTCAGACATGCACGTTCAACTGTTTGTGATAATTCGAAAACAATGAAAACCTATATTTTTTTAAGTCTGTTGTTCACTGTTTTTTTTAATAACAAAATTATCCCTTTTTGGATCATATTGTGACCAGTGTTGAAAAACTAATTCTCTATAACAGCAGCAAATGATTAGCCCAATGGTTGAATTACGATGAACACCAAAACACTTCGCAAAATCAAAATTTAAGTAGAGGAAAGTTATGGTAACTGTATGCAAGTTATGGCGGCTGGTATAATAATCCCCTTTATCGTGGAGAAACAAGTACTTAGGGGAGCATTGTCAAGAAATTTTCAAAAAGCATCCGGCACTGTTTTCGTGCAGTGGGAAATGAAATGTACTAATGCTGAGTGTTTATTTTTTGTGTAAATTCTGAGTATTTAATTCCTAAATTAAATATATAAAAGAGTACACAAACATTGTTTTTGGATATGTTAACTCCAACTATTTGTAAGTCTACGCTTTTCTCTCATAATTAAAGCACTATTGTTTTAACATTGTGCAAATAGTTTTAAATATGAAGAAAATATTGTACCCCCAAACTCATTATGTAGTTTTGTCTTAGGAAATATCTCAGCACTGTAGAGACTTAGTATGGTGACAGTGAGAATAACGCTATTTTTACTTCATTCACCAATACACTTGCTACACATGTGTCTGGACATATCTGAAGATCGTTTACTATTGTAGTATAGTCTTGATTCTGTTGGAGTAGTTTTCGTCTTCCACGTGTCCCATAAAATAAATGTATTGAATCACCAAATATACGAGTGTTGTAATGGTAACCATACTTGCCTCATAGACCCAAGGTCGCGGGTTCAAATCCGGTCAGTGTCAATGAATTTTTTAGGGTTCCATGTAATAAATTCACGGCACGTTAAAGAACCTCAAGCCTGAGTGGAGGGGCCTCTGGACAAAACTTATCAGCTTTTGAACAGAATGGGACGCTAATGACTAAAGATGTTAAATGCGCAACTTGCGGTGTTGCAATTCGCTCTATGATTTCACGCCTTTCCGAGCGGCTTGCACTTTTTGATGGTCTCAGTGTGTTCAACTGTTAAAAGACCTCGCGTACATCTGTAACTGCAGCTTCCGTTCCCGAGTACCTTTCTTATTCTTTCTTGCTGGAGTTTAGTAGTGTTACAAAATGCTTCATCGTGCTTCCGTGCCTGAAAACACTCCTCTATCACTACAATAAAGCGGGAGATTCGGCTTATCCTGCAAGTTGATCGGTAGATAAAACTACATTATAGAGGTTACCACTGTGACTTAGATGGTAGCGTTTGGGCTTATCAACTTGTGTGCATTCAATCCCTGATCGAAACATTTCACTCATCCATTCATGTCTTGAAAAACTACGACCGTGAGAGGGATGTAAAAGATCCAGAAATAAAAATAACGGTGGAATGAACGATCAGTTGAGTTATTAACACTGTATTGTGACATTACCTGTGAAACAATGACTTGCTCATCACCTGGTATAGCAATTCTGCATTCAGCCAATAGCTCACCATTTATTACATAAACTACTTAAGACTCCAATAAAATCTCAGGGCATATTTTCTGAATAATTAAATGTGCATACTATGCGTTTTTTTTTTTTTTAACTTTCAGCTGCAGAAACATTTTATGTGAAATACTTATAATAGCACAATTCAGTTCTGAAATTAGTCAGTCAGAACGCAAAATTCAAAAGAGTAACAAATGCACGCGATTCATGTTCAAGCATATAAAGATGTGTGTCCCCTGAACATTTTAAAACTATTTATTTGCTTTATTTTCAACAATTACTCTATATCCATGGGTTAATTAATTTCTTATCTTTTACAGTTACTTTAAGGATCACGCTAAAAGCGAAATTTGATTATAGCATCTTATGCTCAGTATCAATTGAAATAAATCAGCGAAGATCTGAACACCCCTTCACCGATCTTCAGGGGCGATAAGCGTTACCTCTTGAAACAGCATTTTCCTTAATGTAAAGTCATTCGTTCACGAAGGTCAACATATTTTTTCCAGTTACCAGAAAATGAATTAAGTTAAATTAAGTTAGCTCACTGACAGGACCTCGTTCCAGCCTGGCTGCTAATGTCAGTGTTTCCATCATTAGTCATCCATCACTGTAACTTCTGGAATGTGTATTTTCCAAAGAAAAAAAACTTGGGCTACGTGTATAACACAGTAATTAATACACATGGCGGCTTCTTATTAAATGTCATTCTGAGAGAATGAAGTTAAAGTAATGCCATTACTTATAACGCGAATAAGTTTTGTGGTGACTATTTCAATCATGTGACGTCTTTTTAAAATCGACCAGTGAAAAGAAGCAAAAATTTTGAATTTTGACAAGCACAGCAGAATGAAATTATTAGAGAGAGAGAGTGAGAGAGTGAGAGAGTGAGAGAGTGAGAGAGTGAGAGAGAGAGAGAGAGAGAGAGAGAGAGAGAGAGAGAGAGAGAGAGAGAGAGAGAGAAGATAAAATCCGTTTTTTCATTCGACGTGCATTTTCTAGTGGTCAGTGTAACCAACTCTATACCTCCGCTATATAATTACTGAGCACGCTTCACTGACCACTTTTCTGCATTTTCAGTAATTGTAAATTTAACTAACTTAATGTGTATTCGCTCAAGCATTTGTTTTTGCGTATTCGGCTAAAAAGTCTGAAATCATTTCATAACTTATGTAACAATATCTGCCTAAGCAACCATAAATCTAATAAATTAAAATGGTAAAATGTTATTTGCTTTGTTTCTTCTCCGTTGGTATTAGTAAATCGAACGGTAACGATTGTAATAGTAAGTGTAACATTTTATAAATTTTATAATTTTCTGTGTGTATTTAATATATATATATAACTTTAATTCTTATTCTATACAAGAAATGTACCTAAATCTATTGGAATTACCAACAATCGACATGTCTGTTGCAAAATAGATTGAAAAAGTTATGCATATATAACACAAATATACAAGTATTGCCATTTTGTAGGCCAAGTTTATATTTAAAAAACTTATTTTATTCCTAATAAATATCACTCGAGGATCTGAGCTTTACAGCTAAATTCACGAATGTATCACTCGTTCGTGAATATATCGGCAATTTCGGATCTTCTTGTGATATTACTTGTGATGATTGCATTCAAATTAGATTTAGCGTTATGTTATATGCAAGTTTGTGTAGCCATTTAATCAAACATTAAGATGTCTTCTCGATAAATATTAACTATAGCTAGAACTAACCTCGGGTAAATCCTAGAAACCGGAGGACCCAGTGGTCTACTGTGACTCGCTACGGCCTAACGGTCTCCATTTGCCTTCTATTCGAAAAAAACAAAAAATGCAAACATATTAGTATATTGTAAAATTATATAACAGTTGGGTTGGCAACTCAGAAAAACACACGTGAAATCTCTGAAGCAGATGCACTTGGAGAAAAATCTGAAGCCGGGACACAGATTCCCCCTGGTGGAAAAAAAAGAAGAAAAAAAAAAGAGATATAGCGCAGAACAGTGCTTATGGTAAACATATATTGCTGTTGGTAACTCTAAAAAATAAACAATGAAACACTTAAAATGGCTCGCAGAGCTGCCATCTGGGGAAAACGAAAGGTAGGCTTGCGAATTTAATCATGTGGAAATTTGCTACATTCATAGATACTTGTCACCATGAACTTCGAACTATAATACCTGCCCTCATTCCCCTGTAATTAAACATTGTGTAATAAAGTGTACACTCACTATATTGTAATGTTTTATAATCTTAATAATTGTGCTTGAGTGGTGTGCCTATAAGGAAGGTTGTATTAAATTGGGCAAAGTTGATGTTCTATGTTAGGTAATGATGTAAATATGAGATAGTATTGCAAACACTAATCTTAATTCACTATTCTTTTTCCAAAAGCCTATATTATAACGCTCTTTAATATACTCTTAGAATTCCCTACAAAATTTATTTTTACATAATTCCATGTTTTAAAGATTAAAAAAAAAAATCAATAGCAATGACTGATTTTTCATGTAAATCGTAATTACTTTAAAATCGACCCTCATGGATATGACAGCAGATGCAAAGAATGACATTTTAAAATGAATTCAAATGTTTTATATCTGCAGGACTAGAACATGGCAGGAAATTTGTACCTAAGATCTATAACCATGAGTCCGTAAGGAACCCAGAATAAAATAAATTAATGTATGTAGATTTAAGAATTAAATTTGAAAAATTAAATAGCCTTAATTAACACGAGTGTATATAATATGTAGTATTTAGGAATAATATTCGACAAATTTTTAGTTTTAGTTTCATTAAATTATTTATGTATACAATATTTGGTATTTTCCTATTAATGACTGATACTTTATGATTCAGTTAGTAATTTAAACCAGTTAGTAATTGAAAACCAGAGTAATTAATATTTATTGCAACTACAATTAAAACATTTTTATCTGAACTATACCAACACACGAGCTGTTGCTCACTCGAGTGGTTTTACCGAGTTTGTATTACCCATGAATATTTTTATGTATAAATGAAATTGAGCGGAATATTTTTTATAAATTGAAAAAAAGAAAAAATTTTTTTGTTAAAAATACAAGGGTGTGTAAAACACGGTGTAAATGCGCAATTTGAATGTTACATTTAAATAACTAGATTATCTGATTGCTATGCGCAAATTATTAATATTCAATCAAGGATATAATAATAATAATAATAATAATAATAATAATAATAATAATAATAATAATAATAATAATAATAATAAACATATTGGTTTATCGTTCAAACATGAAAAAACGAAACCATGAAGAAAATATTGTCTATCTTTACTGTGAATACTCAAATTATGAAAATAAATTGTATACCTGCATATTGCCTAAATATGGCAATTCTCAGAAAAAAAAATTAAAATCCAACATAAAAAGGAAAGAATGAATGACAACGAATATTAGGAAATCAACAGAACTACGATGTAAAAACAAAAGAATGAAGAAGTGAAACATTTCCGCCAGTGTTACAGACTATATATATATAATATAAATGAAAAATAAAAATAAAGTAACACTATTAACAATGTAACAAATTAACAGTAATAATAAAAGTAGATAAGGATATAACACAAATCACACTTGAAATTGCAATTGTATATATATAGAATTGTAGAAAAATAAAAATAAAGTAACACTATGAACAATGTAACAAAGTAACAGTAACAGTAATTATAATAGTAGAAAAGCATAAAATGCTAAGAAAAAGTCACACTTGAGATCGCAAGTCACTTGTCTTCTTGCCATAGAAGGACTCCGTGAGTTCGAAGTATAGCGATCTCAAACGTGACTTTTTCTTAGTGTTTTATCCTTTTCTACTATTGTAATTACTGTTAATTTATATATATATAAATTAATTATATATAAAGTTAATATATATATATATATATATATATATATATTAACTGTGTATATATACACACAACCCAGTTTTTCATAATGCAAAGCTATATATCCTAATACTAAAATCTAAGCACAAAAGTCAGAAAGTATGGGGCTGTGGCTAAAAATTAGCTAAACTCACAGCATAAATCAATAAATGTTGCAAATGAAATGTGTAAATTTTCCAATTGAAATCCATGGGAAAACTGAAATTAATAAATAAACATTCTAATAATAGTTCACTAATAATTCTCCAGAATTGCACATATTTATGGAGATATTAACTATGGATGGTTTCTGCGAACACTTCCTGCAAATGATTTTCAAGATGTTGGAACGGTTATTATGGGTGTTCCACTATAGGGGGGATTTGATGGATGTTCTCAGGGTAAATTTGGACTGTTTTTAACGACTTGAAAGTCGTTAGGGGGGGAAGGAGATTGTTCGGTGTATTAATACGTCCGGCACTGTTTGAACATTTACTTTATTTAATAATTTGGCAGGTTACTTCCTGACGGCTCGTAGCTGCCCTCACTACACACTTAGACTGGCTTCCTGAGTGAATATCTGGATGTCTGAATGTCCCTCTGAATCTATTAATGTGTCTCTACCGAATGCGTGAATTGACGAGTGCCCCGCTGACTTCTGTACTCTAGTTTTTCTACTACATCGCCACGCCTTTCGCTAAATTAAATTCCCTCGTATTTTATCTATTTTCGTGTTGTACTTTCATAATTGGTTATCCTAAAATTATTATTTATAAATAAGTTCTCCTGATTCGTTAACTTTTATCCGAAGACCATTGGCTAGAATTATTCTTTCCCCCCTGATCTAACGTCTTCCCACGAACTTGAATTTTCCCAGAACAAGCTGTCATAAATTTCGGCCCTTTCCTTACATTCTGATTTCTATTGAAAATCTTTTGCCTTCCTTAGTCTGTTGATTTCTAAATGTTCCCGGAGATAACGCACGTGTTTTCGGCTTTCCTGTAATAAAACATTTTCGTCTCCGTTCTGACATTTTCATTTTCTCTTAAAATATTGCTACCTCTGACTTTGTTAAATACTGTCCCGTTACGGCCACATGTTTCTCTTATTGTCAACTCCTAAGTATTTCCTGGGTAGAAGGTTCGTGACCTAACAAAAGATAGTTTACCCTTTCTTCAGCCTTGTCTAAGGAGCGGTCAGTCAGTGGAGAGTCAGGTACATATTCGTCTTTCTCACAGATTTTACACAAAATGTATACAAAACTCTTTTGTATGTTACAAATTACAAATTATTTCTATTTCTATTATACCTATCTCTAAATGCTTTTCTTATACCTATACATAACAATTATCCTTATAAAATATAATGCCTTTATAAATATAACTCTGTATCCTCAGGTTATAAAATTAATATAGGCAGCATTATTTCCTGCTTCAATGTTCTTTTTGTAGAAGGATTAAACTTTTTTCTACCTTTAAGCAAAGTACAAAAATATCAAATCCGATTGGCTCAAGTGACTCATGACCTCCTCCAGAGGATAATTAATTTCTCTTTCTTCTTCTTAACGATTAACTAAAGAATATTCAAAATAGTAGAAATTTGAATCGTTAAAATTAAATCGTTAACTAAAGAAAATAAGCCTTTTATACCACTGCACCATAATGTAATTAATGGCTATCTAATTTTAGAACTGAAAGTAGCAGTCTAGCGGCACTGGAATTGAAGATTAGTGTTGCAAAGTAACTTTTCACCATGATTATAAATTACAACTAAAGGTTGCTGTCTTGCTGCATCACACAATTTCGTAGAATACATTTACCAAATTGGTAATTATTCCGAGTAGTTCCTCCAACACTTTCGTTCTTGTTGCACTCACTTATTTTGTTTACACCACTGGTTGCTTTTAGTTTCTACCGCTAGATGACAGTATGTACGTTTTTCTGGAGTTAAAGGAGGCTTGCCACCAATACAACGATTTACTCACTAATATAGTTAACACACAATGCGCTATCAATTTATATTTGCTCGCCGTACCAAACCACTCGGTTCACCGGTTTCTAGATAACCCGGGGTTACCGTTAGGTTAGTATGTGTGCGTAAATGAATTGCGAATTTAATTTTTCCGCTAAAATTGCGGTAAAATCCTTAACTACGTTCCCCATTCTTAAATCCGCCCTGGTAGGGGTGCAATTGTCAGTAGTAAGGAGGAGCCTGTGGCTACATAAGTAATACACCGTCTCGGAGGGAGGGGAGAGATTACTAGCTAGTAGATTTAAGTGCTCCAGCAACATATTTATAACTTTAAGGATGATATTTCTACCTACTATGTGTTGCTCCCTATTAAAAAATTCAGTTTTTTTTCCAGGAATGTTTCAACTTCATTTTATCACTTTTTACCACGCGTTGTCAGCGGCAAATGTACTGGATTGGGAACTGTTACCACGGAATTATTTAACTACATGGAATAAATAGACTAAAATATTGAAGATTTCATTACCTTCGATTTCTCCAGAAAATTCTCAACATACACTCTCACCAATTGTCCTGACAGTTTTGTTTTTGCACCAAACTGTGAATAAAACACGTTATCGTTCATACGGTTTTTTAGATTTCTCAGGCAGCAAATCATTCCTTATACTATTCCCACGTCAACCATTTCGGGTGGAGTTATTAAAATTCTTTATCACTTTCGTCAAATTCTATTATACTTATCAATTAACCTTCATATCATCGAACTTCTAAATATTTCAATTAAATCAACAATAACTAACAAAACACTAACTTTAACTATACAAAGATATGAAGGAATACTAATCGATGCCATATTTCTAGTTTCAATTATTTTAACTTTAAAAATTAAAATAAATTATAATAAATAAAAATAAGTTACATTATGATATGGTAGTGAAAAAATAGTATGGAACATGTTGAAATGCTCATCCCATGAAATGTAACCTTTTGTAAATCTCGGGTTGAAACTAATCAATTAGAATGCGCAATACGCGCCTTTCAACACTTACATTACAATTATATACTATATCAAATATTAAAAAGTAGTGGCTACAAAATAACTGAAGAATTAAGACAATTCCAGCAAATATTTTCAATTGAGTCTAAATACGTTTACAACAGACGTCTCGGCAACATGTTTTATAGAATTCGAAACAGCTTTTACAGGTAGCTCCAAGGTACATGTTTAAAGCGCTTGTCTACCTTAGATTTGCGAAATGTTTATAAGTACGCCTGGTTAATAAACAACATTTCCAAAATTGGAACTTTTACAACAGCTATATAATGAACAACCATGAGGTCATAAAAACCCATTTACTTGGTTGAACGGGCCCACAATACTGTGTCATCTTACTTAAGGTTCACGAATGAGAAATGGTATCAAAAAGATATTAGCTGCAGCTTAAATTTAACTTATAATATGTTGAAAGCAACTTGAGCTAACTTACATAGGTACCAGCTCGGTCGTATTTGTCTAGTGCAACGAGAAAGAGCAGACCAAGCATATCCAAGTGTCACCACCGCTAGACAAGCTTTGGCCTCTCTCGAGCAGAGCAGGGGGAGAGCAAAGCTCACCCGTTTCCGATTGGTTGACGCACAAGACTTAGTGACGCTGCTATGCCCTCACATGATAATAATTTAAAATTAAGTGGTTGCTATTCATTTTTTAAAAAAACATTCTAATTATAATTAAGTAACATTGTGTATTAAATTCATTGACAAAAACAAACGGAAAAGCCCGCCATGCAGGAGCTGCGTAAACTAAACGAATTCCTCATCTATTAGGGTTACTTTACAAAATGATATAAAATCCAAATTAGGCCTTATAAATTAATGAAATGAAATAAGTTATGGCATTACTGTATGGTATTAGGGGAGCAAAAATATATTTCTTGCAATCTATAAGTACCACAAAAGAGAGATCAGATTTTTAGAATTATTATTAAACAAAAAAGTAATTGTAAAATATTAATCAAATGAAATACGACCATGATAGACAATATACTGTATGGGTATTTTTTAAAAAAATTAAATGTAGCCATGTTTATGAACTAAGCGCTTGATATATTTACATTCAATTAATAAGAAATGAAATTTAGAGTTACCTTGTGTATTTAAGAAGATATTCAAATGTTTAAAAATTGTTACTATTTAATATTAATTATAAAAATTAAGAAAACAAAATATACCCATTTTAGCAAATAATATGGTTTATATTCCCTGAATTAAATTCATTTGTATTATGAAAATATCGAAACTTTCGTCAATTGTTTTGTGCTAAAAACGTAACGCAAACTTTTTCTGAAGGATATTACAGAGTTCTCTTACAAAGGAACATAATTCTCTTACAAATATTAGATTAATGTTTCACTTTTGCCGTCTTCAAGACCATGCTTTTTTTAAATGTAAAACAATACCCATCGTTATAAATACAATTTATATGCCGAATTAATTTGTTCTTTCTATACAGTATATAGAAAATTAAATCACAGATTTCCATTTTAAGTTTACGTTTTCAAATATACTCCTATTCTTAATGCTCCAATTGGTATAATTTTTCAGAAAACTATTTTTCTTATTTTATTTAAATTTTATTATGAAAAAAGTATTGCTGCCCCTAGAGCGATTTTTAAACTTTGGGTTGCAGAAAACTCCCCTCCTGATAATTTGATTACCCTGATTATCATGAAATATTTTTAATATTTTACTTAAATAGTATACACGGAGTTTCGTTGCGAAAAAGCAAACACTGGTGCCGCTAGAGTAATTTTTAAATGTTGGTTTTAAGTAAACCGCCACTCCTAATACACTGATTTCACTCATTTTCAGAAACTAATTTTCTGTTTGATTTAAATGATATATGCAGAGTTTTGTTGTGAAAAATAAATAATTGGTGCTTCTAAAGCAATTTTTAAATTTTGTGTTTCCGGTAAACAGCCCTCCTAATAGTCTGATTTCACTGATTTTCAGAAATTATTTTTATTTTTTTATTTAAATGGTATATACCAAGTTTTATTTTAAAAAATAAAAATTGCGACCATTAGATCGATTTTTAAGTTTCCCTTTAACCCCCACTCCTAATAGCCCGATTGCCCTGATATTCTGAAAGTACTATGAACCATTTATTTTAAAGAAATATATGAGTTTCTTTGAGAATAAATAAAGACTGTGGCCGCTAGAGCATTTTTAACTTATTCAAAATGTTTCGTTTTTGAGCTAACCGCCCCCCCCCCCCAATGTCCAATTTGTTGGTTAACGAACTCGATGAATCATTTGTTAACTGACAGTTACATCCCGATTTTTGTTGAGAAAAAAAATTGCGATCGCTAGAGTGTTAACGGATATATATGGAAAAATCATTCCATATGTACAACAGCCATGGCTTACATTCCTTCGGGATTCGCTGAAAATTTCAGGGATAATGTAATCAAATCTTTTACTAATTATTACTTAAAAAGTAATATACGAAGAATTTAAAAAAAACGCTTAAATTTATAGGCAAGTATAAATAATTTTTGTAGGAATGAATCTGATAAAAATGTAATAAAATATTTATAGAAAAGGTATACAATAAACTGGATAGTGAAGGTAAAATTGTATAATTGTTTATACATTTATAGAAATAATTTTAAATCATTAATCACAATATATTCTAGAAAATATTGTGGATTTACGGAGCAAGTAAACAACTGCATTAAATCTTACCTATAGGCTAATGAACAAACTGAGGAAATGGCATACATAAGCGTTAAAATAAATATCTATCACAACTGAAAAACGTTCTCTAGAATTCAGTATCGTAAAGTCACTGTAAAAGTAACACATTTCTATGGAAATTTATTTATTTGTTTGGTTTATTTAACTTCTCAGATCATCAGCAGCCCATTCAATTCAGGGCGTGAAACGGCCGTTAACTTTTGCTCAGAGGTCTCTTCTTTCAGGCTTGAGGCTCTTATAATGCCGTAAAACTACGATAGGGACCCACAGCTTTACTTTCCTTCCGAAGAAAACCATATTTATTTCTAGTATTTTTACTCCCGTAAAAATCCATCGAACCTGACCGGGATTGAGCTCACGATCTTGGATATATGAGGCAAGTATGGATACCATTAGATCACCAGGATTACTTTCCATGTGACGATGTTCGCAGCGAAGAAAAAGTAGATGAATTATAACTATAGCTGTTATGATGAATGACAATAAGAAGTGGAGTGTGAAAAATCGGTTTAATGTCGCATTATGAAGCTGGTGTTTTTCTATGAGCGAGCCTCATTCGTTTGCAACGCCATGCAGCCAGTCAGTTAGCCAGCAACCCAGCTTGCTTATTTGTTGACCTTGCTGATTGTCGCTGTCGTAGCACAGTTGTTCCCGGGTGTGTGTTGTGTTGTTCGTTTCATAATTCGACAGTATAATTAAGTGAATTATGCTTCGTGTATTTACAACGGCACAGCGTGTCTTTATGTACGATTCATATCAATGAACTCGTGAAGACTGTTTCAAGCAAGATTCCCGGATTTAGACGCTCCAGATAGTAAAGAAGTAAATAATCTGTATATTAATTTCAGGATTTTGGAAGTTTCCAGCCTAAGAAACCAAAAAAAGCAGCGTAGTGTTCTCGAAGAAAAATGTTATAAGCTTATTGATTCTTCATTTAAAATTTCTAAATACCCATCACAAGAACAGCATATGTTGCTTTTAAAGTCTACACGGTTAAATTTCGGAGGGTGTAAATTACCATAGGGTGTGGCCAAGTTACTAATTCGCTTATATGATTTGCTAATTTCAGATGAGATTTCCTCCAAAGCTGCGGTATATTTTCACTAATTTCATCTAATTTATCTTTTGTCAGTCAATTATGTTTATATAAATTCTGTATTGTTTTAATTAATTCATTTATTTACATCTTCCCCCCCTCTCTCTCTCTCTTTGTCTGAAATAGATCACGTTTTCAGCTCTTATAGCTACCCGCTCAGTTTCCATATCTTAAATGGGCTCTAACATTGGAGAACTGGCACAGTATTTGAAGCCTATTTTGCAAAGAAACAAACCCATGTTAGAAAACTGTTCGACTTGCTTAAACACATAAAATAAATGACCATACCATTGTCCATGCTTCAAGGTTGCGGCAAGTTTCATTACGTCATTGTACGTACATTGCCCTGGCCTGAGGCTTTCCAACCGGTTAATCGAGGCGTGAGAGACAGTGCATCCGACGAGCATTTAAATTGCAAGTACTGCGTAATATTTACCAATTTTAACGTCTTGTTTAATTTAAATTAATATAATAGTTAACTTCACACGTCATTGTCCAGTATCATCGTACAGAAGTGTGTTTCTTGTCACAACTCATGAAAAGCTATGCTCTATTACTGTACTTTAAGATGTTCATTTTTATGATTTTACTCGGTAAATATGGTGGCATATGGAGGTGATAGTGTAGGGGAACTAGCACATATATTGACTAGTGAAGCTACGATTGGGAAACTGAGCATGGGGAAAGTTGTAGTGGTAGTGGTAGTGGTAGTGGTAGTGGTAGTGGTAGTAGTAGTAGTAGTAGTAGTAGTAGTAGTAGTAGTAGTAGTAGTAGTAGTAGTAGGAGCAGCTGTAGCAGTAGTAGTAGTAGTAATAGTAGTAATAATGGTAGTAGTAATAGTAATAGTAGTAGTAGTAATAGTAGTAATAGTAATAGTAGTAATAATAATAGTAGTAGTAATAGGAATAGTAGTTGTAGTAGTAGCAGCAGCAGTAGTAATAGTAGTAGTAGCAGTAGTAGTAGTAGTAGTAGTAAAAGTAATAGTAGTAGTAGCAGTAGTAGTAGTAGTAGTAGTAGTAAAAGTAGTAGTAATAGTAGTAGTAATAGTAGTAGTAACAGTAGTAGTAATAGTAGTAACAGTAGTAGTAATAGTAGTAACAGTAGTAGTAATAGTAGTAGTAGTAGTAATAGAAATAGTAGTAGTAGTAGTAGTAGTAGTAATAGTAATAGTAATAGTAGTGGTAGTAATAGTAATAGTAGTAGTAATAGTATAGTAGTAGTAATAGGAATAGTAGTAGTATAGTAGTAGTAATAGGAATAGTAGTAGTAGCAGCAGTAGTAGTAGCAGCAGTAATAGTAATAGTATAGTAATAGTGAATGAATAGTGTTTAACGCCCGTTTTTGCTACAGAGGCACCACAGGCGATGGACACTGATAATACATGAGATGAAATGATATATTGGGAAAGGATTTTATGGAAGGAATCGTTCCAGGCCTAAGCTTTAGGGTACATCCCCGGCATTTGCCATTTATGAGGACTGAGGAAAACCTGGAAAAAAACCTCAGTCAGGAAGGACGGTCCTGGCGGTATTCGAACCCAGACCTCCCGCTCACGAGTCCGAGACTTAACGACTCGGCCACCCGTGGCGATAATAGTAATAGTAATAATAGTAATAGTAATAGTGGTAGTATCATTTCTAGGTGTAAATTAGATTATGGAAACTCTTGTATATGTCACGTATCATTATAGTTGTACTTGTAAATTTCAAACTATACTTTTCAAAATGACTTCTTCACATTTGAGGTATCCTTTTTATTTCTATTGTATTATAGTACTTCCAGTAACTTATATATATACACACACACAATTCGGTTCAACACTTTTAACTAGCTAAGAAATGTATACAATTAAGTTAAGTAAATATTCATATCTTTTAATTAATTCTTCTATATGGCACATGTGTCTCTTTTTACGAATCAGGTTTATTGTGTAACAATATCTGATATTTGCCTGATTGCAAAACAATTATTTGAGGTTCTAAAGCTGTCAAACTTATTTCTCGAGTATGAGCATGTCCCTTGGCATGGACACGAGGTTGCCAAAGCTTCAACCATTGTATAGGTGACTGAAAGTTGCACAGATAAATACTGCATCACACTCGCTCACTTTCAGCACGGTTGTTTTGACCAGACTGTACGGAAACCTGTTCTAGCCTCCCCTCCCTCTTCCGCCATGTGCAATGTCTACGGTCAACCATACGCTGATATCTTGTTTACGAAGGAGTTGTTTCATCTCCAGTTAGTATACAGAGTGCAATTAAATAAATTAATAAAACCAAACAAACTATCTTTAAAATAAAAGTACCGGAACAGACTATAAAGCTTTCCTTGCATGTAGTGTATTAAACTGGTAACTTCTTGTTGACACTTAAACTCCTTCTGAATTTTTATTCTTAGAACTCATTACTTCTCCATATTAAAGATGGAATTCAGTATTATTCTCATTGGCTGGAAGGTAAACTATTTTCTCGTATATCAAAAGTTCCATTGTTGTAATTTTCTCCATACTTAACGGCTGCGGCACTGTGCTAAGATGTGCTGACGAAACACCGAAGTCGAGGACCTGAATTTACAGTAGTCCCCTGCTACTTTCTGCAGGCATTGAAGTATAAGGGCTCTTTTTTCTTTTTAACAGATTCAAAGGAAATATCGGATACGGCGCATAAAGAACACAGGCGGAAGACGTGAAGAGGCGCGTCAAACTAATTGAGGCCATAGTGTGCCATCAAGTGGGCGGAATCTACTTGCCTGGCAGCTTGCCTGCCAATCCATTAAGAACAGGATTTCATATTCCGTGCTGACACAGAGAACCTATCCCAGGAAGGAAAAAATTACGTAAATTTTCCGATTTGACTCTGTGCTACAATGTGGATCAAATAAATTTTCAGTAAAATGCCTTGCTTGTATCAGGTATGTAAAATAAGCTTTCTTTATCCTTTTCTTAACTCCTTTATCTTTCAATACGTTCCCCATTTCTTAAGCAGCTCACATTAAAGGAACAAACTTTCAATAAATAACAAATGCAAGTAAGGCTCATGGAAATATCCAAGCAATTAACTAGTTGAAGTTAATAAATAGTTCCCTGCCTTCTTTAACTCGAAAGAAATATAAAAGGTATATGCAGTAAGGGGAAAAAAATATTGTTATTCTTGTTAGATTGTTTATAACTTAATTATTCTTTTTAGTAGATTTACTTAAGGCTTTGGGAAAGTTTAATGTTTAATATTAGGCAATTCAAAATATTTTACAGTTGATATCATCATTTTTGCGTCTATTCTATGCTAATTTCGATCTAGACCCGAACGACCACATCAAAAATGTACATACATGTTCTTGTGGCAAAATTCTAAGAGCATAATTTCTTAGTCTTCACTCTTTGCAGAGGTACTTGACTATGCAGACGTTTTTGTTGTTGAAAAGTTTCTATATGTAGCATTTTCACTCTCATGTACAAACATCAATTCAATAATGTAGCTGGTTGTGGAAGGTGCATCAGCAATTAATATTAAAATGTTTTACTCTTGTTCCCTTATAAGGAAATACTGTAATTTCCCACTGAGTACTATGAACCAGATATCTGATTATTTATTCCTCTAAGGCATTTTACGGTAGTAATATTGATAAATCTAGGCTGATTTTTCCTGACTTTTTACACAGTTGAACCTGAACGTGTCAGGCGAAGAGAAAATGGTACTAATACTATGAATTGCTTACGAATCAGCTTTCGAATGGCATAATGTCATAAGATTATTAAAATAATGTAATCTTGCATTTCAAACAAAATGTAAAATAAATATTTTTTTCTGTTATAAAGTAACAAATAATATAATTTGAAGTAGATGTGATTCTTGAAATATATTAGGTGTGCAACTTTATTAATGGATACCTTGAATGCGTGCTAAACTTAGTTTTGATGAACTATTTTTTTATGTTTTTCATGTTGAAGTTAAACATCTTTTCAATTTTAATAATAAGATAAGATAATTATTATAATTTATAATTATAATGAATTATAATTATAGTTATATATTTATATTTATAATTATATAATATATAATATAATTATATATTATAATTATATAATATAATTATAATTCATTATAAAGATAATTATTGTCAACTGCAAGACAATATGTTCAGTGTTTAATGTTATACTTCAAAGTGTAATGAAAATACAATTAACACACTATTGTGAGGATTGTTGTTAATTTTGTGAATCCCAATTTGATTTCAGAAAAAAATCAAATCCGTTAATCTAATTCCCAGCATCAGAACCGTGTTTCCAGTCCACTTATTAGGTTGGTAACCACAGCAACGACCTCCTTTCTTTAATCAACATTCAGACATCCACGTCTTGGACTGGTTTCTTAAAGGTTCCAAATTAAAAATAACAGAGAATGTTCGGGCTCGAATGGTTAACAGTTGGGCTCCTGAGAGATAGAAAACAAGAGCAGAATTAATGGAGCATTGCCGACAAGGTTGGAAAGACCTGCGAAATTAGCATATTTATTTCCAAGACGCCTGCATGCAGTAAAAGTTAGAAATGGTGCCTAGACTAGTTACTAATGCATTACTTATGTAATTAATATTTTGGAAAATTTTGGCAAGAAAATACATTATTTTGCCCATTTTTTATCCATTGTAATATTCTTAATGCTATGCCAGTAAGAAAGGGCGTAAAACAAAAAGAAAAAAAAAAAAGAACAAAACAAAGTCATAATATTTGAGCTACCAGTTTAAAAAAAAAAACCTAAGTGTTATAGTAATTATTACATCTGTACAATATATGTGAGTGACGTTATAAATAAATTTTGAAGGTTACATGAAGGTTTATTATTTTTGTATTATTTTGTTAGTTATAAATTAGAGTATCGTTTTCCTATAATGTGCTAAGCTAGTTAATAGCATATTATTAATATAATGTTTAATTATTTACATTAATAAAGGCATTACATAGATTAAGTTTATCGAACATTTAATAATTACACTTCTAATAAACGTGCCATGAACAACCAAGTCACCCATGCACTCGCTACACAAGCATGCAAATGTAACAAAAAGTGTCGTTATTTAAGTTGTGTGAATAATGAATATTATAAGTAAATGAATAACAAAAAGTTGAAGTTTGAAAATAATTGAATAAAAACGAATAAAAATTCAAATACGTGAAACACAATCGCAATTTAGAGGAGATATACTTCAATGACAGCAGTAATTAATGTCATAGCAACAATAATGTCCGAAAATATATTAGTATATTATTACATGTTGTTAGAAAATATAAGTAAAGTCCTTAAGGCAAAAAAAAAAAAAAAATCAAATTAGTTTATGTCGGAGATTAAGGTAAATGCGGAGAGTAGCAGGTGCATTGCGTGATGGACTACTGATGCACACGCGTGTGTGCTCCTGACCCTTGCGAGTAAACAGTCTATATAAACCAAGAACGGAGTGTTTCGTATGCAGTCAATACCAAACAAAAACATTACCTTTCCAGAAATGCAAATAATATTGCATATTTGCACAAACAACGTATGACCTTTTTGCAGCCCGTTAATTAGAAGACTGCGGCAATTCTCATTTAATACAATAGTTCTGTGTTGATTGGAACACTGCCCTGTAGACACCATTATAAAATACGTCATTTTTCAAAAGCAACAGTACGGCTTCCAAATGAAATGTATGAGGAACACCTTTGGAGTCTCTTTTCGTCACGGCATTCTATGCAGTGAGTACTCACGTTTTGTGCAGGAAAGCTTTGATTTATTCTACAGTGCCCTTAGATTAAAAGAGAACCGCACATTGAGTACACAAAGTGGAACTCGATTTCTGTGTACTAGTGCTTAATATGAGAGAGCGCTTACTGGGAAGGTAGGCTAGCCTAGGGTATGTGTATATGTACGAGGGTAGGTCCATAAGTTTCAGGCCTAACCATTTTCTAGATATGATAAAGACAAAAAATATATTTCACTTTATTGCAATACACTACTCAAATCTTTGTATTAACATTTCAACCCCCCCCCCCCCAAAAGCAAAATGGGCATAAACAACATCCATCACTTCTTCGCCACACTTAAATTTCCTTCCTCGAAGGTCTCTCTTGAGTTTTGAGAAGAGGAAATAGTCACTGGGAGCTAGAATTGGGCTGTAGGGTGAATGGTCGATCTCCTTGAAGTCACATTTCTTCACAGCTTCCTTTACAACAAGAGCTTTGTGAACAGGCGTGTTCTCGTGAAGAAGGCGCACACCACCACTCAGCTTTCCTCGCCTTTTCTCTTTGATGGAAGCACGTAGTCTGTGTAGTAGGCCAGCGTAGTACTCCCCATTTACTGTAGTGTTCCTCTCCTTGAAGCCAATGAGTATTTCTTCACAGTCCCAAAAGATTGTGGCCATGATCTTCTTGTTGACTGAGTGACCTTGACCTTTAGAGCCAAGGTCACGCCAGTTTTACGGCATCCATTGATTCTCTTTTGGACAAGGGATCATAGTAATTATAAAATGTACTTCAATTTTCTTTGCCATCTACTTTTAGTATTTATTTCAGGAAATTTTCATGTTCTTTCATTTTCATTCTCCAGTTCTTTAGTCAATTCATTATATTTAACTTAGTGCTCACTTCTCTCTTACGCTTATTATATACATTTCTACTTTAATAACTCGGGATCGCAGTTAATTTTCTGTTCTTTTGTGAGTAAAACATTTCATCAGTGCCTAAAAATTATGTTCTTAATTCCAAACGTCCTGCAAGTTTCCTCCAGTCTTTAGAATATCACATTTTTCTAATAATAACACCTGTAATGCCTCAACATCTTTTTTGTTATAATCCCTTGCTACTAATGGATTTGCCGTTGGTAATTTATCATTTTCCCAACAGACCTCTAACAGAACTTTTATGGTCGCTAATTTTCTGTAGCACTTTGCAGGTGATGTAGTGACATGTATATATAATAAAGAAAAATAAGGTAACGCTATTAACATTGTAACTAATTAGCAATAATTATAAAAGCAGAAAATGATAAAACACTAATAAAAAGTCACAGTTTTAATCCATGCTATATTATATATAACCTGGTGCTACCTGGGTAAACCAATTTCCCAACACCAGCTCATTTACTATTTTTTTAAAGCTCGGATTTTGTACCCGACTGCCCGTTCCAATAGACCGTAGGTACATTTAAGTCTCTTGGAAACCACCATCTTATAGTCATGTACTGTTAAACTGAGTTTTTATTGTAATTTGTGTAAAGTTAAATCATTTTATTCTTTAAGCGGTCTGTAACGTGCTAACACATCTACTGTTTCCTGCTCATTTTCTAATTGTACACATAACATTTTAACTTCGTTATGTACCCAAAAGAGATTTCTGTTTATTTATTTCTTAGCGCATACAAATGCGCTCCCTCCCACATTACCCTACACGTTCTAAAAACTCTTATAGTTTGGTTTAAACATTTCGCATCGTTTTATGTCATCCCGGAGTCATGATCTGTATAGATTATTACACTGGGGGCTGTATATTTAAATTAAATTCCAAAATTTAATTAATTTATTCATTATACTACGACATTTAACTTGCAGCAATCTGATGAGACCTATCTGACAATTCTTAAAGTGTCCTGTATCGTCAATCTCCTCGATGCTTTGATGTCACCGGTCTCCGCCTACTCCGCTACTCGCGAAAAAGCGAGCCCATAGCCGCGGCAGCCCTTCTGTTGAGATGGACACCATCTCTTCCCAGCTCCCAGGCATTTGGATCTTGTACACACAGTAGGGGCAGTCGATCTAACACCCAAGCTAAGGAACCATTCCTCTTGTAGCTGTCAGGTCGTCTCACAACTCAGCAGATGACAGCAGGAAAGTGTTTCTTCGCTTCGTCGCCAGATCATGCATATCTCCCAAAAAATCATCTGCATACCTCCTCGCATCGTCTGATCCTGCATGCAGTATAACAGTTTCCGGCTCTACCTTCCAAGATCGCGGGTTCGAACCCAGCCAGGACCGATGGATTTTTTCGGGCGTAAAAATCCTAAGTATGCCTTCCTTCGGAAGGGAAGTAAAGCCGTGGGTCCCGTGTCGTACATTTACGGCACGAAAAAGAACCTCAAGCCTGAAAGAGAGGCCTCTGAGCAAAATTTGTCGGCCGTTTCACGCCCTGAGTTGAATGGGACGCTGATGACCTGAGATGTTAAAGAGCGTCCTTAAATAAATCAATCAATCAACCGGCTCTACCTTCTCGTGCTGCTCGATGACCCGCTCCGGTTTATCAGTCTGAATGCCAGGGAAACAGTCCACAGTCATGTCTATTTGCGGTACCAACGTGCCGCAAATAAAAGTCTCTTAATACCAGGCAAGATTCAGTCCTTTTCTCGATATCCCTTGTTATCCTGGTCTCCTGTAGTTCCCAATTCTCCTCCTTCTGACGTCGAATTTCCTCAGCCTGTCGAAGTTTCATCTGCAGCTGCCAAACCTCGCGATGTAGATTCCCTGGCAGCTTGGCAATCCCTACCCCATTGTTGATCATTCTTAATCTTCTGACAGCTCAAATAAAACCTCAGAATAAAGTAGCGATTACAAATAAGAAATAAAACGTGTACTTGGCTCACTACTTGAGCTACTCACACTGAGCTGAGCAGTTCTCCCGCACACTGCAGCTCAAACACTGATCTTCGCACGGTGGCTGTCAAGGCCACACCCCACCAGTATAGCCGGTATTTTCTGCCGATGAGAAGAAGGCACGCGACAGGAATGTGATACGTAAACATTTTCCACATTCCCACTATGTTCACGTACATTATTGCCGATAAAATAAACAGTGTTGTTATATACTGGCCCATAGTTAGAAGTCCTGCGTGCTTGCAAGATATGAGCCTGAGAGGTCCTTATTCATGTGCCAGCATGGGTATCTCACATACACTCGTTACGTGTGCGGATAAACAATTCAAGCCCCCTCGCACTTCAGTACCCTCTTGCCTTCTTCTGATCGCCAGAATCTACTAGTAGGTGGAAAATGTTCTGTCCCTTCAACAACTCAATGAAGAATTAGGTATTGGAATGAACTCTTGGGACGTAGAAAGCGTGGTGTCTCTGACTGTGTTGCTGTTGCTGCTGTTAACGATAGGATTTATTGTGGAAGAAATTTTTCAAAGTTGTCCTCTTGTGTTTTGCTCAAGGAAAATCGACAATTATTGCGAGCAGATAAAGGCACAAACATTTTACAATAGTTTGAGAATATTTTTTTTTAAAAGCCATTGCCATGAAAAATGCTCCATACCATTCGCTAATTCTGAACAAAATGCCCACAAAGACCTCGTGAAAGTAAGGCATTGTTTAATGGTTAACATGTCATGGCGTTTTATGTCAGAAGGATCTAAGGAAAGTGGAATTGGCGGAAAGGATGTCTCAACTCAATGCTTCATTTCCTGTTTGCACAATTGATTACATTATTAAAAACATGTCAACGGATTCTGAGATATTTGCTCTACCATTACCGTCTAAATGCAAGAGTTCAGACTATAAAATGTATTGGAACTCACCAAAGGATTAACAAGGAAGACATGTTTGGAAGAAGCAGCATTTGAAAATAACGTGAAAGAGCTTAAACTGAACGAATCAAGTAACAGTTACAGTTACGTAATTTGCATCTAAATAACTATGTGTAAATGAAGACATTCCTATACGAGATTTACATTTTAAACGTAACAATGAAAAAATGTGCATGCTCTAAGTGTGGTAAACTATTCACATCTTTTGTAACATACTGGTACGTCATCAAGGGGCACAACGAGGGAAACTGTAGTGCATTATGCATATTCGCCAGTTATCCTAATTTCTATTACTATGGGGTGGTAACAGAATAGTTAATTAAGGAGCAGGGCGACCACGTGATGCCAAGAGATATCTGTGGCAAAGCCGCCCCCTCTACTCTCAACTGAAACTCTCTTATTAGTTTTAATTAGAGATGGGTTCTCGATACCTTCGATGTTCTAGAGGTATTAATATCGGAAACACTTCTGCATTTGAGCTTGATATTTTGTTCATACAATAATTTTAATTAATATTGTCAAAATTAGCATAGCTTATGGGGGCAAGAAATATATATCTCATTTATAAATTTCTTATAGCAGATAACAAGTAGCAATAAATAGGATGCGCTTCAAGTTCAATGTCGGCCCTTCTTTATGTTTTTGCAGATCGTCCGGCAGTTGTTTGTATGGGCTTTAAATGCACCAGAGAGCAAAAACATGATGAACTACAGTTTGAAGTAGATATTTTTGAAAGTGCAATTGTATTGATTTGAATCATGACCTTGACCTACAAAATATGCTCGCAATAAATAATAAAAGATGAATCGTTTAAGAAGTATAAACTACAGGAAATTTGAAATAGATTTTGTAAAGTTGTTCCACTGTCCTTTTAGTCAGAATATTCTTCTAAAATGGAACTGTCTACAACTGAAGTGGAATAAAGTCACTGGCCTGTGAAATTAACATTTAGCTTCAGGAGCTTCAAAAAGTTGTCTGTCCTTGCGAGAGGGGGGGGGGGATGTTGCTGTTATAATCTGGAAACAGACCATATACTGTGTTACACACAAAGCTTACCAGAAATGAATTATTTAATTATACAAAGTGGCAATGGACAAGACATCGGTTTTCTAGTTTCTTACTTCTTAGTGTTAAGCATTGAATATGTCTGTTTTAGTTATGTTCCTCGCCATATTTTTATAATATTTATAGAGATTTAAGCTAATTATTGGTTATTCTGTATAATATTTTTTCTTTGTTTCTTGAATATGCTCCAACGAAGCCATCGATAACCGTTTCATCTTCCGTATAATCGGTTCTGGTGATGTAGTGGTAACCATACTTGCCTTCTAAACTCAAAATTGCAGGGTCAATGGATATTTTGGGCGTAAAAATCCTAAGTATGGCTTCCTTCGAAAGGGAAGTAAAACCGTGTGTTTCGTTTCGTACATTTACGGTACAATAAAGAACCTCAGAAGAGGCTTCTGAGCAAAATTTATCGGCCGTTTCACGCCCGGATTTGAATGGGACGTTGATGATATGAGATGTTAAAAAGTATCCGCAAAAAAAAAAAGTTTACATTTCTTCAAAGTTAATCTGAAGATATGCATAAAATAACACATTTTCTTGATGTATAGGCAATTACATGGCGACTAAATAGAAAGTCACAAAGTGATTTCTTATTACTATGAAAATGCACAGATACATTTCTTATATGGAAATATAAAGTAGTTAGTTAATGAATGACTTTATAAAGCTTTTCTTCATAACTGAGGAAACTTATATAAACTTTTAATACGATATTAAAACAAGTTCTACAAGTGAGAAAATTATATTTAGTGACAGAAGTTTAAAAGTCTCCACACATATATCAGCCGGTCGGGGGATAGGTCCTGTGTTACCGCCGATATTTTCTGCATAAACTCGCGGCTATCAAGCAATTTTGGAACTTAATACAAGATTAAATGTCAGAATTCCTTACAGTAGGTGCTGAAATGTTTTACATTTACATTGACACACATCATTCTTAGGATATTATCACTGACACGCTACATTTTCCCATTACTAATGTTCCCTAACTTCGTTTCGAATGTTTGTTTCAACGGTTTGCTTGCCAGAAAATCTGTATGACGCCTCTCAGGCCCGTGTTGTTAAATTGACACATATTGACACTATTATGACTATTTATGGTATGGACCGCCTTTGAGGTGCAAATACTTTAAAATGCAGAATGTTTCGAGCATACAGGTTTGGCGCACTTATGTTATTTGGCTTTTTCTATCTTTCTTCTCTACATGAAATGCCCACGTTCTCCTCTTCTTAGCTGCAGGTTCCGCTGCCCTTCCTGGATTCTGTACTGCTGTTGACTCATTGATTTCTTTATTCTTGCTAGCTGCTTTCCAAAATTGATGATGAAAATTCGCCTCATTTTTTCATTGTTGGCCAGCATCATCCAAATTATGTATGCATTCATTATACTTACATCGATCATGTTGAAGAAAACCACCAATGGCCTGCGCATTTCTTTTCACACTGTAGCATCACGTCTTCTGCTCTATGGTATCAATGCTACTTTTTGTGGCATTGTGGGTCATTACAACTCCAGGCATCTTTTATTCTGATGATAATACCGTAGGTTGGTCATGAAGACTGTTAAGGTCCGTGACAACCGTGCTCTTATTAGGAACAAAAGAGGTTGTCATCACATCTGGTTGAAAACCAAATAGCGTAGAGTGTACTTCACGTCCTTTAGGTATCACAAGTTCGGCAGGAGTTCACCTTTGTTTTTTCTGTTTACTGATACCAGTACCTACTGGTGTCAGCTCTTTTGAAGTAAAAAAAAAAAAAAATGATCACAGGTGATATTAGGCCCATATTTTTCAAGTTCTGTCAAGATATTCACAACATTCTTTCTGAGTTACAGGGCTCTGGTTTCTTCCTCCTCCCCAAATATGCATCTTCCAGTAGTAGCTTGTTTCACTCTCACAAATTGCCCAGATCTTAATTCCATATCTACGGTTTTTGATGATAGTATTGTCAAAACGGACAGCGACCTGAAATATGACCAACTGTTCATCCGCTGTCATGCATCATCCTGGAATGTAGACTTCCTCAAGGTAGTCTCTCACATTAAAAACTTCTCTAATGGTTCCAATTTTGTCAGTTGCTCTATGTTCTTGAAGGGCTGCTGCATTGTAAAAGCCGAAGACCCTCAGAATAGCATGGAAGTGATTGCGAGACATAATTTCGTTGAACAATTGACGGTCATTCTCAACACTCCATAGCTGATTGATACCTTCATTTCTTGACTTGTAAACACCAGCCAGGATCAAAACGCCAAGAAACTTATTTCATGCAAATCTATATCCACTCACTTAAAATCTATATCCTCCATTCGACCATCCTTGTTGGTCACAAATACACTTTCTCAATGAGGTGTATAACAAAGAATAAAATAAAACAAGACTCTTCATTATCACAGTTCCCAATGGAACACCTTGTATGTGCCTGGTCATTTTTTAATATATTCTTTTTGCTCCTTCTACCTGAAATTCTATCCTGTGGAGCTGTAGCCCATATTTCATTTACATCCTAAGAAAACAAAATGTAACACTATAGAATTTGTATTAAATTGTTCTTCGCTTTTCTTCGTTATGGTACACTTCATTATCTTTAAGCCGTTCTAAGTTTTCAACCACATCTACCTCATTGCCACTGTCAAATGAATTAGGCATGTTGTCGGAATTAGAAGATTGTTCCAACCATTTCTACATCTCATTCATAAGTCCTTTACTCCGTAACATTTTCAGTTTGTAGAACAGACAACTATTATAAAACTAGGCAGCAAAATAAACATGTGCTTATTACAAGGTGGACTGTTGAACAATACAAGATTAAAAATGAGAGCCGACAATAAAAATATGTAACAAACGGACAGCTGCTTGTAAACATTGCTTGTACCTGTACAAGCTAGCGAGGCCCGTACGGAAGGAAATTTAAGTCAACTCTTTAACTTAAAACCCTATGTACATGTTCATAATTATTTTTCAAAATTATAACTAACGAGACAAATTAGGAAATTTTCTAAACTGTCATTACAATAAAATGTATAGATACTAAATTAGAAAACAGAAAAAATCACAGAGAGGCCCAATGTAGTTAAAGGGTTAAGTTCCTCCAGTGTGTGAGAATTAGTTGAACATATTCTATTTTTCAGTGTCCCAAAAATTAAAAATCACAAAACTTAAGTTATGGAGAACAAGGAGGGCTTTAATGGAAACACTTAGTCAAAATTTTTTTTCTTCTGTGAGCACATGAAGCCTTTGTCCCCCCTCCCGGTCTGAAATAGAACATGCTTCATTAATCTATTGTACAAACTTTAATTACTTTTCGTGTTGGAACGGGGCTATCAGGTAAAATTATGACTAAATACCTTTCTCATTCCGCGATACAATTTTCTTTGCCTGATGTATGCCTTGAAGAAAAATATACGACGGCGCAATGAATATATCATCTTTACACAACAAACTGCACTATTTACTGTAACCTCATTCTCGACTGCACAATACAACAGCCCTATTCTGTTAAAATCCCGCTCGCAACTGACTGGACAAATAAATAGCGCCGGGTGAGCCCCGTGGGAAATTTGGAAGGGAATAAGTCCACTGATTTCCGATCTAAGTTCCCCAGTTAATTTAAAACGATGCTAGTAGTCGTCAACTCTGTGTAATATCTTTCAGATTTTTTTTGATTGATTTTATTTATGGACGCTCTTTAACATCTCAGGTCATCAGCGTCCCATTCACCTCAGGGCGTGAAACGGCCGACAAATTTTGCTCAGAGGCCTCTCTTTCAGGCCTGAGGTTCTTTTTCGTGCCGTAAATGTACGACACGGGACCCACGGCTATACTTCCCTTTCGAAGGAAGCCATACTTAGGATTTTTACATCCGAAAAAATCAATCGATTCTGGCCGGAATATCTTTCAGTACAAGGCGAAGTGCTAACATAGATCAGGTGTGAAAGTGAGAGCAAATAACACAGGTCTACATTGATTATCTGTTTTAGATTTTGAAGTCTTTTTATAGTAGTAGTTCATATGTGATGACTCCAAGAATGAAGCACAGTTAGCTGTATCACATACCATTTCTTTGGAACTTTATATCTTCAATTTGTGATTTAAAGTTTTCCTTATAAATAAATGAACGTCAACCATTATTCCCTTATACCAATAACTATAGTGGAATAAGTGTACTTAAAAGAAACAGATGACTGTTTTTAGAGCATTGGCAATATACTATTGTTGCTTATACCGTCTTGTATTATGAATTAAGTTGTTGAAAGGAAGAAATTTGTTTTCATTTTGTTACATTTATCACACGTAATATGACTGAGAATTATGAAAAAAAGTTTTACTAAAATACTTCTATTTTTTGATATATTTGTGGCAGATTTTTTTGTTAAAAAGCAAAGAAAAAATATACAAGAAGATGAGTTTATATCAAATTCTAAAATATTCTTAATAAAGTATTGCAGTTATGTGGGATAAATACAGTCGAAAATAATGTGCTCTGTACTGTAGGAATTATAAAGATTTCCTTTTCTTCCTTTCATTTCTTTCTTTTTATAGCATTAATTGCAATATTACTAAATCAAAATGAACCCCATTTAAATAAACATACATGTACTATTATATATTCTGAAATAGGCTTGAAATCCATGAAACATCGCTTTTATATACTTTAACAAATTTAAAAATTATGTTAACAGAGCTATAGTTCTAATGTAATAATGTTTAAGATTTTTCTTATTGAACCATATACCTACTTTATACAACGTTTGAAAGTCGGGACTATACAGCAGTAAGTGTTTGCAAGATGTAGAATAACTGCGCTCTCATATCATATTAAAAGGAAGAGATAGAAATAATTAAAAGATACCCTTAGGCACATTTAACAGCTATAAATAGTTACATAAAATAAGACACCCGTAACACAAATGTTATGTTCATGTAATTATAGAATAAATCACATATAAGACTACCGCCACGGGTGGCCGAGGTCTTTAAGACGCGGACTCGTGAGCGGGAGGTCTAGGGTTGGAATCTCATCAGGACCGTCCTCTCTGACTGAGGTTTTTTCCAGGTTTTTCTCAGTCCTCATAAATTGTAAATGCGAGGAGGGGGGTACTCTAAACTTAGGCCTCGGACGTTTCCTTCGTTAAAAAAATTCTCCCGATGTATCGTTTCATCTTATGTGTCATCAGTGCCACCACCTGTGGTGCCTCGGTAGTAAAAGCAGGCGTTAAACACTACTCACAAATAAGACTAACATTTTAAGCATCACTTATTGTAAAGCAGTTTAGTGTAGTTTTAGTTTCTGCTTATTTGCTAGAGTACTATAAAGTGACTTAAGTTTATTAAGAAATGAAATAATAGTAATTAATAAAAGTACCGCCATTTAATTTAGTTACTTTTCCTGCTTTGTCATTTACACTACTAACTTCATACGGCCAGCTTTTCCCTTGAATAATTTCAGTATATCCCTGTGTTCTCTAGATGGATATTATAATATTTTTTATGTTTTTTACAAATATAACTTCTTTCAAGCTTACGCAAATAACAAGATCTATATTTATATATATATATATCAGGTTAATTTAGCTATACTTCTCCCTATATACAGCATCTTTATTTATATCGGTCCTGGTGGTGTAGTGGTTACCATACTTGCCTCCTACACCCAAAACGCGGGTTCGAACCCGGCCGGGATCGGTGGATTTTTTTCGGTCGTAAAACTACTAAGTATGGCTTCATTCGAAAGGGAAGTAAAGCCGTGGGTCCCGTGTCGTACATTTATGGCACGAAAAAGAACCTCAAGCCTGAAAGAAGAGGCCTCTGAGCAAAATTTGTTGGCCGTTTCACGCCTTGAGTTGAATGGGACGCTGATGACCTGAGATGTTAAAGAGCGTCCGTAAATAAATCAGTCAAAAAAAATCTTTATTTATCAATTTTTCATTCTGCACAGTACTCATTTATTAAAAGGGTTAAAAGGTTAAAAAAAGCAGCTTTATAACATTTTAGATCACTCATGTCGTGTCTAATCACAAATTTCCTTCATACACATTTTCCTACTATATTGAAAGTACGTAAACTATTTACAATAGCCATATATTAAAGTGTAAAACATTTAACTCAGAAATAAGAAAGGCGTAAAAGCAATAAAACATTCATTCTCTTGCTAATTTTGTATTGTTTTTAGTGTTTAACGACTTAAAGATACTAAAGTTTAAACGTTCTTCGTAATTTTATATTGTTCTTGATCAAAAATCCATAGTAAAGTTCTTTAAAAGCGACACAAATGCACGCCCCGTAAGACGTAAAGGCGGGACTTAAAATAATTATTGTTTCGGGCAAATGAGAAGTGAATTCATGCTTTCCTTTAGCTCTCCAGGTTACAAGGTATTGTCTAGGAGTGCATGTCAGCCTTTGGTTTACCTGGGAGCGAGGAAACTTGCTTACAGTAAACTGTCATCAAGGTATGGTATAGTAAAATGTTATCTGTATATCCAAATTCATGTTATTGCCTAAGGTAGCTTTTGTTTGCAAACGACTGCTTTCGCAGTTTTGTGTACCAGTAAGATAATATATATAACGAGTACCTAATATTCTTTTTCATTATGCAGATTTTATGTTACGCAAGCTCTTGCCTCTAAAATGTGGTTAATGGTTTTGCAAATGCGGAACATCTGCGGTCAATGCGCTTGTATCTGTGTGATGTTATTCCCATGCATAGCTCAACAAGGACGAGGTAACCTCCTGTTGGTTTCCACGTCGGCAATTCTAACCCGCATTGCGTTGTTATTTACCTTCGCGGCAGTCCGCTCCGTTGCGCTCTATTGCTCTACGCGGTTCGTTGTGCCTTGTTGGGACTGAACCGTGGACTCGCTTAGCAAACAAGACTAACGTGACACATTCACTGAGCATCAAAGTGTGCTCGTTTTTTGCTGCCTATGGGAATCGTGCCACACGTTATTCCCAGCATTGCTGAATTGAATTTTTATCTGGAGTCGTCTGCAGTGTAGTAGAAAACATGAAAATGAATGTTTCCCTATAAAAGTAAGAATATAGCGAGAATATCTCCATTGACTTCACTTGAGCAGAAAGTTAAGGAATTGCTCATTCTCCAAAGTTAATCCTTTACGGAGAAAAAAGAAAAAAAGAAAAAAAAAAAAAAAGAAAGAAAGAAAGAAAGAAAGAAAGAAAGAAAGAAAGAAACAGAAAAGAAAAAATTTTTTGCCTTCAATATAGACAGAACTTTGTCGTAGGCTATTCTAAGTCTAAATTTGAGAACACATGGACCTATTTACGAAAAATTTAGTGATTGCTATAGAGTTGCCTATGTACGAAAATTTTTTCTTCGCTTACAATCGTACTCTTTCACAACAAGTTTGATAAGTAGAGTTGATGAATGGAAAACGTTTTAGAAGTTGTAACGGAATATCCAGATTTAACTTCCATATACTTAATAAACATTTATCATAATGTATGACCGCCACGGGTGGCCGAGGTCGTTAAGACATGGACTCGTGAGCGGGAGGTCTGCGGTTCGAATCCTGCTAGGACCGTCCTCCCTGATTGGGTTTTTTTCCCAGGTTTTCCTGTCTTCATAACTGGCAAATGCCGGGGAGGTATCTAAACTTAGGCCTGGAACGCTTCCTTCCTTAAAAAAATCCTTTCCCAATATATCATTTCATTTCATGTATCATCAGTGTCCACCGCCTGTGGTGCCTCAGTAATAAAAACGGGCGTTAAACACTACTCAAAAAAAAATCATAATGTATTCAACTTTACCATATATTGAGATGTATCTCATAATATAGAATATTACAGAATGAACAAGAAATAGAAATCTGCATTAAGGGTAACAATGAAGCGACATTCTGGTGCCATGTGCAAGGCCAGTCTTTCAATAGACAGGAATCTTTCTTTTCCTTTCTGTTAAAAAAAAAAAAAAAAAGTCCTTGTAGAAAAACTTTGGTAGATAGCGTTCACCTTGGGCAAGCGATCCTTTGAAAAGAGAAATCCTCGCTACTGTATAACGCCTCTAGCGTACTAAAAATGAAATAAGCGTAGCCAATAAGCACTCGAATTTTAAAATATATCTTCGAGAATCTTCTACCGGAAAAAAAACAACAACAAAACTAAGCCAAACAGGAAGTAAAGAGTAGGAAGCGTCTAGAATGTTCTAAGATTTGAACTCTGGTGGAGAGAGGCGTAGAAAAACCATTAAAAGCATTATTTGAGGCATTTTCAAGTTTTGGGTGACGTGAGAGTACAGTTCGCTTCTGGAGACGAAAGAAGGGAATTCATGTTAGAAAATGTAATTTGTCAGATGAAACAATGAAGATCAGTTCGGTTTAGGAGATGTGAAATTGTGACTCGTTTTTGCAAGAGGAAATAATTTTAATTCATTTAGCTAATGCAACGGGAGGAAACTGTAGTTAAAATATCTCGAAAGGAACGATTTTGGATGTAAAGTAACAGACATTAATAATCCAAAATCTAGCTGGATTGCGCATGTTAAGAACTAGAGAACTTGTGATTTACTTCATCAGAACCTTTACCAAAACATTAAAGCTCCTTGCAAAGGTACATATGTGTCGCGAATGAGAAGCGATAAATAAAAACCGCAGTGAAGTATGATCATTATTATTATTATTATTATTATTATTATTATTATTATTATTATTATTATTATTATTTAGTGAAGCCTTATCCCGTATCTTGAAAAGCTTTAAAACATTTACAGTTAACCCTGAGAAGAACATCTCTTCAATAGCGACAGAAGGTGTTCAACGCTGCATCGAAGCCGAGGCATTCAACATTCATCAACATCAGATGTACAACATTCCCAATTAATCAAAACCATATAACCTTCCCAATTCCCACTGCAAATTCAGTTCGATTAAATTCACATAGGTCATTTTCTTACAATGGCTGCTAGGCCTAAACTATCGTGTAGTATACTATCATCATTTTTTTTAAACTGTGTGTTTATTTTTACCACGCTCTGCCAAAACATACTTGTCGATTTAAACTCCCTTTAATTAGAAGATCAGAATCAAAAAACGTTTATTTTTGCGATGTTTCGAACAGAAGAAATTTTTCATGATCACCACTTATTGCATGTTCAGGTTATGGAAACAAAAATCTATTTTTTTATTATTTTATTATTCAAAGTTTTCTCCTTAAAATAGTATTATAATTGTTTTGATTTCTTTACTGAAATGTCTTATTTTAAATTATATCGTGAATGGCTGCATGCTTTAATTCAGCAAAATTATGATGCAGGACGTTTTTGATATTCAACTTTGAAGCCGATTTACCATTAGTTTGATTTTTTAGTGCATTAGAAAAATGTTCTTATTTTATACTCGTTGCAGAAATCATTGAAATAATAAGCTATACTGCTCTATAAAACACAGAAAATTAATTATTAGCAAAGAAAAATATATTATGAAGGAAATATTCTAGTAAATTAAAAAAATGTTATTCCAGTTTATATATCAGAATGTAACATGCAAAAATGTCAAGTTTCTAACTTGGATATTTTTCAGAAAATATTCTTTAAGCATGCAATAGAACAATCTTATCGATACAGGGAATTTTGTTCCCTTCGCTTAAAGAGTGAGTAGAGAAAGAAAGAGAATAAAAGGAATTATAATTAAAAAGTGCCGAAATATTGGAAATAAAATGCAGCGAAAATATTTATTGAAAATCGCGAGTGCCCTGCAATTAACTCTCCGCGTGAGATTTTAATATTTTGTGATATCTTTCCTTGCTACACGTGGGAATTCAATGGCGCTATCATGTGCTTATGCGATATTGAAAAAAAAAAAAAAAAAAAAATGGAAACTGCTATCAGTCTGAAAACTGACTTCAATGTACGAATGCGATCCCAGCAGGTATTCTGTCTTGCACTTTAGTGGCAATTTTTGTTCTGAATTTGTAAATGCATTGCATGTCGATGTTTGCTGAGCAGGTCGCGTAGTACAATTAGCTTAGTCATTAATATCTGTAGAAACCTCTCCTCAGCGCTCTATCGATCCTGCTCAAATGCCGCAAGTTTTCCTCCAGCGAGGAACAGGTCGCAATACTCCAATAGAGTTTTATCTATTTCTTTCCTCCTCGTATTTTTCCGTCTATATGTTTTGAACTGGTTCCTAAGGTAACCTCCTTAATGTCATAGAGCTAGCAATGAATGTAAACTGCTCACCAGAACCCAGAAGTTCAAGCATCTATTTTGGTTAAAATATGCAGGCAAATGCACTTAAAATACTGAAATAGACAGTAATATAATTAAAATAGCATTTATTAAAAGCAAAATCAGAGAATAATATGACTCTTATTAATGATAATAGATATTTGAGATACACAATAATTTCTTTATCACACAATCAAAGTATTTAAGTTTACCTTTCTTGGTTACAAGTAACAACATAATGACTTTTCAAAGTATCAAAGATGCACCGTGGTTTCTGCTCGAGTTTATTTTTCTGTTTATGCATTTATAAGGGAATCAGGTTAGTATCTCTCTAACTTCCATACAGATCACATTGCAGGGACGGTTTATTGCACAGCTGTACCACTCTCATCTTTCTCGCTTGCAATTGGTTGTTACATTTATGAAGCTAAGACGATACTCCCACAACAAATTTCCTGAATTGTCTCGCGCAAATCGATACGAGGTCAATTGCCTGGACTATTAAAACTACAGTACTTCCCTCATTCTTTCTATTTCCTGGTATTCGTGTGACCGATGTAACCTTGTTTTTCTCTACTAATGAAAGTGCTGCCATTTAAAGAGTTTAAGTGAATGCACTGAAGAGAAAAATTTTGACTGCTTAAAAAGAAATAAATGTATAACAAAACTTTCGATACTTAAGACGCTTTTATGAGGTAAATATGCCGTTTCATTTTTCTAAATTGTTTAATATTGAACTTCTTTATATGCTTTTTAAAATGCGTAAAAATCGCAGTAAAAATGCATAACGAGTCAAAACAGACAAAAAAAAAAAATGTTTAAGTCTTAAAATGGGCAACAGAAGCTAATATGGGCATAAAAGGCAGAATAAAAACTGTCCCTACCGATTCCAAATGCACAGAAATATGTTTCTAATTATCTGACTCTTAAATAGACCACCCAGATAAAAAGGCATTTTGCCTAACTTCTGAGCTCTACTGATCACTGATTCTGTAAAATACCGTGGAGTATTTGTAGACATTTATCTCTGTTGGGAAAACCAAGTTGCTGAAACCTTTAAAAGGTTACATTTGTCCCTACCCAATAACCTTAAAAAAAGACCTTGGTAATCATCATTTCGACCACTGAGATTTTCTACTGACAGCTTTGAGCTCTGGCCTAACCCATAAACTTAATATGTGCATATGTTACATCTGCGATTTGTGTTTGACCGTATAACAACCTCCTTCGACATGCTGTTTTGGTTTTGCTTTGAAACTTTCATTGTCATTGTTGACTAAATTATCCGTACGCATCTTCTCGTTTTCCGAATCAATCTTACTCTCATAACCTAACACACCCTCTGAAATCCGGTACATATTATTACTATTGCCCTGAAATTACTTCACTAGCCATCTTTCACCCTAACTACTGCCTGTATCTGGGATGCATTACCACAGGACGTCAGAGACTGCCAAATTTCAAAAGTATTTCATAGGAAACTGTTTAATGCAATTAGAAATAATAGATTACCCTTATGTTGTAATACAGATATTTACTTTTTCTGTAAAATTTATCGTCCTATTATTGTTACCTAAATAATATTAATATTTTACATTCTTTTGATTTACAAATTATTAAACGAGCATTAGCTGTCTTTGCTACAGCTTGTACTATTAAGTTAACCTTTTTCACCTGTCTTTTTCATTATGTTGCGCTAGAACGTTTAGTCGATCCTGGTGGTCTAGTGGTAAATACACCTTCCTCGTAGACCCAAGATCGCTGGTTCAACCTTGGACAAGGCCGATGTATTTTTTTCAGGCGTAAAAATCCTAATTATTGTTATTGTTGTATTAATTTACTTAGGTACAAGGAAAATCTTCGGGTTCGAACAAAAGCAGTACCGAAATCAGAGAATGTACACATAGCTCTGAATGCAATGGTGATGGCCATTTTTGTATAAAATGCTAGAGTTATTTACTGGAGAACTCCACCCTTCTTCGCTTGATTTCAAAAAACGACAATCTTTGGTTATAGGTTTTAATTTACGATCATGGCACCGCGATCTTAATGTCTGTTGTATCAGCTGAAGGATAATAGATAATAATATGACCAAATATGTTCAGGAGACTTAATGACCAAAGTTTTCCAGGAATTCTCGTAAAAACTGAAGGAAAATCTCAATCCCAGGATATTAGATATTAACTTAACAGAGAGTAACTCGGAACCGCCGTGTGGGAGGTTCAAACGCTGTAGATTAGGACAGCGGTCAAATCATTTATTTACTTCTGAACTTAGTTTTGGTGTTCGCCGCAGTTGCTGACTAGAGGGATTCCGTTTATTTACACTTCGCTAGGTTCGAACGAACAAAAAGACACCACATTTCTGTTATAAATAATTGTCTTACCTCTGAATGCGAAGGTGTTGTGCGTTTTATGTAAAACAAATATTACAATTGAATTCAGAGGTAAGTAAATGACCTATAACTGAATTTTGATGCGGTTTTGTTTGTTGAAAACCAAAGGCAAATGAACCTTAATTTGCAATGAGACTTTTAAGTCAAACTACTCAGATTTCTCCTCAGATTAATGGGTCCAATAATTTGAAAATTAAAATGGGAATCATCATAAATTTGGAAAATATTTATAATGACTAATTTACACAAATTAATAATAAAAAACTAGATTTTCATTACAAATATTTTCTAAAGGTTACAATTACTACCAGTAAATCAACACGACACTAGTAAATCTATGTTAAACTCTTAAGACAGTTTAATTCAGATCTATTAGTAATTAAATAAAACCTGTTTCTTATAGCTAACTTTATATTTATGCTTAAACATCAAAACCTCACGGTTTGAAAACAAATGCCGGTATGTATCGATTTCCGTTCTTGTGCACAAAAGAGCGCGTTTGTTCAAAGTATTGAACTACAGAAGGCATGAGAAATAATAAAAAATATGTTTATGATAATATAATTATTTTACTAATAAAAGGGAGCGGATTTTTACTCCCCTTCTATTTCTCTCTCATCTCTAGGCGGCTATGTGCGCATGCGTCCTTACCACTGAGTATAAAATGTAGAATAATAAAAATAATTTCGTTTTTTCATATTAAAGCAGTAAACAAAAAAAAAAAGAAGGAAAAATACAAACATACTTTTCTTCTTTTGTTTCTATAGTATTTTTTCCCTACTCTCTCTCTCTTTCCTCCCCTTTCTGTTCTTTTTTCTTTCTATTTAATATGTTTTTTTCATTTATTTCTTCCTTGCATGTTTTTCTTCTTTCCTATCTTTAAGCAAAAGGAAAGAAAAAAATAATTATACAGGAAGAGTATTCTTTTTTAGTTTTTATATTCTTCTCTTACCTTCTATTTTTACTTCCGAAGAAAGGAGAGAGAGAAAGCGCGTTATCATCGCCATTATCGTAGTTGCTTTTAATATTTTCTGGCATTTGTGCGCAGCTATAACTGGCGGCGTTAATTGCAAAGCGTCTTTGTATTATATTAAGGTTAAAAAGCATACAATTTAAATTGGGCTAAATTTTATTGTTTTCCATTTTTGCCTTCTGAAACCTCCGTGCTTTTGACTGGAGCCTTGAAACCTATTGAAAATCCTTTAAACGCAATTCTGGCAAAATTTCAGAAAAACACGTTGTTGCTCATTAGGACATGTTTTCTTTACTCCTGAAAATTTCACATGGAAAGGCTGATTCAAAGACAACTAGTGAATAAGTTAAAATTTCGTCTCGCCATCGGTAAAATATGTTCGGTTATCGGCACTTAAAGCAAGATTCCATCACGCTCCAGTAGCTCAGACGACAAAGGACCCTTTTCAAGCTCCCAGCCAACTAGAACTCTTGTAGAGGTCCGAGTTTCCCCTTGAGAAACTTACGCCATTATGAGATTTTGATCTGAGTGGAAACCTGCTGATCACTGCCAAGAAAGGTTCTGGTCATATATCACACACATCCCGTTTTAGCTTCCAGCAGGAAACTTGGAGATTTTTACTCTGCCTTTAGAGGCTTCCAATGGTAGTGAAATCATCCTGGACCCTAACGAATACGGAGTAAATTTCCTTCAGGAGTAGCAAGAAATCTCTAGTAAAACTACCAGCAGGGCATTAAACTCATGTCCAAGATATTGCAAGGATAAACAAAGTTTCATATAAATAAAGCACTGAATATGATAACTATTTCACAGACTTGTGCGATATATTTATTAATTTTCGCGTTTACATTTGAATCGGTAATTAAAAATAAGATAATAGAATATAAAGTCCCTATCAAAACTGAGAAAATAAACTGAATTAACATTAATAAATAAAACAGCAAAGAATCAGTGAGGAATTTTAAATATAAAAAAACTAAATTCATTATCTTAAACTCTTCTTAATCTATTCATTACTATTTCTGTGCCACGGATTCACCTTCCATTTCATTTTTCATCTTCTTCCATATGTCTGTATCTTTCTGTCTTTGTGGTATCTTCGAGGCGGCCCTGACATTGAACTCACAGCCCATTCAAGGAGATTGTCGATATGCTCTAAGAGTGTCTAGAGATACTTTGCCAGCCGATAGGAGACTGACCGACATGGCTTGTTAAGTTCAGGGGTTGTAAGTTCTGATATCACCGAATTGATGTTGCTTGAACTTGGATTTTTTTCGCCATTTCCCCTAGTCGCTTAAAATAAAAAAAGAATGTGTTATTTTAACTTGGTCTTCTCTTCCACTTAACCAGTTCTAACTAGATACAGGACATATAGACGCTATATTATGATACCTGCACTGTTGAGTAAAGTCACACATCTTATAAAAAGTAATACACTCAATGTGAGATATTTTATTGAATTCACTTGTAAATTAAATAAAAAAAATTCGTGAGATTAATATTCAGTTCCAAGCTAGAATTAGTAATTAAATTTGTATTTCTCAGATCTATTATTGTTGATTTGTTTTATTTACGGACGCTCTTTAACATCTCAGGTCATCAGCGTCCCATTCAATTCAGGGCGTGAAACGGCTGACAAATTTTGCTCAAAAATGTCTTCTTTCAGGCTTGAGGTTCTTTAACGTGCCATAAATGTAAGACACGGGCCACGGCTTTATTTTCCTTCCGATGGAAGCCGTATTTAAGATTTTGCTCCCAAAAATCCAAAGACCCTGGCCGGGGATGACCCACGATCTTGGGTTTACGAGGCAAGCATGGTTACGAGAGGAATTTAAAAAAGTTTTGAAAGTGTCACTTTAAACTTCAAGCTAAGGACTGAATTCGAAAACTTATCCTCACAACCCTTCAAAGTATATTCCGTCTCTCTCCACACACACAGTTGTGGACTCTGCAACCACTTGTCCAAACCACTACGGTACATGGACTGAGATATTGTCAACAGAGCTGAATTTATAGCTTGAGCAAGGCCCTGCATTTGTTTAAAATGTTTTCCAGCAGTGCAAGATTTCACTCGAGGAAACAACCAGAAATCGCACTGTGCAAGGTATGGCTGTAGGGTTGAAGGTCAAATAACTGAACCTTGGCGTCTTTCAGTTTCCTTAAATTTGCAGCTGTCCTGTGAGGAGACCGCTGTTGCGTAAAAGTACATGAAGTTCCTGTCGCCGCCGCCTCAACTCTTCAAATAAAGGATTGAAAGTATAAGTGTTATAGTTTTCATTGTCATTTCCTCTGGAACGTAGTCAACCACAAATAGCCCTTTATAGCTAAAGAAAACAACGAACATTCGCTTCCGAGAACGAAAAAATCTCGAGGAACAGCTGGTCTTGGGTCATTCTCATTTACCCATATGCAGTTCTGGGCTTCATTTGGAGAGGTATTAATAAAACCACCTTTCATCACCATCGCATATAACTGTCAAACGTTTAGGACCATGATGGAAACTTGATAAGCAGTTTCCTTGCACATTCCATTCTCCTCTTCTTCTCTTCATTGGTTAGGGTTAGGGTTAGGGAATGTTAGGGAATTTTGCACAGCTTTTTCGCAGCTTTAACAGTTCAAGGAATATACTGTCAATGCTGCCAACACTGATATCCGCTTCCATACTTAGCATTTTAAAAGTAATAGATGTCGATTTTCCTCCATAAAGTTCCTCGCTCTTTGAATTGTTCTCTCGTTCAAAGCTTCCCAGAGGCCGGCCAGAGCGAGGGGTGCTTTCAATGTCTTTCGCCTTTCTTCAAATGATCAAATTCATCTTGCAATGACATCCAATGAACACCCTTGATCACTATGTACAGCTACCATGTCCTCCCGGATTTTTGTTTTCGCTCTTTCACCCAGCTTATAGTGTGTGGGAATCTAAAGCTTTCTTTAGAAATATTCATGATTTATCACCAGCTATCGACTCATACTCAACGGACAGGATGACAGCGACTATGCAAGTTAAAACTTTCATGTATGCACATTTTTGATAACTTTAAGCTCATTGTTACCAACTGCGTTAGTTACATTTTTAAAGACATTATTGTCCAACAATGGGTAGGCTGGGTAGCTGGTTGCAACTTTTTTTGAATGTCCCTCGTATCACTGGACCACCAGAACTGAAATCTAGACTCTATAATTTAAGCGTATATAAATATTCAGTTTATGCCCTCCTAAAGTAAACAAACGTTACGATAGTAAGTTTAATTACATAGTACATAAATAGAACAAATTAATATAAGCATAAAATAAATAATAAATGTACATCACAGGAATAGAAGAACAATTCTTATGGTAAAATAACAGGTGGTAGTTTCATGAAATATTTACTAACATGCAAATGGAAATCGACCTATTAAGTTACAATCGTTGAAGTTCAGTTTTAAATAATAATATTGTCCGACAACCCGTAACTTCCCTCGGGAGCTTGGAAACGCAGATGGTAAATGATAAAGAATACGAGGATATCATGGCGAGGAATCGTGTGAGGAGAAACCTGATGGCTAATTGATGATTTTGAAAACTCGAAACTAAGCAGTTGAAGAATTTGGAGAAAAAAAATTAATAAAATACAAAACTAGGCGATCATTTAATCTTAACCAGGTCAGTGTCTGGGAAGAAAGGGAAATATGATTATATTTACGAATATTGCATATATGTATAGAATGATATTTACTATAAAAGCTAATATATTAATAGGAGACATTTCTTGCTGGTAACATTTTGCTTAAAAGATGGGAGTTTTCGTACACAGCAAGAATGAAAACCAACAATGCATAACGACAAATGAATCGTAGACAATTGAAATGACCACTACAAATCAACAACGAGAGCAATGAATCTTAGTTCATTACGTTGCAGTTGTTTCTGTTGCCACAACTTGATGAAGACAACAATATGAACATTGCATTCCAGAAAGAGTACACTCTCTCCTAGGCACGGGGGTTCGTCATTTTCTAAAGAAATTAAAAATGACTGAAGCTTTGATAGACATCACCCCTTGTTACAACCAACATGGGCTCAATTGCATCACTGTTTCCGTTTTATCCATACCCAAACGGATCAACCTATATAATAAATACACCTGTGGCTTAGGCGAGTCCTGGGATGGATTTTTGCTTTCGCATTTCAAGTAATTTAATTCCGTTGCTTTTGTTACAGGATCGAAAAGTAACAGTAACGTAAGAGGCTCAAATTCCTTGAAGCGAAGACTTTGCCATATTCTATCTGGAAACCATGTTAGGAACCCCGTCAATGTCCGAATCTCTATGCCTCTGGAATCTGACCACATGATGTCTCCCTCATCTCATCCCTTCCTCCCGGAGGCGTATACATATCCATATGGTCATCATGCCTCCTCTGTCCCTACCAATTCATGTCCTAATACCGGAGGAGTGCAAATCATTGATAATCTAACTTGTACAAAGTACAAAAAGTATAGGAAACGTTTAGAAATCACATTTTTTTTGCATATAAGATATTGATAATTAAAAAAGGATCACACAATGTTAAAATTAGTAAAGAAAGTTCATACTATTTGTAAATACTCTTTCATTGCCAAAATACCTATATCTAAAGCTTTAAACAAATTTAGGATTCCCTACATTTAAAAGAACTGACACGAAAATGGTTATAATTGTCCTTTTCACTACTGTCAGTTTGTATTGAGTGTTTTGTTTTTCCTTCAAGCAGACAATTGTCAATGCCCATTTCTCTTGCTCAGTTTCCTCCGGCTGATATATAATAAATATCTGATAATATACTGTTTTGATTGCGATGTCATCTCCATCACTGGACATGGGACCTGCTCATACACTTTATATCCCTTTCGAGAAAGTGCAGCTGTAATTTTTCGCTTATTCTACAGTATCTGGTGTTGTGAGGAAGCTTTCTTCGGACATTAGCCGAGAACATGTGCTAGGGTTTGGGGTTTGTTGTTTACTACAGACTTCGTCTCGACCAAGTATATAGGAAGTGACCTGACAGAAAGAAACAGCATTTACAGCTTCTTTCCACTCGAAGCTAGAAAACTAATTCAGTGCTGGTATCCAGTTATTAGTTTCGGGTATTCCTTTTAAAGGATATCTCTTTTTCCATCCACTTTAAATTTGCACCGTTTATTATATTATGTTATAAAAATATTTTGAACGTTCTGGCACAGAGTTTTTCGAGCTCCAAGTACAGTCATTATTTATTATTATTGTTATTATTTTATTTTAAATACTATATTTTAATTGTTTGAATGATATCGCGTTCTCAATACTATTCTTACAATCGTGGATGCAGCGATTGTATATATGTTATATATTATATAATATATTGTATATAATATATTATGTACGTTATATATTATATATAAATTTAATTTCAAGTTTTTAATGAATACATTCATTTTATCTTCCTGGGGGAATGTTTTTCTACATGCTTATATTTATGGATTGTTTTGTTTTTAAACCATTCTAATATTTGAGGTTTAATTTGGACGTCCGAGCCAAGGCAAGTATCAGATTACTTCGTATTTGTGTATTACTTCTGATGTTATTAATTCTGCGTGTGCCATATTTCTCCTCTGTTAGATCAAACATTTCTTCAACACTTCCCTTTCAAATATCAAAGTATTATTTGTATATTCATATGCATAGGCAACAACCTATTCAACACAATTTTAATTTGTATTGTTTAATAATTGAGGTTAACCTACTTTAATTATTTATTAATTAGCTTAATGTGCCTCATTTTAATTATCATTCTTCTAGTAGTTTTTCTTCTAAATATATATTTTTATTACTGATTTAACACCTTCTTGTACTTATGACATTTATATGGGTAGCTACAAAATCCACTTAAACTAATATTTAAAAAATTTACAAAATATTATCAAATGTTTGTATTTGTCACTATGGGGAGGCGTACTGTAAATGTAATAAGTCTTAGAGGTATCCTGAAAAGGTGATATAATAATAAAGAAGATAATTGGATACAATTCAAGGGTAATTTTTAAAATGTTAATTATTACACACAATTATTTAAAAACCTAAAGCAATGAATATAAAATGTAGAACATTTAAAATTGGTATGGCATGAACTAAACGTACAAGAACAATTATAACAATAAACTATGAAATATTACCTTTAACACATTCAAACAAATGCCCTCCCGACCACCTATAATAAAATGTGACCCATTTCGCTACCAGAAGTCTCGAGTAATGCCATAATTCTTAATTGAACTACGATTTGCCTTCATACCTCAAAGAAAAAACAAATCTAATAAAGGTGAAAATGTATGACTATACAATAAATTGCAAAGCAAGAACACTCTGAAACAACACTTAATACTCTAAGAAAACACCAGTAAAACGAGCTAAATGAAAATCCTTGCTATATTAAGTTCTAAATCTAAAAATGTATTAACCTACTGTTTCTATAACTTAAATACCTGGGTCACTGGTTACCCGGCCAAGAAGCTACTTTTTAATTTCTAACTATTAGACCAAAGACAAGCCCCCTCCCCTGTATCTGTCCAGGAAGAGAGCCAGTAAGTGCCTCTCTCTCTAGTCGATACATAGGAAGGCCTGTTCCCTTCGTAGTACGTTAACAGAGAGGCGTATTAGTCTATGAGAAATCGCTTCCGTCATGGGGTCGTTCCTGTCATGATTCGAGAGGATACTAAGAGATAGGATCGGGAGTGAAAGTAATGCTTTAGGTAGCCGGTTAATAAAAAACCAGCACGCTGACCAAAAATTAACTGTGTGTTATTCTCTCGATTTGTGTATTGTTGATTTGTAAGTATTCGGCAGTACTATTTTCAGTTGGGAAATATGCAAATTACAGAACTGTATTTAGTTCTAACCCATTTTGGTAGATCTTTTAGTACTCCAAATGTGTTTATTATGATCTGTTTAGTTCTAGCGATCATCAAAATATCACGTCTCTATTCCCTCAATTTTGTAGATATAGTTCCTCTAAAAACTATTTTAAAGAAAATTTCTGAAAATGAACTGTGAAAAATCATGGAAAACCACAATCAAGTAAGTCGCCACAGGATTTGACCTTACGATCTTTCGAATACAAGTTCTAAGTCAGCCACCTGAGCCAACCCTTTTGGCTGTGCAGTTTTGGCGCCAGTTTCATTGGTTCCGATCCCCCCTTTTCCCCTTTTTCTCACCCATCCTTGTTACTCTGCTTGTTAACGGCTTGATATGGTCTGGAAGGGTTGATGTAAGGACTGATAGGATTCTGATTGGCAGTTCTTTATTCATTCTACATAATGCAGAGTCGTTTCTGTAAAATCGTGGGAAACTTTTGACATATACTTCTAAATTGTTAGATCCGGAGCCTTCTTCGTTAGGCAAGATCTGCGATGCATTATTATGTAATTTTTAAAGCATTTGGGGAATATTTTGAAAGACAGGAAACTCGCATTTTAAGAGTCAATGTTTTAAAACTAATGATAGCTTTTGGCCAGAATTAATAATCGTTTATTGAGAGTCACAGTGGGAGATGGTATTAAATGCTTGCACCGAAGTAATTTTTAAATAATATATTCAATTATTGTACAGTTATTGTAGCAATATTTAAAGGATTGCTACATTTTTAAATATATTAACAAATGATTTTTCTCCTTTTTGTAAAATTACCTGTCTCCGGCCACATCCTGGGGATTTTCCTTCCAATATACTTCCTAAGATAAAACTTGTTCACACATTAATGGGAGGCTGTGAAATTTTGTTGAATAGACAGAGAATAGTCATATGTATCATGTTTTGCAGAAAGTTAACAGATAAAATACTTTGCAGTAGTAACATATAAAGAACTATTTCGTGGTAACAATTCTGGGATTTAAAATAATTTGACTTAAAATTCAAATGTCAGTGATTTTCGTCCATCCGTTCTTACGCCGAACAGTGGGACTGGCATGATAAAGTGATTAAGGTTGCCCTTTTCACTCCAAATAATTAAGAGCATGCAGTAACTGCATCATACACTGTTTTCCGCAATTTCAGTTTTGGAATGCGAAATTTCATTATCTGACTATAGTTGGCGTTGATCATGCATGGTAACCTATTCTGCTTTACTAATAAATACATTGTGATACACCCACATCCATTTGTTATTATCGTCGCGGAATTGAAACCGTGAACGAGAACACGTTTAGATTATACATGGCTTTGTACGTAACGACCATATCAGTGCACAGTTTAAATATGTTTATAAAATGCAAGTGCTTCACTAGAGGCAATAATTATGCCCACATAGAATGTTTATTGGTAATGTGGTATGAGATATGGCAAACGCTAATGATGTACTGATAGAGAAAGGTTAATGACCGTTTAGATCTATAAACTGCACTGGATAAATACACACAGTTCGTGGTTCTTGGTAATTAAAGCGCTCATTTCAGGATCATAGGGTCATTCGATCTGCGAGAGCTGTTCAGTAAACAATTAGCATACATATAATTTTTTAACAACGCACCTTTACGCGTCCTCATACTTTTCACGATATTTCAATGCACTTGTCCCAGTGTTTCTCCTAATCTTCAAAGATATGCTGATAACGCTTTTTTGACAGTTACTTCAGAATCACCTCCGCAGCTTCTGATGATGTAAAATTCCTCCGATAAAGGCGTTTTTTCAATTTGGTAAAATGAAAAAAGTCACACGAGGCTAAAACTGGACTATAGGGAGGGTGTGAGAAATACTTCACATTGCTTTTTTATGAGATATTCAGCAACAACATTTGCGATATGCGGACGTGCATTATCGTGAAGCAGCATCCAATTTACTGCACGGAAATGTAGTCTTTTGTGTGTAGTAAGCCTTGCAGTTTTCACAACATCTTTGTTCTATTTCCCAGTTACAGTTTTATGTGTAGATACAACACACTGGCAAACTATTCCTTGAATAACGAAAAATTAAATGACCATAACTTTCTCAGTAGGAGAAGTCACTTCTGTGTTTTTAGTGCTGGTGACGATGGGGATTTCCATACAGAACTTTGCTGTTTGCTTTCAGAATCGAAAATCATTCGTAACTATCTTTAAAAGAAACTTCGTATCTTCGCTTAAACTTATCTTAAGCTGTACGCAAATCTACATGCGAACGTTCTTTTGTTCGGGAATCAGCAGCATCATACACAAACACGAATCATGTATAACTTTTCAGTTACCAACGCGTGGGTGGCATCCAGTAAAACTGTCAAAATTTATGAAAATGTTCCTAAAGAGGTTTGACAATGCTCTCTCACAATGACAGCACACAAATTGCAATCCAGGGTTCATCTTCCATTGAAATGTTTGCCTTCCCTCTTTAAACCTTTTCAACCACCTTTGAGCTATGCTATAGGGAAGAACAAATTATCCATAGGCCTCCTGTAGCATTGCAGCTGAAGATCTGTTGAGACGAAAGCAGAATTTTAGAGCAGCATATTGCTCATCCCTTGTCACCGCCATTTGGCTGTAAGCGGAACTGAACATGTCTCAGCTTGCACCCTTTCACAGGCTGGAACTGAACATGACAACAATGAAACAAGTACCAGGTGTCATTACGTATTATTATATACGAGGTTACATTTTAGCACGAAAAATTGTATCTGTAAAAATTAAGGCCAATCTTTACGGAAGAGCCCTCATATTTCGCTAAACAAGAAGCAATTGAAAACGAGTTCTTCATACACAGTAATGAAGCCGACATCTCTATTCGATGCTGAAATATAACTTTAAAAATAGATTTGTTATAAATCTAGAGAATTGATACAGGACTCGTGTACGAATAAAAGCAATCAAGAAAAAGTTAGAAATAATTTTGAATATCCTGAGCGACAGAATAAACATAATAATGACGAAATTGAAAATTGTACATATGAATTATAAATAGAAGAGGCATGAAAAGCTTTACATTAAAATATTCTGCTAACTGGGCTCACAAAAAAAAAAAAAAACTGCAAACAATTTTTCCTTAAGTTCTCAGAGGTTTAATCTCTGATGAGATGAAATACTTTCCATCAGGATTTTGTAGAAAAAAATCTACATCGCTTAGACATAGCAGGGGATTCATACCTAGACCCTCTGCCAAGAGGGGCAATTAACAGAATAACCCGGCACTTAACCAGCAGTTTCCAAAGTAACAGAATATGAACGATATTGGAAAGCAGGAGGTTTTTATTTATTGTAACTCTGTTAATTGTTACTTGCGATTAGAATATTAAACCGGATTCAACATTTACATGTTTTAGAATATGTACAGTCGAGAGCAAAGGAAATACTCATCTCTCCGCAGTTGAGATATTCTGGTATCTAAACTTGGACTTTCCATCCCTCTTTTCCTGCCTTAGCGAGTTTGTGTTAGGGCTGCTTAAATTGAATGGGAGGGAAGTCACCATCCAGTAGATGTACTGTCCAACAACCACTGTCCACTAGGCGAACTTTGTTATTTTTGACTCTATCCCACCCATGCAGGTTCAATCCCGGCCACAATCGGTGGATTTTTTCGCGCGTAAAAATTCTAAATATGGCTTTCTGCGGAAGTGGAGTAAAGCCATGGGTCGTACATTTACTACACGATAAAGAACCTCAAGCCTGAAAGAAGAGACCTCTGAATAAAATTTGTCGGCCGTTTTACGCCCTGAATTGAATGGAATGCTGATGACCTGAAATGTTAAAGAGTGTCCGTAAATAAATCAAATCAAAAACTCGATTCTATCCCTGTCACCTTATTCTTATCCCTCTGAATATAAGCAAAACAGCTGAGAGTGGAAAACCAAGATGCTAGAGGCTGTCTTATGTTTTCTTTTACTAATGCCCTATTTATTTAGTTATTTTTTTACAACACCAAGCTACATCTCTAAAATAGTCAGAAGATGCAAGGTAGGGATGTGGGTAGCTGGTGGCCCAATGACCACCAAACTTGTAAAATTTTGGATTAGGCCAATCAAGTAAAAAAAAAAAAAAAAAAAAAAAAAAAAAAAAAAAAAAAAAAACCAGTTAAAAAACGAACCTTAGGCCTGGACATGCAAGACAGATGACAGCCAAAAACACATCAAGACATCCTGATAGAAGATTAGGTGTAAAAATTGCACATTTAAACTAGAATCCACAAACTTTAAGAGCACATCTCCATGAAGCGAAACCCCATTTTCGAATATCTGGTAGAAAATCTCTCAATCGGATGAACACCGAGAATCAATGTGGAGATCGCTTTACAATATCTCACCAAGGACCAGGATTTTTTAAATTCTATACTGTGGTCAAATGATAAGAAATGTATTTTTGTAGGTGAAGTTACCAGTCTCCATCTGTACACCCAAACAACCCCCAATTTGACCTCAAGTATATCAATGGTGTACTTAGGATAAATATTGCACTCTGGGAGTTGAGTGGGGAATAGGAGATCTGCTCCAGTTATATCATCAAATGAATTCCGAAATATATATTAGAAGCAAGAAGTGCTTGCCAGTAAGAGTCCGGACAACAAACTCAGAGGAAGATATGTCAAATAATACCTTCCAATAGGACAACCTCAATACTGCATTCATTCAGAACTGCTTTAACTGCTTTAACGCCTATTACATTTCTTAAGTCATTTTTATTCATTCCGGATTATTTTTTAAAAAAACATGAAAGAGCAATATTGACAATTTTCAGTGATGTAGAGGTTTCACTTTTGGACTATCAGCAAAGCCCATAAACTTGACTCCCAACTTATGGGACATTATGGTGCATGAATGAAATTATCATCAGGAAAAAACGACGGAACAAGCATCAGATGTGTGGGAAGCCCCTAGAAGGAGACAACAATCTTTGCCAGTCATTAGCGAAATCATTAGGTAAGATGCTAAATGAAGTATTTGACAAAGATGGCTGCTGAATATCATATTAAAGAAGAGATGTCAGTCCCTTCTCCGTACATTGTTTTTCTAATTAAAGAAATTTATATTTTTATTTATTTTATATATAAACAATATTTTTGGAAATGAATCCCGTACAATAATATTTGTTTCAGTATTGATCAATGATCAATTTGCAAATCAAACAAAGAAGAGTATGTAATATATGTGTTTGTATGTTTTTTCCTATTTTTTCAACAGAACTTCACATGAAAAAACTTTATTTAAACAATTATTATCACTGTCATTATTTAATCAAACTATATAAATAAATAAAGTGAAAACGTCAGGACTAAATTCCTATTTCAACACTTTTTGTGTGTGTTTTTGGTTGTCTGATAATATGCATTTATTAATAAGAAATAAAACATTCGGTTTCATTTCGTTTCTTAAGAAATAGAGTAACACAGATACATTGCGTCGTCACTATAACACTATTTACTTTCAGAGCAAGGTTGTGTCTGTGTAGGTTATGTCTACTATGTCACATTTATCCGATGTGTAAAACTTAATACAGTTTCTCAGTTCGCCAGCGATGGGCGAAATTCTCGTGGGACAGAGTTCATCCGGATTTTTACTTATTTTAACCATTTGTTTTGAATAAATTAGATAATTGAGCAGCGTTCAAGTGTTTTATTTATTTGTATTTATTTCTATATTGTTTGTAATTTGAAAAGATTGTTTAATCTTACTTGAAAGACCAAAATGTAGTTTTCCTGCATGTTGCTGGCATGGTAACAGCGTGTAGTGTAACAAGGGCATTCTTGTTCCTAGAAAAGCCTGTGTGTATTAAACAGTACAAACCAGGAAGTAGCATCCTTTTTACATTCACGTTTTTTCTAGAAAACGTTCCTACAGTTTCGGTCCCTATATCATTCTCTTTTCAGTTGTTTTTCTTCCTTCCTCTTCTACCCATCGCCTTCTTCACTGCATCTCTTAAGGTAGGGATGTACTAATATAATGAATGGCGAATGAGAATATTTGAAGCGTATTGTGGAAAGCATTTAAAAACTATTTTTAAAAATATGAGTGCAATAAATAAAGTAGTCATTACAACTACTCTATTACATTTATTGATGTGTGTTGGAGATTGAGGCAAATTCCAAAAGAATGGGAGATGCTAAAACAAAGAAACGATGCAAAATCTATAGAGGGTTAAGCTTATTAAATATAAATTATAAAATATATGCAAGAATCATTACTTCCAGATTAAATATTTTATGTAATGTAAAAATAAGTGAGCAATAAAGTGGATTTAGAACTGGTGGATCTTGTATGGTTTTTTTTTTTACAATAAAATGAATCATAGAAGAACAAAGAGAATATAATTGAAATTCACAAATGGCATTTATTGACCTAGAAAAAGCTCTTGATAGAATAGATCGCTTTTTATTTTGGGACATATTATATAAAACAGAATATCTTTTATATCTAATAAAAGCCATAAAAAGCTTATATGTGAGCACAAAATGATAATAGATGTAAATGGGAAGTCAACAGAAGAAACAAATACAAATTGTAATCTTAAAGAATGGAAAGAGATCGTACATAACGGAATAGAGCTAGAACAAAATAGATTTGTATCTGTAGATGATATGTCCTAATTTTGACAAGGAAGATAGACTACAAAAGCAATAAAACAGCTAAATAAAATATACAAAGAATAAATATGATAATTTCAAAGACCAAAACAAAACTAATGGCTCTCCGACGCGAATACCCAATAAGAACAAAAGTTGTGACAGAAGAACAAAATAAAAGAACAGTATCACACTTTCAATATTTAGATTGTGATGTCACATATGAAGAAGATCAAGATGTGAATATAAAAGTTCCAAGCTGTGTGGAACAATTAGAAATACTTTGAAAAACAAAGTGAGAAAAGACATACAATCAAGATTCTACATAGCCCTGGTCTTACCAGTTGTTTTATATGGAGGCGAGGCTTGGACTTATATAAAAAAAAAATAAATAAAATAAAGTAAATATCTCCAGAAAACAGAAATGCGATTTTTACGATGTGTCAAAGGTTGCACAAAAGAAGTTCATATAAGAAAAGAATAAGTGCAACCAATATTACAACAATTAGGGAATTAAACAATAATGGGTTAAATACTTAAAAGAGTGACAGAAGATAGAATACCAAAAAGAAGAGCAATTGGAAGAAAAAATGGATAGAAACAAAATTATGAGATCAGAACAGGCAGGACCTAATCTTAATGGAAGAAGAAAAAGAAAAGAGTAGGAAGATATTTGCAATGGAAATTTTAAGCAGTCTTACTAAAGAAGAAAATGGCGATGATGAATAACACCAAGTTTTAAACCTGCGACTGACACAGAATAATACACACTAGTGTTCATTAATTTCCTTTAGAAGAAGCCTGCATTAAATCAACTGGGATTAATTATTATGCAAATGCTTATGATTGAAAGGTTATCCTGTGCTTATAAAAGAGTTATGTAGTTTGCATTATAACAGCATTAACTATAGAAAGCTAGACTTGTACGTTTTCTTCCTTGCAAAGGTGCAAAGATAACGAAAAATTCGTTAGAATTGCCAGTAAAATGAATATATTTTAAAATGCACCATCAATTTGTGCAGAACAAGTAGAAATGAACAAGGAGACTGTAACTGTTGCAGCAGTAAAAAGGGGTCTTCAGAGTACATTTGGCAGTAAGAAAACCATTGCTAAGGCCTATTAACATACAATGGGCGATACTAAACACTTGCTCATTGTTCTAAGTACTTTTCACAGAGGATTCCAAATATGAACGCTTTGGTACTACGTCCGCCAATGTACAGGAGAAACCGCCTTCTTGGTGTAGTAATTAGCGTTGCTGACTGCTGACCGGGAGTTCCTGGATTCGATCCTCCTACTTAAAAATGTTCTAAGTTAGGGAGTTCTAAAACGGGTTCACGCAACCTTGTGATGGCAAATTGATAACTACATGATGCAAAGGTAGCGACCTCAAATCAAAAATGACGAGTGACAGCTGCCGATGGGTGTTGTGTACTGATTATGTGCCCCCCTCTGCAATACTGCACACTTTTCAAGATATAGCAAGGCGGAGGTAGACTACTCAGCGGTCGTGAGGTAAGCCCTAGTTCTCTGGGGCTATTGGGCTCTGGGTTTTTTTATAAACAACAGAAGCGCTCCCACCAGTATCTTCTAGCCGTTAAACATAGTGAAGGGTCTATTATAGTTTGGGATTTTTTTTGGAGATACTGTAAAAGTTAATGGAAATTAGAGCAGAAACAAAGTTGTAAAATGTTTCAGTATAATGTGATACCAACTGGATTGTGTTTAGTAGAGAAAAGTTTCAGCACTGAGCCGGATACTGCAAGTACATTGCATCTAAAGAAAAACACTTCACTGTGCAAAGTTCAGACAATGTTGAGACCTAAAATATATGATGATTAAAAGGCCTGATCCATTTTTGTGAAAAGCCGATATTAGGTTCAAGACAATACAGTATACGCGCAACAACACACAATCCATCTTAGTTTATTCCACATGTCCACCCTGCACTTCCACACTTAACTCCCAACGACGCCTCACTTCACGAAACACCTTTCCTAGCATTGCAGGTGTCACGTTGAGCACCGCATGTCTGATACGCACGCTCCTTTAAATGATCCCTGGAGTTGATTTTGAGTTTGTACTTATGAATTTACAAAAAAGGCAAGAGGTGTGAGATCGGAAGAACGTGGAACCGACGTCGTTGTTAAACCCTACCAATCCACTTACGTGGAAATATGACTACCAGGTACTCACGAACTACCCGTGCGAAATGAGAAAGTGCTCCGTCCTGTTGGAAAACTATCGTTTCGAAGATATCAGTGTGAGTTCTACGAAAAAGAATGCTCCATACACCTTAAACTTTGTGATCCTCAACCCACATTGACTTTTGGGTTGTTTCGCTCTCGAGGATCTCACTTGGCTGTTCATCTGCCCACACTCTGCAGTTGTGTCGCTTGACCATGCCACATGTGTAGAATGTGACTTCATCATCTTCTACTGCATACAAGTTGGCACACATTGCTTTGAGACCAGGGTAATTCTCTCTTTAGTTTATGTCACATTTGGAGTGATATGACCGTTTTTTCATGGTTTGGTAGAGAATTTCCACACACAACTCCCGACTTAGTCTCCTGGTTGATGCTTTTGAACTTCTGCTAATTGCACAGTTTGCACTGGCACACTGGGCCTAAGAGAATGTTTCAAACTACCCCTGGTCTTGAATTTCTGAACCAGTAGTCTGATATTTGCCCTGGTAGAAGAGGGTGTATGGAATTTTCGTTCAAAGTCCGCTTGAACCTCTTGATAAATAAATCTCCTCAAGCGAGCACACACCACAGCTATTATTTCTTCAGTGATAGCATCTTTCTGACCACCTATAAAAGAAACACATAATCAGCCGTTTTCAAAAATAGATCGAAACTTAATAATCACCCTGTATTATGAGAAAAGATATCCAGGAAGTGCATTAAAAGGCTTAAACTATCTCTGTGAAGTTATCCATAAATATAAAAGCGTATAGAACCAGAATGCCTACAAAAACTTCTAAACCAACATGGAGTTTCTATAAATTGAGAATTGCTCATCTGACATATGTTAAAAAAAAAAAAAAAAAAAAAAAAAAAGGCAAGGAACAAAGAAAGAAAGCATGAGACCACAATAAAACATTTGATTCAGGAGCTTAATAATGAACAAACAAGTAACGATCGTATATTAGACCACCGCCAGAGTAAAATATACCCGTTTGGCACACCCGCCTACTTTTCATGCATGTAAGGTAGAAAATAACACCATTCAGAAGGGAAATATTCATAATACAGAGAGAACGGAGTATACAGGCTAAAATATTATGGGCAGAAAATTCAAGTCTTTTTATGGCAGCTAGTTTACATTAGTATGAGCAGCCATGTGCGGACAAGTTTCGCTAAGTGGTATGGCAATTTCTGGACACCAATAATTCAATCTTGATTATACACGCAGCAATCCTAGTCTGATGTTTAGAAATGTGCTTGGGAAGAGGAAACCATTACGCTGTAATATATTGGCAGTTCTGACGATTTCTTTATCATAGTGTGTGTCAAGAGCTCTTTCTTGAAAAGCAATCTATTATAAAAGTACCTCAGTAATTTTTGCATATATTATAGCGTAACGTAACTGATTAAAAACAGGCTCTGATCGTAGTATATAACATTATAAAATAAGTTATTAAAATACGTAACAAACAACTTGGGTGTGCTACTATACTTTTGAACCATAATATACAAAAGTGGGCTAATGAGTTTATGCGCCATTTATGGAGAATTTTTATCTTTTGCAACACGTAATAGTTCAAACAAAAATGTTGTTTATTAATGATTTTAATGTAATATATTATTGCTATCGTTTTAATAAAGTTTGCCATCAAATGTAAGTGCTAAATAAATGTTGTGTGGTAAAAAATATGTTACAACGTCGCAATATTTCAAAAATCCCTCCCATTAAGAATGGACGTTCATTTGTGGAATGTGCCGTAAAGACAACCCTTATAGATACCCTGAAAAGCTGGCTTAATAGTACTGGAGAACAAGGATAGAAGGATGCCTTGAAAAACTTCAAGAATCTATTAAAAAAATTATTAAAACTTGAATCGTTAACACAACTCTCACATAATTAATTTAGAATTGCCAAAAAAATTGTAATAATAAAATGCACCATGGTACTTCTTGGTATAACATGAAAAGAACATAATAAATAAAAAACCATTAACATTTTTAAAAGTTTGAAAAAAAGGCCTTTACAAAAATAATAAAAATTTGGGCCCATTTAACTGTCAGGTTATATTAAGTCTTGGACAAGGCAATAAAACTTGACTAACATAAATACAACATGCCTTTATACCCAAAGAACAAGATAATACATTAATAATAGTATAGCTGTGCAATTTCATTAATAGGGCAAATTCACCTAAAATACACCATATATTTCACTTAAAACTACGTGATAAATCGTTTAAAAATTGTAACAGAGCAGATAGGTGCATTAAGGAAACTGTAAACATTTTTTTTAAAAAATGATAAAAGACAATCCTTTTATACGGGGCTATTCAAATGATTGTCGGGGATTCGTGATTTTTTTTTTTTTTGTTAGAAAACGTGGAAACCATACCGTTTTTATTGTTGCAGTAACGGTTAGACAAACTGACATAGTTTTGTTTTGCATCAGCTGTAGTGACATCAGTTACCACCAGATAGCAGTAACAGCAGTGTTTAACAAAATGGCGTTTAGCGGTAAGGAGAAAGTTTTTTGTACTCTTGAATATCATCATATTTATATATATTTGTAATATATATATATATATATATATATATATATATATATATATATATAAACTTCATGAGCTATAGTACACAACAAAACAAGATTCATATTCCTACGTCAATTGCACTGTGAGTTATGAATTTTTGTATCCCCGACAATCATTTAGAATAACCCTGTATATCTAAATACCTATATCTGCTGAGAAAGAAAACTAGGAAGCGTCTTTTCTGAAGAACAAGAAAGAGTATCTGTTCAACTCAACGTGTAGCAAGGCGGTGGCCTTTCATATTTGTTAACAGATTGGGAGTGTCATCCAATAGACGAAAACTTCCAACATAATGGCAAGTCTAGGTCACAACGAAGGAAGGCAAAGAAGAGGTAAGATAGACAGAGGTAAAATATCAATCTGGGTAAACGCACGAGTGCAAAATCGATATACGATGTACAAATTATACAATACAGCATATATAAACAAAATAAATCTTGATCCTAGTTGACTATTTTAAAATGCTTGTAACATGTATCTGGTCATGCACCCATCACAAAGCCTGTCATTTTCTCTTCGTTAATTAACTGTTTTCATTATGAAGGTTTTTTTTTTCATTTAATAATGCCATGATGCAAAACATTTGAAATAGTTTATCTGACTATACAACCCTTCGATAACAATAGAGATATCAACCGTGTTTTTCAGCCGAGGCTGAAATTGTGTATTCGCGCGCGATCGTATGTTTGTTTATTTCAGTTAGGAAAAGAATAATACAAAACAATTTGCAGATACAGCCCCCACATGTTCCCATGGTTCATCTTCTGCTTGGTTTCGTTATTGCTGCGTTCATTCAGGTCCAATATGTGAGAAAGTGCAGATTCACTCTAAACAAAATGTCAGCAGAAATATTTTAATCTACATGACGCGCAACAACAAAAAAATTAGGCAGAAGATAATGAACATCAGCTACAAACCCAGGGTTATGGTTGAATGTTTCGATATTTCTACTTATATTATTGTTATTATTTTAATTACCCAAAAAGAATCTATTACTAGTTTTTATTTAGGTGCAATGAAAAAAAATGTCATTTAGAATTACGTAAATTCTCCTGCAGCGGAAGCTGTAATGGAAAAAGAGTGGGTTCATTTCTCTTAATCTTTAAAATATAAAGAAATCTATGCAATAATAATAATAATAATAATAATAATAATAATAATAATAATAATAATAATAACAACAATAATAATGTCTCTTTTGGTAACAACATTACTTCAGGTACAAAGGTAAATGGTAAATATTGAAGATGAGTGAAATTAGATATTGTAGCTTTCAGCAAAGTACAACTTCATTAAATCAAAAAATCCACACTATTGTTTGCCACATTTCTAGAGTAGAATAGTTGCGTCATTTATTGAGTAATATGTTCAACATTTTAAAATTGCATAAGGTGTTCCAATGTGTACCAGCTAACGTATTAGGGTTTTTTTTAGTGGTTTCCCTTGAACTCTTAGGCCATTGTTGAGATGAATCTTTACTTTCCACGATTTGTTTTGTCCTCTCAATTCACTACTGTCATTCCTTGGTTCTGTTGTGGGTTTGAAAGTATCGAGCAAAGTGGGCTGCTTCAGTGTGCGATGAGACAGTGGCTTGCGCTTGAGAAATATTTATTGCCAAAGCGTCTGGTGTGGAAACAGCCTTTTTGAGGGGCTCGAAGACGTCGGAATGCTATATCTGGATAGTGTTAGGGACTCCTTCCTGGCCCGTCCTTGAGAACTGCTGAAGTATCTTAATTTCTTCTGTGCCCCTATCAATTCATTTCAATTTATTAACAACAGCCGTAGTACTCTAAAGCTATAATAAATAGTATAGAACAATAGCATGTACTATTGCATTAAATGTAGACTTCCTTTATCTCGATTTACCTGCGAAAAGTTTGCTGCTGCGGGGAAGTGGGGATAGAGAAATGCTTTGGGCAGCGCAGCGTGCAATAAATGTTCAGTATAACATGCACGAAAAACAATAATATGAAAAACTCGTTATTTATAACAATAGGCTTTCCAAATTTTCATATTATACAGGGAGGCGCAAAAGTAAGTACACACTCAGTGAATTTCTGTACATATGATTTCACTTCTTTGTATGCTATGTTCAAACGTTTGTCAATCCAAAGGATATTGCATCCGCAGAAGTTCAAAGTGTACATCTGACACATGTTTGTTGGAAGATGATCCAGACAGGTGGCTACAATTTTGTAAGATTGTGCTCGATCAGTATAGATATGACCCCAATTTCTTTCAAAACATGTTTTTGGATAAGGCACCCTTAACTTATCGATACATGTAAACCGACATAACAATACTTAATGGTACACGGAAAACCATCATGTTGTTTTGGAGCAAGCGCTAAATCAACCCGGCATAAATGTGTGGAGTGTGATAGGACGTGGTGAAATTGGGCCGCACTTTATTGACGGAAATCTCGATGGTATCAAGTATTTTGCTCTACTTCAAGAGGTTACACCAGGAATTATCATGCAGTTGGATAACTTTGATCAACACCAGCACGATGGAACTCCTGCGCATTGTGCTACAGTTGTTTGGACTACGTTGATAACGTTTTCAACAAAAGAGCGCTTGGACGCCGTGCAGCAATTAAATTCCCAACAGGATTCTCTGATCTTACCCCAAAAGATTTTTTCCTTTGTCAAAGTGTTTCAGATAGAGTCCAACGATCCATTAATGCAGAAGGGAAACAGTTTGAATATAAAAAGAAGTGAAATCTTTTGCTAAATGACACTAGTAAGTGTGCAGTTACTTTTGCGCCACCCTGTATAACAAACTTTCAAATATTGTATTTAATGCAAAAATACTTTTGATTGTACATAATGGCAAAAAGTGTTTTAAAACCTATTAAAGGATCGCTAACATTTTACGCGCACTGTAAAGGCTATTGTAATATTTTAGGATTTAAATAAAATACTTAACTTGGAAGGTATTTTTGTAAAGTAATGTATAATGTGCTTTAAATTGCTATGAGGGTTACATTTTGTATGAGAATGACTTTAGGTCCCCTGGCTAATCAGATGAATAAGCACACAGCACTGCATCTGTGACGTAGGTTTGCAACAAATGTTTACAACAAATTCGCGATTCTACTTTTTTCTAGTGTTGTGAATAATGGATCGTCAAATATTTTATACAGTATTTTATCATATTGTAGCTACAAGTTATTGAAAGAGCTGCAATTAATAAAATATAGAAATGGAGAATTTTAACCGTCCCGATAATGGCTTTATCTTGCTGGTGGAAGTCGTCAGTCCTGTTAAAACTGCGCACTTTAATTTAATTTTCATTTTGCTATATTTTGTTTCAGTTAATTACACCTTAAGTTTCTTGCCATGCAGCCTCATGTTGAGGGCCAATTTTGAAGCGGTTTTGTCGGTGGAGACAGGTTGGTCGCCAAGTATGATGCGATTTAGTTGCTGATTGCCATATTTTTATAAGCGTATCGTTAATAGATATTGATCGCTTTGGTGTTGTTGCCCACACTTCATGACAACAATATCTCAGGCTTTTGTTCCGCTATTTTGTGACTCGTACTCAACAGGACTGGAAAAGAATACCAACTTTGTTAATAATCACGCGATGAGTAAATCTGAATATTGTAATTTATTATTCGCAAGATCTTTCGCGTCCTCTGGTGTTCTGCGTACGATAAACGCCTCCTTATATATTCGATTCAAATTTACTAAATAATGGCTTCATCAAGACAAGCACGCAAAAATCTCACGTCTTGCCTTAAAAATTCAAAACGTACATCTACTATTGGTTGGTTCAAATTCACCTGCCAATGTATACCATCCGCTACTATTTGAAAAATTTAAAAAAATTATTTACAATGGTTGGCTTAAAATTAACTGTACGATCGGCTGGTGAGTTCATTGTTCTAACGTATTCGAAATCCTGGACTTTATTAAACCTCGCCAACGAAGATTCTTTTAAGAAGTGGTAAAGCACTTGTCCCTTTTCTTTATACAGCGGTTTATTACCTTCTTAATTCTGCCTCATCCTGGCTGGACTACCGTAAAAGTTACACCAGAAAACTTTCTCCTATGTCGTCATACAATTAACATATTAAAGTTTTACGTTATTATACACACGCACATATATACATAATATTTACATAATTAATTAAAATGCACAACATATATTATGTTTATACTTCATTGGGGGTAGGCCGAAGGAACAGTTTCAGCCGTTAAAACGGAGCTGAATATTGCATAAACAGTTTATTTGAATAACTGATAACCAAAAGCACAAGAATTGTGTTCAGTTACTGTAATCATGAACTATTGCAATAGAAAAAATCAGTACTATAACTAAATAAGCTGGTTTACTATGTTTTTATTTCAATTGAATTTAATACCATACCTACTGTGATTAAAAAAAGGTAAAGTAAGAACCCAAAGAAGCGCAACAGAAACAAAATGTAATTTTTAATAAATGCATATTAATGTGAGCATCGGCCATTAGTATCATTTCAAAAAGGAGCTTGTGTGCGTATCTTTTGGTAATTTTAAGCCCCAGCATGGAAGCACGAAACCTTGATCCTGGATTTCCTATCTCAAATTACTTTTCTAAGAACTCCCTATATAAAGTGAAAATATTTCCACATTATTTATTAACACCCTGTGTAAGTGTCTTCATTTTCACTGGCGCAGAAGGGAAGATTTAAATGCCATTACAGCATCACGTGCGTCAATTGATCACAACGATAGTTCCTGATTAAAAACACAGCATCATGGGCATGAAATGAATGTATTTCAAATAATAACAAGTTAGCTGTTAGCACTTACTTTGGACAACACCTCTTAATGAGATGCAGGCTATTAACAGAGAAACAGGAAAATTTGCATTACAGGAGCGGCGGTTCCACCTCTGTTACTGCGCCCTGTTCATGGCCTATCATTACGTTCTTGATGGAAATTTGCAACATTTTGACATGCCCACTTGGAGCCTACGCTTGCTAATGTTTACAAATAAATACAGTCTATCTTACGTGTTCTTTGTGCACTCTTTGAAACGCGGTGATTTCGGTTGCTTTTACAACGAGTTTCATTCAACCATCTGCTGACTACACATGCAACGGCCGGCCTCAACTGAACAAATCCTGGATAGGTTAAATTGGGTTTATTTTATTGAAGCTCTTTAACAGCTTCCTTCATTAGCGTCCCATTCAGGGCGTGAAACGGTCTATAAATTTTGCCCAAAGGCCTCTTCTTTCGCAAATCTCGATGTCTTCAATCCGCTGGCAGATGGTTGAATGTGTTTCCCCAAATAATTTTTTTTTGGGGGGGGGGTGACACAAACAGACCTGCAAGATGTGTTTGACATCTTTTATTTTTATTTACGTTTTCGCATACCTTTTGCAGTTTGTACTATTTATATCGCTTCTACTTATTTGTCTACAACTTATGTCTGTCTCTTTCTGTTCAAGATCTAAGAGTATATTTTCAAAAAAGCCTCGTAACTTCCTTTTCGCAGTCAAAGTTTTCATCTTTCCGAAATTACAATTTGGCACACATAAACAACAGAAGTCTAAGTTTCTCATGCAATGTTGGCTATTGTGTGAGGTAATTTACATTATTTAGATCATTGAAGTTAACGAATTTAATAATAATAATAATAATAATAATAATAATAATAATTGAAGTCAATTAAAGAGCAAGAAATAATTACGTAGAAAGTGAACATATAATTATTTGAACTATAGGGACCAATTCTTTTACTTTCTTTTAAAATTATTTAACTACAGAAACTTTAAAACTACTATAAACAGGAGTATGGAATGAAAAAAAGCACTATCCCGAAATGGCTGTATTGATCATTAAAACACTCTGTGAAACCTAATATTAAGATATATAACTCGATTAGTTATAGAATTAGTCAGATCAATGAAATATGGGCTATAACAACAAAAATTAATGGACATATCTCGTATGTTTCTGAAAGCGCGCGCGCGCGCACGCACGCACACACACCCGTTCAGGACATATTTTTTTTTTCTGACCAACATTATCTCATTTTTCAAATATGTTCTCTTTATTATACTGTTCTACATATATGTAAAACAATTAAATGCATCTTCCTTCCAAAATACTAATCTCATTTCAGATAGATATAAAATGGGATATAAATTATCTCACATAATTTTCGGCAGATATTACATTATATGCTATTACTTCCTAAGAGCTACTTTAAAATTAAATTTTTTTACCATTTCAGAAGTATTCAAATATCTGTTTCCTTTATAAGGTTAAGTATTTAGTTTAAAACACTATATATTTAATATATTGTACTAATTGTCCCGTTATGTTTAATAAATATATTACCTAGTAGATTAAACGAATTATATTCTTTATTGTATTAAATTTAGCAAAGTTTACCCAGCAGTAAAACTATAATATAAATACATGTTCAAAATGCCATTTTGAATTAACTTCTTCTTCTTCTTCTTCTTCTACTTTTCACGGGTTAGATCAAGGGCCTACTACGGGGTTATGCTTATCTCATTCTAGTTAATTTTTAACAATATTATAGCGCGACAAAAATGGGTACATAAAAATACAATGTTGCTTAAATTATTGCCTTTAATTTGCCTTTTTCTTTCTTTTACATTTTTTCTGCAAAATGCTGCATTGGTAATGAAGAATATAAATGGTTTTGAATAAAGTCCACCTGTCAATATTCTTAAAAATGTTGTTGAACAATTATAAAATATATGTCACACAAATAATGTAAAAAGACAGTTACGAATCAGACACAGCAAAAACTATGCCGCTGAGATATAGTCTAATAATCAGTATCACAAGAAAAAACAATTGTTAGTTTTTTATATATTTTTGAAAGTTGTGGAATTTACAAAAACATCTAAACCCATGGTTAAATATACACTTTTTAGAAGGTTTTAGTACTAAAGAAATCCTTCTTTTGAAGAAATAGTATAGTATCTAATTTTGAAGTTGAATTTTCACCATTGAAATTTAAATACTGAAAGTAAATCATATATTAACATTTTAAGGCTAAAGTGCTCATCACTAATTTACATTTTAGTCAAAAGAACTACGATTTTATTGCAGTTGCAAATACTGGTTAACAAAATTTAAAATAAATAGTAAGTTATGATTGAGTGCCTGGAAGATGACGCTCTCTAAAATATTTTGCAAGCCCGTTCAACAAAAAATTTGAAACCAATACTGACAACGAACAAAGTCCCAGGATATTAAACTCTATATATATATATATATATATATATATATATATATATCAACTTATTTCACTCTTTTCTAAGTGATTTTTCCTTCTGGGACCGCTGCACGCGTAATGGCTAATCGGTCGGTTCAGGCTGAAACCGCGGCGAACGGGAATCAGAAAGTCGGCAGCCATGATTTTCAATTAAGTTACTACTAACATGTAAACACTTAGAAGGTATTCACCATTATCAAGCAAAAATATGCTGGAACTGCCTCCCTTTATTTTACATACATTTCTGGCACCCACTTATGAAATTAACCATTAACCTCTGCAGTTCCTTCGGAGAAATGGAAAACATTTCTACACGAATGTTATGTTTCAATTCATTTGTGTGGATTTGTCTTGTACGTTTTTGTCTTTAATGCCCCCAGAGATATAAATACTTGGACGTTAAATGGGGGGACCAGGGGGCTAGTTGTGTAAGCGATGGCCCTTATTGTCAAATGTTTCATGAATTGCATGCAAGGAGACATGTACAGTCCTGGTGGAAAGTCTGGACCTACGTTCCGTCATAGTTAATTCACGCAAAAAGGATTGCAAATACTGTGAGTGTACTCATTTCTATTGTTTCATAAAAATGTACAGGTCCTATTACTCTCTCATTCTTAATGACGCTTCACACTCCTTTGTTGATCGTGGAGGAGTTCTTGTTTTTCTGAACTCCAATATCGGTTGTTTTGGGAATTAATTTAGGTGGAACTTGATTCATCCGTAAAGAAAGCCGGATTAGGGTCCAATTCTCAGTTATTCAAAATCCACAAAATGTATTTCTGGATGCAGAGTCACCCGGGTTAAGTATTGCACTACAGTAATTTTATAATGTTTTAACTTCAGTAGCTTTGTAGTCGTTTGAACAGAGGAATAGGAAATTTCCGTTTCCTGCGAAAGAACGTCATTTTTTAAGAGAACGTTTCATAGCATGTCCAATGATATCTAACGTTTCTTCTGTGAGTACTGTATGTGGCTGTGTGCGCTTTTGATCAAGAATGCTTTCCGTTTCACAAATTTATCCCACCAATTTGTGAATAAACTTCGACTTGGAAGTTGAATATCAGGGAATTTCTCTTGAAACAATCTCCTTATAATATGAGCCGATTCTGTACGCACTTACAGATCGTAAATAAAACTCTTTGGGGAATAGAACACCTGTATTGAGCTGTATTAGCGCCTAATGAACACTTATTATACTGACACACAACATACAACACGTCCGTACATTCCTAGCGTCAAACTCGTACTGACCTCCCCTACGGCTCCCCGCCTGCTTTCCAAGTGGGAACGAGACAAGAACTGCAGAGCTCGGTCAACTGCGGCCAATTGCACGTGGAGCGGTTCCGGAAGGAAAAGTCACTCTGTAGAATGTGACATAGCTGTGGCTTGAGTGCAAATTGCCTTCTACAACTTGTACATTTACAAGAGAATTAATTACAAAGTATCTCTATTTATGTGCTGTTGCAAAATGACAACATAAATCTAATGAACTCGTTTTCTATAGGTACTACAAATTTGTTTACATCTTGTTTAAGAGAGGAGCTGTGGTGCTCTTAGCTAGTAGCGAATCTGAAATTAATAATGTGTATAAATATTTCTACGGATTTTGTTTTGCTGTTGTTTTATTTCCCAGTGCATCTCAGGGAAGGAAGATAAAGAAACAATGGATCTATCTATAGGCACTTACATTGCTTTAACAGTCGACCCTCGTCCCGAAGACATTAAGACACGCGTCACGATAAGAAATGTGATGAAGAGTTGCATGCAAATGCAGAGCTGTGATGCTGCATCCAGCAAGACAATAATTCAAGCGAGTATGTTGTGTCGTTTGGGTTCTCTGAATAGAAAGCCTTGTTTTCCTTGAAGTTGACTCAAAATGTGTGTTTAGCACTGCAAAGGATCAAGTATTTTTTCAAATATTTTCATTTATATACTAGGACATTAAGCTAATAATCTCAAAATACATATAAAGCATAAAGTTTATAAATTATAACGTTTAGCAGAAGCTCAGGGAATTTTTATACATCTAATCTGTAAGCACATTACGCTAAAGTGAATCCATTTATGAAGTCATTAATGAAAAAATTAAGATTTCTAAAGCTTCTCTTATAGTTTGCAACGACGTTGGTAGTAGCTGGCCATTCTTTTTCTAGTGGCAGCAGTATTAGTGGTGGTGGTAGTGTTAGTCGTAATTAAAGTAGCGCTAGTAGTAATAGTAGTAGTGCTAGTTGTAATAGTGGGGATAGGAGTGTTCATAGTAGTGATAGTATTAGTCGTAGTGGTGATAGTAGTGGAGGTATTATTAGTCGTAGTAGCAGTAATAGTAGCAGTAGCAGTAATAGTAGTAGTAGTAGTAGTAGTAGTAGTAGTAATAGCAGTAGCAGCAGTAGTAATAGTAATAGTAGTAGTAACAGCAGTAGTAGTAATAGTAGTAGTAACAGTAATAGTAGCAGCAGCAGTAGTAGCAGCAGTAGTAATAGTAATAGTAGTAGTAACAGCAGTAGTAATAGTGGTAGTAACAGTAGCAGTAATAATAGTAGTAGTAGTAACAGTAATAGTAGTAGTAGTAGTAGCAGTAGTAACAGCAGGAATGGTAGTAGTAGTAATAGTAGTAGTAGTAGTAGTAGTAGTAGTAGTAGTAGTAGTAGTAGTACTAACAGTAGTAGCAGTAGTAGTAATAGTAGTAGTAATAGTAGTAGTTGTAGTAGTAGTAGTAGTACTAACAGTAGTAGTAATAGTAGTAGTTGTAGTAGTAGTAGTAGTAGTAGTAGTAGTAGTAGTACTAACAGTAGTAGCAGCAGTAGTAGTAATAGTAGTAGTAATAGTAGTAGTTGTAGTAGTAGTACTAACAGTAGTAGCAGCAGTAGTAGTAATAGTAGTAGTAATAGTAGTAGTAATAGTAGTAGTAGTAGTAGTAGTAGTAATAGTAGTAGTAATAGTAGTAGTTGTAGTAGTAGTACTAACAGTAGTAGTAGTAGTAGTAGTAGTAGTAATAGTAGTAGTAATAGTAGTAGTTGTAGTAGTAGTAGTAGTACTAACAGTAGTAGTAGTAGTAGTAGTAATAGTAGTAGTAATAGTAGTAGTAGTAGAATAGTAATAGTAGTAGTAGTAGTAGTAGTAATAGTAGTAGCAGTAGTAGTAATAGTAATAGTAGTAGTTGTAGTAGCAGTAGTAGTAGTACTAGCATTAGTAGCAGCAGTAGTAGTATTTGAATATTATACATATATTCAAATACATTTTCATATTATTTATGTACAATGTTTATCGAAATTTCTTGTCCCTAAAACTACGTATTTCATTTAAGAAAGTGCCCAGGTTTAGCCAGTTATGTCTATTTATAATTAATTTCCAACATGCCAGCCAGCCTCCTCTACTGGAAGTCAAAAAGTAATCCGGGAGAAATGTTATTCTAGCATCTTCTGTCTGTGTACACTTAGCCAAAATGTGCACTCAGCCTTCCGGTTCCGAGCATAATGGACAAATCCTTCTGCCGTCCTCGTCAACTCTTTCTGGTAAGTAAAGGCTCTAAACAGCTTTCCGTAGCATGTCACTGGAATGGTATGCCATGTGTCACGCACTGATGGTTCATATCTTAAGTACGTTGAAAGCTCAGGAATTTGCAGCTGTGGAAGAATTGTGAAATGACGACGGACTACTGTGAAAAAATGCAGATATCATACAGATGAATGATGATTAAGCTTGTAGTTAGGAATGCAACCAAACACGGTACTAATAATAGTTTGAAATTCTATTAAAGCATAACAACAGCAAAATGAACGTTTTAAAATCATTCATGACAATTACACTTTGCAGATGGAAGTTACTCTGTCCATAGTTTTAGAATATATTTATTATATTGTTTATGAATGGCGTAACACAGTTTTGAGAGAAAAGTATCAAGTTTCGTTTGATCTGTTACTGAATATTTAATTTATCTCGGCAATTTAAAGCACTTATTTGCAGGTTTATTGCATTAAATGAGGGGAAAATACTTTAGGCATGACTATAAATATTGAATTTGTTGTAATAAATGTACCATTATTGCATTTCTTTATATGTAGCCCCCCCCCCAAGTACAAATGTATGTTAGGTTGCAACTTCGGACATTAACAAAGAAAACCCACAGATTCGAACAAACAAATTCCGAACATAATTGAATTATAGGTCACTTACTTATGAGTTCATTGACATATTCATTTTTCTGTAAAACACCGGAGTTGCTAATCAGAGGGCGCAGTTTAGTCACCCAAACAAATCGCACATTTTGTTTTAACGCAATAGTGGTCTCTAAAAACCAGTGCCACTTCGAGGCTTGCGTTACAAGAGCTTACCCAATTTAGACTGGCGTGTCAGAAGACGAGTGAAGGATGAATAAACGGATTCCTCTAGTGAGCATCTGCGACGTTTTACATTATCGTTTAATAGTACCACAACTGAAATGGCAAGTAAATAGTCTATAATGAAATTATGGCTAGATTTTATGTGCTGGAACTTGAAGGTTTTCCTTGTAAACATAAACAATGTGCTAACCTCAAAATATGTCCTCCTTGAATGTTCTAATCATGTATTCAAGAACGTCATTTCTATTTATTTATCACATTTAATCCCATTTGTTTAATTTCGGCAAGTTTTTGATATAAACGGTTCCTTAACATCAGTTGCTTATTGTTTCAAAGTAATATCGTTCTTCTTTTAATACAAAAGTTTAAACTCCAACAATTTTGTTTTTATTTCAAAGAACAGATCATTTCCGTTAAAAATGAAAACAGCAGAAAATATGGTTAAAATTCAGTGCTTTGCTTAAGGGGAACCGATATACCCTATCTAGCAATGTTAAATTATTAAAATTTAGTTTTCTTCTCTTAATATTTGTTGGGAGTGGGTCTATCATTTTTATGGTATATGATTGGATACATTGACTTCACTTTAATATAGATATTTTTCATAAACAGTTTTTACCTTTTCAAAAAAAAAATTGGAAGAGAAATTTTGTACATTTTTATACATACATTGCAACCCATATTTTTTCATGAAAGTATTATTTTTCAAATGGCCATGTTAAACTATGCAGAGGTATCAGAAGAACAATTTTTGAAAGCTCTAGGTCTAGTAGAAGCTGAGGAAAGAAAAGTCTGTAAGAAAAGTATGAACTTCCGGAAAAATGAATGCGAAGCTAGAAGTAACTAACAAATTATATATTTTTAAAATAAATAATTAATATATTTAGAAATGTCATAGAGGTATAAATGAAGAATAATTTTGAAGATGAAAATCTGAATTATAATGAATAATCAAAATAAAAAATCTACACCTACAGGGTGTCCTTAAAGGATTTCTGGAGAAGAGGAATATAATTTAGTTCAATTAACATAAGAATCCGAAGGACTATAAAGACTCTGTGTATACATTTTATAGTTTCTAAACTACACACAAAGCAATATAAATAGTATTGTATTTTCTTTGAAAAATTTCGGCAAGTTATTGATTTACTGTCGTAATCCATAACGGCTGTTACAGTGGCGTGTAGTCTTGCTCCACCTATCTGTCTCCCCTTCCGTTTCATGACATGGTTTCCCTTGTCCAGCGTACAATGTCATATCTTCCTCCACGGTTCAGCGCGTCACATTATCCCTGATGCTCTGTAATATAGCACATGTTTGCCAGGTGTGAGTATGCAAGCAGATGATGCTTGCTGAGAGCTTCTGGGGCACTGCAAGGCTGAAGGTGACAGATGTTTATGATATGTTGTAATTGGCGATCAAACATATAAAAATACGAACAAAGAATCAAGTCAAGATTCGATTCTACCTAAAGATGAAAATGCTCTAGCCAAAATATAAAGCAAATGAATTGATTCTAGGTTGGTCATTTCCAAACATGGTTGAATGTGCCAGGATGTAAATAATTAACTTACTGAATCAGTAGAGAAACGTTTCATGTAGCAGCAAGATAGTACTTCTAAGCATTGAGCTGGATATTCCTTGAGGTAAGTACTTTTGTGTGAAACAATGTTTCATTTTACGTGTCAGAAAACGTTTATTTTGAGTGAGCAAGATAAATGGGACGCCCTCTATATAAAACATGTTACTCATGTTTTATATTTATGCTGCATACATTTAGTTAAGGAGAACAGCCATGACAAAACTGAAAAAACATTGAAACCTTACAAAACACGCGATACTTCAGATAATTGCAAATCAATTTTTACTACTGAGGAACCATAGGCGGTACAAGGAAAGTGATCTGATCACTAAAGAAATTATTTGAAAGCATTTGGTCACACAATGCCTGATACAATCCAAGCAAACAACAGCGTGTCAGTGATGTAATACTTATATGGCTCGAACTGTGATTTCCCATAGCGATATAAGTAGCCTCTTTTAAACTTATTAACGTTTAACTCTAACAAGGGGCTGCAAGTGTTAAAATGTTAGAATTTTAAAAGAGACGGAATATTAATGAAGTGACGTGATTTCAAGAAGTTTATAGTGCACGTGAAAAGAAAAAAGAATATATATAAACACAAACATATTTATTCTTTTAATAAAATGAAACAAATTTATGCGGAAATACAACACTGCGAAATGTTAGTTTTTTAAAATATTTGTGTTAATAATGATAATAATAATAATAATAATAATAATAATAATAATAATAATAATAACAACAATAAGTGAGAAATTAGGTAATTATTTTAATACGTAGCAATATTACAATTGATGAGATTTATTGTGTTTATATCTATTAATAGAAAGTAACTAACATTTTAAAGTTATGAATAATAATAATAATAATAATAATAATAATAATAATAATAATAATAATAATAATGTACACTGAAACCTAAGAGAAATTAAATTACAGAACAAGTTAGGCTTTAGCGGATAAATTGCAGTGTGTGTATGTATATTTGTTTATACATAATAGGATTGGATTAAATTTAAGTTACTTGTGATTCAGAAGAAAGAAATATAAGGTAAATTATAATTGTACAGAATACTAGTACACATTTTCGCCGGAAAACCGGTGGAACAGTTTTGTTTTAACTTAGTAAGTAAACAATAGAGTTGTTTTGTAATTTTTTGTTTGTTTTTGTTTTAACACCAGGTTACCAGTTTAGGTCAGTGCGGCATCCAGCATGTATGGTGATTTATAATTTAGTTAAGTTTTATGTATATGTTTTATTGTACATGGTATATTAGATATTCTAATAATACTTTTTTATTTACCCCTATCTTTTTTAATTCTATCTATTTTTATTTCATTTATTTATTTTTTATCGTTTTATTTTATTTTGAGTTACTTTTTAGATTTAGATAAATTTGAACAACAAAATGCAACAAATGTAAATATGTAATTTGTGAAATAAATGATAAAAGTTCTGGAGTACATATCCCGATGTAGGAAACAAGATACAGGGATGTAGTATTGTATACTTTTATTTTACTTTTATTTATTTTTGTAGCTTTTCTTATAACCTAAACTAAAGGTGGTATTTCAGTAGCGTTTGATATGGGCATACCCTGATGCGAGGGAGGCACAATTTTTTTATGGTAGATGTCTAAAGCAGTTATCATTAACATTAAGGAACGCCTCCTGCACAGGCTTTTCCATGCTACAAAAGGAATTTTACACATCGGAAAGCATAGTTTCAACTTTCCACCATCTTTAGGTTTTTGGGGTCAGCGTTATTAAAAATTGATCATAGCCGGGGCAGAGCATAAGTTTCACTAATTGAACGATATTTTCGTAATTGGCCACATGTGAAATAAAAACTGCACATTTCCCTTCAACACGTAAATGGCATCCCCCACAGCATTAACTTCAATGTTGAAATAGAGAGTGACGGCACATGTTCTTGTTCGATGCAAGAACTAACGCTTTAGACACAAGGTTTACAGAAAACCTAAGTATAATGACGGATATCTCAACGTATGATCTAACCATTACTCAATTTAAAATTTAACCCTAATTAAAACACTAATCCTCCGAGTCAAAGACATTGTCGAGCCTGGGGGCCTAAAATTTTAATTTAAGAATTTCTAGGGAGCCTTGCAACCACAAGGCTATAGCAAGAAAGAAATTGTCTTAGCCTTGCAACCTCCAAAAACCACGACATCTATACCGGACTACAATGACCAATTTAAAATATTCTTACTATTGTAGAAAATGCTTCACTGTGTATCGCTCAAGTTATGCTAAATTGTGGAATTAAAACCGATTTTACACCCGCAATAAAAAATAGGCGAAAAACTGCTTTCTATAAAAGAAACAAGGGCTTCTCTAAGCTTTACTGGAATACATAAAGTTGCATGCGAATGTGAAAAAGTGTAAATTGCTATGACCAGAAGATTCATTTAAAATCTGCTGGAAGAACATAAGCGACATTTGTGCATTAATCAACCAGAAAAATCTGCAATCGTTGAACTCAAACTTGCTATGAAATTAAATTGGGGAAAAAAAAAAAAAAATAAATAAATAAATAAACAAACAAAAAAAAAAACGGAAGTAATTATAAAAAGAACAGGACACTTTAATATTGCTCGGAGAGTGGCCTTAGAATCACAACAGCATCCGGATAATACAAATAAATATATAAAGCCAGTGCTTTTCAAATAACCAAGACATGGAACCCATTACTAAAAATCAACAAAGAACTGCAACACATCGCTTCCACTATCTCCACCTCCTCTCACTTCTAACTGTTTTGTCCATCTTTGCCTCTCCAGACAATTTCACCAGTCCACTGACGATGTTGCCGCAGTAGCTAGCGAAAGCTTTGGTTTCTGAATTTCATTATAATCAACGAGCACGACAGAATAATTCGACAATGATCAATTTTAACAATTCCCGCCGAATGTTTTCTTACAGATTCATGAGCGTCCACAAGTCCATAAAAAGAAATACAGCATCCATCGCTGTAGGGAGGAATAAGGAGCCAACAATGCTTCGCCGGTACACAGCACAGCACACACCATCTCAATTTTTCTTATAAAGAGGTGTCCTTATGACTGTTGTGAAGATTCTCATTAGCTCAAGTACCTGCATCGTAGAAAATATGTGCTCGGTCTTGGTGGAACACAGGTTTTCTTTTCTTGCGGCTCGAGTATATGAAAATATTTTTCTCCAGAGACAATTTCATAAGAGTTTCTGTCAGTTCTGGCAGTTTTAGACGTCTTCCTCCTTGGTTTCCAGTTTCTTCACCATACACTGAATGTAGTAATTTTTAAACCCTGAACTGTGTAGTAAGTTGTTCTTGATGCAGTTTTCCAATATTTGTGGACAATAAATACGCATTGTTTCGCCATGCATAGCTCATACTGTAACCTACAGTACACAAAGGCACGGGTGCCGTAACAACAGCACAGGCAGAGGCGTCACACTAGTGCCGAAGACAGCGACAATTCTTTCAGTCTTCATGGGCATCGGCTGCAGAGTGGTGTAGTCACTGACGTCCTTCCCTAACCATAACTTTGATGTAGGTACCAAGGTATATTCATAAAATTTCACTCAATTAGGATAATTAAAAGTTATAAGTTTCAATCAGGGGCAAGATCCAACATAGTACCCAAATTGTATCGTAATCCCAGGCAGGGTCGATGGATATTTTTTGAAAAAACAAAGAAAATAACCTTTGGTCCTATTTGTAAGTTTAAGGCACAAACTCGTAAGGAGAGGTCTTTGGTTCGATTCGCATTAGGACCGTTCCCCCTGACTGAGATTTTTTCCAGGTTTTCCTCAGTCCTCCTGAATGGCAAATGCCGAGGAAATACCCTAAAAAGTTAGGCCTGAAACATTTCCCTCACTTAAACATTTATCATTTCATCTCATATATCATCAGTGTCCATCACCTGTGGTGCCTCAGTAGTAAAAACGGACGTTAAACACTATTAAATAATAATAAAAAAAAAACCGCATGTAAAAATCCTTAAGCTTAAAAGAGTCTTTCACCCACTGGATTGAATGTGACGTTAATGGCCAAAGCTATTAGTGAGCATTCTCAAATAAGTTAAATTTAAACCTGAGGATATCATAGTAAATAATTAAATAAATAAAACAAATGTTTGCAATTTTGCCCATTAATAACTGACATTGCGTATATCGCTTTCTAACATTCTATTTTTATATAAATTCAACGTTTATTTAGTGAACAACACCGAGTCACCGATTAGTGAGATCCTAAGGGCTTGCAGAAGAGAAGTGGTTTTTCATGCTGAGCGCAAGCAGACATTTTACTAATGTCCAAGATTGCAAATTACTTTTATTTTAATAAATGTAATTTACTTGTTGTTTCTGAAATAAATTCATGGTTTCACTAACAAACTCAAATAGTATATATTATAGATAGTAGCTCTAACAAAAACTTCCCAACACTGTGTTCCATATTTATTATTGCATTATTTTGTGTAATTTAATTGTATCTGTAGTATTTTTGAGATTTTGTCTTCTGCTGGAAATCTTTGTGATTCTGTTTGGCTTATTACTAATATAATATTTCATTAATAGCTTGTTGTGTAGATATAACAGTGTTATTATTTATAACCGTGAAGTTACACGAAATCCTTTCGTCAACATAGTGATTATAATTCATTGCTAAGCAAACATTTCCTTTGTTATTTTTGTCTATTCCTTATTATATTTAATAACTTATAAACTCCGACGCAAAACGCAAAGTAATGCCTACAAAAGAAAAACAATTCATTTTTTGGGGGGTCTGTCGAAAGTCTTTTGACTTTTAGTTTACTTTTGCTTTGAGTATTGATAGGTTTTCATGCGCAACAATATTCTATTCCTGGTTTTAAGGCTGAACTTTTGAAGAAAACCAGTAATTTGCGCAATTAGTTTTCTTTTGCTATTTTGTACGAGTATGGTTAAAATTCACTTCTTTCTGGAATCAGTTACATTAGAGTACCGTTGATGTTTGATCTGTTGGATAGTTGAATCCTCTGAATTTATTTCTTTAAATGAAGACAGTGTCGACCCGAGCAATTTCCTCGCTCTACGTAATGCAAGCTTAAAATAAGGGGGAGAGAATTTGACGAGAAGGAGGGAGAAAAAGCAATTAAAAAAAACCGGGTAGTGAGACATCTAATATGCATGGAAAAATTGTGTATAACTATAATGCAATATTGACATTACATATTTAAAAGCGAAACATTTTACAACCAAAATCTATCTAGATGTAAATTGCAAATTAATAAATTTATGAGCTGAGTGCATCCCTGACAATGTGAAATTAACTAATTTTCTTAATAAAAAGTTTTGTTCCAGAGGACAACAGATTACTAGTGTTAGCAATTGAGTCATGTCGACAGTTTTTTTTAAATCATACAGCATTTTGCGATGTCAATTTGAAATACAAATGAGTAGAACATCCGACGCCCAGAAAACAATTTCATACCCTCAGGTGATAACCTTTTATCTCAAAAAGTGATAATAAAGGCAATTTAATTTATTACTTAATCAATTGCCTCTGTTTTATTTGTACGATTGAATTGATGCTTAAGTTCTAAAATAAAGTAGTAATCAATTATTGACTCCAAGCTATGGTATTTTGTTTTTACTGATTTACAACGGCATTCAGCTTTTTCGCCTTATCCTGGGTTGAAAAAAAAATATCAGTGAATAAAACACAACTTTTCTTGCGGATATATAATGTCGCTGTTTCAATCTCTATTAACTTTTTTTTTGAGACCCCCATAATCCTTGAGATATGTTTATTTTAATATCTTTTCAACTTTTCAACTTGTCCGTCATATTTTTACTTGAATACGCGGGCCCCTATAGGACATTTATATAGACTGCTTTTTCGCTGAACGATGACGCATGTTATTCATACTAAATTCTTATCTTCCATCTTAATATATAAATCCTCTAAGTACATGTGTGGTTCTCTCATGTAGAATTATTTGATTATAACAGTCTAGCTGAAAATGTGCTGGCCGCTGAGACTGTAGTAATTTACTTAAGTTTAGGTTTCCCAGCTGTGCGTTATAATATCGATGTACATATATGTAGATTTGCCATATCACCTGTCCTATATTCTTCTTCTTCTTCTTCTTCTTCTTCTTCTTCTTCTTCTTCTTCTCCTCCTCCTCCTCCTCACTCTCTTTTGCTCGACAGCACGATATCGAGCCTTGGCCTGCAGCAGCGACCGCTGCGTCTTCTACCTTCGTCTTTTTTTTGATTGATTTATTTATGGACGCTCTTTAACAGCTCAGGTCATTCAACTCAGGGCGTGAAACGGCCGACAAATTTTGCTCAGAGGCCTCTCTTTCAGGCTTGAGGTTCTTTTGCGTGCCGTAAATGTACGACAAGGGACCCACGGCTTTACTTCCCTTCCGAAGGAAGCCATACTTAGGATTTTTACGCCCCGAAAAAATCCATCGGTCCTAGCTGGGTTCGAACCCGCGATCTTGGGCTTAGGAGGCAAGTATGGTAACCACTAAACCACCAGGACCGACTACCTTCGTCTTGCGACATCATCAATAGAATATTGCAGGAGGGCACATGGTCAGCATGCCAGTACCACGGTGGTCGTCTATCAACTCTGCTTTCGAAATCGAACGACGGCAGCTCACCAATTGTCCTCGTGAGGCTGGGTGAACCCCTTTTCAGATCTCCCTAACCTAGAAAATTCCTAAAAAGATACCGGGGATCGAAGCAGGGATTTTTCAACCAGCAGTCCACAGTGTTAATTACAAGAACAAGGAAACCGTCCACTATACTGTGTACGTCCCAAAAATTCCGTTGTAATATTTTTATTGTTTGGAAGATAAGATGTGAAGTGCTACATATATATTAAAGTTTTTAAATTTAAGTACTTTTTATCACAGGTAAGGAACTCAATAGATTTAAAAATATTATCAGTGTAGAAAAATTTAATTTTTCACCGTTCCAGGGGAAAAAGTGCATAAAAAGTCTACTTTCATGACCCAGTATTTGACCTGGGATTTGGCGGACCTTCACCGCCAAAGTCCAGCGCACGCACAGTGCAACTCGATTTAAAACATCCCAAGAGGCACACAGCAGTCAGTTCGACCGCCCGAAATCGATATGATGCAGGGGACTGCGTTTATGGGACTGTATAACTTCTCAATCTATAGGATGAAAACACTCACTCTGTATTTTTCATGCCAAACCGAAATGACTATATCTTTAAATTATGTTTTCGGTATGGTAGGCTCATAACAAAGATGCTGTATAATGAATTAATTATATATAAAGAAAGTGTTGATGAATCTTTGAGACTATATTTCAAGTAGATCTCATGTTTAAATGAGAAAACAGAAATTTCTCTTGAATTATTAACTCACCCTCGAGCTTAGACTTAACAGCACGAGTTAAGCCAAGAGTTGAAATTAAGCTCAACTCGGCGCAGTTACTGTCGCTATGAAGGGACAGCATAATTCTTCTTCACAATAAAGTAAGACGCTTAGTGGGTGCCAGAAGACTCGAAGAAAGGCTTCTCCTTTACCGTTAACGCATAACTTTTACGGTATTGCAGACAAAGTCATTTTTATTAAGAAGTGCGGTTTTATATCCGAAGATTTCGATACGGGAAATATTCAAATTGGAAAAAAGTGCTTGCAGCGGTTTGGACTGTTCGTGACATGTCAAACTTAGCAACGCGCTGGTTCCATAACAACTTATTACTTTCAATGGGAATATCTCGTGACTTTTTGAAAAATAATTCATCAATGAAGAATAGCGCTGAGAAGGTAATAATTGTGAGCGCCCAAGTAGGAGGATACCGTCTGTTCTTCATGGCATATTTATAAATAATTGTGTTATGTTATTTTAGCTTCTAATATGGCGAATTTAACACAGGTTGAGTAGATATGAATGAATAGTGTTTGACGCCCGTTTTTGCTACCGAGGCACCACAGGCGATGGACATTAATAATACATGAGATAAAATGATAAATTGGGAAAGGGTTTATTTTTAAGGAAGGAATCGTTCCAAGCCTAAGTTTAGGGTATTTGCCATTTATGAGGACTGAGGAAAACCTGGAAAAACCCCCAGTCCTGGCGAAATTCGAACCCAGACCTCCCACTCACGAGTCCGCGGCTTAACGACCTCGGCCACCCGTGGCGGTGTTGAGTAGTTAGAAATCCATTAAGGACTTCCACACACGTAAGTTTGCTAAGCGAAATTCCCAAACTGCACGAATAATGTGAACTATTAAAAAACAGGTTTAGCAAGAACAGTGTTTAGATGCCAATTCTTAGGTCTTAATTTTGATGCTGTTAAAAGAGTATTCAGAATATCATTCAAATCTTTCAAGCCTGAATAATTATATATTTAAATCAATTTAATATAAACCAAACACGTCAATTTAGACATTAGCAGTAGAGATAGAGTAGTATTAATTGCATTTTAGATCTTACCGCTCGCTTCCACCCACCCCAACTATGAAGTTTCAAATTCCATTCCTATCTTATGATATTTTAAATAAAATAAAATTGTTATGACACTTTATTTACTATCTTCGTCCAGCAACCTTTATTGTTAGAAATTGGGCTGAGTGGGGATTAATTCAGCTAGATTTAGGATGAAACCACAGTTTATTTGGGTTATATTTACAATTATACTACTTACATTTTCAAAACGTGCTCCAAAATAGGCTAGACAGTTATATACTTTCAGAAAATTTCGCGGACATTTTGGAATGTTTTGAGTTGTTGAATATTCTCAGGCGAGAAAATGTAAACAATAATTGAGTTCAACTGAGCCCAGAGGAAGAAGTGAAGCATCTCATTCTACACCACCTCTCATACCAATCCATTTTGCATCCAGTCATTGCCTCATAGTGTAGTGGAGCTCCGTCCTGGTGGAAATGAAACTTTCGTTCTTCACCTTGAACCTTCTTCTTGACTTTGTATAGGCATAATGTGATTAGTGGACCAATCACATTTCTAATAAGTTCAGATAAACAATGTCATTCCAAAGAATCCCAGCCCTCATATATATCTTCTGCTGAACCTTAGTATGATCGTCACGAAACAATACAATATTAATTCTAAAACTATACAGATTTTCAAACTCATTCAAGATAAGGCGGCTTCATCGTTGAAAAAAAAAAATTGTCGAATTTGGTTTATTTTCAGTTATTTGTTATTTATTTTACTCTGCTATTATATTGTCTTCGCTAAGATATTGCTCCTAAAACATAAATGTGGCTTGATTTTTATTTTCAGGATGTGTATTGTTGAAAACTGCAGTAGTTTTGCAAGCACAATGCTTTTTAACCCCAATAATAGATACTTTCTAATCTTTCTTACAGGATATTCATCATGTTTAAATACCTTGCTACTAAAACACTACTATTACCTACATTAAATAATGCATTTTATTTTGCAGTTTTGTTCATTTCAACTTCAACATTAACAACAATCGCCGTGGGTCCCATGTCGTATATTTACGGCACGAAAAAGAAACTAAGCCTGAAAGAGAGGCCTCTTAGCAAAATTTGTCGGCCATTTCACGCCCTGAGTTGAATGGGACGCTGATGACCTGAGATGTTAAAGATCGTCCATAAATAAATCAATCAAAAAAAAAAAAAAATTAACAACAATCCATGTTGGTACAACAATAGTCCCAAGTTGACAAAAAAAAAAAAAGAGTTTCACGAAATAGGGGTGTCATTTAAAAAGCAGTATTGGGGTGACTGAAGTGAGGGAGTGAAACCTAAATTACAATTAATATTGGTGTTAAATTTTCCCCTCAATATATAAACAAACATATTTTTAAATTAAATGTTTACATAGTTATTAATACTAATGTTTTGAAATGAAAGCCATTTATAGTTAAAACTGAACGATAACGTGACTATTTTAAAATATTGAGGGATGAAGATATTGCATTAAAGTAATGTATACATATAGAGCATAATTAGGCATTTTAGAGAAAGGAAAATACTGGATTACTTACATGTATCTGTAACATTATATACATAAATCGTTATGAACAAATTTACTTATAAACACTTTTTATTGTGTACATGCTCATATATTAGATTTTTCGAAATTCCCACTAGAAGTATATAGTAGTAAGTCTGATGATGATATTTAATAATAACAACATGTGCATTTATTCCAAAACAGTGTGTTTGTCACAGAATGATCTTATATGGATTCAGTTCGGGACTTGTTCTTTTGACTCTGCCTGTATCTGGGGAGAGTGATGCAACATCCATTTAGGCTGTTGCTGGATTATGCGGCACGCTGTGATGTCGAACAACTTAACTGAACTTTTGAAACGTTGTTCATCTTGTGTTCGGTTTTATGGATTTCCCAGCATGCTTACAAAATAACGACAATGGCGATTGTGTTGTAATGTACAAAATAATGAAAACAGATAACCGTAAAATTTAAACTTCACAGTAAATTTCAAGTTATATTATGTAATAAAAGGTAACGTGCACTGAAAAAATGCAGTGATACCTCCTAAAGAGCATAATTGTTTTGAGAATAGTGTTTATATTTAAAATGTATAAGTCTATAAATATAAACAATGCATCGCCTTCGTTTTATGAGTTTACTTCATGCTACGATTTCCATTCAACTATTGTAAGGTATCTTCTAAAGAATTTGCTTTCAGGAAATTGTACAGCTTGCACTTTTTAATTATAAGTGCTAGAAGTTCTATCCAAACATTTAATTATTTTATTATAAGAATTTAATATGATAGGTCAATCCAAGTTTTTAAATAAATTAAACTGTTCTGCAGAGTTTCCTGCAATGGTTTTGGAATTTGTAGTTGATATTTGGAAAGCATAAATTTGCACTAAGATATTAAAAGCATACGCTTAGCATTGCAGTTCACGTTCCATGAGAGCGAAGAGATTTGATTTGTTTTATTTACGGACGCTCTTTAACGTCTCAGGTCATCAGCGTCATCAGCGAAGAGGATTTAGCATATCAAAGTTTTGTCTTTCTCATCTCATGAACTCTAAAGGATCATTATAGATATAGATAACACAGTTTATTGCTTTGCATTCAGAGGTTTAGGTTCCAGTATATACATTATAATATATAATGTATATATGTATAAATTTTAATATATATGTAAAAATTTCTAATTTTTTTTTCAGGATGATAAAATGCTTCTTTATGGATTTACTTGATGCAGCCTTTTCATTTTTCAATCGACAGTTTTTGAAGTAAAAGGACTCAACCATTGTACCCACTAGGACTTTATTTACTAGTAGAACATTATATTAATAGGAAAATACTGGGTGAGCAAAGTTAAGGTAGCGACATGGTTAATTTTCTTGGAAAGTGGCGAGGCCTTTACGCGGTAGTCACATGTAAAATCAGTTGTCAATCAGAACTTCATCCTGTATATGACAAACTAATAGACTGGGTATGATGAGGAAAACTCGCAGTTTTTTCGTCTCACTAGAATTCCTTTTCTGTTTATAAGCATGGGAGTAAATATGCGTTAACTTTCAAATGACTTGCCTCTAGGAGATAATGCATACATTTAAGTTGATGGGGAGAAAATTAAAAATGTAAATACTCAGTTGAAAGAACCAATTTATTTAATTCTAAACCAAGGTGCAAATATTTTAGTTTCACTAAATATTGGAAGGAGATACCCATATTTCTATTTTCTAGTGAATATTAGAATTTGTCTGCCGTATCCAATTTTCTTCTTTTCAAAAAGCCTTTAACTTGACGACTAAACAAGTTTAAGTAGCTACAGGACTTCCAGAATGTGTCCTTACCGCTTGGACGGGGTTTTGGGTCTCGGAAGCTGGACATGCCACAGCCGACCATGCCTGTACTCTGTCTCCCTCTCATAAACATTTTGCAAAATCTTACCTTATAGCAAATGCTGAAAATTTCGTCCTCCCTCACTTAAACAGGTGAACGGGTAAACTTATTCCAATTGTAACGATTTAGTTCCTCCACGGTAATGCTTCTGCATGTCTTTCTTGAGTTATTCCAAAGTGTGAGGATTTATTTTGTATACTTTGTCCTTTAGGCTATCCCACAAATAAAAACTATAGACTTTTAGACCTAGGGAGCAACCCCCATGGACTCCTTTATTGTATGAGCAATGGCAGAATCTTGTTGAATCCACGCATTTCTCTTCTTCCGTCATTTAATTGAAAATGGGGTCAGAATATCACAACTCTCTGCTGTGTGGTGGATCGATTATGCGTTTGCGCTAATCACCAGATTTACTATATTAAAGAGGGGCTTCTTGTATTCAATTTGGATTTTCAGAAAACCAATGGCGACTGTTGTGAGTATTCACACGACAATTTTTGTGGAACCATGCCTCGACTGAAAAGAATCCAAGCTATGGGTCGACTAACTCCTTCAATTACTGATAAAAGAACAATAATGCACATATCCTACAGGATCACCTTGTCATAGACATGAACACGTGAATATTCGTAAGGTTTGAGTTTTAATAATTTTGCTGCTGTACGTGCAGAAGACACTGAAATGCAACTTGTATTAATTTCGGTAGTGATTTTGTTGACAAACTCTCTTTACGCTAATTTTGTTTTATTTGTCTTGTGCAAGGAGGCAACTGTTCAGGGAACATCCGAATAAATTTCTTGCGAACGTGACGCGCTGATTTGTATTTATAATAACATTTACACTAAAAATAAGTTGCTCTATAGTCTTTCCGAAGAAATATAAACTGGTAATTGCTCGAAAATTCAAAGAGGCAGGCGGCAGGGGGCCATGAGGGGAGCCGGCCTTGGCCGAGGCGCAAAACCCCATGCAAGCGGTGAGAACATATTCTGAAAACCTGAAAGTTTTACTTATGACTCTTTAAGATAAAAAATATATCAAAACAATTGGGCTTGTGCCTTTTTATAATTAGTTCAGGCTTCAAAAGCTTGTAAAATAACGAGTTTAGTATAAAACTTCTAATGAATATATAAAACTGTCAACAATTATTGTCTCCAGTTTCTCTCAAACACTTTATAGTCTTAATGTACGGATTTCAGGTCGGATCGAGAAAGTGACGTCAAAGTGAAAGTAATGTGGTCATTCCTGCTTATTGATTACATAACCTTTAAATTGTCTTTTCTGGAAGAAAAAATTGTACACGGAAGTTGATAACCTCTCTTTTAATGACAGACATAAAAATAAATCCCAAAGAGAAAATGTATTGTACTTAATTTCGCTGGGCTGAAGCAGCTTTTAATTTATCTTACGTGGAAGTGAATTCTCTACGGCCAGTTCTCTGTATCTCAAATGCCCGCAGGTATATTGTTTCTGTGTTTCAACCCCTGTCTCCGGCACTGGTTGAGGCAACCACCGGGAGCTATCTGCAAGCGTGCTCAAAGGAAATAACATGTGCCTCGCAGTAAATAGAAGATGAGAACGAAATCCTGTCTCGTTAAAGGCTATTATCTCTGGGAACTGCTGGCGCAAGAAATCTGTGGGTCGATGAGTGGGTGGAAGTATCATGGGGCATGCAAAAGCCCGCCGCACTAAGGTTCAATGAACCACAAGGTCGTGGCCACGTGACTCTAATCTAACAAGCCTGAAACAAAATTCCACGTGATATGCTCGTCCATACAAACAGTTAAAGGTACGCAATTACTTAAATTACTTGCTAGTGGGTAAGGCGGGACACTTGCTCTGGGTGTATTACAAATTTCATTAAGTTTATTGACTGCAGGTAAGTTTAACAATAATGTACTTTGATTTTTGTGCTATCATGGATTCTCATATTCATATATGAGTAATTCTTCTTGAATTAAAATGCAAAATTAACATGTCTAATAATCCTTTTCTTTATTATAATGGATTTGTTGAACTTGATCTGTTGAATTGCAATTATGCATGCTGAACAATGCAAAACTATCCGTTATTTAGCTATATGTTCCTCTATCTATTTATTGATAATTGCTAGTTCACATTAACGTTTACAGTTATAAATGTGTAGAAGTCCGTATGAATTTTATCAATAATGTGTTTACGGTACTGTACTTCTCTTTGGTAAATTTTTTTGCTTCACTGGAAATACACAGTGCGGTTAAACTAAACTCTACAATAATTTATACGTGTTGTGTTTCATAGTGTAAATAGCTATTGTGGATGTTTTAATGTCTTTGTCCTTTATAATATACCAAATAAGTTTCTTCAATAATTTGGTAGTAAGCTACTTATTTCATTTTATAAGGAAATGTTACATTTTGATCATCTGTTTGATGCTTTCCTAATTATTATATATGAATACCACAATTGTATTCATTGAAGTTGACCTGTTATCTAATTCTGACAACATTACCATGGAGCCCCGCCATTAAGCTCGCATCTAATAAGTTCATTTTATAGATCCTGCTTTTAGAACAGGTTCTTAAGACCAAGTCCTTGCAGTGGAAGAATAAGTGAACCATTATTAATGTTATGTTAGGCTTATAATTGTGTATTTGAGAAATAAATAGATTTACATTCCGAAAGCTACATACATTTTTACATATAAAATAGATAAATATACATTTACATTGAATTATCAGGATTTTTGATATGTGAATTTTGATACAAAGTACCCAAAAATTTAAACCCACTTACTGTTTCGCAGTTGGAAACAATTTTAATGTAAATTATTGAATTTGTTTATTGTGACACTTAATCTTTATGTTTCCAACATGAACCGTGTTTAGAGTTGTTCAAATTGTAATGCTTTATAAAAGAAAAGTGTTACTTCACAGTTGAAAATCCATTATATTTGTGTGTCTTTTCCTGCATATAACTTACAGACACGATCTATTCTCTTATTCTTTAGACTGGATTGACCGACACAGTAAGAAATTAAGTACTCTAGCCACGCAGTTGTGCCCACATCTTCAAATTAGCACCTCCGGGGGAAATGAATGAGATAAAGGAAGGGTATCTGGCTGTGAGGCAAGGACGTAAGACATCGTTTCCAGATTAAGCATCCCAACGACGGTGGAAAAAATACCTCAAGCGGGAAATCACCGCTACGCTGCACACATCACCAGCCCAAGTTACCTGGCATTTTCGGTCTTGTACAGGGAAAACCACGAAAAAAATAAAATAAAATAAAATCTTTGAATATAATTAACTTATAAAATAATATTTATCTTTACAATGAAAATGTAATGTTTTAATAAACTATATAAATTAAGATGTAAGTTTCTGTTTTATTTAAATTTATTGAATTTAAGTGTTAAGTAAAAAATCTTAAATATCTAAATGTAAGATCAGGATGGGTAACCTCAAGGAATTTAGATCCGGGATCTCTGAAATTAGAGACTCTAAAGTTACTGCTTTAGTCACCCCTCTCGGTGCTCTTATTGTTTGCAGTTACCCAAAATTATTTTCTGGGAAAATGTTTTCATTCAGTATAGACAATACTCGCACAGTACGGTTGTAACTGAACCAGAACAGAACTTCCCATTTGAAAGCAAACGGTTATGTGCCCGCGGCCCATGAAACACTGTGTTGATTCCAGTCATATTGGGAGAAAAGAAGAATGAAAAGAATAAAGAAAAAAAAAAAAAGGAAGGAAATCCGTATGTAAAATATAAACTTAAAAAACTACTGCTGTTGAAGTCAATTAACAATTTATTCAAACAACAAATAATTGGTGTTGAATGTCGGACAATGCTAATTGACAACTGCAAACTATACATTTAAACAACAAATATATATGTTATGAATGAAATATTAAATAAAAAAGTTTATTCGTGCATCTATGAAACTACATTATGACTGATGGCCCACGAAACACAGGCCTGGCCAGGGCAAGTAGCCTCGAGGTGCATATAGTCCGAGCCACGGGAGGTCGGTTTTTCATGGACCATTCTGTGGTACAGATAATTTAAAATATTGCATTATTATTGTGATTATTATTAATGTAATTTTAGAAATGCAAGAAGGTATGTGAAAATGACTGAACCCAAAGAGAGGGGGACTTGCACTATTAAATATGGATCTTCACAATGGAGAAATGGTTCTTTGGGTATGACAAGCAAAATATTAAAAGATTTCATTTCCCAAACATTATTACAAAAATCTTCTTAAATGAAACAGGAACATCAACGGGAGTATAATCCATGCAGTTTTTAAATAATAATAATAATAATAATAATAATAAAGTATAGATGAGAACGCACCTCCTCATGTTTCCTGTAGACGGCATTGTCGGCTAAGTTTCTCATATGTATTGAAAATATTTTATTTGCACATTTTCACTTCTTTTGTTTACTTCTGATTTATCTGATGGTAGCACGGGAGATTTACTTGCTAGTTCTCATACATCTTCCTTTACTAGCCAACCTGAAATGGTTTATGTGAATCGATTTGTCTCATGTTTGTGTAATGAATTGGAAACTTCTTGTAATGAGATGGGAACATTTTAGGTCTGGGTCAACTGCTTGGTTATCCCGAAGTCCGGACGACAAATGCATAGAATTGTAATGGGACAAAGTGGATAGGAATATCCAGGAAGTGCATTTAAATAATCTAAAACTATCAACAAATATGTAGCAGAATACCTCCAAGAACTTTATAAAGAAAGTTTCTAGAATTTGATGGGCAATTATTAAAACTGAAGTGGATACATTGATGAAAAGAAACTTTGCTTTTGTTCCTTGTAATGGATATATTTTGCTTCCATAATTGTATTACAGTAATAATATATGCCTAAGCTGATTTGTGTATCAGCATTCCTCTTAGAAATGCCAGGAAAGTATACAGTGTATTGGAACTAACGAATAATAACGTATAGTTTTACGTGTTATCTCTGTACATTGTTTATTGCAAATACTTTCATTAAAACAAGTTTTAGAGCACGCCTGTCTTCACCTCTTCTTCTCCTCCTTTGTTGCCGTTTTTTTAACAATGAATATATGGCTTGATTAATTTGTTTTATTTACGGATGCTCTTTAATATCTCAGGTCAACAGCGTCCCATTCAATTCAGGGCGTGAAACGGCCGACAAATTTTGCTCAGAGACCCTTTTTTTTCAGGCTTGAGGTTCTTTTACGTGCCGTAAATCTACGACATGGGACCCACGGCTTTACTTCCCTTCCGAAGGAAGCCTTACTTAAGATTTTTGCGTGTGAAAAAAAATCCATCGGACTGAATCTGCGATTTTGTGTTTATGAGGCAAGTATGGCTAGCACTAGACCACCAGGACCGACTGAATTTGTGGCGAAAGAGAATCGAACTCAAATTCTTTTTCATTAAGTGAATACACAGCTTTCATTCGTCATTCGTTCTATGTTGATTACTATATTATTATGGGAAATATAATGCTACAAAGATGGTAACACTTATTGGCATTTATATTGAAACGTTGTCGCAGTTGCAGGTTTCATTTGTCATACACATGTCTGCTTTTTTTTCTTAAGGCACTTCTGATGTAAGTCTAGAATCCACTTGTCGGTTCGGCCGATGGTCCCACATGAGGTACTTGACCAGTTTGATTGCGGAAGAAGGAACCGGTTCTTGTTTTTGTCCAGGAAACCAAGGCATTAGTCATTGACATGTCAAGTATGTAACTAACCTGCGGCTTGTTGCAAGATATCATGGTGCGTACCCAAACACGTTATTGATGAGAGCATGGCAGAGAATGAAGCGAAGCTGTTCCTTGCAATCTTGTTCATATTTGATTGGCCGATCATTGTACAGTTGAACCTAAACAGGGGTGTCTAAAACAGAATAGTTTGGCAAGTATCTTCATATTGCTGCTGACAGGTGATTTAACTGAACCAGATCGTAGTGTGGAATGTTATCATTAGGCATCGGAATTTCTAAGCACAAAAATGGAATGCAGTTGTACTGTAGACAACTGTTGGGGGAGTTATATTAGGAACGAGTTACAAACCCCTCTTGTTTACCTGTTGGGCAGTGGTTCATAGTCTATATTTGGACGTACCTAACTGGATGATACTTCCTTAAGAATTATGAAGCCTAGTTATTGCTATATACTCTGTTTACAGAAACATTTTTAATTATAAACTGTTATAATATTATGTTACCGAATTTACACCATTACCTAAAAGAATTCCTGTTTTGAATATTGCATATGTCTAACTGCCGATGACACCATAAGCACTGTTTCTGTTGGTTGCCACTGTCATTTGTTGCCTCGTTGGAATGAATTCTGCAATTATTTAGTGGCGATTGCACAGGAATGTGGTTGCAGTATTTTGGAATACTACAGGACGTATAGTGTAGCGACAGTTCAGAGTTTCTTCAGGCAGCATTTCCAACATCAGGCACTTAGTGACAAGACGATTGTAAATGGTATAGAGACTTTGTGGAGAAGGAATGCATATGGGACCAAAGGAAAGGCGTTCGGTGAAACGTGGAATGTTTGGGGCAGTCCTTAGAAGTCTGTGCGTAGAGTTAACCTGCAGTTTAACATCCCTAAATTCATCGTGTCCAAATTTCTCGTTCTCCTCTCAGGTGTCACTCTCACAAACTGCAATTAATGCATTCTGTATCCATCCCTAGATATGCTGGAGCGTTTGTGTCGTGAATGAGAATGTCGCATTCACACGAAGCCATACATTGAATGTTTGAGAAGCAGGCACTAAAATTGTTGAGTTTTTCTTTTTAATGGCACTATTTTCATATAAATACGACTGCCGAGAGTGCCACTGAACATGTTTATAATCACTCAGTACCCTAACACGAAAGTATAAATTGTGATACTAGCATATAGATGGCACAAGTCTCCCCTCTCGCATTAGCCCCCAAAAGACCTTTAGAGTGAGATTACTTGTCATAGCGAAGAATTTGGTGGTTTTAAGTTGTACACATTAAAATCCCAAAAATAAAGGACTCAAATAGAGCAATGCTGGATAGCATAGTAGAAAAAGGGGGACATATTTAACATAGAAGGAATGCACTGTATGTGCAGTGTGTCAGTTTACACAAAACACTGTAGAAAGGTATTGCAATAATAGAACATAGAAAAGGTTGAATATTTTTTCTGGAAATTTCTAGAGAGGTTTGAAATTATGAGTAATGAAAAAGTTCCTTTAAGAATACTGGATAATGCTCTCTTTAGATAAAAGCACTGATAATAAGATAATTAGATAATTTCTGGAGAAATATAAAAATTAAAATATTTCAAATGAGTCAACATTACGTATGCAATGTTTATAAAATTTCTAGCTGAATAATGTTTTTAAAGTTACAGAAAACGTAAGCGGTCGGAAAATCCGGGTTTTAATTGATGAAACTACAGACTTAACCGGTAGATATATGGTGATGTAGTGATCGGTATAATTTTAGGAAACTATGAAAGTAAAAGTGTATTAATGTCCGAAATCTTTGATACGGTAAATATTAGAGCTATTGGTTGACTATTTTTATGACTGGAAGGAATTAAATTTGGTAATGCACTTCTTTTCATCATCGAATATTAAAACTTAAGGAAGTAGCACAAAATATTTTACTGGTACTCCCTTTCACTGTGACCTGAAATACGCTAATGGCTAGAAGGTACCTTTATCTTGAACATAATAACCACACAACTGTTCAAATATTTGATAATATAGATTAAAAATCTATTACAACGGAAAAATCCTTAATTTGAGAACATATGCATGAAACAAACATTTAATAAAGATCAATAATATCAACCTCTCACAAATTTTTACTCAAATGAAAATATTTGGTCTAGAAATGTCCAAATCCATTAAAATAGTTCAGAAATTATCGGAAACAATAAAGAAGGAACTACAGAACCAGAGTGAAAGACACATTTCTTAGTGTTTTACAAACAATAGTAATTGTACATGTTATGCAATTTCATGAAAATTACTAAGTGGGTATGTTACATACGCACCATTCACCTTAAGCGATGACGAAAAAAAATTCTAAATAAAATAAAGTCTAACCGATAAATGCAGAAAAATTTATTTCAATCTGGTTACATTGACAACGCTTTGTGGTTTGGATCACATTAACCAGATTTCGTATGAAATACGCATGTATTTGGCTCATTGCATTGAAACATTTCTTATACTCAGAACTGTAAGTCTTTAGCAACGGCCAGTGTCTTGAACAACCCAACCTCCTAAACACTTATGGAGAGTTCTTGTTAACACTACATCATATCCCATCATTCCAGATGTCCAATGGGTGCAAAGGGAATTGTTTTAAAGAGTAAAGAACTTGTTTTGCCGGATTCAGACTAATTTTTGAATTATTCGCCCTTTTTGATACTCTTCGTAATCATTGTTTTCTTAGCAGGTTCTTCATTATTACTTACCAGATGATAATGTTGCAATAAATAGTCACTTTGTGTTTGTCTAGCTGTTCATATGTATGTAGTTAGGAAGCAAGCATTATAAGGAATAATTATGGAAATATATTAATAGCAGTATTCTACCTATATACGAGTATTACCCATGTTTTCACGTTTACCAAATGTTGCGAACCTTTTTTCATATGCTTTTAGTGGGGCCTGTCTACTCGTACTGGGACATAGCGTTAGTGCAGCAGTGTAAGGAAATAAAAGACCAAAAAAAAAAAAAAAAAAAAAAGAATGAAAGGTTGCATTGTCAATGGACATAAATTAAACTTCAGTTTGAAATCAAGTTAAGGAGATAGAGTCCTTTCTTCTTCCCCCCTTGCCGTTTGCTTGACGTCAACCCAGTTCGGCAAAGCTCACGCTTGTTATGTTGTCGGTAGCACTCGGTTCTAAAAAATATAGTTCCTTCCTTGACGGGCTGCAAACGTAAAATAAACAGATTCCGTGCAACCAGGAAATGGTAAATTAATGTATAAACAATTTTTAATTTTGTCATACTTTTACATAAATGCACACCACAAGTTTTAATGTAAAATATAACTATTCGAGTGCATCGACTAACAGCGCAAACATTTCTTTTCATTTTGTTTGTTATCAATATTATATGTTTCTGTAGGTGGCTTTATTCAATCCGTTTACTAATTAACGTTATTAATATGTATGCCTCATGTGTATTACAGAATTGTCAGTCATTCCAACTTAGGGGTTTTGTATTTTTAGCCAATTCAAATCATATTACTATAGAAGAATTTACTTCATTAGTTCTAAATTGTTCAAAGTAAATGCGATCAAAACTGCTTGTTGTATACCATAGTAAATATGGTATGTTACCCTAAATCATACATCAAGAAATATTTTCTCCTGGAGAATTAATAAATCAGGATTTAATAATTTCTGCATAAAAATGAAAGTTATAAAAACCAAAAATGCTGTTTTATGCCCTGAGAAATAACTTTGCCAAGAAATTAACATAAATTCTTTAATTTTATCATATAGAGCCTTGCCATTAAGTCGTGGTTATGTTCAAAGTCATGCAGCCTATTTAATGCCACATAAAAAGTTCTTAATATGCAAGGTGACCCGTAAAATGGGCAGTGTATGCAGTTTTTACTGCATCTTCTACATATATTGGCAATAGGCAACCGGCCTACTGCACAAACAAACAAATAAAAATACACGGGAAACTTGCCTTACTCTCTCTCTCACAGGGATATCCAGTTCTCTTCGACTGTGGTTTCTGGGTTCCCATGCCAGTGAATTTCTCACGACTTTATGAGGTGGCGGTCTTTAACCTTTTTTCACTTCACTAATAGACATTTTTTGCAATCTAAAAAAAGAATAAAATCGGGGAACGAACATAAAATGTATTAAAATAAAGTTTTTAAACAGAAAAATACAACTTGAGTACTTGAGAGAGCTGTGCTTGAACCTTGCAATAATAATCCGATGAGGGTAGGACACGATAAAAGCCATTCCATTCTTAAGCCTGTTTCACCGCCATGGGTGGCCGAAATAGTTAAGGCGTGAACTCGTGAACGGAAGGACTGGGGTTCGATTCCCATCAGAATCGTCCTCCCTGACTGAGGTTTCCCAGGTTTTCCTCAATTCACATAAATGGCAAATGCGGGGGGGGGGTAATCTTAAGCCTGGAACGCTCCCTCCCTTAATAAGAAATCTTTCCCACTTTATCATTTCATCTCATGTATCAAGTATACGCCCCTTGTTGTGCCTCAGTAGTAAAAACGGGAATTAAACGCTTTAAAACAAAAATCTGTTTCTTTGCTTTTGTTAAGCTTGTCATTGTTGAAAACCAGTTTTCGCACAAATATTAAGCCAGTGACAATAAATTTGAAATGATCTCAGTTTGTAGTTTTACAACCGCTTTGTAAATTTAAGTTTCTCCAAGATGTTTGATGAAAACTGTCTGTTCACTATGTACTCTAATAATATTTATTCAAAAGGGATTCTCAAATCTCTGGAGATCGTGTATGTGGAATGTGTTGCAACTTATACTAAGCAAAATAATACATCAGTCAAGTAAACTAACTTTAGAATCCATTTTAAAGTATCATGCGAGATTTTACCTCTTAAAAGTTCAAGCACTTCATGATATCTGGGACCGCCACGGGTGGCCGAGGTCGTTAAGGTACGGACTCGTGAGCGGGAGGTCTGGGGTTCAAATCCCGCCAGAACCGTCCTCCCTAACTGAGGTTTTTTCCAGGTTTTCCTCAGTCTTCATAACTGGCAAATGCCGGGAGGTACCCTAAACTTAGGCCTGGAACGTTTAAAAAAATCCTTTCCCAATATATCATTTCATTTCATGTATCACCAGTGATCACTGCCTGTGGTGCCTCAGTAGTAAAAACGGGCGTTAAACACCACTAAAAAATTATTTTGTCGCAAAAGGGTTGCAAAGTCAATTTAGATATTTATAAGTAAAATGTTACGCAGGGATTCAATTTCTAAATATAACAGACAAAACAGTGTAGAATGAATATTTAATTTTGATGCAAAACAATTTTTATAATAGTGGAAGGAGATGAAACTCGAGTATAAATATTTTCAAGCAAATGCTTCATGATGCTAGATATAAAGTGTCCATATAATGCCTGAAACTATTTACCTGAACCGCTTAACAATTCCAGTAAAGCGGCAATACTGTTGGTTGTTACTGCTTCAAAGTTCTGTTTATTATAAAGGTTTCATTAATGCAGAAAAACTGTTCATTCTAATTGTAGAATAAAACAAAAATTCCTATAAATTTTATTTTTATAAACATATAAATAATTTAGACACCTAAGCATTGTAACTTTTGAATGGGCAATATTGTAAAGGAAATTCCAAGAATTTGCAATTGGTTTCTTAAATACTCATTGTTAATACGAATTCAGGAATTATTTCAGTTGACTGTACATCCTTTTAAGCACTGTTATAGCACACATTATTGGCATATTATAAAATAAACACTACACCAAACATTTACTGCTTCAGACATTCAGCAGCTCTATACGAAGAGATCTTTGCTGCAGAATGTGCAAGATTAGAATATTATTTTATTTACTACTGTTGCAAAAGTAGCAAATGTTTCACTTTTTCATAGCAAAACGAATATTTATATTCATTTAAAATAAAGGGCTATGAAAATAAATTAATCTTAATATTACTTATTATTTCTTTATTTTCTATTAATTCTCATACTTTTTAGTCAATCCCACAAAACGAAGATAATAAACACATTACAAATGTGTGAATAAATATTTTTATTCTATCCTATCGCAATGTAATTAATACGTATCTAATTTTGGAACTGAAAATAGCTGCCTAGCGGCACTAGAATAAAACTATTGAAGGTTAGTGTTGTAAATAAACTTTGCGACAGTGAATTCTCCACTATTTTATCAGTTACAACTAAAAGTGGCAGTCTTGATATATCACATAATTTAATAAATTTACGAAATTATTCGAGTAATGTAAACTACATGGAATAATTTCTCCAGAAAATACGTCAACATAACATTATTACTAATTGTCCTGACATTTTTCTTTTTGCACCAGACTGTGAATAAATCACGTTCCCCCTCATACTGTTTTTTTTTTTAAATTTCTCAGGCAGCAAATCATTCCTTATACGAGTCACCACTTCCACACGTTCATCACTTTCATCAAGTAACACAATAATTTTCAATTAACCTCCATGTCATCGAGCTACTAAATGTTTCAGTAAAATCAACAATAACTAACAAAACACTAACGCATAACTATACAGACATTTGAGCAAATACTAACCGATTCGATATTTTAGTTATTAGTATTTGAACCTTTCATATTCCTCGCGTGGAATGCAACTAATCATGCCCAATATGAGCCTTACCTACTACTACTGCTACTGCCACCACCGCCATAACCACCATCACCACTGCCACTACTACCATTACTACTACTACTACCACTACTACCATTACTACTACTACCACTACTACTACTACTACTACCACTACTACCATTACTACTACCACTACTACCATTACTACTACTACTACCACCACTACTACTACCACTACTAATACTACTACCACTACTACTACTACTACTACCACTACTACCATTATTACTACTACTACCACTACTACTACTACTACTACCACTACTACCATTACTACTACTACCACTACTACTACTACTACCACTACTACCATTACTACTACTACTACCACTACTACCATTACTACTACTACTACCACTACTACTACTACCACTACTACCATTACTACTACTACTACCACTACTACTACTACTACTACCACTACTACTATTACTACCATTACTACTACTACCACTACTACCATTACTACTACTACCACTACTACCATTACTACTACTACCACTACTACTACTACCACTACTACCACTACTACTACTACTACCACTACCACTACTACTACTACTACTACTACCACTACTACCATTACTACTACTACCACTCTACTACTACTACTACCACTACTACCATTACTACTACTACTACCACTACTACTACTACTACTACCACTACTACCATTACTACTACCACTACTACTACTACTACCACTACTACTACTACTACCACTACTACCATTACTACTACTACCACTACTACTACTATCACTACTACTACTACTACCACTAGTACCATTACTACTACTACCACTACTACCATTACTACTACTACTACCATTACTACTACTACTACTACCACTACTACTACTACTACTACTACTACCACTACTACCATTACTACCACTACTACCATTACTACTACTACTACCACTACTACTACTACCACCACTACTACCATTACTACCACTACTACCATTACTACCACTACTACCATTACTACTACTACTACCACTACTACCATTACTACTACTACTACCATTACTACTACTACAACTACTACCACTACTACTACTACTACCACTACTACTACTACCACTACTACTACTACTACCACTACTACCATTACTACTACTACTACCATTACTACTACTACTACTTCCACTACTACTACCACTACTACTACTACCACTACTGCCATTACTACTACTACTACTACTGCTACTACTACTACGACTACTACTACTATTACTACTACTGTTACTGCTACTACTACTATTGTTACTACTACTACTACTACTATTACTACTGCTACTACTATTACTACCACTATTACCATTACTACCACTACTACTACTACCACTACTACCATTACTACTACTACTACTACTACTACTGCTGCTACTACTACGACTACTACTACTGTTACTACTACTACTACTACTACTATTACTACTGCTACTACTATTACTACCACTATTACCATTACTACTACTACTACTACTACTACCACTACTACCATTACTACTACCACTACTACTACTACTACCACTGCTACTACTACCACTACTACTACTACCACCACTACTACTACCACCACTACTACTACCACTACTACTACTACTACTACTACTACTACTACTACCACTACCACTACTACCACCACCACTACTACTACTACTACTACTGCTACTACTACTACGACTACTACTACTATTACTACCACTATTACCATTACTACTACTGTTACTACTACTACTACTACTACTACTACAACTACTACTACTACTACTACTACTACTACTACTACTACTATTACTACCACTATTACCATTACTACTACTATTACTATTACTACTACTACTACTACTACTACTACTACTACTACTACTACTACTACTACATAACAAGGTGTCTACTGACTACGTGTTTTTACAATTGAAAGTTAACAGTCGTGCAATGTGGCAAAGTAACCTTATATCAATGTAACAAACATGGATTAAAATTCCTACAATTCTAACTAAAATTTTCTAATTTTTTCCCACGGACTACATTTTTCATCAAATTATTTTCATAAAGATAAAATGTATGTATAAATACACATTTCATACATCAATAATTTTATAACATTTTAGCATTAGGAATTAAATTGTATTGTAAAAAAGTAGAGTAAAAATGCCTACACTAAAGACTTTCCGTTAGCCAACCATAAACCACATGGATGCAGAAAAAAGAAATGATTTTGCTATATGGGAATGCTTTAACTTATTCTTATTATGTTCAATATGTAAAGCCATTGTAAATATTATCATAAATATCGACAACTTAGAAGGATTAGGCAAAAGCTCTCCTAACGGATTATCTGAATATTTCAAACTTAGTTATATTTAGCATCCACAAATGGCCATCATAAATATTAAAAAGAGGAATATAGATTTTGAATTGTTATAACAAATCTTAAACTTAAAACTATTTATAATAACATTTATGTAAATATTAAAAAGTGGAATATAACTTTTGAACTGTTATAGCAAAACTTAAACTTAAAAACTGTTTATAATAATTATTTTAATTCTTTTTCTCCCAATTTCAAAAGTTCTGCACAAAAACCCACAAATGAGAATAATTCTTACAAGTTGGCAATACTGCTTTGCAGTACTACTTTTCCGCATTTCTATTTAAGTTAAATAAAAATAGAATTGTATGCCATTTCCATGCAACAAAATTTAGAAAATTATCGAACACACAACAGTACACTAACTATAAGTGATAGTACATTACTTTAATTTCAAGAAAGCAAATTTGCAGCACTGATTTTTAAATGAAATGAAACTGGATACAATCCATGTCTTCTCTTATATAATTTCTGCGAGTTTACAGGAAACGAATCATTGCCCACAATGTTCGCCACTCTAGCGACGTCAGTTGCAGTTCCCGTCATTTCTTCTCCACTGCTTTCAAAACTCAGCAAAAGAAACAAATATCCAATAATATTTATCTCCCCATGAAACACACAACCAAATGCTGGTCGATTCTGGTTTTCTGCCAGTGCGAGATTTTAAATTATATATATCATTACATTATAACGCTATGTATTTCTATGTTTTAAAATTATGGTTGCATAAAATAGTATTTAATACATATGTTGACAGTCTTGCGATAATCTCGGACTGCTGTCAACAGCAATGCATATCTTTCAGCACTTATACCCCGTGTTCAATTTTAAATGGGATTTCCTTTTTTAAATTATTACGAAGGGAGTTCAACCCTCGAGACATAGATAAAGGACGCAAGTGTGCATCGGATATTTTTTGTCATCTTCATATTAAATATAATTTTATCAAATGATTAAAAATATTTCCAAAGAGCGTCATAATAATATAAAAGGACAATATACATTTATTTTTTAAATTTACTTCCATGCAGGAGCTTTGGTTGAGAAATATCGTTATGATGTACTTCAGTATGTAATGTTTTCCTGCCAAATTGATCATAATTTCAACGATTTATAATATTTTCCACTTCTCTCGACAAATTGACGTTTTTCCTCACTTCTTATAAGCAAACATACGTTGGTGCGCATGCGCAGATCTAGTTTTCCCTAACATACAAACACACAGTAATAAACGGTACTTAACTTATTATACGTGACTTCCACACCTCATATAATATTATTACTCTATTAGTGGTACATTATTTATTACTACATTATTGCTATTGTTAACCCCCCTTCCAAATGTCACAATACTTCTGTGGAACAAAACAATAAGAAATCATAAGTAAGAAGTTGCGAAGTACAAATGTGCAGAAACTTCTATGAACAGAATTTTACTAATAAAATACTAATAATAAAACAGATTACAGGTCCATACGCTTGTAAAGTATTAGACCCCACTTTTGCGGAACGGGGAACTGGAGATTTCAGGTTTCGCTTCTTAACACAAAATAAGCCAACATGTTTTTGTCGTTTATCTCCATCAGTTAACTGTTTTATGATTGTTTATATACGTTCTCATACTACTATTAAATTTGCACAACCAGTTCTTCACACCTCCTCAACGCATTGAATGTGTACTTCCACCATCAAAATTATTCCATCAAATATTTATATTATTTTAAATCATACTAATGGAACTTCTGGAATAACATTTTTATTTGTATTGTAAAACAAGCAAATATTACATAATTTCATAGCAATTGTTTTTTCTAAGTTTTCCGATTCTACCGCACGTACCGATGTTTGTTTTTGTGTATTGCTTTTCATACACTGAGAGTTATCAAATAATTTTACCATGTTCACGATCCTAAGATTATGATATTGAGACCTATTGTTGCGGGTGATAGATGAATTTGCTGAATGTACACAGAAGCCTTAGTAACCTAAAAACCCAATTTCTCTTAATTGGAATGTTAACCTTCCAACCGTGTTTTTAACTTGGAGTTTGTGCGGATGCTAGCAGAAAACTTTCAGAAAAAGAAAGGTATAATCAGTTTAATTTGTTAACCCTTCCCATTAACACTCATGCAGGTTTCGGAAAAAGAGAAGGAGCTAAAATAAGACTCCAACATTTGTAGATGGTTTCTCATACGGGTATAGGAGATGTGTTTCCTATGAGAAAGCTGAAGAAATGTCCCAAAATCGATTTCAACTATCGAATACTATCACATAAACTTATAGATCCACCTTGTAATCATGTGATCACAAGCTTTGATGGCAGGGGAATTTTGAGAGATTCTTCTCTCGAATTGTGAGATATTGACGGGGTGTTGCTAAACAGTTTCTCCGTAGAAACAAGTTTTTTTTTTTGATTGATTTATTTATGGACGCTCTTTAACATCTCAGGTCATCAGCGTCCCATTCAACTCAGGGCGTGAAACGGACGACAAATTTTGCTCAGAGGCCTCTCTTTCAGGCTTGAGGTTCTTTTTCGTGCCGTAAATGTAAGACACAGGACCCACAGCTTTACTTCCCTTCCGAAGGAAGCCATACTTAGGATTTTTACGCCCGAAAAAATCCATCGGTCCTGGCCGGGTTCGAACCCGCGATCTTGGGTGTAGGAGGCAAGTATGGTAACCACTACACCACTAGGACCGACATAGAAACAAGTGAATTGAAATTATGGAATGTTTTTAGAAACCTTATGAGCGACATGTGCTATACAGGAGATATGAATCTTTTAAGAAGAAACCGTATAAGGAGCGCAAGTGTACGAACTAAGATTTCTTTTGTATAATCCATTTATTTGGGTACATCGAGTGCATGTCTTTATTATTTTTGGAAGCTCGTTACAGCAACCATTAAGACATAGCTTCCTAATTGCGAGACTTGTCATATATTAATTAAAAGTGTCAACACATTACTGAGAAACGCCTTTAATGTCCTTAAAAGTTGATTCTCAACGGATTCTCAATTCCGAGAGATGTTACCAGCAACAAGAATCCTGGATAAACACGTGTTTAAAGTGTTAAAGCTGGATAAGAAGCCCGCGTCATCCACTGTGTCCCTCCTCTTTCGAAATGCAATTTCTACGGCACCTTTTTCTTATAAGTTACATAAAAAACAGCGCTTTGAAAGAAAAAAATCGTTAATTTTATTGTGTGTTTATTTTGTATCCAAGGGAACAAGATTCAGTCAAATATTACGAACCCGTGGTTCGAACCGAGCCACTCTTGGATCGATAATACTTTAATTTATTTACAAGTAAAAGCAGGCATACAGTAAATATATAAAACATTGCAGTTATATTTATATAGAAAGACTTCACAGCTTCAATACCATTAAGCACATTTTCTTGTTTGCACAGGAAATAATGAAACGTAAATACGCAATTTATAAATATTTACTTTTGCGAAGTTAACAAAATATTGCCGGATTCAAACTCAATGAGCTCTGTTTATGTTTTCGTGTGCAGGATGGAATAGGTTACTTCAATTGGCAGGTGAACTGCGTCACTAGTGACGTCAATATGACTACAGTTGGGTTCGTGTCTTTGATTAGTGGTCCTGTAGCGTATGGAAATACAGAAACACAGTGGCGCACTATGATCTGCTAGGAAATTTAACGTTTGTTTAACCGTGTCGCTATACAAAGTATCGCTAGAGTGATTGCACTTTGCGAAGATGAACGGAAAGAGGGAGAAGTAAGCATTCCGCTGAAAACATTTTTCTGTAGTCACAGGCTGAAGCGGTTTAGTCGTCAATTTGAAGCGATTTAGCGCTTATCGTCAAGTTGTGTAACGGCGTATCGTAAATAGATTATTAGTCGCTTTGGCGTTGTTGCCCACGCTTCATGACAACAATATATCAGGATTTTGTTCCGTTTTTGTGACTCGTGCTCAACAGGACTGGGAGAAGATATCAATTGTGTTGATAACTACGCGATGCGACAAAATATATTTGGTAATTTATTATTTGCAAGATCTTTCGCGTCCTCTGGTGTTCTGCGTGTGATTAAACTTAGCCACGTCGAGTATAAATTTAGCTGCCGCGAATTCCAAGAAGACGAACTGAAACTGATTATGTGGCTATCTGAGCTCCACTGACTGAACCGAACTTAGAATTATGCTTCTGCACTGAACTGCGTTCGATGGTACAGATATTGTAGTGCCCGCGTCGATTGTAGAGCTTATTCTGCATGCACTAATGTGATGAATTGAATTTATCAACTGATGCTCCAACGGAGCAAATGCCTCCTTATATATTCAGTTCATATTAACTAATCACTGGCTTCATTAAGTCACTGGTTCAAATTCACCTGCCAACACATGCCACCCGCTACTGTTTAAAAGTTTAAAACATTTATTTTCATTGGTTGATTTAAGTTAACTGTACAAACGGCTGGCGAGTTTACTGCCCTAACGTATTCGAAGGCCTGGATTAATCCTCTCCAACGGAAGGCTTTTTAAGAGGCGGCATAGCACTTGTCCCTTTCCTTTATGCAGCAGTTTATTGCCTCCTGGGCTCTGTCCCAATTTCTGACTGAGCTACCGTAACAGTTACACCAGAGAACTTTTTCTTTTGACGATATATAACTAACATATTAAAGTTATATCTCATGATACACCCATTATGTACATAATATTTACACTACTAATTAAAATGTACAAAATATGATGATTATGCTTATAACATATGCATTATACTTATATTTCAGTGGGAGTGGGGGTGGGGGTAGGCCATAGGAGCTGTTTCAAGGCGTAAGTAATCTTAAATGTATAAAGCGTGAAAAGGGAAGTGCTCTTAAGTATAGTCCTACAAGAATAAGAAGAAAAGTATTCAAGGAATGGATGTTTTGAGAACTAGGTATTTGGGTGCAAATGACAGAGACCGGAAGCTTGGCAAAATGTATTTCCTGTGTGGATATATTTGTGCCAGATAGAAATGAACATGTTTTCATACATTTGGGGTTGGGAGGGCCAGTTTTTATTTTTATTTATTTGCCCATTTTCACTACTGTAACCTATTTTAAGGTTTTAAACTTTTATTTGCTGTTTTGAATCATTATTGATTTTTTCTACGATTATTTGCACAATTTAAAAAGCACATAAAGAAATTGCAATATAGAAGTGAAAAAAGTTATAAAAATTAAATGGCTTGTTCATGTCACAAAAATATCTATTGGGAATCTTGTTATATAATTATTTCTTTTCAAGCAGTCAAAAGATTTTTCCTCAACCCATTCACTTAAGCTCTTTAAATATCAGAACATTCGTTAGTGAAACGATCACATGAGTACTTCGGGCATACGAATACCAAGAAATAGAGAGGATGAGGGAAGTACTGTAGTTTTGAATGGTCTGGCGAATTACCTTGTATCTATCTACGCGAAACAATTCTAGGCAATTTGTGGTGGGAATAACTTCTCAGGTATAAATGTAACAAAAATTACAAGCGAAAAAGATGAGAATTATAACGAGCAAAAATAGATAGTAATATAATTAAAAAAAACATTTATTAAAGGTGATAACCGAGAATAATATCACTCGTTATTCTTGAAAATAGATATTAAAGGTACTTAATAGTTGGTTTATCATATAATTAAAATACTCAAGCCTACTTTTTTGACTAAAAGCAACAGCAAGAAGTTTCTCAAAGTATCAACTGTCATAATCAGCCGCTTTACAAACAGAACATTTTTCATCACGGAAAAAGAACGTTCCACTTCCGCTGAAGTGATTGCAGCATATTTAAAACAAGTTATTTCCGAAGGACTCATACCAGTTACAACAGAACATTCAATTTTCAGGAAATCATGGAAATGTTGATCTTGACAAAGTAAAGCAGTTTTTAATAATCCTGGCGAATGAGCAAAAGATGAGCAGTAGTTTCTGGTCGAATTCATTTTTCGTTTATGCGTTCATAGGGGAATGAGGTTAGTATCTCTTTCTTCTGTACTAAACATATTATAGGGACGATTTATTGGTATTTAAGTGCATATTCCCCGGCCTATTTTAACCAAAATAAGGGTCTTCGCTTCCGGGCTCTGGTAATGATGAGATTGAGAGTAAACCTGTTATACATGTAGAAGAAACATGTACTCATGAAAATTATGTGGTTGGTCCTGGTGGTGTAGTGGTTACCATACTTGCCTCCTAAACCCAAGATCGCGGTTTCGAACCCGGCCAGGACCGATGGATTTTTTTGGGCGTAAAAATCCTAAGTATGGCTTCCTTCGGAAGGGAAGTAAAGCCGTGGGTCCCATGTCGTACATTTACGGCACAAAAAAAAAAACCTGAAGCCTGAAAGATAGGCCTCTGAGCAAAATTTGTCGGCCGTTTCACCCCCTGAATTGAATGGGACGCTGATAACCTGAGATATTAAAGAGCGTCCATAAATAAATCAATTAATTAAAAAAATTATGTGGAATCTAAATGCTGTCAAAGCAAAGTGAATTAAGGGTATCCAAATCTACTAACCCTAGACTGATACTTGTGATAGAACATGCTGGTGGAAAAGAAGGATTTGTGCCAAACGCTTCACATATATTTAAGTCTGATCTTAAAATTGGCGATTTTCATGGCGATGCATATGTTGCAAAATTTCACAAGTGGAAAGAAGAACAATTATTACCCAGCCTCCCTCCAAACTATATTGTGGTTATTGATAACGCACGATCACATAACATTCAAATCAACCGCATTCCTTCTTCATCAAAGAAGGTAGCAAAGATATGCTGGCTACAACACATAAATATAACGTTAGATTATATTTAACAAGACCTGAATTGCACAAGGTGGTTGTAGCAAATAAACCAGCTCCTATATACCGACTGGATATGCCTCTGTAGAGCTATGGCACCGCCACGGGTGGTAGAGATCCTTATGGCGCGGACTCGTGAGCGGGAGGTCTGGGGTTCGAATCCCACCAGGACCGTCCTTTCTGACTGAGGTTTTTTCCAGGTTTTCCTCAGTCCTCATAAATGGCAAATGCCGGGAAGGTACCCTAAACTTAGGCCTGGAACGTTTCCTTCCTTAAAAAAAATCCTTTCTCAATATATCATTTCACCTCATGTAACATCAGTGTGCACCGCCTGTGGTGCCTCAGCAGTAAAAACTGCCGTTAAACACCATTAAATAAAAAGAGTTATGTTAAGATTATTTCCTTATCACCCAGAATTAAACTCAATAGAAATAGTACGGTCCGAAATATACACAGAGCATCAAATTTGATTATCAAAGCTTTAACCTCCATTCCCAAATATAAATGAATTGCGCACTGCGAGGACACAAAACAAATCAGAGAAACATACTGGCACGCTGATTGTATATGGATTAGATAGAACCCATTGTCATCAGGACTCTTAAAATGTAACGAACCGGGGGATTTCAGCAGTTCCTCTGAAAATGCAGACGACACAGGCGACACTAGATGCAGATAAAACGGTAAGCTGTGCTTCTTGCTGCTGTTTATGTATTTATTTCATTACGGTAAATGAAGCACATATTCCATAGGTTGCTGAATGTGGACTGCTAGTGCGACACTTAACTAGGGACGTGGCTGTTTACGTTGTATTTCTGTGTTTTGTCACGGCTCTTTGGCTTGGGATACAAGAGCATTTATCAGTGTTTATCATCTGTTTTTCAGCATTGTTCAATTCCCATATCTGCGGAGTAACGCATTAACACTAAAAGCTGCTTCGGTCAAAAGAGAACAAGCCAACAGAAAATCTCACTAAAATAAACACGGAAATTGCTCGTTGTTGAGTTAACAATCGCGTGTTTTTGACCAAATGACTATGCGGTCTGTGCTAAATTTGGTTTTTGAATTAGCAACTAAGCTTTAACAAATCGTTTGAGTAGTTTTGACTTGACATATACCTAACCTAAATGCGACAACGTTCCAATGAAGCTTTCACAAGCTTTAACCTTGGAAGAATGCTGCAATTTGGGAGAGGAATGCCTTATAATTTTAGTACAGTCTACTAAACAACAATAAATGAAAGTGTAATGTGAAGTAAATGTAAGCTTTAAACAACAACAAAGTCGTTGTAAAGTATCTCTAAATAGTACAAACTAACTCAGAAAAAATTCATTTGAATAATTACAAAATTCTTGAACATTGATGCATTGAAATCTTGAAATTTTAAAACATAAAAGCTTTGAAACTTTCAATCTTTGCCATGTTAACTACATTAAAAATTAATCCAATCCTTGCCAAATAATTATTAGGCCAAATTAAGGTATAACCATATTATAAAATATCCCGCTTAAACAAGGAAATAAGGAAATGAAAATTAGGCCTGATGATTATTATTAATGTTTTAGGGCGAAAAATGCTGAGGTTATTATGCCCGAACACACCAAAACTGCGCCAATAATAAATAATGATTTAAAAAAATTACCTAAACTGAAATACTGCGCAGAGACGAAAGAAAAAAAAAAGGTTGGTCATTATAAGTAGAAACCTATAAAGAAATAACAAAGGCAAAAATGTACAATAATTTATAAGGAATTACTGGTCAAACACATCAGCAATAGATGGTAACAACATAGGTTTAATAAAAACATAAACCATCACTCATAAAATGAAAATTCATATCTTGTTCCATAAATTACAAAGACGTATGAAATGCAAACACTCGCTCGACAGCAAGAACATCCTCAATAGACCGCAACGGTGGCCGAGGTCGTTAAACGGGAACTAGTTTGCGGGAGGTTTGGGGTTCGATTCCCGCCAGGACCGTACTCTCTGATTGAGTTTTTTTTTCCAGATTTTCCTCAGTCCTCATAAATGACAAATGCCAGGGAGTACACTAAACTTATTAAGGTACCCTGGAACGTTCCCTTCCTTAAAAATAATCCTTTCTCCATATATCATTTCATCTCATGTATCATTAGCGTCCACCGCCTGTGGTACGTCAGTAGTGAAAACGAACGTTAAACATATTAAAAGCCTCAATAGAGGAAGGGAAACACAGAGAGGCTATGAAATGTACTAGATGGTGATATTCAATTAAAATGTGACGCACTGTATAGGCGTGTCCACAAAATTGGCACACTGGAGCAGATTCACCCTTAAAAATATAACGGTGACTACAAATGCAATGCTCAATCTGCAAATGACTGAAACTAAAACGACTACTTCTTATGACAACGTGAGAAGGGTAAACCAAGTGAAAGGGCAGATTTGCTTTCCCGAAGTTTGTTCTGTCGGAGCAAATACTTCGCCCAGGAGAAAACAGCTCTACGTAAAGACGCACTAAAATCCCTCGAGTAAATACGTTGCTGGTTGTAGCAGGGTCTAAAAGAGAGGATTCCGCTGCGACATCTGTGGCCTCGTTGCGCTGAATTCCCACATGTCCAGGAACCCATAGCAGTGCTACGCTGACGCCCACGTCAACTAGCGGAAACATTACGTCCCGGATCTTCTGCACAGAGGATGGGAATTGTACAGGTTTCGAAAGCTCAAAAGAGCACTCAGGGAATCGGAACAAATTACCGAGTCCCCCAGCCGCTGTTCGGATACAAATAAAACCGCTCTACAAATCGCGTGAAGTTCCGCCATAAAAATAGATGTCGCAGAGTTAAGACCAAAAATAAAACTAGATCCTTTAAAGGCACATTCTACACCTGTGTCCGCTTTCGAGCCGTCGGTATAGATAAAGTTACAGCCCTCAGATGAAGAGAGTATCGCGCTATAATGTCGTTCAATCATGGAAACTGCGGTGGTGGATTTCGGACAAGACCTAAACCCAAGATGCTTCAGGTAAGCAGAATAACAAGCTCCCCTATCGGCGAAAAAATCAGGCAATTGAAGGTTCAAAGTCCTTAACATCTCCCGAAACCAATAACTGGGTGACCAGAGACCTAGGAAAGTATAAGAGGTCAAGTAACGTATTAAAAAACGACAAATCCGTAAAATTAGACTTGAAAAATTAGGTTCACAGCCGGGATTCGAACCACAGATCTTCAGCTTTCTGGGCTGACGCTGAGCTACCGTGTCCTCCTCCAAGCGTGGAACCGCGAACCTCTCTCATCTGATTTTGCATATCCCAGCGACCTCCCTTTTTCTCTAAGAGTTATTTAGTTCTTCTCATAATGCTATGAGAAGTTATGAACTAGACTTCTAGTTTAACCATCAACTTTATATATGGAAGTTGTTCTTTCACACTAACCATGTATAGGCCATAGTTGCAAAACAAGTACGACTTTCTTTCTAGAAATCACACGAAATTCACATTTTCATAAACAGCAATATCTTTCACTGGCAATAAAAGCATTTAATGCCGAAGAGATCCTAAACAGGAAGAACATGCCCTTGTGAAACATGCAACGTTCCCATTTACACCTCATGTTTTCCATTCCTCTAAATACACTTTAATTTCTTGGATTTCGACGACTTTGTAGCCTTTTTTTTTTTTTTTTTTTTTTTTTTTTTTTCACACAAAGAAGATGCTGAGGTGAAAATAACGCGACTCATACCGAGTGAAAAGAAACCATTTTATAGGCAATTTTTCCTTTATTTTTTGCCTTTTCCCTAAGCATTTTTTTGCGATTATAAAGTTAATTTTAATGTAGAAAGCAAACGTTTTATTATTTTAGCTAGTTTTTTTGTATTACTCCTAATTAATTAGTGAAAACCAGTTTCCAGACTCTCCAGATAAGTTATTCACAATTCCTGTGAATATTTAAATTCGTTCCTCTCCTACGTATTTTATTTGGAACCTTTCTCTTTACGGAGCATGAGTTTGTATGTATCTGCGATTTATTATCTGAGAGTCTTACCTGCCAACCCCACAGATCCTGCACATTCCATTCTGCATCAGTTTTTCATGGGCGGTGATACAGTCAAGTGTTTGTTATACTCGCCAAAAAAAAAAAAAAAAAAAAAAAAAAAAAAAAAAAAAAAAAAAAAAAACTTCCTTGAAATTAAATCGGTTTAGTTCAGTGTGACGCTGTGTTTTGAACTGATGGTAATATTTTAGCAAAACCAAAATTCCCATGCATGTAAATACAGAAAAACACAAGCAAGCGCAGAGACAAAAATTCACTACTGAAAAATCTACGAAAGGTGTTTATAGCTTGCTGTAAAAAGTAAGGAATGATGGTATGCGAAGACCTAAATAAACATAATTTTAAGTTTTTTTTATATATTAGGGCTTTTTAGTTAATTTTAAGGCAATAAACACATTTTAAAGCAATTTTATAGACTTCCAGGTCATTAAAATCCAAGCTCCATTCGTTTCATATATAACTTTTATGATTTATATAACCAGCATGCATTCTGAGACAAGTGCATTACTGCATTGATTCATTTTAACGTTATTTCTTAACACTTACACCGTTATTCATAAAACAAATAAGTTATTACATAAAATTTACATCTTCCTAAGGCTGCATTCTGAAGACAATTCAGAATACCAGACAAGTCCCTGCAAGAGACGATAAGGAAGGCGGTAGTGTTTGCTGGGGTTTGGGTTTTAGCCCAGCAGAGCGTAAAATGCTAGCATAAGCAGGCATCCACGCTTAGAGACTTAACAGAGCCACCACCCATTAAGAAAATAAACTTGCAGCTGTGCCAGAAAGTTCATTCAAGGAGAAAAGGGAGACATTAGAGAGATAAAGAAAAGATGCACATTTATATTATCCCTGGCACTTAAAGATATTAAAAGATGAAAAGCTTCAGCAAAATCTCAAAACAATATTTTGTTTACGTTCTTGGTGCATCATTTTGGGATCTGATCAGCCGTAGACAAAGTATAAAGTATAAGGTTTCACGTTAATTTTATTGTAATAATAAAAAAGAAAGTTCATATTCTTTTTGTATAATAATTAGTAATCATATAACATATCTCGAAAGCATTCAATACTGTATTCTTACATTTTAGTTTTCTTTGAAGTCTTTAAATTTTTCATTTTACAGGCTTTATATCTCTTCCAGGAAGTTCTGCAAAGCAGACTTGCACAGCTATCATACGCCATGTACTAACGAGGAACACCCTAGTGTTCGTATAAACAAAATCGTTATAGGCCGTTCACTTACCTCTGAATAATTCAATGTGATATTCATTTTCCTGTCAAACGCCGCAGTTTCTCAGTAGAGGGTTCCGTTTTGTCACCTTCTGCCACGAAGCCGAGATTGTGCAGGGGCTTGTATCGTCCGCCATATTTGTCTTTATATCAGAGTTGCAAAATATGTTATCTATTTCTGATTACTTGATTATAGAACCATGAGCAGTCCGACTACGGTTACGAAGTAACGTGTAGTCATTGAAGATTATTACAGAAATTAGTAATCAAAGCTCTTTTCATTATGAAGTTTAATTGTGCGTATAACAGTGTGCAGTTTTTGTCAAAAAAAAAAAATTGTACGTACTTCATCCAGCATGACTGACGCGTCATCTTAAATTTGAACAACTATTTTACTGCGGATGGCATCCGTTCCTTCAGAATGCATTTGGGCATTTCTGTAGGTACCTGACCTTCAGAATTCAACAATCCAAAATAGCTGTGCACGTTTCCATTTAGTTTGAATTTGAACCATTTGCAAATGCTCATAAACGTTAGTACTGTCATCTACCACGAGAACTTTAAAATGTGTTTGATCAATTCCTTCTTTCTTTTGTCAAGAATACATTCCATCAATTCGTTCTATATGCTTCTGAAGTGTCTTTAATTACGGTATTGCCCTCTTTTTATGTTCCTTCACAGCACTTTTAATGTCGGTCCTGGTGATCTGCTTCGTAAGCCCAAGCTCGTGGGTTCAATTCCGGCCAGGGTTGATGGATTTTTCAGACGTAAAAATCTAAAGTATGACATACTCCGGAAGGGAAGTGCAATCGTGGGTCCCATGTCGTACATTTACGGCATATAAAAAACCCTCAAGCCTGAAAGAAGCCACTGAGCAAAATTTGTCGACCATTTCACGCCCTGAATTGAATGGGACGCTGATGATCTGAGATGTTAAAGAGCGCCCATAAATATAACAAAAGAAGAGTACTATCGATGCTACCTACAAAGTTAGAAATATTATTAATAATCTTTTTAATTACTGCATATTTCTTGGCATTTTCATGTCAAGGTTCTGTTCGCAATTCTTCGACCAGGAATTCCCAAAGAGTAAGCAAGAGAAACAAAATAAAGCGTTTGGAATTTCCCATTCATCATCCGTGAGAATTGTTAATAAATCTCTCGTTTAAATTGTCTGTTGCATACTAGCCATAGGTGTACTTAAATTCAGAAATCACAACACTTTCCTCATATGAGAATAGTGTATTCAATAATATTAACAAGTTTTTACAAATTACACCACTAATGTTTTAAACTAATTTTTCTTTATTATTTATTACTCAATAAACATTCACCACAGTTGTATTGTTAAGTGCTCGCGGCAGTACTATAATATGGCGATACCTAAACACAGTACGGAATCCGCATGCCAGCGATGGTCTATCAGTGAGGGCTATGGCGCAAGAGCGATAGCTATCTCCGTGCTCAGTTTTGAACAGCACATTATTGATTGATTTATTTATGGACGCTATTTAACATCTCAGGTCATCAGCGTCCCATTTCTCTCAGGGCGTGAAACGGCCGACAAATTTTGCTCAGAGGTCTCTCTTTCAGGCTTGAGGTTCTTTTTCGTGCCATAAATGTACGATACGGGACCCACGGCTTTACTTCCCTTCCGAAGGAAGTCATACTTAGGATTTTTACGCCCGAAAAAATTCTTTGGTCCTGGCCCGGTTCGAACCCGCGATCTTGGGTATAGGAGGCAGGTATAGTAACCACTACACCACCAGGACCGACATTGAACAGCACAACTACTTACTAGTTTCCAACCATAAACCACGCTAAAGGGACTGCTCTCTGTAAATATGGTACAGACTTAAATTGCACCACAATTTTTTTAATATTGTATGAATGTAACTTTATAATTGAATTTGTTTAGTATTTAGAAGTATGCTTACAGCGTGGTAACACGTACAGCCAATGGTAATTAGTAATCATAAGTTACAAGAAGTAATCGAAACTTTGTAATTTTAAGAGTAATCGATTACGTACAACTCTGCTTTGTACGTAGTGAGACGACAAAATGGTTTAACGATTGATCAATCCAGATACGCATTGAGATTGGTTAAGCTGAAGCTATGACGTAAGGTGCGAGATGGCATTAGTCTAGAAGATGAGCTTTGGTCATTGTATAGAAAGCGTTTATCTTTGAACACTTGCACACACACTAATCATTCGTAATGAAATGACACAAGTCAACTGTTCTATGTTCGAGATACATGCATTCAGTGGCAGTTTGTGGCCCTGTAGAAGGGTGTGCCAGGATTATAACTACATGACATCCAAATGACGTGGTGAAGGCTTCTCTTAACAAGATTTATATTCCTCCCCGACATTCTCTCATAACTGCAGCGCCATTGTACGTTTGTGCTGTAAACTTCTGGTTGATATGGAACTCTTCTAATTCAGCTGTTAAAGTACGATTTAAGCCTTCTGCAGTCAATTCAGAAACAGCAATGACTTTTGTGAATCTTTCAACAGGTTTACCCAATGATGTATTGTAATATCACAACAAATTGTGACATGCGTGTAATATCTGTCGTTCGTCGGTCTGTACAGAAACGAAATTTGCTCTTTCTATTTCATTTAATCTTATTTCTAAGCACAAGGTATGTTTCTCACTTCACACTCTCTCAGGCAAGATTTTTTTTTTGCAAAAATCTCAAAAAAAAAAAAAAAAAAAAAAGATTCACTTCCAACTTAACAGTTACACTTAGGTATGAAAATGGAATCTTAAATAAAACGTACCATTATACTCGTTGCCATAAAACACATAATCCTTTTTAACAGTTAACAATGAGAAAGCCAACGTTCCATTGATAAACAGTGGGGAAACCACCCAATTTCAAACAATGTGCGAGGAGTCAGTAACCGCTCCACATCCAGTTCCTAAGAAAAGAGAACACTGGTCAGGGCCGTCTTTCTGCCAGCCCAAGAGAACACAGAAATAAGCAGGAGAAAAGGCTAACACATTTTGGAGGAAGACAAATGTAGAACATTGTAAATCTTTGCTGGCCCATAAAGATATAAATTTAAAGCGTAAAATATTGGGGCTAGACCATGAGCCTCCCTAGCTAACGGAAGACCCGCATGCTACCGCTACTACAGCAGAGAGGAAATGCGCTTATCGCGTGAGATACAATTAAGAACTAGTCGATTATACATGGCTGTTTTCATGTATTTTTTTGTTTTAAAAGTTGACTAGGAAAAGAGAAAATAAAAACGTTTTCTTTAGGGGGTCCGGACCGTCCCTGTGTACACTGTTCGTACACGTCCGCTCTTTAAGCTTCGAAGTGACACTTGTCACTATTCTTAACAGCTGTGTTTCACAGAGAAAGTAATATAGTCAGAGGATTTGGAGGTAATTCACTAAAACTGAATTTTGTGCGGATTTCTTTGCTCGAACCTTGTGGATAGAAATCAAACAAGTTGGGGCACAACTGAAAAATTGCACAAAGGAGCGTACGTAAAGTTTCTAATTTTAGTTAAGTAGACTAGAGCGCTGAGTTACCCAATTATATCAAATATTGACACAACAGATGACAAATGTGATCAATAACAGTAGATTTCCCCCCGAGCTTTCTTACTTTATCAATTTATTTCCACCAACATTCTCACGTTCCTGTTTTCTTTTTATGTTAATTTAATCTAAATGGCGAAGACCATAACATCTGTCGAGTTAAGCGAATACGTCTCATGCAGTCCTGGAGGTTTGAAATTTCCTTCGAATCTTGGAGATTCTAATCCCTGTAACCCTACATTTATTACCAGCTATAACGCAGTCGGTCCTGGTGGTGCAGTGGTAACCATACTTGCCTTCTAAACCCAAGATCGCGGCTTCAAACCCGCCCAGGATCGATGGATTTTTTCGGGCGTAAAAATCCTAAGTATGGCTTCCTTCGGAAGGGAAGTAAAGCAGTGGGTCCCGTGTCGTTCATTTACGGCACGAAAAACAACCTCAAGCCTGAAAGAAGAGACCTCTGAGCAAAATTTGCCGCCGTTTCACACCCTGAGTTGAATGAGAAGCTGATGACTTGAGATGTTAAAGAGCGTCCATAAATAAATCAAATCAACAAACAACAAAGCTATAAGGCGAAGCAGGTGATAACATTGTTAGTGCCAGACATATTGTTATAGCTGATCTGTTCTTGCGGCTGAGTATAAGCATGCTGTTTTTCTAAACGTTATAAGATTGCTATTAGACAACTCTCTAGTTCTGTTTTGTTAATTAACATGTACAATATAATATTTACTTTTTTTGCAATATGTGGCGTTTGTTGTTAGTCAAAGAATATTTGGTTCACCGATGCTTCAACTTCCTCTTTGTATCTCAAGCAACAGCCTCACCTCTGATCCTGTCAGTTCAACTACACCAGCTTTCCGGCGAAGTTTCTAAGACTGGTGAGAAACTGCGATGTGCAAAGAGTGAGCTTGATGTTGTTCATATTTAGGGGTGGGTTCGAATTGAGAGAAGTTGTCTGGAGTACAGACATTCTATTACAGCATCTAACGTGGTCCTTGCCATGGAGACTTTCGTTATGATATTGTATAACTGATAATGTTTTATAGAGCGTGATTAATTTGAAGCTCGATAGGTGACAAAACAGTTTCAAGAATCCATAAATTCGAACTTACGTAAAAATGAGAAAGTGCAGATAAAATTCAAGGGAGCAAAGAAAATTTTCCAACTAATGAACAATTCGTATAATCAAAGTATTGGAATTAGACAAGTTATATTGCACATTTCGTTGCTCACATGGAATTCTCGCTTGGTTTTATTATTAAAATAGATTACCCTCTATTTTTAAAATCTGCTGGAATTTGTAGTAGGTGTGTATCTTTATTGTTGTAAAATTCTATACAAATATATTTTATGCATGGATCGTAGACCGTAATGATTAAATATGATACACAATTAGAAAGAGAAAGAAATAATAATACAAATTAATAACAGTATTAATAATAACAATACATTAAAATGTGAAGAAAGATATTTACTATATTACATATTTATAATTACACTAGTTATTGCGTTCTAACCAGAAAATAACTTGTTTCTAGTTTCGCGCACTTTGTCTAGGAAAGTGCTCATATTCAAGCAACTAGTTTGGTTGGCAAACAAATCCCAGCATGCCAATTGCCTTAAAACGTGTTCAGCGTTTTTCTCGTGTTCCCAGTGGGTATTTAAGGCCAGAATATGTACCCGTTCCTCATCCCCTCACAAAATGGGTAGATTCTTCTACTAAAACTATCCGTTATTTATTGTGTCTTCCTACTTTCTAGGCTAAGCCAGGTCATTCCTGGTCTCCCCTTTCTCCCTAAAACGAGCATATAACTTTCTTTATCCCAGGTTAGTTTAATTACATGAGATAGGCTCAAGGAGACTTAGTGTTACATTCTGCTTCGATTTATTGCCTGCTGATAACCTCTAGCCTTGTTCTAACCTTCTACCATACGCTTTTATTATTTGCATTGCCACGTTGCCATATTGAGTCGAGGACAATTCCTCTGAGTCCTCTTGCCACCTCTGCAGCTCAAAATACTGGTCTTATATTGTACATCTGGTTTCTATAGCATTTGACGCAAAGTGTTGACTGACCTCACTGCATTAGTTTAAGCCAGTATTTCATTGTCCTTGGTTTACTATTAACCGATATCTTCCTCAAGACCCCCCCCCCACCCACAGTTTGACGTTTCTTTGGACAGCCCGAGAACCTTTTCCAAAAATCGATTTGAAATAAATTTACATGTTCAGCTTTTTTTCTATCCTCATATGTCACTTCCGTGTATAACAGAATAGATTTAATCATAGCATTGTTCATCCTCTCTGGTGTATCTACTGGTATATCAGGAACGTGAGTCAGAACACGTAACTCAATTAGTTGACCTCTCGCTTTATAATTAATAACAGACAAATGCTTAATTCTTTTCCCACTCATATTAAAGGTTATTCCCAAATAATAACAATTTTTTGCATTTTGTTTTTGCCCACTGTAGTACCACTTTTCATATCTGCCATACACGTAGTCATTTTTAAGTCATTGTTTTGGTTTTGTTAGCATTTACTACCATATCCCATATAAGGCAATACTCTTCTAGGATGTAAATGCCTCTCTGCAAACCATCTTGCTAGTATTATTAACGCCACTGTAAATACTAATGCAACCAACGTTTTCGTGCATATCAGTGAAAATACAGTGCTCTATAGTAAAAGTAACCAGAAGTTTTTTCTTTTCTTTCAGATTTTTGCTTCGAAATTAGAATTGATGAAGACTTTTGCAGTAAGGTTAGAATTCGATGAATAAACAAGAAAATCAGAATGTTCCATATGGATGAAAAAACATGTTTCAGACTCATTGCGTTTGAAAAAATATTAGAATGCCCACAATTCTTGGTCTAATTAATTACAAAATTATTCAGGGTAAACACATACTGACTTTAACTGACTTTTGATGGGAAGGAGTGTCGAGAGAGCTCATAAAACTGCCGCTTAATTTGTAGTAGAAACAAACACCAGGATAAAACAGTAGAAAAGAGATAACTGCCAAGAATAAACTCCCGTCAAGGTTTCATGAAAATATTTGTCAAAGGTCGTATGCCAAGGATATTTTACAAGCTGCTAATGATTAAACTTTTAAATTAATATAAGTAACCAGCATCAACGTATTCTGTGCTACTTGCCCTCTTTTCTGCTACCAATTCTTTATAACGTTCAATTCCTCGTTCTTCTATTGATGCCTAGACAAGAGATGAATACACCATAATGGACTCAGCAACATTATTTAGAAACTGATTCCTCAAAACCCCATATAAAATATAAATTTTAATTTTAAATGCCAAATCAATTAGTAGGCCAATGCACTTTACAAAAACACAATTTAAGGAAAATTTCAAAGATCTTTAGTTTTACCTGCTTTGATAGCAACCTCAAAAATGTTACAGCACATAAGTTACTTATACAGTTAAACAAAACAAGGAACTTAAAAACAACTTTAAAACCGTTACAATACAATGAATAAACTTTAAGGAACCTTCAGAATAACATAGTCACTGGGTCAGGCTAATGAAGACTCCGGTCCAGCAATTTTGAAGAAAGGCCTAAACGTGCGTTACCTTCTTTGGTATCGAAGCAATCTCTACCAGCGGACATCAGGAGTAGAATCAACTTGCTAGAAGAGTTTACTCTCAAACCAATAAGAACAAGACCCAAGTAACAAAGCCTTCCAGCTTGGACAGGGAAATGATGGGAAGAGGACTGGGTATTAGGTAAGAACTTGGTAGCAATATCGAGAATGACCAGTGTGAATCTTATAGGCTGTTTTGGTACTCAAGGTCCGTTAGAAAATTTGCCTTTTCTTGAACCTTCGGGATTTTCTTTTCTTCTACCGTCAAGAAGAACCAATGTATTTCCTACTTCTTTCTTAACATTTTTTGGACTCGGAGCTTGTCCTTGCTGGTAGCTATCGTCTGGGGTGGTGGGAACTCGTGTACCACCGTTTTGCGACGATGTCTTTCAGCAAGGCTCACCTACAAAATTCTAGTTTTATAATTTGTAAGTTTGGAGACCGACTTAGTTTTTTTTCTGGTGTGAACAGTGGCTTGGGTAATTAATGAAAAAAATTATTCCTAGGGTTATTCTTATTTTTATTAAAATTGTGATTATTATTTCTATTTGTTTTGTCAGATTTTTGTTTATTATTGTTACCTTTATTAATATTTGTTCTAATATTATACTTCATATTGATATTAATCTTTTTCAATACAATAATCTTAAATGTATACTTTTTTCCCAATGTATATTTCACTTTTTTGCAGTTAAGTTTTTTTTTAATCATGTGCATGCTTTTAGTTTGTATTACTGTTGCTATGCGCCATGTTGTAACCCTTATTTTTAGGGAATCCTTTCACTATTTTTATGAGAGGAAGATTTGTAAGAGAACTTTGTCTATTAAAAGCTTGTTGTGGTTTTTGAGCTGGTTATGTCAGGGGAATTATAGAAAAAATTGAAATAATGATTAATCTATTTGCAATTCTAATTATGAATGTATCTTTCAAATAAACATTATGGAATAAATAATTATTTACTCACATACAAATTGTTCATGTTAAAGATAAGTATTAATAATATTCAGTTAAATTGTTATAGCTTTTGTAATTGCTATATTGTGATTAACACATCAAATATATTTAGCACTTGAATTTTCCTGCCTTGATTATATTTGAAAACAACCATACAAGAACCATTCACAGTCTGCGAACCTGAGGTTTCTTATTAAGTTCATTAAACCTCTTGTCGACATGCCCTCATCGCAAGCTGAAGTGAAGAAATTATTCCTGTATTTCTTATAAATGCTCTACTTTATTTATACTTAGATAGTTTTGCTGCTGAAAACTTGTGTGTAGTAAGTACTTATTTTGAATAAACACAATTAGAACTGAACTGAAATTCAAAATATTATAATAGAAGCAGCAAATTCACTCACATATTTACCGCCACGGGTGGCCGAGGTCGTTAAGTCTCGGACTCGTGAGCGGGAAGTCTGGGTTCGAATACCGCCAGGACCATCCTTCCTGACTGAGGTTTTCCTCAGTCCTCATAAATGACAAATGCCGGGGAGGTACCCTAAACTTAGGCCTGGAACGATTCCTTCCTTAAAAATAAATCCTTTCCCAATATATCATTTCATCTCATGTATCATCAGTATCCATCGCCTGTGGTGCCTCTGTAGCAAAAAACGGGCGTTAAACACCATTCATTCATTTACTCACATATTTATTTTACCTTCTCTCCGTTTGACTTTAAATACACGGTATAGATGGTTTGAGTGTAACGATGTAGCGAATGCAATAACTTATGAGTCTAGTACTTGAAAGTAAATTAATGCAAGTTGATTTGTAGCACACTTTCCGTTGTTCATTTTCATAATTACTAATGACCTCATATTTATAACATTGAATACTTCTTTCAGATTTGAAATTGTCAACAGTGAACTAATGGAGCCAGCATCACAATAGGCAGAGTTTTTTACTTTATTAAATGCACAAATTTTATTATCACAGACAAGCTGCTGAGAGAAGCATCAATATCTGTTTGTGAAGCCATTTCAAGAAATGATTTGGTGAGAGCAAGACTTGAGAAACTAAACTACATATTTTCAATCTGTTAATGTATATAATTGTATAATGTTTTGATTTCTTCTTTTTTGTACAACAATTGGACATAAATTTAGATGTGCTGAAAATCCGCTATATATTCTAAATAAATTGTTAAATGTTAAACAAAGAATATTTTTAAAAGAATCTTCACAGAAATGTAAATGTGTTTCTGCCCAAGGTATAATAAAGTATATACTATATTAAAATCTTATTCAACGTGTTAATAAGTAACATGTTCCAAAACATACTTTATTTGAAACATTTTGTCAAATGTAAAGTTATAAAACACTAATATTGTGTAGATATTGTGCCACCACAAGATATAACACCTCAAACTGAGTTTTCAGACATAATATAAACGAAAAACAAAAAATTCTCGCACTATTAAGAATCTTATAATTCCAAAGAAATAATTTGGCCTATTTTCGTTTCGGCTTATTGTCCATGTATTGTTTTATAGACAATGCCAAAATATAATGGTACTTCTACTATTGCATCAGCGTCTAATGAACTGTATTCAGAACACATATTACTATCTATCCTCTAGTCAGAGAAGATGCCGTTTTCTTTGTTTTATCTAATCGCATACCGTTTTTTGAAAAAAAAAAAAAAAAACGATTATTTCTTTCCTTTTGTGTAATAGAAGACAGATTTTAAGTTTTCATTAACTTTACTAAATATGCATCATTGAAATAAAGAGATAATTATATCTTAAAAGTTCTCCAGTGGTCACGTTTGCTTGCATACTGAACTAAAATTGAGAATTTTGATTTCCCATTCATTACATTATTCGGCAACTTTCATTCTACACGCTAATAGAATTAACGTACAGTTAACAGTTGAACCATCCTATGCACTGTGCGGATGAGAATTGTACAATAATTTGTAGATGTCTTATCTTGATTTTCAGTACGGTGCTTGCCGAGAGAGGTTGAAAGAGGTACTCTTGTATTCGTGACACGAGGGCTGCTAGCTTTGGCCTGAGGAAGGACCCGCCCGCCTACTATGGCTGCGATGACTTGTCATTTCGTGCTTGTACTGACATCTTTATTGTCTGGCTTGCCTTTCCTGCCGAAACTGTTCCAGTGGCGTTTTCTTTCACTTTCCCTCTAGACACAGCTTTTGTTTTTTGTACATTTGAGTACAAAATTTTTTTAAAAAATTTCAAAATAATATTTTTTTCTTCAAAATCGTAGCTATGTAATGAGTAAGCATCGCAATTTCTAAGCATTAAAACTAGAATAAAGCGGAATGAAGTTATGTTGGTGTTGAGATTTAGGCAGAAGCGGTATAGTAGATCATGAACTACAAACCACCCTTTTCCCTTGCCTTTTTTCACTCGTTAGTTCTTGTTTATCTGCCGGGCGGTGACTCATAGCTTGCTTAGTTTGTAAGGGATTAAAAATTGTGATTCCCAGCAATGAGACACGAGCTATATTCACGAGTAATTTTGTAACTAAACGCATGCTTATAATGATGTTTATGTAACCTCTGTATGATTTGGAGATATGATATAATCATTTTTATATAACAAGTATCCCAGAAGTTGGTTTTGAAAAGATTTACCAAAAATGACGGAATAAGAAGAATCGATTTCTAACACAATGCTAATAGGAAGTGCATATTGAAATTATGATTAAAATAAGCAAGAGCAATGAAATATTTCCTTTCACAAAATATACATTCTACACATTATAACATAAATCATAATAGCCTTGAAGAACAAGTTTACGGAAGAACAAAACCAAACAGAACGGCTCATGAAATTTACCCCACAACACAAAATGCATTTACACAAATTTATTTCCGTCACTTGATAGAGTATTATAATAATTATAATGCTTTAACTTAGAGAGTATGGCAAAGTCATTTTTTCATGATTTTTAACAAAATTAAGAAGAAAAAATCTTCATTTATTTTCCTAAAGCGCAACACTAAAAGTAAAAAATACGCCAAAGGAATTCCCCACAAATAGGAAGAGGAGTTTCTTATTTTACTTTCTTCAAAATATTCCAAAAAACTCAGCAGAAAATAAAACCCAAATTTACAAAAATATAAAAGAAGAAGTGACATTTTATCTATTATGAATAAATTGATGTTATTTTCTTAAACATACCTGGATTAATGGCAAATTACAAAATGTTAGTTTATGATTTATCCCATTGGAAAAAAAGTATTTCTTAAGCAAACAAATACCTGGATTACCGTGGTAAATGTAGGTGCTGCTCGTTATCACCCCCAATATAAAAAGAAATTTAGGGGTAGAGATACCCAGGAAACGCCATTCACGTACAGTGCATTGAAAGTCAACGTAAGGCAGCTCACTCTAATACTCGAGCAAGAAGCCAAAAGCGTTCTCCCCTTGGCAATCCGCGACCAACTTACTAATGGAATCAGAAAAATGAATGACGCCGCTTCTTGCAACCATCAGTAAGAAATACATGTTCTAAAAATTGAGCGGTTATCATACTTTTGGAAAAAATGCCAAAGAAATAGACTTCGTACTATGAAGCAAAGGAATGGCAGGGAAGGAAAGAAAAGCGGGTTACATGTAACGCCACATGGTATGACCCGAGAAATGCCATTTGTTTTACTTGCTGAAATTAGATGAGGCTTCAGAAGCTTACAGTATATTTTATTATTCATAAATGTTACTTTCTACAGGTAATGTGCAGTTTATTTATGGTTCCGTACAATTTTCAAGAAGTCTTTAACCTTTATCTCATGTTTGTGTTCAAACCAGTCAGAGTCTTATGTTGTGTTTAAACACATTTCGCCGCATTTTTGTAACGTTTTAACATTCAATTGAGTTATTCCTTCCACGGAAAGCGTTTTGATTACTGAGCGAATTTCTCGCCATATCGAGTTTACAAAATATTTATCAAATAATTTTGCACTGTTGGGCACTGTTACCGTAGAGAAAATATACAAGTTCTATTAATTAATGTAATGTAATAGTGGATTTAAGAACTAATATTAATTGTTATATAGAAGTAATTCAGTGTTAATAGAAATAATTGATAATACCTTAATATTGGTGCAGTATTTTGGACCAATAATACATCAATAGGCACAACGAACACAAGTAGAACAAATATAAAACTCATTTCCAGATTGAACTGTAAGAATACGTATATCTTGGAAAGTGCACAATATAAACGGTTTGTAGAATTCAAACATATGTTTATATTTCTTATGTAGGTTTATTTAAAGGTGAAGATGCACTGAATTAACGAATAGAAAGGGTGAACACAATTGCGTCCCTTTGAATTTCAAATCAACGAATGAAAATAGCTGCTACAAAATTATATGACGTATGAGTAAATTTTAGTACCAGTAATTCTGTTAAGAGTCCGCCGCGCAAAAGGAAACCCACTTCAAAAAAAGAACCATAGAAAAAATTAGCTGATTGAAATCTAAATTGTGTAGCTGTTTCCTATTCGGTCACAAGAATTGTGTCCTACTTAAAGCAAATTTTTTACATTAAGATTCAAGTCGAACTGTATATATATATATTGATGAAATGACCTTTGAACTGGTTGTGGCTCTGAGCATGCGTTTTATTGTATTATGATCTGAAAGAGGAAAACCTGCATCGAAATCGATAGTGTCTTGCAATAGCTCGCTCTGTGAATAATTGTTACAAATGAATATGTTAGGAAATACTTCAACACTTCAAACACAGTGACGTTAAATTTAATGATAAAATAAAAATATTTGTGAGACACCAATTTATGAAACATACAGCAGGTCATAATACGAACAAAAAACTGTTAAGAAAAATAAGACATTTATAAAAGAAAAGTGAAATCAAACTGATAAAAACATGTTAATAGAAGGAACAAAATTATGAAGTAAAATAACTAGTACATTAAGTTCTTAATATTGTACTTATGAACTGTCACCTGAGAAGATATCTTATAGAAGTTGCAAAAAGTGCCAGTTATGTTAAGAAATAGGATTGCTGCATAAAATGTTGCTTCCGCATACCAAAATTCACTGGCTTTCAAGAGTTTTCAAATTACATCATAAAGTGCTCTAAATGTTATACAGCAAAGCTTCACCATATACAAAGTCCTTTAGTGACTCAATATCAATATCTGCTTAATGAATTATGAATATGTTAGGTTTGAAACATTATCCGGGGGTTGTAGCAGTCAGTTGTTTAGACCAAACTCACATCTGCAGGCTGGTATAATGTTTACACTGACATATCCTTAAAAGATGAGAAGATGCGGGAGGTATTTGTTCTCTCTTCTCATTGTATTGTCATGGTGGAGCTGAAAACAACAATTTTTAAGGCAAAGTAAAATACACCGATGGCCATTAAAACTGTGCTTATTCGTAGCTGCCTTGCGTAAATGCCCGGTATCCTTCACGTCTGTGTGTTCGTCCTACCTGGATTCACTGATCGTTTTGCTGTGGACGAATTTCCTATACAACATGGGCACATTTCTCGAATGGACATCTGGCACTCTCGCTATGCCACAGTTCTATCTTGTTCAAATGCAGACACCTGTGGGTATTGCTGTAGTATTTTCGACGAGTGATTCTCCTTCCTTCTGAGAAAATATGGGGCAACTTTAACACGTCTCCAATGGGAGATGCAATTTTAATGGTCAATAATAAACTTAAAACAAACTGTTATAAAATATCGTAGTTCTAGTATATTTCAGATCAGCTTTAGAAGCAATTCGCAAAAGCATATAATAAAAGCACGAGTATATATTGCAAACTTATTCAGGACGTCCAAATCATTAATTAAAATGTAGCATTTCAATGGATTCCTTCGCAGTGCGGCTTATCAGATAATGAGACTGTCGACCTCCTCGCCAAAAAAGAATCTCTGTATAATCAATACTTAATGAATCTTAAGATTAATATGCATGAAAATCAAGAATTCAAATGAAACCGATTGAAACAAGAAATGGCAAGAACTCATTAGAAAATCAGCAGTTGCAGCTTTCCGCTTATTGGCAACTGCCTGGGAAAATACTTCACAAGACTGACATCTTACCTTCTTCCAACTTTACAGGAGTCTTCAGAAATACTCCATGATTATAAACATGTACATTGTCATCTCGGTAGTTATATGTATATGAAACTAGTGACACTTGAAATAGAAACACACATACTTTGGGTTTATTTCACAAACGCTCAATATGTGATGCATCTGTCATCACGGCCACACGCGCTCAACCTATCTACTGGGATACTCTCAATGGCAATGCTCTTGGGTAGCAAGTCATTTTGCAGGGTCAGCAGGTTTCAACTTATGCGCTAATTGCAGTTTGTAAGGGTGAAATAAGATCTTTGACACGGTGGATATAGGAATGCTTAACTGCAGGCTAGCTCTATGCATAAACTTCTTAAGACTGCATACATACAAAACACCCCAAATGCTGTGGGGTCGCCATTAGCTCACTAAACAGCTGCAGAATTCAAAATGAAATGAAATGTAATATTCACATTTTTTCACACAATTTGCTTCAACCCAGCAATGGAATAAATGACAAGTGAAAGAACTGCAAGCAATACAGTGCTTTTACTTAGGGTATCATCTATTATTTGTGTCCACATTACGCATTTCGCAACATTTAAAACTAATCTTTTATAGCCGTTCTTTTTAATGAATTTAGTATAAAGTTTGTAATACACAGGTTTACTATTGATTTGTTTTATTTATGGCTGTTCTTTAACATCTCAGGTCATCAGCACCCCATTCAATTCAGGGCGTGAAACGGCCGGCAAATTTTGCTCAGAGGCCTTTTTTTCCAGGCTTGAGGTACTTTATCGTACCATAAATGTATGACATGGGATCCTCGGCTTTACTTCCCTTCCAAAGGAAGCCATACTTAGGATTTTTACGCCCGAAAAAACCCATCGATCCTGGGTTTAGAACCACTATACCACCATAGAGGATTACGAAATTCTAACCGTTTATAATGTTTCAGTGAACAGACTGTAAGTTATGCCGTATCGAGGACGAACTTTGTCAAGTCGTACAGACTGAAACTTTCTCTCCCGCCAAATTTTGGAACGCCAGACTGTTAGTGATTTATTTCTCAAAACAGCTGTGGCTGCAAGAGGACCACTCTTCTGCATGCGATCATTTAATATTGAGATTTCTTGTAGCCATGATAATCAATGGCAATGCCGACGTTCTTCCAATATGAGACTTTAGAGGAAAACTTTGTTGCAACGCATTTAAAGCATATCGAGCACTGCTTCAAACAACTACAAAACTCATGTGAATTGATAATTTATTTTCATAAATATAATAAATGTTTCTCTTAACAACAAACTAGAAGACCAATTGACGAGCTTTTGTTCGATACATTTACTTAAGATAGTTTTTTATGTTAGTGCTTGTAAATGTGTTGCTAAATCCGTATTTCAAAAGTATTATGAAGCAAAACTCTGAGGCCATTTCAGATTAATTAATACTAATAATTACCTATTATAATAAGTAATGTATTATGTGACCAACAGTTCGTGACATAAACACTGTATGCTTGCAAATGGTTGTGTTTGAAAAGAGGAAATCCCCAAATTCAAATAGAGGAGTGTAGGTTTTGTCCCAATAGAAGCACAAATATTTATAAACACGTTATTAAATGTATTGTAACAATAGAAAACATTTGAGCGGACGATGTATTTTTCCATAAAAACCTTTAAATAAGAATTTCCGTTTAAAACATTAGCACTATTTAATTACTTGATATTTTTAAAATTTTATATGTAAAATCTTAGGAATTTACTTAGGTGCAGTTTTCACATTTAACAGTTTGAAGTTAAAAAAAAAAACTACAAATTCTATTAATTGTTTGATTTTCTTAATAAGTAATTGTTTATAATAAAATGGGTGTAAAGTTTGATTTTTCTCTTAATTGCTAAATGTCCTGTTTTACCACACCTATGCTTCTACAAGTACTTTAGGGGTTTAATATTCTTTAGCGCGTTGTTCACATACAGCTTAAATTATTATTTGATAGATAGAGGTTAATTCACACAGAACATAGTGCTAGCTAGTGCGTGGTCATTAAAGTTAAAATTAAATTAACAAGTTATAATGTCATAGAGTGGCAGATTAAGAGCATTAGTTTAAAAAATAAACTATAAGAGGTGCGAGGGGAATCGATGCGGAATAACAGAGAGCTAGCGCAGGGAGGTGTAACACTTTTTCCTGTATTTTTCATAGCTTTAGAAACTTCGACTAACGCGACTTTACTCTCTCCCCTTTCAAATGTTAACCTTACAATCCCACCGGACTTAATTGCAAAACCATTTTCTGTAAACAATATGCAGCGAATACCTCTATAATGCTTATTTACACCTGTGTCGTTACAACAAACTTACCTCTGTTATTAGTTCAGTGATGCCAAGACTACCTTTAAAAGTTCGTTTGCATTCAATGTGATGAATCTACGTAAAAACGCCTGGTTTTACAAACAAATAAATTACTAAACAAACACAAATTTTGCTTATGTTTATGACCTAGTTTTATAATCATCTGCTTCAGTAATCTCGAGGTAGCACTCCTGGGAATCAAAGTTCGCGGGTTTAGTCCTATATGAGTACATTTTTTTTAATAGTGTTTAACGCCCGTTTTTACTACTGAGGCACCACAGGCGGTAGATACTGATGGCATACGAGATGAAATGATAAATTGGGAAAGGGTTTTTTCAGAAAGGAAACATTCCAGGCCTAAGTTTAGGGTATCTCCCCGGCATTTACCAATTATGAGGACTGAGGAAAACCTGGAAAAAACATCAGTTAGGGAGGACGGTTCTGAGGGATTCGAACCCCAGACCTCCCGCTCACGAATCCACGCCTTAACGACCTCGGCACCCGTGATGGTATATATGAGTACGATAAGGACATGAAAAATCAGATAGTAGGTCCTCGGGAAGGAATTTAAGTCTTGGGTCCAGTGTCACGAATTTACGGAATGCTGAAGAACCGCATACCTGTGAAAAGAGGTCTCTGCTAAGTAATACTTTAGTTTCCTCCTGGATGTCGAAGGCAATAATTAATTATCTTTCAACCTGTCACTCTGCCCTCTGTAGTGAAACAAGCGTTAGTAAATTCTCTATGGCATAGTAGGTGTCAAGGAGATATAAAACTTTATTGAAGCAGAAGGTAATTACAACCATAGTTACGACACATTTATACAGTGCAATACACGATAAATAATACAGACGTAATCAAATTTTTTCGCCAAACTATTGTCGTTAGTGCAAAGGATTAATTATTAATTATTTGATGGCAATTTCCTTTCTTTCGTTCCCCAGTTTCCCGGAGAAACTATTTTCAAGGAGAGCTGTGAACTTTTCTAAAGAATCGTGAAGTACAAGGAAGCACGAGAGTTAAAGTATGTTAAGAATAATTCTGAGAAGGTAAACAGCTTACGAGTTACGTTTAGCACAGATTAACTGATTAACTGATGTGAAAGGAGCTCTACAAGCTTGGTAGTAGGTAAAAGAAATGTGACAGCAATTGCCTTGGTTTTGAGCTTAAAACTTTTCAACTTTCCATGTGTAAAGTTACTGAATTTTTATAGCATATGCTTGTTGCATTTTAAGTGGTTATTTTAATTTTTTGCGCATGCATTATACATTCAATTATACATTCAAGCTGGCCTTTTTATTACCCACTATCTATTGGTAGCTTCAATTACTTTATGAAAATACGCAAGGGTGTACTAGGAACATCCTATTTGAAATCCAGTCTTATGTACAGGATATTCCACTTAGAGGCATCGAGAAATATGTGATAATTAAAAGTGTAAATAACGATTTATTAACATACCTTTTTGCATAATTTGTTGTAGAAACTCTCCAAGTTTAGAAGAGTGGTCAAAGCAATTGAATATGTGCATTTTCAGTTACCCTACAGTCATCTGTAGATTCCACTTTTTCCAATCTGGCGATCACGACATTGTACTCGCGTAACCCATTTGTTTTACTACCACACAGTACGCAATGAACTTTGTTGTGGAGCCCACTTGTTTACCATGACGTGCTGATTGTGCTGAATGAGTAGCGCCAGGCTTGTCCTTGCGTTAAACCTGCGTATGAGAACATAAGACCAACCCTTAACATGAAGAGTCTTATAATATTCAAACCATTAAAATATATTCCTGTAGTTTTTATTGGTGAGCATTTTTATTTGGGGGCGTCCTGTGTTAAGATAATTACAAATAGCATAAAAATAAACGGAGAGTTTTCTAAACAAATTCAGTGTTCAAAAATATTATGAATTTAATGAATTATAGTTGAAATGATGTTAATGACTATATACAGCGCACAATTAAGTCTGAATTATAGGGCAGGTGTAGAAATAGGTGCTCTGGATAAGGATCTACATGTTTTGAAAAGTGATAGAGTAAAATGTTTGACAGAGGAGGAGCGTAAGATCCTTTGCATATTTACAGTAATGTTACATTTAAGACCCATAACGTAAAAATATAAAATTTAAGCGTTCGGTGATTATAAGGGGAAGATTTTTCTTAATTAATATGTAGTTTCAAAGCGACAGGTACGCAAGAAAAGATTAAAAAAAGAAAGTTCATTTGGATGAAAAAGTGGACTATACATTTATTATCAACAGGGCGTGAACTTTTCGAAAAACGTCCTAATTAGTTTTAATATATATATTAAATATAAAATATAAAAGTCCGCAGCAAACTATCAAACTTTTGACGAAATCATATTATTCACTGCATTAAAAAAGCTAAACTTGCTTGATTACAATAAAAAGATATTGCGCATTCAGTGTTATGATGATGATGATGATGATGATGATGATGATGATCATCATCATCTTTATCGTTAAAAGAGTACAGTCATGAAGGGAGTGGAGCATAATCTTTACTTTAAAGTGTTAAACGTATCTAAGCTGTCCCTGCCTTTTTATGCTTCTTTTTCTTCAGTAATTTATTTTTAGAAAAGCTATCTGTTAATTTTGTAGTAATATACACTCAACAGATAATGAAAATCGTGATATTCAGTGAGAAAAATATCAAAATACAGCCATGTTAATGCTGAGCCACTACTTCTGTCATATTGCTTGTAACTAGGAAAAGTAGTGTAATCCATTCACGTTGATCTTTTCCATATTTTTTCCCCAAAATTTTTCGGAAAGTCAATTAATAATTACAGCTTGATTCGTTATTTTTTCTAGTATATTTAATGCCGTAATATTCTTAGAATTGGAAACAATCATGTGTTTAATGCTCGCGTCATTAGTTTTTCAATACCTTTAGACTCTTTAATGTATGAGAATATTTGGTATTGACTAAATATATTACTATATAAAGAAATGAATAGTGGAAGATTTGGAGCAAAAGCCGACATAGTACATACCAATACTGCTGAATTTAACTGAGTTTGCGGAAAATAAACAGTAAACAATTTTTTAACTCTAGCAATATCGTGTATGTCAATACCCATATCTGTTGTTCATTTCGGAACCTGAGAGCTCTCTCCTTTGCAAGGCTGGGAACGCCACTGACTGCCCATGCATTCTGAGAGGAAATAGAGGGAATTCTTCTCCGACAAGAGTTTTATTGGTTGTAACTTCATCTTGTTAGTGGATCAAAGTAAACAACATCATTTTTCCTTGCTTTCTTTTCGAATGTGCTTCTTTCTTTTAGAGTGTCTCTCGCCTTGGATAAGCTGGGAAGGCCGAGAAACACTAGCCTTGACAATGAACACCAAGATTTTTATTCATTCTACCGTTTCGTTTAGTATGTGTGGGACAAGGATTTATAGACACTAAAAATGGGAAATAGACATCCTAAAAGCGCAATAAATTTTTAAAAATAGTCATTTAAAACTTGTATTAAAGTTTGCTTTAGTGATAACTTTAATAATGAATAGCCCAGTTGTTAGAGGAATAAATTGTTGCACAGAATTTTTTTTCAGTGTTTTTCTGTATGTAAGTGGCAGTATTTTGCTATTTCATCATCTTGTATTTGCTTCTGAATCATTTTCAGCCCCTATTGATATAATCATCTTATTCTTGGATCTTGTAATAGATTACTTTTGTAACTATTTCTTCTATTTGCACTGTTTTTACTATCCTCCTTCTCCATCTTGAATTTGGAAATTATCAATGGTCTCAGCTAAAGTCTTGTCCTCTATACACTCTTGTCTGTTTAATTTGTGCATTAAATTTTCCATGTACCATTACATAATCAACCATTATCTCTGCTCTCTGCAAGTGCATGTATATTTTGATCTATAAAATGTTTTGGCGATTTTAAGATTGTTAAAAGTAGCAAAAATTCTAAGTTGTTTTACATTTTCATTTATATGATTTTCTCCATAACTACCAACAATTTTGGGAATAGGTTGATTTCCTATTCTTGCATTCAGGTCCTCTGCTATTACTATTTTTATATTTATGTATTTCTTTTTGTAATTCTTCATAAATTCTAAATTTTCTTGTTTTTTACCCTTTTCTGGAGCATATACTTCATTTATAAAAGTTGTCCCCAAGGGATATTATAAATTATAGGTAATATTAAAAGCACAGTGTCAATTCTTCACTTCCATTTTTTACATCTAGAATAGCTCTTTGCAGCCGATTGTTTTACTGTTACTACGCTATAAATCATTAGATATTTCCTATTTGTTCCGTTCCCTCCAAATTATTTTACGCTCATTTTTTACACTTATATTTACTTTCATTTCTTCTGATTCCTTAATCCGTTCTGATTCTTTTGTAGCTATTCCCCTCACATTCCATGTCCTTGTTATTAATTATTCAGCTACTCCAAATTGCTTTCTTCTGCCCCCCCTTTTTCCTTTTTTTTCCTTTTTTTCCCCTTTTTTTTCCTTTTTTTTTTTTTTTTTTTTTGGTTTGTCGCTGTGGTCAAAATTCAATATTAGGAGACCGGCTATTTTTCTTTCCTAGATGAGTTGTCTTACTGAACTTTGGGGCCCCATCTGCTCTTGCCCTTCGATTCTTTTAATTCCCCAAGGTGAAGAGGTACCCTCTCTATTGATCTTCCGCCCTCTCAGAGGTGCTTGTCATAGCAGGTGTAATCTTTTAATTCGGGTAATACTATACTTGTATTATAATGCTCACTGCACTGGTATTTATTTTTTCAGACAAATATAAGCCCATTAGTGACAAATACTTTTTCACCCTACCTGCTTGTATTACACATTTCTGCCTGTAACAACTACACTTGATCAGTTCAGCATGTAGAAGATGTTCCAATGACCATAGGAGGATATTCCAAAGTATGCGTAGGAATCTGGTGGTTTGCATTTTTTCCAAATGGGATTTCTAGTTGTACTGAATGCATAAAACATTACATTTTTTAAAACATTTTATCTCTGAACGAATCGTTTCATTTCTTTTGTGATCTACTTTTGCGTAACCTGCAATATATGTGAGCAATTAAATTTTATATGCTTGTAATCTTAATTTATCTTTTTGTCTCGGATCCATATTTCACTTTACAAAAGACACAAGACAGGCGCTACTTTAAAAATATTAGCATCGTTTCTTTATATACTTTTACAATGGGCTGTTCTAATTGTGCCATTCATGTAATTGGAACTTTTTGGGTTTTTTCTCTTTCGGGTCAATATTTCCTATATATGTCATTGTTGTTCGGATAAATTTAAATGTATTAACTTGGTAATTTGTTTTATTCAATATAATTTAAACCGAATTACATTTTTTCCTTGAAAAGTCACAGTTTTATTTTTTTCGGTAGAAATTTTCATATTATACTGGGTGAATATTTTCTAGATCTCATACAGTCCTTTCTGTGTATTGTCACACGTGGTTCCTTCCCTTCAAATATCACGTTCTATAACATACAGGAAGAAGGATTTCACTACGCGACTGTACCTATATAATTATTATATTCACTTGTCTGAATGTAATTTCATTACATTAAATACTTGTTACCAACTATATCACTTTTTTAAACTTTATTAGAACATTTTATTGATCAAAAATGTTAACACACAATGAATGTATAGACATATGATGCGCAGATTCTACATGGTAGCGAGCTGGCTCGACGAGCGAGAGGAGACATGGCACTGCCCCTCAACTATCCAACTAACTCTTTCTTAGTTGTTTCCCTTGCCATTCTTAAGTGGAGAAGTTCAAACTACCAACCACATTAAAGCTTCCAAGCAACGGACATCCAACCGCCACTTTCAGCCAACGGACGCTTTCGCCGCCCAGCAATAACAAAGTAACAGACGCTACAAAAATGTGCATGCTATAATATTTATCCTCATGTTGAGATAATCACTTAATTATCAGCAAATAAACATAAGTTTGTTTATTCCCTGTCTATCATTTCATGTGTATGTTGAACAATATTGGTGATATGTTGCACTTTTGATGGAAACCTAGTTTTTATTTCTTTAGCAGTTTTTTTGTACACACTCTCAATTACTTCAATAAGAGAGATTGATGTGCTACTTTTGTTTAAAATTTCACCCATCATTAATACCGCTTTTCACAAAAAAACGTCAATACTTTTTGGTTCTTTACATTACGTTATATTGGTAAGAGGCATCTTGTGTTTGGTAATTGTAAAGGAAGCTTAATATACTTGGGGTTTTGTATACTGCGTTTCCAGACGTTGTGATTTCCTGTACTTTGGAATCAAATTTAAAATTGAGACAGTTCGCAATATTTGCCAAGCATTCTTGGCAAATATTGCGAACGAGAAAAAAGACAAATAAGAAAGACTAAAAAAACCAGAGAAAGTTAGCACTAAGTTAACTCAGTGGAACCATTTCCTGATTGGCTATGACGGAAAGGAATATAGCTGTTAACAAATATAAAGATATAATATTCTCTCTAAAGACGAGTCTCGGGAAGAAAATATTTGCTTGCTAAAGTTGCAGGACTTAAGTTAGGAGAGAAACTCAAGTCCTTATTACAGTTCTCAGCCCTCAAGCTAAGCATGTCGTTCTTAATGAAGAATAGGACGAATGTAGGACACCTACCTCTTTCTTTTGTTTTGCCTCTCGCTTTTTCATTTGTTTGGCCAAGTGTCTCTCTCCATTGCAAAACATCCCTGGAGCTTTCTGGAAGACACAGCGAAGTAAGTCCCTATTAGAGATTCCTGAGGTACAGTTTCAGCTAATTAATAATTAATTTACAAGTCAATTAGATAAATTTTTAGTATTTCTTTACCCGAAGTTAAACTTTATTGAAAAATACAGCTTTCTCTCCACACACATTGATTTTAGCTTCTTTGAACATTATTGAATATCTGACCGATGTTCTTAGGATCCTTACATTTCAGTTTGCTTAATAAAACGTATTTGACATTAATATGTTCAAACTGTATTGTTCACTCAGTTCAAAACACATTAATATTAATGTGACACTGGAAACTTGGTTAAGAACAATGTGAAAAAGTTTTCTTGAAAATTTCAATTTGTTACAGGAGGCTTTCCTATATTTTGAACCATTTTTCTTTTATATATCAGAAATAAATTAATCAATATTGCGATGAAATTCTTATTTGTACACAGATAACTGCATGGCTTAGATCTCTTGGCATCAATAGGGGTTCTCTATCTTCTGCATAGCAGTTTATTGCTCATAACATTTTATTGCTTTTAGAAGAATAAGACATCACTCATTAGAATGGGTTGATTGTTATGGACGGAAGCACTTCAGCCTTGCTCACGGCTGGCCGTTTGTGTCTACGCACCCAATGGGGGTACTTACGGGAAAAAGATTTGAGGTGAGGGGGACAGCTGGTCGCCAGGATGCATAAACGGTGACAATCCCCAACATGATGCCCGGGCAGAAACTTTTGCAAAGCGCAAACCACCATCACACCGCGCAGCCCACTTTGTTGTGGCACTTTCGACTCTGTAAGACAGCTAACGAAATGGAAAGGAACAGAAAAAATCGTGGAAAATATAAATCCTTACCTGTATTCGCTTAAGCGACCAGAGGAAACCATTAAAAACCTTAAAGTCAGGATGGATGCCTCAAAGGATTATAACCCGGGATCCACCAAATGTGAGTCCCAAGTGCTATCACCTGAGTTCCCGCGGTCATTATTTATTAATATGTATTCAAATATACACAGCCTTATAATTGTTATAGGGAAGCTGGAAAGTTTCCTTCAGAGAGAACATTTACAGATATAAAAAGAATTATTCGCATTAACACACCAATATTTCTCATATCTCTTATAAAGTAGTTTAGCCTCCATTATTTGCTATAACTATAATAAAATATGCTATAGTTATAGTACTTAATACTATTTATTAAATATAGTGATATTGAAATTCAATGTGTTTGAAATTAAACCTGACTCCACCACGATCCCAAAGAAAAACACTGAAGTTGAAAAATGTTTTATGAAAACCATAGATATCTAATTTATTGAACTGTATTTATTTTTATAAAATAAATACAGTTTATATTTAGTATATTTATAAAAAGTTATTAGGCAATATCCATAAATTCTAACGAACAGTAAATTTTTTCTGATCTAATTTCATTTTGCTCTGCTCAAAATCATAAATTAAATGCATTTCCCACCAAATTTTTGGGTGAGCACTCCCGAATTTAGGCAAATGATCTGAAAATTTAGAAAGAGCATTAATATAAATGGTAGCTCATACCTTATAAAAATATACATTTCACTTCAATATGTTCAAAATTTTGTTTTACGTTTAGCAAAATTTGTATTTTAATCTGGAGAGGGGTGTTGACGTGCCCAAGAAACACCATATTGGCCAGACTATCTTTTATAACTCACTGGACTTGTTTTTCGGTACTTCCAAAACTGTCTTTTTTCCTCACATGCAATTCATAGGTACATAAATTCAAACTTTATTATTGATTTATTTTTGCTTCTTCTGTATTTTGTTTTTAGGTTCTTCTCTCGCTTTCTCCCATCGTAAAACGTTAAGTATATTGTTTCATAGTAGAGATATTTTTGTCATGCTTTGAATACTGCAGATCTCTCCCATAAAAAGAAAATAATAATAATAATAATAATAATAATAATAATAATAATAATAATAATAATAATAATAATAGCAGCTTGGAAACATGTCTAATATTAACCAAACAAAATTTATCCAGAGAAATGTTTCTCAGAAGCTAGTATTATCATCCAGTTTAACTACAGTTTTACATAAAGCATGATTTTCATGAGCACTTGATGCCAACAACGCAGAGTACAAAAAAGGAGATTTTTCGTCTTGGCTCTGTTAGCTTTGTAAACAAAATCTCGTCTAGATAGAGAAAAAAGTGAGATAGGCCGACAGGTAGCTCCAACCATTTCGGCCAAGCAAACACTACAGAAGCAGGCTTGCACGGGAGACAAATATGTTCAAGAAAATTCAAGTTGAAGGAACGGAACGCCTTAGTTATATGACGTTAGCGAGAAACGGCGTTACAGCTTCTTTCCGTTAACTGCCAAAGTCTTTGGAACAATGATATAAACAACACGAGAATCTGCAGCATTTCTGGTTGGTAAAACGACTAATTAAAAATAATTCACTAAGGTAGCATGCATCACAGTGATTCTAATTGCAATGTGTTCCATCCGTTGGAATCACAGGCTATAACGCTTCATATATACTTACTACAATAACGCCATTAATGGCTTTACATTAAGTCCATAGTTGCTTTGCCAGTTTGGACTTAGCATTTGCAGAATAAATGCAAGAAATGACAAAAGGAGCTATTTGAAATCGGTATAATACATGAAACTAGAATTATTAAAATAATTTACACCAGGAATATTGCCAAATGCACTCCGCATATTCGCTTATTGATTTAGCAAATTCATACACGTCGATGACATATCGCAGCAATGTCTCTAAGGAGTTTATTTGTTTATATATTTTATATGATGCACCTGCTCAGTTTCTCTGCAAGTCCAACTTGCAATTTTATATATACGGCTTTCATTTCACAAATTCCCATTGTGATAAACCTAATTAACATACATTTAATTTAAACAAATACACATACATTTTAAACACCAATTATGATTAATTTTTAGGCTTCACATATTAAACCCACTCCCTTTTTGAAATTTCAAAGGGCACCCCTGTATTTTGTTCCTTACATTTAAAGAGGGCAAATAAAATATTTTATAAATAACATTTTTGATTTTCCCTCATATTCTGAAACTTGGGCTGTTATTTTGTTTGAATCTGGACAAAAAAAAATGTTAATTAGTCGTTAAATTTAAAGACAATTTATTTTGGGTAACATTATTACAATATTCCCTATTTCGAAACTAGTTCACTTGCTCTTTCTTGTTGGATACACACAACTTAAAAATATTATAAAACTATAAAATTAAAGACTTTGTTTTAGTGGTATTCTTCCTCTATGGCGCACAAGAGATCGGCCATGGCCTGTCGCAGCCATCTCTGCTTCCTCTACCTCCGTCTTATTGATAGAGGATGGTAATGGCGGGAGGCATGTTATCAGCATTCCGGCACCTCGCAGATCACCTGTTTCGCGACTTTCTAGATCGAAGGACGCCACCTCTCCATCAGGCAGCTCCCCAATTATCCTCACAAGGCTGTGAAATGAATGGTGTTTAAAGCCCGTATTTCTACAGAGGCACCACAGGCGATGGACACCGATGATACATGAGATGAAATGATATATTGGGAAAGTATTTATTTCTAAGGAAGAAAACGTTCCAGGCCTAAATTTAGGGTACCTCCCCGGCATTTGCCATTTATGAGGACTGAGGAAAGCCTGGAAAAAACCTCATCCAGGGAGGATGGTCCTGAAGGGATTCGAACTCCGAACCTCCCACTCACGAGCTTTAACGATCTCGGCCATCCGTGGCGGCCTCACGAGGTTGGGTGGACCGTTTCAAACCTCCCTAATTTAGAAAAATTCCTAAACAGGTACCATGAATCGAACCCGGGACCTCCCGGCCAGAGTCAGCAACGCTAACCACAAGAAACTGGTCCTTTCGTAATATTCTTGTTCATATTTAAATAACAATAACAACAATTTAGGTCTCCAAACACGATGAAAATGTAGCTGATAACAATTCCATCCTGCATAAAATTAAAGCATCAAAATGAAGGGGTGCCATTTAGAATTACAAAGTTATGTTGGGTGGGGTTTTTACACTTCCCGCTCAAAATATAAAGTTACTTGTTTTTTATTTTGTTTAAATTAAATTTAAATTAAATGGAGAGCTATTTAAACTCGGAAGTTTTTAAACGAAAACGGTTAATAATTAAGTCTTGTCTGATAGAAATCGTCAACCGTTTAAGTTTTGCAATACACGCGTTATTCTTTTCAAAAACACGAATTATCTCATCAATTATTTATTTTTATTAAACTATTTTCTCATGCATGCCATAGGCATACTAACATTGCATTTTCTTAGACATTACAGACACATTAATTCTGTTTCCTTTCTCCAGCTCGTTTCTCTAACAGGGTATAAATTATTTAAGTTGTAAATAACTGACTTCCCACTTTTATTCTTGTTATTTATATTTACTTCCTTTATTCTTACATATTGTTTAAACCCTTAGGATATAATCATCCAAAAACTGAAGCATTAAGTCGTAAACAATGCAATATGTAAAATTTCTTCCAGACGATGAACTGTATAAGGGAATTCAGTATATAAAAACAATTGTGAATTATGATATGATTTTAAATATTTTTTTATGGTTGTAGAAAATATGAAACTGGATAAAATTATAATATTATTCTTTTTATTATTGCATTCTTTTTCATTAACATGTCATATTTTTGATAATAATGTGTTACATTTGGAACGAATATCCTGCTTCTTATAAAGTACGACATAAAGCACACGCACACGCACACACACACACACACACATCATGTTCTAGAATGTCCATATAACTTTTCAAGTTTATTCTCATGTATTTTTATGGCATGCGCGCCATATTGGTTGCATCTATCAAGGGTTTTAGGATGGGCAAAATTTACGTTTGATAAGTATGCTTCTTTCCTTTCATTTTCTCTGCCAGGTTTTTAATTACTAAATACGTTTAAAAAGAATTTATACACAATTATTAACATTTTTTCCGTTCTCTACTCGTGTATCTATAAAATATAATTTCTACTAGCTGTAAGTGATTTTAATCTGGTACTGGTTCATATAGATAAATTATGCAATGATAGTGGAACAAAAATAATCATGATCGCAAATATGTACAAAATATCTGTAGCACGTTCTGCATAGTTAGTTATTGGCAGTTATTAAATTAGTTACTGCTTTACCTAGCCCTCAACGGCGTAAAGTAGGTTGCCTATTCCGAAAAATTTAACGGCGATTCTGGGACACTATATGCCACTATCATCGACTAGGAATGTGTATGATACATTTTCTACATTAGTTTACTGAACAGTCACATTATCATTGTTTTAATTCGAAAAGCGTTGCGCTCAGTGCCATTTCTGTTTTTCAGTTTAAAAACGCATACGATAAAAGTGAAATGTAGCGAATGTTTTGTGTTCTTCCGTCCTTAGTGACTTTCTTACCACACGACGGATAATTTTCTGGAGTTTACTGTGCGATAGCTTTCTCTTATGAACTTCAACAATATTTTTGTTTTTACTATGTAGAGCTCGAATGATTGAACTATTTTTATCAAGCTATAAAGTACATTTATTAGAAAATTGACTGATAGATCATTTTAAATGTCTTCAAAGTAGCATCAATGACTTATTTTGGAGCTTTCATTTATATACAACACGGCACAAAATATCGTTGATATTACAATATGTGAGTTTTCAGTACTTTATGGGCAAATGTTTTTGCATCTAGTATTGATATTAACCTGCGTTTAAATATTAATTTAAAAATATACGTGCTGGGATTTGGAGAAGAGTTTAAAACTAACCGAACTAAATTATTCTCTACTATTTGCAAGAGAAATGTTATGTGCTTACATGCGTTCACAAATTAGTACTGGCAAGAACTTTACTATTCTTTCATGAAACAATCAATGCAGTTATTACAGCTAATATTTCTTAAACAAGTTAAGCAGCCAGTTCCATATGAAACACGCAAAAAATACATGGCTGCCAATCCCGAATGGGTTAAATTTAAAGAAACAACCGCCACCCATACTTATATATAGACACCACGAACAGAATTCGAGAGGAAATTGATGACGGCACCATATGGGTGAAAATGGACAAGACCACTGATGCAAATGGATGCTACGTGATTAATGTAATCATGTGAACATTGGATGGAAACCTATCCCAGTCATCATGCAAATGTCATGAAAAAACAATTAATTTAATCGTCAAATACTTAACGTGATACTTTGGTGGCTTATTGACATTCGAGTGGTAAAGTACATTTGATAATTAGAGACATTGTAACGTACATGGAAGAGGTTACAACTTTTATATATGAAATTACTCATTTGTTCTGTTTGACAACTAATGCCCAACGTGTCGCCGAAATTGCATGGTTAACGTTTTTAAATGTAAAATGGGTGGGAGATGGTGATGGAAATGTGGCTACAAGGGGAAGAGAGTTTTCATTAAAGTACCCAACCAAAGTAGTGTGTTTTCATGGTTAGTTTCGCTTTGCCTCTTAGCCTCTTACTCCACAATCAGTTCGTATCATTGACACTTTTGAAATAATAAAAGAATTAAACGAAAAAGTGTAACATCAATCAAAACCATTACCTTTAATGGAACACAAGAATATTGAGTATAATTAAAATAGATGGTAATTCCTTTGTGCCTAAATTTAGAGTGCAAAACAAGAAAAAAAATGCTGTCGTCGGCCATTTAGGAAGTCTGTAAAAAACTCTAGCATTCCTCAGAGGAACAAATTATAATGATTTGAAGACTGTTTGATGAAATATCCTGGTTATAGTATTGTATTAGATATGAACACTGTTTTAGGAGGAGAGAGAAAGCCGGAGGTATTCTTGCTGAGTATTTGATCCTAACTTCGTTGACATTTGAAGAAGTATTTCGCGTTAAAACACTGTTGTGAAAAGCTTGACTCATGTAATCTTTGTGACAAGGTTTGGTATTGCACTATCTCGCATGTTATCATCCTATAAACCCGGCAAAAGAAAAAAAGTTGCAATAATTTCAAGAAAAAATAGATCATGAGTTAACGTGGTTGGAAATGTTTTATTCTCTTGACTTACTGCAAGAATATGGGCTGCTTTTATACGTTCATAATAAAAGAAACACTAACTTTTATATACCTTTTCTGGTAAACCTTTAATGTTACTAAGTTAATGTACTACAGTACGTGACAGCATGTATATATAAGCATATTACATGCTTAGATAAACATAAATATTGTTTCTTTTGTATTTAGTACAAAGAAATAGAGTTGGTATTTAATCTGTTCTAATTTCCATTATCACAAAGCATCATTGGCATTCAGTAAGCATGCAGCACTTGGGTTCTTTGGAAACAGTTGGAATTTAAACGCATCTTTCATGTTTTTGTTTTTTGTTTTTACTGACTCGTTTACACTTCGCATTATAAGAAGCTGCTTGGAGATGTAAACATTCCTGACTGCTGTTCTGCTGGGACATTTAGAGATGAAGTATACGTTGCAGATCAGACCGCATTTTACTTTTTCACTACTCTGCGATGGACCCATTTCAGGAAGTAGCGATCTTGCTTACGTGAGCTACTCCAGGTTGCGCTGACCCAGAGAATAGTGAGGGTCCCGACCCAGGGTTACGGGTAAAGTGCACAACGGCAATGAAGGCAAGTAAAATTTGCGAAACTAGATGAAATGGTAACCCTTTCATTGGGATAATACAATAGATGAAAACGCGATGGCAATGGTCTAGAGGAAATGTCAGTTTGGTGGTGTAGTTGCCATACTTGCCTTCTAAACCCTATATCACGGGTTCGATCCCGAACAGGATCGATGAATGTTTTCTGGCGTAAAAATCTCAAATATGGAAGGGAAGTAAAGCCGTGGGTCCCGTGTCGTACTTTTACGGCAAGATAAAGAACCTCAAGCCTGAAAAAAGAGGCCTCTGAGCAAAATTTACCGGCCTTTCCACGCCCTGAATTGAATGGGACGCTGATGACCTGAGATGTTATAAATCGTTCGTAAATAAAACAAATCAAGCACAAGCACTCCTGATATCCTACAAATAAATAAACAAATAAATATGAAATAGTAGTCGGCTCTAATGGAAAGGATAAATAATATACTGAGCACACTCAGGACTAACAAAATTCCAGGAAATGACGAAATTAATAAGTTAAATATGTATAATCACAGTTAAAATTACGATTTTTAAACTTTTTAATATATACCAGTCCACTTCACAGATATAAAAAAAATGGCTAAAAACTATAATAAAGCCATATTATAGAAATGAGCGTGAGAACTATAGAAGCATTAGCCTTTTAAATACATGTTATAACAATTTTGCTAAGATTCTATCAAAAGGTTTTATCTGAAATACTTTTAAGTAATGAACAATACAGGTTTAGATGAGTTTGATCTTGTGCAGGATATGTGTGTGTGAGATAATACAAATAATTTAGCTATAAATATTTGTTGACTTTATAAAAGTGTTTGATAAAGTTATTTGTGAAAAACATTTTTATTAATGGACAACAAATGTATGAAGGAAAGGCCATTAGCATTGTTTAATTGAATTTATAAACTCTTAAATAGAATCGATTAACTTAAGTCGACAACGTTTTTTAATATTTATATAAAATGACAAACTCAACTAAGAAACAATTTAAAATTAAGATCTAATGTTATAAATACAATTTTATTCGCTGATGTTCAAGCAGTATGATGTATTTGCAAATAATGAAGACCAGTTTTACTTAGCCTCAATTCAGTTTAGTAAAATAATATCTACATATAATTGAATAATAACAAATAAAATTAGTGGAGTTTGTTGAAAAAAAAAGAATATAAATACAAATTATGACCTAATTAATTAATGAATTGAAATAAGTTACAGCTTTACTTTGTGGTATTAGAGGAACAAAATTACAATTCTTGCATTTTAGAAGTATAACAAAAGAGAAATCACATTTTTACAATTATTATTATTATTATTATTATTATTATTATTATTATTGAAATTAAACCACAAAAATTAATGATATATTATTTATTAAATTAAATATATGGACACTGGTATACAAAGCTATACTGGGAGTATTTTTAAAAATTTTAAATGTAGCCATATTCATGAACTGAACCCTTGGTATCATTCTCTTTAATAGAGATAAATAAGGAGGTTTCCAGTTCATTGTATATTTAAGGTGTTTAAATGTTTCAATAAAACATGTAAATATTTAAAAACAATTATAATGTACTAAGCAAATATACACAATCAACAATATACAATCGAATGTTTCATCCATTTTCACTGACTTTAAAATGTAATTGAAATGATATTGTATTAAAAACATGTAACACAACAATGTTTTGAAGGCTGTTACAATCGCGCTTACAATCAAAAATATTTCTCACACACATATCGGATTAATATTTCACATTTGCTATCTAGACGACGATACTTTTGTTAAATATGAAGCGTATCAACGTTATAAATACTGTTTATATACTGAGTTAATTAGCTTTTTTATTTTTAAATAATACAGGGAAAATTAAACGCAAAGCGCTTTTTAAATTTCGGTTTTCAGATGTACCTCAATTCCTAATGGTCCGATTTCCCTAATTTCTTAGAAACTATTTTTGTTGTTTTATTTAAATTGTATATACCGAGCTTCGTTGCGGGAAAAAAAAAAAAAAAAACAAACAAATAGTGGTGCCGCTAGAGATATTTTAAAATTTTGGGCTTCAGGTAAACCCCCACTCCTAATAATCTAATTTCATTGACTTTCAGAAAATATTTTTCTCATTTCATGTAAATGGTGTATATGGAGTTTTGTTGTGAAAAAACAAATATTAATGCCGCTAGAGCGACTTTTAAATTTTGGGTTTCAGGTGAACCCATCCTTCTAATAGTCCGATTTCACTGATTTTCAGAGACGTATTTTATTATTTTATTTCAATGACATATATCAATTTTTTTAAAAAAATTAAAATCGTCGCCGCTAGATCGATTTTTAAATTTCGGTTTAAACCGCACTCGGTAATTTGGTATGCCCTCCCCCCCGCCAGTGCTAATGGCTCGATTGCCCTGATTTTAGAAAGACCTTTTATAAATTTATTTTAAAGGAATACACTAAGTTTAGTTGGGAAAAATAAAAAATTCCGGCCGGTAGAGCCATTTTATTTTATTTTATTTTATTTTATTTTATTTTATTTTTTAAATTTTCGCTTTAGGCTAACTCCCACTCCCAATGGTACAATTTTTCTGGTTAACAAACTCGACGAATTGTTTGTTAATCGATGATTATATGCACAGTTTAGTAGAGAAAAAACAAAAAATTGCGACCACTAAAGCGTTAACATATATATATATATATATATATATATATATATAAATTAACACTAATAATAAAAGTAGATAAAGATAAAACACAGAGAAAGAGTCACACTTGAAATTGCTATATTTCGAACTACTGCGAGTTCTTCAATGGCAAGAAGCTAGACCATGTAATAAATAATAAAGTATTTTAGAAAACACAGAAATAAAATTAAAAGAAAAATAGACAAATAGTAAAGAAGTCAAAAGCAAAACACGCAAAAGCAAAACACACAAAAGCAAATAAAGCTTAATAAGCAAAGAGGTGCACCAGAGGTGCAAACAATATTAATGAAAAATAAAAATAAAGAAACACAATTAACAATGTAACAAATTAACACTAATAATAAAAGTAGATAAATATAAAACACAGAGAAAGAGTCACACTTGAAATAGCTATATTTGGAACTACTGCGAGTTCTTCAATGGCAAGAAGCTAGACCATTCAACTTGCAGTAGTTCGAAATATAGCAATTTCAAGTGTGACTCTTTCTCTGTGTTTTGTCTTTATCTACTTTTATTATTAGTGTAATTTGTTACATTGTTAATAGTGTTTCTTTATTTTTATTTTTCATTAATATATATATATATATATATATATATTAAGTAAAACGACAATAACTGTTTTATCATTTTTATGCTTCATTAATTATTGTTATTTTAGTTACATTGTTCATAGTGTTACTATATTTTGCATTCATATTATATATGTATGTATATTTTTTCTTTGTACTTTTTGGTGTATAGAAGGCAGAATTGGTGGATAATTGAAGATATTTTTCAAAAATCGTTTCATGACCGCAATAGCCATCCTTCGCAATTCGCTAAAAAGGAACAGAATAAAGAACACTGGACGGAATATATCCGATGCCCTACGAAAAATTAGTGAAGCAGGTTTTAAAATATCGATCGAAAGGAACACTAGTTACCGTTGGGAAGATTTCTTCTGAAGCGAAACAGGCCAATTTGGCTTATCTTAAATGATGGAATTTTATTCAAAATCTTCCGACAAGTTGCACTTAATGTATAAAATGTAGATGAACAACACTCACAAGGTTGCAGAGTAGATGAAATATTCTAAAGGATTTTCTCGTGCTCCACAGTTTTTAAACTAAACCTAGTGAGCACAAATGTCCTTAACGAACGAGTTGATTGTAGCCGGCTACGAGTTTATAGCTCTGCACAATGAAATTGTCGCCTGATTGGCGCGGAGATCAAATCGACGAACTATAGAAATGCTCTGGAAACTTGAAAAGTATTGTTCGTTCTCTCAATTTGGACCAAAATGTGCTTTTGTTTCTTTTAGCGTGTGTGATGAAAGCTACATTTGTGACTGTCATCCTATAGCATTCAGACTCTTGCCTCTGTGTGAAAAAGCAACCCTATCTAGTTCCATTAGAGGTCTGCCATTTGAACTGCAGTAATACAGTGGGAACTTTACAAAGTGACTGCGCATCGAAGTTTATCAAATTTTGCGGCATTCTATGCTTGAAAGTGTACCAAATTGTGGTGCGTTGTTTATGAAGCTTCCTTTTAATATAAAGGGAGATGCAGGCCCTGGAAAATTAAACGCTGGGTGATTAACGGTGAGAATGGAATCTCCCTGCGTGCGTGTTCTGTTTCCACCACCAAGATCTGGGCTAGAGCACCCTTGTTGCTCTCTCCTCTTCTCTTTCATTGCCAGTAATAATGCGGAGGGAATTAAAATTATTTATTTGTTTTATATAGTGTAAAGACCACTCTAGAAACATACACTGTTCAATATTTCAATCCAAGGGAAATTAAACATATGTATGTTACAGCTGACCTCATTTTCACTTCCCACCCTACTAACCTTAAAGTAGCTCACTTGAATATCCAAGTACTTGGCCATTTTAGTGAATTTCATACCATTTTTTCTCTCTGTGATAATATATGTTGTACTTAAAACTTATGTTTCTTTCTTTCCTTGTTGACTTGAATAGTTGCACCCGTCGTGATTTGTTAGGCTTATAAAGAAGCTAAGTTGGATTGTACCTCAGCTTTTATCTTCAAATCATACCTGACTCTCCCCTTGATGCAAAATACACGCATTTAATTTCTATTTATTATCTTTAGAAAGTTTAAAAAACGTACTTTTTGTGATGTATAAACCTACAAAAGTAAGTCATTAGTGCCATTTGGTAACTTATGTTTTACATCAACTGCCATATTATGAGAACATTATTAGTTATGAGTAACTTTTATGAAGGCTTTACATATGCCTTAAACTACATAATTCCTAGACATGTTTAAAGTTTGTAATGCGGCACTTCTCTCTCTCTAACCCACACAACATATAAACTATTTAAACACTAATAGTAATCATAGATATAACAAACCCGAAAAAATATAACACAAGGACTGGAGATTTCCATACATATTCGCTGAATGTTCATTGCAAGGTACTATGACCATGCCCAAGCTACTTCTATACAGAGATCTGCAATAAATCAACACTTTCTTAATCTGACGCTCTATCACTACCTTAGCATGATATCTGATCCCTACCTACAGTAGGTATATTACAAATTTGTCTCATTAAATGCAAATATTAAGATCTTAAGTTCTTGTGTTGCCGGGTGAAAGCTTTTCTACATTTCACTTTATATTTGTCGGTACTGGTGGTGTAGTGGTAACCATACTTGCCTCCTAAACCCAAGATCAGGCGTAAAAATACTAAGTGTGGCTTCCTTCGGAAGGGAAATAAAGCCATGGGTCCTCTGCCGTACATTTACGGCACGATAACGATCCTTAAGCCTGAAAGAAGGCCTATGAGTAAAATTTATCGGTAGTTTCACGCCCTTAATTGAATGGGACGCTGATGACCTGAGTTGTTAAAGAGCGTCCGTAAATAAAATAAATCAAAATCATTCCATATTTATTAGCATAGCGTTTTATCTTATGCATTTTCACATTCCTTTCCTACGACTTCTTGTTCACCGTCAAGTGCATAATCAGTTATAAAATACACATTCAATTGTGTCATTTAAATTACATTTAAACATACAAGGAACTGTACACGGAAAATAATTTATGTAATTAATTATTGGGCTACAGTACAAATCTCTCTCTCTCCCCATACCTGTTCAGGACAAAAGTTGTGTTTGAAACGTTGCTTAAATTAAAGAAAATGACACCACCTGATTCACGATATAACTGTCGCATCGCTTTAAACAATTTTAAGCAGGAACGCTAGTGTTATGTATTGAGTTATTGGGAAGATAAATGGTCATGATAACATTTGTGTACCAGCTACTATCAGAAAATGTACAAGAATGTCTGCTAAACAATATCCAAAGTACTGCATCTTTGTTCTTTGTCTAAGAATATGGAGTCTGACAGTTATAATTCATTGCTGATTAAGTATTTCACTTACCAGGAATTTCTGTTTTGTTTTGCATATTTTTCTTATATAATACAATATTGTTCAAAAAACCTTTTGTTAACAAATATGAGGTTAAAAATTCTAAATTTTCATTCGAGAACATTAAACTCTGACATTTCAAACTCACCGTAAATATCTTGTTGAAAGACAAAATAAACAAGGGAACAAAAGTGCATGCGCTTGATGATATGAATCGTATTGGAAGAGAGTACATAAAATTTTTATCATGAATTCTGTTATTTAATGAAGTACTAATAAATTCTGTACATCAAATTGCTGTTGAAATGATTCATGTCCAATAGCGTTCACAACTTAAAAGAAAGTGAATTTATGCCCATTCTAAACTGTAGCCTTTTAGTTATTATTCTATTATAAAACTTATGTTATCAACAGCATAAAATCTTCTTTTTTTCTCCTTCAGAAGAAAAATGAGAAGAAATAAGGAGACAAGAGAAATGAAGGAAGAAAAGGCAGTGAGAAAATGAGTTTAGGATGGAGGAGAGGAAAGATACAAGATTAGGAAGAATGGATAAATGCATAAGTTCTTAATATGCTTTTTTATATGTTTTCTTTTCTTCCCCTTCTTCTTCCTGAAGAGAAATAGAAGAACAGAAGATGGGACAAGAGAAAATGAGAAAAATATAAATATAAATACAAAAGATAAACTAAAAACGTTTTTAAAATGATCTTCTTTCATTGCGGAAATTAGCCATTTCCAGTTTCATATTCAAATCTGTTGTTTACAATGAAATTATTTTTAATTCTTTCTGTAAAACTTTTGTTTCTACAATTCTGCCTATATCCAAGCTGCTACTGGAAGCGCATCAACCACCACGTAAGAAAGAAAGGGGAAAAATGTCTTCTTCTTATTTAATAATAATAATAATAATAATAATAATAATAATGCTAGCGTGCATGTTTGAATTACTACACTAATGAAGGATGGTGATCAACAGGGTAGCGAGGTCGCTAAGCCTCGTCTCATAAACGGAAGGTCTCTTGCTCGAATCCTACCAGTACCCTTATTTGACTGCTGTTTCTTTCACATTTTCGTATTTTTCATTACCCACTACCAGTAAACCTAGGCTGGAACTCTGCCTTTCCAAAAAATAAAAGCCCCTTTTCGAATTTTATAATTTCAGCTCATGCATCATCAATATTCACCTCCTAAAACAGCAATTAAAACGAGTGTTAAGCACCAATCGATAAAAATAAAGAAATAATAAAATAAAGGTTAAAAGTTTATTGGTATAAGGGAACACGCCGGCAAAAAATAAATAAAATTAATAAATAAATGGGAAGCGAAGTATAGTTCATCATTTAACAGACCTTGAAATTGAACCTACAGAAAATATACGGCGTGTACATATATATTACAATTTTGTTCCTGCAATTTTAACTACTTATGCAACTGCGGCATAGTATATTTTATGTACCATATATTAGAAATAACGCTGTTATTTCAATGAAGAAATTTAAAATAGGCATTTTATTGGTTTATGATCAGAAAATCTCGGCAATTTTGACAAATAGAATAACAGTTGAGAGTAAACTTCAAGTTATTTTTCCATTATGGAGCGAAATACCTTTCAGTGCCTTAATTTTTAGTAAACTAGACTTAAATTTCCTAGTTACAGTTAAATTAGCTGTAAAAGTAACAATAATTGAGGAATACCAAAATATCCAGAATGTAGGGTGATTTGCACTAACCGTTAATCCAAATTCCAGTTAACACAAATTCAAAGCATTACACAATACTCTGGTATTTATAAAATATAACAGAAGCTATTTGCCTTAGCTTTCATTTTCCACGGAAAAAAAACCCGAACAAATAAGACAAACAAACTGGAATATTAATATTATTAAATTTTTTTTTACATGACTATAATTTATACAGCTATGTAAACGTAATGGATTAGTAAATATTACAATGTTTGCGAACATTCGTGGTGGAGTTCCTGTGATATACGGAGTCATGGTTACTCACTAAATGTGATATTCATTCTCCAGTCACAAAACGTTTTGGCCGTCATTGATCCAGATTCAGTCTACCGTGAAGAAGTTTGATACTTATCATATAGTCATAAGGCTTTGCATGCTAAACAAGAAATGAGTCAGAACAGTGTTCCTTTTGCCTGACCGCATGGAATTCCCTGTGACAGCTAATGCAGTTCCATGTACTCTAGATGAATGCTCGGACTGAAACGCACTTCATGATGAAGACGATGTGAGGAGAAACCAGAAATCTATCTTAACATCGTTCTGAAGGATACATTAAGCAATACAACGAGAATTAATGCTTATTGAATTTATACGAATCACGAAGTGAAAAAATGAAAATCTTCAGTGTATTAATATTGAAATATATTATTTTTAATAAGTTAATATTTATAACAAAACATAATACGTATAATATACGCATCAAAATAGTCTAAGGAACACATTTTACCTATATTTGTGTGTGGAATCTCATCTTGCATGTTATGTAAACAACACATATAATAATTACATTTGACTATTTCACTTATGTGACGTCATCATAAAATCGACAAATGAAATGAAACAGCATTTTGAATCTTTACTAATCACAGACTGATATCACAATGAAACTATCGGAAAGTTTTACCACACGAAGTGCACTTATCTTCTGGTCAGTGCAGCCAACTCTATACTCCCACTATAATTCCTGAGCATCATACAGATTAATCAAGAATATCATTCGGCAGTACTAAATAAAGTGCAGAATTCTGCTTCCACATCTTCGACTACTAATTCCGAAATGTTCTTTGTATCCAATTAAATTGCAGCTCCTTCAATCAAATTTGATAACTATGTTTTCAATAATTGTATATTTTACTAACTTAATGTGTATTCACTGAAACAATTGTTTTGAGCATTAGCCAAACAGTTTGAAATCATTTTGTAAATTATGTAACAATTACCTGCCCAAGCAACCGTACATTTTAATAAACACGTTGTCAGAATGGTAAAATGTTGTATCATTTTTGTTTGTCTCAGTTGGTATTAGTAACTCGAACGGTAGCAATTATAACATTGGAATTTCTTCTATTTCAGTCTCACGGTTTCTGAATAGGTAGTCTAGCTATTCATAACTAAGCGTAACATTTTATACAGTTATTAAATTCAAATCGTATATTATTTGTATTCGTACTCTATTCATGAAATAGAATAAATCCGTATTGGGATCTTCTCTATTGGCATTACTGACAATCGACATCTACCTGTTGCAAGTTGGCTTGAAAATTCAGATAGATATTCATAATATAAATATACAATTATTGAAATTTTGGAAGTCAAATTTAGGAAATTTATATTTAAATTCTTATTTTATTCGTAAAATAGTTCTAATAAATATCACTCGACGGTCTGAGCTTTACAATTGACACACTACGTTCATCAATTTATCGGCAATCTTAGACCCTCTTATAAACTTACTTGTGATAATACAAGTAATAGTTCACAAAAGCAAAATTTAATAATTTTTAACGAAAATACGATAATTTTCTATATTTAAAGATACTAACAGTAATAAAAATACGCAAATGTTATCTTCTCATGATGCTTATGCCATTAGTTTTTGTTCTATCACATCATGTATTAAACACTAAACACTTTCTTTTTGAGTAGTGTTTAACACCAATTTTTACTACTGAGGCACCACAGGCGGTAGACACTGATGATAGATACATGGAAATGAAATGGTAAATAGGAAAAGTTTATTATTATTATTATTATTATTATTATTATTATTTTTGATGAAGGAAGCGTTCCAGGCCTAAGTTTAGAGTACCTCCTTGACATTTGCCATTTATGAGGCCTGAGGAAAACCTGGAAAATACCTCAGTCAGGGAAGACGATCCTGGTGGGATTCGAGCCCCAGACTTCCTGCTCACTAGTCCGCGCCTCAACGACCTCGGCCACCCATGGGCGGTTAACACCTCCTTGGCAGTGAAGAGATATAATAACGGATGATGCACTGCCTCATATTCTATCAGTGATGATGAAGCATACGAACATTTAATCCACAGTCTCTCTGTAATTTCAGTTTCCTCTTAAAACTCTCAGTTGAAGGGTATCCCACAAGTTCTCGATCGCATTTAGAGCTGTACACTGAGCCAAAGGTGGTGACTAAAACTGTAACATGTCTTTTTAACCACTTGGGCTCACTGTGTATCATGTGCTTTGGCATAATCATAATGCCGACCGAAGCCAGTTGACAAACTTCCGACACCATGCATTACGACGTTTACATTAATGAGCGACCGCAATGATGTACTCTTTCGTGCATTATTTCCGACAGATGGGTTGAAACTGATAAATTGCCAAAAATCTGCAGGGCACTGACAACAATTGATCTTCTTTCTCCCAAGGCTTTTAGATATAGAAATCTGTCCCTGGTTTGCCTAGATGTTATTCTTTTCCACTCCCAAACTCTTGATATCTCATTCTCATCCTAGATATAACGCCTCTTCCGGCATTCAGAGCCCTGGTGGCAGCAGTTTTGTGTTCCACCATTTCTAATTTTCCATTCGCTATTACGTTCTAAATGACGTCGTCTAGCATATATTTCAGACATAAAAAGATATATTAGCGATTCTCACATGTTTCAATAGAAAAAAGTTGCTTGACTTTCATAATAAAACCCCAACTTATTTATTCAATTGCAGTGTAAAAACTTAAATAAAAAAAGTATAATTATCGACTGCTATGGTAACTGCTAGATAGCCAAATGAACAAAGCACCCATATTTATTCACTGTTTATCATTTTTGCAGACATTGCAAGAAGATAACGAACAAAATATACAAATCAATAATTCTATTGGAAGTAGATTAAAAATTAAACTAAATGAAAAACTTTTACTGAGAATGTTATGGTTAATTGAAATGCAACCTTCTGTTAAATGTAATTGGTCAAAAGTAGCAAGAGCCAGAAAAGCACAAACAAATGACAGCAAATCGTGGCAATAGACTTCTCACTTTTCACCAAAACGAACCCCGGTTTTCTTATTTGCCAGGACAAAGAGATTTTACAACATATTTTCTCCTGCTACTCAAAGTTTCCTTGTTTTCACATAATCCCCATTATCATCTACATCATATATCTAGCATAGGGTGATTAGAAAAATCTCTTAGTGGCTTCTTTTTGCGCGAAATTTAGTGATGCAATAACAATATAGGAGCAATTGTTATATTATTCATAAGTAGTTTATATTGTGTTTATTTTAACTTAACTCTGAATGCAAGAAATGCTAAATTATGTGCCTCTTACTAGAGATAGCTATGCTGGGCATCTACTGTGAAAACTGAACAGATGAATAACATTTCAGAAGACGCGTCATTGCTTAACGGTGGAATGAAATTAATTCGTTTATGGCGACATACGTTTTGAGATGGTTTAACAAAACAGAAAACCGAAAATAAAGCCTATTTACCTTAAAATGTCTGAAAAGGTAGTAGTAAATTATTTAGGTTCATTTTTAAGAACTTTCATCTTAAAATTAAAAAATGAAAATCTGAAATATCTCTATAAGTGCTTAGCTTAAGAAATATTTACATGCACAAGCCTGAGACCGCTGTCCAAGTGAGTACCTGGTAGTTTTCCTTTAGTACAATGCGTTAAAAGACGATCGAAGGGTAATACTGTGCAATATGAGGAAATCTTGCCATCTTGGTTACGTGGGCCACTAAAGATGTAATTTAAACAGGAAAACTTCGTTACCAAAATATTAGCAAAGTAACTAAAAATTCTCAAAGTTTCTTTGTAAAACATATGGAAACGAAAAGTTGGCACTTTCTTCAAAATTGAAACATTTTTGACAGCCTACGATTAAAAATATTTGGAAAAGTTAAGATGGCATATTATGGAACAAATATTTAAAATAACTAGGGAATAGTTTGCAAACTTTTAGATGAATTTAACATGTGAAAATTTTGTGGTCTTCTTCGTAATATTTCAGGTTGGTGTACCACGAGAAAAGAAAAAGGAGTCAATATTGACCTCTAAATATATTAACGTTTTATAACAACTTGTTACCTGTAGGGAGAGTTTGAAACAATGTCATTTATTTAAAAGTAAGAAAATATTGATTGTTATTTTACAAATATTAATTCATATTTTCATTGTAACTTAAAATAGAAATAAAAAATTAAAAAAGAGAAGAAAAATCTAATGCATATAATGATGATTTGAAAGTTGCACAGTTACATTATATTATGGTCCAGTCTAAGGTCAACTGTAAAAACACCTCCTTCATTTTCAGGATTGGTGAAGTGCACATTAAAAATATAATACATTATCAGGAGTTTGTAGCTTGAACGGAAAGCGTTTAATGTGTTCACAATGGTTTTTGCTTTAAAATGATTTCATAACTTAATATAAACATTGGTTGGATCTTATTTAAAATTAATTTGTAAATATTTGAAATATCTTTGCCAAAACCAATTTTAATGTTAAGCTATTGTGAGTTATTACGGCTTAGTTGAAAAACACAAATACATTATCGTTTTCAAAATACCTCAGGAATATTTTAAGATTCCTTTTCATGGAGTGTTAAAAAATACTGAAGTCCCTTAATTTCAAATACATGTGTTTCATTAGTTCAGGCTGTTTTTTAAATAGTGTTTAGCGTCAGTTTATACTACTCAGGCATCACAGGGAGTGGACACTGATAATACGTGAGATCTAATGAAAAACTGAGAAAGGATTTTCTTTTTAAAGAAGGAAGCCTTCCAGGCCTAAGTTTAGAGTACCTCCCCGGCATTTGTCATTTATGAGTAATGAAAAACGTGAATGAAATGAAGGTTCTGGGAGGAATCGAACCCCGGACCTCTCGCTCACGAGTCCGCGCCTTAACTATCTCGGCCACCCGCATTCAGGCTGTAATAGAACAACAAAAGGCTAAGGTAGGAAGGTAGTGAACATTAATTTTTTAACTAGCAATTAATTTGCCCTAATATTTGTCCAAGCAATTTGGTTAAGGAGCATATTTTCCTTTTCAAATTAAACAAGTGTTAGTAGCAACAACTTTGCTTCTCTTTTTTGCTTCTGAGTTCTATTAGTCTTAACTCGTGATATTTTGAAAAATAAATGCCCCTATCTGGCTAAAATATCCTTATTAAATTCTGAATTTTATGACTCGCACACTGTTTAAATATTTAAGCAAAACGCAGTCATTATCCACAGGGAGATTATTTACACTATGTTCCGCTGCTTAAAGGTTCCTGTGATAGGAAGATTGAAACATATTCCCAAAAACTCTTGAAGGGTATTTCGATCAGTTAAACAGGAAGCAGCGTCGATGCAGGTTAGACCCATAGGTTTTGATATGTTGAATTGCCTGTCACTTAGAATGACGGTAATTTGAGGTGACAAGGAAGCGGACATTGTTGCAATTTCAATTTTTTTTAAGCGATTAACATCCCAACAACTGCCAAGGTCTTTCGAGATGATGAATGGAATGAATGAAATGATGACGCATGTAAGTCCGCAGTCCAGAGTTACCTGGTGTTCACCTTCTTAGTGTAACGGAAAACCCAAGCAAAACAATGCAGGAGCACGACAAAACCGCACTCTCTTGAAATTTACTTCTTGATAAACGGTAGCCCTAAACCGCACACTTTATAGCTGCAACTGCATGACTAAAATACGGGCACTAAAATGGGATAGAAGGATAAGGAACAACAAAAGAAACAATGCTTACCTAAAGCTGAAGCCTTAAGCCAAGGAGTTTTAAAAACGTATTCAGAAAACTCTCTGTAGGAAACATACCTACATGTACAATCTTTCTTTCTGAAGGCTTCGTCATGACATTCTTCCTCGATGGAAAGTATTTATTTATGGTTACGTTTCAGTCTGCATTTGTTTTAAAGTATCTGTTACACAAACACTGAAGTTGGCATTAGCGTAAGGAGATATTTTGTTGTATTCGGTTATAGGAAAGAGGAATGCTTGCGGGTTTGGTTGAGATTTCTGCAAAATGTGCGGTTTTAAGCTGTATCCCTGCAAACAACATATCCCGATCGGGTACCAAACTCGGGCCCATCATTTGACAAATAGATACGTTACCGTCACGGCGGTGGACTTTACTAATTTCAGTTTCCGCTAAGTCAAAATGAACTGTTGCATCTTTCCTGTAAGGACGTTTCTTTTTGTGTAAAATTTTAACTTATATGCTGAGAGGAGCTTTATTGTTTTATTCCATCAAACAGCATAACTTGGAAATGCATTGTAATGTTCTTCTTCTTCTTGTTATTCCACAGGGTCAACCTGTACTGTCCTTATTTGAACATATCACTTCACCTTGTTCTTGGTCTTCCTACTTGGCGATATACTCTAGATTTATAATTTAGTAAACTTTTTGGTATCCGTTAATATATGCTGATATAAATTATTTTTGTTTTCATTTAGATTATATAAATTTAACTGTTTTCTGATTTATTCATTTCTTTGTTTATCTGGAAGGGTACTGTTTATCTACTGTCTCAAAGCTCCCATCTCTGCGGTTTCTATTCTTTTCCTGTCTGTCCTATTCATAGTCAAATTTTTACTGCCATATGTTGCCAATGGCTCCGTCATTACTTTATAGACTTTCATTTGTGTGTTGCTTTTGATGTTTTGTTCTTTAAATATCTCTTTATTGTTCCATTCATTTGTTTTAATTTATTTAGTTTGGTAATCAGATATTCGTTTATACTATATGATGTATTAAAACCTAGATAATTAAAACTAGAGACTTCATTAATAACTATCTTACATATTTGTTTCCTTTAAAATTCATTGATTTTGTCTTGGTTTTTGAAATCGTTAAAGTATGTCTCCGTGATATCTTTCAGGTTATTAACACTTCTCTGTAGACCATCTTCCGTATCTTAAAAAATAACCTGATTGTCAGAAAGTAGTTTTCAACTCACATCTATTAATTTGAATACCCCAGTAGAATAGTTTTTTCACTCTTTAATTGCTTTGTTTGTAATACTGGTGACAAAGGGAATCCCTGTTTGACAAAGGCGTTATAATGCTAAACTATAAGTAAATGCTATTAATTATTACTTCTTTAGTACTAAGAGCGCAGTATGTACTACAAATGCAAAAGAACTAACAGGTTAGGCAGTAAGAACTTGGTGCTTTAGTTTTCTTACTCAGCACTAATTCTGATTATCAGACTTTTTCTGGTATTCTTTTCCTGATGGTATCAGAAATCCTGCTATATTTTTTTTCATCGAACATAGACATTCTATGTTGATCTAACGTGTATTTAGAATTTACTTTAACTAGGTAGGATATAAGGTGTATAGGCCGCTTAAACTGCAGTATTAAAGTTAACAGCTTACGAGTCACAATTAAATCCTGATAGAGCGGCCTTTCTATGCGCATCTGTAAAACATACGCTGACAGCAGGACATCATACTAATAAGCTCATTGTGTTATGCCAATTGTTGTTTAGCACGTATTAATACGTTCCAAAAAGGCGCAATATCTAACGACAAATGGGAGGCATTCTAAACTTCAGCTCGGAACGCTGCCTTCCCAAATTTATAATTAAAGTTCATATATGATAATGTTAACTTTCTAACGTCATGGTAGTAAAAATGGGTGTTAAACACTACTCAAACAATTACAGACTAGGGATCATTTTTAAAACTTATGTTCATTTATTTGGACACTACCTTGAACAAATTTCTCACATTTCTCACATTAAACTCTAATATGAATTTGTTATTATCAGATTCGTACTATAGTACGGGAGAAATTACTTTGTGATTGACACTTGGACCGTGTTTATCCCGGTGACTCTGCTAGCGAGAGGCTCGTTCAATCAGGTAACAAAAACACATTATCGGCAGGGGTATGATATCATCGACGTTGCAACATTTACGGAGTTAGAAAGTTTAAAATTACTCAATAGCGTTTTCACGTGCGTGCACTGGTCTAAATTTTCGTATGCAAGAATTTTATTAAGAGTAACGATTGTGCTTTGTATCGTTCATCAAATAAAAGTGATTCTGTATAATATTTTGATTAAAAGTGCACATTTTCTTACGCGTACCCGCCGTTTTTATACACGCTTCTCCTTCGCGCCAAAGTATCTAAGTCTAGCTTATAATATCTGCCGCTAGATGACACTACATAGGTACTTCTGTAGTTAAAGCAAATTTACCACAATTAACAATAATTTTGAAACCATAACCGTGAAAAATATTTAAGATAAATGTTCAACTATGTAAAGAATGTGAGTTTTGTCAAAAATGTAAAAAAATGTAATGTACCGAGGATAAATGGAGTGTAAAATGTGTTTTAAATCATAAATAAGCAGGAAAAAGAAGTTGATGATGATGATGATGATGATGATGATGATGGTGGTGGTGGTGGTGGTGGTGGTGGTGGTGATCTTGGAGTGCAGCCGCTGAAGATGGATAGCGAGTGACGGTATGTGGCAACAGTGTACTGGCGCAAGCACGTGGCAGTAGGAGCGTCAGTCACAAAGTAATTTTCCCCCTAGTTCATTAGTACATTAGCATATTAAACGATTTAGGACTTTGCATATTTGTATGTTTCTGTGTGTTTGTGAAAACATACTTAAGTTTGCAATTACATTTATATTTTCTATAATTTTTACTGTTTCATCCTCCAAAAGTCGGTCCTGGTGGTGTAGTGGTTACCATACTTGACTCCTACACCCATAATGCGGGTTCGAACCCGGCCAGGATCAATGGATTTTTTCGGGCGTAAAAATCCTAAGTATGGCTTCCTTCGAAAGGGAAGTAAAGCCGTGGATCCCGTGTCGTACATTTACGGCACGAAAAAGAACCTCAAGCCTGAAAGAGACGGCCTCTGAGCAAAATTTGTCGGCCGTTTCACGCCCTGAGTTGAATGGGACGCTGATGACCTCAGATGTTAAAGAGCGTCCATAAATAAATCAATCAAAAAAAAAAAAATCCTCCAAAATGTGTTGCAGCCTGCATTATTTATATTTTCATAGCTATTACTAAAATTCTTTGCGTAATTTGTATTGGTTGATAATTAAGCTAGCTTTTTAAACATATTAATTAAATGAAGCGTATATTTTCTTTTCTACAGACTTTTTATAACTTTTATTGCAATAGCTTGTGTACTGCTAGTTCACCTGGTATCAGTGACCTTAACATGACAATAAATACTTTTTTTGCTAGCTTTAACATTTCTCCAACTGCCAAGCCATTTAGAGACGATACACGGAATTAAAGAGATGATAACGCAAATTAATTTGCAGGTCATGGTATGTATGATTACTTGATATTTATTCGTCATTTCAGAGTAAAGAAAAACCCATGATTATCGTTCTTAGGTGTTCTACATAAGTGAAGCGTTATTCACAAATACAAATAAATGTAAAACACTAGTAGTCATTTTTAGTTACTTTTTCTCACAATAACCATCTACAACAAACTGTAGCCAGATATGAAGTTATACTCTTGAATCTATTAACAGTGAAGTAGTAAAAAATATTGATTATATCGTTCGTTTGGCGACATACTTGGTTTTTTAATTGGAAATGTTTTGGGCATCATCATCAGTAGAAGAGCAACTGGTAGAACATACTCAGTAGGCGGTCCAAAGATTTAACGACAATGGTGTCTTGAAGTTGATGATGTAGTTTTTATGTCGTTAGTTCCAAAGGTTTGCAAATATGTTCCATTAATTTAGTTTTTTTTTTAATTTAATGATTTTCTCACCAAAAGTGGGGTACCAGTGCCGATTTCTGTATCTATTTGTAACGGATATTTCTGATATGTTCTTTGGGACGGGTTTCCTAATTTCTTTTCTTTTATCCAATATATACCTGATCTCAGTTTTTGCACATTTGATTTGGTAGACATCCGGCTTCCTGTTAGAGAGTCCAGAATCTTTACAGGAAGATTGTAATAAATTGTTAATAATGTAGACATTTTTAGGAACCAATATTATTTTATGTTTTTAAAAAAAATTAAATTTGTTGAACATACTACTGTGGCATGTCAATTTTATGATTTGCATATCATCTTTTATTTGTGTTAGCAAACTTGTGTCTTTGATATATTTATATCTTTTAAACTTTTTAACCAATTTATGTACTAACTTTTTATAGAAACTATTATGTAGTGCTGTGTGGATGATGTATTGGTATTTTTATTGTTACTAATATATGTAAGATATTTAGGATGGCATGTTGGCGTGTTTTGTTAATTTTTAAAAAAAAACAGAAAATAAAAAGCTTTGGCTTCACAAAACGTCCAAATTAGTAACAGTTAATTACAATCTTCCTGTAAAAATCCTATATTCTATGAAAAGAGGTAGGATATCTACCAAATAAATTGCAAAAACTGTGATCAGGAATATATTAGAAAAACGAAAAGAAGTTTGCAAACTCGTACCAAAGAACATTTCAGAAATATCCGTTACAAACAGATAGAGAAATCGGCAGTGAAAGCTCATTTTTCACTTTGGGCAGAATATCATTAAATTAATAACATGACAAAATTATTGAAACACACTAACAAATCTTTGGAACTAATGACATGGTAAAATTTTTGAATCATCAAAAATAAAAATCACCTCATGAGCTCGAAACATCATCGTTGGACATATATGACAATTTCTTTGGCCGCCTATAGAGTGTGCTTCTATCACTGGTCCTGTACTGATGATGGGAGTGAATGTTTCCAAAACGTGTTCAATTAAAAAACTAAGTAAGTGTCATGAAATCGACACTATACCAATATTACAGCTAGATAGTTAGCCAAATGTATTTATGTATTTTTACAAAATGTATTCATTCTATCAACTCAAGCTTCCCTGTTTTCCCTCACTACACTGCTGAAGAACATGTCAATTTTGACAATTCCAAATCGCCAAACGTTCCCTCCACCGGAAGTGAACGGTTAGCTTCAGATTTTGTTTTGCTTTAGAAATATTCGAAATAAATGCTACTCTCTCTTGTATTCGATCGGAAATTGTTCCAAGATAGTAATCTGAGACGCTACAAAATGATAATTAAAAGAGGTATATTAACTAACATTACGTAAATTACTTTTATTACGCGCCAGAGGCCATAGCTATACGAGGTGCATTCAAGTTATAACACCTTTCCCGCCCCCCCCACTAAGTAATCACACGAAAAACATGAAACATGTGTCGACCTAATCTCCCTGCAGTCGTACATATTTTTCACAAGGCCATGATTCCATGGCTGCTGCGAACACTTCTGTAGGAATTGTATCAGGGAAAATGTGAGTGAATCTGAGTGCTTCCATTGAGCAGACTGGTGCTACGTTTCATGATTGAAAAACGGCATCCATGTCTCATACATTGTCATAAACTATGAAAAGAACGTTGCATTCATGCCGTCATCAGCGTCAACATTGCCTGGCAACACCCCACGAGCGCAGCCTTATGGTCGTCCGTCAGCATTCGTGGCACCCACCTGGAGGACACTTTTCGCATTTTCAGGTCTTTGTGTGCACAGATACCACGGAAATGCCAAATTTGAAGGCAATGTGTTCCACACTCATTCGTCGGTGATCTCCAAAACAACTTTCTCCACTCGCTCGATCATGTCATCAGACTGGCCTTTGCGAAGCCGAGATTGCCTTCGTTTGTTGTCACACGACGATCTCTCTTCTTTGAACGCGCTTTAAACACATCCACGACACCATCACCACATGTCTCACTCAACTGGTGTTGAATTTCAATCGGTGTCAAACCACGCAAATGGAGAAAACAAATGAATACATGCTGTTGTTATAATAAAAATGTCGTCATTTTGAAGTATCAAAAACAGTTTTCACTCTTGCCGCTGCCGCTAGAATTGTGTGTGCCACACAGTGCTGCCATCTCAGTCATGCATTGACGAGTGCCTGCATATTTTATAACAAACTATAAGTTTCTATCTGTTTCCAGTTCAGAACGGGGGGGGGGGAGGACGTGTTATAACTTGAATGCACCTCGTATAAAACAGGTATGTATGTAATTTCTGCCAATAACAAGAGCAACAACAAATTACGGTATCGCATTATCTGTACTATAGTGTCAAGAGTATATCAAGTCTGAGATATGCAAAAACATTCATGAGGAAAGGATTAAGGTTGAAACCGTTGATTTAACACAAGCTGCTTCTATATCTTACAAACAACGATATTTGTAATGTAAGAGAAGAGCTAGTAATTATAGTGAATACATCCAAACGTTTCCTCTACAAATGGTGCAGTGAAAAATTCCATTGAGAAACTCGAAAAAGTATATAATTATTTAAAATTTAAGCATAGTAGATGGTTTAATCCGATTGTATGGCCTTCACTTAAACAATCTTAGTGAACTAAAACTAGAAATAAAGTTGCTTACTTTTGTAATTTAAAACTTAAAGAATGAAGGTTGATACAAAAACAGGGAAAGTAATGAAGATGCACTTTGTAAACGAGAGACAAACTGACAATATACATCGTATGGTACACCATAGCTGTACTATTAATATTACAAATTCCTTTAACTACAGACCACTGATAATTGTTGATTTGGTTTATTTTCGAATGTTTTTAAACGTCCCAGGTCATCAGCGTCCCATTCAATTCATGCGTGAAACGGCCGATAAATTTTGCTCAGAGGTCTTTGCCTTCAGGCTTAAGGTTCGTTTACCTGCCGTAAATCTATGAAATGGGATGCACGCCTTTACTTCCCTTCCGAAGGAAGCCATATTTAGCATGTTTACGCCCGAAAAAAATCCATCGATCCTGACTGGGTTTGAGCCCGCGATCTTGGATCTACAAAGCAAATATTACCACACCGGGACCGACAGACCACTGACAGAAACCGCAGTTACAATTAGCAGGACAACTGTTCATAATTGGCCAGTGTATTTAAATATATTACTTTTAGTAGATTATCAACTAAAGTAAACGATTATGATGGGTTCCCAAATCATATCAGTAATTATTCCATCAATAAATACTCTCACAAAGTTGCGCTATCTTATTATTTCTACTTTGACAGTTTTTATGACATCTTAAAAGACATCTATTGCTCCATAGTTTTTGCTTTGCGCTTAAGCGAGCTCTCGTATATTTGTTTGATGCTATTTCCTGAGATCCATTAATTTTTCCGGGCATTATACTATATCCATCATAACTCTGCGTATCATTTTATTTACAATTAATTCTCAATAGGGTAGTATAGACATTACAGTCTCGTAAATGTATTTTGTATTGCCTTAAGAATGGTATAACCTAAGAAAATAGTCTCTAACAATTTCACCTACATTGTTTAAATAAAGCAAGGCAAGATAAAGTCATTCTGAATGTGACATATCAGTTGTTTTACTTGCTAAAATGGAAAACGCTTCATTGTTATTGTTATCGATAGAGAATTAGAGACACTTTTGAATGCTTTCTTCAGTGTTTGAACTATATTGCTAAGCTTTACCTTTATAAAAACTTTAAAATTTGTTTTGTGCTTCGCGAATAATAGACTAGATAATGAAATGAGATGAATTGTAAATATCTTAATGTATTACAATATATTTCAACTTAATATGTTTTAAATTTTTACTTTCCTGCCCACAGTTGCCTATCGGGAGCAGCATTTCAATCTACCCAGAGGGATGATAACATATATGCACATTTATTAAATTTTCTGCAAACTTCAATTTCACAGTACAAGTCATTTATCTAATTTATATTGAAACGCACACCGGTGCCTAAACTCTAGGAGAAACTAGCTGTGTTCCCACAAGCTTGTCTGTTGGTTTATATTGAAACATCAAAACATAAACATAGGAATTCATGCCGGTAGCTCACAACACGAACATGACAAATGTTACTCTTTCGGTTTTCATTTTTCATGTCAGGCATCTGTCTGCCTGTCTATCTAGCGATCCATCTTTGTCCTCGCCCTTTCCGTGTTTTTTCAGTCGCCGTTCCAAATAATTCAATGTTTCTTGGAAGAAAAAATAAAAACCCTTGTTTTTCCCGCTAAAGCAAGAGAGGAAATATGCACCTGAAGTCAGCATTAGGATTTTGAAGAACCCGATGTTATCTTCCCAAGAAAAGGACTGGAGCTGCAGCAAAAGAAAGAATTGTTTTCTGTATACCTGTCTGTTGATTTTAATCTTTTGACCCAAGTTGTGACATGACAAATGAGTACCAGGAGAGAGAGACCTTCTCCGCATTAAAACAACTCAAGTTTCTGCATTTTGCTTGAAGGCTTCTTTCTCCTCCAAGTGGAGTGAAAATATTAACCTTACTTTTCTATTTTAACCTGTTTGTTGTTCTCTTGGCTTGTACTTAATGTAACAATGCTGATAGTATTTCCATTAATTTTCTCCTAAACATTTACTCTAATTTCCGTCATGTACGAGTAGAGGTTATTTTTAATTTCTTTCAGTTCTTTCCTTTTCCATCTCCCTTTAAGGTCTTTAAGATCGCTTCTTGCTCAGAATAAACGATAAATTAACTACCTGGAAGTGCGGAGCGAATTAGCCACTGATCCAGGTAGACGGGCAAGCAATAATGTTCGTTAATATTCTGCAATGGATTTAAATATTACAAGCTCAATATAGGTATCAGCTTCCAAATGTTTGTGGCTGTGTTTAAACTCTGTGTTCTATTTGGAAACGCTTGAATACTTAAGTGCACAGCCTCCTAGATCGTTTGTCATGTCTGTATGAATTTCTATTGCACGATGCTCATATTTGTCATTTTTTCCGTATACACATGACAAACAGCTATAGCTACTATGATTCTTGACCAATCCCTGCATTACTGCACAAATGTTTCTGTGGATTATGGTTGTTTTGGTAACAAAACTGATTCGGAACAGCTGCTGCAATTTGTGTGTCATTCCAAAAAATTTCAAATGACCCTCGTATACAAGCAACACTAATATTAACAATAATGAATAAATACAGAGGGTGTCAAAAATGTATACACACTTTTACAGGAGATATCTATTTAATATACTTCAAAGTTGGACCGAAAATCTACAGTACTGTGTAGTATGAATTTCTGTAAACAGATGTGACTCACAAGCATTATGAGTCATGTGTTATTTTCTTGCATGTTTAAATATTTTGAGTCGTGCTGTTTTACTGATGCACTCCTCATAATATTTTTATTGCAGTGTCTTCTTTCCGTCATGCCTAACCGTATACAGAGAGGCAAATGTCACATTTCATTTTGAATTTTTCGTTGTATCTTTTACCTGCAGATGTAAACTGAATTCATCTAAACCAAGATACATGTGGATCTCAGATCGTATTATGATATTTGTTCAAAATTCTCTTTATGTAGCCGAACCTTTATCATGAAAAGATAATAAACGGAAAGAAGGAAGGCAAGGCTTATTTTCTTTTCCAAAATTGTTCTCTTTTTAATATCTCTTCCTTTCTTCACAGTAGAAAAAAAAATGTAATGAAAATATTTAATTATTTTCTTGAGTTTGCGGTTTTATTTCTAAATACTTATACTTTAATTTGAGGCTATGCTATTACAATAGTAAACAATGGAATATATGAGCGTTTGGAGTATAGGCTATTTCAAATCTTGAACATGGAACGTTACAGTCACACCGTCTACCCGTATGCATCTGTCTCTCTTTCCCATTCGCTAACGCAACCAGCATACAGAGTGGCACACACACGCGCCTGTTCCTCGCTTTCATTGTGGGGCAGCTCTGAAGATAATGTATGATGTATACTTCCTACGGTAGTAAATTTTCGTAACAATGAGGTGGAATGAAAATGGCGAACAAGGCATATCATAACTAACAGGGTAGCCATGATCCAGTAGAAAATGCTGTAACGTGTATTATAGACTACTTTGAAGTACCTATGAAAGCATGATATAACAGAGCAAGTAGGCGTTAATCAGCTGATAATGGAAAAATAAATATGGTGATAAGTATGTATTTTCAATTATACCATACTTCAGTATAATTTGAACCTCTAGTTTTCTGACATGTGGAAAAGTGTTCTAAATTAAAAATGTTTATAATTTCATTTCCTGTGGCAATAATGTCGTTTATTATGCACTCTTTACATACTCTTAAATAAGGCCTTAAGAATAAGAACGCATTAAACAACAACTTTATATAAAAAAGAATAAGGATGAAAAATAAAATACAAAAAAAAAATAAACAAGAAAAATTAATAATGCTACTGAGAAAATATGCTGAAAAGGCGAACTTTCTCCGTACCTTCTTTACTCTCTCTCTCTCTCTCTTTCTCTCTCTCTCTCTCTCTCTTTTACCAATAATAATGATTATTATAAATTCTTTAAGCTTAAAATAGCGTGTTCGATTATGCCGGTTAAGATCAGATGAATATAGTGTCCTCTTCAACGTCCATCTTGTCGGTTTCTCATGGTGTAGTGGTAACCATACTTGCCTTCTAAACCCAAGATCGCGGGTTCAACCCCGACCAGGATCGATGGATTTTTTCGGGCGTAAAATTCTTAAGTATGGCTTCCTTCGGAAGAGAAGTAAAGCCGTGGGTCCCGTGTCGTACATTTATGACACGAAAAAGAACCTCAAGCCTGAAAGAAGAGGCCTCTGAGCAAAATATATCGGTCGTTTCACGCCATGATTTGAATGGGACGCTGATGACCTCAGGTGTTAAAGAGCGTCCATAAATAACCCAAATAAACAAAAAAGTACATCTTGCCAAGGCATTAATGAGCATAATTGTTGAAAATGGTTGGCGAGATTGATACTTATAGGTGATATATCCTTTCCCTGTTTATCCTTGACAACCATTTCATTATTTTATTTAGATTTAAAGGAATATTTAGTTTTTCACAAAACATCGCACTTAGGTGATAACTCATGTTAAACATTTTAAAGCTTATGAAACAGATCCAGACTTTTCGGATATTGTATATTTATGATCCCTATTTCCTGTAAATGTGACTTAAACTAGTAGCACGAATTATTTAAGATAAACATAATTGTTTATATAACATTTATATGTGTCTATGTATAAAAGGAAGCAAAGCTTTTAATGATTCAGAAACTTCAGGCAAGTAAAGGTTCATATGTTTTAGAAATAAAATAAAATACCAATAAGAATTTTGAAATCGCGGTGTTAGTGAAGTAGTTCAGCGTTGCTATATATATAAGATGAGGACACCGGGGAGGTACCGTCCTGCATGCACGAAATTAGTTCCAACACATACGCGGAATGGTGGCTCGCCCGGTCTCCAAGCCAGGAGCCAAAAAGATGTTTACACAAGAAAAGCTAACGACCAATGCCTGGATGTCAAAGAAAACGGGAAAAGCGTCCAGGCTCTGGAAATAATGTCACATATTCTGAGCAACGAACAAGAAACACTTCTATGATACTAAATAAGGTAGTTCCCTGAAGCTCTAGAAGAATGGGCGTCAAAACAGAAAATACACAAAGGGGAAAGGGAAACGGCAACGGCAAAAGCAGATTATGTAAACTGATACGTCACGATACAAACAAAAGAGACGATTGGTACAAATGACCGATGGGGGAGGAAAGCGTGGAGAGCAGTGGAAGAATAGCTCAGAAAATGTACACATTTTATTGTAAATGAAAACTTATATTGTGAAAAAAGTTCTGAACAAAAAGAGTAGTCAATATGACAGACAGAATAATATAATCACAAAAGCCAAATAGGCTGGTAACTTTCATATCAGCAATTTGAAATTCAATGTAATAATGCTCTGTAGCTGAAACATTGAAATGTACGTTTGGTATTTATTTACAATGTACTCCACCAACATTTGAATACTGAACATGCAAATACTACAGAAGTTAATTACTACTGTGTGCTGCACATACCCCCAAATAAAGATCAAATTACAATTAAAATGCCGGTTTATTGTTTCATTTGCAACATAGTAAGGTGAGTTTTATACAGCTATGTTTAGAAAATAAATATCTCCGGGATTTAAACACGCTACAAAAAACATAGAATTAATCGTGGTCTACCTATGTATGCATGCATTCCAGGAAATATTTGCATTGCCCAAGGGCTAAGCAAGATCCCAAATACCCACAAAGTTGCATTACGTGATAGCAAGCCCTCCCAGCGTTTTTCTACTAGGTCGTTCATAGCCACGTCGTTATATACTTAAGATAACGTTCATCATCTCTTTTTAAACATTTAACGACTGAAATTGGATGACGATAATGGTGATGATGACATAAAGACTTTATAATCTTAAGCGTCTGCAGGTAAATCCCTCGTTTATGGATCTTTGCGTATAGTTTATTATTTGAGAACACCTTGCGCAGCAGCCCACAGTAAGTGATCAACCGTCGCTGAGAAACAGGGCAGTGCGAGTCGCTGAAATGAATGCGGCGGATATTGCATTTTTTCACCTTCCACTATTTCCTTCAATGTTGCATTAAATGCTACCACACTTTGCAGAGCTACGTCATTAACTGAATAAATGATGTGGAGGAAATCTTACAGAAAAAGTATGTCAAGTACCCTTAAAAGACCGTGCTGGTAAGAGCAAAACACGTTAATGTTCGACTTTAAACTAAAGAAAACTCTTTATATGCTAACCTATGTTTGAACGCAGCTGCTGGGGACGGAGAATTTGATCACGAAAACACTTTGCTTGTTTATACCACTGCTTGATTCCAAATTTAATGAAATTAATTGTTATGTAGGAAACGGTATCAACCTAAATTTTTTTTGGTAGTAGAAGCTCTAATAACTGTAAGCATTTTAATGCAATAAAACATCTAGAAACAAAGATTTAGACCCCATTTTCTAAAGAACTGTCATAAAAATCTAATTTTTAATTGGTGATGAGGCTTTTAGATTACATGTTTATACTCCTACTACTAAGGCGTTAAGCCAAATGGCATCATATATACCTTAACACCAATAAACTAATTCTTGTAAACGATACCAAATTGCGGCAATGACTACAGGAGTATGACTGAATTCACATGCCATCTACTGATGAAATGAATTAATGGGAATTCGGTATCATTTACTATTGAAGTTATATTTCCATCATTTGTAGCTACGGTAAAGATGGTACTAGAACGAGGCTAGAAACTATTTTACTGTGTGGATTCACTCAGAATAGCTGAATAAAACTATATATTTTCCTATTATTGACGTTAGTAGTAGTACTTATTTCTATAATAATACTATATACCCATGATACTATTTTTATACAGAAAATGAGGTTCTTATTTTTAAAAAAGATGAATTTCAAAACTTATTGCTTATTCCGTTTGATACTCTACTACTAGAGAAAGATGGAGCCGGATCTGCATAAACTAAACGAATTCCTCACATAGTAGAATAGTTTTAAAAAGAATATAAAATATACCTACGGCCTTATTAATCAATGAAATGAAATACGTAAGTTTTGGCATTACTATGTGGTAATAGGGGAAACAAACTAAAATTCTCGTAATCTATAAGCATTAAAAAAGAGAAACCACATTTTTACAATTATTATTATTATTATTATTATTATTATTATTATTATTATTATTATTATTATTATTATTATTATTAATGAGCAGAAACCACAAAAATTAATGGTATACTATTAATTAAACGAATTATATGACCAACTGATAGACAAAACTACACTGTGTAGATATTTTAAAAATTTTTAAATAAAACTATTTTTATGAACTGAGTCCTTTATATCATTGTTACATTCACTAAAATACAGAGGCACAACAGAAATATTCAAGTTATATTGATATTTAAGAACATGTTTAAATGTTTCAATAAAAAGCGTATTACTATTTAAAAACAATTATAATGTACTAAGCAAATATATACAACCAACAATGTCCAATCGAAAGTTCAATAGATTTTTATTAGTTTTGAAATTTAATTTAAACGACATTGTAGGAAAAACATGTAACGAAAAATTTTCTGAAGGTTATTACACAGCTCTCTTACATACTAATATAATTCTTAAGCACATAATAAATTAATTTTTCACATTTGCTATCTTCATACTATGCTATTATTAAATACAAAATATATGAAACGTTATAAATACAGCTTAAATGATAAATTAATTTGTCCTTTTATTTTAAACAATAAAGAAAAAATTAAAAACAAGAGCGCTTTTTAAAATTTCAGTTTTCAAGCATATTGCTTACGGTCTGATTTTCCCTACTTTTCAGAAATTATTTGTTTTAATTTATTGAAATGTTATATACCGAATTTTGTTGTGAAAAACAGATATTGGTGCCGCTAGAGCGATTTTTAAATTTTCCCTGATTTTTAGGAACTATCTTTCTTATTTTATTTAAATGGTACTTACAGAGTTTCAATGGGAAAATATTAATGCGTTAGAGCGAGTTTTAAATTTTAGCTTTTAGGTAAACCCCCATTCCTAATAATCTATTTCATTAATTTTTAGAAACTATTTTTTAATTTGTTTTCAAATGCACATATCGAGTTTTCTTTAAAATAATTTAAAATAGCGGCCGCTAGAGGGATTTTTAAATTTAGCTTTAACCGCCACTCGGTTTACCGATATACCCTCACTACTAATACCCCAAAACTAATTTTTATTAATTTATTTTAATGAAATATACCCAGTTTCGTTGAGAATAAAATAAAAGTTGCGGCCACTAGAACCATTTTAATTCTTTTTTTTACATATACTCTTTAGGTTAAGCCTCACCCTTTGTATAATTAAATTTTCTTTGTTTATAATAGTATAACATTGTTTTATTTTTGTACTTTTTATAGATATTTTAAATTCTTGCATATAGCATAAAAATTTGTGAGATAAATAATAATAAATTATATCTCTGCACTTGAAGCAAGATTACATTTAAAAACGCAATGGATCGAACTTTTTCTAACAGTTTGGTTTTTTCGTTATGCAGCCCCGTTTCAAATGTTGGATATGTAACACTGGTTACCCATCCAACCAGTAGCACACAATTTTATCTTCGTAGAACATTTTGGTAATCTGGTTAAAGGTTTTGCTGTCAGAGATATTACGCTACATTTTTCCCTTTATGACTATAGCGATACTCTGCAGTCATAATATTATTGTGACATGCGGAACATCCACAACTTTGAAATACTGCACCGCAGAAAGAAACTGTATTTACTTAAGCAAGCCATACATTTTGCAAACAACGAAATCTTGTGGGTTTGCAGTCAGAGATAGGGATAATATACTTCATGTAACTGGACCCTTGCCATCTTAAATATGGCTCTCTTGAAATTGTAGAACGAGTTAAAGACTTCCTTTCGCTGCAAAGCCCTTCTTTTCATCATATTCCTTCCTCTCATTCAACAATTTCTTTTACAGCGTACAGTTTCAACTTAACTGCAAGTATCAGGTAAATAAGAGACAAGTCAATATTTAAGACAAATAGGCACGTATTTGCCGACACACACTCGCTTTACCTCTCATTATAATGTGCATTTAAAATGCATACAAACATGCACATCTGCTAAATGCATACACTGTCATATACCGGCTGGAAGGGATGTACATGTCATTACCTTAACCTGAATGAGAACTCGTACAGGACATTGAGAAAGTTATGAACGAGAAAGCTCCATCTTTCATAGATTTGTAGAAAAACATTCTGAAAAAAAAAATAAATAAGACGATGGACAACCGAGTCTTCCGTTTAACCATCGGAATGACTACTAGCAGGTGATTGTTAAAGATGGATGACTCGCGGTTGGAAAGAAAATACCTGCCTTTTGTACTGAATGTCGGAAAGCTGAATGTAGGCATTAGTAGCACTAATTGCCTGACGGAAATGGTATTTATGCTTGATTCCGGTATTTTCCAACAGAGTTGTTCTTGTATTTACAGCTAAATTTTCAATATTTAATGAGAGTATGCTAAATGAAGAACTTTGAATGAAAGAAAAACATGTTTTGAACTAAGGGACATTGGGATTGAGTTTTTGGCAAAAATGGGTAAAAAATCGATTTTTAAAACTTTTTTTTCTGAAAATGGTTCCACTCAATTTGCATGTCCCCCTCCGACTATTTAAAGAGCTCCTTTAAATATCCTTTTAAATATTACTTTTTCCCAGTATACATTATTATAAAACGGCGTTTTTTCAAAACTTCATTTTCAACATTCAAAATACCCTAAGAGTTACAGTTTATGTTTAAATGAAATTAAAATTTGCCAGAATGTGCAACAGTATCCACTGTAACAGTCTATAGAACAAAAATCATGCTAACACCAAAAATGTTTTATCTGAAAAAAAATGTTTAATTTTAATGATTAAAATGTATTATAGATTAAAAAAATATGAAATTCATTCATAAATTTATTTAAGATATCTTTCTATAAAGGCTTCAATTGGAAAAAAGGTCAACCAATTTTCTCAACTCACGAGCGGCGTGGGGTATTTGGATTATAAGAGTAAGTCATATTTACGTAATAAAATTTATAAAATAATTTATAGCTCCCAAAGCATTTATTCAATTTAAATTAAATTTGGTAATCATATCAACTTAACAACAGTGCAATGATAGTAAACGTTACAGAAAGATCCAAACAAAAATGTTGAACTTTGAAAATTCACTCCCATTATCTTTATTGTTTTTAAATAAAATACCAACTAGAAAAACATATTTTCTTTGAATTATCAGTGAAAGAAAATGCAATAATCATGCATTTACTTAACCACAGATCGAAATGAAATAAAAGCGAAACATTTAATTTAATAATTTAGAGAATACAATTACATAACGTAATTACATTTATTTTAACACTCAGTGAATGCTTTTATGATTGTGTGCTTACATGCAAAAGTGCAAGTTGTAGCTGAACGATCAACCATAGTTCTAAAATGTGCAAACGCTTATTTATCCACACCTTCTTACACCAAACCGGCTTGGAGTGTGCACTATGTCAATCAGCACACGTTCAACCTAGCGCTATGGTTAAAATTATTATTTATACAAAAAAATACTGATTTGTGTCGAAACTAAGCGCTCAAGGAAAAGAGCGAGGAAAACAAAACATGCTCATCAGTACCATGTTTGTCTATTGAATTCTAATCCCACGAAAAGTGGGCAAAACATGTTTTATTTTGTTATGTTTTTCATATGGAATCGTCTCCTTAGCCGATGATATAAACACCCCTTCCCCAGAAGTCATACATTCTACTCAAACTCAAACACACGCTCATTCGTACGGATTTGTATAGTTGGGATGGACGAAGAATAATTCGGCACCTCGGGCGCTCTGACGGCGCATTTTGTGCCTACGTCCCCCAACGGAGTTGTCCCAGGAGGAACGGACGAGGAAGAATACATCGGGTGGCCACATCCAGAGGCAGCGATACACGGACGGGCGGGTCCCTAAATGGTAAGCCTTAGACTCCGGCAGTGCTGTGGTAGTCACGGCGTTACTGCTCAAAGCGTGCGGAGGAGGATTTCAAATAGAGTAGCCTGACCCAAGACAGGTACTTCTCCAAGACAAATCCACCGCCACGCGCACCTCACCTGGCGATTTGCCCTGAAATCTAAAACTGGAACTACGGAATTAAAATGGCAGGAATTGGGAGGACGCAAATTTCTAGGAAAGAAAATATTCTCCCACCATGTATCTAAGCGATAAAAGAACAAACTCACAGTCCTGAACCTATGGGATGAATATATTTCCAAGTGTGACTTTCTGTTTTGGTCCTGGTGGTAACCACACTACATCTTGTAGCTCCAAGACATCGGGTTCAATTCCGGCCAGAATCGATGAATTTTTCTGGCGTAAAAGTCCTAAGTATGACCTCCTTGGAAAGGAATTAAATCTGTGGGTCTTTTGCGATGAATTTACGACAAATAAAATAATCTCAAGCCTAAAAGAAGAGACCCTAGCAAAAATTATCGGCCGTTTCACTCCTTGAATCATTGGGATGCTGATGACCTGAGATGTTAAAGAGCATCTGTAAATGAATGAATGAATTAAGTAATTTGTGTCTCATCCAGGGCTAGGGCCTCCGCAAGCAGGGGACTCATTGATTCCTCATATGGTGAGCTAGTTTATATGCGCTATTGTCCCTATGAGTTTGTTAAGTCTATAATGTTTCTTGTTTTAAAGGTTTAACACAATTCAACTTGAAGGTTCAAGTGCTGAGTCTATTAAGTTTTTGTATTGTAAGTTTGGTATCACTTTCACTATTGACTTCGGTTGTTCTCTTCTTTCTGGAGCTCTGTTCCCAGGTTCTTCCAGGTACTGCGGTTCCGTGCTACGCTGGTCCAGTGTGGCCCGGCTGCTTACCCGAAGCAATCTGCCGTCCTCGTTCTCGGTCTCCCTCTTCCTCTTCCTCTCCTACTCATACCCATCCTATGTGGTAGCTATGTATCCCTATCTGCTGCTTGGTAGCCTTGCTACATGTCCGCCTCATTTCCACTTTAGGCTGTTTGTACGTTGAGTCACGTCGTTTAGTCCCGACATCTTTCTTAATTCCAAAGATGATCTTTTATCCATGAGGGATATCCCTAGTACTTTCCGCTCCATTTTACGTTGCAGCTGCTAATATTATTCTTTTCCACTTCTGTTAGGCTCCAAGTTTGGTATCATGTAATAATGTTGGGAATATGCACATATCCAGCATGTCTAACCTCAGTTTTTGGCTCAAAGTATTGTCCATAAGTATGAATTTCAATGACCAGAATGCTCTCCATGCTGAGGAAATTCTTTTTTTGGTTTCTTGGTCATATGATACTGGAATGCAACTATTTGCTCTAAGTAGATATAATCTGCTATGTATTTTAGTGTTGGTGAATTGATTCTAACGGGTGTTCTTTGGCTGTTTGTCCTGATCTCTGTTTTCTTCATGTCCATAGATAGACCGGCTGTTTTACTATACTTGTTGAGATCCTGTAGCATTCTTTGATGGCTCTCTGCTGATCTAGCAAATACGATTACGTCGTCTGCAAATATTAGGTTTGTGAGTTTGTAGCCACTTATGTTAATTCCAGATCTGTTTGTTGTGAAAAGTTTCGGAAATTGAATGATTTATTTATGGACGCTCTTTAATATCTTCGGTCATCAGCGTCCCATTCAATTCAGGGCGTGAAACGGCCGACAAATTTTGCTCAGAGGCCTCTCTTTCAGGCTTGAGGTTCTTTTTCGTGCCGTAAATGTACGACATGGGACCCACGGCTTTACTTCCCTTCCGAAGGAAGCCATACTTAGGATTTTTACGCCCGAAAAAAATCCATCGGTCCTGGCCGGGTTCGAACCAGCGATCTTGGGTATAGGAGGCAAGTATGGTAACCACTACACCTCCAGAACCGATACCTAGTTTGAAGGGCTGCCCTTTCTTATCTGTTGCTACCTTTTCATATGATTCCCTGTATAGTTTGGCCAGTAGTCTTATGTATTTTTGTTTGACTCATCCTCTCGATACTGCCTGGATCATACTTTGGTGTTCTAATTAGTTATTTTCTGTACAACCGTCCTACATCACATTTTACATTCAGATATTTTTTCGCTCAAGTATGCATTATGCACTACTTTCACGTACGTACATTCCGTCACTGGCCCAACCCTGCCCTTAGTCATTTACTTGCGGACAAAAAACAATTTTATTCGAGCTCATCCACACTTACGCTCATTCCCGCCTGTATGCACACCCCCATGCTCTTCTACTCACGTTCGCATATACAATTATACATTCACAAACTTTTATATGCATGTAAACACGTGTACAAGTGCTTTAAGCGTACAAACAAACTGTGACCACATTTACACACTTTCTCACTCCTTTCCATTTAGAAAAACCATTAAGTTAGTAGGAATTTTTAATGAGAATGAGCTGATGCAGGTATCTCTCACAGAATGAACTAGTTCAGTGTTGGAATTTGAGATGAGTGACACAAAAACAACAGGCTAAGCAGCAAGCAATGCTTATTGAGGTAGGGTACTATTTGTTACATTACCTAAATTACGACCTTCTATACAAATACATAAATCTACGGAGTCTGAAGACGGATTGTTAAAGCGATTATTAACATCTGTATGCCTCAGGTCAAACTCAGAAACCTTGAAATGAAGTGGGGACAATTTTTAGTGGAGTTATCAAAAGTGTAATTCATTAAAATAAAATAAAACAGCTGTTTAAAACGGAAATATTAACAAATTAATGTTAGCATATATAAAAGCAGGAGTAATAAATCAAACAATAAGTTGCCACATTAAATATGTGACTTATGCATAGCTTAATAGTTTCTATAGATTAGGTTAAGTATACTGAGGAAATCTGTATTTCGCAATATAGATACACTGAATTTAGCAAATATTAGAAATGCCTTTTTCATGTAAGATATTTATAAACCGAACTCCCAACAAAATATTTAATATATAATGTTTGCAAATCTGAGGTTTAAATTCGTAGCGATACAGCGAAACAGAAGCGACTTTAATTGCAGTTCCATAGTGAACTTACAGTGAAAAAAAGATTATTTCAGAAATATCATAACAGAAAAATTATATGACTACAGATATGCTATCAAGAAATGTATCATCTTGCGCTAGTACTGAGCCGTTTTTGCACGCATCCATTTTACACGATCAATATTTCAAGCTGTGTTATCCAATTATTTATTCTTATCTGTTTTGCTGTACATATATATTCTCGTTTTGGAAGTGTTCTCCTATTGGCGTAATAGGATAGGATAATAAAGGGCGCATGGCTATGGTACTTATTTAGTTGCCCAGTTTCAATAATTAGAAAAATATTAAAGTAGACGAAGTATAAGCATTAAAATAAAATATCAATTTAAAAATATATGCGTATATGTTCATATTTTAGTTCAAAATTACAAACATACAAAACCATGATTAATTTAAGAATTACGTAATATTGGCAAAATTGGAAGAGAATTACCTTTGTAGTCCGTGGTCAAATAATACAGAAGGAAACTTGCTGGCTTGAACGAATTTTCTGCTTTATAAATTTAGAAACATGTAAGAAATTCAGCTATCATATTTGAAGTTTTAGAAAATAAAAACAAGAAAACGGCTAGTCTTCTGCGTTTTCCTGCTATGTACTATTAGTTAAAAAATTAAATGGTTAATGCGTTAAGCGTATTAGATGTTATAAAAGCTGTGCAGGTAAACTGCCTTTCAGGCAATAAGGTGGATTTTGTGCGACAAACACACGACAATGTAAGGAAGAATAACTTGTCAAATGGTTTATTACAAGTTAATTCTAACTAATGCTTCAAATCTAGTTGATCCTATAGTAATGCTGACTAAGAAAGGGGCTGGTTGAGAACCGGTATTAGCAGACAAGGACTAAGCTTGAATTTCTCCACACTATTCCGGAGAATATGTTCAGCTATATCTGTTGTCGGTTGACATCTACAGCGAAACATGTTGCGTGACTTTGAGACACATTTACGTCTATGTGAAAACAAAGTATTAATAAACAAACATAGTGGAGAGAAACAAATGAACTGGAAACAAAAACGACATCGTTTGATAAACAACAAGTACTTGAGGAGGTGGGTAAGCAAATACCGAAATCCGCATATGAGGTTGGACAGAAATTCTCCTAACTATAAAAACTAGTCTTATTAACAGGCGTGATACTAGATTTTAAATAAATAAATTTGTTTTGCTTTGGCAGTTACACTTGTTAGGAAACAACATCCACAGCAGCAACATCAATAATGTATTTCTAACGCTCTTTTAGCAAAAACGTTTGTTTATAGCTATCTGCATGTTTTACTACACAATATTAACCCTCCAGTGATCACTGAATGATGCCTTCTCAGTAGTTTATATTTTACTCTAGTTCAACTGTGTCTTCACTCATGCTACGATATTATTAGCTGTTTCATACTGTCATTCCATGCAGCTACTCCCGTCTGTTTTTGAAGTCGTGTTAAAGTGAGGTATTCAAGCAGATTTATCCTGTAAGTGTACATAGTAGCCATTTCTTTGGTGCTATCTCCAGCATCTAACGACTCAAATCAGTGGCTGCAATGGCTAAAAGAAATAAAAAAAGGAGAAAGAAAATAAGGAAGAGAGTGAGAGTGAAAACAGATGCAGAATCTATCGTGGAACACATTTCAGAGTCAGAACAGGAATATTCTGATAATAAAGACAGTGATTTTTTTTAATAGTGTTTAACGCCCGTTTTTACTACTGAGGCACCACAGGCGATGAACATTGATGATACATGATGAAATGATTTATTGGGAAAGGATTTTTTTAAAGGAAGGAAGCGTTCCAGGCCTAAGTTTAGGGTGCCTCCCCGGCATTTGCCAGTTATGAGGACTGAGGAAAACCTGAAAAAAAAAAAAAACAGCCAGGGAGGACGGTCCAGGTGACCTCTCGCTCACGAGTCTGGTCCTTAACGACCTCGGCCACCCGTGGTGGTAAGGACAGTAATGATACAGTAAATGACTCTGTGTGAAACAAGGTGAGCTTTGTTCCCCTGACAAGTAAACTATTATTGTGTCTAGGCATCAAGTCCCTTTTTGTCATTACACAAAACATATGTTGTTGTACCTAAATAAGCACAGCTGTTTTTACAAGCACTAATATAACCTTTTTAATACAGGTGTTACACTTTTTAGTGTGGATTATAATTATTAGAAATCAAAACTTTCAGCAATATCCTAAAACTAAAGCATGCATGTTAATGTTTTTATAAATTCTTAAAATGATTACATTTACTTTCTTAGGCACTATATTTATATCCTACTCTCCATGAAAGATATTACCCTATCTGTTCTCTCTAATTATCTTTTGAAAAATAAACTGATTTACTTTTGTAATACATGTTTTGATGTGAAATGTGATGAAACTACATTGATTTATGTAATTTGTTATAATTTAAAACCGTAAACACATTCTATTGCAATTCTATTATTCTAACCAGTCAAAGAAGAACTCTAAATATTATTATAATGTAATGTTACAAATGTATTGCCTCTTATAAAATGAAAAATTGTCATGTTTTCTGCTATTAATTTAATAAAAGTTATCTCGTAAATTGACATATTCATTAATATACTAGGTTTATTGTTCAATAATACTGAATAGTTAAAATATACTTATGTACGTCATCCCCGCAAGTATTCGTGTTACGATAATAATGGATACGACCACAAGAAGATTAAAATAAATGGAAGAAATAATCCATTATGTTGTTTCACATTGTTTGGTAACTATACTTATACTAATACTATGAGGGCGATCTGATGTTTTCGACCTAACAAAGAAGTGTTTAAGTTTATTTTTGTTTCAAAATAATATCCCTTAAGGTCACAGCTTTATAACAACGATGCTATTATCCCGCCTCTTAAGACCTGCAAAATACTCCTCTACAGTTGCACACGCCTCTTTATTTGATGAAAAACAGTGGCCAGCGAGGAAGAATTTAAGCTATGGAAACAGCTGGAAAGTCCCAGGGAGCAGTAGGGTGGTTGCCTCAAAAAGTAATACTTCAAATCTCTCCGTCTTTCCATCGCTATAACACTTTTTATTGCTTTTTCTTCTGCTAACGGAATCTTTTCTCAGCGCTGTTTTTCATTTAGTTGGTTTAAGCGATTGGAATAGTACTCTCTTGTTATAATTTTCCCTTTCGGAAGATAATTAATTAATAAAATTCTTTAAGCATTCCTAAAGACTGGAACAATAAACTTCCTTATATATGGAAACGATTGTATTATTGTGCAAATGTTCCTAAGGAAGATAACAAAACGATTTTGGAGCTTCTGCTGCTGCAATCTGTGGATCTTATCGAGGACTTTTCAAACGACCCTCGTATTTTAAATAAGTAGTTATCCGGTTTGTGGGATTTGAAAATAAAGCTGTGTATAATTTTTTCAGCTTTAGCTATAACTTTAGCATTGCTACTGCATCAGTGCGAACGGAGATAGTGGACTTGTAGTGTGACATCAGGAACGTCAGTTGACCAAGCGTAGAAGTGTAGCGTGACTTTAACAAATGCAGGCGGAAATAACACGCGTAAAGCAGGGAAAGCAATCAATCGTACATAAGAACAACTTTATAGGAAGCATAATATTTAGTACACAGCAAAATTAAATAAACTGTACTATAGCAACGTAACACTTAAGGGAAATGATAATTATATTTTGCATGTATTCCGAACTGTATAAGCAAGATATTTCTGAATTTGAAGTGGGGCTATTGGCTTCTTTCCCATCTTGCAACAAAGAAAAAGCGATGATGTTGACTGCCGTTATTTTCGGGTTTGCTAGGGGAATGAGATGAGATGAGATGATTTTTATTATTTTTTTTTTGTTTTTTTTTAGTAATGAGTGTTCACTGTGGAAAAAGTTTCCTCTTTTGGGACATTTCTTTAGCTTTGATCATGGCCACTCATTTATTTTGGTTACGAACTGCGACTAATCTTGCCTTTAAGGATGCCGTGTGTTTCCTCACAAGTTCTGTTGTTGTGGAAATTCCCTTAATGACATCCAATAACTCGCAAGTATTTTTATCTTTTTGTTCAGATAGGGACACAGAACAATTGCAATTTTCTTGTTTGCTCACTTGGGCTCCTTATCATTGAGAACAGAAACATCTTCAGTGCCTATTATTAAATCATTGTTTTCAGAATATCCGGGGTGTTAATTGCGCAGCTGAAATTGACATATGTTTTTTTTTTTTTTTTGATTGATTTATTTATGGACGCTCTTTAACATCTCAGGTCATCAGCGTCCCATTCAAATCAGGGCGTGAAACGGCCGACAAATTTTGCTCAGAGGCCTCTCTTTCAGGCTTGAGGTTCTTTTTCGTGCCGTAAATGTACGACACGGGACCCACGGCTTTACTTCCCTTCCGAAGGAAGCCATACTTAGGATTTTTACGCCCGAAAAAATCCATCGATCCTGGCCGGGTTCGAACCCGCGTTTTGGGCGTAGGAGGCAAGTATGGTAACCACTACACCACCAGGACCGACTATTAATTGACATATGCTTTCACATTCCAAGTATACGAACTGTTTTGATGCACTCATTATAAACAAACAAAAAATACAGCACACTACTTTCACACCAACACTTTTACCCAAATTCCATGCTAAAAGAAACATAATTGTTTTAGAAAAAGTACTATGGCATAGGCACGAAAAAGAAAGAGTTGTTTACAACAGGGATAATATACTCGCGATAACTTTCAAACTACAAACTAACACATAGGGAGGCAACTTAAAAAAACTGAAGCATGTATTCGGTTTCACCCGTTGCTCATCGCACCTGTTCGTGAAAGTAGGCGTGACTCTGCAGCCGTTGCGTGCACAAGGTAAGCATAAGTTATGGATGAAACAGTAATTCATGCAGTGTAACAAACACTCTAGGGGATCTGCACCATCATTTTCAATTATGGAGTTCAAACGCGGTCGTGAAATCTTGAAAGTTGACTCACGCAGCGGACAACCAAAGCCCGTCACAACATCAGAAACTATGAATAAGATGGCAGACTTATTTCTGAAGGATCGCCATTTAATGATGTCCTAAATTATTGAAGCTTTGGGCATTTCAGGAAAAGGCATATTTTATATTTTGAGCGAAGAATTGCATTTCAAAAAATTATCGGCAAGATGGGTCCACCAATATTGATTCAAGACCAGTGCAAAACTCTCAGCAAAGTTTGGCCCGTTTTCAGACAGATCCCGCAGATTTGTGACCAACAATGAAAACATGGTTGCACTGCCACACACCTGGCACAAAACAGCAGTCTAAACAATGGAAGCATCACAATTCTACACATAGTGTATGAGATCAGCCCGGAAGATCATGGCGTCGGCTTTCTGGGAGGCCCAGAGTGTACTGCTAATTGATTATATTCCCAAGTCTTTTACTTAAGCTTATTATGCCAACCTTTTTAATCTACTGAAGATAAAATACGCTAGAAAAGGTCGGAATTACCAAATAAGAAACCCATCTCGCAGCATGACATAGCTCATCCTCATGCATGTATCACTGTAATGGCGAAAATCAATGACTTTAGGTACGATTTGCTGCCACATCCCCTTTATTCCCCTGACTGGCTCCATTGGATTTTCCTCTGTTCCCGAAACTGAAGCATTTCCAGGTGGAAAGACATTTTCAACCGATGAAGAGCTTAAATCACCAGTCTAGGCGTATTTGCAGACCTGGAGAATCTGATTTTCATGATAGGATAAAGGTCTTGGAGCCAAAGTGAACAAAGTGCATTAGTGTAAGCATTTTTTGTTCATTTCCAGAACTTTTCAAATGACCCTTGCCAATTTAAATAATTCAAGAAACACGTTCATTTAGAAATTGAGCGGGAAGCTCAAAATCAAGCTCATTATATTTTAAGTTCTGCCTCCTCACTCGTAGCCACCTCTGTGTTGAAATATAAAATGACTCCTCACCTTACAATACTTAAATTTTACAGAAGATTCGATTGTCATCACATATTTTCATTTGTATTGTTATCTGGTTACATTTTTTTTGAGTAGTGTTTAACGCCCGTTCTTACTACTGAGGCATCACAGGCGGTGGACACTGATGACACATGAAACGAAATGATAGATTAGGAAAGGATTAAAAAAAACACATTCCAGGCCTAAATTTAGGGTACTTCCCCGGCATTTGCCATTTTATGAGGACTGAGGAAGACGTGGAAAAAACCTCAGTCAGGGAGGACAATACTGGTGGAAGTCGAATTCCGGACCTCCCGCTCACGAGTCCGCACATTAACGACCACGGCCACTCGTGGCGGTCCTGGCTACCTGAATTATTGTTGCTTGAATTTGGATAAAATAAAAAATAAATAAGTTAGTTATAGGATGAAAAACAATTATTTTGGGTAATATTAAAGCAGACTAGACTAATTAGGAAATCCAAATGTAACTTAAATTCTGTTCTTTCTTGTAGTACATACATAATTTTATTTGTTTATTTAAGGACGCTCTTTAACAGCTCAGGTCATCAGCGTCCCATTCAATTCAGAGCGTGAAACGGCCGACAAATTTTGCTCAGAGGTCTCTTTTTCGGACTTGAGGTTCTTTATCGTGCCGTAAATACACGACACTGAACCCACGGCTTTACTTCCCTTCCGAAGGAAGCCATACTTATACATAATTTTGACAACATTGCTACTAAAATACAATATTACATTAAATGCTCAATGGATTTTGTAGTTTTATACTGTCCAAATTCCAACAGCAATAACAACAATCCAGGTTGTTAGGCAACGACAGAAAACAAAAGGAAAAACATGCTCGTTTTTATTTCTCTTTAAAATTTAACGTTAATTTTTTATTATAGTTTATTTTAAATAAGTAGTTATTCAGGGCGCCAAGTTATAATATGAAAGATGTGTATGTGTTTTCTAAGGAGCCGGAAATACATTAATTTTCACGTTATTTAAATTCACATATTTACCTTTTTTAATTGCAGCGACATGCCTTCATTGTTCATACGAACATCCACTTACGCCCTATACTTGAAATGATAATATGACATTATGCGAGAGTATTTTGGCATGATAAACTTAGCGAGATGGTTGCTGACCAGTGCGTTAGGCGGGGTCCCAGCGGAACGTTGTGCAGCCTGGTTGCCATTGGAAACAGTTAAAATATTGCCTGAGAGCGCACACGTGCTCTGGTTTACAGAGGAAGTAGCGGTCGGTAATGTATGTGGCAAAAAAAGAAAGACCGCTGTTTTAACCTTTTCATACGCAAATGATACATTGCTATTGTTTTCAGACGAATATAAAATATCTTCGGAGCTTACGCCAGATTATTAATACATAATATAATTATATATTAAACCTGAAAAATTAAAGCACTCCTAATTCAGTACTGCAATATTAGGAAAGCTAAGTTAAATAAATGAATTGAAAAAAGTGAAATTACTTGTAGCCCAGGCTCTTTGAGGAATTAGTTTCGATATGTGCAAAGCTAAGAAATTTACTCTATATATAATAGTAAATTTGGTTTTTGTTTGGTATTGCTTTTGAATTGTTTAAAGAAAGTTGAATTCTTCTTTTCAGATGGTTAAATATATGGAAAACTCCTTCAATTTATGTAATTATTTAGTGAAAGTAGATAAGGAATTATTCCTCTTTGGCTTTTGGATTAAAACCCTAAGAAAACTCATTTGGTACACTTTCTAATTTAAGGTATTGCAATTATGAATTTTCCTATACTAAGTGTTTACTGCATGGTTGATTTTGTTTTGTTTCGATGTACATTTATTTTGTAATTTATGTTGAATATTTTTTCACAAATTTGATGTCAAATCTATTTTTTAGTCATAATTTTAAAATTATAAAGGAACCAGTTCAATACTTCTGCTCACTGTAATAAAAGTTTAACAGCTACAAAATGAGGAAACGGGGTTTAGCCACTGTTCCAAATGGAGATTTTAAAAAAAAAAATTCCTTCCCCCCCAAAAGTCGCTGCTGTTTTTCTCAAGAAGAAGTACATGAAAGTACATGAGTACAATTAGTACATTTACCCTCCTCATATGCAAAAGATGAGTTCATTCCCAGTTGAATTTAAAGGATTGTTATTGTTTACACGATTTCTTACTGTTATATTATATAAATATAGTAAATAAAATATATTATACATTTAAATCACTTTATATCTTTTATAAATATCTAAAATACTATCTTATAGTGATTTTTGAATTCATATTTCAAATCCTAAATACGTTCTTTATAAACGCTTTGCTCTGCAACTTTTGGGTGCCTAATAACTTAAACATAAAACCCTAAGGTATAACGATTAGAAAAAGGCGATAATTTATGCACCCTTACTGCAAAAAGCATTATGGACTGCATACGATATCTCCCCAATTGGTATTTATTGGTAGTACAATGATCATTGATATGCAATTATTGATGGCATCTCCTTAACTTATAAAATGATTCTTGAAGAACTGCATTAATTAAAACAATACTTTATTGAAGGTTATTAAATAAATTATATAAATATTACCTAAACCTCTTCTTATATCGGACGTTTCCTAAAGTTGAAGACATTAATGCTGCAAGGCACTAGTAGGAGAGTGCCGATCATGAATACAAAGATATCTCAGCATTTTGACAGTTAACTTTTGAGCTTTCTGACCCATATAAAAACATTATTTTGGTTTTCGTGACTAAACATAGAAGGATGTTGCTAAAGTAAATTTTGGATAATTCTTGAAAACATTTCAGATCTTTTACTGATATGTTGTAACCAAGTGCTGATTTAGAGTACAGAGCTAGACATAGGGAGCGGCAACTTGACCTGCAATGTACCAGTGAAAGGGAAAGACAAGGAACTTGTGGGTTAGGGCACCCTTCTCCCAGTCTCTTGCTAAACATCTCACGCCGACCTGCGTGCGTGGCCCTGCCCTGTAATAAATATGTGGACAGACTTCGCGCACGCGCGCACACTTGCCTCTACGCTCTTTGAATTAACGAATTGTTTTGCTTCTAACTCTTTTTTCTTGGAACTTTAATGTATTTTTCCCCCCAGAGTTCTCCGTCGTTGCTCGAATTTCTTTCAGTACTAATTCTTTAGTGCCTTAAGCAATTTTCGTGATCTATTTTCTTTTGTTCTCCTGCGAGTCTTTCGTTCTCTTTAACAGGAAGTTTAAAATATCACTAATTCGCCATTTAGAGGCATCAAAGTTTTTAATACTAAACTTTGGCGTACTGAAAGGATACCACTCCTGGATTTAAACATTTCTCAGAATTAACTTCGGAAAGTTTGGACAGTAGATTCCACTATCTTTAATTAAAGGATAAAATATTTGTTTATCTAATAAAAGTTTTGCAGGAAACAGTTATTTTACCGTTTTGCTGTTCCTGCCATCAGATATGGTGCACGCGATGGAACCTTTATGCAAATACTGGCCTTTCTCTGCCTGGGTTCTTTATGACAATACATTAAATCAATTGTACCTATTTTTAGACCAAATTTTATTTTATTACAAAAGTGAAACGTTTAAGGGAAACATTTCACTGAGCCTAGTTTTATGAACTCTGTTGTACTTTCTTAGCTACGATTTTCATTGAGAGGCAACTTTTATAAATGACGAGATAAATGCCTAAAGTTAATCTTATTTTCTCAAACGAGGGAAAATTTAGAGAAATTAAATGTGATATTTTCAATAAGAAACCACACGTTACACTGCGGTTTCCAACATCAGAGTCAAATAGAAAAATCCACGAACTGCGGTCTTCGGCTTACGTGATAATGATCATTCATAATATTTACTAAAAATTCATCATATTCACTTATTAAGTCAGGTGACTCCATGAACCGCCGCGGGTGGCCCAGGTCGTTAAGACGCGGACTCGTGAGCGGGAGGTCTGGGGTTCGAATCCCATCAGAACCGTCCTCCCTGACTGAGGTTTTTTCCATGTTTTCCTCAGTCCTCATAACTGGCAAAAGCCGGGGAGGTACCCTAAACTTAGGACTGGAACGCTTCCTTCCTTAAAAAATAATTCTTTCCCATTTATAATTTCATTTCATGTATCGTCATCAGTGTCCACCGCCTGTGGTGCCTCTGTAGAAAAAACAAGCGTTAAACTTTATTAAAAAAAAAAAAAAAGGGTGACTCAGGCGGTAATATTTGGGACTCGCATCTAGAAGGTCTTAGATTCAAATCGCTTGAAGCCAGTCATTCTTACCTGCATTTCGTGGTTCCCCATAACACTTAGCCGAATGCTAGTATGGATAGTTCCCTTTCAAGACTTATGTGTTTTCCCATTTGGTCTGCAACAGAGTTGAACATGCAAGGAAGGGTGGGTTGGTTCTTTGTGCGGTGTGTCGCTGCCTTGCGCTTTTGAAAGATTTCTGCCAGGGAGTCTTAACTTGGAAGTGACCCTTCTGAAGGGAAATCAGTCGACGTCCGTGCCTCACCCCCTTGGATCCTGGCCGCCCGTTGTCACCCTCATCTCTGCTCTTCCTCCCAGATGACCCAAAAACCAGCGGGCATCCTTGAAGTACTGATCCGTACCTACCAATTCTATCCAAAGCCAATAGTGTGGTTACTAAGAAACCAGAGTCATTATTACTCCAAGGTGAGACAAAAACTCTGCAACGAAATATTCTTAGAATCTCCAGGGTACACAGACTCAGAATGAGAGGGTTCGTGGGCACGGTAGCTCAGGTGGAATAGCATACTAGAACGGTAAGCAGAATATCCGGGTTCGAGTTCCAGTCTCGACTCAAATTTTTGTAAAAAGCTCACTGAATCTCTTCTGGATCAAACCGCAACGAAAAAGAAAAAGCAACACCAAACTAAAATTTGCACTGTTTCTCCATTATCACCTGAAAACTAATGTTAATTTTCGCAATTTATTGCATACTCCTATTGTCTAAGTTGCGTTTTACTTTCTTCTCTGCAAAAATTATTTTAATTCTAAGTTGCAAGTGTATTTTTATTTGGTTTACTTATAGACGCTCTTTAGCATCTCAGGTTATCAGCGTCCCGTTCAATTCAGGGCGTGAAACGGCCGAAAATTTTGCTCAGAGGTCTCTTCTTTCAGGCTTGAGGTTCTGTATCATGCCGTAAATGTACGACACGGGACCCACGGCTTTACTTCCCTTCCGAAGGAAGCCATACTTAGGATTTTTACGCCCGAAAAAATTCATCGATCCTGGCCGGGTTTGAACCCGCGATCTTGGATTTAGAAGGCAAGTATGGTTACCACTACACCACCAGGATCGACAGTACAGAAGCATTGCAAATGAAATGCAAACATTCTTTTTCTCTGGAAATTTAAATTGAAGAAAGGCATAATTATCATGAGAATATATAAGGCGTAGCAGTACTCGGATATTGACGGTTGTTAAACTGGTTGTTTTTTACAGCTTAAAGAAATTTTATTTAATGAAGATACACAAGAAGAGGGGGAAATGAACATGTGTATTAATAACTACGCGTCGATTGAAAATGTTCTTTTGTAGCTTATTCGTCAAGGAAAATATTAAGACAAACTTTTTTCCATCCTAAAACCCCTGAAAGATGTAACGAATACATAGCACGAAATTACATTAAATTATAACTTGGAAAAAAGTAAACCATATTGGAATATCGTATATATGCAGGATGTAACAAAAATGTACGTCAAAACTTTGAGGAAACATTCCTCACATATACAGGATACAAAAATATAATGTGAACATGAATCGTATTGCTTTATTTATTTGTTAGAGCCCTTATACAGGAATAGTTTTATACCACATAGCAGAATATCAAAAAAGTCCATCATGCAGGAGCTGCGTAAATTAAGCGAATTCCTCACCGGTTGAATAACTCTTAATAAAAATGAATATAACATTCACATAAGGACTTGTTAATTAATGAAATTAAACAAGTTATGGCATTACTGTGTTGTATTAAGGGAACAAAGGTAGAATTCTTGCAATCTCTAAGTAATACAAAAGAGAAACCACATTTTTATAATAATAATAATAATAATAATAATAATAATAATAATAATAACAATAACAATAACAATAATAATTATTATAATAATTATAATAATTATTGTTATTATTATTATATTATTATTATTATTATTATTATTGGGATTAAACCACAAAAATCAAGTATTCTATAAATCAAATGAAATATATGACCAATGATAGCCAAAGCTACACATTTAAACCTTTTTAAATGTAACCATGTTTATCAACTTAACCACTGATATCTTCACATTCTCTTAAATAGAGAAAAACAACAAAGTTTCGAGTAACTTATGTATTTAAGAAGATAATGTTCATATATTTCAATAAAACAAAAGCATGTTACTATTTAAAAACAATTTCCATCTTCTAAGCAAATATACAGAATCACAAAAGAACAATCGAAAGTTTCATCGATTTTCACTGACTTTCAAATTTAATTTAAATGTTATTGTATTAAAAACATATAATGCAAACGTTTTCTGAAGGTTATTACAGAGCCTTCTTTCATACAAATATATTCACAAACACATATTAGGTTAATATTTCACAGTTGCTATCTCCACTACAATACGTTTGTTAAATATAAAACATATGCAACGTTATAAATACAATTTATATTTGAATTGCTTTCTCATTTTATTTTAAAACAATGTAGAGAAAATAAAAGGCAGAGCATATTTTAAATTTCGGTTTTCAAATATACCTTCACTCCATATACTAATCCACCTCCACGGGTGGCCGAGGTCGTTAAGGTGCAAACTCGTAAGCGGAAGGTTTGGGGTTCGGTTTCCACCAGGACTACTCCCTAACTGAGGTTTTTATATAGATTATCCTCAGTTCACATAAATGGCAAATGCCGGGGAGGTATCTAAATTTAGGCCTGGAACGCTTCCTTCCTTAAAAAAAATCCTTTCCCAATTTATCATTTCATCTCATCTATCATCAGTGTTCACCGCCTGTGGTGCCTCAATAGTAAAAATGGACGTTAAATACTATTCCATATAGTCAAATATTCCTAATTTTCAGAAACTATTTTTCTTATTTGTTTGTATTACCACATACCGAATTTTGTTGTGAAGAAATAAATATTGTTGCCACTAGAGGGATTTTTAAGTTTTTGGAACCCCCCTACCAATGACCCCATTTCCCCGATTTTCAGAAACTGCTTTTCTTTTTCTATTTAAATCGCATATATGGAGTTTCGTTGCGAAAAAACAAATATTAATGCTGCTTGAGCAATTTTTAAATTGTGGGTAGTTCTCCTAGTAATTCTCTGATTTCTATGATTTTCAGAAACTACTTTTCTTATTTTATTTCAATAGCATATGTTGAGTTTCCTTTAAAATATTGAAATAGCGGCCGTTAGAACGATTTTTAAATTTGGACATAACCCCCAAAAGTTTTGCAGTTATATCACCTCTATCACTACCAATCTGATAACTTTCAACTATTTTTCTTATTTGATTTAAATGGTATATGCCGAGTTTTGTTGTAAAAAACAACTTATTGATGCTGCTAGAGCGATTTTTAAATTTTGGGTTTCATGTAAACTTCCCTCGTAATAGCCCGATTTGCGTGATTTTCAGAAAGTATTTTTCTCATCCTATTTATTTTTTATATACAGAAAAAAAAATTATTGCCACAATTTTAAATTTTGGGTTTCACGTAAACCCCCCCCCCCTTCTTATAGTCCGACTTCACTAACTTTCGAACACTATTTTTCCTACTTTATTTTAATGGCATATACCCAGTTTCCTTTAAAAACGTTTAAAATTGCAGCCGCTATAGCTACTTTTATACTTCGCTTTAACCTCCAAAAGTTTTTCAGGTATACCCCACTTCGAATGGCCTGATTGCTATGATTTTCGAAAACTAGTTTTAAAAAAATTATTTTAAAACGTTTTTACTGAGTTTCGTTTAGATAAAGCAAAAATTACGGCCGCTAGAGGACTTTTTAATTTTTTTTTATTTTCGTTATAGGTTACCCCCCCCCCCAATGGCCCAATTTTTCTGGTTAACGAACAGGACAAATCGTTTGTTAATTGATGCCAATGTACCGAGTTTGGTTTAGAAAAACCTAACATTGAGACCGATAAAAGAATAAAACAATTTGGTCGACACAGATTATTTCTGGTTCTATTTTGAACTTCTGGAGTTCTTCTAAGGCAAGAATGTATTAGAGAAAAGGTGAGATATTTATATATATATGTATATGTATGTAGGTATATATATTGTCTTTTTCTGTGCTTTGTAGGTACGATCGATAACAACAATAACTTACATTCCTTCAGAATTCGCTAAAAATAATAATAAAAATAATTATAATAAAATAAATTAGCTAAAAAATAAGATGCTATACGGGTATGGCAGCAATAGCTTCATTCCCTCAGAATTCGCTAGCAGAACTATTGGAAACATAAAATATATTTATGTGTGTATTATAAATCAACTACTATCACTACTACTACTGCTACTAAATATAATTTTTATCAACTCTAATATACTTTCATATAAAGATTCTTTGCAAATACAGTTGCCTGACTTGATCGCTTGGAAATGAACATATCACTGATACGTTTGATTTTCCTTTATTGGAAAAGAAAATAACAGCAGACAACAGAAGATAACAAAAGACTCTCTTCTTTTATTCTTTATTCCTCTAGGAGAGAGAAATGCAGTAGATAGGATATGATAACGAAAAAAAGGAAGAGAGAAAGAAGATTAAAAACGATTAATGGGTACAGTGCAGGTATGTGTATACGTGTGCGCATGCAAGGAAAAAGAAAAATGTTCAACTATGTGTTGCACTAAAAAGAAAGAAAGTTTGACTATTTTCTTCTTCTCCCTCTCTCTCCCTCCCTTCTACTAATGCTTTTCATTATTCACTGACTCACTCACTAATTCAGCATTCACCCACCCGGTCACTAATTCACACACTCATAATCTCACCCTCTCGCTCACTCACTCATATTTTGACTTGCTCACTCACTCCTTTCAGCCCTTGTCTATTTTATTAAGTAGTAGATGTAGCCGTTAATTCCTATTTTATGAAGTAACTATATATCTAAAAAACATACTCAATAACTTTTACTGCTTACGCTTGAAAGAGAGTGATTTATCCCATTCTATTTAAGTACTGAAAATTTATAATTTCCTTGAAATTTTATAAATTATATTTAAGCTCATAGAATAGTTCCAAAATATGTAGCAATCGACTTATAAATGATTTAGGTATTTAGAACCTTTGGACATACATCTCCTTGGTTTTATTTATTCATTCGAAGTCACAAACTGACTTCCTATTGAATTTATTTGCTATTTTAAGTATACACTATTGTTTTGATATATATATATATATATATATATACATGATAAAAATAAAGATAAAGATAGCCTATTGTGCCTCTTAAGGGCAAAGGTCTCCTAACAAGTAGGGAAAACTCGCGGCGAGCTATTCCACGCTAGTTGTTCTTATGCTGTTTAAGACAATCTGATTTGTTCTTTAGTTACTCCATTTCTCATTGTATTAGTTGCTTCTCGAGAGATTTCCATTTTTCACTTTCTCTTGCTACTTTTGACCAGTTTGTATTTTAATATTCCTTGAAGAGATCTGTCCATCTTCTTCTTGGTCTGCCTTGTGCCCTTTTCCTATCCGAGGGTCCCAAATGCAGATCTTGTAGGTCCAATTATTGTCCTGCATTCTTGTGATGTGACCGCCCCATTACCATTTGCTTTTGATAGCTATTTGTGTGATGTCTGTTGTCTGAGATATTAATACTATAGGTATTTTGTCCTTCAAAGTTATTCCCAGAATCTTGCGTTGCATTTTTCTTTGGCATATTTGAATTTTGTTCTTTTGTTTTTCTGTTAGTGACCATGTCTGGCACCCATATAGTAATATAGGGTATACACAGATCTCGAGCGTCTAGAATCTGATTTTCTTAGTTAATAAGAGCCCAAAATGCTCTCCAGACTAATGAGATACTTCTTTGTGCTTCTTTTTCCATTATATATATGTATATATATAATATAATATAAAATAAAAATAAAAATAAAGTAACATTATTAACAATGTAAACAATAAACAGTAATAATAAAAGTAGAATAGGATAAATACTTAGATAAAGTCACACTTGAAATTACTATATTTCGAACTCGTTGAGTTCTTCAATGGCAAGAAGCTAGGCTGTTGAACCGCAATTTTATAACATTACCTTGGATAGATGTAATTGTATTAGATGTATTAAACAACGAAGTCTATTAAAAAACACAGAGAAAGTAAAAAATAAAATTAAAAGAATAATAGATAAATAGTAAAGATGTCAAAGGCAAAACACGCAAAAGCAAATTAAACTTAATAAGCAAAGTTAAAAGCAACACCAGAGGTGCAAATAATATAAAAGAAAAAGAAAAATAAAGTAACACAATTAACAGTAATCATTCTAGCTTCTTGCCATTGAAGAACTTAACAAGTTCGAAATATAGCAATTTCAAGTGTGACTTTATCTAAGTGTTTATCCTATTCTACTTTTATTATTTATGTATATATATATATAATAAAAATAAAGTAACACTATTAGCAATGTAATAAATTAACAGTAATTATAGAAGCTTTAAAAGGATAAACCACTAAGATAAAGTCACATTTGAAATCGCTATATTTCGAACTCGTTGAGTTCTTCTATGGCAAGAAGAGTTCGAAATATAGCGATTTCAAATGTGACTTTATCTTAGTGGTTTATCCTTTTAAAGCTTCTATAATTACTGTTAATATATATATATATATATATATATATAAAGAAATAAAAGTAAAAAAAGAAACATTTACTTATAGAGCGAGGGAAGTAGGAGGAAAGAGAGGAGAATAGAACAAAGAAAAGGAAGGGAAGAGGAACGAAAAGATGGGGTAGAGAAAAAAGTGGAGAAGAATAAAGGAAAAGGAAGAAATAGAGAAAGTCAGAACATTTTATTCGCGAGGTATTAAAGGCGCATCATACAGAAGGAAGTTCTGCTGCAGTGTCTATTTAAAACTTAAAATCCCCTAGTAATTTAATTACAACTTATAATTATGAGCTTGATGAAGATCCGTGACAAATTTCACAACACAGGCAGAAGTAAGACGCGATTTCTTAAAAAGAAACACTTCATCTTATGAAACGGTTGCGTTGTTAATATTCTAAAAGACAAGACATACTGACAAAATAACTGGGCAAAATTTAGCTCAAGTTTGGCATACTATCTGATAAGTTTTAATGCTTGTTGCGGCATTAAAAAAAGTTATAGCAGTGTGTGTGAAATAATACGCGACCGTTTGATGTACACCGTTCGATATTTGACCTTATGAAATTTGTATTTAGGACAGGTGCTATTAAAATCAGAGATCTTGGATCATATTACGAGAGATTTATTAAGATGTGTCAGATTGATTACTTTTAATAGCAGTGCATGAAGTGTAAATTGCATTAGTCCCAGATCTTTATGACATTCTGTAATGTTAGCTGTTTCGTGTGTCTTATCCCACCGCTATATGTTTACTTTGATTAGATTGCTTGCCTCTCATCAAGGCGGCCCGGTTTCAATCCCAGTGGTGATAAGTAGAATTTCTGGCGGAAATTGCGGCACTTGTGCAGATTTTAGCTGGGTACTCTGGTTTCCCCAGTCACTCGTTCAATCATCAGCTAATACTCATCTTCAGCTTCATCATTCAGTATAATGCAGTCAGTCCATGCTCGGTACGCTACTGCCCCTGCCGCCCGTGTGCGGAAATCCAAAACCAGAAAGACAGGGAATTTACTCATCTTCGAAGCAAACAGTGTTAGGAACATATAATAGTTATGACATAATTAATCATTTATTCTCCAAGGAACCTTAGGACAGATTGCAGAAGGTGTAAGAATCTACGCTAAATCTGACTACACTCATTATATCGTTGAAGAAGAAGAAGAAGAAGAAGAAGAAGAAGAAGAAGAAGAAGAAGAAGAAACAGAATATTTCCCCATCCAGTTCTTGTTTTGTGTGATTGCTCACGCACCTACAACAAATGTAGCGGCGTAAAGACGGATGACAGTTTCCTCTAGCTTTCCAGTAACACGTAACTGCGCTGAGTACACACAGGGGTACACGGCGAGGACAAGACAGCGTTATTGAAACCATAAACATAAACACAAACAGGGGTGCATAGCTTCTTAGTCACACATCAGAGAACATAGGTTGTGTAACAAAAACAGTTCCTTATTGTGAGACCTAACTCTTTTATTATTATTATTATTATTATTATTATTATTATTATTATTATTATTATTGTATTATTATTATTTTAAACATCAAGTTGTAACTACTCATAATGTTGATAACTTAGATATATAGCCTTATTTAAAAACAGCAATTGAAACAATAAAAGTAGAGTTTCAAATAGAGCGCCTATTAAGTAAACATGCAAAACTTGAAAAGTCTAAAGTTAAACTAAACTACATCCTCATGTTGCTGTTTCTGAGATTTCGAATTGCTTCCGATTTCCCTTCAGCGCTTCAACAACGCCGACACGTATGCTTTCAAATAGGTTGCGGTTACCCGCATCGCGGTATCCATTAGCTTCATGGCCCATGGGTACCACTTAACTCTCTCATGCACCTCTTTCTCTCCTCTCAGCTACTTGCCACAGTAGCATGCATCACACGAACCGGAACAGTTCCCTTAACTACTGAAGAATTCCAACAGGCATAGAACAAGAAAGAAACTGTCCGTATAAATTACACAAGCTCTTGAAATGGGAGAGACTCCTCAGCATGTAGTGTCTAGAATGCTAAATACTTGCAAAACGACTCAAATTATATTTAAACAAAAAATACAATAATGAAAGCAAACATTTGGGTATAAATTAGCTTTCTGAATATGATATACAATATAGGTATTATTATAAGACAAGCAGTTATGTTTTAGATAAAATGTAAAGTAAATTGTAAGCTACAAGTGGTGGGGTTAGCTTGATCTTAGCAGGGAGAAATATTCTTTTAACCGTCACTTAGAATGAATGAATGGTGTTTAACGCCTGTTTTTGCTACAGAGGCACCACAGGCGATGGACACTGATGATACATGAGATGAAATGATATATTCAGAAAGGATTTATAAGGAAGGACTCGTTCCAGGCCTAAGTTTTTAGGGTACCTCCCCGGCATTTGCCATTTATGAGGACAGAGGAAAACCTAGAAAAAATCTCAGTCGGGGCGGACGGTCCTGGCGGTATTCGAACCCAGATCTCCCGCTCACGAGTCTGTACCTTAACGACCTCGGCCACCCGTGGCGATCTATCACTTAGAGTCTGTTGTCGCTATTTCTGAGTCTTATTTAAAGAATTACCATCTGTATAATATTTTCTAAAGCATTTTTTTTTTAAAAATTGGGGTTGGTATTAAGTATTGTCTTAATAGACGTCGAAAACATCTAATATGTGAGCTTTTTAGTAATTCTTTCTTTTATTATTCTCCGGAGACAAAAATATGATGCGATAAGGTTCGGCGATTGAAAAGGTCAAATTTCTGACCTTATTATTATTATTCTCACATTTGTGGTATTATTCAGTTAGGTTATTTCTCTTTCCTTCTTCATTTTGAATTTTCTTTTCTTCCTCCCTTTTCTATGGACATCCTCCAAAATATGATTACTATTCATCGGTTAGATCATGTAACTGTATTCGTTAATGATTGGTTGTGACATATGCGGTCATCCTCATTTTCGATTACACGGCATTAATGGGTAGCATGCTGGCTACTGCACGAAGAACACATTTTTCGGATTCTAGTTGGGGTACCCCAAATTTTTTTTACCACCTTTTCGTTGCTTACGTATCACAGGCGCTGGAACTAGAGTGAACGGCCATTCCATGCCGTCGAGTTGCTTTTCATTGCATTGTGCGTGGATGTCATCACTTTGATATTCTTACCTATACATTTGCTGGGAGTGGAAGAGGTCAGTTCCTATCACCAGTGATCCAGGTATTGTTTGCACAAGGTTTTGTCAAATGGCATAGTTACGGAATTATTTTATTATAACGGTTTTTTTATTTAGGCATTTTTAAGAAAGTAAATGAGAAACTCTCCTCGTTATGCGTAAAAGTACGGAATATCTGATGGTATCGAGAATATGGTTATTGTTTAGTATTGTTTTTCACCTTCTTTGAAGAGAGTTAAATATGGAATTCTTATTTTCATTATGATTGAATCTTGGAAAGTTTCTCAGGCTTGCTTTTTCAATTTTGTGACATGATTCGATGAAAGTAGATAAGTAGTTAAATCGCGGGTTCAAACCCGGCCAGGATCGATGGATTTTCGGGCGTAAAAATCCTAAGTATGGCTTACTTCGGAAGGGAAGTAAAGCTGTGAGTCCCGTGTCATACATTTACGGCACGATAAAGAACCTCAAGCCTGAAAGAAGAGGCCTCTGAGCAAAATTTATCTGCTGTTTCACGCCCTGAATAGAATGGGACGCTGATGACATGAGATATTAAAGAGCGTCCGTAAATAAACCAAAATCAAATCAGTTTCTTTGCAACGCAATTATGTGTCTATATTAATGAAAATGAACCATTATTGTAATATACCAATGTCATATAGTGGAAGAACTAGTTGTTTCCAGACTGTAACATATCCCATGATGCTCAAAACATTTTTTATTATGAATGAATTTTTAGAATGTTGAATGAAAGATCTTATAAATATTTCGTTTTGCTATCTTTATCACATGTTATACGGTTGAGAATAATGTAAAGGATACGTTGCTTAAGTAATCATTATTTTGAATAGCATTTAAGCGCCGGTTTTTACTACTAAGGCACCACAGGCGGTGAACATGATACATGAGATGAAATGATATATTGGAAAAGAAATTTTTTTAAAGGAAGGAAACGTTCCAGGCCTAAGTTTAGGGTACCTCCTCGGCAATTAACATTTATGAAGACTGAGGAAAACCGGGAAAAAACCTCAGTCGGGAAAAGCGTCCTGTTGGGGATCGAACCCCAGACTTCTCGCTCACGAATCCGCGCCTTAACGACGTCGGCCACCCGTGGCGGTTTACATAACCCTTATTATTTTTGCTATAACTATGGCAATTTTATTATACAAAATACTAAAAAATAATAAGATGTGGCCTATGTGTGTTGGAACAATTTGTGAAGGTACATGACAAAGATGGAAACTGTCCCGGCTCTTTTGTATGTAAAAATAAAAAGAGATAATTTTGAAGTCCCCCAAGCAAGGCACAGGTAATTTGAAAGTACTGTGACTCTTACAGAAAAAGAAGATTGAATTATATTGCTTTTAAATACGTCATAAAAAGTTTCTAGGAAATAATAAACATTCTGGTTATGATAAAATTGTGAAAGACATGCGGCTTTGGGATGCAACATGACTCTCAAACTACTACTTCTCTTCTCATATTTGGATGAATTTCCCGGAAAACTGGGGGTAGTCAGTGAAGAATAAGATGAGAGGTTCCTTCAAAATATTCCAAAAATTATAAGGAGATACTAACGGCGATGGAAAACATCAATGATCGCGCAATATGCTCTGTAGGAATTCTACGGAAACATACAAGAAAAACTCCAAGAGAAAAACATTCCAGATCTCACGAACAAGATTTTATCAACGTGTTAAATATGATTATTTCACTCATGTGAAGCATCTAAAATGGACCAATGAACGAAACAAAATTTTGAATTTTGAACAACCACTGCCTGATTATGGAGTGAAATTATTTAAAAAAAAAAAAAAAATGTTTTATCACGCGGCATGCATTTGTCATGTAGTTAGAGCAGCCAACTATATATATTATATATATACTTTCTGAAGAGGCATTTGCTAGAGGCGGCGGGGAGCTATTGATAGCAACGAAAGCATAGACAATCCACAATCATAACCAAAATGGAGGGTTCTTCAAAGCCTTTTGGTGATGCGTCAAATGTCAAATTGATATTATCATTAGGAATTGCAAACCACAGAATACCAAGAAAAACAGAGAAACTGTATTTTTTTCCTCAGTTAGCATTAGAAAATCGAACGGTAGCGATTGTAATAGTCGACTTTTGTCCATTTCAGTCTCAAGGTTTCAGAATAGAACAAATATTCATAAGTTAAACATTTTATACAAGTGTTAATATTCTGTGCGCGAATTTCAAATATACATATCACTTTTATTTTCATTCTATTCATAAAATATTCCTAAACTCGTATTTTCCTCTTCTCCATTGGCGTTGCTGACAATCGACATTCCTCTGTCGCAGGCTTGCTTGAAAAGGTTAAGTACAAATATACAATTATTACACTTTCTTAAGCTAAGTTTAGAGGAATTATATTCAAATTCTTATTTTATTCGTGAAATAGTCCTAATAGATATCACTCGATATTTATATGGAAAGCTCAGACCCTCTCGTGATAAATATATGAAATATGAAATTTGTTAATAAAACTCTTACTTTCAACTGTAATTTTTATGCAGTTCCTGAGCTATGTACATTTTTTTTAAAAAAAAAGAAGAAGAAAGGAACAGAAAAGCTGATTCTTGAATTGTAAAGTCATCTAATGTTATGGAGAATAATAGAAGTTAGTTTGGAAATCAGTGGTACTGAAATATTAAGAATTGGATTTCAAAAGTAAAACAAGTCATCAAAATTTGTAGTAGTATGTAGACCTGAGTTATTTTATGTATAGGTAGCACGTAAGGTTAGAGAGACGAAAATGTTACAGAGGGAGAGAGATGAAGTGACATTCTAATACACAAACTGTGGCTAGAAAGGTCTGCTAATCTACAGCACATCTATAGGTTCTGTTTTAGGTGATTGAAGTTTTCATTTTGCCCATTCTGGAATGCTGCGTTAAAACGAACTACAAATGAACTTCCGTTCATCCATTCACATGGAATGCGCAATGATGTTCCCTTGAAAGGCTCTTTTTATTTTCCCGTCTCCTTTCTGTTTGTGCTGTTTTTTTTAAACATGTAGCGTGGGAATCCGGTTCCAAAAGTTCAGATTGGCACAAACGAATGGAAACGCAATAATTACAGCGCGCTGCACTCGTATGCAAGTTTTGCCATTGCAGCGGGTTTTGGTACGGTTGGATGGCTGCTGAGTTTGACTTTCAGGAACTACACGTCAGGTGTATTTGAAATATCGAACAAAAATAAACATATGAAACTGGTGATTGTAGATAACTTACCTATTGCTAAACGGGGGTTCAAAAGCCCAGCGTCTTTGTGGCATGTTGCCCAAAAGTTTCCTACGCTAAAGTGTGGTAATGGTCTTTCCTTTCACCATCCTGTCTTTATATCACCTCTTGAGGTAACGAATGGCAATATTAAAAGATGTAAATGCTCTTTCCTTAGCTGTGTGAATTCACGAGGCTCTAAATTCCTCTTAGTGCATTTACAGCGACTTTATCAAGATTAAATGCTTTTGATTTTCGATCTATAAATTTAGCAGCATTATTTAAATGTGTTTAACAGTAATATAGTATCACAATTTAAAGTATACACGTTTAACTTCCACAATTCTACACAATTGAGAAAGGAACTTGCGACATCAACAATTGGTATTATTGTTAAGTGATAAAAATAGCATTTTTACTTAAGTGCCTAAAAGTAACTGTGATATATGAGTATACTTCTTAAAAACATTACAGTCATATCTTGAATATTGTATTTGAAATTACCATATTTGGTAAATGAAAGAAAACATGAATTTGCCCCTTAAAAACCAATGAAATGGATGCAAATAAAAGATCCAAAAAGAATACTATCGGTTTATATGGTTAAACAATTTAAGCTGCTTACAGAAAATAATAGTGTGCAAAATTTGATGGAAAAGTTACTAAAGGACTCGCGGCTTCATTTTTCATTTTTCAAATGAAGCCGCGAGTTATGATTAAGGTTAAAAATTTATTTCACTTGCACCGAAGAAGAAATTGAAGGTTGACTGCTTAAAATTTTCTGTTTGTGATATGGGTTACTGTCAGCAGTGTTTTGCATGTTGGTTGTTTTTTAATAGTGTTTAACGCCGGTTTTAACTACTGAGGCATCACAGGACACTGATGATACATGAGATGAAATTATAAATTGGGAAAGAGTTTTTTTAAAGGAAGGAAACGTTCCAGACCTAGTATTAGGGTACCTTACTGGCTTTTGCCATTTATGAGAACTGAGGAAAACCTGAAAAAAAAAACCTCAGGGAGGGAGGTCCTGGTGTGAATAGAAACCTAGACCTACCGCTAACGAGACCGTGTCTTAACGACCCTGGCCACCCGCGGCAGGCAGTATTGTTCACGGTAACCAAAACGTAGCCCGCGGAAATTCAAAATCGCGATACTTTTTGAAGAGACCTCGTATTTCAATCGTTTAGCCCCTTATTAATAAATTATCACACTACAAAATTCTGTTGCACACTACCGCGCGCGCGCGCGCACACACACACAATGAATATAAAATGCACAACCTGATCAGGCGACCTAAACGCAATAAAAGCACTAGAGCGCCCCACCTTTAAAACAAAATTGCCACTCAATTACACATTTAAAACGTGAATAAAAACTATATTTGGGGCTTGAGTGCTCTTAATGCTAGAGGTAAAAGTATTTTTTTTTCTATTAGATTCAATAACCCGTGCCAATCTGATGGAATGAAATTAAAAGCCAAGCAAGCTGCAGAAAACATGCCATTTCAAAGAGAAGAGACAGATGGATTGTCATAAAACTAAATTAAAGCCCAGGTGGAGTTAGGGCTCCTTGCAGCATTGTAGCTGCCATCTCCTTGTCTCTAAGGGTTCTACCTGAAGTTGGGAGGGAGATAGGGCATCAATAAGAGTTAATAAACAGTCATCAAAAGAGGACTGATAAGACGAAGCATGCTGACCTTGGTAATGGGGACTTAATTTTAACCGATCGTCTATGGTTATTCATTCTTAAAGAAACCATATAGATATTAACCCAAAGTAAAAAAACTTGGCAGAATCTGATAGGGAGCATGTACAGTAGATTTAGCTAACGAGTAAATCTTAAAACTCTAATTTGAGCACTGGACTGATAAATATAGTGCTGGGGATGATTATTGAGCAAGTTTGCATTTTGAAGGGTGAGACGGATATGAAACAGATGTAGGACGAGGCTCCTTGGTGATGTTCAGATTTCTCCGCAGAATACTCTGCCAATTTTTAGATGATTTAAAGCTTAGGTTCTCTGGAAAAGAGTAGCAAGGGTAGGGCTTTGTAACAAAATATTGCAACACTCTTTAAAGATCTTCAAAGATGTGCTTTAATGATCTTTAAAGATGTGCTCAATGCCTGGAAAATATGTAGTGATGAAGTTCAGCGTATTGCTGTCTATAGAATTAGAAACCTCGGGTGTAAACGTCTTATGAAATGAAATAATGCATCAGTGTAATAAAGGTACAGAAATAAGAATTTGAGTTAAATTGAATATGTATTTGTCTAACAACTCAGCGGTAATGCAAAGATCATGTCCACGAACAGAATGGAGGAGGATATAGATCGTTTGATGTGTCTGGGGTGACAATTATCAACATTTAGATATTGCTGCAAATGGGTAGGGTTAATGTACTGAAGGTAAAAGAGTTTATTGACAAGATTAATACCTATGTCCAGAAACGCGAGACAATGAAGGTGACAGAATAGTTGTCCAGATTATAATAATATCGTCGACGAACTTTAGCTATACTATGGGAACTTGAATTTCTGATTGCAGAATGTCAAAATCGGCAAAAATAAATTGGCAGGAGGGGCCATCCTTGTACCTAGCAGTGCATTTTATGGTAAAAAATATTGGCCCTCGCAAATAAAAGCATTGCATTTGAATGCTAGCTTCGAAAGATAACGTTGGTCGAAAAGTGTTTGAATGAAGCAATAACTTTATTATAGTATGTATGTATACCACGATGTAACGTCAACAGTGGCTATAAGATGTAATAGGTCGACAGATGTACCTTCTTCAAAATTTCTAAAAAACGAAACGAGTCTCTGATAAAATAAACTCTGGTCTATCGGTGTGATAAAAAAGTCTATTACAGCAGAGATTCTTTCCGTAGGTGAACTGTAGCTTGACACTATTGGGCAACCTGGGCACATTCCTTATGGAAATGAAGTCCTTGGAACTGTCGTAGTTACATAAGAGGAAACTTCTATCTTTAAACTTTCAATACGTGCTTGAATGACTACATAGTTTGCAATTTCTCTATTGAAGTCATTAGTGAATTCTTTTTCACTTTTAGCAAATTCCGTAGGTTTAGCAAATACTGCGGTTGTACCCATAAAACGAATTTTGAAAGATTTCTTCAAATCTTCATCCTCTTTTCTACAGACACCGAAAATGGCAATGAAATATATATATATATATATATATATATATTTTAACAGTAATAATAAAAGTAGATAATGATAAAACACAGATTCTTGCCATTGAAGAACTCGCAGTAGTTCGAAATATAGCAATTTCAAGTGTGACTCTTTCTCAGTGTTTTATCTTTATCTATTTTTATTATTAGTGTTAATTTGTTACATTGTTAATAGTGTTTCTTTATTTTTATTTTTCATTAATATATCTTAACGCTCTAGCGATTGCAATTTTTGTTTTTCTCAATGAAACTCGGCACATAACCATAAATTAACAAACGATTCGTCGAGTCGTTAACCAAAAAATTTGACCATTGGGAGTAGAGGTTAAACTGAAACGAAACTTTTTAAAAAAAATTAAAAATCGCTTTAACTGGCCGCAATTTTTGCTTTTTCTCAATAAAACTCGGTATATATTATTAAATAAATATATAAAAAGTAGTATCTGGGCATTAGGGATTAGGATTTGCGGTATACCTGAAAATCGAATGGGGGTTAAAGCAAAATTTAAAAATCCCTCTAGCGGTTTCAATTTAATTTTTTTTAAAGGAAACTCGGTATTTACCATTGAAATAAAATAAGAAAAAATAATTGCTGAAAATCACTGAAATAAATTATTAGATGTGAAAGCCAACATTTAAATTCGCCCTAGCGGGTCCAATATTTGTTTTCTCGCAACGAAATTCGGTATATTCCATTTAAATATGGTAAGACAAATTATTTATGAAAATCAGACAAATCGAGTCAATAAGAGTGGGAGTGAAGCAGAAAAAACTACCATTATTAGTTTTTGAGCACCATACTTTAAAATTATGCATTAAGTTGCATTCTGATGGGTAAATAAGGTATCAATAAGACCGTACATTGACTGAAAGACGCTTGGGTGCAATTAACGCCTGTAGTCACGTGTTAGCGACACGACTGTCCAACTACGCGCCATCTTACGTGTCCTGACTGCAACATGTGGCATAAGAATCATGTAGAAGCAAAAAGTGAGGCATTATACCAGTGTAAGATAAAATTGCTTATTTTCCATAATTGGTTTTAGTTCTGATTTATAACAATTAATGGTATATATTTATTTTAAACTATTTAAAATGTTCAGCTTCATTTTACGGAAGCAGGAGGAACGTTGGGCTCCGTACTTGCAACGGTCCCCTTTAACAGTTCCCGAAGGTCGTTAATTGTGGAGAGTAAGGTGCGTCAAGCTGCAGTGGGTGGAGTAGAACCGCTTGATGGATGAGCTTTTAATGGACCGCGACGTTACTTTGTAAATATTGGTCGGTAGTTGGAGGAGTAGAAATAATCTTTCGGTGTCAAACCTGTCGCCGTGAAAACGAAGCCAGCCATGGAATTATTTGACTAGAAGGCAATCGGCTTTATTTTGACGAAAATCTTCATTTTCAACTTGTTTTCTAAAACCGAAAGCTTAGCAGAAGACAAATGAGTGAAGTAATGCTAAAAAGATTTTCGGAACCTAATGCATTTTAAAATGCTCTTAAGTTTACACTGTTTATCAGATCCATAAGACAGTACTGTAAGTACTACTTCAGCTACTTTCCAGAAAGCATTAAAATAATTACGAGAGGAATATATTAACAAATTTTGCTCAGAGGCCTCTTCTATCAGGCTCGAGGTTCTTTATCGTGTCATAAATGCACGACACGGGAACACGGATTTACTTCTCCTCAGAAGGAAGTCATACTTAGGATTTTTACGCCCGAAAAAAATCCATCGACCTTGGCCGGGTTTGAACCCGCGATCTTGGGTTTAGAAGACAAGTATAATACATATTATCTATTAGAGCATTAAAATGTAATGCAATTGAATTCGTTTTCAGCTTAAAATAAAATACTGGGTCTTTCATATTTTTGTTCCCCGATTCACGGCAGCTGAGTGATATCTGCGGAAAGTCAAGTTCTCGCCATAATTACAACTACAATTGAATCGGTATAATTTTGAGAAAGCTAAGAATATATACACTTCTTATGCACATCTAGGGGAAAAAACTGAAATATTTGTGTTGGGGTAAATAAAATTTAAAGCTTGTTGGTAGAGGTTCTTTTAATTTATACTGGTTTTTTCTAATAAGTCACTCCACTAGAAGGTAAATTTATATGCATTATTGTATTTAAATCATTATGACAGATAGCTTTATATGTCATACAAAATACTTGAAAATTATACTTGATATTTTATAACATATGCATAATAATATGTTAGCAGTTGCCATTTCAGTATCTTCTCGCAGAACTCTCGATGAGGTATATAAGGCATTAGGCTTCTAATATTCATTTTTGCTGTCTTTATGGGCACTTTACCAACGCAATAAGTTGGCTTCTGGGAAATGAAAAAAATTGGTTTGCCAGGGAATGTGCGCTTCACAATGGAATTGATTCCTGTCGTGTAACCTGGACATTTAAATTGTAAGATAAGTACTGATTGAAAAGTGAGCTTTAGTGAGCTTTAGAATCTTTGTTACAAGCTCAGGAGTCCGAAAAGAGAAGATCTTTGTCTTTCCAGAGTTTCACAGTGTTTTGCAATCACTGCAGACTGGCCACTTGCGACTTTATTATAGAGTCCCATAGTCCATAGGTGTTTCCGAAATTGCTGCTATCAGTAGCTTTCCTGATTTGCTTTCTTTCCCTATTCAAATCTTTAGGCATACCCAGTTCTTTACCGAGAAATTTCTTCTATATAATCTTATGTTCATTCTTAATTCAATTATATATGCGGTTCTTACACTGTTCTTGCCGCAGAAATTCCTAATTCTACCAAGTCAATCTTAGTTCCTTTTTTGCCAGTAAGTCTTTTGTTAATTGTTTCTTCCAAATTATTGTTTACAGCATGCTCTATTCAGTGTTCATTATTTATATATTCGTACACTTGAAGGCATCAAATCTCCTTCCGCATGAATAAAATATTTCTATTGACATGCGTGAATAGTATTTCTAACTAATGTTAATTTGAGACATTTTGGAGAAAAGTTGGCAGTGATGCCTCTTAATGATAATGAAATACACTAAAAGCTTTCCAATTATTGTGAAAATGCAAATTTGAGTACATTAACTACTTGAATATCAATTTGTTTCTCTCACTAGCAACAAAGTGGTTCCCATTCCAACCTTGTCGAGAAACTCGTTTAAACTTGCCAACTCTCGGCGCTATATTGGAGTCTGGAACCAAACGATTATTCGCATTTAAATAATCTGTAATTCTAATGGTTAGCAATTACTAAATACGTAGCTCAGACAAAACCATAAATTAAGCGAGTGTTTAATTTATTAATTTCCTTTCAATGGATTGATTTTTAAATACGAAGCTGTTCAATAAAGAATAATTAAATGTTTTTGACAGCATACCTGTACTCGTTTGCATAATTTTGATGACATTTCTCAAGTAGTCCCTGTACCTTTCTGCCAGTCTCCAAAGATGAATTGGTAATCATTTTTAACAGGTCCTTCAACACCTGTGCAGTCGTCACTATAGCTTCCGGCGATGGAAAATTTCTGCCATGAAGGTTTCTTCAATTTGGGAAAAGGGAAAAGTCACAAGGGACTATATCTGGACTCTAGGGAAGATGAGAAGCACACACCGCACTGAATGTTTTATCTATCCAGTAACAATATTTGCGATCGGCGGCTGTGCATTATCGTGATGCATCATCCAGCTTGTTGCATGGAAATGTGGCGATTTGAGTGTGATGTGACCTTGCAAAGTTTTCAGTATTGCCCAGTTAACAGTTGTGTGTTCAAGTACAACATGCTGGTGATAAACAACTCTTTCAATATTTAAAAGTAAGATGATCATAACTTTCTCAGTAGAAGCAACTTCTTTTTATTTTTGTTGTTGTTGTTGTTGATGATGATTATGATGATGGAGGTTTCTATACACAGCTTTGCTGTTTGCAGCAAGCGAACGTTCTTTTGTTCGGAAATCAGCAGTCTCGGAACCTACCAACACATGTCATGTGCAACTTTTCGGTTACCAACTGGGGTTAGCACCCAATGAAATTTTTAGAATTTGTGAAAGAATTTTTAATATAAGGCCATGCTTTTCTCTCACATGTTTTGTTCTGTTAGAGCACAAACTGGAGTCCCCAGTCCACTTTCCCTTGAAATTGATTGCTTCCCCTATTTAAATATTTTATTATAGACCAGCTTCGAGATGTGCTATACGGAAGAATATTCTCTCTAATGCCTCAACTCCATTTAGCTGTATGCTGAGCTGAACATGTCTCAACTTGCACACTTCTCTGGCGGGAACCGGAAGTGACTACAGTTAAGCTTTACTACGTGTACATTACGCAAAGTTAATACAATTTTGTGAAGTTAAATTTTATCGCGTGAAAACATGGCTGTAAAATATAATCATTCTTTACTGAACAACCCTTGTACTATCCCTGAAGGTGGTCGTCGATGATCCACTGCCAAGTAAAATCCCCACGTGCTTTGGCGAGCTAATAACTTCGGCATATGAAACAAAAGCAATGCATATAACGTGTTTGTTATGTTGTGATTTAAATGCGAATCTTCATTCTTGAAAATAAAAGGCCACCACTAACATTCACTCACCGCTTTGGAAAATCAAACAACGAAAGATATTAGTCAAGGTCACAAAAGTAAAGTCCATAATTTAACCTAATAGCTCACTAGTTCATGCACTTATGATGATGGGTCTGAGTTTTAACCTTCTTGCTGCGAGAGGTCTTTTCTTGTTCGCTTTTTTCCCCGATTTCATTTCACAAACACTGTCTGATTCCCCTTTTCATGTTCATTTCACGTTAATGGCTGGGATGCCACTACGGCGACAATCCGCTCTGGTGGATAATCCTCAATCTTCTGCTGGGCAATCCCTAACTTGTAGTTCTGACTTCCCCTGCGAGTTAGTGATTCTTGTCTTTGAATGCGGGAGGACCCGGCAGCCAATTGCCTCAGTAGACGACAGTCAGTTGCTTGTAAGAGCTGGAACCTCTCTCTTTCTCTTAGTTTCAGATACGACACAGATACACTCAATGTCTGGTGTTGCGACTGTAGATGACTATAAAAAGTGCTTATTACGTTATTTCAAGGGTCTCTTCTTTTCTATCGTAATTAAGTCGCTCATACTATACAATTTTTAAACATTTTTCATGTCAAAATCACAAAAAATTGGAATTAATTTGCTGTAATATACCTAAAGCTTAATTGTAAATAAGAACCGTATCAGAATTCCAAATTCCTTTTGTCTCTTTTATTTTTGTATAATGGATAGTAATGAATGTTTCGGGGTCTCTGATTGGCTCAAAGTTAATATTCCCTCTGTTCATTTTCATTAAGTTTACATCAGAAGCATGTGCATACATTTCGCAATTATTCATTTCTCACTCATAGACATAACATGAACCAAATCTGTTTTCTTAGACACGCTAATGGAGTGTTCGTTATCTGGTGCACGTTCATAGGAATATCTTTGGAGTTCAACATGTTTAATGTGGTTAAGGAGCACCAGGCTCGCGCCAGCCTCATATATAATTTCATACCAATATACACAGGGTGCCAAAAATGTATAAACTTTCAAGCAAAGAAAAAACTGGGTTAACATAACAGAACTGAATTCACACAAACAGAAAACCATCTTAGACTTTCAGAGTTACAACAGTTGTTCAAAATGTTCACCATCGCCTTGGATACACTTCTGAGTACGTTGAACTACTGATTGAGCAACGTTTGCGAAGTGTCCTCAGCGATTGCAGCACATGCCGTTTCAATTTCTTCCCGAAGTGCTGCCATTGTAGCTGGTATTCTACGATATACAACATCCTTAAGAGTTCCCCATAGGTAGAAGTCCAACGGAGCTAAATCCGGAGAACGTGGTGGAAACTCAGTCGTCCTATCCAGTGCCTTAGAAGGTTGTCATCACGGTACATACATCTCGGTGGTAATGTGGTGGTGCACCGTACTGTTTTAAGTAAAATTCCTCATCTCCATAGAGTGTATGAATTGTTACTCGCATTGGCGGTTTTGTTCTGTACATACGTTTCCTGTGCCTTTGAACTTCAACAATATTCTCGGTTTTCCAATACCACTTCAAAATTGTTTTGCGCTGTTCAAACGATAATCTTGGCTCCATTTTGTTGTGGCAACGTTAGCATAGCGAATGTGTCACACCTGTTTACAAAATATCATATAATTGGCTTCATTTGTTCCATTGTCGATTTATCTGTAACGTAGCAACGCTTTCGTAATGTAAGTGAGTCACATCTGTTTACAGAATATCATACTACACATTTCTTTTGTTTTTCGGTCCAACTTTGAAATGTATTAAATAGATATCTACTGTCAACCTGTTTATAAATTATTGGCCCCCTCGGTACAATATGTTTTTGCAATTTTTAACATTATGGCGGAGATGTTAACAAATCTATCAAGAGAGCTTTAAATCCAGTTTTATATACTTTCTTAAACTGATTTTTTGTATGTTTTCTACTTAATTTGCTAAGATGACAATACTCTTAAACATATAAATATTAAATTATATCGTCTCCTAACGACAAAAATTACAATAGCATTCTCTTAAATTCTCAAAAAAAAAAAAAAAAAAGAGTAAAATATGTATGCAATTTACTGATCTACTGATCTCGTTACTTAAAGCAATGGGTGTGCTAATGTTAAGGTGTGCTTATAACATTTTAAAAAATAATGAATTTTTATATATTTATAATGAATATTTTGATATTGATACATATTACTACCTATTTTAATACACCTACTCGTGATTGTAAGCTATTTAACATAAATAACTGCTTTTCGCTTATGTCTTTTCATCTTGTTTAACTTCAACATGAGACAACAAAAGAGATCGAACTCCCATAAGTCGAAGTGCACATGAACATTTTATTACAAAAGGAACAAGTATCTCGGAAGATCAAGTCGTTTGTCCACTTCAAAGGATGAGTTACAAGAGATAATATATATATCATTTGGAAACTTTGAGGGAACGTTCCCAATAAGATCCAAAATTGTCTAAAATAATAAAATAATAGAACAAATCTACAATTTTTAATCCCTACCTGACCAAAAATAAATTAATAAATTTCAACATAAGTGTGGAACAATACAAAGGGTCTTAAGAAGTAAAACAAGCAGAGACAAGAACTACATTTTATAAGATACTCGCAGTACTTTCATAGCTATTTGGGTTTTCAATAGAGACCTCAAAAGACCCATTGTTATGAGAAATAAACTGCTATAATAATAATAATAATAATAATAATAATAATAATAATAATAATAATAATAATAATAATAATAATAATAATAGAAACTTCATAAATGCAGTTTCTCATAAGTATGTCAGTTTTGACATTTAAACATTACATATATTGCAACCATATACATAATGAACTAAACATATTCAAATTAGAAAAAAAGTTAACGACATAATATAGCAGTGGTTTCAACATATAAAAAGAAAGGGTGGCTAAGTATTACCAAGCAAGTTCTGTAGCCTAACCTTACGGCGGAAGAATAAAAACCACAAAAATTTTAAACTGTCAAATAAGAGAAATGTAAAATTATCACAAGTAATATCGCAAGAGGGTCTGAATTTGTCTGGAAAGCTCAGACTCTCAAGTGATATTAATTAAGACTATTTCACGAATAAAACAAGAATTTAAATATAATTCGCACAAACTTGGCTTACGATATTGTAATAATTATACATTTGTATTATGAATACTCAACCTGTTCAAGTCATCTAGCAACAGACGAATGACAATGTCGATGTTATAATGCCAATAGACAAGAGCATAATACGGATTTGGAATTATTTCATGAATAGAACAACAGTGAAAGTAGTGTTATTGCTAGTTTCATCTGTTTCCATGCACAACGTTACCTTCGATACTCAATGTTTACTTTTAGCACCGTCACTTGTCTTCTTGCCATAGAAGAACTCAACGAGTAATATATATATATATATATATACATTACATTTGCGCACGGATTGTTAACAATTGTAAAAAATGTTATACTTACTAATGAATACTACCCATTGAGAAACCGTGAGAATAAAATAGACGAAAATCGACTATTACAGTCACTCCGTTAAATTTACTAATACTAACTGAGAAAAACAAACAGAGAAAAGTTCTTACCATTCTTAACAGCTTGTTGATTAAGATTTATGGTTGCTTATGTAGATATTGGTACATAATTTACAAAATAATTTCACCATGTTTGATTGAATACGCAAAACCAATTGCTTGAGTGAATACACTTAAGTTCATTAAATTTACAATTGCTGAAAACATAGAAAAGTGGTAAATGATGCGTGCTCGGAAATTATAGAGTGGAAGTATAAAGTTGGCTACACTGACCACAAGACAAATGCACGTCGTGTAATAAACGGATTTGATAAAACTTTTCGATAATTTTACTGCGATATCGGGTTGTAATTGGTCAAAATAAAAATTTTGTTTCATTTTATTGGCGATTTTATGTTGACATCACATAAGGGAAATAGTCAAATTAAACAGGTTAAATTTATACTATGTATCACACTCCCAAGGAAGCTTCTAAACTTACCTACATAGAAGACGCTAGAGTTCGAACAAACAAAAACTGTTCACAATTCTGTTGTAGGTAACTTGCTTCTGAGTTCAGTAATGATAATCGTTTTATATAACACCACAGTTGACCAGTAGGTATCTCTGAAGATAAGTATTACTTTGAAGATTAACAGCGTATGTGCACAAAAATAATTATGCACCTAAAACTGTTGACTTTATCTCCTAGGAAAATACTTGTTGTTTCTCCTTTAAGCAGCCATTAACCTGTTAACTATCTTCTTGTTTTCTAAAATGTCTCCTGTTTCTAAAGTCCCTAAATATTACTAATATTTTTACTATACATTTCTTCACACTCAGTGCTATTAACAAACAATTCATTCACTGTTACCCTTCTGTAACACTGCCTGCGTCAAGTATTGCATTGTCATAAAAACGAGAAAATGCAAATGGACAACGGTTCCGCATTGCCTAAGAAACCGGAAGAATATGGTACAGGTGTGACTATTGACAGTGCCATCTATTAACTGGTACGTCACAGGTTCAACACGTGGCAAGGCCAAGAGTCACACTCTGTACGAGTCATGCATCCCAATAAACCGCTCAGCTTTCATTTACGCGCGTAACCTTGAGTTGATATGAACTTCACAAACACTGTAGAAGAACATATTCTTACACCTATATTTTCATTTTTTTAATCCTTCTATAATATAGAACTATCTTCCTTTCTATTTTTATGAAATAAATTATAAGTTACAATCATTGTTAAATAAATTGCTACTTTTTACACAAAATAATATAGTTAATTGAAAGAGCTTAATTGATTTTATATGAATTTTAAAGGTTTATTTATACTGTGTATGCTGTTTTTTTTAACATATAGCATATACAGATTAAGAATTAATGTGAAAATTGACTCTCTAAGTTCTTCTTTCTTCTGTTTTAATACTACGAAGTGTTAGGGATCAAAGGTTAATTGCTGTGTAGACAATATTACTGTTCAACGTTATCTCGTACTGCATATATAATTACAGGATATTAATGTTAGATAATTATCTAATTGTTGTGATTTGACTTCTGCACTGTGGTTTCCAGTCCATAGTTCTAAATGCATTAAATGTTGTTTATAACAACAGTACTATACAATAATATATGTAGGTGGCTGAATATATTTCTTTTATAAATAATTGTGCTGATGCTAAACGTATATTTTCATAGCCTGGATTACTTTTATTTAGAATTCTATTACCCAAATGTTGTTTCAAAGCAGGTCATCATCTCCAGTTTTAAGCATCTCTAGATGCTTAAACTGCTCTACTGCTCTACTATCAAAAATAAGGTGCGCGAGAAAGAGAAAACAAAACAATGTGGCAGAATGTACGTTTATTGCCAATTTATTTAACTACTCTTTTCAGTTTATTCACGATTAACATTTTAATTTATGTTTAGTAAACTTCAAGTAATTTTGTTTTCAAGTTAAAATGCAAACATCTCACACTAATCGCTTATGGCCTAGAATTTTCTTTGCTTGTGGGTTTCAATTCTCGTCTGAATCAACTAGACCTTTTCTTTTTCTGTACTAGAGCTGCCTGCAATATTAATCTTTCTAGAGTCGAAATATGCAATCGATTTCAGCTCTTAAGGAAAATGAACGTGGGTCTCTTACATCTAATTATATTTCTGTTTTCATATAATGTAATGTTGAACAGATTCAATATATTATTATTATTGTTATTATAAGTATTGTTTCAATATAACAGAACATTTGAGTGCATTTTAAATTTTCTCCTCTAAATTTTCGTATATTACAACTTTTTCCTTATTGGATTATAGCAATAAACTTGTTATTTCTTTTATTTTGAGAGGAAAATTTGATTTTTTCTCGCCTTACCCTTTCTATGTTTTGAAATATCGCTGTTCATTATTCAGGTATTTTTTTGGTTATTTTAATCTCAATATTAACATCACGAATTGCATTTCTTTCTTTTCACATGAGAAAGTAAAGGGTAATCGAGAAATTGCTCCGCACCTTTGTGTAGCCAAGACTTCACCAAGGAAGTGAATTTGGGTGGCAACACTGACTACACACCCAGCATTTAGTTATATAGCCTTGTGCACCATTCACGATCAAATCCGTGCTGATCCAGGGTTACTGAAACTTGATCAAACTTTGACTGCGGTAAAATTGAAGTCATAGTGCATCATAGTTAATTCTCGTTTAACGAACCGCCATTAGCTGACCGGGCGCTAGGTTGCTGAACGATCACGATTCCACTATGATTACTCAAAGGAAAACATCTAACTTTATAGCCAAAGAGGTTGTAGTGCAATTACAATCACCTTGTATATATTGCTTTGTTTTTGTTTTGTGTTTGTTTACCATGTATAGGCAAATGAAAATTGAAAACAAATAAAGGTTACCAAAATTTTCTCAGCATGAGATAAACATTCTGTTGGCACTAGCTATCTCACATTCCAATAAACTTGAAAATGAAAAGACCTATTCATGTTCTTTAAAGGAAAAGAAGGGGCCATGGAATGATTTATCCATCATTTCAACATGACACCAGGCAAGTTCTAATTACCAAATAAATAAATCGCTATTTGTTAAAACAACGTGAGCCGTGAAGTATAACGTTCTTTTATGGTTTAAACAAGGTGATTGCGGTTAATAGGAAACTCTAACCTCTCAGTCATTTAATTTACTAGTCATCATACCGTATCCTTTGATAGCCGGAATCTTTCTTCAAATTTCCTGTCCCCACACTTTTCCACAATAATCCGGTTTTGACGCTGGTTCCGATTTAAGTAACCCAAATATATTACTCGTCCTCAATGCCTTCAAGAAAATCCAAACGGGCAGCCATTTTGCGTAACTGGATCGCAATAAACGGATTTGATCAATCCAGCACCCGTAGTCAAAGTTGACCATAATCCATTTCCTCGGTTAACTTTGATCATTGTCGAATCACTGTACTGAATGCGATCAAATGCCGATTTGACCGTCTTCAAGCATTGATCGAGGATGGTGCACATGGCAAATAGTGTTCATTTAACCACCAAGGCACGCACACACTCCAAAGTGTGTGCAGGAACTTGTCGATGACCCGTTACTAGCTCCTATGAAAGTACAAGGGGAATATTTGATCTAATTTATTTTACATCCACAATATATACATACATTTAGACATTATGTATAAACAAAATAAAAAGAATTAAACTTTCTGCACGTTCTACATATTACTCCTAGTAGCTTTTTATAAACATAAACTTTTTTTAAGATAGTAAGACGTAGAATTATATCGGATTAATGAAAATGGCATGTGCATTAATACTTTCATTGTAAAAATAATTTGAAATTTTCGTGACTTACATCTAATGCACACAAATTCTCTGTTGAAGAAAATATAAAAAATAACTCCTCCATTAAGAAATTTGCTGTTCATTTATGGGTGTGTCGACATTCGTTCTTTGAGTTTATATCATTAATGATGTATTGAAAGAAGATAACTTCTGAAATATTTTTCTGGTCAATGCGGCTAAGAATGAATTTCCTTCGTAGACGTCATTTATAAATTCTATTTGTAATTTGTTTTTCGTAACTCTATTGTGATTAAAATTATAAATCTTTTGTGCATTTTATAAATTATTTGTCTTATTCACTATATTTCTTTCCTTTTTTTTTAACAAATACTAAATGTTGTACAACAACCTTTTGTTGATATCGGCGCAACGAATCAAATTTAGAAAGCACGACAAGGAAGGCACCCTAAATGTGAATGGAAAAGTTTTATTTACGAGGGAAGAGTTAGGCAAAATAAACATTTATTCAAAAAATACAAAAACGAAACGTACTATACTCAACAAGAGTGCATTGAACATTGCTATTGGCATACAAAATTCAAAGGTTTAATGACAAAGTGCAACAAGAAAGCTACATAAAACATTAATATCAAAAGTGCTTGCCTTTTCAATGGCAAAACACAAGAAGAAATAAAAAATGATCAACATCACACATTCATGTGTTCAATTCTAACTGTTAAGTATAATTAGGAAGTGACACAAAACATAAATATACAGATGTACTTGCCTTGCATTTAAACGTTCCAGGTACCTCCTCGGCATTTGCCATTTTTGAGGACTGAGGAAAACCTGGAAAACCTCAGTCAGAATGGACGGTCCTGGCGGGAATCGAACTCCAGACCACCCGCTCACGAGTCCGCGCCTTTACGACCTCGGTCACCCGTGGAGTTAAGTGAAAAGATAGCGAGACGATAGGCTAGGAGGCAAACATGTAGACCAAGAATAAAAAGACAAATATTAGGCTGGCATCATATATTAATATGAACAGTACCAGGGCTTCGTGGAATCTAATTGGTCAGGTAAATAGATCATAAGGCAAACATGCTAAGGAAACGAAATATCTACAGAGCCATATCACTCAAACTCACATGGATTGGCTCCCCATGCGAGTAAATACTGAACCACCCTTACGCAATTAATATTATTATTATTATTATTATTATTATTATTATTATTATTATTTTGAATAATTCACTGAGAATTTTTAACTCTTTGAAGTCCCTACTCTTACTCAGCCTGTAGTTATAGACATGCGCGTAGTAAGCCGAAGTAGATCCTGACATTATCATGTTAGAGGAATCGACACTAAGTCTCGACCAATCAAGAGAAAGGACACGACAGTAGGTTAGGGTATGGATGATAGGAGGAAGGAAAGGAACAAGGATCTGGCACATAGTAACGGTAAGCACGTGCAAAAACGGAAAAAATTCTAGAATGCCCTTAATTTCATTTATTCCAATTTGTTTCACTCTATTCGTTGCATATGCTCTGAGATTTTTACTGGCAAAGGCTGCTGCTATTTATAAATGAATTTCTCAGAATACAAATTGTGCTAGTCCATAGAAACTGTCAGCGAGATATTCAGAAATATTTGTAAATATCTGAAATTAAATTTATGATTATATAATTGCAACATCACCACAAAATAATCAACAAATAATTATTTACACTTTTACCTTAGTTTTTAATATCTAATTTACTTCCAGTTGAAACAATTATAGGCACTTCCATTTAGTTTAATTAACATAAGTATTCAACTCTTCACAGAAATGAAAATGACAGTAATTGCTGAACAAAACAACAAGTCACAAAGTAATTAGCAGAGATTGCTTAATGAAGCTTCACTTGTCTTCAGAAAAATAGTCATATGTTTCACTTTTGATGAAATGCTGCCCTTTATCGCCGACCATTAACTAATATATTAGTTTTGTAATTCATATAGACAGATATTACATTGAGTATCCACCAAATCCTAAATTAGGCATTTTTGAGCTTTGAATTTGCACCCCTCACATTTTCAGTGTCTAAATTATACACTAATCATAAAGTAATTTAATACTTTACTCAGTTTTAAGACTTTCTTGATAATATTATTAGACGAGTATATGTGATCAATTATTTATAGGAACATGCCCAACCGCCCAACCTTTTATAACAAAGCGTTCTAAAACCCCGTTAGTATTTTCATATTTTTGTACATCTGGAATATCATTAATTATTTCTAAAACATTTCCTTCTTATGGGGCTCCCATGAGATTTACTGATCTTTTACTAAAGCACAACTTCGTTTTAATGTTCACAATTACAAATATCCCTCTCTCCTGCTCTTATACATTTCTGAATGCTGTGATGTATGCTTTATACTAAACACTACCAACCACAGAACAAAACCGTTGGTTTATGGTGCTATTAGAGCTCTGAAACAGTCTTTGAAGCCAACAACGTACATTAAGGTAATAAGCATTAAACTTCTGGAGAGCTAAACAATAGTTTGCACAGCATATTGTCCAGTAATAATAGGCAAGTTTGAAGTAGCCTTATACGCCACTCATAGCATTATCTTGTGAGAGATTCCACATTGTCTAACTCTTATTTTATTTTTTGACTACTTGTTGTATTCATTATGTTCTCATAAATATTAAATAGGAAACATTTTGACATATGCAAAGAGTGCACTACAAAGAGAGATGAAGTAAGCCAGCCCAAGGTCTTGCCCTATGACATAAAAGCAGCGCTGAGACCATAAGGACGGTCCATTGCAAATCTCGGACATTAAGAGCCCGGAGGACCAGTTAAAAGCGAACTTTACCAGAGCTGAAGGGCCGGCTCGTCATGTGTGTTGCTACTCATTTTCTGTACAAATTCAAACTTCAACATTTTCCGGTGAATTGTACGTGAAGATGATGAAACAAATACAAATATAACTGGATATATCAAAATAAATACGAGTATTTCGCATTATAAAATAAATTGTGTGTAATTTTCTACTTAACATAAATTAATATGCATCAGTAATATAGAAATATAGCATTTATATATACACCGCCGATATCGTTAAGGCGCGGACTCGTGAGCGGGAGGTCTAGGGTTCAAATCCCGCCAGGACCGTCCTCCCTGACTGAGGTTTTTTCCAGGTTTTCCTCAGTCTTCATAAATAGCAAATTCTGGGGAGATACCTTAAACTTTGGCCTGGGACGTTTCCTTCCTTAAAATACCCTTTCACAATATATCATTTAATCTTAGTATCATCATTGCCTGTGATGCCCTAGTAATAAAAACAGGCGTTCAACACAATTATATATATATATATATATATATATATATATATATATATATAGCTTCTTGCCATTGAAGAACTCGCAGTAGTTCGAAATATAGCAATTTCAAGTGTGACTCTTTCTCAGTGTTTTATCTTTATCTACTTTTATTATTAGTGTTAATTTGTTACATTGTTAATAGTGTTTCTTTATTTTTATTTTTCATTAATATATATATATATATATAAGGATTTATATCTAAGTCATTGGATTATTGTGATGCTATTAATGCTTACTTTTCATAACGTAACATAGATGTGTAAATAGTTCTTTATAATGTAATTAAGAACATTATGGAATGGAGTGAAAAATAGTTGTCAAGGTAAGCAACTATTTCGTAATATTTTAAATTTTCTTGTAATTCTCTATCTATTAATTATATGAAATGGGTTGTTTGTATGAAAAACACATAAACATTCCAATTGTAATAATAATAATAATAATAATAATAATAATAATAATAATAATAATAGAACAAATTCAAATGTATCATAATAATTGTAATATGAGATACTTAAAACTGTATCAAGAGTAATTAATTGAAATAAAAACACAATAGCAAAGATGAAATAAATATTTCATTATTCATGTACTGTATCACTTCAGTAATAAATGTGCAGTGATTGTACGACACTCCTGCAGGTGAAGCCGGCGACTGCTGCTTACGTCATACACTAGCAGTGTGTCGCTCAGGCTCAAGCCCGGCTCGTGCATATCTCTAACTACAAACACAACTACGCAGAGAACCAAAATAATATATAAAATGTAAAGGACTATAACTTAAATTAATATCATTGCTCTAGAAAATAAATACAATTGATAAAGCAGACCTTTTTTTAATGTTTTATTTATTGTCACTTTGACTGCATTGGTCTTCTCAAGACGTTTGTAGATTGTGGACTGAATACTGGTGTAAGTCTGTAGGGGTAAATGAAATGAAATGAATTCATTTATGATGTCGCTAACGAGGAGTCCTTGACTCCATAAAGCTATCTGGCATTCACCTTCTCAGAGTGTGGAAAATACCGAGAATCGAACCCAAGACCAAATGCTACCGCTAGAGCAAGGAAGGAGTCGAAACACTTTTGTTACATTGATTAAATACCTTACTTAAAAATCCCAGGATTGGAACTAAGAAGAAATATTATTTATAGGTGTATTAAAGAAAAGTCACAATTTTCCAATAACTAACGCCTGTTATTGTTTCCTGTGTTACAAAATGAGACAATTGACGATAAAACATTTATTAAACATTTGTGTGAATACTATAATTTATTGTAAAGAAGTATGGTCTCTAACTAGGGTACAGAATAAGAAAGATTCGCACTCTTAGGAAACTCATAAGAAAATTGGGAAATGGTTGACCAAGCACGGCACGAGTGTCAAACAGAAAATGACATAAATTCACTAGCTAGTATCGAGTGAGCAAGTTTAAGTGTGAGGCATGCAGCAGTAACTACCAGCTGAGTTAGGTTCGATTTAGGATTGAAGATAATAAAAATATGTAATATAACCGATAGATGACGATACCTGATAAGAAGAGAGTATGTACGTAACTTTTAAGGAAGTTCGTAAACAGAGAAGATATCTAGATGAATGGTTCGGGGTTGGAAAACATCAAGGAGCACCCAGAAAGAACAAGTTTTGCTAATGGTGAAAGTAAAATATAACAAAAAGCAAGAAAGAAGCCGAAGCAGATAATTGAATGCGTGAAAGATTGGAATTCTGCAGTAGTTGCACAAAAATAAAAAATTCATCCGACATTCACTGGGCAGAGAATGATTATTAAAAATATAATAAAAAAGGATATTATGCAATATTTTACTTCACGCAAGTGTCACAGAGCTGCAGACACTACTAATTATCTATCTTCAAGCCACTTTCTAGATTCATGCTTCCCGACTGATAGATTTAAATCTTATGAACTGCTTTGTGCAGAGTCATTGCGGCAGGAATGAAACATAATGCACTTATGGCTCCAACTATTTTAGACACGGATCACCTCTGCCATTAACAAGTGGAGAACACTCTAACAGAAGATCCTGGAAAGCAATGGTGGTCATATTGAGTTCTACTTGTAGACCTAACTATTTTAGTGAATGTTCAATTTATTTAAGTATGCATACTGTCATTATGAATATGAATATAGGAAGCTAAACTCAATCTTGATATTGTAACATTTATGCGAAAACGGCGCTTTTAGCTTTTACATCCTCTGCTTTTACACCCCATAAAATTGAAATAAAATCTGATGCAATGATTATGAATAGGTAATTACGTAACTATCTCAGAAAGTCACTTTTTAGAGTACGATAGAGGTATAAATACCTACACATTTTCGCATTAGCTACACACGACATTTGTTTCCTATCATACTTTATTTTGATTAACTATTGTGCGTGCATAAATGGCGCACTTTTAGGCCCATACTTCAGCTTATTCAAAACAGTTAAGCAGCTACTAAATAAATAGATGAAAGAGATTTTTGAGCTTCCAAAACAAATTAGATTCATTTAAGGAAACCGTGGGGAAAATACTCTCAAATAATCAAAAGAAAGACATGAAAAAGTCCATCAGGCAGGATATGAGTAAATTAAGCGAATTCCTCACCTATTAGAGTAACTTTGAAAAAGAATATAAAATCCAAATTGTGATCTTATTAATTAATGAAACGAAATGAGTTATGGCATTACTGTGTGGTATTAAAAGAACAAAATTAGAATTCTTGTAATGTATAAGTATCACAAAAGAGAAATTACCTTTTTAGCACAAAAATGAATGGCATACTATTAATTCAATTAAATGTATGACAACTGATGGGCAAAGCTATACTGTGTGGTAGTTTTAAATGTTTTTAAATGAAACAATGTTTATGAATTGATCCCTTGATATCTTTATATTCATTAAAATACAGAGAAATAACAGAAAGTTTCAAATTACATTCTGTATTTAAGATGATGATTTTCATATGTTTCAACAAAAAACAGGTTACTATTTAAAAACAATTTCAATGTACTAAATGCTGACGTACAAAATCAGCAAAGAACAATTGAAAATTTCATCGATTTTCAATGGCTTTAAAATTGAATTTAAATGTTCTTGTATTCCAAATATATGATGCAAAAGTTTTCTGAATGCTATTACAGAGCGCTCTTACATAAAGATATAATTTTCAAACACATATTAGATTAATATTTCACAGCCAATAAATTGACGATACTTTTGCAACGTTCTAAATACAGTTTATATGGTGAATTAATTTATCATTTTATTTTAACAGAATATAGAGAAAATTAAACACAAGGGCATTCTTTAAATTTCGGTTTTCAAATATACCCCTCTCTAATGGTCCTATTTCCCTAATTTTCAGAAACTATTTTCCTATTTCATTTAAATCGTAAATATCTAATTTTGTTGTGAAGAAACAAATATTTGTGCCGCTAGAGCAATTTTTAAATTTTTCAGATAAACTCCCATTTCTAATAATTTCATTTCACTATTTTCAGAAATTATTTTTCTTATTTTATTGAAATTGTATATGCAGAGTTTAGTTATGAAAAAATAACTATTGGAGCAGCTAGAGCGATTTATAAATTTAAATGCTGGCTTTCTTGTAATTCTCTATCTAGTAATTATGAAATGTGTTGTTTGTATGAAATACATATAAATCTTCCATATGTATTATAAATAATAATAATAATAATAATAATAATAATAATAATAATAATAATAATAATAACAATAATAATAAAACCAACTCCTTAGAGCCTGATTTCATTAATTTCCAGAAACTATTTTTCTTGTTTTATTTTAATGGCATATATGAAATTTTCTTTAAAAGTTTTAAAATTACGGCCGCTATAGCGATTTTTAAATTTCGTTTAACCTCCACTTGTTTTTCAGTTATACCTCCATTTCTAATGGCCCGATAGCTCTTATTTTTGGAAACTATTTTTATCTTAAAGAAATATACCGAGTTTTATTCAGGAAAAAACAATAATTGCGGCCGCCCAGAGCAATTTTTCAATTTTTTAAAAACCCTGTTTTTTAGGTTATCTCCCACCCCCAATAGTCTAATTTTACTAGTTAACGAACCCGACGAATCGTTTGTTAATTAATGGCTATATGCAGAGTTTTGTTGAGGAAAAAAAAAAATTGCGACCTTTACAGCGTTAACAAGCACACACATATATGTAATTAATATAATTATTATTGTTATTTTCGACACGTAGTAGGTAGGATCGATGGAAATTTGAAGAACAGTTTTCTAAAAGCATTTCATGGGTACAACCGCAATAGTTTTATTCATTTAGAATTCGCTAAAAGAGTATAAAGTATTCTGTTCATGGAAAACAGTAAACCATATCAAGCGAGGATGTTATTTTAGCGCACATATTTGATTTAGTAAGCATTTCAACCTATAAAATTGCAGTTTAAATTATACTTATTATATACGTACTGATGCCTGTAATAGTAATTTTGTTACAATCAACGTGCAAGTGATAATCCTGTACTATGTTCGAAGTATTAAATGGCTATATCAAATATTTAGTACTCTGTTGCAATTCCAGCTTAATAATAAAAGGCTGAACTTGTAAACTTAATGCACATTATATGACCCATAAATATTCATATGCTGTGAAACGTACAAAATGATTGCAATAAAATTCTATTTCCTATAGTGGTTTCAACAATGAAACGAAATCATATCATAGATTATACTTAGTAAACCTAAGATCTGTTCCGGGTCATGAAGGACCATATGAACTATTTGAGTTTAGTCGATCCTGGTGGTATAGTGGTTACCATACTTGCCTCCTACACCCAAGATCGCGGGTTCGAACCCGGCCAGGACCGATGGATTTTTTCGGGCGTAAGTATGGCTTCCTTCGGAAGGGAAGTAAAGCCGTGGGTCCCGTGTCGTAGATTTACGGCACAAAAAAGAACCTCAAGCCTGAAAGAGAGGCCTCTGAGCAAAATTTGTCGGCCATTTCACGCCCTGAGTTGAATGGGACGCTCATGACCTCAGATGTTAAAGAGCGTCCATAAATAAACCAAATAAAAAAATATTTGAGTTTAATGACACTTAGCACCTACATATGTCAGAAGAAAGGCGATTAGTACGTCACTTTAAGTGATGCTAAGGTATTACTTGGGCGTAAAATGGCCGGTGATTTTGCCCAGAAACCACTTTTTTCAGGTATAGAGTTCTTTAACGTGTCGTAAATATACAAAATGGGACCCACGACTTCAAGTCCCTCTCAGAGGAATTGCGCTCAATAATATTTTCACTTATCAACTTCTGCCGGATTTCAACCCGCAAATCTCAAGTCCAGAGAGCGTTACACCTACACTACCACGAGAAAAGAAGTGAAATTCCGAACAATGTGAAAGGAAATAAATGTTGTCATTTTAGAATGTCGTTATTTCTGTTAATATAGTTAATTATAATTAAATACTTTCAACGTTTCTTTTAATTTTGCACCGCTATGATAAGAACTACACTTTTTATTCCTATAGACCCAAATTTTTAAATGACTCTGTTTAAAAAATGCGAATTAGCAAAAATTTATCCACTTTGAAAGAAACCATCTCTTTAGCATGCATTACCTTTCTCATGTTTCCTCTCCTATGTTGTATTCCATCTCTGGATAGACTGAAATATATTAGGAATAGTAAACACTTTTCGCAAAGTCGAAGTGGAGCATTATTTACGTTGTATTTAACCGAATACAATCACATGCAAATGAAAATACATCATATATGCTTTAACATTCTGAGTAAGTATTTAACAATTTTCCAAATTAAAACCAGTTTTGATGCAAAGTTATCACTGGAATAAATTTACAACGTAATATGGGATAAAGAAACAGAGCATGATTTATTACACGAAGTACCATAATAGCCTATTTGACAATAACGCTATATTGTAACGCGCATCTAAATTTCGTGTTTACATAATACTTATCTGAAACATCTGACAGTTCGTTTTTAACGCTAAGCTATGCTTATGAAAACACGTTGATGAACGGCTCTTTTACCAGCCGTACTTTTCTTGTAGACTACAAAAAATGTATTGCGTGCATCTGTTTTGCATATATCAAGGCGTTAGGTAATAGTGGTCTGTGTCAAGCAGAGGCGGTCATGACAGAGAATATGATAGATGACTACAGCACTAAGAGCAATGAGATAACTCCAGGAGGCCATGAAACCTTCCACACACGAAAATTATTAATTCTATGGCGTACTGCTTAGTATAGAAAATTTGGCTGTAAAAGAAATAGCTGTATTGTACAAAATGAAGAAGGAACATTATTAAACTAAAACCAATACATTATCTTAGAGCATTTCATGTATAATATAAATGCCAAACTTTTATTTTACTTAGTTCACAATCTGATAATATTATTTGCAGTGAAACATTTCGGTATTCTGTACTTTATTACTGTCTTAACAAGCATCTATATACTTTTTTCAAATTAATTATCTGTGATTTAGCATATATAGCATGGGACAAGCCTTGATGGCCTTTTTCCTGACTTTACAGTCATTCCGCTGTTTATTAATGTTTCTTGTCATGACATGCTTGATGAAAGCAGTGCATAAAAATTGCTCAGTGTTTTCACGTTTCTGCGATCTCTTTCAGTACTGTTGAGTGCTAACAGAGATCGAGTGCGGAATTGAGAGTAAATTATTTATTCATTATTTTGTTAATTCATTAAAACTCCTCTAATATTCTGAATAAAACGAGACAGAAAATATTCATAGTGTCTGCTCAATCTCTGATGTACAAAAGTGAGTGTGACAATGCTGGAGAATTTTCAGGTATTTCCAGTTAGTGTGTTACTGTATATATGATAACGCTAGACACTCGGTCGAAGTTATTAAGGTTTGTCCCGTACTTTATTTACGCATGTAAATAAAGTACGTGTCCCAGAATTGCCATTCATTTTTTCAAGCTGTACTCTCATGTACTGTCATGCAACACAGGCCATATTGATTGCATGAATTTTAGAAATTGGCTAAATTAGACGTTATACAAGCCTCATTCCTTTAATTTTCTCTGTAATATTTTAATTACAGAATTAGCTACGAAACCAAAATTCAATTGATGAACAAGTATTAATACATGTTTATTTCCTTCTTTTCTTATATATCAAATGGCAAATCTTACAGTTGTTGGTGGTTCTGAACTATCGAATTTAGTAACCAGTTTATGTGATAAATAATTATGCAATGAAAGTGAAACAAAGAAAAACATTTAAATAAAATATATGTATGAAGATTCTGTTTTCATGTATATATATTCGCCCTAAAAAGTGAAACACGATTTTAATAGATATTTTAAATTTAATGACTGCGGACTGTCATGCCATAGTATGGCAAAAATTGTGCTGTTATGATTTTAGCCACAGGTTGTCAAAAATTTAGCTGGTTAAAAGTTATTAAAACTGTTTAAATGATTAAAAACTGTTAAAATTGTTCTGATTGTCATGTGAAGGGTTCATTTAAATAAGCAATTCAAGAAATCCGGTCTTCTCTATAGCTTTTAACGTAATTTTTAAATTATGTTCTTTGTTTATATTTCGTAACGTAGTACCAACCTAAAACGATTATGTTGTATAATGAGTTTGAGTTACTGGCGCAAACACATTATTAGATCTAAAGTGAAAATTCTTGGCGTAATTGCAAGTGGTGCAATCATGGTGGGCCGGGCTTGACAGGTCGAGGGTAAAGCTGTGACGTCACCCAACTTCTAGAACATTCGGCGCTAGTGTAAGGTAATGAAAAGAAAGGTCTAAAAATATATATTAAATTGGTCATTAGTAATTCAGAATAGTAATGAATACAAAAACTTCATAAATATATTTTATTTAAAATATTTTCCTTTGTTTCACTAGCATTGCAAAAATATTTATCACGTAAACTGGCACCAAATTAAGAAGTTCGGAACCACAAATAACTAAAAGAAGTTAGGATACAATTTTCCGTCCCACTTTCACAGGCTTTCATAACGTCTAATTTTTCCCATTCCTAAAATCCCTGCAACATGAAACCAATATGACATGTGTGCCATGCCTCACTCCTTTAACTTTCTCTGTAATATTTTAGTCTCAGAATTAGCTACTAAACTAATATTCAATTGACGCATAGGTATTCATTTTTGGGCATAACGGCTAACTCTCAGCCACATCGAAAACTAAGCAATCACCTACTTTCTTTAGAGGTAAATACGACAAACCAAAACCACGTTTAAGGCACTTGCCAGCGTCTGACGAATTGCCATGGAACACACTTGCTAGACCAATACTTTGTAGTTTACGTCAACGTGCATGATCTAGGTGAAACCGACAACCCCAAAATTTGAGTTGTCTTACTCCATGTTGACTTAATTGATTCATGTATAGCAATATCGAAATTTCTAAATATTATCTTTGATAGAAGTTTCAATTTTAAACATTTGCACTTTTCCTTTATGAAACAAAACACCAAGGAATAAATATATTTGTTCTTAGTTGGTAGTAAACAGAAAACTGCTGGATTTTAATTTCCATTGTGATGGAAATGGAAAGTAAATAACTGTGTAAAATATTTTGCACGTTACCTGAAAGTTCCACCTACATAAAGCGCTTCTGTTTCGCACAAATATTGCAAATTGCTTTCGCGATCATTCAGTAGCACAAAATCTTCGTTGGTAGTCGACATTCGTTACTACAGCTTCGTGAACTTCAAGTAGGCTGTTAGTAGTTTCGGCATATGGTGACTTCGTTCTCTGTAGATGGTTTCGCGTAATAGTTTAACTCAGTAACATGCAATACATAGCACAAATCTCAGGATTCTCATGAAACATGTTGGATATAACATAACTACAATGCCTGGTCACTAGCCTCTTTCCTTTTACATAACGCGCGAACTTTTTGACTTGCAACATCTCTTTCATTGCTCTGGTGGTTATGACCGATTATAGTTTTCGTATCGATGTTTGAGGTTATTATTTTGGCGGGTCAATTCTTAACTGTACAACGTCAAAGTATATGTCCATCTATATACGTGTACACTTTGCGAAACTTAACCATCTCTTACAAGTAAGTCTTTTCCTCTATTACTGTCTCCTTGAACTATCTCCATGACAACCTTCACTAGTCTACCTTACAATGTTTATGTCCCCCATCTCAATGTACCTATTACTCAATGCAAGCACGCCACCTTGGACTGTTTCACGAAGTTCGTGATCTAGTATTCACTCTAGTATTACTTGTTAGTTTACAAGTGTGTATAGAACGTATTAGGGTAAACTACTAGTTTCTAGAGTGACACAATGATATTATCGGAATTCGATTGTGTTTTATGTTCTATTTCACGAAACATTTGGTCTTGTAATATTGCGTATTGTTAACTAGTGGAGTTCTAACTCGAATGGTTAAAAATACCATAGAAATTGAGCTACTTACACCATTATTTGTAGATAATATGAATATGAATGTAAAATAAAAACACTTACCATTGTAGCTCTCATGTTGTTTGGGCCATACATGTCCCTCACGTATGCGTAATCATTCTCAAATGTAATTAACTGAAACGCTTTCACAGTTTGCGTTATTATTTTCCACTTTTCGGTTTTGTCTCTCTTGGTAATTTTGTCGGAGAATGCCAAATAGTACTTCTTTATGCTCATTAATTAAATGCAACACTATTGCTTTGTTTTGAATACTAGAGATCTTCTCGAATGTGGTAGACATAATGCTATTTCTTTGCTTGAATATACGATTTAAACAAAATCGCATCAACAAACAAACCACGCTCGGATACCGTCACTACACTGTAATTTTGACAAGTGACTAATGAAAAATTTTACAATTCTACCATTATAGAATAAATGTTCGTGAAACGGATTTTATTAGAACTGGTGGGATTACGGCTGGTAACTAATAGACTGGTTGTTTCATGAAACAGGGCTTTGGAAATCGTACACTAGTAAATAGATGCGTCTGTCACCAAATTTCTTGCACTACAAACTTCACAAAAACTAAAGTACTTAGATTTTTTTTGATTGATTTATTTATGGACGCTCCTTAACATCTCAGGTCATCATCGTCCCATTCAACTCAGGGCGTGAAACGGCCGACAAATTTTGCTCAGAGGCCTCTCTTTCAGGCTTGAGGTTCTTTTTTGTGCCGTAAATGTACGACACGGGACCCTCGGCTTTACTTCCCTTCCGAAGGAAGCCATACTTAGGATTTTTACGCCCGAAAAAATCAATCGGTCCTGGCCGGGTTCGAACCCGCGTTCTTGGGTGTAGGAGGCAAGTATGGTAACCACTACACCACAGGACCGACTAAAGTACTTAGAGAAAAAGTTACTATCGCAAATTGTTTATCCTTCAATATAAACGTACTTCTCAATATCAAACAAACAACTTATTTGACTCAAAATCAATGAACCGTTCAAGCGCGTGTTTCTTGCTTCAGAAGGAGTAGCTTTTTTTACCAAGGTTATACACCAAGTTCAATTTTTAGGCTCGGTGCTCTCTCCCAGGCATCACCCACTAACCAATCAGTAATTCACATTATTTAATTGTAATTTTTTATTAAAATTTATAGTTTTTAAAATATTTATAAATTTTGGGCTTCCACAATTTTAATGTTGTTAACGTGCTTAGCCATTAAACTTTCATATGTGTAAATTGCAGGCAAGCTCATTGGTAATAATGAGCGAATTTAGCTAAGCACTTGCCTGATTTTTGAATGTTTATCTGAACATTTAAAGAAATTTGAATAGAAAACATCTTGTTATTTTCTTTGTTTGGTTTTTTTTTTGAGTAGTGTTTGACGCGACGCCCGTATTTACTACTGGGGTACCACAGGCGGTGGACAACTGAAATGAAAGGATATATTGGGAAAGGGTATTTGGTTTTTAAGGAATGAAGCGTTCCAGGCCTAAGTTTAGGTACCTCCCCGGGATTTGCCAGTTATGAAGATTGAGGAAAACCTGCAAAAAAACTAGTCAGGGAGGACGGTGCTGGCGGGATTCGAACCGCAGACCTTCCGCTCACGAGTCCGTGCCTTAACGACCTCGGCCACCCATGACGGTATTCTTTGTTTGGTGAAAGCACTATTGATGGTCTATTAACTATTGCACCATGGTATTTGTTAGGACTATTTCGCGAATAAAATAAGAATTTAAATATAATTCCTCTAAATTTGGTTTAAAAATTGTAATAATTGTATATTTGCATTTAATCTTTTCAAGTCATCTTGCGACAGAAGAATGCCTATTGTCAGTAATGACAAAAGAGAAGAGCAAAATACGAGTTTAGGACTATTGCATGAATAGAATAAGAGTAAAAGTGACACACACACACACACACACACATATACACACACCACAGATGTATTGAAATTCTCGCACAAAATATTAACTCTTGTATAAAATATTATATTTATGAATTTATATTTGAGGAAATATTTGCTTTGGATTGTCCATTGTCCTTACTTTTAATGCTACCAATGGCTCCCCACCGCTTCTAGCAACCATGGTCAGTAATGCATGTTCAGGAATTATAGTGGAGGTATACAGTTGGCTGCACTGACCACAAGACAAATGCACGTCGCGTGATAAAGCGGATTTGAATTTTGTTCCCGATAATTTCACTCCGTAATTTGACTGTGATTTAACAGATTTCAAAATTTTGTTTCGTTTTATTTTAAGATAACGTAACATGAGTAAAATGGTCAAAATAAATGTAATATTGAGTTTTCTTCTCCCGTACTTGAAAATTTCCAGGTCATATACGGGTCCTATTCCACAAAAGCATGGCCTAATCAATAAAGTGTATTAGCACATGCTCTTCTAAAGTATGGTCTTGTAAATTTCTGTTCCAAGAAAGAACGTAAAGCACTTGTAAAATATTAGTAAAAATTTACAAGTGACATCATATAAGAGTAGATGCAGGATATCTTGAATTGCGTTACTTCCATTCCTTATTAATGTCACTCATACTTAATAAGTCTTGTATTTTTACTCAGATATAATAATAAGTTAAATAATTATATATTTATTCAATTGTAGTAACCCACCTTGAGATGACAGGATCACATGGCTACAACACAATTACAATCGTTGAGAGCAAGCAAGAGAACTGGGTTTTCTGATTCCAAGAGTTTATCTATTTTGTTTGTCATTTTATCATTTTATTTATATATTTGTTTATATTGCTTGACAACCACGTTATCATTATAAGAAACAAACTGGGAAAATTGTGTCAAAATAGATTATTTTAAAAGAGAATCAATAAAAATAAAATATTGTCGTGGCATGTAGCAACAAGGAACCTTAAAAAAAATAAATAAACTAAGATTCTGAACTGAAAAATGCATCTGAAACTCCAATATCGGTTATAAACCGAACTTTATTTACACTTAACCTAACTTTTTAATATACACAAATATACTTCGCATATTTAGGCCAACTAACTTATAAAATTATAAAAGATAATACATTTTGCACTAGTATTTAAGTTACTAATTTTCCTACACTTAAGGAGAAAGTTATACAAATTACTAGTGCCTGACTAATACTAATACTTCTGTGAAACAGAATAACGCAAAATCGCCTGTACACTTGTAAGTATGGAGTTGTAAAGTACAAGAGTAGCAGAGATCTTTATGGAACAGAATTTTACTAATAACTACTAGTTACAAGTTTCATACACTTGTAATGTAGTAGGCCATACTTTTGTGAAATAGAGCCCTGGTCCCTTTCTTTTCAGTCTACCCTCAATTAAATGTTCACGCAGTCATCAGCGAATATCGTCTAAGAAGTTCATTTTTTATAAGGAAACCTAAAGACTGTAGAAAAAGTCATTTAAGCAGATAAATATTTCGCTTATCACGTTCAGGGTTTCTCTCTGGAAACCTATACCAAAAGTGGTACTTGAGCTCAAGAGTAATAACAGTGAAACTGCAATACAAGGGGTCGTTTGAAAAGTTCTCCACTCGACTATGGCCATATAATTGGTAAGTCATTGCTTCAAATATTTTAATTAAAACATCGTTCCAACGTGGACATATTGTGGATATTGCATAAAGCCAAAGAGAAATTCATATAGAATTTTTAAAAGTTTGAGGAGGGATTCCTTCATTTTCCACTATTAAAATAAAGCGCTATACCAGACACTGCAACAGAAGAATTCATTGACAAATACATAAAATGGTATTAGAGGATGCAAGTCAAGATACTGAACTTGAAGATGCTACAGGCAATTTCAAAGAAACACATGGGTTAATATTTTGCATTAAGAATTGCATATGACAAAGCTTTGCGCAAGATTGGTGCCGTAATTGCTAACAACACATTAAAAACATAATACTATGAACGTTTCATAACGGTTTCCATAATAATACATCTAATTTTGTGCGTATTTTTTCAAAATTTAATACTGTAGGACCCATCATCACACACCAGAATCCAAATGCAATCAAAACAGTTGACAGAAGCAGGTTGTTCAGTGTGAAAGAAGACAAAATCGCCTATTTGCTGGAAAGTTTATTTCATCCGAATTTTGTAATAGTAAAGTAATTTTATTAATTTATTATCTTTAGAAAATTAAAATTATAATGAGAGAGCACCATTCCAATATTTTAAAACAATCAACTTTGTGAGCAGAAGAAAATAGCGTTTCATTAAGATAGTGCACCTACTCATAAAAGTTTAGGATTGGGAAAATTCAGATATTTGAAGTATGAACAATTAGAATATCCACCATACTCCCCAAATTTATCTACTACTAACTTGTATTTGTTCCTAAAGTATAAATTGTTCCTCGCTTGTTTTTCATCAAATCAAGTAACTTGTATTTGTTCCTAAAGTATAAATTGTTCCTCGCTTGTTTTTCATCAAATCAAGTAACTTGTATTTGTTCCTAAAGTATAAATTGTTCCTCGCTTGTTTTTCATCAAATCAAGTAACTTGTATTTGTTCCTAAAGTATAAATTGTTCCTCGCTTGTTTTTCATCAAATCAAGTAACTTGTATTTGTTCCTAAAGTATAAATTGTTCCTCGCTTGTTTTTCATCAAATCAAGTAACTTGTATTTGTTCCTAAAGTATAAATTGTTCCTCGCTTGTTTTTCATCAAATCAAGTAACTTGTATTTGTTCCTAAAGTATAAATTGTTCCTCGCTAGTCAGAGTTTTTCATCAAATCAAGTAACTTGTATTTGTTCCTAAAGTATAAATTGCTCCTCGCTAGTCAGAGTTTTTCATCAAATCAAGTAACTTGTATTTGTTCCTAAAGTATAAATTGTTCCTCGCTTGTTTTTCATCAAATCAAGTAACTTGTATTTGTTCCTAAAGTATAAACTCGTTCTCGCTAGTCAGTGTTTTTCATCAAATCAAGTGACTTGTATTTGTTCCTAAAGTATAAACTCGTTCTCGCTAGTCAGAGTTTTTCATCAAATCAAGAAGCAATTGTAATTGTAGGGACCACTTCAGAGACGGGACAATGGTATTGGAGCATTGCTGGAGCATATGATTGAACTTATTGATATTTACGTTGAAAAATAAAAACAACATTTAAATTAAAATGTATCTTAACGACTATAAATAATAACAATATATTAAAAAAGAAATTTGTTCCTTGAAAGATGCCGCGTTTTAAAGGCCTAAAAAGTCCTGGTAGTTAAGTGGTAACCATACATGCCTCGTAAATCCAAGATCGCGTGTTCAATCCGGGGCAGGGTCGATGGAATTTTTCGGGAATAAAAATCCTAAATATGGCTTCCTTTGGAAGGGAAGTGAGGCCGTGGGTCCCATGCCGTACATTTACGGCACGTTAAAGAACCTCAAACTTGAAAGAAAAGATCTCTGAGCAAAATTTATTGGCCGTTCATGCCCTGAATTAAATGAGACGGTAATGACCTGAGCTGTTAAAAGCGTCAGTAAATAAAGCAAATCAATAATTAAAGACCTACGTTTTGGGAAAAAGAAGATCGCTCCAAATCAAATCTATACAAAATACCAAAGCAAAAGAATGATTACTTTAGAAACTGTGCATTAAAAGTTGCCTTTATGGTCGTATTTCACTGTAAAGTGCTAATGGTTTGGTATATTACATAGTCTAAGCATTTAAAAACCCATCTAATATTTCATTTCAGCCATTTAAGCAACATTAAATTTATGAAACAGAAAGATAGACTGGAATATTCACTTCCACCAACTTTTCGTGTATTCAGTTGCGCGAGCAATTCCTCCCTCAATTCATTTCATTCTCCAGCCACACTCTGCTCGGCATTTAACTTAATGCCGTTATAGCAAACTACATTCGCTGCCAGCTCTTTGTTATTAAGCGAGAGAAAAATTAAACTACCGCCTCTGGAGAACATTTCCCTCTTTTCCTGAAACACAATTGAAAATCTCCTTTCCTCGGGATTAAAACGGCTGCACATACGAATCACAAAGCTCAATTCTGCAATAAGCAACATTTGCACAACCCGCCATAAGCCAAGATTACAATATTACACAGAATAAGTATATGTGAATTAGAGAAAATGGAAACGTGAATTGACTTTACGAGTGTAATACAATAACGAGGTTCAACTTTAACTCCATTAATACTCTGATGTTTGTACGACATGTCATTTTAAAGTGGATAGCACAGTACGACGAAAATTGATTTCCAGTAAATTACACAGCAGAACTGAACAGTTCAGCGTTTTTCATTACTTTGATATAGAACATAAATAAGAGATACTCATTTGGCTACTATGAAGGGGTGTAATGGTCACCATTAACACTATCCCCCGCCATGGATTTTATATTCAGAAAGTAATACTCCTTTCCCAATATATCATTTCATTTCATGTATCATCAGTGTCCACCGCTTGTGGTGCCTCAGTAGTAAAAACGGGCGTTAAACACTATTAAAAATATTCAGAAAGTAATATAAGGCACCACGTAAAATATGCCCTTAAAGTTTATACTATTGTAACAAGATGGGATTGTATAAAGGAAATCAGAAAGTTAGCTGAGAGGCATAGCAGTAAATACATACAGAATATGTTATTTAGGCATTGCAGTATTTTACAAACCGTAGTTTGTATGTTACTTTATGAAAATACTATTTTATTTTTCTAGTTTGAAGTGAGATTCCATTCTACAGAAAAAACTTAGAAGTTCGTGGTTACGGTTCATTTCTTATTTCTTCATATTCTAACGCCATAGTGCTCTAGAAAGGTCGGCAGATATTACCAGTTATGACAAATGGACATTAGAAACAGGAGTTCTTTGTATTATTAGGTTTTATAATATACAGCACAAAATGAATTCCTATAACTTCGCAATTAACTAGTAAAATACTAAAATATAAGCAATATACCTACAAGAGGATTCCAGAATTTCTTAAGTTTCATCAAAATACAAATAAATCCTTTTTGCAATCAGTTTAAAACGATGTTTTATATAAATATAAAAGTCAGTCATTTAAAAACCGAGAGCCATAGTGAAAAAGTACGATAACCTTGATACAATTATATAAAGTCGCCTTTAAGACCCTTATGCAAAGTGAAATGGAACACTGAATGCTTGTGATGGAAGTCCTTGGTTACTGCTGAACTATGTCCTGCATATTTTCGTCCACGTGAATAGTTTATTTTTGGAGCATCATATCAGGGCTGTAAGGTGGATACGTCAACACTTCCTACCCGAATTGCCGCAGTTTGGTGAGGACAACAATGCTAGTGCAAACTGATACAACTTCCCAAGTGCATTGCATTCATAGTTAGTTACTCACTCCAGAAATTCCAAGAGGGCTGTTGTACATCATCACTACCCGATTGTATGACACCTTACTTCCAGCAGTCATGCGCTGGTATCACGATGGTCAATATATCTGCCTGAAAACTCGGAGGTTCCGGGTTCGAATCTCGCAAGATTAGTTGCCTAGGTAAGCTTATTGCTGCAGTTTTTCCTCGCTCTGAAAGGTGAATGTCAGGTGAGTTTAAGCGTTTTTGACTCCACACTTATTTAAACACTATTTCATCAAAACTTCATTTGTCTCTTGAGGCCTTCGTTGTTATGAGGGACAGTTAAACTGTAAGAACAAAAATATGGCGTGAAACGTGACGTAATGCGGGAAGGTCGACTACATTGTGTGGTGTACTACATTCCTTCATGTGACAATCTGTCATGTTCATTGACACATTTCTACATCCACATGTTTGGTTTTTAAATGGCTGAGTCCCATAAAACTGTTGATGTCAGGGGATTTCAGTTTGACCAACTAACCTTTTAGTAGAGAACTTGAATACTGGGTACAGAAGAGGATTAGGATGATATTTTTCTTGGCATATGTTTAAGGTATCAGTGTCAAACATGCACACTCTCAATATATATTTCAGAGATAGCTAGTACAACAATTATTAACTACGGGGTTAACTACCTCATCCGTTTACTTGGGATTTTGCTTTCAGCAGAAAAGGTGATGCATGTAACGGATAAATAATAAGACTTGTTATTCTTGCAGTGCTCGTATTCATTATTAGGACATAAGTGATCGCTTGGATGTCAACAGTCATCCAACACAATTATTTTTTACTAGTTTTATGTTTGTTTATTGAATATATTCCTTTCTATTTGATTTGATTTTTGAACTCATCAGTGAATATAAAGCTTCCAATCCATGCTCTTGCTTCTGTTTCATCTGTGTGACATGTGTCCCTTTCTCTTGAAAATTTTTCTTGTTTCTTATTATGTAAAATTAGTACATTTTACATTCAGGTCTATAATATCAGTATCAAGAAATAATGAGACACATTCTAATGATATTTTGACTCGAGAGCATAATTTCTAGGCCTAGGAATAATTGTGTGATGTTACGTACTGTTCTTGGGTTTATTACAACATTTGCTACCATATTTCCTAATGAATAACTCTTTGTATTGCCATATTCCTCCATATTCTCACCTATAGAATAGTTTTGTTCTAATTCGGAATTGTACTCCACAGCTGGTTACAGGTTTATAAAGTCTTTATCACCCTCACTGTGTTTACTGTGATCTCCCATCCATTGTAACCACCTGTCATAATTATTCGATGTTTTTCAGCTGTATTCATTTATATATTGCGGCATGCTATTGTTTAGATTATTGTAGTTCCCCACATAAAGGGATGCGAGCAGTTAATCAGTTTGAGAGAGACTTCCAAGCAGGTCGGATATTGGTGTCGCGTCCTCTCCTACTTGGACAACATGTAAGACATTTGCATCAGATATGTAATAATTATAGTACTATTTGATAATCTACAATAATGTAATACATTTATAATATTATTTTGAAATTACAACAAACTTCCTTTCATAATCCTTACCAAGTGAGTGTGACATTAACCATGCGATTATCTTTTAGTTATTTAAAACCTTTAGGGCTACGTTCATATTCCTGGATGTGGCATTTTTTGTCGCGATTAACTGTCAATTTTTAGAAATGGGCACTTTCCCCCAACAATACTAAACCAAAAAAATGCAATCCAAACAGTGAGTATGCCACAATATTCTAGCAACAGTTTCTTACTCATAAATGGCTTATTCAACAATGACGGAATTAGTCTTGAGAATGAAAACTTTCATCCTGTCTAAGAAAATGTAAATATCGGGTGAAACAGTTGGGTTATTTGGGTCAAACAATGGAAACACAATAATTAATGTACATCACAAACTACTGTGAAATTTACCATTGTCGACAATAGCAGATAAGAATGACAACCTGAAGTGTAAGTGTGGATGAAAAGGATCGTCCGTACTTCTTTGTAACCGTCCTGTGTCCCCACAAGAATATGGCAGGACGCCCCAATGTCCCTACGTTTCTGTTTTTTGCTTACAAACCGAGTTTTATTATTCAGTCTTCTTAAGGTTTTACATCAAATAATATTTGCAATAGTATATACTATAATGCCTATTTGATTTTTCTTTAAACTTCTACAGTTGGTATCTTGATAACTGTTTAAATTTACAAACGAAAGACTGAGCAACAATGGCTTCATGTTTCTGTTTCTAACAAATTAAGTCACTGCAGTTCGTGTTCCATTATTGCGGCAGGGTGTGAAAATTCAGTAAGGACTAGGTTGGTGGCAGTTGTGAAAATGCAGGGGATCGTTTCAATAAAATGTTCTATAATTAAAGGAAAAATCCCCGCATTCGTCTCATGTTCGTGTGAACATAATTTCAACGTCTTTAGAAATGTTTAATATAATTATTGTAAATTACATTTAATTTAAGGTATTTAAAGTTTAATTTGTAAACTAGAATACCACCCGCTTTAAGTGTCCCTACTTTTGACTTCAAGGCGACAATAATCATCCAAGCGACCAGTCAAAATGAAATAAAATATATTAAGTTGGTCATAAGATCACAACAATGCAATATGTTTTCTACAAGTAGAAACATTTCAGCTGGTCATAGGATTTTAGTGAAAAGTGCTGAAACAGGAAACAAAAACAGCAACAGTAATATACTGAAAGTGAAATCTGCAGTGTCGTAGCAGGGAATTTTACAAAACTAAATCAAGTTTTTCCAGCTGCTCTTTCAGACAAGTTGCAAAACTGGTATCGCATATTGTACAAAATAGTGAACATAGAGATCATGTAATGTATGAGCGTTATTAACTAAGATATGCACAGTTGCTTTCCTTCTCTAGCGAATTCCCGTCTCTTCTGGAGACGAAGTAACCAAAATATTTGTCATGCTTGTAAAGAGAGACTTGGTTTGAATCTGCTGTGATGCACCATTAGTATATTTATTGGCTTCCAGCAAACTGCTGGAACGGCTTGCAGCAATTAGCGAAACATTCTGCCGAAAAGGTATTAATAGGCCTCAAGCTTACTTGTTGGGTAGATCAATAGCTTTTTACTATGTTTGAGAGAGTTAAAAGAAACAATGTTCGTTCACATCCATTTATATAATTAAAGGTAAATATTCAATGTGAAATTTGATATGTTCCGTTAGAAGAACCAAAGCAATTCCACCAAAATCTCTTCAAAAAAAAAAAAAAAATACGATTTCTATGTGGCACAAACATTTTCAGTATTTTTGGTGTGGTGAGTTCGTTATTTTAGAATTTATTAAAGTTATTGCCAAGCTTAGAGTCATCGCTCAAAGGTTCTGATATTTTAGTGGAGATGGAATACTCTCGAAACCTTCGATATCAAAAGCATCAATATTAAACTGTATATGATTTGAAACTTTTTCTATATTTGTTGATGCACATCTTTTAATTAATATTGTCACAAGACTCACTTGTCTCATTCATTAACTTCTAAATAGTACATAGCAAGCTCTAAGGAACTGGATGCACTTCAAAGTTCGACTCCTTTCCTTATATTTCTATAAATGAGCCGGTAATAATATGTTTGAGTTACAATTTTCTTTATAAATCATGTATAATGACAGTGAAATGTTTTGAAATGCAGTTTGAGCATGCGGTTGCATTAATTTTTAGCATGTTTTTCACTTTTCGTGGCTATGGAAAAGTCACATTCAGTCTACTAAATATCTCAGTCATCAGTTGATAAAAAGGAAAAAGTAGTTTTAGTAATCATATAATATGACGTTAAAATATCGAATCACAAATAACTTATAACAATGTCAGGGTATTTAGCGTGAAAATTGATTTTACATTACTACCTATGTGCATTTTCAAGTGACAGAAGTTGTGCGCTATCTTTTTCAAGCAGTACGAGTGAAGTTTGAAGTTAAAAACAGTCTTTAGGCATTCACGGCAGGCGATTTTTATTATTGAAATTGATATTTACTTGCCTATTTTGCCGTGGCGATTGTTTGAAATTAATTTAAAAACCAGAGCTTTCGCCGATGGTACGGTCGGAATCATCAGTGTACTGAAAGTGTGTGGAGAGAGATACATAACTATAGAAGTGGGGGTAGGAGTGTTCGGGAAGTTGTGCAGCACACGTTGCTTGTTGACTTGTAACGGATTCCAAGTCCTGTTTATAATCGCTGTCCTCATTTATATTATCTGAATTCTGTTTTATTTCTGAGGCCTCTCTTTAAGATAAAACCAGATTAAAATATCCTGTTGTTGTTTTTGTTGTTGTAATTGCATTTTTACGTCCCAATTTTCATTCCATGGCAATTTTTAATGCCATGTTCCGCAATCGCACTATTTTCTGTCTGATAAAAATGTAAATATCGTTTAAGTTATATGAGCCCTGTTTTAATGAACATTAAATTGATTTAAAACACGATCGCGGCAAAATAGCTCGGTAATGGTCAATTTCAATAATATGTTTTGAGACTTGTTTTTTGTAAAATGAGATTTTTGCGAGGTGAAAAATTTCACAATACAAACAGTAATTGTGAACGCGTCAAATTTCTGTTAAAATGAAAGGGAGTAAGGAATTCCAAATATTTTTGCTTGATACATTAATATTGTGAAATTTATAAAAAGGTAACATTGTATTATACTTTGTAAAAACATGAAAGTATCGAGTATCGAGATTAAAACATGTATAGGTATTAGGTATCAGAAAATTGAGTATCGACCCATTTCGTTATTTTAGTGCTGGGTATACACATTTACAGAGCTCAGAAATTAGGCAAAGCGCCTTTTCTTAAGTGGATAATGTATTTTAAGAGTCAGACAGAAATAAACATGTTTCCGTACATTTGGGGTCAGTTTGGCCAGTGTTCATTTTGCCTTTTTTCGTGGTTTTTTCCTCTATAGCCTATTTTTCCTTCCATTTTAAGGTTTTACCTTTTTATTTTTGTCTGTTTTTCGATTGACATGGATTTTTTTGCGATTATTTGCGCATTTTAAAAAGCACAAATAATGTCAATACATCGAAGTGAAAAAAAAAATTATAAAAATTAAATGACATTTTCACCTCACAAAAATATCTATTGACAATCTTGTTATAGACTTCTTTCTTTTCAAGCAATCAAAAACAATCTTCTCCTTTATTAGTAAAGGAACACAAGGTTACCTCGGACATATTAATACCAGGAAATAGAGAGGATGAGGGAAGTACTGTAGTTTTGAATAGTTCTGGCGAATTACCTTGACTCTATTTGCGCGATACAATTCTAGGACAATTGTGGGGGTGTAACTTCTTATCTGCATAAATACTACAAACAATTGCAAGCGAGAAAGAGGAAGGTGTTACAGCTGTGCAATAAACCGCTACTACAATATTTTCAGTACAGAAGTAAGATAAATACTAACCTAATTCCCCTATAAACGGATAAACAGAAAATAACTCGACCAAAAACCAATGCGCAGCTTTTACGCATTCGTCAGGACTATTCAAAACTACTTTATTTGACTTGATCAACATTTTCTATGAAGTCCTGAAAGGTGAATGTTCTGTTGTAACTGATATAAGTTCCTCCGAAATAGCCTTTTTTTTTTTTTTTTTTTTTTTTTTTTTTATGCTACACTTACTTCAGTAGAAGTAGAACGTTCTTTTCCCATGATGAAAAATATTCTCTCCGTCAAGCGGCTGACTATGACAGTTGATACCTTGAAAAAAAAAAATCATCTTGTTGTTGCTTGTAACCAAGAAAAGTAAATTTAAGTACTTTAATTATGTGATAAAGAAATTATTCCGTATCTTAAATACCTATTTTCATTAATATGTGTGATATTATACTCTATTTTCACTTATATTTTAATTATATTACGACTTATTTTCAGAATAATTAGTGCAATTTTGCCTAACAGTTTTAACTAAAATAAATTCCTGAAATTCCGAACTTTGCTTATTATACATTATGTTTCTCTTTTTTTTTCATGTAAAATGAAAAATGGCTAACAACCAAATTTCATTATAACACATTTTCAGAAAACTTTTAAAGTGCACAGAGTAATGTGCGAAGAACATGATGAATAGCTATTGTTGCAGGTACAACAATAAACATACTTCATAATAAATAAAGTTTACAGAGTACAGTAACAGCAAGAAAACTTAAAGCTGACAAAAAAAAAACAAAAAAAAAAAACAAAAAGGGTTAATTTATAAGCACGTCATATGAAATTCATGTGTACACATTTTGCTGAAAACGGAACTCCATTATTTAAGAGCTCTCCCCATGAAGTCCGAAAGCCGTGTGTAACAGTAGGTATGCGTGACCTATTTGGAGGACCTGCCCACCTTTGGCATTCCAAGCTCATTAATAAATCATTCAGTTAAGATCATACCGAGAGCCACAGATAAATGTATCAGCATGAAAATCAGCTTTTGTGTGTTAATGATAGACCTGACGCGTGCGATCGCCCTTAGTGTATGATTTTATGGACGCTTCCACCTGTTGGACGTTGGCAGGTGGGATAAACTTTGTGGTACAGACAGCTCCATTAACACTTTTGGCATGTGTGCTGCCTAGGAAGTCACTGACTTTGGGTTGACCTAATGTTTACTAATATGTTACTGTAATCATTATTCCTCTTTTATTTATTTTATTGATATCACAAAGTTGTTTTATTCCACGTCTTTCTCCATGAAGAAGATAAAAACTGAATATGAAAGACGTAGTATAAGGAATTAAAAAAACTGAAAAAATTTGTAGTGGAAAATAAGAACAACGAGTTGAATAAGCAAGAAATTATCCAGCCTAGAATACTGTAAACGCCTAAAGCCAATGTGCTTGAACCTTAGCTACAGCATATGCTTCCTAATGTTCAGCCCCAAGCCAGAACATTTTTCTACAAACTGGTACACCCTCCTATTAGTACCGACCAGTTTTACTTTTTTAAACTTATTGCAATTTACTGTCCACATAAATTCCCCAAGATTTGCTCCTGGTAAATATTTTATCATATATCACGGGAACAGGGACATTTTCTAAAACAACCTCTTTAACTTATTAAAATGTGCATTAATATATTAAATTATTTATGGGATTAACACGTAAGCCGTAATTATAACGTGTTAAATTCAGCAATGTAATAAATACACAAACAAAAACGAGTGACAAATTTCTTCAAGACCTTGGTGCTAAATAATTAAACTTAATTTAGTAAAGGACTTCCATGGATTATCCAATTAAAAAAGAAAATTTTAATACCTAGTCCATGGTACAGTACATTAAAACTCTGATCATTACTATGCAAAGATAATTTAAGTTATGGATACCACAGTAGCACTATTCCAATGCCACGAATTAAATATCACCAAGCATGCATGGAACGGTGACTCGCCGCTCCCAAAGCCATAAAGCCTAAACAATGCTTATCCAACGAACACTAACAGTCAACTCTGAAAACGTTTGAACCAATGAGCTGTAAACACTACACGAGAAAACGAAATGCAAATACAAATTATGTAACATGACAATGCATTAAAAGTTGTTTTTACTATCGTTTGCTCACTAGAACTGTCGAGGGGTTATGATAAAGTTGTGATATAATAGTTCTTGTGTAGAGAAATATGATTCAGAGATGACTTATTATTTATATTTACAATATTGCGGCATACTTTGTACTTTCAGTTACTTCGGAAAGGCAATCTCCAGAAATTTGTGGTCAGATGGTCATGTTGATCAGTCCACTAATTCTCACCTCCCAGTTCACCAATGAGGAACAATGGCTTCGTGCAAATGACAACCCCAAATACATAATATGTAGCACATAGTTCCACATCTTCGTCCCCAGCTCCTTCACTAGTTTTTAAAATCTTTCCAAAAGATCTTGCATTAAATAATTTTTTCCAGGGTCTGATGATGAATATGTTATTATCTTAATTATTTCATACAATGCCTAATGCATTCTGTGCTTTTATTGGTTAAACACATCATTTTCTAAGATATTTATGAATAATTAAATTAATTATTTTCAAGCTCTCCAAATGTGGAGAGTCTCAGGCGGGAAACTCTAATGCGAGGTTACTACCATTGGAACATTCCAACCCGCTGACCCTTTCCTCTCTAAAGAGTCCAAGTCCCTCTGAAGGGTTGATTTCATACTAAACGCCAGAGTAGAAAACTCTCCAATGAGCTAGGCTCACTACTGCACGCCGCACATCACCAATCCATATCTACCTTACAATGAAAGGATATGAAATAAGAGCGGAAATTTTGTGGAAAGTAAATAGCATTCGCCAAAATGAATGGGGAAACCTTGGAGGAAAAAAAAAAAAAAAAAAAAAAAAACAAACCATAATGGCTGTTCCCAAAGGATTTGAACAGGTATCTTTTATAAACTAAAGGATTTATTGTTTAATTTCTTTTTATTTTTCAAACGTAGCAGAAACAGGATTTTAACATGCTTACTTTAATAAATCTTTTGGAGTCTTTATCTACAAATATCAAAGTGAAAAAAGAGTACTTGATTTCTAGTTACAAGTTCATGGAAAATTTAAATAAGATATTAACGAAGCATCATTCTGCACTGTAGTTCTGAAGCAGTAACTGACACTGACAGTAAATCGTGTGACAGGGAGATGAAATAAATGTATCAGGCAGGCTTGGCGAGTCAGTTCTGCTGCACTTCATTTCGTGATGTATGTCATTAAGCCTTCCGCAGATACGGACATATGGAAAGTGAAGGAATGTTATGTGACGCATAAAGAGTATTATTTTTATAGAAAATGTTTCATCTCATCCCTACAGTTTTGCATTCTTTCTCGCGTCTATTCTCTGAACTCCGGTGAGATCTTCTACTAGCATTATATTGTACTCCGTTTGCTCATAAGTTGGGCCAGAATTTGGAACACAGGGCTTTGAAATGTACATTTTTGTAGTGAATTTCCAGGTTTACCGAACACATAAACCAAACGATTCTCCATTCTTTCACATTTCATTATTTTCGGACAACTAATCTCTGATTTTTTAAAAAAAATTCAGGCAATTATTTTGATTAAAATATGCAACAAAAGGAACTTAAATAAAGGAAAATAGGCGTTCGTTAAAGGTGAAAACAGAGGGAAATTTCACTGATTATTAATAAAAATAGGTATTTAAGATACTTAATAATTTATCAATTAATCAAAGTACTTAAGCTTACTTTTCTTATTGTTACAAGCAACAATAAGATGTTTTTTCAAGGTACTAACTGTCATAGTCAGCCGCTTGTCAGAGAGAACATTTTTTATCATGAAAAAGGAACATTCTACTTTCACTGAAGTGATTGGAACAAATTTAAAACAAGTTATTTCGGAGGTACTCATGCCAACTACAACAGAACATTCAACTTTCAGCACATCATGTAAATGTTGATCAAGACGAAGTTAAGTAGTTTTGAATAGTCCTGGCAAATGAGCAAAAGATGTGCAGTGGTTTCTAGTCGATTTCATTTTCTGTTTATGCGATTATAGGGGAATCAGGTTGGTGTTTCTGTTATTTTCGTGCTGATCACATTGTAAGGACGGTTTCTTGTACAGTTGAACTCCTCTCATATTTCTCGCTTGCAGTGGTTTGTTACGTTTACGCAGCTGAGAAGTTATCCCACCACAAATTTCCTAAAATTTTCTCGTGCAGATCGATACAAAGGCATTCGCCAGGATTATTCAAAATTACCACTCATCCCCTCTATTTCTGGTATTCGTATGCCCGAGGTAACCACACATTACTTTCACTAATGAAGATTTTGCTACCTAAAGAGCCTAAGTGAATAGGCTGAGAAGAAAAATTTTGACTGCTTGAAAAGAAAAAAGTGTTTAACAAAAATTTCAATATATATTTTTGTGAGATGAACATGCCATTTAATTTGTATTTTTTTTTTTCCACTTCAACATTGAAATTCTTTATGTAGTTTTTAAAATGCGCAAAAAATCGAAAAAATACATAACGATCGGAGACAGGCAGAAAAGTTTTAACCTTAAAATAGGCAACAAAAACCAAAATAGGCAAAAAAAAAAAAAAAAAAAAAAAAGCAAAATAAAGACTGGGCCTACCTACCGGCCCCAAATGTACGGCAGCATCTTTCTTTCTATCTGATTCTTAAATATATTTTCCCGAGATAAAAACTTTCCAGTTCTGATGATAATATAGAAAGAAAGTTCTCTCTGTGAGTTCACTTGCTATAAATATTACTTGAACTGCCATCTTAAACTATATAGTATGGGGAGGTATAGCACACCAAACCACCTAATAAATTCAACTAAAGCACACGTAAGACAATCAGGCCCTCATGTAGCATACTCAGAGTAAGGTGTATAATGTGGTAAGAGCCAATGGGTGACTTTTTATTTTCTTTCTCCAAGAAGAGTTAGGACCACTTGACAGACTTAAGCTGTGATACGGAGCGTTGTCTATAACAACAATACTCCGAGATTCATCAGGCAGCATTGTAGTACGTCATTCCTGGAAAACCTCTCCAATAATTTCTTCGCGGTAGTTGCCTGTTTTCTTAGACTCAAAGAGAGCGCCACCTTCTACGAACTGCTACCACTACATATATGAAGTGCACTCAGCTTTATCTACTTTCCCGAACACTTGCTTCTTGGAACCTGTCGTGCTTTTGAAGTCACTCACACCGCATCTAGATAATAAAAATTCGCATTTTCTTTCCCATACTTTTGCAATATTTTTATCTCCATAGTACATTGTCATCTACCGTCTTTCTTTTTAAATATGCTAAACCTATATTATATAACAACAGTTTTCGAAAGATGGATCTCTTTAAGTTTAGCGGATCAAGGTCATTGCTTACGACGTTTAAAATTTATTGTAGAGTGACATTACATTACATTAAATCCTTAGTATTTATAGAATAAAATCAACGCATTGAATACAAAGAGACATGTTTTTTTTTTGTCAAATGTCGAAACTGTACTATATTTTATGGATTGTTGAATAATTTTATATGTATCGCCTTTTCTGGCATTCAAAGTTAAAGCAACTTACTGCTTTAACTAGTATATGACAGTTAATTTGGTGTAAAGCTAGAACCTTTATTACATTGACATCTTTTTCATTTATATTGTATATATTTTATAATATATTATATATTTATATACAATATAAATGAAAAATAATATAACACTATTAACAATATAACTAAATTAACAATAATTAAAAAAACAGAAAAGGATAAAACACAAAGAAAAAGTCACAGAGTTGTAATCGCTATATTTCGAACACCTTGAGTTCTATGGTCATTATTGTATGTATGTATGTATGTATGTATGTATGTATGTATGTATGTATGTATGTATGTATGTATGTATGTATGTATGTGTGTATGTGTGTGTGTGTGTGTGTGTGTGTGTGTGTGTGTGTGTGTGTGTGTGTGTGTTCCTATTTTTTTGTGAATGTAGTTCTGGGTTATAGTTGACTTTTAAATGAAAAACGTTCTTACCTATCCAGGGGTTGTAAATTGCCAGCAGACAAAATGTTTGTGTATATTATTACATGGCAATATTACAAGTAAAACATAAATTGTGTTAGGAACAAAGTTCTGTGAGTTTACTAAGCTTATAAAATGTTGCATGGGTTCCTCATGTGTCTTGTTGAAGCTATCGGTCTGTTTTAGAGGATTGGCTACAAATGTTTTTGAATTTTATCTCATGTTTGAAACAAAACATTCCTTATTCGCTGTCATGCTCAACTGGTAGGTAGTGAAAAACAGTAAATCTCTTTTGATCGATCTCCCAATTTCTCACCAATTGAGAATTAACTAATTAATATTTAAGTGATTGAGGAAGTTAATCCCCAATTACACCTGTTGCATTTCACCAAACTAAATACGCAGTCAATTAGGTAATTAGGATTTAAGTCATCACGGTCTTCTGAATTATAAAAATCCGTGATTTAAAAATGGACACAGCAAAGAATATTCTATACACCATTTGTAAACCGCCACGGGTGGCCGAGGTCGTTAAGGCGCGGACTCGTGAGCGGGAAATGTGCGGAATTTGAATCCCACCAGGACCGTACTCCCTGACTGGGTTTTTTTCATGGTTTTCCTCAGTCTTCATAACTGGCAGATGTCGGGGAGGTACCCTAAACTTAGGCCTGGAACGCTCCCTTCCTTAAAAATCCTTTCCCAATTTATCATTTCATTTCATTTCATTTCATCTCATCTCATGCATCATCAGTGTCACAGTCTGTGGTGCCTCTGTAGTAAAAACGGGCGTTAAACACTACTCAAAAAAAAAAAAAAAAGTTAACTTACCGCAGATCGTTACTCATTCGTTTTTCATGACAACTGCACATCAGAAATGAAGGGAAAGAAGAGAACGTTATGTGTAAGGGAATAAGACGAGCTATAGCAGCGTTCATTCGATGCGCAAATCGTTGAACCGATGCTCAGAAATCTGCTGCTGCTATACACGAACTTCCTGTAGTGTTAACTCATAGTGTACATTCACTGGAGAAATGACTTGATATCTTAAACGTACAGAATACGATACTATGAATTACATTGTGTACAGAGTGTTTGACAGTCAGAAATATGGGAAGACCAACCTCTTTATGTAACTGAACGTAACCTACAACATAAAGATTCCTGTTTATGAAACATTTATAGCGAAATAATAAGAAGACTTTTAGCATTATTTAAATATTATAAAAATTCACAGGTCTGTTGGAAATTCTAAGTCGTATACTATAGAACTTAAAATATCTAATGTCAAAACTTTACTCAGCCGAAACCGCATTTGGAAATCTGTTTTCTGCATACTATGAAATAAATCTTGTCATTCGGAAATTATGTAGTCCTCAAATAGCATATTCAAAATTCGTCTTGCGATGAAAAGTTAATTGAGAATTAGTTTGTTAAATGGCCAAATATACGCAAATTCACTTAATGGGAGTTTAATGGCGGATTAGAATACAATTGTTGATGGTGAGATGCAATCCCTAATTAAAAGAGCATTAAATAGAAATTAAATGCTAATTGAACTCAGTGAGATCGGCCCTAAGACAGGCACGTTTTATGCTCGTCACTAGTCACAAAATGGAATAATATTCCACATGGTGCCGCGAATGTAACCTTAAGAACTGCACGAGAAAATAATTATAGACGTCATTAAAGATGACTTTCCTTTCCTCTACTGTTTGCGAAATAAACAACTGAACAATTAGCATAAAAGTATATTTATTTTCACCACCCGGTATTAGTAATTGCATTGTTCTCACATTTCATTTATAGTTCCTCTTGTGTCTTATTGAAGTTATCGATCTGCTTTAGAGGTATAAAGTTTATTTGCATTCCCTGAAAACGAAGACAGCACCGATGCAACATTTTTCTTTCAAATACTAAATTATTTTGGAAAATTAAGTAAATTTTTAATAAATCTTACATATTACACATCCTTTTCCCAACCTGGTCCATTATCACTTATACGGGTGAACAATCCTTTAAGCAGCTGGTTTCGCGGCGTGCGGTCGGCCAGGAGGTTCACTTGCTATACTTTCACTCAATACACTGTATTGCGTCGCCTAACAAACATGTGCTACTTGCGCAAGATTTCAACTCACACTGAAGCCTCACTAAGAGGAAATATACGCCGACATAGCGCTGCCGACCGGTCCCGCGGTTGCGTCAAGCATTGCTTACCCGGTATAATGTTTTTCCAGAACTCCAGAACAGTGCAAAATTCTAAAAATGAGCTGAAAGATATTTGACTTATGAGCCATAAATTGAGCATAAAACCGTTGTCGCTTGAGAAAGTGCTACTGAAAATATATTTTTAATTTTTTTTTACAAGTGCTTAGTGCGCATATTAACTATTGAGGCATCACAGACGGTGACACTGCCAATACATGAGATGAAATTATAAACTGGGAAAGGATTTTTTTTAAGGGAAGGAGGCGTTCCAGGCCTAAGTACCTCCCGACATTTGCCATTTATGAGGACCGAGAAAAACCTGGAAAAACCTCAGTCAGGGAAGACGATCCGGTGGCAATTGAACCCCAAACCTTCTACTCACAGTCCGCCCTTAACGACCTCGGCCACCCGCGGTTCTTTTAAAATGGACCTCAATCACCTTAACAACAATTTAAATTGGAGAAATAAACATAATTTGAGAGCGTCTAACTTAGTAACAACAGTAGGCTTAAGAAGCAATGGATATAACACTAATCATTGAGTAACTGCAGCAATCGCGAATCGTTACAGCTTTCAAAAGGAACAAATCAGCTCCATATGATTTAGTGGTACAGAATTCTCTTTGCAAGCATTACATAAAATATAATTGTAGTAACTTTTCTGCTCTGCAACTGAAGATTATCCAAACATAGTTCAGTACAATGCTATGTACATATCTTGCAAATATTAATGTTTCAGCTTCAAGTTATAGTGTCTGTATTGGGTTTTTCTACATTATCCATGTCCCTAAAACTTTCAAAACTTTTCCTCGTGATAAACAACACTTATTAATAATGTACACTACCGCTCATTAATTTCAATAGATGATAAAGTAGTTTCATTTCATCCAAGAAATACCAAATGGCCACGGCTAGCCGAGGTCGTTAAGGCGCTGACTGGGCGGGAGGTCTGGAGTTCGATTCCCGCCAGGATCGCCCTCCCCGACTGGTTTCCCCCCTCCCCAGGTTTTCCTCAGTCCTCATAAATGGCTAATGAGGCCTAGAACACTTCCTTCCTTAAAAAAAAAAAAAAAAAAACCTTTCCCAATTTATCATTTCATCCCATGTATCATCAGTGTCCACCGCTTGGGATCCCTCAGCAGTAAAAATGGGCGTTAAACACCATTAAAAATAATTACAATCTAACAAACTCTAGGCTTTTGGTTCAGAAATCCTTAATCTTATTCTGATTCTAGGGGTGTAACGAAAAGAGCGGGCAAACTTTCAGTTATGGATTCCTCATGTGTAGAGAGGAAGAAGAAGAAGAAAAAAGGTTATATGATCATGGGTCCGGAAAAGTCTGGAAGCCATGTTAAAAGAAGGATCATGCTCGACCCTATCCCTCGGGTAGAACTTTTCTTTGTTGTACTTAAATTCTGCAGTTTATGTGTGTTCAGATTTTACTTTCTGTCGTGAGTTGTGATTTTTCTGCACAATGACTCCATGACTCACGTGAATAATACAAGCCAATACTTCATTTATGGTTTCGCAGGTATGTTATCTTTGTGTGTTATTCCTTCTGTGGTGGAAAATGTACGTGTAAATATTTCGGCAGCTGGAAATGCTAGACAAGCATGTCGACTTTATGAAAAACTGTTCCCTGAACTGCAAAACATTTGAATGCATTCATCCCGCCTATGTAAACACTTGGTTTATTATTAATATTGTCTTCTTTTTATTAATATCTGTTTCCTTTACAAATATTTAAACACGTCTGGACTTCGACCCATGCATAAAATACATTTGTAATGTGTGTAAACACGGAAGCTGCCGACAGATGACGGCCACTCCTGCCGAGGAAGCAGCTATCCTCGATGCTGTGGATTAGAACTGTCAAATGAACGGTTAGCACTGCAGATGGACGTTTCTCACACGATTGCCTGGAGACTGCTGAGAGACCTGCAGTTGTACCCTATCACCTGCAACATATACAGGCCCTGTCACCTCGGGATTTTCCGGCACAACTGCTGTACTGTCAATGGTTTCAACACTAGTGCGCTATTATTCCACACTTCACAAGTTTAGTTTTATTCACGGATGAAGCACACGATTGATCAAAGTTGGAAATCAGAATTTTCACCGTCAGCTGGTGTGGGGCTGATGCAAATCCCATGCAACAATTGAACGTTCTCACCGACAGCTATTTGGGGTAAATATTTGTGTGGTATGATGGATGACTGTTTGTTGGGACCCTACATACTTCCAGACAGACCCACAGGAATGAGGCACAGACGTTGTTTACTTGCCGATTGCCTGCGTGATGGAAGATGGAACATGTAGATGTTCGTCAAACTATGTACTTTATGCATAATAATGCTCCCCCAAATTAGAGTAGATGAAGTAGATATCTTAATGCAATATTACCTGACCAATGGATAGGGCGCAATGGACCAATTGCTTGGCCTCCACGCTCACCAGATGTCAACCCACTTGAAGTCGCTTGTGTATCCGAAACGTGTGAACGATGTAGAAACTCTCCGTCTGCGATTGAGCAACACTGTCGGGTATGTACAACATACTCCCATACTTGGGAGAATTACGGAAGTCAGTGCGAAGACAAACTGCGGCGTATATTCGTAGGAGGTGGATATTTCGAATAGTTCCTGTAAACAAATGTATACAGACTGATATTCCTTGTAACGCCCTATAACGTGGCAAAAAGGCATTTTAATTACACCCGGTATATCCCACCATGCTTGCTAGATAGCTTCCAAGAGATGGTTTGAACTTCTTAAATGCACTTTCCGGGCACCTCTATCAACTTTGTACCATAACAGTTTCATAGAGTTGCGGCAGTTCGGACTTAGGAACAGACTAACTGCTCTGGCTTTGTTTAGATGCAATGCACTTGAAGCTGTATCCCTTCAAAGTTTAGGATTGCCATCTTGCTGCAAGGTGAAGCTTTTCCCTAATAGATGGCATTGCATGATACTGAAGAGTTTTATAGTAGCGTTTCTTATCGTCTTTCTATTCCCAACTTTTCCTGGATAAGTTTCCAAATCATAAAAGACGCGCCATTTAGCAGAACTGACGTATATTCTTCTCCCCGCACCAAAGGGCCCTTACTTGGATTCATCTGTGAAGCACTTAGACTAATCAGCAGGTGTTCAGTTTTGATGCTGTCCTGCCATTGCAGTCTGTTCAGATCAACTTCTGAAAGTATTTTCACTATTGCAACAAATACAATCCTCTTTTATTTCTACTAATTCTGTACATTTTTACGGTATACTAATTTTAGTGCATTTATCACCACTTTAGAATTTGCAAGGCTATCTGCGCAGAATAAATCTTGGTTGCTACCAGAATTTTGTGTGGTCTGTTATGCAGGTGTAGTGGTTACCATACTTGCCTCCTAAACCCAAGATCGCGGGTTCGACCTCGGCCAGGACCGATGGATTTTTTCGGGCGTAAAAATCCTAAGTATGGCTTCCTTCGGAAGGGAAGTAAAGCCCTGGGTCCCGTGTCGTACATTTACGGTACGAAAAAGAACCTCAAGCCTGAAAGAGAGGCCTCTGAGCAAAATTTGTCGGCCGTTTCATGCCCTGAGTTGAATGGGACGCTGATGACCTGAGATGTTAAAGAGCGTCCATAAATAAATAAAAAAAAAAAAAAAAAAGAATTTGTGTGAGGAAAGGATGCATTGCACTTCTGCATTAGATGGTCACGTTCTTCAAGGGATGTTTCCACCCTTAGAGTAATGGCAATTATATGTTCACTTTAAGCATCACAAACAAACTAAAATTAATATAGCAGATTTATCAAGCAATACGATCTTGGTGAGCAATATTGAGGCTTTATGTACATCTGGCCCAGCAAATAAAACACAATTCCACAGTTCTATAGTTAAGGATTCTCAAACAGAAAATCACTATTCTGATATAAAAAAAATATAGTGTAGAGTGACTTTTAAATTAATATGCTATTTATTTGATAATCAAACATAATCCTCTTTATAATAATGAATTACAATTCATTTAAATGCACATTTGTTTTGTAAGTGAGTATATTGAATGTATGTAAATTAGTGAACAAATGAATAATACCCTATCAGAAACATTAAAAAATCAAACTCTGCCAGGAGTATGTGTAGGTTTTAAACGGAAGTGTGTTCTGTGGCAGATAAAATGCTCCATAATAAATAAACACGAAATAATGGAATCACACACATGTGAAATGACACAAGCTAATTACTTTTAGGAAAAAAGGCTTAATTTTCTATGAACGAAAGTGATCCCGTTAAAAACTCGATGGCTTCCTCCATGCATTGCTATATAACAAAATTTAAAACTATTTAAGCTGAATAAAGTGTAGGATTAATTCATCATTATTAAGCAATGGTTTCAGAGAATTTATTTTAAATTATAAGGAAAAATTGGAAGTGTTTCTATATTACGTGGCTCGTCTTAAAAGAAGAACCAACTAAATATCATTTGCATGAACAGAGACCAGCCCTGCTTGAAACTGTAATAGAATTCTTATAACGTTATGACCTGCATTGTATTTTCTGTTCTCGTCTTTTAATATTCAAATTGTAGCGCTTGATGAGTAGTGCAGATTGTTTTTAATAGTATTTCACTTCCTGTTTTGAACTATTACTAAGAATGTTAACAGCGATATAGACATCAGCGCTAAAACCATTCTGTTAACGTCACCTCTAGTTGACCTTGTGGCAGTCAAAAGGATTCCGACCTTATTCACGCGCACTGCTTCCATATAAAGTGAAGCAACTGCAAATAAGCATTACGCTAACGGGTTACAAATAGTTATTGAGTTCCGTAAAGGAGAATGAAGGGGGAGGTGGAGAAGAAAAGATGAAGCGCGTGTACTCAATTATTGTTATTGTGGCAGAGGTGTAATTTTCGGCATTAGGACAAGGCATTAATCTACAGAGAGTTGCTCATATCTACGCTTCTCACGTTTCTTTTGGGATAGAAGAAAACACTTAACCATGCGACTTCATTTTATGTTAATGCACAACGCTTTAAGATAAATGACTCTGGTTTCCTCTCTACTAATTTGTATTAACTTTTTCTTTGAGGGGGGGGGCGGGGAAGGAGAAAGATATTTAGTCACGTGAAACTTTCCTTGTGTTACTTTTAGTTTACCTATTTTGTTCATATAAGCTTATTTTGAAATATTATAATAACAAAATTAAACTAACAGTCGATATTCCAATACCTAATATAATTTGAGTGAAACACAAATATAAAATGCCGATGATGATGAGAATCATTTTCTCCCGACTAATAAATTCATCTTTTAGCATTCAAGAATGAGGAAATGCGTCTCGCGGCATGTAGAACTTAGGGCTAATTTCAAAACAAGCGTCCGATATTACCGTGCCAGCCATAGACTTCAAAACGCAAATTATTCATTGATCATCATACACACTTACCGATAGTGACTAGTACTGATCAACATGCGCGTAAAACAAGTTTCACAATCCGAGACTCCAAGATGCCGAATTTACTATTGACGTATGTAACGCAGTAAAAAAGCTTCTGCGAACCCCTCAAAATGCCCTTTTACTCTACAGTTTTCTGCTTAATGTTTTTTCGCACCCATTCATTGAACAAATTATATTTCTTTCACATAACAAAGCAGGCTTTTCGGAACTAGCAAAGAGACTACAAAACTTTAGTTACTTAAGGGGTAAATCGTATATAATTTTCTTTGGAAATTTTCATTCAATAGGCTAATACATTCTCAAAGGTTTCCAAACTATTTCAAGATATTTATTACATATATCCATTACAATGAACATTGTTGCCGTCGAAAAGAGTCTGTTCTGATTTAAGCAATGACAAACATACGCGATATTTCATTAAAATTAAATATTACTCTCATGCTAGTAATGGAAAAAAATATTTTATGCAACACGAGAGTAAACATTTTTATTCATTAGTGGAAATTATCACCCAAGGCATCAGCTCTTTCCACTCATGAATAGAATTCTATTTTACTTTACTTTCTTGTTACATAATTAAATATAATTTAATCAATATTTTTAATTTATAGTTACTTTTTATACTTAAACTGATTTGCATGTATTTGCATATTTTTAAAACAAAATCTGAAGTACAATCATTGAACAAGTACATAGATTTTATTTTAGTTCACTAAATATCATAAACATTTGACTTTCAATTAATTTATCTAAAGGTATAATTTTTAACTAGATCGGACTTAATCTTTTATTTTTTTGGTGGATACTGTAGACGGCATATTTACAAAGACTGCCCTCTCCCAATAAGTTAAAAAATCCGCGTCTATTACTCTAGAAATTAGTAAAATGAAAGGAATGAAAAGCAAGTTACAAAATTACGCGCTCTGACTTCTGGCATCAAGTTCATAGACGACCATGCCTTAGGAAAGAAGAGTCTCAAAAGCGGTAAAGCAAATGATTACTTTGAAATGATACCGGCCATGCTGACGTTGGAAAGAATAATTTTAATGTTCTATATTTTCTTTCCAGAAATTATGGAAGTAAAAACTCTTTGACATTAGTCAAATAGCAAGTGAGCTTACAGAAAGCAGCCAAGGTGTGCCCAAAGTTGATTTCGATAGTCCTAAAGCAACGGTAGTCGACATCTATATCTGTGAGACACCATACCAAGCATTATAACACACATATCGTATATTAATAAATTCATAATGCTATACAATGATGTTTCATTATGTAGAATTATAACTTCCATGAACCTCGTCCTTGTCCGCACGGGACTTTAGTGCCAATTTCATAATGAGCCAAGCAAATTTTGTCCATCCACTCTGTGGTCGTGACGCAGTGTGGCAAGGTATTTTTTAATAATCTTTAAGGATTGTCTCATTTTCAAGTGTCGGTCCTGGTGGTCTAGTGGTAACTATACTTGCCTCGTAAAAGGAATATCGCGTGTTCATACCCGCCAGGATCAAATTTTTCGGGTGTAAAAATCCTAAGTATGCCTTCCTTCTGAAGGGAAGTAAAACCGTGAGTCCCGTGTCGTACATTTACGGCACGATAAAGAACCTCAAGCCTGAAATAAGAGACCTCTGAGCAAAATTTATTGGCCTTTTCACGCCCTGAATTGAATGGGACGCCGATGACCGAGATGTTAATGAGCGTCCGTAAATAAAATAGATCAACAATCATGTTCAAGTAATCATTCGAGTATTTCTACAAGAATTTTGTAATTCATATGCTAAAACGCCATTCTGTTTCTAAATATGATTAACAAAACACATTTTATTAGTCATAAGAATATTTTCCATTGTTTTTTATTATTCCAATGAACATATCTTAATTAGAGACTATCTATAACATGCTTCACTTTAATATCACGTATATTATTTTATAATTTCTTCTTATTCATACTAAAGAGAATTTATTCTAGGGACATAAAGATCAATTCCAAGTTTTATGTTTTAAATTCTTCATGTTTTACTATACAATTTAATGGTGTTGTGGATTAAATGTTTTTTTCCGACTACAAATTCTGCTTCTCTTGTTAGTGCTCTTTACTAAACGTCACTTGATGAAATTAATATCCTGTTTTCTAAGTGGGTAGGAAACTTTAGTAGGTGTTCCTATACTCCACAATAAACTTTATACCTGTTAAATCTTCGTAATATTTTAATACCTTTCGAAATGAAAGGGGTTCAATATTTTTATTTTTTGATGATATATGAGTAGAATAAGAAATGTAAACTTTGCTCACTTCAAACTAAGACAAAGCCCATAAAGAAGTGGTAGCCTTAAATATTAAGATGTCCACGTACTTATCACACTGAGGCACTTTCCCAAATGTACAGCGCTAACTCCAGAATTTCTTTAAAATAATTAAATACGTATATTAAGCAAATATTTACATTTATTTTGTGGTTCTTTGTGAATGCTGTAAGCCAGTACGTGATGTGCGTAATATAATTATATTTATGATGTTAGCCCAGAGAAACCAAACAAGAATTCTCAATATATCAACCTGACGGCTGGAAGTAGCACGCTATAAGATATGTGGTGCGGTCGCATGTAGGCGGTCTGTAACTCATCTCTCAACATCACGCCGGATTTTGTTTCTTTGTGCTCATGAAGTTCGTTTGTTTTTTCGGAACATCTATGATAGGCTAGCTAATGGCGTCATCAAAAAGTTCCTATTACTGCATTCGCATTACATTATTAATGTTTAGTAGGTATCAGCTCAGGGAAATTGACATCAGTGTTTACATCCCTCATTAGTTTCCGGTAGTTGTTACTATAGACATATTATAGATAATTTGTCTTTGGGACGTCCTATAACACACCATACGCAGTTCTCTAAATATTGTCTGTTGTAATTTTATTGCTTGCTGTTTCAGACTTTGCAACGAGTTTTATTTATTTCTTGATTAATATGTAGTTTAGTGTGTATTACATTTTTAAATTTGTTAATAATGAACTATTATAGAAGCAAAATAGTTTTATTGCACATATTTTCAGCATCTGCTTATGTCGACAGCTATAAAGTCTCATTCTTTTCATTTAGAGTAAAGTTGAGAGATTTGTATCAGTTATATTGCACTAAAAACCAAGTTCATTTGCAAATCCACGATTTTTGGCAGTTTATTTTGCATGGTGAAATTGTATTACAGAAAAAATGTAGTATTCTAATAGCTTTTTATTATAATACAAATTATTCATATCGAGTATTCATATTTTCTTATGTTTTTCTAAATTTTCTTTGATATAGCCCCCTTTCTTCGTTTCCTATGCTAGGTGCAATAGAAGAAAAGGATGAAGAAAAACGTTACTCTCCTTAGAATTCCTATGTGTGAAGCAATTTTCCTCTACTTTTAAAAAGGAAAGTGTAGAGTAGAAAATTAATTTTCCACGAGTAGAAAATTAAAATGAGGGCAAAATGGGTCTTGAATTTGCTGAGAATGTAACTCAGAACCGAATTAGGAAGTTTATAAGCATGGGGATAAAGTGCAGTACAACAGCGTAGTTCTTATTGACGACTGAATCACCGGAGCTTGCATCAGTTTCACTGACGCGTTTCCCAAAGTTGCCGTTGTGACTGCTTAGATTGTACAATAATCTACCGTTGTCATCAATGATGCTTTAACTTAATTGCTGCACTTTTAAGACGCTTTCCAGAAGTCACCTAGATTTAGGCATTAAAGTTTTCAAGAGATTAAACTGAAGATTAGCAGTGAACAGAATCTTTAAATGCGATAATATTTCTACTACATTAACCACTTTCATAGAAACTTTTAACAAGGTACCATTAGTCTTGATTATAATGCAATTTGTGACTCATATGGCAAAAATTAACCTTACCGTTGTAAAAATTGAAATAATTATCTTTCAAGTAAATTATTGTTTGAAGTGTCTCGCTCAATAAGAAAAACAATTCTTACGTATTTAATTATCCTTTCATTTTATTTATTAAGTCTATAAAATGATGATTTGGAAAAAAACTAGTAATACCCTATTTCGTATAAAGTAATAGTAAAAATTTAAATAAATATAAAACCAAAGTGTTAAAAGTAAGGAAATCGCACAAGACATTTCATTTAAATTTTTCGAAATTAAAATTAAAGTAAACTGCATGTTTATGTCCGTAAAGTTTACATATCTATATTAAAGAGACAATGTTTTACAAAATCAATTAATAATAAAACGAAAAAAATATCTCGCTTGAATGTTCAAAATGTCCAATGAAAAAAAAATGGCACAGTATATAGCTTTTCTTTCGAACAATTGAATGCGTCAGAATAGCCAGATACAAGAAACACTTTTAAAATAAAAGAGGAACTGTTTTTCAGTTAAAAATATCCATCCAATATAACTTTGTCTATCAGTGGTCATATATTTCATTTAATTAATAGTATACCATTAATTTGTGTGGTTTAATCTCAATTATAATAAAAACAATTAAAATGGTTTTTCTTTTGTAACACTTACATATTGAAAGAATTTTAAGTTTATTCCCCTAATACTACACAGTAATGTCATAACTTATTTCATTTCATTAATTAACAAGGACTAATTTGGATTTTATATTAATTTTCATTAAATGTTTTCAATCGGGAGGAATTCGCTGAGTTTATGCAGCTCTTGCGTGACGGAATATATCTCTATTTTATTAACTGAAACATACAAAAATAAATATACGCTAGAGGAATGTTGCAAGAGTTTGCAAACATTAAAGACACATTTTCACAAAAGAAATGTTTTGTAATTCCGTTTCTTTGAGACACTCAACTATCCAATATAACTGCCCAGTTAATTCGTATTTGGTTCTTTATCGTATTTCTAGAATTAATGATCTGTTTTACAAAATACAGGTTCAAAAGAGATTTTAGAGAACCACTTGTGACCCACGGGCCGTGGTTTGAGAAACGTTGACGTAGAGTAACGCTAGACAATGAGAGAGCCGCACTTACTTGGCTAAGAAAACTTCCAATTCTAGTGCCTTTGTAGCATGCAATGAATATCCTGTTTCTTTTGTGAAGCCAACAGTGAAAAATAATGTCCTGAACATGGAATAAAACATGCATGGGGGGCAATTAAGGCTAACTTGAGGCAGACGTCGTTTCTGTGCTCGAGACTGCACTCTCTCTCTTACAATCTAGTTACTATATCAGATGTTATCTATACAAGGTTATTTAGAACTTATAGAATGGAATTAGATGCATCAATATGAGTCCTCTCTCCATGCATAAAGGACAAAAATACAGTGATTTTTAAATTATCACATTATGAAATAAAAAATACAGCCATATTTCATATTACAAATTATTTAACTGGAAATTGTGCTAGACCCTTATAACATTTTATCTAGATCGTTCTGCTGTAATACTTTTATTTGGATTGCTAATTTTATTCATAAAACACTGCATCATCAAAATAAAGGACATTTCTTATTATAAATAATTTCATACTGTTTATACAAGCTACAGCTCTAGAAAATTGTGCGAGGACTAGATAAAATAATTTTGTTTTCTCATTACACAGTGGAGAAACTGTGATGAAACCATATTTCATGAGAAGGACAGATCTCATTTGACCGGTGGAAAAAGTTGCAAGTTCATACGCACATGCGGCTTAGTACAGGATGTCAGTGGGTATTTGACATTTGGTTGCACAAAATGGAATCGCTTGGTAACGTGCAGTGAGCTGCTGTACATTTTGCTTCCGTCTGCAGAAATCCAGAACGGAATATGCGCGATGTTACAGCGAGCGTATGGCTACGATGTTCTTCCACAACCAACCGCACTTCGGTGGTTCAAAGATTTTAAAGAGGATTGTGTGTTTCAACAACAAAGTAGGACGATCCAGGTGCTTCAACCACTGCAGTGAACGAAACCATGATTAACACAGCTTCCGTGTTTGTTCTGGAAGATCAAGGAACAACAGTGGACAGAATGGCAGACATGTTACAGATTTCCCATGGTAGTAGTTCATTATTCTGTACGATCGTTTACACTGAGTTGCGTCTGTGCCAGATTGCTGACGCCTGAACAGAAGATCATGTGAATGGACCTGTGTTGGGAGCTTCAGCGTCCGGCAGCGGATAATGGCGAGACAGACTTGAGTGCCATCATTACAGGAGATGACAATTGTCTTCGTCATGATACCGAAAATAAACGTACGAGCTCAGTCTGAAAATCATCTGGTTCTCCGACATCAAAGAAGGCCCAGATTGTTTGATCGGCCGGAAAGGTTTTGGTTATTTATTTCTTCGATTATCGCTGAATAGTTTAGTAACATGAAGTCTCCCCACAAACAATGGTCCGTGGGGATTGTTTTGAGCGTACTGACCAAACACATCTGACGATAACGTTGTATCCATCTCCATGGCAATGCACGCCCTCAGGTTTGCAATGTTGTTCTCAACATTTAGCCAGAAAAGAAATATATATGCGTGCCCCATTCTCCATACAACCCGGACCTAGCTCTGTGATATTTTTGTGTTCCTTTATATGGTATATAAATACACAATTTCTACAGGTGGCAGGTGGTTGATAAGCTCCAACAACTATCCAGATAAAATATTTTATGCTTCTAAGAAATACTCCGTCCGCTCTACGAAGTGGGAGGCTCTTGCCAAGTATTTTAATATCTCTCTCTCTATTCGATTGAGGACCATTGAACAAATAGAAAATAACACATTCATTAAATGAACGTGTTTATCTAGCCTGAACATAACAAAATAAGGGGCAGCAGTGTCGAAGATTCGTAATTTATTCTGAAGTCAACTTTTGCGTGACTAAAGAATGGATTTATCGATCTCCAAATGAACAAAAGCATTGAAAATAAATTCTAGCATAATGGCTGTTCAAGCTGGTTGATGTCTAAACATAATCCGTTGCCGTTATTCAAACTGCAGGAAGATGAAACTCTTGGCCACATTCATATGTTAGGCTTTGTCCTAACTTACGAACACATGTAATCAGCAATCAGTTTTTATTTTATATGAACAGAAATGGCAGTGCATCTCCTCAACAGGTGTACTCAGCTAAAAGTCCACGATGTTATTTTTGGATCATATAGTGGGGCTTCAAGGACAACATGCTTCAAATAAAAGAAATATTGACATAGGAAAGAAGCATATATACACCTTGCATACTTGACTATGCCACTGCTCAAGAAGTGGTCAGCCATTATTCCTGAAAATATTCCTGAAATATTATTGATTTGATTTATTCATGCACATTTGCATGAATACACAGAATAACAAATATCATAATTTGCATAATCGGTAAAGGATATTTAATTATAGATAACATGATTATGTCCCATATACATGGTGTCCCATAATGAACGCAATTTTTAAATTGAACGGCTCTGTCGGATTGTTCGATTACCGAACTTGAAATTTAGCACCCTTGTTATCTGTTTGTATTGTGATTAACGATTGTCATTTGTGTGTATTGTTATCAGCTAAAACAGAGCGATACACGAAGGATTAATGCGTCCAGATTCTGAAAATGCATTTTAAGTACGGTGAATGTTTTGCAGAGACCTTTGTGAAGACTTGGTGTAATTTTTGGTAGAGGAAATGCGGCTAATATGTCAACAGAGCAGAGATTGGTAAAAAAATATGAACTTACAGCATCGACAAAGAACCAAAATCACCTGGACGTTCTCGTCAGCCGGTAAACAATGTTGCCCTCATTAGAGTGTTGCTACGAGCCCAATGAAACCGATTCGTCGCCGTTATCAACAATTAACCATTTCGAGAAGCAGTTTGCAGCAAAATTTAACAAAATACCTGCATATACATCTTTTTAAGATCAAACTAACACAAAAACTGAAGCCCACGGACCATTTTCAGCGTCGAATATTTACCTCCCTCGCAATAGCGATCAAAATTGGCCACCAAGATTGTGTGATTTGACACCATGTGGAGTTATGTAAAATCTTGTGTTTATGTGGACAATCCACGAACCATCTCTCGATTCAAGGCAGAAATTAGACATGTCATGGGTGAAATTCAGCCGGAAATTTGCTAAAGTCGTTAAAAAAATTGCCAAGAGAATGCTTATTTTTATTAAAACACATCATCTATTTGAAAAGTGCTAATCATTTTAATTCAATAAGCATTGCCATTAAACTTGAAACAAAACACAAAAAATCACGCAAATGTCCTCCACGGCTTCCTTGGTACACCTTAACTCTGTTGGCAAAGTTTTCAACGACTTTAGAGCAAATTTCCGGCTAAATTTCATCCATGACATGTCTAGTTTCTGCCTTGAGTTCAGGGATGGTTGGTGGATTGTCCACACAAACACAAGACTTTACACACCCCCACAAAAAATAGTCACATGTTGCCGAAGCACATGATCTGAGTAGCTAATTTTGATCACCGTTGCGAAAAAGGATACTTTCCAAATGGTCCTTCGGCTTCAGCTCTTGTGTTAGTTCGATCTTAAAAGATGCACAAGGAGATCTTTGTTAAAAATTCGCTGCAAACTGTTTCTCGGGATGGTTAATTGTTGGTAATCTGGGCGAATGACTTCATTGGACTCGTAGCACTTCTCTATCTGACGAGGGCAACATTCTCTACTGGTCGATAAAAACGCCCAGACGATTTGTTGTTCTCTGTCGATCGTGTATCTTTAAGTTTCCTTCCAGGTCTCTACACTGTTGACATGTTAGGCACATTTCGTCAACCAAAAATAACACGAAATCTTCAAATGAACTCTGTATAACATTCACTGTTCTTAAAATGCACTTTCAGGATCTGGACGTGTTGACTCTTTGTGTATCACCCCGTTTAGCTGATAATACTGACAATCGTTAATAGCAATACAAATAGATGATAGTCTGTTAAATTTTAGGTCCGGCAACCTAACAAACCGACAAAGCCGCTCGATTAAAAAATTGCGATTCATTACCGGACACCCTACATTTATTAGTGCGGACAATAAAGAACCCTGGAATAGCTCTAAAACAAAAGACCAGTCACCTTGATTTCCTTTAAGGATAATTTTTGAAGGAAGAGCGGTGTGGTAGGTTCATAAGCACTTTGCTAATTATTAACCTCGAGTACAAAGGTTTCAAAGAGAAAAATTGGATAAATTATTTCATGTTTCTTCGGTTTACCATTAATGACGATCATGTTACTAAGACGCATGCTTTCAACTTCTGCATCTCAGTTGCTTCTAAGCTTTTTAATCGTAGAGAAGTTGCTAATACGAACGGCATTCAAATTATGGCACCTACGATTTTTTTTTCTCACTAACTAATCACACGAAAGCTATGAAACTTGTGTTATTTCTCGCGGTAAACTCCCTGCAGCCGTATACGTCTTTCACAATATCTACGCCATGATTTCAGGACCGCTGCGAACGCTTATGTAAAAATCTGTTTTGACCACTGGAAAATCGCTGATGAAATAGCGCCACGACTAGTGAATGTACCACCCCGGAGAGTGTCTTTCATCGTTGGAAACAGTCGAAAGTGGTTGGGAGAATGAGGAATCACTTCAAAGTTGTTTTCATGAAGAAACTGCTGCGTTACATTCGCCGATGCGCCGGGGTTTTGGCTTGGTGAAGGAGCACACGTGCAGCTTTTTCCACCCGTTTTTCACGCAAGGCTGGAAAGAGCTTCTTCTTCATAATTCTTGTAGGATTCACCTTCACCGTAGCGCCCTTTGGAATGCAACCAGTACGGATTACTCCATCGCTGTCCCAGAACATGACCACCATAATTTTTTCTGCACTGGCATTTACCCGACATTTTGGTGGCGGCGAATCTGAGTACTTCCATTGAGCAGACTGGCGCTTCGTTTCAGGATCGAAAAACGGCATCCATGTCTCATCCATTGTCACAACGATGAAAAGAACGTCCTATTCATGTCGTCATAACACCGCAACATTACCTGGAACATGCCACGCGCGCAGCCTTGTGGTCGTCCTCAGCAATCATGACACTCACCTGGAGGACACTTTTCGAATTTTCAGGTCTTCATGCAGGATTTTGTGCACAGATCCCACGGAAATGTCAACTTTGGAGACGATGTGTTCCACACTCATTCGGCGATGCTCCAAAACAAATTTCTCCACTCGCTCGATCAATCATCAGACCGGCTTGTGTGAGGCCAGGATTGCCTTGGTTTGTTATCATACGATCTGCCTTCCTTGAAATGTCGCACCCATAAACGCTCAGTATCACATCACGCAAATGGAGAAAATTAACGATTACACGCTGTTCTTGTAATGAAAACGTCGCCATTTTGAAGTATCAAAAACAGTCCTCACTCTCGCCGCTGTCGCTAGAGTTCTGTGTGCCATACAGTGCAGCCATCTCTATCACGCATTAACACGAGTACTCGCATATTTTAAAATAAATCGCGTGTATCTATCCTGTTTAGAGCATCACTAGGCAAATAAAGAATTTCTTTAACCGCTCTCATTACCATGCTATCCACCATCACAAGATTTTTCAGGTATTTTGTTAAAGAGGTTCTATTACACAGGATAATTAATAAGCTACCAATAAATTGCACAATTACTATTAATTTTTGTTGAGGCTGAAGCAGGTAAGTTTTAAGTTTTTTCCAGATTACTTTTAAACTGGTATCTCTCACTAAAACATTAAATAAATTATCATAGACATCATCAAATTTTTGTGAGTATTTTGAATTATCGTCTTTATTTTATCCCCTGAGCATTTGTAAGTATTTTAATATCATAAGATAATATTTCGTTTATTTTGAAATGCCTTTATTAAATCAATGCAGTTATTATAAAAATTTACATATTTACATATCTAATATTTGCATTTTATAGAAAGTATTATGGTTACAAATGATATCCTTCTCTAAGTCATAGCAATCAGCAATTGGAAATATTCTTTTAAAATTGTTTACCTTGTATTTAATTATATTGTTTTTTCTGAAGTGATCTACATGAAATATTTTTAAAGTAGTGCAGCTTAATACACTTCCAGCTTAATATTGATGTAACAGCTATATTTTACTGAAAATATTAATGTCAAAATGTTGAATTAGATATTTTCCATAATTAATCATCGTGTAATGTTTAAGAAAATTTTCTATTTTCTTTTTCTTTCTTCTTGCTAAGATTTTAAAGGAGTGCGCTTTCGGTACGCTTTAATTAAAGAACTGAGGAAATGCAGTTTAAATCTATAGGCGCAAATTATTGAATTATCTTTTCCATGCAAGTTTTTATTGGTTAGATGTTTATGTAGAAAGATAATACTGATATTCTAAGAAACATTTCGGACGCCTGAGACTTTCAAGTCGAAAAGGAAAGAAGATTCTTTAGGATACACTTTAGGGGCCTTTTAATGTTCTTCAGCGTCTGCTGCAGACAGCCCAAATGCTTGAAATCTTTTTGTGCTGAAGAGGAAGACGGCGAGTGGTTTTGAAAGACACTCGACAGGCTGTGTACTAGGACCACACATGGAATTTTCACAAGAAAACCTCTTTTCACAACAACAGACACAACTGCCAAAAATAAACAGTTACACTTTAGTCACACTTCTCAAACTCTTGGAATTTGGCAGCAATCGATATAAATACCGATGTATCACAGCACGGTCTTTTTTGTTTTATTTTCAGGGAATTTTTATTTTGCAAAGTGACTGTATCCATTGCGTCAACACACTCTCTTAATCTATTGGCGCAGCAAATGATAATTACCACGTTTACATGTCGGTATCAAATGGATTTGAATGCGTTTTCCGGATTCAATTTGAACTCAGTACGATTCTCATTTACATGTTTTTAAATCCATATTGAAATCTGTTACAGATATCTACATAAGTTTTATGTTGGTTAACTTGCCTTACTTTATTTGTATGTTGGTTTACCTGACGTACTTTATTTTTATGTTGGATAACGTACCGAAAAATCTAATTGAGCAACGAACTAATTATTGATTCTAGATGTAAAATTTGGAAAGATAAAACAGATACGAAAGGTTAAATGGAATAAAACAATATGCACGCGTACATTGTGGGTAAATATGAAATGACAATCGACTTTGTGTGATTAAAATGACTAACGTTAGCGCACATAAACATAATTCGATCTCAGCATAATTCCCACTTACATGTAGCTCGATACGGAATGAATCTATTCCATCAGGTTTTAATAGGATCCCACTTATTCATATCGATTTGAGTGTAAATTATAAACGTGGTAAATATTGAAAGGCTATCTTCTTGTTTTTCGTTACTATTTGTTTTAATATTTACATTTTTAAATGTCTTTTAAAATTAAACTGCGTATTTTATACACAAGGGCATCCGCAGAATACTTTTGAGGGAGAGGCAACACATTTTTGAAAGTAGATGTTGATTAAAATTTACCAGATTTGAAAAATCAATTAAGCCCTCTAATTTTTAAAATCTATATAACATAGAAATTATAGGTTAATCAGTTGTGTTTACCTTAAATGTTTTATTTTAAAATATCAGTGTTTCGGCTATTAAATGTAAATTTATTAATTTTAAAAAATTGAGGGGGTAGCATCTATTCCTCTGTGCCCCCCCTTGAGGACGCTCTAGGTTATATAGTAAATATAACATGATATAACGTACTATAATGCAATTTAATATAAATAGTACATAATATGTAATAATTGGCTATACTTCTATTACATATAACTTGTACATGATTACACAAAAACATGAAATAAAATAAAGTAGATTATTGTTCCTAATGAAGCTGAGAGATGGAGCGTTAATGTGCAAACGTTTCCGGAATGCTAGTATGCTCTTGGTACTGCAGAATTTGCATGTAGTTTGAACAAACGATTCACTTTATTTGTTTGTTTGTTTGTTTTTTTTTTTTGCTACTTGACATGCGCAAGGGCTCTACTGGCGGCTTGTGGCAAGATGAAAAGGACATTTACAGCTATTCCTGTTACACTTTATAAGATTGTTAGTGAAATAAGCGAGAGGTGGAAAACCTTCTTTCTGCTGCAACAGATGTCAGAGGAGCAAATTCTCTATCAGGAGAAAATAGCATTGCCCTAGGGGGGAAACTGCGAAAAAAGTAAAAAGTAAGTAGGACAATTAACTAAAGCAGAATGTAGGATTTTCATTGTTGGTAAAGGTATCAAGACGTAAATGTTCTAGAAGATATTGATGTTTCTAATATATTGATAGAGAATTAGCTCCTCTGACCTCTGTTGCAGCAGAAAGAAGGTTTTCTGCTTTCAAAATGATTCTAATTGACTAAAGGCAATGATTCACTGTGTAGAATTATGAACAGATAATTATGAAACAAAATGATTATGGAAATGAATTTCAAAAACTTGCAAGGAATATTTAATTTTTTTTTTCAATATATTGAATTTGTACTGATGTGTTTGTATAATACAGTTGTCTGCCTGCATTTCTTAGATGAACTGATTTGTGTATTATAACGTATATTTTTTTTAATTAATTTACTTTTAATGCACAGTCAATAAACAGGTATTTTATATAGTTCAAGCTTCAAACTCATCTATACTCCATACATCACTGTGAAAGTCGCTTCAAAAGTAACAGCAGAACAAAGGCATTTCAGTGTACTGATTCCTGTATTGGAACTTTGTTCCTCATACGGTGTAGGATGTCAGTAAAACCTTCGTCTAGACAACAGTCGGTCGAAACCAATTCAACTTTTCCTGCCTGAGCTTTATCTGCTAACTTTGCAGAGAAAACAAGGCGATAAAAACCGGCTCTGCGGCTGAGTTGCTTTTAGCACATAAAATGTAGTACTTCTGCAGCATGACCACTAGTCTTCCACCGGGTATTAATAAGCATTTCCAAGAAGTAATTATGACTTGAGTTTCTTTCTTTCTTGTTAGTTTCTTTTTGCCTTTAGCAACACACCTGTGTAACATGCTTATAAAATTATCTTTTAGCTGAGCCGATGGGGAAACTTCTCAGTTTTTAAACTTACCGATGTATAAACCACGGTGAAAAAGTTAAAATATAAAAACAATTGACAAATATCGTTGAAGGAAAAAAAAAAGTATTAGAGTTAACTTCATTGTGTTTAACTTTGAAATTGATATAGTATAGTATACCAGTTTACAGTGCCCTTCCTCTACGAGAAAACCTATTTTAACCAGTTTTATAGTTACATAAATGTTGTTTTATTTTTCACTTATTTATAGCTACTTAATATAAAATATATACATTTAATGTTGGTGCTAATATCAGCATAATGATGTAGTGGAATTGCGCGATGGAAAGTGATGATTTCACCGAACTCACTAGACAAGGTCTCGCGTGAAAAAAACAAGCGAATGATAAAGATCAGAGACGACTATGAACGGAAAAATTGTCCCATATATGAGAAGGGGGAGTCATGAACAGGTATGTACATGTTGTAGTAGTAGTAGTAGTAGTAATAGTAGTAATAATAGCAGTAGTAGTAATAGTAGTAGTAGTAGTAGTAATAGTAGTAGTAATAGTAGTAGTAGTAATAGTAGTAGTAGTAGTAGTAGTAGCAGCAGCAGTAGTAGCAGTAGTAGTAACAGCAGCAGTAGTAGCATTTTGCTTAGCTTCAGGCTTGAGATTCTTTTTCGTGCCGTAAATGTACGTCACGGGACCCACGACTTTACTTCCCTTCCGAAGGAAGCCATGCTTAGGATTTTTACGCCCGAAAAAATCCATCGGTCCTGGCCGGGTTCGAACCCGCGTTTTGGGTTTAGGAGGCAAGTATGGTAACCACTACACCACTAGGATCGACATGTGCACATTAATTTAATCCAAAATTATTATAAAATATTATAAATACATTTATTCGTTATTAAAATAGCTTGTTTTAATAACTTGTATTTAAACATTGAACTACTGGGCATCAGAAAGACCAAGCAGGGCAACTCAAGCGGTAGAATTTAGCATTCGCAACCAGTAGATCCCGGTTTCAAAACTGTTGGGACCGGCCATAGTGATATTGGGTTTGTTCACAATTTCCCCTGGTCACTTAAGCGAATGCTGAGACGGATCTTTACTTTTCACGAATTTCCGCTCTCCCATTTAATATTATTTATTCCGTTGGTTATTTTACAGAGTCGAGATGGGCTGGCGCGGTGTAACAGTGGCTTGCGTTTTGGAAATGTTTCAGCTCCAGGTATAGAAGGGAACCCTCTGAAGGGCTCAAAGTCCTTAAGAGAGGCTCTATTGGCATGGGGATATTCTATTAGAAAAATGTTACGGACCCAGTCTATGTTCGTGCCTGATTTCCCTTGTATTCTCTGAATCTCCGGTGTCTCCTTCATCTCATCCCTTCATCCCCATTGTGATTTATGGTCACAAATGTCCAGCCGTTGAGTAAGGCTGAAATACCGAATTATACTTTTCAGTCCTTAACAATTCAATCCAACAAATGATTAATGAGTTTTGATTCCGGATTTTTAACTGATAATTTATACATTTGTGAGTTTTTGAAACGAGCATGTATTTTAATGCTGTAACCGTAGCTTTTAGTGGTAAATATAAATACGGTGAAGATAATCAGAAGAGAATGTCATCTGCAAGACTCAAAATTACATTCCGTGTGTGCACAGCGAATTAAATTCTTAGAATCACGCCTCTGGTACATTCGAGACTGTACCCGCCCTCACATGACCTTCGTTATGTTCAATCAGCTCAAAAAGGCTGCGAGAAGGTAAACATGCAGTAGCTCAGAATGTAATATACGAAAAGCTTTAAACAAACACTTTTTAAATCAAACTGAAAATGGCACAGGTAAAAGGTAAATGGAATAAAAGCAAATAAACATGTTGTTTGTGTCATGCTAACCAGACATTTTAGTTACTTTTATTTATGTTCTTCGATAAAATGTTTCAGCTCAATGTGCCATTGCCCTTAATAAACGCCATAGTCCATTCCACATGTAACAATGAGATCCCAAAATCGCTATGAAGTTTCCAAACCTTAAGGTTGGGAACTATAGTTAATTCTAAAGCCATACCGACAAGCGTGGCCGAGGTGATTAAGGCGCGAACTCGCGATTGGGATATTTGGGGTTCGATTCCTACCAGGACTGTCCTCCCTCACTAAGTTTTATCAGGTTTTCCTCAGTCCTCATATATGGCAAATGCCAGGGAGAATTTTTTTTTTTAATTTTCTTTCCTTGTTTATTATTTCAACCGAAGGATCATCAATGTCACCGCCTATAGGCCTCAGTAGCTAAAACGGACGTTAAACACTATATAAAAAATGTAAAGCCTTTACTCATTGTCAGATTCCAGGCTTATATTATAAATAGAGCTGTATTATTTTGTCACACATACGAGAGAAAAGATTATGGTGGTAAACCTTGTATAAGTTACTATGTAACATTTGAATGAGAAATTTTCAAATACAATTTTCACAGCCTAAAAGAAAAAAAGTTGGTTTTAATTTCTACAGAATCTTGGGTATTTGAAAAATTACAGTACTATGCGAGAAGTACAAAGAAAAATGAACAGAATCGTTTTGCAGAAAAGCTAAAGAAGGACCATAAAGGTGAAGAGAATTATGTATTTACTTTTTGCTTCTTGCACAGCATATTGCATTCTCCCTTGTAGCTACGCCTGGGCAAAGTGCGCCCGCCGCTAATGCGGAAGAAATCTTAATCCAAAAATGAGTATCGAACTTCCAGAAGTTTGCAGTTTCTAACGTCTCAAGTGGGTTTCTCAACTAACTTGATAACCAGGGTAGTGTGTGCTGCGTACAACTAAAAAAACTTGCATACCACGACAAGACCCCCTCGCCCCAAAAAAGCCATGTAAATATTACATGAACACTCTCCGATTACTTTCTTCTCAACGCAATACACAGCTGGGTCTTTCCTGAGTACACTCACGTCATCGACAAATGGGTTTTGAAAGAGAGTAGAAGCTGGTATTGGTTAAGTTTTTCAACTTCAGCAAAATAAGCGAAGAGCTTATTGCAGAAAAAGAGAGGGTCAGAAAGACGTGGCGTTGAGAAAGTGATGTCTTTCGATGGTTGGCCGATTTTGTGAACTACTTCTGTGACCTGTGGTATTTTTCTTTCCTTCTTATGTTTGGATACATACATTGCTAAAAGTTAGGAAGCAATGATCCTAAAAACACTATATATCTAAATATTCTAGAAGAAATTGGCTCTTTAAGCAATTTTTGTGTGCGCGTATGTGTGTTAGAGTAAACACCGGCATGAAGAAATAGATGGAAGTAGAAATAACTCGTTTTAATGTTCTTAGGCAGGAGTTAGGGATTCATGACCACTAATTTTTAAAGAAATCAACAATGCACAGCAAATCATTAAGCAGATAAGTATAACCTCATTCGATTTACAGTCTATGATTATAGATAAATAGAGCTTAAATGTCATGCTACCGGATTGAAGGAACAGCACCATGATATACGAGTTACTTACTTATGAGTAGTTACTTATTTATTGGAACTTAAACCAATGAATTTAGCATTTTTGACACTGTTGAATATCCATTATTCTAAAGTCATAAGTTATTAAACACTCAGCGGTCAAGAGATTGTGTATAAACCATGTTGTGCTTCATAAATCGCATGAACAGGATTGCAATTTTGCCCTATATGTGCGGAGAAAGAATCTTCGGAACAAATTCCGGCGTACTGCAAGGAGATGGAAGAATGGAGAAAGAGATACCTATTGGCGCCGTTTGTTAACGGGAGAAGAGGACGGTGGCAGTGCTGCACTTTGCTGATGGATAAGAAAAAGGAGGAGGAGGGAGTAGGTAAATTTTTAAACAAAGTGAGACAGTCCAGATCGGAAGAGGCAGACAACCGGAAGGAGGTCAGGGGAATATGAATTACAATATATATATATACACATTGTAATATATAATAATATATTATATATTATATATAATTTGTATATATTATAATTTGCACATATATCTGTAGGAGTGTAAGTTAGTTACTTTAAACTGTTTTATTTTCTGTTTATCTTACATATATACATATATATTTCTATTTTTTCTATAACATATATATATATATATATATATTTACTTTTCCATTTATTTGTTTATTTATTTCATTATATCTTGTTTGTTTCTTAAGAGTTATATATTGGTTTGTGAAATGTCTAGTGAAGTGGAAAAGCACGTACTGTCTCAGGACACGTGCTACACGAATGAGTTAAGATTTGTAACAAATGCATTTTGTTAATAAATACACTAATATTACTACTACTAATAACAAAAAAGGTTCAATAAGCACCCTACAGCACAATACGCCTCATCAACCGCTCTTGCACGAGAGTTATGATAATTTCCATTGATGCTTTAATTTTTCCGATAAGTCCGTTCCTATTTTCAAGCAAGTTTGATTGCAACAAAAACCTCCTGTAAATTGCTTTATAATAACAATGAAAAGCGCAGAAAATGCATATTAGTATCTTTGAGCAGTATTTGGTCAATAAAATAAATATCTCTTTACAATATAATATAATTTGTTGAATTGTTTCATTAGCGGACACTCTTTAACATCTCAGGTCATCAGCATCCCATTCTATTCAGAGCATGAAATGGCCGATAAATTTTGCTCAGAGGCCTCTTCTTTCAGGCTTGGGGTTCTTTTGCGTGCCATAAATCTACAACACGGGACCCACGGCTATACTTCTTCCGAAGGAAGTTATACTTAGAATTTTTACGCCAGAAAACATTCATTGGTCCTGCCCGAGATTGAACCCGTGATCTTGGGTTTAGGAGGCAAGCATGGTTATCACTGCACCACCAGGACGGACTTACAAATATGAGCTACTGGGGTTTAAAAGCCTTCGAAAGGACAAAGAACTATTCAGAGACGATGGTATACAGGAAAATCCAATATAAAGTATGTTCCTCATCACTTGACTCAAAAAAATGTATTTCATTAACGATTCTAAATGAATGTTTTTTCAGATGGACAATCACTTGTCCGGAATACCTAATTGGCCTTGAAAAGTGATAAGTTTGAAGGTTTTATCTTAAAAAGTAATAAGTTTGAGAGTTTTATCCAAAAAAAAAAAATAATTTTCATAGACGCCTACCTGCCGATTCGACGTTTGGTGGTGACAGTTTGCAAGTCACTACGCAATAGTCTATTTCGTTCACGGTGCTATTTGTGTCTCTATGGTCCTGGTTGTTAGAGATGGAACATTTCTCTTAGCGGAAGCTGTAAGACATGCATTTAATGTACACAGCAGCAGGATGTAGTGCCCGGAAAGCCGAAAGGATGTACAGAGAAACGCTTCCTAACAGGCGTCATCCAAACTGGAAGACATTTATTACCGTAGACTGCAACTTAGAGGAAGGTGGGCCATGAAAGATGGTAGACAAGAACTCTTCGCACACTAGAGATTGAGAAGATGGTTTTGGAACATGTAAAAGTACCAGAAAAATTAAATATTTAAAACTTTCCCATCAAATGCATAAATCGAAGAGTTGTTTATAGAGAGTACTGAAGAACCAGCAATTACATCCCCAACACCAACTGCAGACGTAAGCAAATGACTTAGATTCAGTTCTGTTTTATCCAGCAGGGTGCTATAATTTCGACGTCCTACAGTTTGTACTGGGCGAGCAATGCTTGGCGCAATCACGGGACCGAACGGCAGTGCTATATCACTAACTTATCCTTACAGCAAGATAGCTCCGATACCGCTGGTGTGATAACAACTGCAGTCCCAAGCGACAAAGCCGAAAAGGAGATAGCGGACTGTGCGTGGCAACTTGTAAAAATGTAAATGTTGCACGTATTATTTTTTGATAAATGTAATGTATAATATGCGTTACCTTCCGTAACTTTCTGGGTGCAATATGTTGTTCGTTTTTACAAAATTGAGTATTCACATTTTACCAGGCGTTGTCTAAATGCAATTCACAATTAATTCATTAATTCAAAATTCGCGATACTTTTTGAAGAGACCTCGTATATATACCAATCTTAAGCTAACCTCCGATAAAGAAACCGGGGGACCCAGTGGTTTGTTGCGGCTCGCTACAGCCTGAAGGCCTATTCACGCCTCCTTTTCGTAAATATAAATTTATAGGGGAGGAAAAATAACTGTAATGGTGGCAAGTATCCTTTGATTGCAGCAGAAAAAAGTCGTAAATATCAATTTATTGTTCATTGTGTGTATGGTACTATTTTAGCGATTAAAGCATTGTAATAGTGGCAAATCTCCTTTAACTCCGAAAAAAAAAAGCACGAGGACGTGAGAAATCAAAACCGCTATCTTCACAAATATAGCATGACGCTCTAGCCGTCTGAGCTATCATGCCGTTGCGCTTGAAACTTAATTATCTAGCTATATCAGTGCAAGGAATATTCAGCTCTCTCCGCTGTCGCTCGGAACTGCAGCTCTTACCGCACCAGCAGTCCTCGGAGCTATCTTGCTGTAAGGGTAAATTATGTAGCTATGTCAGCGGGGAGTATATTTCCCTCCCGCTGCGCGAGGCTTCAGTGTAAGTTGAAAGCTTACGCAAGTAGCACATGTTTGTTAGACGACGCAGTATAGTGTATTGAGTGAAATGGGGCAATACAAGTAGTCTGTTTTCCAAAGAGTATTCATGTATGATTCATACATGCGTTCAGATTCAGCGCGTACTGTAAGGAGATTATTTCAAGAGGAATTTCCTGCTAATCGGAGTAAGGTTCATCGATTAGTAAATATATTTCGTGAAATGGGAAGTGTACAGTACTCACAGAAGATACGCTGGATAACATTGGGCATGCTCTGGAAAGGTCTCCTAGAAAATCAGTTCGACATCTTTCAGAGTGTAATGAGCAATTTCCTAAGCAAATGTCCGAAATGCTTGAACAACGAAGGGAGGCAGTTCCAGCATATCCTTATGCGACAAACCGTACTATATTTACTGCGGGCTTCCTGTCACTCGTACCGCCGGCACAGCAGCCATCCTCGCCGGTCGGTCGCGCGCTGGAAACCGGTTGCGTGAAGGATCGTTCATCCTGTACTATTTATGACTGAGGTTTGGTTCACCGAGATGGTGTTTTCAACAGCCGTAAAACAATGGCTAGCATTATCCATGTTCATCTAATAGGACCTTGTTTTCTGCAGGTGCGTTTGGGTGCACCACATTACCTGCAGTGCATTCCAGATATACTGCCAGTATTCTGAGACGCTGTATTTCTTGACGCTTGATAGAGAATGTGCCTGTAACAGGACGAGACTCCTGCCCATGTCATATTCGTGAGCTTCTGAGCGACAGATTCCATAGTCGGTAGACTGGAAGGGGAAGTCCCGTGGCCAGTACGATAGCTGGATCTCATTACTGGTTTTGTTCCTGCTGGAGAACCGTAGTACAAAGTGATGAAAAACTTCTTGGTAGGATTCTATCACACTGTAGGCACCGAGTCACAAACTTTCTTTGAGCTGCAAGTTGCATATGGATAGGAAAAAAAAAAAAGTTTACAAGTCTGCCCCTCAAAATTATTAATCCTTCAACACTACGTACAGCCTGAAATAGGCATTTCCAACCAGTGGCTCTCAATCTCAAAATACTCAGTTCAGATTTATCTAACATCTGTATATTTAGATCCAATGTGGAGACAGGTATAGTGCAAACTTTGCAACGAAGAGGGGAAACAGTCTGCCATATAATTTAAATATGTGGAGGATAATAATTCACCATCTCGATATTAAAGGAATTATCCAAATACCATTTAAAAATTCTGAATATTCTCTGGCACTAGCCATAAAGTGTGCCCTGATCATCAGAGCATTTATGATACATCTGCGAATATTTATGGTAAAATTACCAGAGCATCCACATATGTAAAATGAGTTTTCCTCTCGTTGTGATGATTGATACTGTCCTAATTCCCAAACATGTCTTTTCTCCACCCCTACCAGTAGTACTCCAAAATAAAATAAAACAAAAATCTCATTGAAATATGATGTTCTTAAATGAAAAAGCTTAGAAATAAATCTACTCTGAAAACTACATGCAAAATGCACAACTAGAGCCAAGGCATATAGCGTATGGTGTGTATTTTAAACGAAGACCGCGTTTGAGATTTCTATGGACTTTTAATGATCTGCTACATGCAAGGATCGTGACATATGTGCCAGTGTGTTCTATTATAATGCGCGCTCTCTCATTCTCTCCCCCTCATGCCATTTAACGTCAGAAGGTTTTTGCCACACAAATGTTGGAAGAGTCGATACATGCGAGGTTTCAAGTAGCGTGCTTTCTGCTCTACGGCACTAAATTGGCTGTTACCTGTCATGAAACGACTTCTATGTAAGGAAAAGGCATTATCGTTACATTCACACTTTTCATCAACTAGCAATATGTTGTCCAATTAGTTACTAAAACAATCAACGGGAATATTAGCATTTTATCTCTCTCTTTCTCTCTCTCTCTCTCTCTCTCTCTCATACACACTTTTACGTGTGAGCATTAAAAATAACTGTCCTATTAATAATTTAAAAAAAGTTCTTTAAAAAATGCACATGTTTAAATTCAGTTTTCGCGTATTTTGCGCAGTTAAAATAAATATGTGTGTCCGGTCAAAAACATTATTATATTTAAAACATTATCGTTCATTAAATTTACTAAGTCCCGTTCATTAACATAAAATATAAAATAGTGTTCTACGCTTAGTTGTTTTTATAAAAGAGTGGTGTTTTTGAGGTAGTGAAACAAAACTATAGCAATCTGGAACGGTTTGTTTCACTGGCTGAGTCATATGTACGTATAAGACTAAATTTAGGCATAAAACTGTACCTTGTACTACTATAAACCGCACACTATGCGTCAAGATCAAATTGCTATGAGGACTGGAAAGAAAGTAATGGCATTAAGTAGCAAACCATTCATTTTAGAACCTGGGGATTTTTACATTCGTTCAATGTAATCCCCTCCTCCACATTTATCACCCTATGTCACACTTCAGGAAGACACTGCGCTTCCGTAGATAAGAATCTCCTTAGTGCAACACTGTGGTGTGGCTTTTTCTGACTTCCGTTGCTAACTTAAAAAATGAATCAAATAAACGTTATGAGCTTCAAGGACAAGATGACCTAATCGTGGTTCATCTTCCACTCTATAGTGTCTTGTCGAAAGTCTGGTGTTCCACGGACTACCGTTCGTGAACTTGCCTGATATTCCCTCACGCTCCTAACGCCTGGCATCTCAATTTTAATCCATACACTCTGCTAACTTTTAGAAAATATCACTTTAGGGCGATCCATTAATCGACGTCTTGCTATTCGTCCGTCTACAGTGCACTAGTGACGCCGAATGTGTTGAACATCTTTGTCATTCCTGCAGACATGCTGAAAACAATAATGCTCTCACGTGTTCATTAACAATGTAGCCAACATTTTTTCCAAATCCTCTTTGATAAAACTGCTGTATGCAGTTCAGTTTTTTTTACTATACTTAAAGAGATTGTATGATAACTAAACCTCCAAAGATGGAAACATCACTGGGAAAACGTGCTGAGATCGTAGCATTGAGCAAGGTAGAAATATCGATTCGACAAATTCCTAAAAAATGTGATCATCTATTGGTAGAGCTCAATGCACACCTGCGCGCCACACGATATTGACATTAAGTAAGATTTACTATGGCCAGGATAATGTCGAAAAAGTTTTAAAAAAAAGATGATAAATCCATTACAAAAACCAGCAACCGCAATGTGTGGTAGAGGTCGTTAAAGTGCGGGGGGTCTGAGGCTCAATTTCTACCAGAACCGTCCTCCCTGATTGAGTTTTTTTTTTTCCAGGTTTTCCTCAGTCCTCATAAATGGCAAATTCCTGGGAGGTACTCAAGACTAGAAGGTCTGGAACGCTTCCTTTCTTAAGAAAAAATAATTACCCAGTTTATCATTTCATCTTATATATCATCAGTGTCCTCCACCTATTTCGATCACAAAATCCGTGTAATATGCGAAACTGGCGGGTGCCGGCATACTGATCAGATACCCCCCTGCAATACTGCCCTCTATTAATGAAGTCTTAAGACGGATGTAGAGGAAGCAGAGATCGCTGCGGCAGGCCAAAGCTCACCCCGGGCTGCAACGCCAAACAAGAAGAAGAAGAAGAAGAAGAAGAAGAAGAAGAAGAAGAAGAAGAAATCCATGTCTGTAATGCCTTAGTAGTTAAAATGACACTAGACACTAGATACTATTAAAAAAGCAGTAACATGAATGCAGTATAAACTGCATCGCAAAGTTAAAGAGCGTCCATAAATAAAAGCATCACAAAGGGAACTGAACAAGAATCATCTGTTCCAGCAGTAAAGTAGATTTTTCAGACTAACTTGAAGAGGTATGTGGTAATAAGGAAAAATTGTTGATGCCTATGAACAGAAATCAAACTCCAATGTGCTGGGCACCTATTATATTTTTGACCTTTGAATACAAACATGAGCGGTTTGGTGCCAAGTGTCTGCCAGGACAGCAGGTTTTCGCCAGTATATGCCGCTGTTAAAGACGGTGAGTCTATTGTGTTTTGGGAATATTTTTCTGGAAAAAAGTGGAGATATGGTGAAAATTATAAGAAAGATAGATCAGAAACAGTATCATAAAATTATTTAGCATCATGCAATACCGGAATATCTAGTAGGGAAAGGTTTCGCTTTGCAGCAATTCTAAACATAAATTTGGATGCTGCTTGAGGTACATTGCATCTAAACAAAATCAGAGAATGCTGAAAGGCTATCCCAAAGTCTGAACAAAACAGCAAGAGGTGTTATGAGACAAAGTGGACAAATGCACCCAGGAAGTGAGCTTAAAAGCATAGACCACCTCTAGGAAGTTACTCAGCAAGTATAGAAGAATATAGAATCAGGATACTTCTAAGGACTTGTATAACAGATGCGAGCGAAGATGAAAATAAGCTTTAATTTTGTTCCTCGTAATGGTTGATTTTTGCCTTAATCATTGTATATTTGACTTAATAAATTATGCTGATTTATTTTTTGTGGTTTCTATAAGGAATGTTAAGAAACGATGTAGTATATTGAAATAAATGAGCAGTTGCTTATACAAGAAGTTTAGCAGTGAAGTGAAGATTTCTCGAACTGTTTCGGATTAGAGTGTCTCAAGAGGGTTTTTTTTTTTTTTTTTTTTTTTTTAAATAAATAGTAAAACTCATTTGCCACTTAGTCCCAGACCCATTGGAAATTTGTTTGAATTTATTTTTAATGTGGTTTTAAAACACTATTCAACAATAATTTAACTTCATAATATTGTTTGTTCAGATTCACATTGGAAATGGACACTAAGAGGTATATGAGAGCAAGGAAACCATTGTTAAAGTCTGTTACAGAGATAAGAAACATTGGGCTAGACAGCATCAACACTGGACATCTGCTGTTTGTTAACAATATAAATCAGTCTACAAAAGAATAAAAATATTCAGCATAGGTTGTTGTATTGAAAAGAAAATAAATTCCTATAAAAAGGAGTGCCGTGGTATTATTGCAAGAGAATGAAGGAGGTAGCTTCAGCAACATGCTCAATAATGGGAATAGATGACTTTGGCCTCGCCTCCACTGACAATTATGTCGGAACAAAATTTAAAAACTTTTTTTCAAGTTATAGGGTGTTAGAAAGAACACTTATTCAGTATGTGAAATCCGAAAAGGAACCACTGAAAAGAATAGATACTTCTAAAATTTTGATAACTATAGGGAATGTGATAGTTATACACTCTTGGGAAATGTTCATCTAAAGTGCAGGGGAAAAAATGTGGCACAAGCAAGATGGAGCATCGGCACACTTCACAAAACGCATGCATGAATTATTAAACTACAATTTTTACTATAACTGGATTGAACGTGATGAACCTGTTGTATGGACACTCCACTCACCTGACCTTACACTCAGATTACTTTTAATCATGTCTACAACACCATCAACAAAATATCAATCATATGAAGCATCGAACACAAGAACCTTATGCCACTATCACTACATGTAGGTTAGGAAATGTTAAAAAGTTCTCTGGAAAGTGTTTTCTAATATTTATATGTTGACAAAGCTTATTTTGAGCATTTGATAAAATCGTGTAAATTACTAATATTGATCTTTTATGCAAAAGTCTCGTTTTAAGGCCCCTATAACTTTTAATGTCTAATTCTTAAAAAAAAAAAAAAAAAAAAAAAAAATAACCAAAGTTGCTTAGTTTGTTGAGCACTAGCTAAATATTTAAAAAGAATACCACCATTCTGTTTAAAATCTGAAGTCCCCCCCCCCCGGAGCCCCATAAGATAGCCATTTAAATTCTGCCCGTGTCGCTATTATGAGGGTCCCTTCCTGCAATAACTTTGGAAAAATTCAGTATTGGTTTTATTGGCCCATTTAACAGACATTGGCTTATAACACTTTATACAATTTGTATGTGAATTTTCGTTTATTTTAAATTGGTCTTTATGGTTGGTTTTATTTGTTTTACAGTGGATAGTATTATTGGTATTAAATAAGTTAGTTGGAATATGATTTCATTTTGTTCAGTTATTTTTTTGAGGATAGCTTGATTCCTACCATGTTTTTAATTTCTCGGGACTCTCCTGTATATTCATTTAGTTCTTCAGTAACATCTTTTTACACCAATTAAAAAAAGTGCACATTAAATCCACTAACATGGAAATAATATCAAATGTAATATTCATTTTATGAATCAGAGCTATTTAATTCTCAGTTATGTAATTAGTGTTCATAAGAATAAACAGATTATTTAAATGAGCGTATTATTTCTTTTCCACACTCCTTTATTAGTACAAGATATTCACAAGTTTATCCGAGACAAGACAAGAATGGAAGAAGGCGAAACATTTTGTCCTAATTGTGAGAAAGAATTGATACCAAGACATTAATGTACAGAACTTTGTATTCTCGCAGCAATGGAAAGTCTCTCACTGTCTCGCTCTCTCACCATTACCAACTTTTCTTAAGGACTCTTCAAAACAGTATTGCTAAATCAAAGCAGTTTGTGATGCACGAGGCAGAAATGCTAACATTTGCTTGCAAATATGTATTTAAATGCCAAAATAAGCACTTACATATGCAATCATTGTTTACAGTTTGCGAACTTATTCATAGTATCAGATCCTATGCAGGATTTTATTTGGTTTATTTATGGAAGCTCATTAACATGTCAGAACATCAGTTTCCCATTCTATTCAGGGCGTGAAACGGCCGATCAATTTTGCTCAGAGGCCTCTTCTTTCAGACTTGAGGCTATTTTATTTCCCGTAAATCTACGACACGGTACCCATGTCTTTACTTCCCTTCCAAGAAGGCCATATACTTGGGATTTTTACGCCCGAAAAATCCATCGACCCTGGCCAGGATTGAACCCCACGCAAGTATGATTACCACTAGACCAACACATATAGAGAAAAACCTAGATTATTAAGAGGAAATATTAAAATTATTATTATTTGAATATTTGGTTAACAATAAACAACATAGTTTCTTTACTATCCCCAATAATTGAGTATATTAAACTTATGAAACAATACGTTTTTCCGTGTTTTCATGTCCAATGTATTTTTCCCATTCGTAAAAACAAAATTGTGCACAGAAAAAATATGAGCAGAATAAGATGAATAATACGCATGTGTTTGTAACGTTAGACACATTCGTAATTGTATAAAGAGAAAAGAGAAACAAACAACTTCTGATACACGAGTTATTTCATCTTGTCATATTTTTTTTAAGATATTACCATCGATGTACTAATTTATTCTGTCCACAATATGATTAATTGGTAACAAAGAGCCAAATAACGAATGCACTACACGTGCTTTTAGAACTGACACGATATAGTGGATGCATTATTTGTTATGAGTGTTACACGTACATATTTTGAGCAGTTATCTTCATTTAGTAACAACAGGTGTACAAAACGTGTGGAATTTATCTGAGTCCAGCTCCCCCTCTCATGATATCGTTTTATAACATTGCCTTATAAAGGTATTGATGGATGGAAACTTCAACTAATGCATGTAGTGTATTCCCATTGTTACAGCCGCAATACAATTACAATACGTATAATAACAATTTCCTTTTCGGATATTTATTGAAATCTGAGTGACTATATCACAGCCCATTTCAGGCTGAGTCATTGTAAATTTAATTAACCATTATCAGAGCACGGAAACACAGACTCTTAAAATACAGAAAATGTGTTCTAATATAATTGTAATAGACATTTATTAAAAGTGAAAACAGAGAGCCATATCACTCATTATTAATAAAACAGGATTTTAAGATACTTAATAATTTCTTTATCATATAATTAAAGTACTTAAGCTTCCTTTTCTTGATTGCAAGCAACAAGGAGATTTTTTCAAAGTATCAACTTTCATAGTCAGCCGCTTGTCAGAGAGAACAGAGAGAACGTTCTACTGAAGTGATTGGAGCATATTAAGAAACCCGCCACGAGTGGCCGAGGTCGTTAAGGCGTGGACTCGTGAGCGGGAGGTCTGGGGTTCGAATCCCACCTGGACCGTGGGAGGTTTTTCCAGGTTTTCCTCAGTCCTCATAACTGCAAATGCCGGGGAGTACCCTAAACTTAGGCCTGGAACGTTTCCTTCCTTAAAAAACAATTCTTTCCCAGTTTATTATTTCATCTCATGTATCATCAGTGTCCACCGCCTGTGGTGCCTCAGTAGTAAAAACTGGGGTTAAACACTGCTCAAAAATATTAAAAACAACATATTTCGGAAGGACTCATACCAATTACAACAGAACATTCAACTTTCAGGAAATCATGGAAATGTTGATCATGACAAAGTAAATCAGTTATGAATAATCCTGGCAAATGAGTAAAAGATACGCAATGGTTCCTGGTTGAGTTCATTTGCTGTTTATGCGTTTATAGGAGAATCACGTTATTATCTCTCTTACAGCCGTACTGATCATATAGTAGGGACGATTTATTGCACAGCTGTTCCGCTCTTATCTTTCTCGATTGCAGTTGTTCCTTACATTTATGCAGCTGAGAAGTACCCTCATCATAAAGTTTCTAAAATTGTCTCGCGCAGATCGATCGATACAAGGCCCCATTCGCCAGGACTTTTTAAACTACAGTACTTCCTTCGTCCTCTCTATTTCCTGGTATTCTTACACCGAGTAACCTTCCGTTCTTTTTGCTAATGAAGATTAAGAACTTCTGTGAACCGGTTGAGGAGAATGTTTTTGACTGCTTGAACTGAAATTAATGTATAACAAGATTCTCAATAGCTAATTTTGTGAGAGAACATGCCATTTAATTTTTATAACTTTTTACACTTCAATATATTGAAATTCTTTATGTCTTTTTGAAAGGCGTAAATAATCCAGAAAAAATGCATAACGATCCAAAACAGGATAAAAAAAGATTTAAACCCGAGAATTGGCAACAAAAGTCAAAATAAACAAAAATGACAAAACAAAAACTGACCTTATCGACCCCAAATGTATGGAAACTTGTTATTTCTGTCTGATTTATGCATTCTTCCAGATGGAAAAGGCATTTTGCCTAACTTTCGGAATCTGATCAATATCATTTGATAAAGCAACATGCGTGGAATTTCCTGATATCTGTAAGTTTTACAACCCTAAAAGTAAAGATAACTCATTCCAAACATAACCAATATTGTCTATACTAGTCGAACATTTATTAAATTAATTTTTTATCAGGAAACATGTTGAATTGTTTGGAGTGGAAGCATTGTACGGTTTCACTGTTAAATACACGGTACTGGATTGGGTGGCGGCAATGCTTGGAACTAAAATCCCTTGGGCCGCCTATCTTTATCTCGGTTTTTTTTTTTTCGTGCTACCCCTGGTCACTTAGGCTAATGCTGGGATGAATATTTACACTCCATGAATTTTCCGCTCATTTACTTTCCCCTCATTCAATTCCGTTGACTCTGTTGTATGATCAAAAGTGTCAGGAGAGGTGGGTAGATGCGGCTTAGAGATGGCTTTCGCTATGGTAAGAGTTGTGTCCCAGTCTTCAGAAGTGTGTCGACCTAGATTTGACTGCACGCTGTCGTCCTTGCCTTATCCTTTCCTCCCGTTCCTACATAGAGCATAGGCACAAGCGGCCAGCCCTCGGGCAAGGATGAAGCTACCGAAATGCCTCCTACTCCCTAACAATCCAATAAATACTTGACGATCAACACGCAAATGCCGCGCTGTCCATGTCTCTATAAATTAAAAGAAAAGAGTCATTAATGTCTGGTTCTGGTTACCGTGAACTTTAAGATCTGGGAATTCCCAAGATTTTCTCACCCTCATCAGTTACAAATGGCGATATATACTCTAAACTTAGACCTGAAACGCTTCCTTCCTTTCTTGCATTTCTCAGTAATGAAAACGTTAAACACCATTAAAAATTAAGCAATAATAGCAGGAGGTTAGGCGAGACTACAACACACATTCTTATTGCATTAACTACTCTTATGTCAGACAGCAAAAGAAAAACGGATAATTGCGTTACATTAAAATACTTTAATACGCATGCTTTGCAGTCAAGAGTGCAGAGGTGAACAATTCAAGGTCATGGTCGGGACTCGTGCTACCGTGCCCTCTCCGACCAAAGATGCGAATTTCCGCCATCTCAATCTGAAAAAGTTTATGAATGATGTTTAACGCCTGTTTTTTCTACTGAGGCACCACAGGCAGTGAACACTGGTGATACATGAAATGATATATTGGAAAAGGATTTTTTTTTTAAGGAAGGAAACGTTCCAAATCTAAGTTAAGGGTACCTCCCCGGCATTTCCATTTATAAGAACTGAGGAAAACTTGGAAATAATCTCAGTCAGGGAGAATGGTATGGAGGGATTCGAACACCAGACCTCTCGCTCACGAGTCCGCGCCTAAACGACCTCGGCCAGATGGGCGGTGAAGAATTTATTGATTGATTTGATTTATTTACGGACGCTCTTTAACATTTCATATCATCAGTTTCCCATTCTATTCAGAGCGTGAAACGGCCAACAAATTTTGCTCAGAGGCTTCTTCTTTTAGGCTTGAGGTTCTTTTTCGTGCCGTAAATGTACGACATGGGACCCACTGCTTTACTTCCCTTCCGAAGGAAGCCATACTTAGGATTTTTACGCCCGAAAAAATTCATTGATCCTGGCCGGGTTTGAACCCGGCGATCTTGGGTGTAGAAAGCAAGTATGGTTACCACTACACCACCAGGACCGACAATGGTGAAGAAGTTTATGGTTATCTCGTTATAGATATTTTATATTTAAAGTACTTACGGCCCAGGTTCATAGTTAACCACACTCTTACTGTTAATTTATATGAAACGATATTCGCTGCTATCCTGGTCGGACAGGGCGCGGTAGCTGAGATGATAAGAGCATCTGCACCGTAAACTGAAACTCTTTAGTTAAGAGCCTTGGTCGTGAACACAAATTTTACTTATCGACTCTGGACTTCCAAACGTTAGACTTCGAAACGTCAATCTACCACCCGTCTTGCTAAAATTGTACATTTTAAATAATCACGCTGTTTCCGTATACACTTGATCCAAGAAGCAGAAAAGAAATTTTGCGAGCCAAGTTTCAGCCTCTGGCAACGATAATGATGCGCAAGCGGATTGCTTACTTTACATAACGGACGCACTAAATACAGTCTTCCCTTTTAGAACACCATTACGACTAAAGAGCAGAAGTAAGTCATAAAGAAGGCGAAACCAACACCAGCTTCCGGACTTGATGGTACCATTATAATACTTTTGGCTTAATCTCCAAGTTTCCTTTCTCGCCGAGTTTTATCTTGTGGTATTTTCTTACATTCAAAAGGACGGGACCAAAATTAATTGCATACTTGTCTGCAATAAGTTCCCTTAAATGTTGATAATGTACGTTTTAGATTTAAGTAGCATATGACCGAATTTATATAATACGTTTAGTGAAACTACTCTCTTCGATTTTGTAGTTAATTCAGACCAGCGAGCTAACCAACTGCATCACTGAGCTCATATTCGTCATTTTAATAGAAAACACAAATAAAATTAGTTACTGTTAAAGTAAAGCTTATTATATGAGATAAATATTGTCCAAAATATGTAGGAAATTAGCCATAAGAGCAATGTATATCATGTTACATAACTACATTATTTTTTAAAAGTATTTATTATATTTAAAACTATTTAGAGATGGTGGAACAAAAGATAAGTTTGCGATAAGGCTGTAAGTTAAGTCCAGTTTTTTAATTTGTTTATTGATGATACTATAGAATAAAATTTAAATAGTAATTCATGCTCTCCAGTTATTGGAAATAAATAAATACCAGGCTTACTAGTTGCACATGATTTAATGGTGGGTGCAACTACAGTAACTGTACTGCAACGAGTAGATTTTGTGCAGAATGCATATTAAGGGTAAATGTTAAATCACAAAACAGAAAGGGGGTAAATTAAGAAGAGATGAGACATGTTTCTTGAATTGGGAGCTATTGGAAGTGGTTAAAGAATTTGACTATTTGGGGGTGAGGTTGTCAAGTGGGGGAGGGTGGGAAGCACAGTAGAAGAATGTTATTATTAAAGGTAAAGAGCAATTAGACTGTGTTGGAGGATATTTCTAAATATATCAATAAACTGATTGGAGAAATTGTGTGAAGCCAAAAATGTTATGTGGAGCAGAGGTATGGGGACTTTAAAAGGATTCAATTCATAGGATGTTTTGCAGAGAGGTATTGGGATTGTCTAAAGTTTCATCAAAAGGAGTAGCCTTAGCTGAGTTAGGGAGGGTAGGGAGGAAGGGTGAACCAGTGGAAGGAATTTTAAATTATTGATATAGGATTCGGAAATTAGGAGACCACAATGTTCTAAAAGAGTGTATGAAATATCAAAGGGAACAAATGAGAGATAACAGCTGGAGGGAGAAGTGGGGGAAATATAAAAAGAAACTTCCTTTGCAAGGAAGTAAGGCAAAGAATTGAAGATATAGAGAGGCTGGAGATTTGGGCTAGTTTTAGAGATAAGATATCTTTAAAATTGTATAAAAAATTTAGAAAGTAATGGGGGAGAGAGAAATGTGTACATTGTTGTGATAAATTCCGGAGAGAAGGACTGGTTTGGATGCGAGCAGGAGCATTGTTTTAGAGGAGAAATTGAAGATGGGTGTTTTATCTGTGGAGAACCTGAAGAACTATTTCATTGTTAATTAGAGTGTGAAGAGGTAAAGAAGTGGAGGGAGGGAGTATGGGAAGCAAAAATGGAACAAATCACAGAAAGTAAGAATAGCATGTAGAATGCTGACAGATATGACAAAGAGAAAAAAAATGAAAGTGGAATGTTTAGTGAAAGTAAGGGAGATGTGGAATTAAAATAGTTAAGTAGGATGTGAGAATTGGGGTATGACAGAAAAAGAGTAGTAATAAGGGAAATACAAGAAGGGGAGTCTTATTATGGGGGTTGTGTGTAACTAGGCTTCGTATAGATGAATGTTAGATTTAGTATTATTAGTTCATTGTAACACTGAAAAATGTAGATGTAATTGTAAATATGAGATGAAAGCAAATTTAAAACTAAATAAGTTGTAAATTTGTGCACGTAAAGAAATTAGTGATTAATAAATTCAATTCAATAAATTCAAATAATAGCAAAACGATTTTTTCGTTAAATATTCCTATCCATCAGAACTCATCATGCTCCTAATATATAAAATTTCGGTCTTAGAATTCACAACATTTCTGAGTGTAATTCACTCCAAAACTTTTAACAGATTAATACAAAAATAATAAAACGCACATGGATTTAGAAGTCGCATTTATGTAATCAATTACCCTTGTGTGAAAGTTCCATTGGAAGAAGCCTATGAAAAGAATAAAAATATGTAAATGATATTTTACGTATAGAATGGAATAACCGAAGCGGAAAGCGACGCATATATCAGAACAGATTATATCGACAGCTGAAAACCGCTAAATTCCCTTGACTCTGGATTGATAGGATTTTAAAATGGAAAGCTTATATTGAAACATTCTCCGTAATTTATTTCTTTCCTTGTTATGATTCCGAATAGCAATTGTATTTTTCAGTTGACATGCTCCCCTCCTCTTGAATCTTCCGCAATTCATAATGAACAACAGACATGGAAATTGAAAATATAGGTGCCCTACAGAAGAAGCTAAACACCCACACTAACCTTTTATTAATGTATACTGTTATATAAAGTACTTAGTACAATAGGAAAATTTATAAATAGTTTAATTTGTAAGGAAATTTTAAAGAAATTGTCTCAATCACATATTTAAGTATACTTTCAATAGTAAAAATAATGGGCTTAATGGAAGTCGTAAAACTCTCAGTTCATTTTATTCTCAAATCAAGATTGATGCTCGAAAAGAATCAGTCTGTGATTAGTAAAATTATACGTTATACAACTCTAAATAATTGCGAAGGCGTCCACGGCCAGAGTACATTATAAAATAGGTCTTTCGGTAAGAGCCGCGTCTTCAGGCTTTGTTTGTCGACTTTTCGCCCGTCCTTTCACAAGCGTCTTGACACATACAGTTCACGGAGAATCTCGAAAAGGACTGGCGAAACGGAGGCAAACCCAAGCCTCAAGACATGGCCCTTACCGGAAGATCTAATTTACAAGCAGATTTTCTCATGACAAAGAGAGTGCATCATTCTCTAAAGGTAAAGCTACCCAATAGGATTTTTGTTACTTTTAACTAATTCCGAAGGAATATAAGCTATTGCGGTTGTACCCTCAATATACGTGAGTATGTTAGCACTCTTAACGGTGACAATTTTTGTTTTTACTCAACAAACTTCAGGGTACCATAAATAAACAAACGATTCGTAGAGTTCAACCATCAAAATTGGACCATCGACAGCAATTTTAAATATTTTATAAAGGAACCTTGGTATATGCCATTGAAATAAAACAAGCAAAATAGTTTCTGAAAATCAGGGACAACAGGCCATTAGGACAGGACTTTTACCTGAAAAATTGCTCTAGCAACTCCGATATTTCTTTTCACAACAAAACCTGGCATATACAATTTAAATGATTTGAAAATCACTCTAGCGGCACCAAAATTTGTTCGCAAAATTCAGTATATAAGAGGGTAGATCCATAGGTTTCCAGCCCAACTTTTTTCTAGGATAATAAAGACAAAAACTATATTTCACTTTTCAATATGGTTACTCTTTATTGCAATACGCTTCTCTCCTTTCTGAATTAATATTTCAATCCCCCCCCCCAAATATTCAGAACTATAGTATGCAAAATGGGCATAAATTGCATCCACCACTTCTTCGTCATACTTAAATTTCCTTTCTTGAAGGTCCTTCATGAGTTTTGAGAAGAGGAAATAGTCATTGGGAGCTAGATATGGGCTGTAGGGTAGATGGTCGATCTCCTTGTTCTTCACAACTTCCTTTGTAACAAGAGCTGTGTGCACAGGCGCGTTGTTGTGAAGAAAGTGCACACTACCACTCAGCTTTCATTGCCTTTTCTCTGTTATGGAAACACGTAGTCTGTGCAGTAGGCCAGCACAGTATACTCCTCATTTACTATGGCGTTCCTGTTCTTGAAGTCAATGAAGAATATTCCTTCACAGTCCCAAAAGATTTCGGCCATGCTCTTCTTGGTTGACTGAGTGACCTTTACCTTTAGAGACGGTGCTTCATCAGTTTACGCCGCTCCATTGATTATCTTTTAGACAAGAAATTATAGTAAAGGACCATAGTTTCATCTCCTGTAACAATGGTTTACTCACTTCTCTCCCGTTCCCACAGCAGAGCTCCTAAAATATCTGACAACAGATGACTCGTTGCTGCTTTTGGACTGAGAAAAGAAGTCTAGATACCCATCTTGCACTAACCTTATTCATGTTTAAATGATCGTGAATAACTCGAAGGAATGTTGTTTTAGAAAGGCCCAACCTTGCTGCTATTTCTGTAACTTTGAGACGCCGGTCTTCCATAATTTCTCCTTTCCCGAGAGCGATGTTTTCAGGAGTGAGCACCTCCAAGGGCCGACCTGCACGCTCTTCGTCTGCAATGCTTTTTCGACACATTCGAAAAAGTTTGGCCCATTACTTTGCGGTGGAATATGAGGGGGATGTTTCCCCATATGTACCATCCAATCGCTGTTTAATTTCATTTGAAGTAAGTCTTTCTTTTGTGAAGAACTTAATAATAGCTCGATACTCCAATTTGGACATGTCACAATCTTCTACAATCAACTTTGTCTGAGCAACTGAACACAGTGGAGCGGAATTTTTAGCTGAAAGTATTTACTTAACAGATAAGGTATGACGCCAGATTTGTGAAGGCGATAATTCTTATCGGCAAGGCAGGAAACTTGTGGACCTACCCTCGTACCATGTAAATAAAATAAGAGAAAATTAGTTTCCGAAAATTTGTGAAATTGGCCCATTTGGAGTAGGGGGTATCTTAAAAACCAAAATTTAAAAAATAATCTTGAGCTTAATTTTATCTATATTGTTTTAAAATAAAATGACAAATTAATTCAAGATATGAACTGTATTTATAACGATGCATATGATTTATATTTAACAAAAGCATCGTCGTGAAGATAGCAAATGGGAAATATTAATTTAACATGTGTTTAAGAATTATATTTGTATTTAAGAGGGGTCTGTAATAACCTCCAGAAAACATTTGCGTTACATGTTTTTACTACTATAACATTTAAATTAAATTTCAAAGCAAACTAAATTCGATGGACCTTTAGATTGTTTATTGTTAATTGTGCATATCTGCTTAGTATATCGAAATTACTTTTTAAATTTCTTTGTTTTACTGAAGCATATGAACATCATCATCTTCTTAAATACACAATCTAACTCGAAATTTTCTGTTATATTCCTCAATTTTAGTGAATATAAAGGTGATATCAAGGACTCAGTTCATAAATGTGGTTACATTAATGTTTAAAAATATCTACAGAGTATAGGTTTGTCTATCAGTGGTCATATATTTCATTTAATTAATAGTATATCATTAATTCTTGTGGTTTAATCTCAATAATAATAATAATAATAATAATAATAATAATAATAATAATAAAAATAATAATAATAACAATAAAAATGTTTCTATTTTGGGATATTTATAGATAGCAAGAATTCTAATTTTGTTTGCTAATGCCATACGGTAATCCCATAACTTATTTAATTTCATGAACAAATAAGATCATAATTTTGATTGTATATTATTTTTTAAAGTTACTCTATTAGGTTAGGAATTCGCGTAGTTTACGCAGCTACCGCGTAAGGGACGTTATACTCTTTCCGATCAGCTATTAGATAATTGTTAAGCCAAGTTCTGTGCATTTTATTTACCAGTTTAGTAATGATAAATGAAGAGACATTACTCTGATTTTTATGCTTACAAAAGCAAAAGTGAATAGTTTCTCAGGTTGGTGAAATGCAAAATCACTCAATAAATAAATGTTAGTATATTTTTCTCAAGAAAATTATGAAGTAGCTTCAGATGTTGTCTTATGTGTTCTATTTGCTTACAGTATAATAAAAAAATGAAAATCCATATTGGTTTCTCCACAAATTGGACATTTTGTACATATTTATCATATCTTAACTCTTTTAAATTCATAATTCCGGTTATAGCTCATGCAAAACCTTCCCGACATGTTTTATCACACTTTTCTGTATATTTTTCTCTAGCCCTTATTTCCCTAAAAAATCTGAATAACTCTTTTATCTCATACTTTCAAGTATTTCTTGTCCTTCCAAACTTTATTTCTTCCAAGAATTCTCTGTTTTGATATTCCCTATTTATCCATAAGTTTCCCAAACCTATCTGTTGTAAAATTTCCTACACTTTGAGATACTACGATCCTTTCCACTCACATTTATCTCAAATACTGAAATATTAATTAATAATATCACTCTCTTTCAATGTGGTAACTCAGTATATGTACTTCATAATTTTTGTAATAATTTTCATCTTGGTGAAATGCCTACCTGATTCAGCTGCGCTACATTATTTGGCAATATTGGTAAATCTAAGATTAGTTTACAAATACTTCTATTTATTTTACCGACATCTGGCCATACACCCTCTATACTCCAATTTCTACCTCATATAACAATTTTGCCTCTACTGTGGTTGCTTAAATTCTTTAAAGCCAATTTACTCCTATACCTGGAAATTTCTTAAAATGCTCTTATAACACTCATAGCTTCTTTTGCTATTGCCATTTTTTCCCCCCTTTCATTCCAATTTCCATTAGAACTTAATGTTGTCCCTAGATAAATCAATTTCCTTACCACTTCTATTTCTCTCCCATATAACTACCATTTCTTACCCTTTCTCAATGTATAATCTCTTTTAAAAACCATTATCTTTGATTTCTTTTGATTTGTTTTCAATTGCCATTCGTTACGAAAATATTCACTACTTCGATTGTCCTTTTGAATCCTCCACAAGATATAGATACAATTACTAAATAATGTGCAAATAGGAAACCTCATAGTTCTTTGTTTTATTACTGTTAAATGTATACTTTCTCTTTAAATTTCATCCAGAATGTTATCAATGTAAAGATTGAACAGTATTACACTTAATTTACAGCCTTGTCTTACTCCTGTTTTATTCTGCATATAATTTGTGTTTAAGAAAATATCAAAATGCACCTGAGAAATCATTAAACGGAATTGATTAGCGCAGCTCTAAAATCGATATAAATATTAATGAAAGAAAAGCAAAAGTTTAAATTTATTTGCAGCATCGCAAGTAATGATATCATAGCTGGCAATGATAGTAGATATATGCTCTAACTAAAACGTAATAGCACTGGTAAGCTGATTCAAAAACTTAACCTAATTGTCTTATAATTTTAAACTATCGCATATTAAAGATAGCGTGGCTTGGGTTCGATATATAGAACAAATTAATCACCCCAATCTTCTTAAGAGTATAAACTTCTTGAGCGTACGACACTTGCGAACGGTGTTAATGCAAATATAATTTCCATTAGTGTTTGTTGTACTTGTATCAGAAGTAAGTGCAAGACGGAGGTGCGGCCGAATTCAGAAAAAGCAAAATAAAGACAATTTTTGGTAAAATTTGCTCATTCTCATTGCCTTCCAGTCGTGAACGATTCAAAATTGTGGTTGTAAAGTGTTCGTTAACTTGTGTATATAATAAAACAGTGACATTTTGTTTTATTCGAGTGTTGTTCTCTGAAAAAGCTCCTTCAGTCTCTGAGGAAGGTTCATAGCAATAAAGCAAACAACCATGAAATAAAAACGTCGCCATAATTTGATTTATATCTCCGAGATTACGTCCGCCATTGTAGTGCCACCAATATGGAGGCACTTCCCTCGTCAATATTTTCAGTGTTCTTAAATAATGTACGCTGTTTAGTTTCGATTTTATTTCAGAACTAAAGCATTCTCTAATATTCTGTAACATACACATTTTCAATTACTCCAACGATTATATTATCGTGATTCATTTACACTGAACACTAACATTTAAAGATGATACTTTTATTATTTATTTACAAATGTACGCAATCAAAGAAGAATTAAATATTAAACATAAGCTCGTAGATGTATGCGAACAAATTTCTTGACTTATTATGGTGAAATATGTTTGAAATCAACAGATATAACCGTCTTGGATCAAACATCGCCGTCTACTAGTTAAACGGGAGACAGAGCAGAGCTTCGTTTCCAATTTGAATGAGGACTATCTGAAAAATTTAGTCCGTTCTGAAAATACTCATTTACGCTTAAATAATAATTAATGTAATTTGTATCTCAGAATACATATAGCACTCACAAGTTAAGCCAGAAATTACAAATGAAAATAATATTTAATTTTAAAAATAAAGAAAATAATATGAGGTTGCTCCATAAAAATGAATTAAAATACTATATAAGTCCTAGTTTGTAAGCTATGTTATTTTACAACCTCGCACTGTTATATACGTTTACAGAAGTTAATAACTGGAAATTATATGACATCAATACCTTGTTTCACTAAATGCGTTATATAAAACCAGTCACCATTCTAGCATTACTTGATAATTTACAACGTGTGTTTCTAGAACTTATGAGCTTAAACTACAAGTTACTAGTATGACAGTCTGATATTATCAGCGTACGATTTATTTTGAAGTGTTCCGTTTCACGAAATACTTGGTTTTGTAATATTGTGTATTGTTTACTAATGGATTTCTACCCATAAATCTCGAATGGTGAATTTACGTACTAGTTTTTAGGTTTGGTATTGAATCTATCAACTAAGCTTCACGCATTTTAATTATAAAATTATTAATTTATTTATGCAATATTTGGCCAGAAATCCATCACCCATTCCCTTACTTTTTAAATGATCAATTTTCACCTGAAAAATACCATAGAAACTGACCTACTTATAGATTATTGTTTATAGATAATAATATGAATGGCGAATATAAATGTAAAACAAAACACTTACTACTATTGCTTTCTTCCAGTTTGGCCAAAATGTGTCCCTCACAAATTCATAATCTTTCTCCGATGTGATTAGCCTCAGCGCTTCCACAGTTTGCGTTTTTATTTTCTCCATTTCGGCTCTGTTTTCCTTGTAACTTTATATGAAAACTGACCAAACTGTTACTTTGTTTTGAATACTATAAACTCTTATCGATGTGATAGACATAATGCTATTTTCTTGACTTGTTTACACGATTTAAAATACATGCTGCATAAACAAAATCGCATCAATAAACAATCCACGGAGTAATAAATATACTCGAAACAGCCTTCTCGACGTTCGGATACAGTCGCTACACTAGTAACTTTGACAAGTAACTAATGAAAACATTTTACAATTCTACTATTTTGGAATAAACGCTCGTAAAACAGATTTTATTAGAACTGGTGGAATTACTGTTAATAACTAGTAAACTAGTAGACTAGTTGTTTCGTGTAACAGGGCCCAAACACTGACAAGCACTAAACTTGAAAAAATATAACTTTATTTCATTCTTAAGTTTAGACCATCAACGAAATTCACATTTTCAACCATGGCAGATTTAAAATCTCTCTAACATCTTTTGTGCTCTATGCAGGCAATGGTATTTCATTTCGCACTTCATTAAAGAGCAACCATCAATGGAAAAAAAAAAAAAAAAAAGAAAAGAAAACCACGTTAATGCACAAATCTCTAATTCACATCAAATTAAAAGCAATAAATACTTTTCTAAACAGTTCTCCCCTAATGCAGATATTAATATAATAGTGGTTCTCAATTTGTAAATTAATTGGCGCGAAGGCATATTTTTTAATTTTGACCAGAGGCGAGCTCTCTCTCTCTCTCAAAAAAAAAAAAATGGCCAACTGGTTTCCCGATATGTTTGAAGAATGCTCACAGTTACCAGTAATTGTTTCCAATAACCTATTTTGTACTTTAACTTTAATATTCTTTATAATGAACATACAAAAGCTTTAGCAAGGGAGTAACAGTGCTGCCCTGAAATTACTGCTGCAAAAGTGCATTTTATAAAACGGAAGAAATCTCTGGCGTTGTGCACTTAAAGAAGTCATCAATTCTGACGCATATATTTACAAGCATAAAATGAAGTTTAAAATAATAAATAGTAGATAGAGACAGAAACTATTTTTTTTATAACTTTGCACTTACTCTTGCGGAAGGCACTTACATTGTGGCAGCAGAGATATTACTTGTGCTCGTTAAATTTGCATGCGCAATAAAAACTATGCTGTGGCATAGCCCTTCAAACATCCATGTCCACACTTTATGATATTCTTTTCTTCACACCCTAGCAGTATCCCGACAACAAATGTCGACATTAAAAGGAGTAACTGCAAGGGTAAACTGGAGAGAGCTGACATGTTTTCCTTTAGACATGTATGGCTTCTTCCTTCATATATGAATAACATAAAATCATATTACACTTATGAATTAGCTCTTTTCCCTTCTACTACTTAATTTATATAAAAATCATGGTGATTATAAAGAACTTATAAGATGTTTGCACTTGTTATCAACTTTGATCAGTTTGCTTTCAACTGTTTATTACCAAATTTGTATCTAGCTTCTATTTTCTAAGCAAAAATAGTCTTTAAACCTGCAATACAAAATACGTAATTGCTCGAAAGATCATCGAGTTTATTACATTGTTTGAATAATTATTTTTAATAATATTTAACGCTCGTTTTAACTACTGAGGAATCATAGGCAGTGAATAGTGGTGAATGATACATGAGGTGAAATGATAAATTGGTAAAGGTTTTTTTTTAAAGGAAAGAAACGTTCCAGGCCTAAGTTTAGGGTACCTCCCCGGCATTTGGAATTTATGAGACTTAGGAAAACATAGGAAAAACCTCAGTCAGGGAGAATGGTCCTGATAGGATTGGAACCCTAGACATTCCGCTCGCGAATCCACACCATAACGACCTCAGTCACTCGTGGCGGTTTGAGGAATGTGCAATCATTTGTACCAGATGCAATGTTTTATAACAACCATAATAATGAAAATAATAATTTTCATTAATCTAAGGGAACTTGTAAGTAGGATGTGTTGATTTATTAAACGCTTTTGGAATTCACATTTGCCTGCATGGTACGTAAATAAATCAAATCAATAACATCTCTTCTAGAAGTTTCTTTAGCTGTTCCAATCAATGGGAACGAAAGGCCAGTGAAGGAATCTTTTTGGTGTGGACAAGGATGGGCAGGAGGAAGGAAACCGCCACTGGTGACAGAGGTCATTAAGACGCGGATTCTTGAGGGGAGGTCTGGCGTTCGTTTTCCACCAGGAGTGTCCTGTGACTGAGGTTTTCCTCAGTCCTCATAAATGGCAAGTGCCGGAGAGGTACCCTAAACTTAGGCCTGGAACGCTTCCTTCCTTAATAAAAAAAAACCCCTTTGCCAATATATCATTTCATCTCATATATCATCAGAGTCCACCGCCTGGATACCTCAGTAGCTAAAACGGGCGTTAAACACTATTAAAAATATGGAAAATGAAGAATTGGGAACATAGGAAGCATGTATATGAACGACTCAATATTTATAAATATTTTGTATTTTATCACAATAGAATATGATTAGTTTCAACCTTTTAGGGTAGATGAAATTGTATGAAATTTGCCATGGACTATTCCAAAATTGTATTTATAAATATTTATTTTAGGCTGATCTGTACATGCCTTTTTATATTTTAATAGTATGTATACTTTAATTTTGTTTGTTCTGATAATTATTGGACATGTATTTAATTTATCAATAAATTAATAAAGTAACTGAAATACACTTTCTATGTGCGCATTAGGAAAGTGGCTGTGAAAAAGCTACAGGGAGTTCTATTTTTCTTAACTATAAGTAAAGTATCTTACGTTGTAACGCATGGACTTACATTGATATGCGTCAGTTTGCTGCTAATTAGACAATAGCATAATGTTTCTCTTAAATAATTATAATACAAAGAACGATGCTAGAGACAAAGTGTGGCATAAATAGCCTTTGTAAAATTAAAATTTTATTATTTTGAATATTTAAAACATTAAAGTTCTCTTAGACACATTTATTTTTAGTTAAAATAATTCTCCGACTATTGTACGATTTCAAAGCAAATAACTAAACGGGATAGCTTTAGATTTTTCAGAAGTCCTTAAATTGAATGAAAGTAACTCTCAAATTATTAATAAACATTTCAAAGCAGAATCAAATAGCAATTATATGAGCTAAATGTGCTAAATATATGTGTCATTTTAGATAGAGCTCTATCATACCTAAGTATTGGTTATGGTGGTTTGGTGGTAATCATGCTTGGCTTCGTAGATCCAAAATCGGGACTTCAAACCCGGCCAGGGAAAATGGATTTTTGGGGAATTAAAAATCACAAGCATGGCTTCCTTCAGAAGGCAAATATAGCCATAGGTTCCGTGTCTAGATTTATGGCATGTAAAAGAACCTCCAGTCTGAAAGAAGAGGCCTCTGAACAAAAATTATCGGCCTTTCACGCTCTAAATTGAATGGCAAGCTAATTATAAAAGATGTTAAAGAGAGTCCTTACTTGAGATTTAAATGTTAAAATTCGGCTAATTCCTTAATATTAATCTTTCACTAATTCTGAGGCACAAATCTTTTTTTCGAAATTTGTGTTCTGTGAAAATATATCCAATGTGCCACATGCAATTTACTTTTGTTCTGTTGTGATAAATATATATTTTTACTTGAACGCAATTTCTTAATATTATGATATTTAATTTAGTATAGATACATGTGTATTTAGTACTCAGTCTGGAATTGCACGAATGAAATGAACAGATTAAAATTAGCAACTTATTTTAGGCCCATATTATAAACTGGTTGGGGTTCATAGCTCCGTTTTGACTTAAAAATAACACAAAGGAATTAAGAAATTATTTTCTTTCCTAAGAAAAGCAGTAGTTCATTTTTTACTCGTAATGTTTCCACTTTTTTCTCCGAAACAGCCGGAGAGCCTTTGAGTGTTATCAAATATTAACTTTGCTTGCCGATAGATATTTTCACCCTGATCGCCAACAAAATATTTTAGTTGCAGCCACTATGAGTCTAGAATTTAATAATAGACATTGATATTGAATGTAGCTTTCCTGAGAGAATTTATTATGTTATTGTTGGACCTTTCTTTTAACTGCCGATGGATACTCTGGTAATAATATCGCGTAAGATGGAAACATTAAATTGTATATTTCATATATATTTTATTATAAACAGATTATTTTCTGCCTTAAACAGCGCAGCTGAATGCAAATTTCACAATACATTTAGATCTATTACATTTATATTAATTTATTAACCACATTTCATGGTCTTTCAACTAAAACCTCAACAAAAACAACGCTTTAGTGGCTGAAATGATTGAGGAAATAGTTTCATCAATGTATATTTCTATCATTACAAATTTTTGTGATTCAGAAACAGTTATTTCTTTCTGGAGATCTGTTTTTGAATGTTCAGATGTTCGAATTTCTTAACATTTGAAGAAGGAAAACAAGTATAGACCAGTTGTCTCTAATTAACTTCACCATTTTTCGTAAACATGAACAGGAAATTTAAGAACAAAAGTATTGGATTTTGAAAGCAGTAGTGTTAGTCGTGTATTTATTTACAAAATATATTTGTTACAAATCTAACTCATCTATGTCGCGGATCTTGGGACAATACGTACTTTACAAATACATTAGGAAAGACATGAAATTGCAAAAAGCAATATTTAACTTTTTAATAATACATAAATAAATAAACAGAAAGAAAAACGTACATAATTTAAACTCATATATGCGTGAAATTAATTAAAAAAAATATCGTGACTCATGTTCCCTTACCCCTTTCCGGTTGTCTTCCCTTCCGATTTGAGCTGTCTCACTCGTTTAAAAATTAGCCTACTCCCTCCTCCTCCCTATTTGCCAGCAAAGTACAGCACATATGTAGAAAATGTTTAATGTAGCTTAATTTTCACGGAAAATTTAATGAACTTCGAACCACTGAAACTTCAGGCAAGCAATAACCTTAAAATGTATAATTTTATATCGTTCGGGTACTTTTAATAGATTAAACTATGAATAAATATAAAGAAAACTCAAAAGTTTTGTACTTCATAATGTAATTTCATAAGTTAACAAGATTTTAAGACCATGCGTAGTAAATTAAAAAGTAACAAACAAAGAATCTTTAGAAGATGAGATCCTTTTGTAGCAAAGCAAAATAACAAAATAACTTTCTGGACATAAAATTGATTGTATTGCAAACGTGTACCAATTGTACTCTCAACTATCGACAATTTTCTTTACCGCAAAGGCTGGAAACGTAAAACTAACAATGCCCAGAGAATACCAGACATCTTCAGTTTCCCTTAACAACCCTCAAGATCAGCCAGCATCCTTTAACGAGTTTTGGTTAGGGCGATCGTTAAGTTAATGATGGTGGTCTTCATACAAGACTAGTGACGTGTACATACATACGGAGAATTATTGTCGTTGCCAACATTTGTGAGACCGAGTGTGAACAATGATTTCGTGGGGAGACGTCGTTAGGAAACCTCCCCCTAGTCCACTTCAGCGTGCACTGTGCGGCACATGATGAGTTGCGTTCGTTAATTTCACCAGCATTTCCAGCCCTCAATGATTTCGTACGGTTAAAAAAAAAATATTGCAAAATCTTATACTGAGAACTGTAGCAATGTAAGTCAAAATATGAGGCCTGTGGAAAATATTTCTTTATTAAATTTATTTATATCCATTGCTAGCATTAATATCATTATTATTTATATGCTTAGAAAAATACATATAGAATTGAATAAATATATACTTTTACGCAATTTTTCATGGCAGTGTTATTTACAAGGTTATTCTAAAGTAAGTTCCTAGTTTGAAATGGGTGCATCTTCTTACGTATTAATATCTTGGTTTCACATACGAGGTGTTCATTGCACAAACGGTGTAACTCCATTTAGAGCAGTTTGCAGATAAAGACAAGTGTTTTTTAGAAATTGACACAGAAAATTAAGGAGCATATCTAATATACTCTATTGCAAAATGTATAGTAATGCAAACTTTAATCTATTCAAATCTGTTAGAATAATAACTTTTATGTAAATAGTGACAAAAATAACAGAAAAATATGCAATATTAATACTTCTTATGATTTCACAGCCGGTGTTATAATTAAAAAAGTTAAAATCTTTCGTGCCCTTTTGCCATGATCCACGGTTTAACATGCTACCATAGCTTTCACCAACTACTGCGGTTGGCATCATCAGTGAACGATAAACAACACCTGACTGTTAAAGACGATTGATTGAGTATTGATCCGTCTCTGTCTGGTTTTAGAAGGTCATCAATATTACATGTGTAGTGGAAGGGGAGAGGATGTAGGAGGCTAGTTTTTTGTTGTTAAGAACTAGTTTCCATGTGCTACTTAGGTGATATCCGGTGTCTTTGTTAACGTTGTTTGGATGTTGTATTTCCAATGCCTCCCTCCTTACTAGATTAAAAATTTCTTGTAGTTTTGCAACCTACCTCTGTTTTATTAAATTGTATGTCATGGTATTCATTCAAGGCATGTTCTGGTACCGCAGATTGTTCAGGTTGATTAAGGCAAAGATGTCACCAGCATCGTTTTAATCGATCTTCCGGTCATGTCTATGTACCATTTGCCACACTCTCATAATATTTAATCAATACTTAATACACAGAACCGCCACGGGTGGCCGAGGTCGTTAAGGCACGGACTCGTGAGCGGGAGGTCTGCGGTTCGAATCCCGCCAGGACCGTCCTCCCTGACTGGGTTTTTTTCTAGGTTTTCCTCAGTCTTCATAACTGGCAAATGCCGGGGAGGTACCTAAACTTAGGCCTGGAACGCTTCCTTCCTTAAAAAAAAAAATATCCTTTCCCAATTTATCATTTCATCTCATGTATCATCAGTGTCCACCGCCTGTGGTGCCTCAGTAGTAAAAACGGGCGTTAAACACTACTCAAAAAAAAAAAAAAAAATACACAGAGCTAAAACCATCACAGAATCAGGACATCTTAAACATGAGCTAATTATTTGTTTTAAGGCCAATGGATATATTCGTCTTAAGCAAACGACAACACTCAAACTAAAACCGGACAAAGACGGATCAATACTGCAGTCAGGTGTTGTTCAGCGTCCACTGATGATGCCAACCGCAGAAGTTGGTGAAAGCTATGGTAGCATATTAAACCATGGAGCGAGGCAAAACAGCCCGGATGATTTTAACTGTTTTAAAACAAGGAGTTACTTAGTTAGGGCAAAAAATGTTCCCCTTTCATTACTACGCAACAAAAGAATTCTTCTTTCTACTTGTTCGAACAATATGTACTAAGTATCAGCAGAAAATGTTTCTTACGACTAGTTAGTTCAATTCAACCGAAGTATACGGTGTTAGGTGTGAAGCTGTGAACTGAAACCATGAACTTGTGGTTTATTACATCCACTTTCATTTCTCGGTCATTCAGTAATTTTAATATGAAACCAAAAAAGTTGCAATTCTTGTTCTGTCTAGTACACGCATCAGAAAATGCAGTTATTGTGTTACATTTTGTGCAGTATCTTTTGAGTGTTTTACAATATGATGCAACATCCTGGGAACTTAGGTCTCACTCTGTTTCGTCTCATATGTATATAATCACCATTTGTATCACTGAAAGATTGAGTTACTTAGTTACTGCTCTGAACTAAATATTTAAGCATTCAAAGTAAAAAGTGCTGCCACCTATGTGAAAAGTTATATTGCAGGAGAAACACAGCACTGAAACTATAATCCTCCGTACTTGGAAATAACAATAGTAACTTCATTTTAAGAACAAGTTTACGCCACTTGTGCTTTGTGTCATGTGCATCTGTTTAACTTTTTGCTATGGCTACTGCGCCCCTCTTGTATAAACAAACATGTTTTAGAACAATACAGCAATTTTCGAAAGATAATTTTAAAATTGTTTGTCTTTATAAGTCGTATTGGCCTCATTCAGTGCTCTATCTCAATACATTGATAATATTTTGAACATTACGTTGATTGAAAAATGAACCCTGCTCTGTAATATCATTTCCTAAGCTGGTGGACAAATTCGAGAAAACGGCGCACTTACAGATAAAAAAAGAAGTGAATTCAGCTCCAGTTTCACCCAAGTCCAGGAAGTTTTTGAAAATTCCGCAAATGTTTGTAGTGCTAATAAAGCTGCAAAGTATTTGCAGGTGAGTACACAACAACCTGGTACATGTTGAGAAGGAACATCGGCTTTATCTCAAGAAAAGCAGCTTGAATTCAAAGAAAGCAGATTAGCGACATTTTCGCTTTACAAATATTAGCAGAATTTTAGAATATAGTCTGAACGATAAGTGCTCGATTTCCAGTCCCTTTTAGAAAAAACAAACGCTGTAACAGGTCTCCAGGGCATAATCGTCAGATGGAAGGTATTCGCCGGTATATAAAGTTAAGAAATTTCAGGGTTCACATTTGAATAGATACTTTCAACATTAATTTATATTTTAAGTATTTCTCTTGTAGCTCACGATGGGTTACCAAAGAGAGCTTCCATTTTAAATTGTCTTATGGTTTCCTCAAAATGAAAGCCGGATCTGGAAAATCAAGGGAGTTAACCTGTAGGTACAATTACTTGCTCTCTTTGAACTGAACACCTAATACAAAAGTGTTTTTAAGTATTTGGGGACATTATGGCATGGAGCTAAGATAATTTCCCATTTTTTTGTTTTACTTTGCATTTATTTTCAGATAGAAACGGGAGATGTCATTGTGCCATGCGTCCATAATTTCAATTTCTTCCTATCCTCTCCGTCTTTGTTCACGTCAGAAATCTTCACTCGTTTTTCATCCCCATTTTTGGGACCGGTAAGGAAGATTCTGGAAGAGGGTGACGTAATCTTTCTTGCTTGTTTGCTCCTCTCTCCATTGCTAACAGAGAGATCACTTCGAGACTGGTAATAAATAGATATATAGATATATATTGGCTATGTTTCTAAATTGGTACATTCAAAACCTCCCCCCTAGCCTGATCAAGTGACTCAGATTTTAAAAGGTTTGTAATGTAATTTTTTATTATGATGTTCTCAATGTTCGTTTAACATTTGCCTTTAAGTTCCTTTTTAATGAAGTTGGAATTTGTAAGGTGAAACCATGTTTTTTTTAAAGTTAAATGAAGGTAGCACTGAAAGTCTTTAATTTTACTCAGTGTGATATTTCGTAAAGTGTTTTACTTCTCTTAATTATTCCACAACTTAAAAGAAATCATTGTATATTATCCACATGGCTTTGTTCCAAAGGTTTGTGCTGTTTTTCGTCATTACACGAACGCCATTTTCTGAAGTGTAAGTCAATTTTGCATGTGAATTACATCTTTGTCTATTATTGAGTTATTTAGAATATAATTAATTTATTCTTCTCTCGTACTGGTAATTTCTATTCTCCGGCCATATCCTGGAAGATTTTGCTACTTTAATTTTGTCCAGGCATTAAAGGAGGAGTCGTTGTCACATTAAAGGCAATAAAAATTACTTTGAAAGCAGAAAACTACAATATTTTAATATGTATTAAACTGAACTTTTCCCATGCACTAGGCTTTTATAATGGACTTTTCACATTAAAATAGGACAAATCAGTATGCACTGTATTAACAATATGTTATTAATTTTAATGTGCAAAGTATTATTTTAAGCATTTTACACTATTAATGTATACCGTTGTGCCAATATTTTAGTATTTGTATTCATTTTATATTTAAAATGCTTCTTTTCTTTTATTTTTAGGAAAATTTGAAGTGCATATAATTTACTAGGTATTAAAGTAAATGGTTTTGTGGGCAACTATTTTTCTTCCGTTTGGGTTTTTTACAAGATTAAATAGTGTAAGAGTAACCTCTTTATAACGTAAAAATACTGTAAATCACTTTTTATCCGTTAGAAAGCCTATTGTAGAATAAGTAAATAAAAAACGATTAATTATGTTAAACTATTTATTTAAAATTGTTATAAAACACTTTAAGAAATACCCATCGCCAAAATATACCAATTTATATTAATAATTTGCTGTTGAGAATAATAAAAAGATATCAAAATATTAAATTTGAAAGGGATTCGTTGTTGAAATATATGCATTACAATAAAAATATAAAAATACACACAATAAAGAGTTGCTAACACGAACGACGAAACATTTCTACAGTTTTGTAAGAAAGAAAAGTTTACAAAGTTTACGCTTTATAATCTGAAAGTTTCACTTCGGAGTCTCTTGAAACTAAGGAAGAGAAAAACAAGTAGAAGCCAGTTCCCTTTCTTACTTAAGCCACATGGTCACAGATTATTGATACTGAAGTTTAGATAGTTTTTTGTGTAACACGATGAAAATGTCTTGAATGCTCTAAGCAACTAGGAAAGTTTCAAATTGTATCATTACCCCCATTCTCTTTCAAAAAGTTATTACAGAAGTTGTAAATTGCGCAAACTGTGGATAGAATATGTGATCAATGAAAAAGGAGCGTCATCACTGGCTATAGAGCTGTACGTTGTGTTAGTCGGGAGGAATTCAAGTGCAAAATTACTGGAATTAAGCGAAGTCAACTCACCAATGAGCATTTTTGGAACTCAAGTATATTCACATGGAAAACTAATTGATTTCAAATAGATGGCTTTTGACTACAGTGATAGGTTTTGATAGACGCTCTGGTGCGAGCTCTGCGGGTCCCTAGTACCCTGGTACTTCTAATGTTACTAGGTGCGGATATTCGAGCTCCTCCCTTAGGGTAATCTTTCTAACGGGTTATCTTAGTGTGGTTATGGGATACTGAGTATGTCAGCAAATGCGGAATGAACGCTTCGGTTAACCACCTGCAGAGCTAGGGAGATGAAATGGTAGAAATGGCCAATACTACCAGGGTTTGCTGGGAGTTGGACCGGATGGCCTGGCTCGTATTAAGTTGCATATCAAATTCCATTCCCGAAATTGTATTCGCAGTATGCTAAGTCAAGTGACTTAGCATTTTACTCTCATAAAGAGGGATTTTCTTATAGTCCTTAAGTCTGTTATTTTTCATTACATATTTAATTTTTGCCTGTAGTCTATGTACGAAAGACAATTCATTTGAAACCTTTGGCATGCACGGTTTATACTGGGAGAGGTTGGTCAGGGCACCGTGATTATCCAAAAATATCTGTTTTTTCCATTCAAATGCAGCTGGAGAGATTGCGTATCACTTTAAATGTTAACGATTTAATGGAAAATATTCCTGGATCGGGGTGCAATTATTTTCTGTGGAGGATAATCCGCATCTTCTTGGAAAGAGTTATTTGGATAGACATAAGAAAGGTGAAAGTAATATTTTTCACATAGTCCTAATGATTATTGGTTCACCATAACAACCCCTGAATAAATGGAAGTTGAAAAGTATCTTCCCAAATTACGGCCAAAGATGCTACAATTTGAATGAATGCTAGCTGTATTTTGTTGTGGATAAACGAGCAAGCAAAATAACAAAAATGTTGATTATGTTTTAACAGTTGGAGCAAGTACAGCAGTCAGAAATAGTACAATACTTGCTCGCAATCATTCAGTCACAACTGGATCTTCTCACATCTTTATGAAACTTTAGTCGATACTATTTGACTGCATTTTTAAAATATGCTCTATTGCATGTTATATAAATCGTTAAATGAACAAGGCTAACTTTTTTTTAACCAAACTAATATGCTGAATAGTTGCTCAGTCTCAAGTCTACACAATATGGAGGAAATATTTTGTCTTGATATAAAGTGAATTTCTAACATACCTAGGACCAATTTGACTATAGGGTAACAACATTGGGACTGAATGGACTACGACCGGTGAGGGGGAAGAATCCATGGATCTGTATGTCCATGGGCTTCTTCATTTTGTGACCCGTCTTCTCACCCCGCTTGCCTGAGAGTGAATGTGTATATGTGTATATAATTTAACGATAATAATTATTAAATATTTTCTATAGCTTGTAATAGTGAGTAAGGAACTTTCATGCATCAGAAAAATGTATTTGGGCTACTTGATCGCGTACCTTTCTGGCCCCGAGCGAAAGCCTGCCTCTTGTAACAAAGTTAAATGTGTGCAGATGTGTGGCATGAGTAGGAACAATAGGTCTTTTGCATTCTCACTTGCTAAAAATAATCGGAAGTTAGTTAAAAACACTAAAGTAGCAGGTGTGTGCGGGGATGACTCCTTTCACTTTGATATCGGATGATCAAGAACTCTCCAGTCAAAAATCAAAAGTTGAAAGGTTTAAAGTGAGCGCGTATGGGAGGATGACAGCTTACCAATAATATTTGCATATTTTGAAGGCTCAGCGAGCCGTGAGCTTCCTTCTGTGGACCCCGTGAGCTTTCAGGCCCACGTGGGGACACTTTGAAATTATCATAAAGGAGGAAACCACCTTGCGAAGCTAATACTATTTACGCAATTTTTTGGGCAGTGAGGCACGCAGCTATGAGATGTAGAGATGGACTTCAGTTTAGAATCTTTTAAGGTTTTCAAGTCAGCATGTAGGCAAGTCAGTGGTGTTAATTTGCAGTTAGATGTAGTGTAGTTAGTTGTAGTGTTCAGTTTAGGCAGTGTCGCAGTTAGGCAAGTTTTAGTTCAGCTTAGCGAAGCCCGCTAATCTCATCGTCAATGAGGTAACGAACCAGGTGACCTTTATCAACAAACTATCGTATGAATAAACACTTCTAGGCATTCAACAAGGCCTATCGTGTAATTTACGCCATTTCCTTTCATCTCCTCTCTTCCCGTGGCCACGAGGACTCAAAAAGGCGACTTCGAGCCCTTGAAAGACCCGGGGTACCAAGTGGAACCCTTGGGTAGATGCTCTATCGGACATTACATGGAGGTAATCGGGGTCGGCAATAATAAATTAGAATTTAATTACATGGAATTAACGCAGCACCCTGAGCCACCTACACCAACATCGCGGACATCCAATAAAAATACCACTTCAAATTGGCGCCCAACATGGGGCCACTCCAAGTAAAACCTGTTACATTTCAATTCTTAATAAATATAAATATATATAATCAAACAAACAATTAATACATGCAAATATTACTTATATGATTTATCTTGGCTATATGCAATTAATTAGAACTTATAGTCAAAAACACATTAACTAAGTATTTATTTTGGCAGACATTGACTACCTTGTTTAAGGTAAAGCATTTATTGGTGATAGAACCAATTAAGACAACTATACACTTGCACAAATTTACATATTTTATATGTTACATTTTGATACAATTAAACTAATATACGTTTGACAGAATGCTCATAAATATTATCAGAGCAATATGACAATGTTTTTTTTTAATTGAAAACATACATTGAGACCAAAATGATGATTTTAGAAACTGAATTCTGTTTTCATTAATTTTAATGAATTGCTAGTAAGAGGTACTACATTTTATATTTTGTTGTATGATAATGCAAACATTTAGTATGCTTTTCCATGAAAATTATCATTCATTTTCTTTAGGATAACATATTTGCCATTTGAAGCATTTGGGAACAAAAAACCTAGAGCAACCTAGAAAGCAGTTTTAACATTTGGATGAAAAATAGTACTTTAATAATTTATATTTTTATGTTCCTTCTGATGGAACCATCCAAACAGCAGATTATTCGCTTATGTGCCTAGGCATACATAGAAATAATGCTGAAATCACAATATTACATTTAATTTAGCATAAACATGCTAAAATAAACAAAATCTGAATCATAATATATAAGACCATTAACATACAAGGCTGCCGCATGTATGATATATACTACCTGAATGAACACAAATGCATTGGCCGGTATCCCATTAAGCGTTTTACCCTGCATGAGTGAGACGCGCATGCTCAGTAAATACTAGTCCTAGCGAAGTTTTTCTGATAGTGACACTATGTTTAAATGCTACAGCATTTGAGTGTGAAAGAACGAATTTTCCTGTATAAAAGTTTCTCTAAAATAACTCTGCTTGTTGTGCTCGGAGATAGTTTGTTAAAACTTTTCGCAACGCAATACTCCCTTTAAGAAGTGCATTACGAGTATTGTGGCATTATGAAGCAACAATAAGTAGACAATGTACAGACACCATTGTTAATGTAACAGAGACTTCATTGTTGGCTTATTATTGCAGAATAGAGAAAAAGGTGGCAGTTCAGGAAGTGAGTTCACAAGTAAGGTAAGGGGTATACGGGGAGTAGCGGGTAGTAATAGCTTGACCGCGCGAGTTATGCGTGGCGTCATTTAGTCCAGTGCTAGAAGCCAGAAGAAAAGATTGCTTCTGTCCCTGTTTGCAGGACAGAAGAATGGGGTAATGATAATATCAGCTAATAAATTGTAAATGATTAGCACTGAACAAGTGTTATTTGTGTAATGATTCCGTGACATTTCTTCTATTGTTTTCAATGTCTCTGATTTAATTTTTTTAAAAGAAGAATGTTCGTCGCAGGTTGCGCATCCCCTCCCCCAGGCCAATGTATGTTTGTGAGATAGTTGTGTGCAGTTGAGATAGTATAAGTGAATAAAATTGAACCATAGACATAGTATTGGGCAAAACATGAACCAAAACGAGTTTAGCGGAGGGAAAATTGGATAAAATCGAAGCCATTCTAGAACGTTCACCATAAACTTGCACAACGGAAAAACGTTTCTCCATCTTCTGCAAGAAATGCAACAAAGTTACTAAAGTTAAAACCATACATATGCGTTCATGCTAATATTGAACACGAAATAAGCTGAAATTCGGTTAATAAGCTTGGATAAATTAGTAATAACATATTTCTACCACATGAAGCTTGTATACGAGCGGAGAAGTGCACTTCTATACATCTACACTAAGTTAAGATTCATATCTATTTGTGCTTCTGAAGTTGTATGAAGGATTTCACCTGCTGATGCCGACCTCATCCGAATCTACGGTCGCCATACAGAAGATATAAATTACCCTGTACATTTGAATTGTAAACATATAACATTTACAATAATTTTTATAGTATTTGCTTACACTGTGAGCTATGGTAGTCTTAATAGTTTTATTGCTAAATCTAAGTGATCATATTTACACAACCTGTCACATTGTAGATAATTACAGCCAGTACAAACAAAGCTGCCAATTTAGAGTTTTTTTTAATTAAAAATGCAGAAAAGGTGGATTCTATTAATTTTTCCGTTGAACTTTAATTCATCTTGAAGTTTTAAAACGATATATAAAGAAACTTACTGGCATTGTATTATGCTCATATATAGCAAAGTGACAGGCAATATAGCACACCACTGCATGACCTAAAGGTTAATTGAGATCGGTCTGGAGTGCAGTATCCACAATATATTATCCTACATTTATATGCACCCCATGTTAATTAATTTCCTCTATTCTGTTGCTAAGGTTCCAGATAGTGTAGACAAAAAGGGACAGTCATTACGTCATCAACACTAACATATTGCCACCAGGCTAGTGCAAACATTGAAACGTGCTGCTACTTCAATATTGTTTGTGCATAAAGTAAAGTGTTTATATTCTGAAACACGGTTTGAAGATTTTATGTGGGTTTCTGTTTAAAAACGAAACATTCCCGTAATAGGAACCGGCGGTCATTTAATCCCCAGCATGTGTAACTATATTGATAAATATCACTTAATTTTAATACATAATGGTTTAGGAGTGTTATATGAGAGTAAACATCTGTTTAAATGCGATAAAAGGTATTTATTTTCATTTCGGTAAAAGCATTATTGCGTACGATTAAGTTCAGCTTTAGCATTAAGGATACAATTGATATGATTTAGCATATTTTTATAAGCTTGATGGGTTACTAAAATGCACCAATTAAACTGAGTTATTTTGTAAGAGCATATATGTGAAAATGTAGCAGTTTGATCCTAGTAAGATGTGTTTTAATGTTTTAAATAATATTAGCATATTTATTTTTTTCAAGCTTTTTTTCAAACTTTCAAAAACTTTGAGCCTTCTTGCCATTTTACTCTAAATTTGTTAAAGTATGTTCTTTAATTTCTCTGTGGAAAAAAACCCCGAAACGTTTTTCTTCTCCTACTCTAAGTAATGTGAAAAACAGCATTTCTTCGGAAGCAAATGGATGTAAAAGTACATAAAATCTCTTTGTTATAGTAATGTTTATGAATTAAAAGGAAAATGATGTATGTGAGAGAGAAAGGGAGAAGGATGAAGCAGATAGAAAGAGTGATAAAAGCTAAGTCCAAGTAAAAAATTGTGTTCTATGAATTATTCGGAATTGGACCTAAGTGGTATTATTCATTTTAAATTTGCTTCTATTGTGTCAGTAAACGATGAAAGGATATTTTCTATATATCTATAAGTCTATAAGTCTTTGTTAACTGAATACAATCATTTTCATTTCAAAATTTCCAGGAAAGGTATATTGCAACTGAAGTGCAGTAAAGTGGGTACAAACATTTATTGTTTTGAATAAAATGCAAATGCCATGAACTTCTTTAAAATGTTCTTTTTCCTCTCCTAGTTTTCAACATATCACTTTGTATCTCCAAAGTGTATTATAAAATATAAAATTGTTAACTTCGTCATGGCATATTTGTAATAAAGCAGAGCATGTTTCTGGAACTTTTAGTTTTTTTTTGGTAACTATGAAGGGTAATAGGATACAAAATCTATGAAAAGCTGATTTCAGTGCACTGAATGATATCAAGATATCTGTGACAGTAAATATGTATTTATCGTGCAAAGAAGGCTGCTTATTTTTTATAAATAATGAATAAAATAATTTTATGTTACTTTTTAATTCAATGTCATACTATATATTATAATTGTGATCTTTATCGCGTTTTCTTTAATTTGTAATCCGATAGATGTTAGTAAACACGAAAAAAGAGAGGTAAATTCAAAATATATTGATTCCATATTAACTTCACTGCAGATAAAACTGCTAGTTTTTTCCTGTTTCCAGCTCCCTTTTATTGTTTCGTGACATATGAACTTTTTTTAAAATTCTTTTTGGAAGAATATATGTAGGGCTCCAAAGAAGATATTAAAACAGGAATTATAGGCAAATTACAATTAAAATTTGAACTGGTGATGTTATTGCCTGGAGTTACCTTATTTTTAAAACTTATCATTTATTTTGAAAGTGTTTAGTTGTTCATATTTCCTGTAGTTATCTGCTTTGGTCTAGCATACTTTTGATCAATATTTGAATGAAGGTATTACAATTTATGAATAAATTCCTAACATGTAGAATTTATCTTTTCTAAATTTTATATTTAGTGATAACCGTACTTAACATTTTATTAAATGTTTATTTCCAAGTTGTAAGTTATTTCTGCCTGTGCCGTTTTTGCGCACATCTATTGTACTTTTAACTATGTTTCTTCCCCATACCCTTTCCTATCCGTCCTCAGGTATTATATCCTCACAGCCTGGTTTTGGGAAGTGTTCATCTATTGGCTGAGACACATTTTTTAATAACAGAATTAAGGCTGGAGGGCTGAGTTGCGGAGTTAGTTTCTTTCACACCTTCTTCTTTTCTTCGATTCAGATGCAGCGAAGAAGCAACGGTTGTTGGGAATCTTTTGGAGCTTTTAATTAGACACTTTGTAGGAAGCTTTTGTGTGCCATTGCAAGAGATTTACCCTAAAGTTTTAATAGTAAAGGTATTTTAAATACAAATTGTAATATTTTTTATTTTAAGCACATTTGTAATATTGCCAATGAATGTGTACTGTTGGGAAAATGGAAAGATGCGGTTATTATGAGCAAAGTTTTAAAATCTTGTTTATTTTAAAATGAAAGGCGTTATCTATATTTGGGATTTATCATTTGTTCCCAAAGAATTGATACAGTTTGTTAGTTAGATGAGCCAGCTCTTGTGGAATGTTTTATTGAACCTTTTATTTTCAACGTTCATTTTTTAAACATCAATCACAATTCATTATGCTTTATTGCTAATGTTTATTTTTATTTTATGCTAAAAGGTTAATATGTGCATTTTACATTCTATTAAGTCCAATTTTAAATATTTTGGTAAGATATTTACATGAATTGATGTTGCTTAAATTATATTTCAATAAATACAACTGAATTAAGTTAATCATGTCTTTTTTGTATTGTTGCACCATCTTTCCAGGGACACACGTTGAATACTTTATTGATTCATGATGTATGCTGTAGATAATTTTCTGAAAATAAGTTAGTCAATGCATCCTATCCTTGTTCATTTAATGATATAATACAATAAAATATAATAATAGGCAAATAAATGCAACATTCAAAATCGTGTATCTTTCGAAAACAGAACATGAATAAATGTTTATAAAATATAGTAATTATTAAGATTAAAATAAAATTGCTTATTTGTTCAACACTTCTTTCCATTTTAAAGGTAAAAAACTAACACACAGATAACCACCTTCTATTTCACCACAGTAAGGATAAAACTATTATAATTTAAGTATTGTCACTGTTAAATGCAGAAGCTCAACGCTTTTTAGCATGTTTATTTATAATGAATTTTAAGAATATGTAACTGTAGAAAGTTGAAATAAGAGAAATATTATTTTTTAGAAACAATATGATACAACAAAATAGATGGAACATATTTCATGGGTGCTTAGCGAAAAATTAGCGAGCGAAACAAATATCGCCCGAAACGTAAAGGAGATGTTGGAAGACTTAAGTGCTCTTGAAAACATTTCTTTCTGAAGTGAAACCGGTTCGTATGACTCTCTTAAACGATTATTATTATTATTATTATTATTATTATTATTATTATTATTATTATTATTATTATTATTTTAAGTTTAGAGCACTAAATGACTAACTTTCCCACAAATAGCCGGAATTACTCTTTCACCACAAACGCTATCGGCCACAGAGAAAGTCACGTATGCACGCTCCAAATGTGGCACGTCACAAATGTTTCCGGGTACTATCCACAAGAGTAATCAGTTAAGTTTAACTCCGCAGCCTGCCTATACCGGAACAACCATCTGGTATTTGAAAAGTGATCTGTACACTATGAAGAAGGATACTTAACTATCCAAAATTGTTGTCTATTTTTGTTGATATTATTTTTACGTTTACTTCACATTTTTTATAAGGAACCTAATATATACTGCGATTGTGCAACAGATTTGGCGTGTGTGGGGGGGGGGGGGGAGGAGTGCGGCGATCGTCATCTTATAAAACAGTTCAAAGCGTTTTAGTTACAATGAAGGTGTGAACTGGAGCGCAACATTCTTATGCTGTAAAAGCATTCTAACAAGAATGGCGACTATTACGAGATCGTTCAGCATTGATTTCGGGGAGAGTTCGGTATTCATCGCAATCATGGTTTTCCGTCATACACGACATCAAGACCTGGGTTCGTAACTTTGGAGTTACTGGTTCTACGCAAAAGAAGTGTTAAAACAGCACGTACGCCGGAGAACATGGCGGCAGTGAGAGAGGTCATTGAACGCAGTCTATCGGTCGTATTCTGTCACTCGAGCTTTCTGACCGTAGCGTGCGACGGATATTACACAAAGATCTTCATTTCCCCATATAAAATTCAAATTACGCACTACGGGAACGGAACCATGGAAACAAACTTCAATTTTACAAACGTTTAATGGCAACCAGAATCTCGTCAGCCCAGGTGCCCCGATCTTTCAGCCTGTGACATCTTTCTTTGGTGGTACTTGCAACCTAAATTTTTGGTGCTGCAACCCTACACACGATTTAGGAGTTGAAAATCTGAATTCGGAAAGAAATTTAACGAATTCCTGCGGAGATGCTGCAAATAGTAATCAGAGCAACAACAGAAGACTTATCGAGTGCGTACAGAAGAGTGTTTTGAAGGACGTTATTTTTGGAAAATAGTACGTTTCATTAAGTTATGTGGCTCATAAGCTAAATGCTTGTATGTATAACTTGTGTTGTTATGTGATAGAGGTGAATAAATCTATCCATGCACCTATGAGAACGTTTCTAAAATCGCCCAGTACATACATGAAAACTATTGATTTTCAGATAAAACATTATAGCGAAAGGAATACTTTTCCTATTCATCCATCATTGACGATCGTTAAAAATGAATGAATGGTGTTTAACGCTCGTTTTTGCTTACCGAAGCACCACAGGCAGTGGATACTGATGATACACGAGATGAAATGATATATTGGATGTATTTTTAAGGAAGGAATCGTTCCAGGCCTAAATTTACGGTACCTCCCCGGCATTTGCCATTTATGAGGACTGAGGAAAACCTGGGAAATACCTCATTCAGGGAGGATGATCCTGGCCGAATTCGAACCCCAGAACTTCCACCCACGAGTTTGCGCCTTAACGACCTTGGCCACCCGTGGCATTGCGACCGTTAAGCAAAGCTATCCACATAAGTTACGTAATTTATGAGCTTTCCAAGACATGTCAATGTTGGTGTTTGACTAATATTATCATTTTATTTGTAGCATACGTTTCCAACAACCATAAGTATTTGAAGCAATCTATGAAACAAACACATTTGTTTTCTTATAATTTGGGAAAACGCCAAAAAATCAGCCAAGCATCTTGCCTTGCTATTGGTAGACAGCGCTCGAGTCATGGAGTCACCTCACTGACAAGGTTAAGAAAATCCCAACCTGCTTAACCCCTTAGGAAATAGACCGTTCATTATAACAGCAAATTGCAATACACATCGCGCCACCAATGTCTGAAGGCTGCCGATATTTCTTGCTCCTGGGCCATCATATCTACAATTAATGCCAATGAAAGTTTCGAAGTGTCAGACATTTCTAACGTTCTTGATGAAACTAAGAGGAAAATAGAGATGACTAATGATCCTTCGGTAGATGAAACTGAAAGTGACAGCGAAATTTGAACGCAGTGCATGATACCATAATTTTTTTTTTTTTTTACTTTTAATGCACTTGCCTAAATAAATTTGTGACCAGAATTAGTATAAACACTAGATAGCATAAATATTGGGTGCCTTCAGAGAATTTTTTTCGTTTTTATTATTATTTATCAAAACGCATCAGTTTGATTTTTAGCTAAGTTTTCTATTTTATTTATTTATTTATTTAGCTATCGCTGTTTATATACAATATATAAAATTTACAAAATATTTACGGTAATGTAACATATAACCAACTCAAATAAAAAAAAAAAGATATTGTAGAGTCTTTGTATTTGGAGGACGCTTTAAAAGGACTTTTCATCAAATTAAATTAGTTTTCCAACTCAGAAGCTTGAACACGGCTATCTTTCATAGCCAGTGCTTCTAAATCAAATACAAAACACAAACAAGCCAATGATAACATCTAGCTTTACTTAAATTTCATGAAATAAAGCAAGTCACTGGGGAATGGAGTTGTTTCCCTGCAGACCTGATCGGATGTGAGATAACCGCGTTTATAGTTATTCTGGTGTTGTCTTCCGTCCTTCTTACGTTTTCAACTTCATTAATGGACCATTGTTCGCGGGAAACCGAGGTATCTGAATCAGCTCGTTAAACAGCTACATGAACCTCCGTGTGCTCCCGACCGAAACCTGCAGCGTCACTGGACATTATTCTAGCATACAGAACTATCTCATATTTCTCTTTTCCTTCTATAAAATCTGTTTAGATAGAGAAAGACAATTTGAATATCTCAATTAATGCTGAACTTATGTGAATTGCTATTATGACTTCGAAATTGATAATAAATAATAACAATAGTACAGCTTTCAATGCTTTGGATGGATATTTTTTACTCAGAAATAAATGACTTTTACACAGCGTTCCTTATATTGCCGAACCGCGGACCGCATGCTCCGCGCACCGTCTGTTACACTGGGAGTTTTCCGTTCTAAAAGCCCACTAATCATGAGTGACAGTAATGGCTACTAACCTTGTTATAAGTGGTGTTGAAAGTGGTTGTCATCGGCATTCAGACTTACTGGCACCTTCGGATGGAATTTCCATTCACATTCATAAGTTCTTCTTGCGCAATGTTAATCATTTCTGTTTTTATAATATCCTTAAGTTAGTCTATGGTGTGGAGATTAACATTCAACGATTTTTTATAAAATCCAGTTACAGAAATTTACTCGCTTTTCGTCTTTACGAGGTTGTAATTCATGAACTATAGTCATTCTGTAGGGTTTCACTTTTAAAAGTTTAGCAGCTCTATGAACAAGGTTTTTGAAACACCCCCTTGCTGTGAAACATGTTTTAGACACTTCTTTGTAGAGCGTTTGAATAATGCACCAATTTCGTTTATTTTTTTCCTCCGTTTTTCGCTTCTTAGGTTTAGCTTTTAGCGATCCCGTTGTACTAAACTTATTAACTAGACATCTAACAGTTTCTCTATCTGGAACCGGAATAACAGGAAATTTCCCCTAAATTGTCCACGTGATTCGGTGTTTATGTATGTATCGTACATAACAGTTCTTTGTTCAAGCGTGAATTTTTCGGTAGGCATTTCAGTGGACTAATAAGAATAATCTAATGTAATTCACACACAACACAGATATCTTGAATAAACTTTCTCTTTTGAGATGCACAATGAACAAACTCTAGTCTTTACGGCTCGAACAGAAGGCAGCAACTGACACAGTATAACACAGCTGACAAGCGTAGCACTGGTCTGGTCATTCACCGCTAGTGCGCTAATACCGAGATCACTGCAGTACAAGTGAACCGCGCATATAAGCGATCTATGACCCGGCTGTTCATGGAACTCGTGGTATAATAAACATTAATGAAGTACTAAAATGTTACCTGTAAGATGCCCAAAGGTGACGACACGGGACCACGGTATTACTTTCCTTTGGAAGGAAGCCATACTTGGATTTGAACGCCCGAAAAAAATCCATCGACCCTGGTTGGGATTGAATCCGCGATCTTGTGTCTATGAGGTAAGTATAGTTACTACCAGAACAACAAAACCGACTTGCATCAAAGTGAAAGCTGAATAACACAAAACTAAGTGATAATTTCAAACATTTGATTTAATGAAATAAAAGTAATGTGGTAACTTAAATAAGAATTATAATTAGGGAATGGGTTTCCAGACAGAATAAAGTTGGGGAAACATTGCTGAGAATGAATGGAAAGAACTTAAGGCTGATTATTTTTTATATAAATAATTTACAAAAATTATTTTTACAAAGAAATGGAGCGAGCGAGAAAGAAAAATCAGTGCTTATGAAATGAAGTCTATATCAAAGTCCCAGAACTAGAACTAGATTAAATGTTATTGTAGTTTAAATTTAAAAAAATGAATGTATATTTAAATAACTCGTTTACCTGATGTAACATTTCCAACAATTAACAAGAAGACGAATAAATAGAATTACTAGTGCTCAATTATCTGGATGCTTAAATTGATTTCGATATGGAAGATCATTTACCGATTGTATTTATTACACCAGGTAATTTAAAAGCAATGAGAACATAACCTAAAAGTACAATTATTATTTATTGTTTATGAAAACGCTCTTTACTGCTTGCAGCAGAATTCACTGTGGATAACAATGTAAAATATTGGTATGTAAGCAAACGTAATAAATGTAATAAAATAAGGTATGGAAACTGTACAATACAAATGATCAATCTGAGTACGCAGGAATAAAACATTAGAAATATACAAAGAAATTAAACAAGATAGTCCATTGTCACCAGTTTTATTTTATATTTATATAGATGGAATCATTGTTAATGGGTAAGCAGCTTAGCAAATCATTTTATAATTAATGACAATTAATTATAAAATACAATTTTTATGCAGGCGACCAAGTATTGTTTGCAGAAATAGAAAATGAATTGCAAATATAAATACGAAATTATATATTATTATAAAAAACTATAATTTGAAAATATCTTATAATAAAAGCAAAAATCTTAGCAGTCATGTAACAAGTGAAATTAGTAATTAATGGAACAAGTTTCGGCATTCAATTATTTGGGGTATTGTACAACGGCAAATTACATGATAAAAACAGTTCATAAATTCCATCATATGTATGGAACAATAAAACAAGCACTTGGTCGTAAAACCAGAAAGGAAATACGAATTAAATGTCATAAGACCATGGCAATACCAGTACCGCTCTAGGCAGGACACTAAGAACTCAGAAAAGAAAAATAGAAACATCAGAAATTAGGTTCTTGCGCTCAGTAGCTAATATGTGTCATAAAAGCGTGATGATGTAAGAAACGAATTACTCTTGTAGAATAAAGTACAGTAGAGGGAAAACAAAAACAATGAACGTTCCCAGCTGCCGAGGATTATGATGCGAGTACCAACCAAGATTCAGCGATGTAGAAATACTCAGAAAACGTTCAATAGAAGATTTGACTGGTAGGGACGGAACATACTGGAGAAGTTCAAACCTTAAATGATGATGATTATTATTATTATTTGTAATTCTTAAACATCCATTTATAACTATAATGCTCTTGTTTTGCATTAAAACTGAATGAATATTGAAAAAATCGTGTGCTCTGTACTTTCCACTGAATTAACATTTTTGTCCCATTTCTTGAAATTTGTTTTTTCAACGATAAACATTTTTAAAAATTGCAACTTCATTTTGTGCAATTTTTAAGGGGAAGTAGTATCTCCTATCTTTGCAAGTTTAATTTAATCATGTTTAGGTACACACTCATAAAAAAAAAAACACGGGTGCTAGGTTTGTGAAAATTGATACATTAGGAAATATGTTTTGTGTCTACTGACTTTTAATTGTATTAGGGTATATGAAAATGTATTTTTTAGATGTTTTTGTAATGACACTTTTTTGTACATTTTTCAGAGAATTTCATTTATTAGCCGCCATAAATTTTGAGATAAAAGTCAAAAACATTCAGTAGATAAATAATACCCTGTACTGTAAATGTTTGTTAAAAATTAAAACATGGGAAAACACTATATTTCCACTTGGTTCACAGAAGTTGTATTTTACAAAATTGTTCAAAGCACTTGACAATAAATACAATTTTTTATATGATTATCATTCTAAACTAGCATTATACACACTAGAACTATAAAACAGCTTTCTTCTAGAGGTATTTTCATCAGTTGGTAACTCACCTAACCTAAGCCTGTAACTATGAATGAAGAACAAACCGACATCCACGTAACGTTTTAAAGTAACTGGTGTTTATTTCCTGAATTTTATTAGTAAAATCATTGATTTCTGACAAACCTTATAAGTACTCCTTCTATGCCACTTTCTCATTTAAATAAATTTAATCAAAAAGCATATTGACAATTTCCTTACGTAACTTTAAGCATTTAGCTTTATCCTTTAAATAATTTGAGTTGCTTTGAAACCCATTTCAACTTTTATATTGGCAACTGACCGTCTTAATTAAGAAGGGTACAATAATTAATATTAAGCCACAGAAAGTTCTCATTTAAATTTATGCACTAGGAAATAGGGGGAGGGAAATTGAAGGTGCCCAAAGGGATATCTTGGTTTTTTTTTTTTATTGATTTATTTATGGACGCTCTTTAACATCTCAGGTCATCAGCGCCCCAATTCAACTCTGGACGTGATACGGCCGACAAATTTTGCTCAGAGGCCTCTCTTTCAGGCTTGAGGTTCTTTTTCGTGCCGTAAATGTACGACACGGGACCCACGGCTTTACTTCCCTTCCGAAAGAAGCCATACTTAGGATTTTTAAGCCCGAAAAAATCCATCGATCCTGGCCGGGTTCGAACCCCGATCTTGAGTGTAGGAGGCAAGTATGGTAACCACTACACCACCAGAACCGACGATATCTTGGGTGTAAACGTTGGCTGAGTGGATGTACTTTCTTTCAAAAAGGTAAATTTTTGAACATTCATAATGTATCAAAATGTTTAGATTAGTAACATAGTCACTATTGTTGAGCACAAATATTTTACCCCGTTTGTATCTACAGCAATAAAAAAAGAGGAATTTGCTGAAGTACTCAGATGACTTTCAAGAGCTGAACATGTTGCGCATAGCAGATTATCTCTCAAAATTCAGCAATACTTTTAGGGTATCTTACAACTATTTAGGCACAAATGCACACTTAAAGATGCAGTGAAATATATGATGACTTTAGTTTAAAGTTTGTAAACCAAATCAATACAAAGTTCAAATTTTTCTTGAAAATTCAAGTAACGTCATATCTTTCAATCTGTCCAAAAATCTCTATAACTTGTTATTTTGTCTTTTTCACATCACACCTTTAAGTTTAGTTAATCTTTTTCCAAAATATGTTCTCTCCTTTTTTCCCGTGATTTGCGTTTGGCAGGGGGTTATGTCCTATATGGAGGTTGATTAATAAATATGGTTGAAATTGCATAACCAGTTAATATTGATATTGCCTTAGGCACAGTTAGAACAGAATCATCCGGTTTATTTTCAGTATCTCTCTGAATTATTTGATTTTCATAAAAAAATTACAAGCATGTTTGTAGAATACAAAATCTGTTCGGCGTAAAGTACGAATCCATTTTTCTTCCCTTTCTTTATTACTGGGAAAAGAAAATGAACGCATAACAAGGCACACTACACATTTTTCAAAATTTGTGAAGTAGGTTCTACGCCATTAACAAGAATATACAAACAAATTAGTCACTTAATTTTAGTAAAGTTAAGATCGTTCATATAACCTAACCATGATTATCTTTCGATCACATCTACATCTCAAACAAAAATGTTTGCCCAATGCAGCCGCTGAAACAAAGTAATTTGCAATAATGCCTTGCCTTTAAATCATTGCGACACATGTATAATATTTCATTTTGTAATAATTATTACACCATTAAGCGCTTCTTCATTTCGCGGTAGGGACTAAGTTTCTAATGTCATAGTAACCCAAAATATCAATAAAATAAGGCCGGAATTTGCGGTAGGCCACGCCTTGATCCATCCGTTTTGAATGATAGATAATATTTTATTACTGATCTGTATGGCTGACAGAGAGTGATGCTCCGAACTAGCATCTCAGCAGGGTGAGAAATCGCGGGGGAGGGGGGGGAGTATGATTTTTCCCTACCAACTATTTTGCCTCAAAAATCCTTCCCCCGCCAAAATTTACCGAAGAATCCTTTCATTATAAAATGACAACAAAAATGTACAATAATATATTACTGAAAATAATGCCTTATTCTGCCTGTATTTATATGAAAATAACAGCAATAATAATATAGTAATAATAGAATGACGATCAGATCTTTAGTATTATGGAAATTCTGCAAGTATTCACGTCATAACTGCAGTAAACAATGAAATCTCAGATTATTAATTGCACTGTTGCCAAATCAGATTTTTCTCCCCCCACCATTTTTTAAGGTTTCGCACTCAGCACCGCAGCATTCAGAATGAGAACGACAACAGATCACATCAACACAACAGGCGTACCCTTCATCCCCTGAAATCGAACCCATGTTGACTCGATAGAAAGTAGGACAATACACTCATGCTAAGTTTTCTGACACTGTTTTTCGCTGTAAGGAAAATGTTATTTTTCTCAGATTATAATCAACATTATTATTTGTGTTAACTGTTGCATACATTTTATTCAGTTTTCTTTAATTATAGGATCCATATTTCAGTAAACGCGGTAGTTCAGAGCCTGTGTTTAAAATGACAAAAGTGCTAAAACGTCCCATTAAAATTGCAGTTTTTGCTAGCAAGGAAAAGGAATTGGGCATGTCGCTATCCCTTTCTTACAAGGAGTTGTAGCTTAACACAAGTTTATGTTCTGTGTTCTCTTCGCAGAGACACAGCTTGAATTAGAATTTAACATTTAACATCAATGGACCTGCTAGCCACTGTGCATATATTTTACAACCCTGGGCCTCCGGGAAATACTTTCTCGTATTGCATTTATTTTTTCAGTGTCATTCTGTTTCCCGCTCATCTTTTATTCGGTTTGTTTAGAGATTCAGCAGAACAGTCCTGGCTGGCACTTTGAGAAAGCAAGGAAAATAAATGCAATATATGTAATGCAAACTTTGTGTAACACGGATATAATTCTGTAGCAGAACATACATGTAATTCCGCTGTGTGGAACACTGAAAACGGGAAAGTGAAATGCGTATACTTGTCCATTTAAAGATTCTTTGGTATAAAAGCGGTTCTGCCATAGTGCTACATACCCTCCCAATTTCAAAATTAATTTTCTTCACTCTCTTTTGAGAAGCGCTGTCTTTTTTTTTTTTTTTTTTAAAAACCATCCGTATGTAGTGTTGCTGATGTCTGACGAGAATTGGCAACATAGTGATGGCCACAAGTCTTTTCCGGAAATCCACTTTCTGCACCTTTCTTCAAAACCTAAGCAATGGAGTATGGTTACAGGCTCAATGGACACGATGAATTTGTCACCACATATCTCCACAAAGCACTAATTTTTTTAAATCAGAAGGCGCCACGGAGAGAGCAATGTTGCTTATCTTTCTAGGCTACTGAACCTCCCTTAAAAGGGGTAACAAAGGTGTGCCATTGCCAATTTGCCGTTGCTAGCGCGGTTCTCAAGTTTCTGAATTCTTTGTGAAGTTGCTGGTATGGAAAAACTTGTTTATTGCGGTGAAAAATGAATACTGTGTGAATAAACATGTGCGTCAAAACAGTGTCCTCTAGTCTAGTTTAAACTGTCGCGTGAAACGATAATAAAAAAATACAAAGTGTGATGTGATCATGTAATATTAAAGAAATTTTAAATTGTTGATCATTTATGTACTTCGAAACTATTTACAGCTAACAATGTTTACTAGTGTTCTGTGACATTTCCAGAAAGCGACTTTTGGCATTCAATAAAGCTTATCTTAAGTAAATAATTTCGTACTTAGTGTTGTCATACTCTTATGAAAACTTGTAGTGTGTTTTTAGAGCGATGTCTATCTGTTGTTCATATAAAACGACCTGGCGCATGTTCTATCTTCTCCAAATTGTGATAGCAACTCCTGTCAGGTCTAGAGAGATTGAGTGATAACTTTTCAAGTAGCATTCCTGACTTTAGCAAGTTTCTGATTGAGGAATCAGCTCAAATTAAAGCTAGAGATATTGAGCATCTTTACATAAAGTTGTAGGTAATTGTTTACACCGTCCATGAAAACCCATATAAATGTGATTTTGAGAAAATAGATTTAAAGTTAAGAGAATTGAATGCTTTCTTATGGAAAGAGATACACTTTTCCCTTTATTGTGAAAATCTATACCGATTATGATAGTGAATTATAAGATTAAAGATAAAACAAGCAAACGAGCAGTTATCTCAAATGTTAAAATTTGAAATTTACGAGGCTCATATAGAATGCCACAGAATTAATCATAAAATCGCATGTTGCTCCCTTGTTTTAGCGAGCCGCCACTGCTTTGGGTTGCTAATATTTTTTTCCGATGATAAATAAAGTTGAGCTTATTTTTTCTTTATAGCTTTGACATGTTCTATGTCAAATTTCAGTGATTTATAACATTGTGTTAGTTGTTTTCTTTTTCTTATTCCTCCTCAATCTCCTTCATTCTTCTCTCCCTCTATACATGTAACCCCCCCCCACAAATGACACATACAAATATATTGCCTAAGAAGATTGTTAAAGCTAAGTCAGTGTTTCAGAATTGCAGCTGATACATAAAAATGTATGTACTAATCCAGCTAAATGGAATTAATTTATGGTGATTTGAATAAAATAAATCGTGTTGCTTGTGACTGTTGTTGAGCAAATGTGCTAAAAATCACTAAACGAAATAGACTTTTTTTTTTAAAAAAAAAAAAAGGAATTTGCACAAAAACCCAGTAGACATTCTCACAATTACATGTTTTTATTGCTCTGCAATATCTCTCCCTGAACATGTCTCTAATAAATCCTTAATAGCGCAGAGATTTTTCATGTTATCAACGCTTGTAAAAATAAAGTTATTCACTGAGTTTATGATACAACTATAAGGTTACTATAGATTCTAATAAAACTAGTTGTGACTTTAATGATCAACAATGTAAGCAATTTATTTAATAGGTAAACATCCTACTCTATTATTAAAATTGCACATACTTGGATATTTGGCAGTGGTCGTTAGTGAAATGAAATTTAAAACTAACGCTGACTGCAACTGTTTGCATCGCCAGTGAACTGGATGAAAGTGTCTTCAAAGACAAAGACATAGAATCGTTAGAATTGGGGGAGGGGGTTGGAGCGGTGGAAGAGTAGTATGCAGGTGTTGCTTATTGACTTATAATAGATTTCATCTCCTATTTATTTGAAAACTTCTATCTTAATTGCAAAAAAGCAGGCTATTTTAATCTGCCTAAGAAGAGGCCTTGGAAATAGAGCAGCGCCCAGAAGAAGTTTTCAAATAATTAAGACATGAAAGTCTTTGCTGGTCAACAAACAACATCCCTCACTTCTAACGGTTCTGTCCCTCTACCTCTCCAGACACAAACTCAAAGTTCTGACGTTGCTTGCCGCAGCAGCCAGCGAAAGCTTTGATTTTAAATTGCACATGAACAAAGTATTACTAACATATCAACACCATCCGCAAATATCCCAAGAATGTTAGAACTCTATTTGTTTCAACTAATTAATCTCCGGAGTCAACAAATATTTGCCTCATTCGTTTGGTATGGCGAAAATTCATGATCGATAGAATGCTTTTCCGAAAAAAAAAATAATATCTCAGAAAGTAATGCATTTTTGGCCTCGATGTCTATACATTCAGAAATAAAAACTAAAGTTTTGTTGCATATTTAGATGTAGAGTTAATATTGTTTTTATCGCAATCAAAGACTTTTGATGGTATAAGAAAAGGACCAGTGAATATTGTAGTTGGCTAAAATGCAAAAAGTCAAATAATTGCAACGCCCTTTTCAAAAGTAATGATAGAAACTCCCGACAGCTTATAGTACTTCTTAGGTTTTCACGGCCGGTGTTGTCATTAAAACAATTAAACAATTAAACTCTACCATGGACCACGGCAAAACAGCCCGGGAGAATTTAATTGTTTTAATAATTCCCGACAGCTTCCTACACCGAAATGCTCCGGCACATATAGCAAGAGATTGAGTTTCGTCTAGATGTAACCCTTGAATATCGAGAAGTACTATAGATTATTCAGACACTTTTGAGTCTCTGTTTATGAATGTTTAAACCTAGAGACATTATAACATGAGATATGGTTTTTCTTTTCTTTTTTTTTTCTCACTACGTTTTCTCCGAATAAACTTAAATCTAATGTACGAAACTTTGTGATCGTTAAAATGAATGTTTATAGCACAGTAATTATCATAATTATAGTTGGATTATATCATATAAATATAAATGGCATGGTCTCAGTAAAATGAGAATGCTCGTAAGTGAACTAAGCTTGACAATTATTGAGAGTACCAGGCATTTAGATGCATGTTTCCCTGTATGCAACTAAAAGGAAAATCAGAACAGAACATCTATTGTACAAGGTGATTATAAAGTTTCAATCCATTTTTGAAAACGGCTGATTATGCGTTTCTTTTATAGGTGATCTGAAAAATGCTATCCACTGAAGAAATAATGACTATGGTGTACCCGTATGAGAGGATTACTTACCAGAAGGTTCAAGCGAACTTTGAACGAAAATTCCATAAACCCGCTCCCACCAGGACAAATATCAGACTACTGGTTCAGAAATCCAAGACCACGGGTAGTGTGCAGGATGTGAAACATTCCGGTAGGCCCAGTGTGTCAGGTGAAACTGTGCAACAGGTAGAGGATGCTTTTAGCAGAAATCCAAAAGCATCAGCCAGGAGACTAAGTCGGGAGTTGGGTGTATTACAACCGACAGTGTGAAAATTCTCCACTAAACCTTGAACACACGGCCACAACGCTCCAAATCCGACATAAGCTGGAAAGGGAGAACCACGCTGGTCGCAAAGCAATGTGTGCCGACCTGTTGTTGGCAATCAAAGAGAATAATTTGCTGCAAAATGTGCTCTTTAGCGATGAAGCCACCTTCCGCACATGTGGTAGGATTACTGCAGAATGTACGCAGATGAAATGAGATCCTCGAGTAGGAACGAAACAACCCAAAAGTCAATGTATGGTTGTGGATCAAAAAGTCTAAGGTATGCGGACCATTCATCTTCACAGAGCCCACAGTGACAGGCATTTGGCGTCTGGAAATGCTGCGGCTTATCCTTCAACCACAATTGCACAATTGTGACATCTTGGAAACGGGGATTTTCCCATAGGATGGAGTGCCTTCTCATTTTCCTGAGTATCTGCAAGTCACATTTCCACATAGGTGCATTGTTAGGACTTCACACCACATTTGGGCATCACGTTGTCCTGATGCATCTCTTGACTTTTTGGAATGGGATACGTAAAGTCGCAAGTGTAAAAACTCAAAATCAACTCCATTTATCAGACATGCGGTGCACACCATCACAACTGCAATGCTAGAAAAGATGTTTCGTGAAGTGGTGCATTGCTGGGAGTCGTGTTTGAAAGTGCAAGGTGGTAATGTGCAATAAACTTAAATGAATTACATGTTAGTGTGTATTTGGGTTCACATTTATTGTATTGGTTTGTATCTAATGTTTGTTTTTTACACGAATCGGGATTTTATGATTACTCTGTATTGTACAAAACATATTATAAATGTTTTTTATAATTCTTTTAGTCGGTTATTTACTGTAGAGCAAAGTGTAAAATAAAAGAGAACACACTGCAAAATAGAATTTATCACAAACGAAATCAAAGTAAGGTCACCTGCATGATTTTCTGGGAAGTATATCCATTTTACCTTTCCGAGTGAGTTTAGGATATTTTGTGTTTCCTTTTACATAGGTTTATGCGTATTTACTACAAAATTAAAAATAAGGAGAATATAAACGAAAGATAAACCAGAAGATTCATTTTATTCCAACTTAAAGGGTCTAATCTTTGCATACAAATTGAATGTATTTAATCACAGCTGTTGTATTTACTGGTAATTGTCAATATAGGCTGTTAAATTCACGCAAGTGATAGAAGTTCCTTTAAAGAAATATATATACTATTCTACTATTCTTAAGTAAGTAAGTAAGTAAGTAAGTAAGTAAGTAAGTAAGTAAGTAAGTAAGTAAGTAAGTAAGTAAGTAAGTAAGTAAGTAAGTAAGTAAGTAAGTAAGTAAGTAAGTAAGTAAGTAAGTAAGTAAGTAAGTAAGTAAGTAAGTAAGTAAGTAAGTAAGTAAGTAAGTAAGTAAGTAAGTAAGTAAGTAAGTAAGTAAGTAAGTAAGTAAGTAAGTAAGTAAGTAAGTAAGTAAGTAAGTAAGTAAGTAAGTAAGTAAGTAAGTAAGTAAGTAAGTAAGTAAGTAAGTAAGTAAGTAAGTAAGTAAGTAAGTAAGTAAGTAAGTAAGTAAGTAAGTAAGTAAGTAAGTAAGTAAGTAAGTAAGTAAGTAAGTAAGTAAGTAAGTAAGTAAGTAAGTAAGTAAGTAAGTAAGTAAGTAAGTAAGTAAGTAAGTAAGTAAGTAAGTAAGTAAGTAAGTAAGTAAGTAAGTAAGTAAGTAAGTAAGTAAGTAAGTAAGTAAGTAAGTAAGTAAGTAAGTAAGTAAGTAAGTAAGTAAGTAAGTAAGTAAGTAAGTAAGTAAGTAAGTAAGTAAGTAAGTAAGTAAGTAAGTAAGTAAGTAAGTAAGTAAGTAAGTAAGTAAGTAAGTAAGTAAGTAAGTAAGTAAGTAAGTAAGTAAGTAAGTAAGTAAGTAAGTAAGTAAGTAAGTAAGTAAGTAAGTAAGTAAGTAAGTAAGTAAGTAAGTAAGTAAGTAAGTAAGTAAGTAAGTAAGTAAGTAAGTAAGTAAGTAAGTAAGTAAGTAAGTAAGTAAGTAAGTAAGTAAGTAAGTAAGTAAGTAAGTAAGTAAGTAAGTAAGTAAGTAAGTAAGTAAGTAAGTAAGTAAGTAAGTAAGTAAGTAAGTAAGTAAGTAAGTAAGTAAGTAAGTAAGTAAGTAAGTAAGTAAGTAAGTAAGTAAGTAAGTAAGTAAGTAAGTAAGTAAGTAAGTAAGTAAGTAAGTAAGTAAGTAAGTAAGTAAGTAAGTAAGTAAGTAAGTAAGTAAGTAAGTAAGTAAGTAAGTAAGTAAGTAAGTAAGTAAGTAAGTAAGTAAGTAAGTAAGTAAGTAAGTAAGTAAGTAAGTAAGTAAGTAAGTAAGTAAGTAAGTAAGTAAGTAAGTAAGTAAGTAAGTAAGTAAGTAAGTAAGTAAGTAAGTAAGTAAGTAAGTAAGTAAGTAAGTAAGTAAGTAAGTAAGTAAGTAAGTAAGTAAGTAAGTAAGTAAGTAAGTAAGTAAGTAAGTAAGTAAGTAAGTAAGTAAGTAAGTAAGTAAGTAAGTAAGTAAGTAAGTAAGTAAGTAAGTAAGTAAGTAAGTAAGTAAGTAAGTAAGTAAGTAAGTAAGTAAGTAAGTAAGTAAGTAAGTAAGTAAGTAAGTAAGTAAGTAAGTAAGTAAGTAAGTAAGTAAGTAAGTAAGTAAGTAAGTAAGTAAGTAAGTAAGTAAGTAAGTAAGTAAGTAAGTAAGTAAGTAAGTAAGTAAGTAAGTAAGTAAGTAAGTAAGTAAGTAAGTAAGTAAGTAAGTAAGTAAGTAAGTAAGTAAGTAAGTAAGTAAGTAAGTAAGTAAGTAAGTAAGTAAGTAAGTAAGTAAGTAAGTAAGTAAGTAAGTAAGTAAGTAAGTAAGTAAGTAAGTAAGTAAGTAAGTAAGTAAGTAAGTAAGTAAGTAAGTAAGTAAGTAAGTAAGTAAAGTAAGTAAGTAAGTAAGTAAGTAAGTAAGTAAGTAAGTAAGTAATATTCTTACTTGTAACCCTATCTTCAAGCAATATATGAAGGTCGTACATGAGATATATGTGCGTATGTACAAGTGTACCAGATTGACAAAGTTTGAGAAGCCTGAGACAATGAAACTTGCTATATCGCACGGTGGCCGGTTGGGCTTCATCCTTTCGACAAGGACGCAATACAGTGGAAGATGCGCCACGAGCAGGTCGTTTTGCCCTCGTAGATTTGATTTAGTTACTGCTGGAGTCGGATCGGCACAGGACAGCGTGGGAGTTAGCCGTAGAAGTCTGATTTACACAGAGTGCCCAAGTAGGGCCAGTTTGACCTAACCAGATATTATATTTTCTTCTTAAAATAACAATAGAAACTTTACCTCTTATGACTTTTACTCTTTTTATGGGTATTAAAACTTGAATAAAAATCAAAGTTATAAACTATTTTTAGAATAGGAATATTATATTATAGAATATTATATATTATATAAAATATTATATTTAGAATAGGAATATTATAATATATCAACGCCTAGCTGGATGATTTGGACCCATATATAGGTAATGATATCCTGTTAACAATTCTGATTCCATATTTTTACTTTCATGATTGAACAAAAGTTGCATTTTTGTGATATTACGTAACAATGTGCTAATGTACAAATAGCAACAATACACAATGTCTAACAATAACGGAAGATGTGAGTTTAGTATTTATAATTATCATTTATAATAATTATAAATGATAATTATTGTATTTAATTTTCACTATAAACCTCTGATCCAACACCCCATGATGAATAGATGTCAGTATTGAGAGTGTGGCTGTGCATGGCGTTTATTTATATCCACGTCGATATTCAGAAAGGAACACAAAGTGTTAGGAAACAGCAATTTCTCTTTGACAACTAAAACACTGTACGTTTTTATTGCTTATGTATATCAGAGTTGTCAGTGACTGTAAGAACGCGGAGTTCCACAGCTTATGGCCACATTCTTGGGATCTGCCTTTCTGTAGAGAGTCCATGAGAAGAAACAGATTTTGTGAAATATTGAGGTTTTTGAGATTTGATATAAAATCTACTCGCGCCGCTCAATTACAGGTAGACAAACGTGCATTAATTTCTGAAATATGGAATGCATTTATAGAGATCTTTTATTTCAAACGTAAAACAAATAATATTACAATTGATGATAAGTTATTTTCCACTAAAGCTAGGTGCCCTTTTATTCAGTTTATGGCGTCTAAGCCTGACAAATATAACTCGTTGTGAATATTGATTTGAAATACATTTTAAATGGTCTTCCATATCTGAGAAAGGACAATATTTTACCTAAGAATGAGTAAGTATTGATTATGTTGTGATAAAATTTATGGAGTCATATTTGTCTAGAGACAGAAATGTAACAATGTAACGAGGGACAATAAATGGAAATTATTTTAATTAGGCAAGAAATTGAAGAAAAGGTAAACGACTATTGAGATACAGTAAAGAGAATCAGGAGAAAAAAATATAAATCTATGAAAAGGATAAAAGCTCAATTGCATAGTACCAAAATGCAGAAGCATGGATCAAGGGAAAAGGTAAAAAAATAAAGTAGTAATTGTAGTACTAATTTCATTCTACAGCCAATACAAAAACAAATGAAAAGAAAGTTGCTGAAATAATAAGTTATAATGCAACGAAGTATGACTTAGACCTTGTAGACAGTACACTGTAAAGGCTTCAAGCAGATGGTGGCCTGTACAGACATTCTACAATATCCTTGATGTAACAGCAACAAATGCGGTTGTTATATTTAGGGATGTCACAGGGAGATTTGTACACGAAAAGAATATATTAATGAACTCGCAGAAGAACTTGAGCTCAACACGTGAAAATGGAACCCCAAAGGAACTCCCTTAACACTTCTGATTAAGATATCCAGCCAAAATGTCGGTAATGTGAAATAAAACACTTCTCTTGTGTATTAGTAAATGTTCTTTGCAAGAGAATGATCTGTGAGAAGAGCACCGAATAAGTGCAATATTTGTGGCAAATGTGTGTCATTTTGAGAATTTTACATCACAGACTACTATATAAAATAAATTAACACTATGTTCAAAATGGCACTACAATACCTTTGTAAAAACTAAAAATGTTTCTTATAAAAACCACTTTTCCCTTTACTGCATTTTGTGCTTAATTACTATTTTTAAATTATATTTATTGTATTGCTGTAAATGTGGGTAAATTTTAGTACATAGTATTACTAAAATAAACGTATTATAATATATTTATAAAATAGGCATATAGTATTTTAAAATGCAACCATCACATAACAAGGGTCAAATTGACCCTTGTTGGTCGTTGTTAAATCGAAATAGCGGGGTCCTAGTGTTAAGCCACACTACAGAGTTGCGGTAGAGATCTTCTCATAAGTCTTAGCTACGGGATTACCTTGAAGGAATGTAGAAGTTCTAAAATTAATGGTTATACTTATAGCTATATTGTCACTGTTTTCTGCCAGTCGCATTTGTGCTAGGAACGTATATGCTAATTACATGAGGTGGACCATATTTGAATTTTATTTAGACGTTTTATAAGTAAAACATATTGTTAAAAGTCATCTAGTGTTTTAAATTTTTTGCTAAATTTTATAGCGTCTGATTTTCTATAACTTTATAACAACATTAGAGATGTGGCAACATAATCTTCTATATTTATTATGCTATTTTGGAAAGTTAAAATCTATTTTAAATCCATTTTTTTATTATTTTCAGCGTCTAATTTTTCCTCTCTGTTCGTACATAGTTTAATGTCTAAATATTCATAACATAGTCATTATCATTTCCACTATTTACGTAAAGGTAATAAAAAGGAAACGCTTTAGGTATTTATAACAAAATTTTAAATAGTTTTCTTGTCGTACATTTTTAGTACCTACATTAAAAGGGGAGTTTTAGAGAGTATACAAAGTTCTGGGACACTAAGATAAAATTGAATGGAAGAAATACAACAATTTAAAATTCGTATTTTATAAATTAATTATAATTATACATTCAGCAATGTTGAATTTTCCGACATTTAAAGGCAACATCTGCATTTGCTGCGATTTCGAAACAGCAGCCTATTCCACTTTACTTCTCAACTTTTCCTTCCTAAGGCTCCTTAAGATTATACAGTAATTACTTCTTCATCCACCGTCTTGTATAATGTGATTTAAACCCTCTTTACTGTGCAGTTTAGTACGAAAGCAAACGTTTAGTGTTTGTTCGTTTGGTTAATTAACTTTGAATTTCCAGAGTAGGAGGATGTTTGCATTCGCCATTTATATAGTGTTCGCTTATTCGGTGTATTTTCACCTAAGGAAGTGGGTCGAGGAAGTTGTAGAAAGAAAGAAGAAGAAAGAAAATCAAAATAAAGTCAAAAGAAAACGCATGTAATAATATTACATTATAGTAAATGGTGTGTGGTTTACCGCTAATATCAGCAAATGTAACACACGATCGCTATCATGAAAACAATTGCCTGCCTGGTCCCATCTAAAGACATGTGGCATTGATCTTAGCCTCCGCGTTCGGTGTTAAGATTTTTATGACTCTGCTCCCTTACAAAGATGAAGAAATGCATTCTTGAGAAGGCAATACACAGAGGAAAACAACATTGATTTATAGGGAGCACTTTCAAGAATGAACCACATAAAATGTGTTTCCTTGAAGACAAAGGGACTCCTCTGAAGATAATACTTTCTGTTAATAGCCTCAAACGCGCTATTAGCGATAAGCGATGTGAATACAAAAAGTTTTACACACATTTGTTGTTTATTTTAGTGTTTTAAAGTGGGTCTCTTTGGTGGTCTACTTTCTCATCTCAGCTCTTTATTTGGGAACAAACAGATGCAAGTAATCGATATTAAACTTACAGATATATCGCTCCGTAGAGTTTTTAAATACCGAGTAATAAGACAAATATTGAGACATTTATCAGTATGATAAAAATGAGTAAATTTTTATTCGTATTATGAGTAAAAGTATATTTCCCTAAAGCGATTGATCATTTATCTAAGTAGAATTGAAACATGTATCGCTCTTTGCTCTCAATAAATTAAGGGAACTTGTGTATTTGCTATTGCTCTTGCCATGCGTTTAGATATAAATGCATTTAAATTTTACTTAAATTGTAAACATTTATGGCAACAATAAATAAGAGAACTGGAAATAGAAAACATGTTATCAATTCTCTTCCTAAAGAATAAATATATAATCTACATAAGAGCTCATTTGAACCTTAAAAAAATATAAAAGAGTTTGTAACCATCTCTGTCAGATTGCCGGATGATATTCATTTCTCTCTTTGGAAATTAAAGCATAGAAGAAGGATTTTGAATGATATAGGTATTAATACAGCTAGTTAGTATCAGATACGAGTAAAAAAACATAAATAAATAAAAGTTTTAAAAAGTAAAACAAAATAGAATAAAAAGTAAGGGTTTTTTTTAGTCCACTTTCCATCAAAAGCGAAAGCAATACACTAATTTTTTCTTCTCTTCTAACTGAAAAATGGCTGAAGAATTGTAAACACTTTTACCTTCCGCCTGTAAGAAAAACAAGATTTATGTCTTATTAAAAATAACAATATTGATCTACTCTTTAGTGTGTTGTTATTTTTAAACGCAGTCATCCATAATACTGGCATAAAATGCTGCATACTGAGTGCGATGGTCAAAGACTCGTATTTTAGAGGCCGGGGTTAGTGGGGCTGGCGATCCAGATTTTGGGCTTTCCCTTGGTTTCCCCTGGTCGCTTAGCCGATAGCTAGGCTGAAACTTTCCATAAATTTTCCGCTCTCCCATTTCATTTCATTTCTCCCGATGGTTTTGTTATGTTTTCAAAAGCGCTAGATATAGGATGATACTGGTGTCAATGGCTTGTACTTTGGGAATTTTTCTACTCATCTGGTGTAAAACAGGAGGTGCTCAAACTCTTTAGAGAAGGACTCCGCCGGATCGGGAACATTGTTAGGAACCCGGCTGCGCCGGTGCCTCCTGGAGATCTACCTCAAATAATCCCTTCCTCCCGAAGGTGTCCCCCCATTGGGAGTGTAGGCACAAACGGTAAACCCTTTTACACCGTTGAAGTACCCAAAATTTCTCTTCCGCGTCTACCAAACAACCCAATACAATTTTCTGCATTATTAAACCTATATGTAACGGAAAACCATCCAAATATTAAACACATCTTTCTTAAGAATACAATTACCAGGAAAACTCTATGATCGAATAAATATAATGGTATTAAAATTCATTTTTCGTCATTTACTTATCCTAGATTTTGATGGTAACGTTCGTTTTTCTGTAAAGTGCCGCAGTTGCTCACTAGAGTGCTCCGTTTAGCTAAGCCAGGCAATATTGTGTATCGCATGCCTCAAAGTGGCACTTATCTTCACGTATGCGCGCGCACATCCCAAAAGTAAACTAATATCATTTAATTCAGAAGTAAGTACATGTTTTTAACTGAATTTTGGTTCGGTTGTGTTCGTTCGAACCCCTATACACATTTTTTTTTTATAAAGAATGTTTTATAATTGCTAAGCATTGTTGCCTGCAAAGTTACTAGTCTACTTGTTCACCTAAGTAAATGTAGTGAAACTTTTTTTTTTTTTTGCACATTTGTTGGATTTTCAATTAGATTGTTTTGTACTGTCTTCAGCTAGGGTGAAGATGAACACTTCCCTCTCAATGCAGGAAAAACGTATCTCCAGAGCAGTGTTCTGAAAGTTATGACTGGAGGTAAAAGTTTTAATGCTGTAATAAGTTGATTGCTTAATTCTGCTGCTTGTAGTACAAATTATTTAGCTTCTAATATGTTTAGTAACATAAAGTATTGCGAAACAAAAACATAACATTGAAAACGAAATGTTTTCTATTAAAGTTCTTTGTCTACGATTATATTGCTTTGTTTCCTCAAAGAGTGTGTTTAGATTGCAATTTTAAAGTTGTTGTTTCACTCATACAACTAAATTCTAATTATTTTCAGTGTTTTTGGGCTTGAGTAGCTCTACCAGTTCATCCCGCACTATGCTGTACTCTGTTAGTGTTGCTTAATGACCCTAAATGAAATGAAGTATATTACGTGCTATATAATGACCTTTCTCCAAAAGTAACAGCTAATTAATGAGGTTCCTTCCTGCGTGAGTCATTAACATTTTTCACCGGGGCAAGAGAGAGGCAGGGGAGAAACTGCCAGGAAATGCACGCCACTAAGTCATGCACTGTACTAGATGTGTATAAATTACAGAAGCGGTAACGAATGTTTGAGATCCGTTTCCCGTGGAATATGTGGATAGAGTTCTAAGTTATATAATTAGCCTTTTCAGAAATGGCGTTTCCCAGATATGTAAGACTGTATTTTTTATTATAAAACCTCAAATTCTATTAAATTTGCATTTTTATTAGAAGAGTACAATTTGTTAGTGTTATAGAAGATAGATTTCGCATAAGATATTGTCACATTTTTACCGAGGGACGCCTTATATTATGTTCAATATTAAATTGTTATTAAAAGTATGTAAAACGTCTAAAGTCTTTGGTTTATTATTGTATAACTTGGTTGGGTTTCGCCCCTCCCAATGAATAACAGCAACCATTGGTTCACGAGAGATTTTTACTACGATAATTTGGAATCGACATAAACGGCAATCGATTAAAAAATCTAAGATTTGTTGATAATGTCTTAATCGTCAAAACACCGAAAACACCACAAACTATGCTGGAACAATAATTTCAGCATAGCAAAAATGCAGGGCTGTTACTAAACAAATGAAGACGGAGTTAATTTCAAACGGACCTCAAACCCCGATACAAATAGATGGAATAGTCCTCACATATATGAGCGAGTATTCATATTTAGGACAAAATGTTTCCTTCCATTATAAAATGGAAAAAGAAGTACAAAGAAGTATCTCATTCTGGGCCCTTAAGTTTATATTGTTAGACCAAACACTAATTAAGAAAATCAGGTTCCAGACACTGGAAACCTGTATATACGCTGTATTACTAGGTATATAGGTGCCAGACATGGTCACTAACAGAAAAACTAAAGAACAAAATTCAAATATGCCAAAGAAAAATGCAACGCAAGATCCTGGGAATAACTTTAAAGGACAAGAACCTATAGTATTAATAAATCAGTTATCACAGACAACAGACATCGCACAAATAGGTACAAGAAACAAATGGCAATGGGGCGGTCACATCGCAAGAATGCAGGACAATAGGTGGAGCTACAAGATCTCCATATGGGACTCCCGTATAGGAAAAAGGACACAAGGCAGACCCAGAAGAAGATGGACAGACCTCTTCAAGGAATATGCAGGTCCATATTGGTCAAGAATAGCACGAGGAAGAGAAAAATGGAAATCTCTCGAGAAGAAACTAGTGCAGTGAGAAATGGAGTAACCAAAGAACAAATCAGTCAGTGACTTAAATAGCAGGCGAACAAATAGAGTGGAATAGCTCACCACGTTAGAAAAAAACGAACTTTCCCTACTTGTTAGGAGGCCTTTGCCCTCAAGGGACACAATAGGCTCTCTTTATCTTTATCTTTATCTTTTTATTAACACCCATTCTGGGTGTCATATCGTGTTGACTTACACCCATCAAATAATGTTGTGAAAGACCCTGACTGACTTCTACGCACTAAGCCATCATTGGTTGCTACATTTCAAATTTTAGGAGTAGATTTTCCCATATTTGGCACTCTAGAGACCTCATCCCTAGTTTCCCGTACGCAAGCGTAAGACTACAAAGATTTTTTTTTTGATTGATTTATTTATGGACACTCTTTAACATCTCAGGTCACCAGCATCCCATTCAACTCAGGGCGTGAAACGGCCGACTAATTTTGCTCAGAGGCCTCTCTTTCAGGCTTGAGGTTATCGTGCCGTAAATGTACGACACGGGACCCACGGCTTTACTTCCCTTCCGAAGGAAGCCATACTTAGGATTTTTACGCCCCGAAAAAATTCATCGGTTCTGGTCGGGTTCGAACCCGCGATCAATAGGCTACAAAGAGAATGGCCTTCCAACTTTAGAGGAGAACTGATCAACGGTTATCTCCAAGAACGCCGTGGTCCTCGCTCTCTTATATCTAAGACGCTCTATCATCTTCCTCATTCCTAAATCAGCGATAGTCAACATCACCCAGATGCTACTGCGACAATATTACGTTACAAAAATCAACGTTAAGCCCGATTTTCCAGAATCTTTAAAACTAACATTATACTGATCTACAACTTTTTCTTGCTTTTTTATTTTTACGCCTGGATATGTGTAATATGAATACCTTGAATTCAAACATGTTTTAAGTTTTACTCTATCGAACTAGGTTTTTAATAAAATATCACATCCAATGTAAAATATGCACTTATATTTGAAATGAAATATTATTAAGTTTTAAGACATATAAGCTAAGACAAATCTGATTTTAGGTTTAATTTTAACTAAAATATTAATCAATATATTGAAAAAGGAGAGATATGTTTCAATAATTATAAATTTCCAAACTTAGAGAGAGGAAAACTTCATTTTTTTCGAAGTTTTGATATGTACTTCACTAGTGTCTCTTTTCAACCCTACAGTAATCAGCCATCATTTACACCTTCCAATGGCCTTGATAGGGGTTTCCATTGTTTCAATGTCTTTCTGAAACCGCCCACTTTGTTCTTCACTCGGTGCACCAATATTTGCAGGGAAGTAATCAATATGACTGTTGAGAAAATGCACTTAACGCTCATTTTACACTCTGGATTTCTCAAATGTTGTAACATTTCCTTCACAATTTCTTTATAGTTTATAAAGTTCTTATTTCCAAGAAAATTTCCTGTCAATTTTTCGTATGCAAACCATATTGACTTCTCTAATTTGGACATCGACTAAGGAAAGCTCACGAATCTGATTCCCATCGAAAATATCTGCTGCTATCTTAGCTTCTTTTTTCTGTGGGAACTTTGTAACAAGAAAATTGAAACAATCACTATCCTTATTCAGAGCAGTAACAGATGCTTCATCAGGTCTAACTTAATATGGAGTGGTGGAAGAAGGGCATTAGAAGTAGAAACCAATGGATCAGACTTCATATTTTTTCTCCCAGGAACTAAATTGCTCCTTTGTGGTCAATGTTTTCTGGTCCAATGCTTTGATTTAACTCTACTGTTTCATTCACAAGGTGAACCATTTATTATCTTGTTTCAATCTCTTAGAATATTCACTTTATGTATCTGTTCAATGAACAAATAATAAAAAATGTTATTTTCTATAATACCGATTTCTGATAAATTGTAGCCCAATGAGACAAAACTAAGGCTGATGTACGAGATTCCATGTAGTAAGAAATCATAAAAGTTGAACAATTTTCATTCAGAAAAAAATGTGTAGATCAGTGATTTAATTTTCAGAAAGATATGTTTGTTATAAAGACTAAAAGCTCGTGAAATGTAAAAATATTTTAATGGCTAAAAAAATTACCAGTATAAAACCGCTCAACATGCGCGAAGAAGCTACTTAATGATTTCAATAATAAACATTTATGAATATGCATTTTGTTCTCTCTTTATGATAAAATTGTATATATTTTATGAGCAAATTCATATCACTGCGTATTATTATGCACTTAATTCTTAATTCTATATTTCATATCATGTGCACAGTCTATTGATGTACTAATATACCTATTTTTATTTTTGTTATTATTTCGTTTCCTTAATTACAGTAGGATATCAATAATCAGAACTAATTGGGATCAATGTAGTTTGAATTTTCGGTTTGTTCTATTATCCAACCCAAAGTTTGAAAAAATAGCATAATACATAATAAAAATCAGCTTCTATTATGTTTCTTATCGTGAATTAATTGTTATGTTTTGCTGCATCAGTTTCGAGCTTTGTTTGTTTCCTGTTAGGTCTTTCAGTCTATTTAACAAAAGAAGTTTGCTCGATAACACCCAGACTGCTGAATGCTTCAGTAGACCACGTGCACAGAACATCTTCTTAGTCACCGTCGTCTGTGTCATTTTCAACAACACAACTGTCTCTTACATGTTTCACAATTTCATTACGAATTCCTGTAGCATGCCCTTATCACAGTCTTTGAATCCAATAAATAAATCAATCATCTCGTTTAATACGTCGATGGATATAAAACGTCCAGTGTCGTGAAAAAGTTATCTCGTTGCAATGTCATTTATTATAGTGGTACACTGGAATTATATACGTGTTCCAGAATCACTGTACATTTTTGCAAGTTTATACTCTCATGTACTTTCATGGCCCTTATGTCAGATTGGCTGCATCTTGAATCTTGTATATTAAACCACTGACCTCGTTGACCTAAGGTTCGCTGGTTCAAAGTCAGCTGGGGACGATATGCATTTTTCAGGCCGTTAAAAACTAGTTGAAAATAAGAGTTCCCTGGATAAAATTATCGGTCGTTTCACATCCAAGTAATATGTTAGTTCACCTTCAAATGGATTTTGAGGCGTCACCTGCCCTCTGTTGAAAAATATGCTTAAATGAAATTCTCCTTGACAAACGAAACCACCTATAGGAGACGTCCAAGTTCCGGTACGGAATGACTGGTGGTGTTAATATGTTAAATCAAGTTTAAAATTAACTTACGCCTTTACCGCACAATATACCTCGTCGTACGCTTATGAACTTCTTTTGTCCATCTAATAAGCTTGTCGTGATATTTATATCCCTTCCTCCCATGTCTGTTTATCGAGTGTTCCAAGAGGGAAATGACTCTTGATTCAAGAGAAATGAAAATTTGCCACGAGAATTGCGTGTATCTTTCCCGTATAACAGATATGTTTCGCCTACGTTTAATAAATAGACATAGATATAGTATATTTTAAGAACGATTAATACAACAATGAGTATTGAAAATTCAAATACTGGAAAGCTAATTTTAAAACTAATTCACTCTGGCTTTAAATGTTACTTCTGATAAGTATATATATACATACATATGTATGTATGTATGTATGTATGTATGTATGTATGTATGTATGTATGTATGTAAATTTGAACTAAAATACAATGCGTTCCACTCAAATGTCTGCAGCGGGAACAACCATCAGCAGAAAAAATCCGGGTATCATGGAAATAAATTTCTCTGTATAATACAAAAAGCTTAATATACAGAGCTTCCATTTTAAAAGTTGTCCAGTTTGAATAATTATCTATAAATAAAATAAATTGAAATAAAACCATGTAGATATAGGAAGTTTAAAATCCATGTTACTCGCGCTTTAGTTTTTACCCCCTCATCCCAAAAATCCCACACTTTGAGTTTGAAAAGGCCATTCCTATTTTATGATTTCTTCAACTTTTAAACAAAAGATTATCACATTATTTGTTTCGTGGAAACGGGGACTGTTGTTACAGCGTTGTGGATTATCATTATTAATTACAGTTGAAAGAATTAAACTACAACCTACTAAGCGTTTAATGTAGCAGTTACGTTTTAGTAGCAAATTATTTCTAAACGTTGTATACTGTAACATAGAACAGAAACCATTTTATTTGTGGGACTGAAAATCGTTGTGCTCGCAAAACAAGTAAAGTTTTCAACGACGGGCATCCTGAGAGAAACGTAAGCTACCAGTATGTGAGAGATCTAGTGAGGAAATTGGAAGAAACATAATAAATAACCAAGCTAGGAAATTGGATGAAGCATTGCAGATTGAAATACCATCGTATTTCTGTATGAATCCTACCATCTCCATTTCAAAAGTAGTTGCTTTAACAAACATTTCAGTTAGTTTCCTGCATGAAATGCTAAACATTTTCTCTTACAAACTACACTTACCAACACCTCAGCAAACACAGTTTTGATGGAACAGTAGACGTTTGCTTATTTATTTTAATTATTTATTTAAAGACTCTGTTTAACACCTATGACCATTATCATCCTATTTAAAGCGGAGCGTGAAACGGCCAATAAATTTTGTTCTTTCAGGCTTGAGGTTCTTTTACGTGCAGTAAATCTACGAGTCGGAACCAACGGCTTTATTTCCTTCCGATGGAGGGCATACTTAGGATTTTTGCCACTAAAAATGCATCAACCCTGGTGCGGGTTGAATGCACAACCGAGGGTCTACGATGAAAGTATGGTTACCATTACCATTAGTAGCATTTTGTAAACTACAACTCAGAGAATTGAAGAAGATCCAAATTTCGCAAAAATATTTGTTCCAATCATGAAGCGGCTCTTCTCTTGAATGAGTTTATCAACAGATACAAGTATAGATAGGAATTGGAACAACTCAGTTTAATCAGAAGTCCTATTATGTAGTATTTTTGGGATGGCATTTTGAACTGATTTTTATTGAAGAAAAGCATACTGGTGTATTGTATCTGAACTTATTAAAAATATAATTGAATCTATTTTCACACTTTTGCTACAAAACGAAACCAGTGAAAAAATATCGTGTTGGAAGAGTAACATTTGCAATTGCAACTAGACGAAGTTCCCTTTCATTATGTAGTATCTGTGCGACAATGGAAGAAAAGAACGTTTTCTGAAAAATGGATCGATGAGACATGCTGCAGAATAGCCAGCAAGATCTCTGAACCACCAAGCGAGTAGGCTCAGACGTTAATGCCTGGACTCGCATTCGGAAGTCCCGGGTTCAAACCCCATTAGGCCAGCCATCCCCATTCTCCCATTTCATATCATTTCATTCCGTTGGTTCTGTAATAGAACGTGCCAGAGCGAGGTGGGCTGGTGCGATGTGATGGTGGCTTGCGCTTTTGAAAGGTTTTGCTACCTCACCTGGAATGAAAATGAATCTTCTGAGGTGCTCGTACAACTCGGGAGGGGTCTCCACCAGCTTTAAGGATGTTCTATCTGGAAACATGTTAATGTTAGGGATCCCATCTCCGCAGTCGCCGCCCGTAGATCCTGGCCGACCGGTTCTCCCTCACCCCATCCCTTACTCTCGGAGGTGCATCCATTGGGGGCGTATGCACAAACGATCAGTCGTAGGCACAGCTCAAGTACCGCCCCTGACCATCCGTCCAAGATCTCTGGGTTAGATGCTGCTTGACTTCTTCCTTGAGGGTCATTTGAAATCAATAATTGTTTATACTCTTCCGCCTGAGAATATTCAAGAGCTCTAAAGCAGAGAATGCAAGTTAGGAAACATAACAAAAGTCCATCCGGATTCTGAAATGGGCTAAATTACTGTCTAGCTAACAAAGAAGTAAACTTGGAATATCTCATTTTGTAAAAATTTTAAATACTGAATGGAGGGCAACCAGCATTGCATGTTGAACTGACTTAATAAATAATCTGTTCTGATCTCATATTTTGTTCCTATCCATCTATATTTTTCTTTCTTTTTGTGTCCAATTGATCTTCTTCCTTTCGGGTTATACGGTCAGCATATAGTTTGATATTCTATCTTCTGTAATTCTTTATAAATGTTTTACCCATTCTTGTTTCTTATTCCCTGATTGTTGTAATATTGATTGCTCTTCTAATTCTTTTCTTAATGATCTTCTTTTATGCAATCTTTGATGGTATTTCTGTCAATTGAATTTTATCCTCTTCAATTTTTTCAAGTTCAAGCCTCACTTCCATAAAAAATAACTGGTAAGGCCCTGGGTGTGTAGAATCTGAATTGTGTGTCTTTTCTCATTTTGTTTTTTTTAAAGTATTTCTAATTACACCACACACAGTTTGGGACTTTTGTAGTTTTATATTAATATCTGGTGACATCACAGTCTAAATATTGAAAGCGAGGTACTTATTCTTATTTTCTCTTTTATCACAGGTTTTATTTTAAATGAGTACGCCATTGGAGCGCCATTACTTTTGTTTTAGTCTTTGAAATGATCCTTTTGTATTCTTTATTTACTTTATTTAGTTGGTATATTCTTTTAAAGGTCTATATTACTTTTCAAAAAATTATAATATCATCTACAAATATTTATGATCCAAAACTTTATTTACTGCGTTAAAACTATAATAAAATTGAAGACAAATAATGGCAATTTGGAAACCTTCAAATCCAAAGATTATTGTTTAGCAGAGAGTTTGGAGAAAACTACACAATGTCCTAGAATTGTATTATATTTTTTCAAATCACACTCTTAAATACTTTCATGGCGTAGATATCGTATTGATTTCGTAATGCATTAGGGATGAAGAAAATTAGAAGTTAATTTTCTCTATAATATATTCGTTACGGGAAAAGCTACATAAATAATATTCAATCATTGCACAGTTTATTTGTACATACTAATTTCCTTCTCTACTTGTGTACCTGTATTAAATATATATATATATTTTTTCAAGATATTAGTGATCCTGACCTGTTGAATTTAGTGTCAGTTAAAGTATTTATGCAATGACAGTGAACAAAGGGAACAATTTTCAATGAAAAAATACATGAAGTGCCATTAGTACGTTCTCAGTAGTCAGATATTAACAGCTGCTAAATTACCTGATGCTTGACCAGGTCCTTACAGAGTAATGTGGGTTGGCAATTCCGGAAAATTATGAGACGGTACTGGAACACTTGTGGAGTAGACTAACAGAATGCTCTCCATACTCATGTCGTAGTCAGAGAGAGAGATATATAGAAGAGAAAGTCGCTTAAATAAAAATGATAACTTTCACCGCAAACATGCTGCAAGATACATTTGCTGATACTTATACTCCCCCCCCCCCTTTAGCCCTACATTAATCAATGATTGCTGTTTAATTTGTCTTGCTTTTTGCGAATATGCAGCAAGACTTTCTTTTTACAGCAATCAAGCTATCAATTAAAGATTTATGAACACTTGAGCGTGTCAAACACCGGTTTGAAATGTTATTTGCCTTTGAGAAGGAATATAGGCAATATCAACTCTTGGGACTTGAAATTACAGGGTTTTCCGAAATGCTTTTGGAATATTTTATAGGTTACATTATTTTATAATTTCACCTCATGCAAAATACTATACATTTAGCAAGATGGCGCAGTTGGAGTTGCAACTTGCAGTTGTTCATTGTCGTTGTCGTTTTGATCGTTTCAGGTGCCATTAATGTTTATCAATGTCAGTCAAGATGCAGTATACGTTACAGTAACTGGCATTTCTTCTTAAAAATGACTGGATAACGAACTCGGAATGATTTGTTCAGCTTTGCCAAGAGACAGATGGAGGGCATTTTCAGCACAACCTTTAACGGCAAAGTAATTTTCCAAATATTCTGTACATTTAGGACGCAATAGTACGTTACTGGCATCCTTTTTGTCAAAATAAACACAGAATTAAATTCATGACTTTTATATGAATCGCCCGTTAAGCAATGACTTCACGCTTTAAGAAAATGTACTTTTAAATAAAAGACCGCCTCCTTGATCTAGTAGTTAGGGTTGCAGACTGCTGGCTGGATTCGATTCCGGTATTTAATTAGGAATTGTGTTAAGTTATGGAGATCTAAAACCGGCCCCACCCAGCCTCGTGAGATAATTGGGGAGCTGCCTGATGGAGAGGTGGCTTTCTCCGATCACGAAAGCAGCGTGATAGGCGACCTACCGCTAGCAGGCATGCCCCCTGCAATACTGCCCTCTATCAATAAAGTCGTAAGACGGAGGTAGAGAAAGCAAATGTGGCCACGGCAGGCCAAGGCTCAGCGCCAAATGAAAAGAAAAGGAGACTTATTAATAAACAGTAAGGCTCTGCATAGTAACTGCTTTTAACATTTTGTGAAAGTTAAAACTCTCAGAAGAAATACTGTAATATATTCAAGAATTTGTAGTAATGAGTCTAATGGAAACTAAATGAAATATTTTCGGAGTAATTGCTGTAAAAGTGAGCATCAGTGAAGCTATTTTTAATTTTAGAATAGTTAGAAAAGCAGGAGTTTTGAAAAAAGAATATAATTCTACAGCTAAAATGAATTGGGCATACATCATTAAAACTGTAAGAGTTATAACATCTCTAAGAGTTTATAACATCTAACTTGAAAGCAACATTTGATTGAATCTGTGTACTTTAAACAAACCCTTTTTGTTATTTTTGTATACTTTTTATTTACTTATCAGTTATTTTATTTTTAGTATAATTTATTGATTTTAAATCAATTTGAAAGGTGCAAATCTTGATTATTTTGTGCCTAAAATCCGTGAGTCATGATAATAATACAAAGCAAAATTATCTCAATGCCTCGAGGCTTGCAACCCGTTCTTCAAATTGGGAGAGCCGCAATAAAAACAAACCGGCCCAGCAGGAATTTAACTTCTTCGTGTGCCCGTCATCCTGCTGAAATAAACTGATAAGGAGCATGTGGTAAATGTTCACAGCTTCACCATAAAAAAGAAAGGAAATTGCCTTCCACTTTTATCTTTCGTTATAATCAACGAATAAAAGGAAGTGAAACAAACGAAGCTGTTTCTCAACCCATTCACAGAAGTGCTGACCATTGACCCTTTAAGCCGGCTCACCCATTCAGCATGTAAAGCGGATCTGTCATGTTTGCATGGATTCACGAGATCTTCTCAGGCAGATGCTTACGAAACAGACAAGGTTATTTAGAGCAATTGTAAAGAACACGGGCTATTTAAATGCATGAGAACGTCATGTGGCATTCTCAAAGGATTTCCCTGGGGCTAACAATGTTTACTTTTGTTTTTAGTTAAACTTGCATAAAAGTACAGGAAGCATCATCATTATCATCGCTTCATCCCGGAGACATTGCTTGACTGTTTTAAGCGTTGAGTGTTCATGATGTGATCAAATCCATATTAAATAAATGTTGCTTATTCCGGAAAATTATACGGCGATTCTGGAACACCATGTATTATATAGCTTAGAAGAAAATTAAAATTTGTGTAATATAATTTAATACTAAAAATTTAAAACATCTCAACATTATAGATATTTTCGGTCTTAAATAAGTTTCTTGAAATATTTTAACACGATTTATTCAAAGAGCGTTAGTGTTTATTAATTTCACAAAGTAGAACTTAGAGTAAAGTAATTTATTAACACTTTGCTCTTAAATTATAAATTAGAGCAATATTCTTACGTACTTCATATATTTGGTATCATTGTCTTCAAAGCCAAATTCAGAATTTAAACTCGTCTTGCAAGCACCTGTTGAGCAATATCATTAGATACGAGAAAAGAAAAACAAAAGTGAGGATACAAACTGAGAAGCTATAATAAAACCTAATTTAAATGTTCTAAATTCAGAAAAATCATGCTAGAAAACACTATATCATTATTGATATGTACATACAATCAAAAATAAAGTAAATCTCGGAACAATGTAACTAAAATTACAAGAAGCCGAAATAGATAAACACTTAAATAGGCATATAATTTTTGCTATATTTCGTACCACTCACGTTCTTCAAAGACAAGGTTGCAAAAACTGTGTGATTATTTAAATGTTTTACCTACCTACCTACCTACCTACCTACCTACCTACCTACCTACCTACCTACCTACCTACCTACCTACCTACCTACCTACCCTAACCTAACCTAACCTAACCTAACCTATCTACCTGAATAATTTTAAAGATACACTCAGAATGAATCATATCTTGTTTTAACTTTAATCACTTGTCAGGCATTTATCAGGATAAAGTAGTAAAAGAAGAAGTTTGAATTCGTTTAGTCCCGTTTCAAAATAAATACAACCAGTGGCACATTGCTCTAAGATAAGTTGTACCGCCACGGGTGGCCGAGGCGTTAAGTCGCGGACTCGTGAGCGGGAGGTGTGGGTTCGAATACCGCCAGGACCGTCCTCCCTGACTGAGGTTTTTTCCAGTTTTCCTCAGTCCTCATAAATGGCAAATGCCGGGAAGGTATCCTAAACTTAGGTCTGGAACGATTCCTTCCTTAAAAACAAATCCTTTCCCAATTTATAATTTCATCTCATGTTTATCAGTATCCATCGCCTGTGCTGCCTCTGTAGCAAAAACGGGCGTTAAACACTATTCATTCATTGTAAGATATGTTGTAACTTATTTTATTCAAGCTTTGTACAAGTCTAGCGTTCCTTTCTTGTAAAGGAATGCCCATATTCTCTCATAAAACCTCTATCCCTGACTCATTTCTAATCTTATATTAAATATCTTGGCTTTCGAGTGACGACCTTAAACATAACTAAATTGCCACTTTTTAGTCCCCCGTTTGCAAGGCAGACTACGATCAAGCGACGATGGGGTCTTGTATTGAGATGTGCTGTTTATTGCTTTTGGTTTGTGTCTAGCTGCCTTCTTGTGGTCAGCCTTGAAACGTCTGGCATTTTTATGGCCACATCCACTACAAAGTCTTCCTATCAGGGGGGTCCATGTGAGGCTTAATTCAAAACAGTGGTCTCTATTAAAGTTAGAATTATGTTTTCTAATTTCTATTACTTTGAGAATCTTTCTTTCATAATAGTTTCTAAAGTTGCCAAAATTTGAACATTGTCAAAGTCAATAGCATGGTAAGATTTGGTTTCTTTATTTCGGTGTCTGAATTCTTTGTTTGTCTGATGTTTTCCTTTAATGTTGTGGGTGTAAATCGTTCTGTTTCACCCATGTAGGATATCCCAACTCATCTGTATATGATACACTCCTACTGAATAAGTAACGGAAATCTATCCTTTATAATTTGCTTACTTTTTGTTAAGGTAGATTTTACATTTCTAGTTTTTTCTAAATTTTTTATTTTATAATCTACAAATATCTAACATAACTGAGTTGAATGTGAATGCATATAGACGCAGCTGGGTGATGATACGATTTGTTCAAAAAGTAGCAAAATGAAACATTTTGTTTAGAGAATTGCTAAAGAAAGAAGCGACTCCTCAAACCCAGTGATTATCTCCAAATATTTGAGAAATACGGTACGGTGAAATAATTGTATTGCGAGTTTAAATATAAAATCCTGTTATGAATGAATGAATGAATGAATGAATGGTGTTTAACGCCCGTTTTTATCACTAAAGCACTACAGGCGATGGATACTGATGATACATGAGATGAAATGATACATTGGGAAAGGATATGTTTTAAGGAATGAAAGGTTCCAGGCCTAAGTTTAGGGTACCTCCCCGGCATTTGCCATTTATGAGGACTGAAGAAAACCTGGAAAAAGCCTCAGTCAGGGAGGACGGTCCTGGCAGGATTCGAACCGCAGACTTCCGGCTTACCAGTTCGCGCCTTAACGACCTCGACCACCCGCAGCGGTACGTCCTGTGATAATGAGCCCATTAGTAATCCTTGGGGAGCTGTTACAACAGAAATATCGATAAAAGATTTTATAGAGTGCTGCCAAACCGACACACCACAATCTGGATATATTTAGTAGTGAAAATCAGAATTTTATACAGTATTATAAATATATACATAATAATTTATTGAAATAATGAATTAGAAACGAAATTTTTGACTGCAAATTTGACATCTCGAACACTGATACTAAAAAGATTGATAATTGCAACTTGCAGGCAACGTGCAAGATATTTTCTTGAGAACAAACAAAATATCTTAAAATATTCGTGCCTTTGGATTGCTTGTTTAACTTCGAAACCCAAGATTTACGGTTTCGATGACTTTTTCATAACTTAAAAATACACAGCAGATCATCATAAACAGCAAGAGCTCGAGTGTTGTTTATTTAGCAGAGACAATGACTTAACGATTACGAAAGCAGCGACATAAACGACCGGCGGGGTGCCGAAATGCTGGTCACGTGCTCTCTCCCCTGCAATACTGCCCTCTATCAATGAAGTGGTAAGACGGAGGTAGAGGATGCAGAGGTCGTCGCGGCAGGACAAGGCTTACTCCCGGCTGTAGTGCCGAAGGAAAGAAGAAGACGACATTGACTTAACGCAACAGTAAACGAACTTAATTTGTAATATAAATATAAAGTTATATTATTTCTGATACCGCACGATTCTTTCTTAGTATCCCTGAAGATATTTGAAGATGAACGTTGGCAGGTCAACAGAGGGCAGTGTTCCTTAAACAGGATTGGGGACATTTAGGCAGCGCATCATTAACAAACCCCCTGACCTGGGTGTAACCAGACCAAGCGAATGGCTCAGGTGAGAGGTCCCTGGTTCAAACACCTTTGGGGCCGAAATGTCCTCCACAGAAGTTGACAGTTGATTCACTAGCCATTGGTGAACAGTTGAAGTCCAGAGTGCAGTTGCCGATAGGGCATTCGACTTTCAGTAGATAACTGCCTAATTCGTTCACATTTGGATCAACTGCGAGGTGGACACTGTTGTAAATAAGATACATACGCTTATATTCACTCCAGATGCTGACGTTTCCCGAAGTTCTGCTGAAAATGAGAACTATAACTATAACTATAACTGATATTTTTGATGTCATATGACTAGGGGAAATAGGAGCAATGATGCTCCTATGATGCAATGATGAGCAACGTCCTTTCATCTCCTACCAACCTCTGTATGACGTACAGAGTCCTCATTTGGACTCGTGGCCCGCTGAACGAGGATTAGCTTGGCACCGGGGATCACGCGGCTTGCCGGATTGCCCTTAAACTCAAGCGCATAGATTCTCATTCAAGTTATAACTTCAATAACCACATACTTCGTCATAGAAGATGTTGAAAAGATGTCCTTGGGCCGCCACACATCTCACATACTCTTTATGAAAATTTGTATCAACACTCATTAATTGTTTTTCTGTAATTACAGCAATTTCTTTTCTGTAAGCATTCACAGTATACCAAAAATCTTTTTTTTTTTTGGTCATACAATGGCATTTCGTGTACAAGATCGAGTTTTTCTGCATTCTGTATCTATTGGTTTGTGTCGCTACATGGCCATGAAAATAAAACCGTGCTTCCTCTGGGGAAAAATAATATAAAAAATAGCTAAACGCGGGTCAATAGAGCGAACATTAACACATCACCCAAATGCAGAAATGAACTCTACTCACATTATCGCATGGTTACAATGCCTGAACTACATTCGTCTTACAGGTTTTTAACTTTAAAAGTTTAGTGGCATTCCAAGCCGAGGTTGGCGAAAGCTTTCTCAGAGATTTCTTTGGACTTCGTTCTAACTTTTCTCCGATGTCATCGATTTTTTCCTCTGTAAGAACACCACACATTACTTTCGTTTTCTTATCAAGAAATGGTCCCTTTCCCTAAATCTATTCACAAGATTACGGACCGTTTCTATGTGAGGCGAACGAACAGCAAGGAATCTGTCTATAAACGCCGTCTCAATTATCTATAATAGTTTGTTATAACAGCAATCGTACATGAAGACTGTGTGCTAAGGTATATGGACATTTTGGCATTATAACAGCACTAATACACTAACCCCTATCTCACAATGTTCACACGGCACACGGAGAGGTAGGAAAGTGGAAGGGAGAACAGAACCGGCTAGAAAGAGCGCAGTGACAGGCAAATCCCCGTTAAGCCGGCCACGCGTCCAAACGAAGGCTCTGTAGAAAAGTGATTGAGACTAACCTAATATATTTTGTGGCAGATACAGAGGAACTAGTTAATCTCTGTTTAAAATACCAGTAACTATGCTTTGACTTATTAAGTTGCGAGTGAATGCATTTTTAAGCCAATGGGCAAGTTAATAATCTTCATATACATCAGTTTATATTTAGTTTCAACAAGTCCCTTTTTCCGTATTCATAATGAAATAACGTCACAATATAGAATACTTTAATTACTCAACTATTCACTTTTGTAGATGGAATCACAAGCAACAATGTTGAAAAACAACAAGATGCCATACCATAATATCTGCATTTAGAAAGACTGCGTTTTCGTATTGAGGAATTCCTTTTGCGATAGAAATAATCACTGCAGATCTTTGAAGAGGACTCTTGGAATACTATCAACATTTGTCGCCAGCTACATGTCGTAGTTGCACATAAACAAAATAGGTTGCTAAACGCAGTTAGTGGGAACTGCATGTATTCGGAAACTACACATTTGGTAACGCGTTCTATGAAACAATAATTCATTGTTCTGTATCTGGCAGGCAAGTGAGGAGTCTGGTGTCGTGAATGTTAAATGTTAAGGGCTCTGGTAGCTTTGTTTAAGTGCATTAGCTTTAGTATTACAGGCGTCGGTCCTGTTGGTGTAGTGATAATCATACTGGCCTTCTAAACCCAAGATCATGGATTCGATCCGGGCCACGACCGATGGATGTTTTCGGGCGTAAAACTCCTGTGTATTGCTTCCTTCTGAAGGAAGTAATGCCAATGTCGTTCATTTACGGCATGATAAAGAACTTCAAACCTGAAAAAGAGAGACCTCTGAGCAAAATTTGTCGGTCGTTTTACGCCCTGAATTGAATGGGACACTGATTACCTGAGATGTTAAAGAGCGTCCGTAAATAAATCAAATAAACAAAAAAGTATTACAGGCATTTATTGCTAGTACCACACATTTTTAAAAATTGTCCTTCTAGTCAGGTACTAGCAGTCTGAGAAAAAACTTATACTTAACTCAAGAGAATATATTTCACATGGATAGCAGTACGGCCGCTATATGATGTCACTTAAGGCTGAGGTACTTCCCAGCTGTCGACATGAATCATTGTAAACTCGCATTCAAAGTGGTAATAACAACGTTCAGATTATTTATATATACTGTGTACACATTTTTATCCCCGCATTATTGTGATTTTGTAATAGTTTATTTGTTTTAGTATCTGTACACTCGCTATATAGATAAAGTGGCATAGCGCTTTCCAACTATGCGAATTCCTCCCACAGGCTCTGTCGTTAACAAGATGGTCACAAAAACATGATTGCCTCTCGTACTCACGAATAACTAATTAACTAATAGTGGGATTAAGAAGTCTGTAACACAAGTGCTCGAAGGTTTATAATAAAATAGACACAATGAGATAATGGGGGAGATTCTGGTTGTGGTCGGCCAAGGCAAGTAGCTCATGCTAAGGCGAAGATTCGTTCCGCTCTAACTGATTCCAAAGACGCAAATGTTTGCTTAGAAGTAAATGTATGTAGCACTTTTACTTTGTTAATAACAAATTCCAGTCAAAACAGGCAAGCTACACCTCATAGGGGCCCAGATAAGAAAGGACACTTCTATGCGCCAGAGCACTCATTTATTACACTTACCAAAGCTGTTTTACAGGAACGGGGGCACATTCCTAAAGACATTTATCAAAACTTACCGGGACTTTTCATACAATGACTGGGGCAATGAGAAACCTCAATTATTTAGCATAAAACTTGCAGTCTGAGTTACTTCAATAATTTGCGGATAGGAATAAGTGTGTATGACGCGGAAGAAGGTACCGAAGAAGAAAAAATACACGTAGATCAAGAATAAAAAATTGCTCCTTTCTGGTTTTCTTTCGTTCGCTCGTTCTTCGCGAAAATAAAATGTAAGAGAAAGAAGAAACGTGGTAGTAAAAGAGATGGAGAGAGAACAATCCTTTATCATATATTTAAGATGTATTCCTGTTCTCTCCTCATGTGTCCTATCCTCACTTCTCTTGAATTTTAAATAAGATTCCTTCTCTTCAGAAGAATTGATTGATTTATTTAAGGACGCTCTTTAACATCGCAGGTCATCAGCGTCCCATTCAACTCAGGGCGTGAAACGGCCGACAAATTTTGCTCAGAGGCCTCTCTTTCAGGCTTGAGGTTCTTTTTGTGCCGTAAATGTACGACACGGAACCCTTCCGAAGGAAGCCATACTTAGGATTTTTATGCCCGAAAAAATCCATCGCTCCTGTCCGGGTTCGAACCCGCGATCTTGGGTTTAGAACGCAAGAATGGTAACCACTACACCACCAGGACCGACGTCTCTTCAGAAGGAAAAGAAGGGAAAAGGAAAATAGAGAAGATAAAGAAAATGAACTGAGAAGAGCTACTCAGGAAAAAGGGATAAATATACAAAGAAATACTCCTTTCCTTTCTCCATCAAAGGGGAAAAGAAGGAATATGGTGGAGAGAAAAAGATAGGAAAAGTCAGTCTTTTCTTCCTTATTTCGTTATGTAAAGAGAAGGAATATTCGCTCTATTTTCAAGAAGGGGGGGGGGAAGAAAGAAATAGACTCACTAGCACTTAAAGGAACCGAACTGGGTGGCTCAGGCATTTTGGAGGGTCCCGGGTTCAAAACTCTTGGGACCGATCATCATGAACTTTTTTTTTTTTTTTTTTTTTTTTTTTTTAAGTCGCTTAGGTGAATGCTGGGGTGGGTGTTTTCCGCTCTCCCATTTCACATCATTTCATTCCGTTGGTTGCGATTTTGGTCGAAAGTGCCAGGGCGAGGTGAGCTGGTGCGGTGTCATGGTGGCTTGCGCTTTATAAATGTTTCTACCCCACCGTCTGATATGGAAGCAGACCTTCTGAGGGGTTAGAACTCCTTGGGGAGGTGAGGGGAGCTCCATCAGTGTCGGAAAATTCTAGTTGTAAACATATTAGGGATGAGTGTACATCCGGACAGTCACCTCTTGGTGTCTCTCTCAGCCGTGAGCAAGGCTGAAGTCCTCCGTTCCAAAGAATCCAATCCAGCACTTAAAGACAACAGACTTTAAAACTCCCACAACGAATCGCGCGAGTTAACGCTGGTTTTTAAATTAATTGAAATTCTTTATTATAAAATTAATGATGTTTTTGCGTTTAAGAAACAAACTATAGAAATTTAGAAGTGTATGTTTAATTAGCTGGGTCCGAAGAGCATAAGTAACTTAGGCATCTGTGTTATTCCATGTACTACCATCAAACATAAAGTGTACATCACAATTACTAGGTAAACTCGCTGTATGCATTCATATGATCGAGATGATTAAAACATTAAATTGTTTCGCATATCTAAAACACTAAAGGACCAGATTTATTTTGCAATCCAGCTCGTGGGACACTGCACATTCATTTGTTCTTGCGCTTGTTTTTCTTTTCAATCAGTGCATTGTGACCAAAGTCGCTTGGCGCTCGAAAAAATGATCACCTGTTGAGGCATTCTTAAGCTCATCTTTTGCTAGTAGTCATCATAAGGATCATCAATAAAATCAACATTCTTCCCTCACTTTTACTGAAGTTTCGTTAACATAGCAAATGTTATATTTAACGCCACAATAATAACATGAATCTGTCAGGAAAATGTTGGGGGCTGCATTAACTGATCCATGGACTAAAGGGGTGTTAGTCCTCAAGGTAACAAAAAAGTCCTTTCTATTTTCAACAGATGAAGGACCACATTGTTATACTGCTGAGATGCGAAACTTATTACAATACACTGCTTTGAAATTATAAGTTCGGTAGATATGTAATTGTCAAGATATACTTGTCAATTACAGCAAAATTTAAATCAGGCCTGGGGTTAACCTTGCATTTAAAACCTACGTTTCTGATGACAGAGGTTTTATATTCCATCGTCTTTTATGTATTAAATGAATGACTTTCTTTTTAGCACGCGTGTGTTTTTCTTGTATTATGAAAGGTGTGGCATACTGAATGTTATTTTAATATACAGTGTGGTAGTGTGTAGAAAAGCAAATCGTTCACTTACGCAGTCATTCTTACTATGAAACCAGCAAGGGAAGCAGATGTTTTCATTTACGTAATTTTCCAATATAGTCCCGAAAAGTTTCAACGTGTTTACCATTTGGCATCTTGGAAGCAAAGTCCTCAACAAAACATTTGCGGAAGTAATCTAAAAGGACTTCAGAACGCGACTTATTTGGAATTACTTTTCTTGGCGTATCTTAATTAAAGTTAACACTCGAATTTTCCTCTACCACTTTTAAGTTAAATGAAAACAAATGAAAACAATAAAATCTGAGGGATAAACCTGATATTATTGATTTGTACGTACATATTTACTCAATCTGTTGGGCTTACACCCGGCGGTATAGGGGAAATAATGAAATTACTATATATACTTACATTTATACATGTTAACGTAATTAAATACATTTCAATCTAATTAACCCGAATGTTCTGTTTGGGGCAACATGATCCGTAATAAATATTGGTTTTAAATTGTCTCTCATACAAAATAAGATATTGTTATTAAACTCAATGGATTTGTTTATCCTTGCAAAATCTATTGATTTATTTTAAAAACTCTTATCATTATTTACATAGTTTAGTCCCAATTGTAATACTTTGGTACAAAGCGCTCCTAACAGAAAGCTGGACTTTTCTTACATTTGATAGTAGTATTTGTATGACATTTTATGCAATTTTATTTTTTGTTTAATATTGCAATGCATAATTGTATTTTCAGTATACATAGTTTTATCGTGCTTTTGTGTTACACGTTTTAAGCTTAAGATATTTCTTATCTCTTGTTTGATAAATGTTATTTGTAATTAGAATGGTATATAGTTAATATGATGTCAACGAAGGTAAACATATTCATTAGATTCCTGTGTAAAATCTGCATAATTCATTAACAGTTTTTCTTTTAATGAATTGTTTTGTGTGTTCACACTTTCTCTAGCATTATTATGACGGCACGTTACTTCTCTTTCTGGTAATACTTTCATACTTCTTGGAACGCATCTATGTTTCCCTTTCATCCGTTAGATATGCATTTTTAAATGTATTATGGTGTTAAATGCAAGGATTTTTTTTGTGCAATTTACTCAATAATAAGAGTTAATTTTAACATCTTGTTAGCACGAATTCACACCTTATAATAAGGTGCGATTCCATACATTCCAATATCGAAAAGGGACCAATTTGTAAGTCCCTCTTTGATAGTCCTTTTTTGATGATTATTTTCGATAGTTTGTTAGTCCTCCATTATCGAAAGTAAATGCACTAGCAAGTAGAGCTTATTTATTATAGACCTAGGTATATAAAAAGTGCCTGGTAATTGTTTCCCAAGCTTGAAATTTACCTTTCAAAATATTCTCGGCGAACACTGCGGTGAAAATGAATTGCAAATATTTGTAAGATGAATTCATCTTACTTCCCAGTTATAATTCCTTTTTTTTCCCTTCAATTTTACAGTGTCGCATGTAATAAGCGTTATTAATATGTATTGAATAATTTGTTGTTGAAGTGTCAAAGCTTTTAATGTGTTTATGGCATTTCTCAACGTTTTACCCAGCTCGAGGGCAAGTTTATAGTTAAGTAAATTTCGGTTTAGATTTCGTCGTTTGTTGTAAGCATACATGTGGTGTTAAAAGTCAATGATCTCATGTTAGTGATTTTACTTGCATCTATTTTAGATATTGACATGGATGATTAATTAATATTGTGGATCTTATAATTTTGGTAAATATTTTACTGGAGTATAACGTTTTTTATTATGTAAATTTGCCCTGATGAACATTTTTTTGAATAGTGTTTAACGTCGTTTTTACTATTGAGGCATCACATGCGCTGGATACTGATGATAGACGAGATAAATGATATATTAGGCAAGGATTTTTTTTAAAGTAGGAAACGTTCCGGACCTAAGTTTAGGGTACCTCCCCGGCATTTGTCATTTATGACGACTGAGGAAAACCTGGAAAAAACCTCAGTTAGGGATGACGGTCCTGGCGGGATTCGAACCCCAGACCTCCCGTTCATGATGAGCATTGTTATAACGTTGAGTGAGTTATAACATTTTGGAACATGGAGACTTATTTTTTTATAATTGTAGTATTGCAAATTTGGATAGCTTATTAATGTTATGTAATTATAGCATTTCATACACTATTATAGTGATTGTTATACGTAATTATTAAAGTTTAACATTAAACTTTTTTTTTTCTTCCCTTCCAAATCCTCTAACTTGATAAAGAGCTTTCCTAGGGATTTTCTGGGTGTGTTTCCCCATTTATATTTTTGCAATTCTCAGTGATACTGAGCATTAGCAAAGCGGTTGATCCAATAAAATAAACAATTAATTAATAGAAACAAAGTGAACTCATGCCACGGTATAGACATCTCGTGTAATTGTCTAGAATTGTACCTTGTCATATTAAAAAGATAGAGGATCCAACAAGGATAGTGTTACAACTGTTACCGTATACATATGGACGTTAGGGAACAAAAATGACTTATCTCAAGTGCACACATTTACCTGTTACAAGGTCAACAAATGACACTGTTTTGTAGGGGATAAGGAGGTACCTAACTCACATGGGTGAAGTATGTAAGGGTCTCATTTATGAGCTTTCATCCTGGCAATTAGACACGCCTTTTTCTAACCTTTGTATACTTAAATCTCTAATGTGTCTTAACTTAGCAAGATGATGGACAAACCAATTATGTAAACTTAAGTATATTTAAGATCTTGGAAGTGTCTTGGCCTGTCAGAGGAGGAGATGGGATTTAAAATATGTGGAATAAAGGTGTTATGTTTTGTAACAGTCCCGAAGCAATAGTACACCTCCAGCTTCCGTTTCGCTGTATTGGTTGCGTTTATTACATCAGAATAAACTTTTAATTTTATCTATGGCGTAATATGTTTGTGATGCCCATCCATTATCCTAACATAAATAACAATCAACTATATGAACGCTGGACATTGTATATGTATATGTATGTATATATATATATACGACGAGAAAAGTTTTCGACCTACAGTGAAACAACCAGAATAAAGAAATATTTCTACTTTTGTTTACACTCATAGCAGTGAATATATGAATGTAGGGATGGATTTATTTTTATGTTTCATTGCGTCAGAACGAATGTGATTCTAAACGAACTATGCAAGCTATCTTTATGTAAGGAATATAAATAAAATATTGAGGAACTGCAGTATTTCAATACAATGCTAAAGTCTAATACAAGCCTGTAGCTCATGCCGTGAACAGTAAGGTGCATCAGAGGAGAAGTTTATAACAAGCCAGGGAGACAACGTGTTATGACAAGCTTGTAACGGGCGGTCAGCTCATTTTATGCTTCCTTGCAAATATCTGATGATCCTACCGTTTGTCAGTTGAAGACGGCCCATTATTTCTTCCAGACAGTTCCTGGAAACGTAGCAGCAAGACGGCGAGGAAAGGCTTAGAAACGTTAAGATGATAAAAAGCTAGATAAAGCAGCAGGTATCAACAATGCACCTTGTCTGGTTAAATAACTGTACAGATGGTGACTATATTTACTTATTCAGTGAGGCTTTATAGGGACCAGTGCTGTTCCAGGCGGATTATTAAGACATATATAAACTCTCTAATATTATAGAATGTACTTAAAACAACATTCTTTCGGGAGTATTTTAATATTATTTGTAGATTAAAGCATCACATTTAAATTGCGAATTTATATACAGACACGTACTAGGACGTAAATAATTAAATTATGTACAAAATAAGTGTATATGTATATAAGCATACATTACGAATATACATATACATATACACTGCTCAAAAATTAGAGGAAAACAGGTTCAAGCCAAAGCTCAAAAATAAATACTAATGCGATGTAATTTTTAACAGTTATATGTTATGTTTTGAATGATACTAACATAAGGATTCAAGGATTTATTACTTTTTTCTCTGAATAAATTAGTTTAGTTTCAAGAATTTATATTTTGTGTTCTCCGAGGCTAATACAAAGCAATGAAATATCGTTCGCAGAGCAGTTTCGTGGATTGCGATGGCGATTCCATTCGCATTGTCTCCAGGATTCTTCCTGTGAACTTTTTTGTCACCCATAAGGATTGGAGACGATATATACAAACAGGTGGATACAAGAGGTGGCCCAGACAAGGGCGTAAGAAGAAGATAATAGAGGTACAAAATAATATCTTGTCCAATCAGTTTTGCGCAGACACAAATCTACACCCAGAGATCTACAAAATGATGTGCGAACAACTGGAGTGATGGTTTCTGATCAGATTGTAAGAAACAGATTGAGAAGCGCAGGGTTGAGATCTCGAACCCTCTTTTGACACGTCAGCACAAGGAAGTACGACTGAGATTTACTTTGAATCGTGTCAACTGGCAGTTCCCCCAATGGAAGGCTGTTATCTTCACAGACGACTCAAGATTTAGTTTTAAGGGTTGTAATGGCCGTACACGTGCATGAAGACGTCCTGGTGAACTTTTTGCTCCAGCCACCATTGTTGAACATGACATATGTGGAGTCGATTCGATTTGGTTTGGGCTGGCATTACTAATGAGTCTCGCAGTGATACTCTAGTTGTTGTTCTCAGCGCATGACAGCTGAAGTTTATATCAATGGCATTATCTTTAAACATGTCGTCTCCTTTGCTCATGATATGAACCCTGATTTTCTTCTAATGCATGATAATGCTTTTTTATTTGTTTATTTAAGGACGCTTTTAACATCTCAGGTCACCAGCGTCCCATTCTATTTAAGGCGTGAAACGGCCGGAATCCTCTTTTTTTAAGCTTGAGGTTCTTTATCGTGCCGTAAATGTACGACACGGGACCCTCGGCTTTACTTCCCTTCCGAAGGAAGCCATACTTACGATTCTACACCCAAAAAAAATCCATCGATCCTGACCGGGTTCGAACCCGCGACCTTGGGTTTAGAAGGCAAGTATGGTTACCACTACACCACCAGGACCGACATGATAATGCTAAATCTCATACAACACATAATACGAAAGGTGTCCTGCAAGAAAATCAAATGCGGGTCTGCATGCAGCTCTGATCTCAATCCGATTGAGCATTTGTGGGATAAGCTGGTAAAACTTGTTCGCGAGCATCTTGCTGTACCACAGAACCTGAGAGAATCCGCAAATGCACTCTAGGAAGAATGGTTTTATTAGGAGGTTGGTGTGAAGCATGCATGCCACGTGTGTGTTGTAAAGTCATTGCAGTTCAACGAGAACACATTAGGTACTGGGTGTTGAAATAACCATATAAACATTGATTATTAAACAATGTAATCTTGTGTTTCCACTTTGTTTACTGCATCAATCAATAATTTGTTTGTATTTCTAATTTTGTGAAACAAAAGTTTGTCAGAATTCCTATTCTAACTTTACACAATACTTCAATTTATAATTATAAACTGCCAAAAATTTAATTGTATGAATATTTATTTTGGGGCTTTGATTTAAACATATGTTACTCTAAATTTTGAGCGTATATGTATATATAAAGTTGATTAAAATAAAATATATTTCATGGGAAATGTTAAACAGTCTGTTCACAATGTTTTAAAACATTAACACAAACTGATAAAACACTAAAACTACAATATTTCAAGCGGCAATCAGTACCAACTTTACACAACAGGATAAAGGACAAATTGGCAATTTTTTTAAAAATCAAATATTTCAGAAGACAACGTTATCCATTTAGAGCAAGATACGCCCAAAACGTAATGAAATTTAAGTAAATAGTAAATAAATAAGCGACTAGAGAGCTATAGAGATAAAGTGAAACCAGGCGGAATGCTTGCTTTATGGAAAACTATGGCAGTCATCTCTTTGTCTCTAACAGTACATTCAGAAGCCAAAGGAAGTAAAGCATCTATTAGAGTTAGTTAAAAAGCATAAAAGAAAGCGTGTAGAGCGACTGGCAGTAGAGACTATGGTGCTCTTTGGCTTTCCAAAGTTTTCCAACTTGTGGATTCTCCTGTTTTCTATGGTCAATGTGCTATTGATTCGTAGCTGCCTCCCACTTCAGTAATTTCTCAACTGTCTACTTTATTTGTGCTTTCTCTTGAAAAAGGGCTTCGGCTCGAAATAGTGTGTTTTAGTGCGTTTTATTAGTAAGTGTTTCTTTTTTAAAAGTGCTGTACCTTCTGTTCATTATTTCGTAAATTTACTTCTTCCAAGAAAGTGTTTTAACATTAATAAAATATTAATATATGCAACGAAAGTTGGCATTCCAAATATTTCCAAAACAAAGAGACCTAGAGCAAACATTTTTCTTCAGCTAAAAATATAAAATTGTTACTATATTTAAAATTATTTCCAACACAAATTATTTTTATTAAATAAATTCAGCTTTATTTTTATAATACTGAAAAAAGTATAAGATTTACATTTCAAGAGCATATCTTCCTAGCACAATGATCATCTGTTTGAGCACGGTACGTAAAAGGTGTGCATCTTAAGGAATGTGTACTAAAGTGTATATATACACTAAAGTGTTCATACTTTAGTATGAACATCGCTAAGTCCACACATTATATACTTTTATCAGAAAGCATTTTACATTCAGCGGTATCGCACGGACCGCCACGGGTGGCCGGTCGTTAAGGCGCGAACTCGTGAGGTCTGGGATTCAATTCCCACCAGGACCGTCCTCCCTGACTGAGGTTTATTTCCAGGCTTTCCTCAGTCCTCATAATTGGCAAATGCCGGGAATGTACCCTAAAGCTAGACCTGGAACCCTTCCTTCCTTTAAAAAAAAATCCTTTCCCTGTTTATCATTTCATCTTATATATCATCAGTGTCAACCGCCTGTGGTGCCTGAGCAGTAAAAACGGGCGTTCATTTTTATTATTTTTACGTATATGTGAATTCCCTATATGTTACAGTATTATTTCTAAAGCTTGGTAGATTTTACTTTTTATTCTATGTATAATAGCTAATCCAGCTAGTCATAGAGGGAAAGGTGAAGTGATTGGTATTGGTGGCATGTTCCCTATTATGATTACAATGTTATAAACGGGGACTAGTTAGAAATATATGGCGTACAATATTCAATGAAAACATAGTAAATGAAAACAAATTCAGCATACTTTGATTCAAGCTTTGCCGAGTGCCAACATTACCCAAATTGCGAAGTACGGAAGAACCAAACTTACAGAATGGAAAAAAAAAAAAAAAAAAAAAAAAAAAAAAAAAAAAAAAAAAAACTTTGGGGAAACATTCCTTGCATATAGAGGGTGTGAATATGTTTTATGAACATGGGTTGAAAATGCCTTATTTCCTTGTCAAAACTCAGTGTCTACAACTCAGCTTACACGGTGTATATACAAACTAGAATATTTGTGACAATAACCCCCCCCCAACAGAACCTTTACTTAACACATACAGTAGACCGTTGTTATGCCTCATTTTATTGCTTGACGTCGCACCAAGCACGTTGTGTCAGTTCTGTGTGTTTACGCACCTAGTTCCAGGTTCAGTAAAATGAAGAGTTGGCAGATGCTCGTACGATCTATGGGGTTGGCTGAAAGTGTAGAGAGTTTTCTTACTCGTATTCTGCAAGGCTACCAGACAATACGAGGTACTCCAGGAATAAGTTAGCTCATCAGGGAGTCGATGGGACGGCAGGTTGATTAATATATCCGTGCTAACGCAGAACTTTTGAACATTTCATATGATTTTCTGTTTCCCACAGTTTTGTTTTAGAATATTCTACTATGTGGCATAAATATAGACAAAGGTGTCTAACAGAAATAAAGCCATTCCGAACCCATGTTCATAATATATTTTTATCCTATATATATGAGGAATGTTTTCCCAAGTTTTGACGTTTTTGTTACACACTGTATAAATGGTTTACCATATCAATCTGTACATTTTCATTTGTCGGTGCTAGTGGCTTAGTGGTAACCATACGTGCCTCGTAAACCCAAGATTTCGGGTTCAATCCCGGCCAGGTCGATAACTTTTTTCAGGTGTAAAACTGTTAAATGTGGCTTCCTTCGTAAGGGAAGAAAAGTCGTAGATTTACGGCACGAAAAAGAACCTCAAGCCTGAAAGAAAAGGCCTCTGAGCAAAATTTGTCGGTCGTTTCACGTCCTGAATTGAACTGGACGCGGATGACTTGAGATGTTAAAGAGCGTCCATGAGTAAATAACTAACAAGTCTGTATATTTACAAATAACGTATGTTGAAAGCATGGGCACATTAGTATGTATGGGTTATCCTCTTCCTGGATATGGCTATTTTGGCTATAGAACATGCCTTCTGTTGTAAACAGTGGCTCGTTTGTGTAGTATAGTGTTGAAACAGAAACCAAAGACACTGGTCTTGCAGATTCCTCCAGCTCCAATGCTGCACCTTCTGGGTAGGTACGGGTGCTCAGGTAAAATACTCAAATAGTACCTTGACTTGCGTGCAAGTGCAATTAGCAACTAATGGTTGTGCGCTATTTCAAACTGTGCTCAAGGTCGAGGATTCTGAGGTGCATGTCACGGCTAGTAGCGTGCATAGTAACTCGAAACGATCCGATTTCTCGCAAAGAAGAAAACATGTAATTATGTAATCGCCACAGAAACAATTCTGTGAGCAACTGTACAATTAGAACACAAGGGGTATCAGCCAACTCTGTGTAAGTAAAAGGTTTTGTCGCTCGCTTTATGACAACTGCAAGTCAGCAGTTAAGAGCTGTAACTGCCGGCCGACTATGTGGAGGTAATATCCTGGAAACTGATACAAGCTCTCGTAATTTCAACTACAACAATAATAAAAATTAGTACATACGAGTATGACAGGCATTGTTCAAAATGTTTTCCGGCATGTTTTTAGAAAACTGTTTCACGTACATTGTAGTCAACGAATTTCAGGCATGTGATGCTGATATTGAAATAAAATTCTGTAATTAGATTTTACTGAATGGTATTGATCCACGCATAAAACACATTATTGATGAAGCATGGTTCCTTTACGTGATATTTTGACACAAAGTAAAGCTAGTGGAGTACAGAAATCCTATTTTATAGATGAAACTTTGCATGGCGAGAAAATCGGCGTATGGTGCGTAGTAAAGGCATATCGTATTATTATGTTTTTTTTTGAGAATATTATAAATGCTTAAAGGTACAGGAATTACTGACAGTGTTTGATTTTATTTATGGGGGAAATTAAAAAATAGTACATGGAACAAACCTCCATACATTAGAAGATCTGAATGGAAATTAATTTAATTATGGAAGATAAATTGTTGCGTGTGAATGAAAATTTTCTGAAAAGAAGCTACAAATTTGTAGAACTAGCAGGTCAATATTGGTAAAATATATAACGTATGTGCTTATTTTCAATGTAATAGAATTTATAATTGCAAGAACTTTAAACGGTTACACTTACATTACGTTTGCCTTGCCGGCGCATCAGCTATTGTGAAACGGGCGACAAATTCATGAAAGACCCAGCTACCCATTCAAACACGAATTAGTTGTTCATTGCTGCAACTTAATGACATTCACGTACAGTTGAGGTTATATAATGTCCAAGAGAACAAAGAAAAGCACGATTATTTAGAAACCATACATTTTCTAATCAAACAACTTAACAACAAAATCATGGATAACGTCTGGAAATTATAATGGTATAGAGGAATACGAGCTCTACCCATAAATATATAGAAGTTATTTAAGATATACTTGGTCTTTTTTTTTTATTTGGTTTTTTATGGACACTGTTTAACTTCTCGGGTCATCAGCGTCCCATTCAAATCAGGGCGTGAAACGGCCGACAAATTTTGCTCTGTGGCCTCCTCTTTCAGGCTTGAGGTTCTTTTTCGTGCCGTAAATGTACGACACGGGACCACGGCTTTACTTCCCTTCCGAAGGAAACCATACTTAGGATTTTTACGCCCGAAAAAATCCATCGGTCCTGGCCGGGATCGAACCTGCAATCTTAGGTTTAGGAGGCAAGTATGGGTGCCACTAGACCACCAGGACTTACTCTTGATGGTCTGTCTGTGTCGTCTTTTAAATGCAGGTAGATTTCTCTGCGATACATTGATATAAGCAAAGGGTATGTTCTACCTTAGATGTCAACGTTTTCTTTCCTTGCTTGCTTGAGAAATCTTGTACTGCAAGCAAATTTACTTTCTTACATATGCCTTCTCTTAAAAAGGCTTCGAATGAAAATATTGTATGTTTTAGCGGGTTTTAATAGCGTGTGTGTTTTTTTTAAAGTTCTGAACAATCTATTCATTTTGTTTTAACTTTATTCTTTAAGATTATTTTACTTTTCTCAGCTTGTGCATATACATGTATGGCTCAGCTGCATGAAGCAAGGTACAAAAATAAACCGCGATACTCTAAACACATTTTTGTTAAATAGCTACCTTCAGATCCGTAGAGTATTAAATTAGGATACAAATTTTGCATTTTCTGTTCTGAAAAGTTCCCATAAAGGAGTTAAATTAAAATACATAAAAAACAACAAATTAAGTAGAATGTTAAACAACAATTAGATAATAATTATATGTAATTTCCTGACATATGAAAGGAATTTGTTCAGTGTTACTCACAAGCTATTAAGTCGATTGTTTCCCTGCGTCTTGTGCAAAAACTTTTCACTCTCTCTGTTACTACCATGAGAAAGTATAACACGGCAACAAAGTTTTGCAAATAAACATTAAAGTACGAGTACTTTCTATTGCTACTTACGCTGTAAGCCGTTACAGTAAAAAATGTCAGGGAGAGCGGGAGAACGTGTTTAACCGCTGTGTTTAAAGTTTGTCCCATAGGGAAAAACAAAAACTGTTGCAATTTCAGCCAAGCTTAGCTGATTATAAATACTTTAGCTTTAATCGGTTTAAGTGCCTCTGCTAAACATGTTCTTAGAGCGGCATTAAAATTACATGAACTGCTGCACATTCGAATGTAATCAAGAATGAAAGCGCCACAATAAAACCACAATTTTTTTTTACCTCCATTTTCATGTTCTATCTAAGGCTCTAAAAAGACAACCAAGGTTTAATAGCTCTTAAAAGTTATCTTAGAAATACTTTTAAAATATTCAAAATAGATTACCTTCTTTTCCATACACATAATTGCTGCTCTTTTCGTATGCGTTATAGATACCTTATATTCAACCTGTCAGGTTCGAAATCTTCTACTTCCTATTTCTCAACATAAATAGTTCTTGGATTTTTCTGTCTTATAGTATGCATTCATCTTAGTGACAAGCATCAAAATCCCTCCCTCCACACGTTGTGCACTTAGAGACTCATTATGACTGATACAAACAAAATTACTAAATTTCTTTTCACATCTTCTCATGCTTACACGATTTCTTTTCCTAAAAGTTAACATGTAATTTCTTACTACTTCAAGAACCCAAATAGTAATGCACAACTGGTTTACAGCTTATGATATATACAATACTTTCCAAATATACGCTTTTATAATAGAATTATAGTCGGGAGGGTTTATCCTAGGATAAAGAAAAACATGTACCATTTTTCACCTCCACATATATACTGAGATTACTTATCAATTGAAATTAAATTAATAAAGTATTCAATGTGAGTAAAAACTGCAAATAATGAAGCAAGAGTAATGGATCAATATCCTAAATGAGAAAGAAATTGAATAAACTAATATGAAGCAATTAAATTGTTTACTAATGGAAACTAAATATCAAGGCATTGAAAATAAATATTTATGGCGATGACTTAATTCTGTCACTGCATTTTCAAGTTTCTCCAAGTTTCAAGGTATCCATACTTAATTGTAAAACACTAATTCCACACCTTTCTTTGGGTTAAGGACATGCGGCACTTTGGCGATTTCTACCTCAAATTACTATGTTTTTAATCGTTAGCATTCTGCATTAGTTGTAAAAGATTATTAGGACGGACCGAATGCTAAGGACATTGCCCCGTACATGGCTTTCGCCTAAAATGTTGCAGTTCTTTGAATTTCAAGTCTAAAATGTATATACCAATTGCCAAATTTGCAACAATATTCAGTCAATTAGTGTTAAGGTTTACTATAGTCGTTCATTTGTATGCATTTTCTTTCCTTTATAATTATTTTCAGATATTGGTTTATTTAAGCACTGCAAAATTTCGAAATATATATATATATATATATATATATATATATATATATATGCTGTTTCTTGTGCAATAACCCCTGAAAATTTAAAACAGTTGACGTAGTTGGAGCGTCATGTAGATCACCTGAATATGAATCTTAGATGGAGAAAGCTCTTTGTACATATATTTTGAGGTTTTCCGCAAATTCGGAGGAAAAATCAAAAGATACCACGATTTACATATTTCATAAGCAGAAACTTTATTTCCTTCAAATTTCAAGTATCTGAATATGGTAAAAACCTTAGCAGCCGCCGCCACCGCCACCACTACTACTATATATGCCACTACAATACCAGTTTACCTAACAAACGACCAGCTTGAACCAATGAAACACAAGGCATGCTCGGTGTACCGTGAGAAGGAAAGGCTGCTGCATCGGCAGGAAAACAATGCGCGCAAAAACGGCACAAAATAAATGCCATTAGGTTTAGAAAATATTAAGATTAAAGAGAAATGATTAAGTAATACAGATGGAAGGGAACTACTCGGTGCCATAATTTGATGGGCTTATTCCAAGCTATAAATGGAACAATATTTTCTAAAACCATTTTGGTCTTTGATATGTTTGGCCGAAAAAAAATTAAATGTGCCATAATATGTAAATGTGTTGGAATTCATACAATTACATGATAACGTAAAAACAAACAGAAATAGTAAAAATAAGCTTTTTATTACTTTTACATAACGCAAAGTGTTTTGATGTAAATTCATCTGAAAAACATTATATGAATTGTTTGGATTCACAAAATTAGATGTTGCATCACTGAGATCAATGTTGTTGTCTTATTATTGATGTTAATAAATATTAAAACAGTGCTCAACGCTAGTTATGAACTTGTTTTCGCAGTAATGTAATCCCCCCCCCCAAAACCCCTATCTAGAAATTGTAATAAGTGCATCCATACTTTAAAAATTAACAGTATAAACATTAAGGATACGTTTCAAGATAAAAATATTTATTGTCTGGAACATTTTAAGGGATAGGAGAAAATATATGTAGACCTATCTATTCTCCTTATCAACCTTTATTAGCAGATTTATTTATGCTACTGAGTCCCTCCCAACCCTTATAACTTTTTGTTATATAAATATATCCATTAGCAACTGCTGGAATATTAACAAATAAGTATTATTTAAGAAACCTTTCGTGATGACAAACGGTAATCAAATGTAGTGGAATCTCGTTAATTCAAAACTCGGTAATTCGAGAAATCCTTCCTGTTAATTTGAATAAAATTTTGAAAATACTACAAGAGAAACAATGAATTAAAAAATGAAGTTAGTTTTATATAGCGAAGCAACACAAAATATTACAACGTATCACAAATATAAGTTGCTGATTGCTTCTCTTTACCAAGTTGTGTGTTTTCTTTCGGCGCAATGATTGAAACCCCGTTATATGATGCGATATATGCCCAGTGTCATGGACGTCGGCGTGGCGAGACGCAAATTTAAAGGCGGCAGCGACGTCTGAACATGACACAAGCTGCTCAGCGCTGAAATTTGTCTCGTCATTCATTCTCTTTCTCTCTTGTTACTCCATCGTCACAATTTCTTCATCTGTGTGCACTTGATGGCTGCCGCTGTCACCTGCAAACCACTCGCCTATGTCATTTTCATTTGGTTCCTCACAACCAGCATTTTGTTGAATAAGCTCAAGAAAACTTTGGTCAGATGCATCTGTCTGTTTAAAAGAGAGACTCGACTTTGTTTCATTTGCCATTTTACAGTTACCTTAAACAATTATATTTAGTTAAACTTTACCGCATGTAGCACAAGCTATATACCGTTTCGTTAATATAAACTGATTAGAACTGGTGCTTATTTTAATTGCCAGTTTTCTAACAGTATTTACAAATTTTGATATACCCCTTTCACATCATTACATTATTGATGGAAATGCATTACAATTATGCAGAAGTACAGCATTCAAACTAATTTTTGATGAGTGGCCACTTATCTGGCTGTTATTGAATTCCAAGAGCCTGTATTATTGAAAAAAAAATTATTAGACCTTTCTCTTCAGAGAAGTAATCTCTAAAATCACTATCGCGACTGCAATAAGCGTCTTTGTGGAGTAGATTCCAACTTTAGAGCCAGTTCTTTAGACTAATTTTGATAAACAACTTCTTCGAATGTAGGATCTCTTCTCTAGTTTCTCTGTCCTGCAGAATCAGTTGGGTCGAAGTAGAAGTTTTCACACGGCCATGAAATCTGGGCTCTTAACCATGTAACACATGCCTCATTGCAGACGATCAATTGAGAGAGTTCTGTTTTAGACGTGATTCCTCTTATGTTAGTTAAACAGACATAGCAAACACTTGAATAGCCATTCTGTTCCCTATAAGTCACAGTAATTGCAGATCGGTATGATGTGTGCAATTTCCCATCCGGTAGGAAGCTAGCACATGATACACACCATGTGTTTGAAATGCATTGTCTTTATCAAAATCACCAATCTTAGATCCAACATATAGTTCATAACTATATTCTATTTAATATGTGGCGTGAACCTTCTCCTTTGAGACTTGATCGTTAGCTCCCCACACAGGTAATAAAATTGCGGAAGATTAAAGCACTTTCTTTACAAAGCACCAGATATAAAAAGAAACAAAATATGACTTAAACACTGACAAGACTGACTGTCTAGTAACTATATAACTAAACATGTTATAACATTTCTAAACATGGATATACTAGCTTTTATTCAGCTCACTTACATGACCAATATTTACCACATTTGATATAAAAATTCACAACTTTATTATTTACAAAATTATAATAAAAAATTTTAATATGCAGGATGAATCATCTAAAACTTGCACCACAAATATTTCTGTAATAGAAGGTACTATTGATATGCTACTTTCACAGAATTGAAGTTTAAGTTGCAGCGAATACACAGATATTAATACTTATTACAATATACATTTCTTAAAAATGCTAATTTTTTTTCTAATGGAACACTGTCTATTGGCTACAAGAAAGTAAAACTAGAGGAAATTAGAATGTCAATGGTGTTTTTTGCAGGGTTGTAATGCAAGTAGTTTATGAGCTATAGTGACATGAACATTTTAAATATGTACAGTAATCTGCTCCATTTAACTGCTTAGTTTTTTTGTTTTATAGCGTTTATTACAGAGACATTACAGGCGGTGGACTCTGATAGTACACGAGATGAAATGATGAACTGCGATAGATTTGTTTTTAAAGAAAGGAAGCGGTTTAGGCCTAATTTTAGGATACCTTCTCGGCATTTGTCATTTATGAGGACTGAGGAAAATCTATAAAAAAACCTTACGTCAAGGATGACAGTCCTGGTGGGACACGAATCTCATACCTCCCGCTCACAAGTCCGCGTCTTAATGACCTCGGCCACCCGTGGTAGTAACTGCTTAGTTACTAGGCTAATATTCATATGTTTACTTTTCTTATTTAATGTGTACTTTTTTTTTTGAATTTTCAAGAAAACCCATGTTACATTTTGTACTTATGTGTTTTTTACTGTACCATGTGTTAGCACTCTCTTAGGAAATACACAAGTGAATAAATAATTGTGTGAATTCTTAAGAAGACAGAGAAAAGCTATCCTTTACCGATTATGTTCAAAATGATGACCATCAGCTTCAATAAAAGCTTACAGTCTCTCATGTAAACATTGCTGCATATGTTGTAGCATTTCAGCAGAAGTTTTAGAACAAGCAGCTGTAATACGTCGTTTCATATCTTCTGGCGTAGTCGGTATGTCCTTAAGGCGATGACTTTCAGCTTTCCCCACAGAGAAATGTTTTAAGGGATCAAATCTGGTGAACGTGCAGGCCAAAGTACAGTTCCCCTTCGTCCAATCCAACGATTTTGAAACAATCTGTGGAGACAAGCGTTGTACATCTATTGGGATATCTTTCAGCCCCACACATTACAAGAAAGAACATCATTCTTTCTGCATTCTCCATACATCAAAATATCTATCTTCCATCACGTTCTATTTCAAGAGCTTTCATAAAGTACTTGCAAGAATGTACCAATGTAATCAGTATTAAGGAAACAAACATACACATTAAGCAGTTAAATGGAGCACAACTGTAGATATTTAAAACTTTTCATATTATTATAGCTCGTGAACTATTTGCACTAAAATCTGCAAAAAACACCATTGACATTCTAATTTCTTCTTGTTTTATTTTCTTGGTGTCAACAGGCATTGTTCCATTTGAAAAAAATGTAACTTTTTTCAATAAATACACACTCTAATAATTATTAACATCTACGCATGGGCTGCAATTATGAGCCCCTCCCAGAACTTCAATTCTGTACAAGCAGCACATTATTAGTACCCTCTCCCCATTTCAGAAATATTTTTGCAGATGCAGATTTTTGAAGATTTACCCTCTATAGAAGAATTCATGTGAGAAAATGTTTATTACATGTTTGAAATCAGAATTAAAAAAACTGAAGTAAATTCTTATCAATTTTCTTGTGAAAAAATCAAATTGTTTAAGTTCTGTAAAAATGTACTTCAGTTTTATTTAAAACATAATATTTTATTACTGCTGTTCTCTTCTTATGTAGCAATATTCTTAAAGTCATTATATAAATAAAATGTTAAAATCAAATCAGTTTTTTTTAATGGTGTTTAACGCCCGTTTTACTACTGAAGCACCACACGCGGTGGACTCTAATGATATATGAGCTGAAATGATAAATTGGGTAAGGATTTATTTAAGGAAAAAAAAGTCCCATTCCTAAGTTTGGGGTACCTGCTCGACATTTTCCATTTATGGGGACTGAGGAAAACCTGGAAAAAACCTCAATGGGGGAGGATGGTCCTTTTGGGATTGGAACCCCATACCTCCCGCTCACGAATCCGAGCCTTAACAACCTCGGCCACCCGTGCGGTCAGATCAGGTTTTATATAAGATATTCATTTACAGATTATATTTAACATTAGTGCCTAATTAAATCGGCGCATAATGGTACACATTTGTTAATATTTCGGTTATTTGAACAGTAGCAAGACGATAATGATTTGTTAAGATATGTGATTTGCCTTAACATGACCATGTTCATCGACATAAAACTTTATAAGATTTGATATTAACTTAGAGAAAACAATTTTGTTTTCCTAAATAAGTATAGCTGCATGCATAAACTAGTATTGCTTATTGAGATTATGGTTGACAAGTGTTTTAAAAATGAGTGCACACCTAAACATGTTAACGGCTTTATGTTTAGAAGACGATCTAATATTTCTAGATTTGAGTGCGACTGAGCTATACCTTCGTTATAAAAACGTCCATAACTATAGTTCATTCATTCTCACAACGTCAACGGCAGAACTTAGTTGATGACGGGTGTTGGCTGAGGCCACCTGGACTGTAGTTGTGCGTGCCAAGTTGCTCCAACATAAAGCTGCCACGCCCGGCACACCGTATGCTCCTGTCATATCGCAAGGCTACAAGAAATTTGAGGCTGTGCCAAACTGCGATTCTGGTTCGCCTCCGACTTCCATTCTGTAGATATATCACAGAGATACCACTTTGAATGAATCTGGTGTAAGAACAAGAGAGATTCTAACACATCAAATGCCAATAATTGCTAGGAAGGCTTCTGCAAGGATCGGTTGCTAATGCGCGATGGGATAACTAACAAAACTTGTAGCTTGGTAGGGAATAGTAAGAGTTGGTTACAAAAAGGAATATAAATCTAGTGCTTAGAAAGAGAGAGGGAAGCAAATAAACAAAAAGGCAGAGTGCAGAGCACAGAAAGAAACAGAGTAAAAGAAGTAAGGTACAAAAAGAAAGAAACTGCGGGTCAAAGGGCAAAGTTAACGGAAACATACAAAAGTGATTATAAGAACATGTGTTTACACCCATTTTCTTCATTCCTTCCTTTTTATTCTAAACAAGTCTTCTGTTTTTCTCTTTTCTTTATGATTACTGTCATCACAGTCGCCAGTAACAACACCACTCCTCTACTAGGATCATCACAACTATCTCCGCTACCGCCATCACAAGCAGTTGCAACACTCTCTTTCTTGAAGTACCGTGCGATCAGTTTTGATTTACTCCGGAGTTTTTGCCTATGGGAGAGCGCGCCACCCGCTAGCCGGTTAGTCGGTTAGCCGGATCGGGCGATTAGCAGGAGAAAAAAAAATAAGAAAAAAAAACCCCAACCAAACACAATACACAAAACAAATTAAGAGGTTCATTACTTACCAAATTATAAAATGAGACGTTGAAACTACCCGCCTTCCCTCTTCACACACTTTAGGAAGTCATTCATCGCTAGCTATAGTTCAGCTTGAGAAATCGGGACGTTTCTGACGAATATTATCTTTGAGTTCTTGGGGAACCGAGGAATCCACAAATCCCTGCTAATAACTCTTGTCTTGTGGAAACACATTGTGAAAATTACTCTCATGGAATTATTCGCAGCGTGAACAGTGGCAGAGTCAGCCATGTTGAAAAAAATACATCATGCTCCCTGTTGGTTAATTCTCTGAAAAGAAAAGGAATGGGGGTTTAATATGGTGTTCATATAAATAACAATCAACTTTATGCTAAATATGATCCCTTCTCAGCAGCAGCTGTCTCAGTTAAGATATCATTAGTAGTATTTTAACCTCTTAGTTTACAGTAATATTAAATACTACCCTCACAGCTTGATTTTTTTTGTTTTACTTTTTCATGTCCTGTATAAACTTATGCTTTTAGTAAAGTGAGGTGTATTCATCACTAACCGCTACTCTTTGTTACAGAGCCTTATCATCACACGTTATACTGACAGCGACGTTGTCATGTTCAAACTTCTAAATATTTGCCTTTTTGGTTATCACTATCATGAACTTTTCAAAATGAGATACAACAGTGCTTCATTAAGAGATAAAACTTATATTTATTACATATAAACAGTCACAAGAGAGATACATTCATTTGTGATACTTTTACTTAGTTGACGACCTAACATAACATTCGGTTTTGTGAGATACTGTACTTCCTGAGAGTGTCTGTTTTTTTATTGTGCATTTATGGAAGCTCTTTAACAGGCCATCAGCGTCCCATTCAATTCAGGGCATTAAATATCGATAACATTTGGTCAGAGGCCTCTTTTTTCAGTCTTGAGGTTCTCATTCATGTCATAAATGCACGACACGGGACCACGGCTTCACTTCCCTTCCGAAGTAAACCATACTTAGGATTTTTACGCCCGAAAAAATCCATCGAATCTGAACGGGATCGAACCCGCGACCTTGCGTCCACGAGGCAAGTACCACTAGATGGTAACATTTATTCGTTGGAGATAAAAATGTCCAATAGTTTGAATTTTAGACTTTAATATTCACATATATTACAGAGAATTGTATAAGTTTGCAAACACTAATAGATACTAAAGTGTTTTCTTTACATCGTTGCTGTTTTCGTCACTGCAAGAAGCATTGTTTCCCAAATACATAAGCTATGCACCATCATTATCGTTATTATAATAATCAAACTGTTTTAACCAGCTATCAAACATGCCTTTTCTATTAAACACTAAACATTTTATTATCACATTTTCTAAGAACCTGGAACATGCACCCATAGCAACTCCATTGCATAAGAAACACAATGCTAAAGATGAAGTCTAAAATGACGACCATTAAATTCAACTATTTTATAAATTAAAACGTATTCTTTAAATTATATTATATAATCTTGCTTAAAAATTATCACTGGAAGAGATATTGGAACTTTTACCCCATGATGATGTATAAAATTAATATCGTTTTCTGGAGTTTTGATTTATATCCTCAAGTGATAACTAGCGTTAATAAAACACATTACACAACTTTTTAGACACAGATTCATTGTAATTTTCGAGCATCTGAACAGCAATCTCATTACAGTTGTCTATTATTGCGTCACCGGTAGTAAAGAATTATAGAAGCATATTGGCAGCCATTCTCCACGATAAAAGCATACGAGGGACGTTCTAAAAGTTCTCAGTCTGACGAAGAAAACACAAGAGTTAAGAGCAATGTGTGTTTTAAATTATTTTTCAACATATTCACCTTGTAAATAAAATCATTACATTTAGTTACACTTTCCAACGTTTAATACCCTCAGTAAAATAAGATGTGTCCAGCTGTGAAAAGTAAGTTTCTGTCTCAGCTTCAAAATCATAATTTGAATTAAATCTACGTCCATCCAGGTTTGGGAACAAAAAGTAATAGCTGGGAGCCAAATATGTTGGCTGTGAAAGTACTTGGAAGCGAAGAATCGTGCAGCTTTGCAGTAACAATCCCAGATGAGGGTGAAGGACATTATCATGATGAAAGAAAGCTCTCTTTTTTGTAAGGTGTGGACGTTTAAACTGAATAGCATCCTTCAGTTGGTCCAGTAGCGAAGCGTAATACTCCTTGGTGATGGTTCTGCTATTCTGCAAGAGGTCTACGAGCACCACCACATGAGAATCCCAGAAAACCGTAGTCACAATTTATCCTGCAGATGGAACCGTTTTTGCATTGTTGATGCACTTTCACCTATTGACACCCAATGTTTACTGCTCCTGCGTATCTGGTGTAGTGATGAATCCATATTTTATCTGTTGTTATGAAACGTCGAAGAAACTCATTGAAATTGCGTTTAAACAACTCTTACGAAATGTCCATTCGAATGCGTTTTTGGTTCATTGTTAACAAACACAGCATCATCGAGCGAAAAGTTTTCTCATACCCAAAACTTCGTGTAAAATTTATCGAGATCTTTGCAATGTCAATCAACTTACTTGCCTCGAGTTAGTGGAAAACCATGTTTTGTCAAACTAGATTGATCACATGATACCCACATGATCTTTGTCAAAAAAGCGGTAATGCCAGTGAAAATTCAAAAGAATTACACAATTACGACTACTTTCTTATTTAGATCCGGAGCCTAAGCCCGAGCTTCCGAATCTGTTATCGTGAATGCGAGGTCAAGCTCTTCTTGAAGTACAGAACAAGGACTGGTAAAGTAGGAGATATTCTTATGGAATAGAACTTGTAAAATTCTGGCATACGGCATCATATATAAAGCTATCCACCTTTTTAATCTTGCTTCTCTTGTTTCTTTGTTTTTTGGAGAATAGTGCACTTCATCTTACAATTTTACTAAGAGTCTTTTTATGAAATCAAATGCTTTGGTTAATTCTGCAGGTGGTTATTTTATATGGATAATTATGCGTACTGTATATTAATATTTACAATTGCTTATTTAGCTACATGTAAGTCGTTTTGTCCTTTTAGTCATTTCCTTTGGTTAAGACATTCCTCACATTTATGAATCTGCTAATCAAATATTATACACTAATGTTAAACAAAATTCTGTATTTAACTGGAAAGGGATTACCGGTAACGATATTTTAAATGCCGTTAAGAATCTTAAAAATTCCAGATCAGTATATGCATTGTCTAATTATTTTGTAAAACAAATTATAACGTGTATTTTATATTCGCTGAATATTTGTTTTAATAATTGGTAAATTTCCCGGAATATTTAAGATCGCCAGAGTTATTCCGATTTTTGAGAAGGGTACATTAGTGAGCCTCGTAATTATAGGCCAATCTCCAACATTCGTTTATTTTCGAAACATTTTGAAAATATAATTAAAAAGGAGCTTTGCAACTACTTTGTAAATAATAATAATAATAATAATATATTTTATACAATCAATGTGGTTTCAGGCCTGATTTAATGCAGTAACACATTTAATTAAACATGCATTAGACGCTTTTGGAGCTCTTCTGGCTACCTTCTGTGATCTCAGTAAAGCTTTTGACTTCATTGAACATAACATTTTAATTTCTAAAATGGCAGTTCTATGGAATTGCAATTATTTAATTAATATTCAATTGACCATAAGCTATATGTTGTCGTTAATAACAATAAGTCCCACCTAAGGACTATTCAATATGGTGTTCCACAAGGCTCAGTCTTATTTTAATAGATATTATTGATATTGGTAGTTACATACATCCTTATGTTATATTATATGCAGGGGATACTACAATACTTAGCAGCTATAAGAATGCTATTTTATTGAAGAACAGAATGAACGTATATCTTTCTGCAGCTAAAAATTGGTTTAATGCTAATTGTTTAAACTTAAATGAAGACAAGACAAACTCACTGTTGTTCACTTTGTCACACATTGATATTAATACATCGTTTAATATTTTGGGTACTGTAGTCGACTCTAAACTAACTTGGGAGGATCATTGTGCGTGTTAAATTATCTAGATTTTTATATTTGATGAAAAGCTTGAAGATGATTCTTCAACTTACATATTTTAAAATAGTGTAATTATGTCTATTTGAATAGTATATTGTAGTATGGATATTGTCAGGAAATAGTTCTCACGTTAACAAGGTTGTTAAACTGCAGAAAAAAGCCATCAGAATAATGGCAAACTCTAGATTTACAGAACACTGTTGACCTCTGTGTATTAAAGAAAATATTCTTACGATTAGATGTTTGTATATGCTTGAGTTACTATTATATGTTAAAGACAATGTAAATGTATACACAAAAGGAATGACCGGCGCTTTTAGAATACTAGATAACATAATATTTTTCAATTTACTTTTAGTAGATTAAGTAGAAATCACAAGAACTTGAATTAATGACTATTAAGACAGCCAATAAATTACGCTACCAGTTAAATAATATTGACAAAACTCTGTTTAAAATGTATCTGTAGTTGGTTCATGAACAAGGTTTTTATAACACTAGTGAAACGTTTAGCTCAGAAGCTTGTAAGCTTCTCAAGTGTTTTGTTGTTTGACATGGTCTACTGCTCCCAGACTGTATAAAATAAACAAAAGCATAAATACTTAATGGAGTTATTTGTCTTAAGGAACCTGGCACTGTAATGCACGTTGTTATTCACAAATTCATATAAATAAAGCTAGCACAATTAAACGCCAATGATGAAAGCATATGGACCTGGAACTGAGTGTAGGAAACAGAAACATTAACCATTACTGCGTGCACGCGACATTTAAATGCCCGAATACACGTTCTGTATTACTAGAGCAACGCTTGTAGGAGACTCTTTGATATTGCAGGTCAACAATGTAAACGACTCACATTTAGATATGAAGCTTCATTGACACAAATTTTCTGTACAACTTTTTTTTTGGTATCCTGAAATGTATTGCGTAATGGAACGCTATCTTGATGACTGTTTATCGACATGAAAATATCCTAAGGACTGAACAATATAGGAAGACTTCCACCCATTTGGTGCATTATAGACAGTTTAACTGAAAGAATCGATATCACAGTTTTCAATTTCGAATATACTACCTGATAATCTTCATATTCTTATACATTTATTTCATTATTAAATACATTTATATTCCTCATGGGGTGTGAAATAAAACTGATTAATGGACATTGTAGAGTTTCTCTAGCAGAAAGCAATACCAATGAACAAGCTAATTTTTCTAACAATGTGTACCAATTTTGTACATAAATTAGGATAATGTAATAAATAAAATAACTAATACAATATTTACCAACACAAAATTTCCACAAAACCGTAATATTACACACGAGCGCTACATGGTCTCACTAATCCCAAAGGCTGGTTTGCAAATGTCGAATTTTGGGAAAAAGGCTTTTGAAAAATGAAAAAAAAAAAAAAAGCTTTTGAATTGTAAATTACTGTTACAATTTTAGACATAGTCACAACCTAATTATTTATCGTATTATAAAGGGCCATACGAAAACTATATTTATATCGTGTCACTCAACAGATGGATTAAAGAAAGGACTTATTAACCCTTCATTTATTAATCAAATTCAATTGTTAAAATACTAATTATGAGATTAAAATTTTAAAATGGCATTACATATGCAATTATTTTAACGTAAATTTGATAGATCTCCTATAAAACGAATATCTTGAAAATTGTTAACACTATGAATAACTAATGAAAAAAAATATTACATAAGATTTCAAATTATTTATTTGAAATCATTGACTTATTCTCCCAATCTTTATTACCATTAAAAATCTATTAAAATATAGTTTATTCTCACATGTTGTTAATGTGAACACTGGTGATTCCGCCTCTTTAAAATGATAGTTGTGCAAATGAGAAAGGAATATTGAGGGAAGCATATGATGTGATAATTGCCATTTTTCTCAGTCTGTAAGTCATAAGTAATTTTTCCTCTATGAATCATTCTTGTCCCCTGTGGCTATATGGATGGGAAGTGTTAATAAGAAATGTAAATTAATTCAAACACAAAAATGAAATAAAAATACAGTACATATTACAAAAGATGTGCTTTATTTAATTAATTATTTAAATTACAATGATATAACTAAGGTGATACGTTAATGGCATGTATTGGTCCAGAAAATGTTTCTAAGGGAGAAGACAAATTGGGCGGAAAAAACAGAAATAAGCAGCAGCCTATTGATAAATAAGATATGATATTCATGATTCATAATGATGCCAATTTAAGGTTGTTGAATTTATTTCCAATTCTCTTAGAATGACTGCAAATTAAATAACTTTTGGGTTTCTGCTTTCCCCAAACAACAATTAAAATAAAAAATTACAATTATAAACATTCTCAAAACTTTCATTAGAGTAAATAACTTGTTTATAGATTTTATTTTTATCTTGTGTAGATTCCCTTTTCAGTAGAGCTGTGAATTAGACCGCCTACAAAGTTGATAATAATAGTAATAAATGTTTTAGATTGGACGGTTAGCGTTAGGCCTAATTGCTTTTGATAGTTTATTCGAAGGCACTGAATCGCCTAGTAAAGGAACATGTTTATTTTGCAAAAATATAATATAATGAAATAATAAAAGAGATTGCGTTCAGTATTATCTTGTAGAGGGTACTGTTCTCGACAGAAACAATGTTAATTAAGTGGTAAACTTTGGGGTACCGGTGCTGTTGATGTAGCGGTCGGTACTTGCCGCAGAGGAATGGGATATGACGCAAGCTGTGTGCATGTGTTGCAAATTGTCGCTGTTAATGGGAATGTGTACAAGGTGTTACGATGTCTTCATAGAGGGCGTAACCGGCCGGTAAATTGTTATGGCATTTATCGATTATTGAACCTCTGGAGGACCCGAGGTGCACAGAACACTTGACTTTTTAAAGTCGAAAATCTTGCTAAGTTGCACCTCTATATTGATATCGACATATTTGGATTTCACCTGATTGTTTTTATGTTAAAATCACGGTCGTGTGTAGTTTGAGGTATGTTGAGAGGGATCGTTCGTAATTAGATAATTGAAAACGTCGAAGAGCTTATGCTTGCCATTAGGTTTGTGCCGATCGAAGATGTTGGTCTCGCACATCATATATTGAAACTGTACTTGCGGCTCACCCAAGTTCCTTGGTGTTTTGTTACGAAGCTAGGAAAGCCAACGAAAGAGTCATAAAACCTCTATACAGAGGAAGAAACCAGAAGGTCGCTGTGTGAAGCTCCTTTCTTTTTTAAAAGGACAGTTACTTCAGGGTTAATAAACTCAAGGACTTTTAAATTCATTAAAGATCTCTGACCCTGACCGGTGGTTGCAAAGCTAGTCTTTTAAACCGGCCAATGTAGACAAAAGTTTTAAACTTTCAAAAAAAAAAAATAAATAAATTAATAAAAATAAACGAATCGTACGTTCTGTAGCTGAACTTTAAGCAGCCAATGACAGATGTAAGTTTTAAAAATTTAAAGAAAGGCGCGGGACTGTGCGTGCCTTTTGGCGTCTCCTATCCAACAATTTTTGATTTGATTTTAATATATAAGGAAGATTTGCTCGGCTGGGGCATTCAGTTTGAAGTTTCATACGCGGGAGATACATGCAGTACTAAGTTTTACACGCCGCTACAGAGGCAGTAGGCAGTTGCAGAAGCAGTTGTAGGTCCGATTTTGCTGAGGCACACGCAGTTATAAGATCTACACGTGACAAGATACACGCAGTTCGCAGTACTCATTTTAGGTTCGATTTTCAATTTTACGCGCAGCTGCACCCATCTGTAAGTTTCACACGCGGCAAATAAGTTTGTATCGTCGTAGCTAAACCTGTCGTAAGCAAAACAAACACTAGAGGACTGGAAAAATGTTGGGACATAATAAAATACCAATAGATATTACGTTACATCTCGTATTATTTACACCATTGAATTCCTCTCCCAGTTCCGCTGAGTACAAGTAAACAAAATAGCCAAATTCACCCTGAGAAATTGTTATTGAAGCAAGGCGAACAACAACAGCAGCAACGACGATAACAACAGCCATTACTCAACCGATTCATAATTTGGTGCCCAATGTACACCCATACCAAACCGCTTCAATATGTAGTTAGAATTGGAACTTTATGTTAAATTCAGCACAAACTATGGCTTATGTTTAATTTAAAGACATCATCTTTGAAGCGCTTATTTGTAATTTCTATTGAATTTTTCATAGCTTACGTCAGCATGCAATGAATCAAGTCAACTATTGGGTCATTTCTTACTAATTTTAACCTCTTTTCTGAAAATTATATTATATTGTTTAAGTTCATTGAAAAACGCACATTAGGCAGTAGTGTTGGGAAGCGCGCAAATGATAATTAAAACTATGTGTTCATTTGTGAAACTAATATAACAATGTACATTCAAACAACAATAACAGTTTAGGTTGTTTCGCAACAATAGTAACATGTGATAACAATGGCGCTCTTTTTAAAACGTAAGCATCCAACAAGGGGGGGGGGGCACAATTTGAATATTCAAAATAGTAGAGGTGATTGGGAGGAGGGGGTGGAACTTAACACTTAAGCTCCATTCGCTTTAATCTTCAGACCTTTATTCGATTTTATTTGAATTTGCGCCGAATAAAACATAAAGCAGTTACTTATAGGATGAAAAATATCTTGGATTAAGTACCAATTATTCTTACCACAGTAATACAGCCTATTTCATAAGCCCTGTTCACTCACATTCTTTGAAACAATACAACTAATATATTCTATCCTTATTCAAGCAATAATAAGAATCTTTTGATTGTTAGGCAAGGTATGGTAACAATTTTATCATATTTAAATGTTAAGCATATAAAATTAGGGGTAGTTAGAGTGAGGGAGGAATCTAAACTTTTAATTAATATTGGTTTTATATTTCCTAATCAATATCTAAATTGAAGTGTTTTTTGTTTAATTTAATTTTTTATTAAACAGATAACTGTTCAAATGGGTAATTTTTGAAACGAAAGCCCTGTATGTTGTAAATAAGCTCATTGAACTCGTAATGAAACATTAATACCGCAATAGACATATTCGATGTGATGGTGTGAGTGCGATAAAATTGAACAGTAAGATAATGAGAGATAAGAAACAAAATCGCTTCATTTATTGAAATTGTGATTAATGCAAAAAATATCATATTCATGTATTACGGTGGACATTGTCATAAAACAATTAGTAAATCTACCATTTCATACAACTCTTAGAATAAGTTTGTGTTAAGTTCCCACATTGTCAATGAAATGGCTATAAAGATTCTATGAGGCTGTGTTTCAGTCAAAGATGATGTGTGGAATAAACATTTGGAGAGTGTCAAAGAGAGTTAGGCAGAATTAGGAAGAGTAGGACACAAAAGTAGGTTTAATATAGGAGAGAATCTTGAAATATTGATGCAGATACATAAAATTAGATAATAACAATGAACTAAAACAATGTCTTATGTACCAAAGAGATGTACTGGGAAGTGAGAGTTGGTTTGGAGAGCTGTTAGAAGAAATTGTAATGGCAAATGTGTGGCGACAGGCTGAAAGTAATGCCAGTGGATTTTATAAAGAAGCGAGTCAGAGGGTGGAAGATATAGAGCAGAAAGAGATTTCGGCTACTTTCAGGATTATTATTCATTAGATTGATATAAACAGTTAAAAGAAATTGGGAACGGGAGAAATATATAACTAATTGTGATCAATTCTGAAGAATAGATATTTCATGGATGTGTACAGGGGTATTATTAAGAAAAACATTTATATATGTATTATGTATGGAAAAGTGGAAACGCGTTCCATTGTTTAACAGAACGTGACATAGTAAAAAGGTGGAGGGATGATATCCGGAATGAAAAATGGGACAAACTACAACAAGATACAGTGACAATTAAAATGTCAAATGTAAGGGTGCAGAAAATAAAAAGGATTGGGGAATTGTTAAGAAAAGTAAGGGACAAGTAGAGGAAAGTATAAGGAAGGAGCTTGAGGGCACACACAGTCGTGAAAATGGTAAATCCTTTACCATTCATATAACCTGGCGGTTAACAATGGGTGAACCTTAGTTTTGGTATTACTAAATTCTTACATTGTTTAAGTAAATTTAAATGCAATGTTGTTTATTGAAATAAAAATTAATTAACTCGTTAATACTACTCTTGGATTGATGGATGTATGATCTGGGGCGGAAAAGGATATTTCGCTAAATGAGCCTTGCTCACGGTTGGCCCTTTGTGCTTACGCCCAGAATGGAGCACCTCCGAGAGGAAGGGATGGGGTGAGATAGACTGCTGCCAGGATCTACAAGTAACGATTGCACGGAAGCAGATGGAACCCACCTATAGCTGTTTTAATTGCCCCTTAGAAGATCCGCTTCCATTCCAGCGATCGGGGTAGAAACCTTTCCAAACATCACAGCACGGCAGTCCACCTCGCCCTGCCACTTTCGAGTCTGTAACAGAACCAACGCAATGAAATGGGAGAGCGGAATTTTCGTGGACCCAGCGTTCACTTAAGTGACTAAGGGAAACCGCGAAAAGCTAAGCATTAAACCCAGGACCACCTGAGTGACCCCGCTCGATTATACTGCTGTTACAACAGATAATATGTATTTAAATAAATTTCTAGTTTTGTTTAGGGTCCCGTACTGTGTTACTATTCACACAATACAAAATATACACATGATGTGCAACCCAATTAACTAACTATATTACAGGTACTTTATCCTTTAACCCACCAACTCATTTCCTCTTCCATGAAGCCAATTTTCGTTAAAAGTTATTCAGGAAACGCTAACTGTAATTATAATGGGAGTTCTAGATTATATATGAGGCTGTTCTTGAGGGACAGTCAGGTGGCGTGGAACAAGGGCTTGCTACTGTCAACATTACACACATATTCATTATATGTTCTCGTCGGTTGAGGATGAAGGGAGACTGGGGTTATGAAAAAGACTGTCTCTAGCTGTGAGGAGGGTTAAGGGGGTGGTACCGGAAGCGGAAGTCGAGAAAAACTCTCTTCACTATACCAGTAGTAGTTGTCTATAAATTATGTATGTTCCTGCTTCTAATATACAGAAAGAGGGCATTCTGAGTTAGTCGTAGATTTGTGTAATGCATTATTTCAGGACTATACATAGTAAAAAGTGGCCTTCTATCAAGTTAAGAATTTTAGCACTCTTTAGCACTACATGGGCATGAGTTGATAAAAGTAAATCAGTGATTCAACACACTGATTTTGATGACACTCTGTTATAACACTAATTGCATCTCTTTGCCCTTTTCCATGGTTTGATAAGGTCTATATTAAAGAGAACATGTTCTTGGATAACATATATACATATCGTATTTCTTTGTTTATTATATTTCCAATCCTATTTATTTCTTTTTATATTTTGTAAATCCCTATATTTATATACTGTATTAATACATACAGTATATGTATACATAAACTTGTAGAGAAATTTTTCTTACAAACCTTTCCGCTACTGAATATCTCTACATCAACTGCAGTGGTAACCGTAATTGTCTCCTAAACCCAAACTCGCGGGTTCAGTTCCGGCAGGACCGATGGATTTTTTCGGGCATAAAAATCGTAAGTAATGACTTCCTTCGGCAGGGAGGTAAAACCGTGGGTCCCATGTCGTACATTTACGGGACAAAAAAATAACCTCAAGCCTGAGAAAAGAGGCCTCTAAGTAAAATTTATCGGTCGTTTCAAGCTCTGAATTGAATGGGACGCTGATGACCTGAGATGTTGAGCGTCAATAAATAAACCAAATCAATAAAAACCCGATCGTCAATCCAAGGATCGAAATTTCCTTAACTTCCATTATGTTTTTAATAAAGTTTTACGCACGTTTTTACTACTGAGGCACCACAGGCGGAGCCTCCATGATGTCTGGCAAGTTACTAGGTACCATAAGAAGGAAAAATGACATCACAAGTGATCAATACTTTGACTTTATCCAATGAGCAAAAAATACGGTATTAAAAAAATTGAGAAAGGAAAGAAAACAAAGTGAAAGGAGAAACAAATACGTAATGGAGCATAGTAGGAATGCATAAGAAAAAATGTATGATAGTATAGAAGTTTAAAACAACAGCTTTAGCGCGAACTTATGACGGAGGTCTGGGTTTCGACGAACCACCAAGACAGTTCTCCCTGTCTGAGGATTATTCCAGGTTTTCTCCAGTCCTCATAAATGGTAAATGCCGTAGAAGTACCCTAAAATCCAGGCCTGGAACGCTTCCTTCCTTAAAAAATAAAAGCCTTTCCCAATTTATCATGCTATCAGTGTCCACCTAAGTAATGGTGGTGCCTAAGTAGTTAAAAAGAACATTAACAATATTTAAATAAAAACAGCTTCAGGAATGAAAGAACTTAAGTAACGGGTACCTGAATTTTGGCACCACACTGAAAAATATAATTTTGCTTAACTAAGACTCGCAGTAAAAGTAGAACCATTTGCAATATAATTATAAGTATATTGGTTCAATTCTTTAAATAGCTTTATTTCAGAAATTCCTGTTCACCTACATAAGTCGGTGGTATTATATTTAATTGTATTTTAATAAAGAACCAATGTGTTGATTAAAATTGTAGTTTCAACATTTTATCTTTACACGTTTGTACAGTCCTAATATTTCTGAAGTCCCTAGTAGTAATGATTCTGGTGTTCCGTTAAAAGAACAGGATAATATTTTGGATAAGTTGTGTGGAGTATTAATAGTATGCAATACCAGAGCAAAGACTTAAATCAAGTATTTCAGGTAGACATTTCTGTTCTCATATCTTCCTTGAACTGTGTGCTATCCGAAATTCGAAATCTAGGAATGAAGTTTATTTTAATTTATAAAGAGAAACAACATTCGCTGGAGAATTTATCTTTCAGATTCGTTTTAGAGGGGGGATTATATTTCATTAACACTGTTTAACAACTTTTGAAACATTATTCTTAGAAACAATGCCGAGGAATGAAAGAAATATAAAATCACTCAGACAGAAACAAATGTGAACTACGAGGGTAGGTCCATAAGTTTCCGGCTTCGCGGCTAAGGATTATCGCCTTCACAAAACCCTTATCTGGTGTCATACTCTATCTGTTAAGTAAATAATTGCAGCTGTAACTGCAATTACAGTTCCACTGTGTTCAGTTGTACAGATATAGTTGCAAAAAGAAGGATATGTGTACAAGATTATTACCTTCTTCTCAAAAGAAGGACGTACTCCAAATGAAATTAAACAGTGATTAGACGTTGTATATGGGGAAGCATCCCTGTCATATTATACTGTAAAATAATTGGCCAACCTTTTTCAAATGGGTCGAGAAAGCATTGAAGACGAAGAGCGTGCAAGTCGGCCATTGGAGATGCTCACTCTTGAAACCATCGCTCTTGTGGAAGTAGAAATTATGGAAGACCGGCGGCTCAAAATTACAGAGGTAGCATTAAGGTTGGGTCTTTCTTAAACAATAGTCCTTCGAATTATTCATGAACATTTAAACATGAATGAGATTAGTGCAAGTGAGCGCCTAGATTTCTTTCCTCAGTTCAAAAGCAGCGAGTCATCTGTTGTCAGTGTTTTTGGAGCTCTGACCTGGCAACGAGAGAGAAATTCTGCAAACCATTGTTGCAGGAGATGAAACTATGGTCCTCTACTTTGATTACTTGTACAAAAGGGAATTAATGGAGTGGTATAAACCAGGCAAAGCACCACTTCTAAATGCCAAGGTTACTCAGTCAACCAAGAAGATCATGGCCACAATCTTTTGGGACTGTGAAGGAATAATCTTCATTGACTTCAAGGAGAGGAACGCCACAGTAAATCGGCAATACTATGCTGGCCTAATGCACAGACTACGTGCTTCCATTAAAGAGAAAACGCGAAAAAAGATGAGTGGTGGTGTGCGCCTTCTTTACGACAACGCGCCTGTGCACATAACTCTTGTTGCAAAGGAAGCTGTGAAGAAATGTGGCTTCAAGAAGATCGACCATCCATCCTACAGCCCAAATCTAGCTCCCAGTGACTATTTTCTCTTCTCAAAACTCAAGAAGGACCTTCTAGGAAGGAAATTTCAGTGTGACGAAGAAGCGATGAAGCTGTTTATGCCCATTTTTCAGACAAGACTTCAGACTATTTTGGGGGGAGGGTTGAAATGTTAATTCAAAGATATGAGAAGTGTATTATAATAAAAGGTAACTGTATTCAAAAGTGAAATATAGTTTTTGTCTTTATCATACCTAGAAAATCGTTAGGCATAAAAACTTATAGACCTACTCCTGCATGTCATTTTTATTCCAAAGAAGAGTTTTAGGAGTCACTCTTTCTTGCTTTCCAGTAGATAGATAGTGAAGTAGGTGATCCTTGGAGATGTGCATGCAGGTAGTACGTGGGCAACCAAAAATCATGGTATGTGTTCAGTCTGAATGTTGCTACAGCATTTTCTTGCTACTTGTGAGTGTATATCACAGGTTCAAATTTGTTTCCCATGATTAATCTTTTGATTTCAATTTTTGTTTTTGTTAAATTCTGTGTTGGTGTTTGTTTTGTAAGGGTGATCTATGGCTATTGAAGGGTAATTTGGTCAATTTTTGCTTCAGGGTTCTTTGCTAATATATCTACTATCTCTTTTCCAAGAAGGTTTATGTGGGATGGTATTCACTGAGGAGCTAAGTCTTAACCTGTTTTTATGGGGTGTAAAACAGGTTGCCTCTTCGTGATGCATCCTGGGTATTGCAAAATGATATAAAAAATAAAGCGAAAACAGCTTATCAATATGAAATGTCTTTCGTCGCAGTTTTTATTGGAGCGTTTTTTTTTTTTTGATTGATTTATTTATGAACGCTCTTTAACAGCTGAGGTCATCAGCGTCCCATTCAACTCAGGGCGTGAAACGGCGGACAAATTTTGCTCAGAGGCCTCTCTTTCAGGCTTGAGGTTTTTTTTCGTGCCGTAAATGTGCGACACGGGACCCACGGCTTTACTTCCCTTCCGAAGGAAGCCATACTTAGGATTTTTACGCCCGAAAAAAATCCATCGATCCTGGCCGAGTTCGAACCCGCCATCTCGGGTTCAGGAGGCTGGTATGTTATTGAAGCGTGAGATAATATAAATAATTTAAACATTTCTGCTTTATTCTTGAAGACATCCGAAACGCTTGATAGCAAAGCTGTAAGAAACTTGAGAATGGGAATATATTGCAGATCGGATAAGTAGACAAATTACAAAATAAAAGAAAGGGAAAAATTCATCCACATTTTGGCGTTCAAAAGTACAGAAGAAATTTATAATTCCTATTGTTTGAATTCCTTAGTTTTTAGTTTATCTCAGTAGTTTGAAAGTTTAAAAGAAATGGACAACTCTTGAGTACTTGTTATGGATTTTCCGGTTCTAGGAGAGGAAAAGGTGACAAAGAGCTTAACGCCTTTAAACAAGTTTAACTGATGCTGATAAGAGTGTTGATTTGGCGCCTACCTTCGTGAAATAAGGTTCATATAAAATGTTCAACCAAGGAAATGAAACAGTGATAAAAAGATAAATATGATAGCGAGCAACGCATGGGGGAAAAGTGCAGAAAACTATCAATTAAGATAAGAGAATTATTTTATATATTACCAGTATTTTGTAAATACTATTTATAAAAATGTTTGCCACACAGTTTACTTGAATAAGAAAGTACAATATATTCATTTTAACGCATATATATTTTTACATTAAGTAATTAAAATCGACTCACAGCACGGTGTCTGCATTATTGTTGAAATTGCCATTGAAAGAAAAAATTGGCCAGTATAAAAAGCTGTTTTAATGTACAATTGGGATATAAGCATAACCTGTCCTCCGTTATGTAGGAATGTGTTTAGGTATCGAACCAAATGTCATGGAAGCACGTAGATATCTCATTGACGTCACCGCTCCTACAACCAATAACACGTGTCAGGCAATGTAATTAACCTGACATCTATAAACCTGACCATAGTATATATGCTTCTCTAATTATAGAGCCGGAGTTGTCCTAGCGATTGCCTCAGGCACTTTACATATTTGATGCACTAACATGAAGGGTTTCTTATTTTGTCATATCATAAAACTACTGCCTCTGTTTTTAAACAGCGAACATTTAATTTTCGATGTATGTGTTTCGGACACACTGTATAAAAGGGGACTCGTTTGTCAAATTCCGTGGTTTAATCCTTTTGAAGGGCTTCATTCTCCACCATTTTATAAAACTTGGCACACACAGGTTATGAATTAATTTATCTAGTGTGATGGATATCTTAACTATGGGTAATACCCATTACATTCGTCCTTTAATTGATTCAAAAAATTGGTATAATATAAATTATATACCGGGTGTCCATGAACCACACTACATTAAATTGTAAATTGTAGAGGAATCTTAGACAAGTAAATTGAGATAGGAAATCTAGTTCCACAAATAAAAATAACAAGTAAATGATGATGACGAAGTTGAAATTACATGCTGAATTGTTGATCAGTCAGTGTTATAGCGAAATGGGGTAAAATTTACCTCATGTCTTCAAACCTGCTTTGTTAGCAAGAAAATCCAGCTTTTTTAATAGCTTATCATGTTTTCCCTACAAAATCTCTAAAATATTGAACAAATCATATGACAATACTGCACTAAACAACGATTAACTCTAGCATCCTCAACCATTGTGTCTATTATTGCACTGTGTAAATGCTTCAAAGTTTTCATCATAATAACACATCTAGAATTTCCTTCCTTGGAATGATGTTGGCTTCTACAACAATGGCTTACGTTTCTAATTCTGTTTGTACCAACAATGGAGTTCGTTTAAATAATTTATTCTCTCACTCTTGATTGGTCTGGCAGTTTGTTCCCTTGTAACTTCTACTTTTTCACTTATTCAGTCTGTCTGTGTAATCATAGAATTTACACATGTGATTCACAAAGTTATTTCAAAAGTTTTCGACGTCTTTTGACTGACAAAAACATTATGGCTATATCTGATAATGCAGCAGTTTCTGATTTTGAATTTGGTGATAGTGATGAGATAGTGAGAGAAGCAGAAGATCAAAATATTTGGCGTGATAAAATTCATAAAACTACTTTACCACTTTTTGATGATGACAGTGGGGAGCACAATTTCGTAATTTAAGATGATGTCAATGCCAGGCATTTACACCTAGTGGAAGGATTTTCACATATAAGCTTCCTCGGCCTTTAAGACGCGTAGAACAATAATATGTTGTAAAAGAACGGAAATTACTAAAAAATGAAGCTAAAGTGAAAATTGTTACAGAATCCTTTGAAAAATTCTTTACTACAGAAGTTAAAAACATCATCATAAAACATACCAATGAAGAAGCGGTTGGTATGTACCAGAAACAAATATCGGTCAGTTTAGGGCTTATCTAGTCTTCTTATGAAATTAAGCACTTAATGCTAATTTTATTAAGATTAGATTTTATTGTATTTGTACTGTTTATAGCTATTGTTGGATCAATTGGAGGAATACATGAAATCTCACTATGAAAAAGCTTATCTTATTGATCAATTAAGGTTATAATGTGATTATTTATTGATGTTATTATATTACATGTTTTAATCTGGAAAAGTGACTTTGTTTCAGTTTTAATATGAAGTTAAATAGTTTAATTTAAAATTATGTTTTATGGGATCGTTGACATAGCTTTTATTTTAAGTTGTGGTTTATTTATCCCTGCAAAACTCGCTAAACGCGCACCGTCCTTTTATAAATGTTCACATGCCATCATAATGGACTTGTTGTACAGGAATAGAGGTATGAACTGTGCTACAAATTTAAAACAAGTTGTTCCAAAGCACTCTGAATTTCATGCAATATATCTTCTCGTTTACAAGAAACATTAAAAATTTCGTTTGATTTAAGGGCGTTTATTCCTACAGTTGATGACGGCAATCGACAAAGTATGTGCTCTGCAGTGAATGTATGGCAACTGGTGCCCCCAGTGACAGAATCGCTAAATTTAGGATTGCATCGAAAGAACATGTACTAATTTGTCGTAAGAAAATTAATTTTTTTTAGTTCATTATCATTACTGTGAATAAAAATCCAGCTATAGTTCTCTTTAATTCAAAAAGACATAAAAACATTTGCTCTACTTCAAAATTCAGAGACGGCACAACTTAACTAGCAAAGGCAGTTCACTTTGGTTACAAACATTTGTTGACCCGTCTGCTTTTAAGGAAAAGTGTTTATCATGGAGACTATTTTCATTTGACTGTATAGCACCTCTTCAATTCAATTTAATAATTCTGAAGCAGTATATTTGCCAACCTATCACTTTGAAGTTTAATCCATTTTCAAGGTTAATGCCACTTTTTAGTACCACTTATCTTACGAATTAGAAGTTCATATTTCGTGGTGTGGGGGATCTCTTCCTTATGAAGTAACTGCACACTTCAAATTAATGTAGACACAACTTGTGATTGAAAGCTTTTTTCCGTTTCATTTTATTGAATTATTCGCTCATGAAATGGATTGTTCAATCCTTATAACCTACAAGTTTCAAATGCAATGGCTTTTGCGTGTTTTTCTGACTTGTCGTGCTTTTCTAGTTTTCCCGTTAGCTTTTCTAAATTTAGTGAAAAGTACATAAATGAACACTTGACCTGTTTTTTTTTTTTTTTTAAATTTTTTGGTAGACCTTCAATATAACTTTCAAATTCATTTTACATAATTTACAAAAATCCCTATCTGATCGCGCTCAAAGGACATTATTCATACATTCCCATTTTTACTGATACTTGTGTTCCATACATTTTACACCTTTCTGGATTACAATTTAAGGTTGGGTCAGAAATAGTACCTACACTTTTTGTTTTAAAACTGAGGAAAAGTGACCAAAGAACCACTAAGCAATTCACCTTCACTTGCATTTCTTTCAATAAATGAGCGAATCTTCTGCAATGTCTTGTTTAGTCATTGTGTTTCCGTAAGGCTTCTTTCGATAAATCAGCACAAGCAAACCCTTCTTACACAGTAATCTGTTGACTGATTGACTAACCGTTAAAATAGCTGCAAATGCATGAAATTGAAATTCATTGCAACAATGGAAGTTACATCACACAAGCTCTGCCGCTCTAAACATACCCATTATTGAGTTTCAAATCTAATATTATTACACATTAAAAACGGGCGACAATTTAAATGAATTCATTAATTTGACTTTTAAATAAGTATATATATATATATACTTACAAATTATATATAAAATTTCCGGGGGAAGGGGGTCCCTCCCCGGGTCATCCCCTAATTCATCACAGTGGGGAGAACACGTGCGCTTGTTTCAGAAGTGTAGGCCTTCATGTGTTTTCGATCCTGCTTCTTGGGTATAATTAGTAACAACCTTTCTTTGACATAGTTTAACGTAATTTGAATTACATTTCCTCACGGCTCCATGAGTGCAGTTCCCCTACTCACCGCACCTTGACCTTGGCTACAATTATACCCCAAAATACGTAAATATCTATATACTTTGGATATACACCAACTACAATTTTGGCGCGTTTATTTATATGTTTGCGTCTTGCAAAACAACAAGCATTGTAATTATGAAGCAATTTATGAAGAAAAGTTCTTGAGTCAGTTACCTCAAATAATCTTTTCTTCCGGGGCCCATCTTTCTGTGATGGTTATTTCATCGGTTATACGTTTCATAAAAAAAAATATGAATTACACACTGCTATATCAACCAGGTTGAATAGAACCGCTATTGCCCATCGCAGCATTTCTCTACGACAAGTGAGGTTATCACCTGTCCCGATTTTATCGGGATCGTCCCTACTTTTTGTATCTGTCCCGTGTCCCTATACGAGTATGAGGGGACGCCCAAAAGTCGCTACGTTCTGTTTTTGGCTTACAAGCCCAGTTTTATTATTGAGTTTTCTTAAGGTTTTACAACTGATAATATTTATAATAATATTAGTAATAGTAACATCCATTTTATTTTTCTTTAAATTTCACTTGCCCTCTTGATAACTGTTTAAAATCAACAAACGGAAAAGTGAACTGCAATGAGTACCTGTTTCCGTTTCTAACAAATCAAGTCACTGCAATTCGTGTTCATTGTTGCGGAAGGGTGTGAGAATTCAGTAAAGAGAAGGTTGATGGCAGTTTTAAATTGCAAAGCCTGTTTTGCACGACGCAGACATTGTTTCCGACATTTTAGGGGATCGTTTCAAAAAATATTCTCTAAATTAAAGGACACGTTCCAGCCTTCGCCTCAGCCCCAAGATTTGTATGAGCTATCACGCTCGCACTAAAGCAAACGTAATTAATTGTAAAATAGAATACTGCCCGCTTTAAGTGTCCCGACATTTGACTTCAGGTTGGCAATCCTGACAAAAGTATGGCTCATGTGCACTAGTAAAGAACCCCCACTCGTGCTTTAGTGGAAGTGTAAAATCGGATTGTATCTACCTTATCATCATTCATTTAATACACCTCATAACTGTAATTATTCTTGATTCAATGTGTTAAATATCAAGAAGACAAATCCACTGCTCACATATGAACACAATTGCTATAACTCAACAATTAGTTGGCGCCTAAAACTGTATTATTGTGATGATGTGTACAATAAAAGTTATATTCCCCATTTGTGTGTAAGTGTTAAACTTAGTATCTAAAGCATTTCCTTGTTAGTTTGTGCTACTTTTGTTTCACTCTTGGATTTAAGTAGTTGGATTAAGCAAAGGATTACGTAACGTACAAAAAGGGGCATATGGAAGTAAAGATGAGGTATGAAACTGCACCGAAGGACTCTAGAACGTGTAAGTGAAGACCATGAACTGGTGTAGTACCTGAATTTTGTTCAGATAAAGTTTTCGTGGACTGCTATTGTGGGGAATTGCTAGCCAGGCTAAGCCAATGAACAATGCAGTTAGTTGTGGCTGTGTTAAACTGGAAACAAAGCCTGGAGAGCAGCCTTACCAGAGCTCTTAAGGCTTACCGGCAATGTCGATTGCCTCCTACCACAACACCCTGGCACCCTCCGGCTTACCACGTGGCCATTCATTATGCACGGCCGAGCACTGGGAGCAATTTCCGCCATTAAACAATGCATATATGATGAGTATCGGTTTCCAGCTGCTGTGTCAGTCGAGCTAAAGAAGGCGGTAGCCAGGAGGAAAGCTATTTCAGACTTCGATAATCACCTTGTTCTCCAAGCCTATCTCCATAGTCTTAGGCGGTGAACGAAATGAGGTAATTTGAAATTCAGAAGAATGAAGTTATTAAAACGAGAATGGATGAATTGCTGATCATTTCCATTGGTAATTCAGAATAAAATCAAATGGTTAAATAGCTACCTCGAAGTTCAACAACAATCTTTCTAGATGAATACATGTAAGTGTAATACAATCTGAGGCAACTTGTTTGTCTGTAATACGCGTAATATTACACCAACCAATCATTTCTCTTTATTGAGTCCTTTGTCATGTTCATCGTTAAGTAAGCTATAAGGAAAATTAAGAGTCCTTTTTAGATAACAAGACTGACAATATTTACCAGACCCCAATACGGAAAAAATGGCGGCCGAAGTCGCCTTATTACTGCCAATAGCAAATACCAAACTTTTACGCTACATTGTGCTTACAAGATGACATTATTTATCATTAGAAAATGTTTCGGTGGTTTTTAAGAATAGGAAATTGTTTACAAACAACATTTCTATATGCAAACGAAATGTAAAATAATAATAATAATAATAATAATAATAATAATAATAATAACAATAATAATAGTAATTATAAACTTCCTTTCACGTAAGCGCAACTCTTTATAAAATACACGATCTTCCAAATAACTGAACACCTTAAAACCAATCGACATAATTGGGACAGCACCGTATTTATCATCGTCGACTTTAAGGTAAAAGCCGTAGTCTTCCTTGTCAATAGCTTTAAACGGGTGTATTGTCTTAACCTCATTTACAAAAGAATCGAAACATAATATCCTGCTCACACCATTCATTAAAACTCTCTTCCTCTCGCTCCAAAAGCCGCTTCATAAGTTATTTTGAATCTTTCCTTTCATTACCAACCTCACTATCACATAATATGGCAAATTAGGAAAAATTGCACAAAGAAAATATCCTTCATAATAACAAAATTTAGTAAGAAATGTTTAATTCAACAACAATTTTACCATTAACTTCAAAACTTGCAGGACTATATTCTTTATCCACTCCTCCGCTAATTACTGATATTTAGGAAGTGTAAATATGGTACTATACGGTGCACTACCATAATTATGACATACAAGAGCAACCAATGTTGCACTAAAACACTTTCTATTACACAAGTTTCTGGGGTGATTTCACTAAATCAATATTAATTTATTAAAAAACAAAAGAACAAACATGCTACCGTTGATTTACTTCCAACTGTAAACCATGTAATAAACCAGATAAATTAACAAACGTAATTAATTAACACCGATCATTTATGCCACCATTTTGTCTACTATTTAGTAAATACAGTTGGTTTTGATTGATAATCTAGAGATTGTTTTTCGACACTCTCGATACATTGATACCGTCGGTACTCAAATGTAGCGTTAACTAACAATGCCTTTATACATGAGCTCTATATTATTTATACCTTAATACAGCAATATATAATTAATATTGTTACAAATAGCACATTTTAAAGCAGTTACAATAACCTGCTAAATAACAGGTAACGGGAACTAAGAAATTGGATGCCTTTTAAGCCGACCCCGTAATAAAAACGACACCCCTTCCTTATATTTCTGCAGATAGTCTGGTAACAGTATGTCCGAGCTAAACATTTCTTTAATTGCCAAGGCAATAAAACATGCTGAACTGCAGTTTGAAGTATATGTTTTCAAACGTGCTTTGCATTAATTTCTAGCTGGTTCCCGGACGTGGATAAACAATCTCCGCTTATAATTATCTCGTTCTGAGATTGACAATATTAGAAGAGATCCTTTGTAAACGTATCATTTGATTTGTTGAACTATCTAAGCACAAACCACTTCTACTTTTGCGTCTTTATCATGAAAACTAATTTTACCTCATTATTTTTTGTTATTTATAGCTGAAAGAAGACGGGTGCACTTTTTGGGTAATATAAGCAAAGATTAGGATTAGTTTTAAATTGGATCCTATGACTGAGAGCGCGTCATTTATAAAAGAGTTTTTCGTGAAGTGGGAAATTTCACAACACTAGAAATAATAATTGTAAAGTCTCATAATTAAATAATATACTCAGTGAGAAAAGAAAATCGGATTTTTTATTTTATATAATAATATATGAAATAATAAAATGAGACATTTTTATTTTATTTCATAAAAAGTAACAAAATGTGTCATTCACCTATTCTTTTTCTCAAGGCAACTTCCTTATTGCATCTCATATTAAATTGAATTTTTTTTAAAGCTGTTTAACGCCCATTTTTACCACTGTGACACTACAGGCGGTGGACACTGATGATGCATGAAATGAAATGGTATATTAGGAAAGAAATTTTTTGAAGGAAGGAAGCATTCCAAGGCCTAGGTTTAGGATATGTCCCCGGAATTTGCCATTTATGAGGAGTGAGGAAAACTTAGAAAACCCCCCCAAGCCAGGGAAGACGGTTCTGGCTGAATTCGAATCCCAGAACCCCCGGTTCACAAATCCGGCCTTAACGACCTCGGTTTAAATTGTAATGATATCCCTGTATCGTACATTAGTTTACCTGTCTTGATCTTTAGGTTTTTGACTAGGTAGGCACAGGAGGCGATCCTGGTTGTCTAGTGGTAGCCAACTTGCCTGGTAGATCCAAGTTTGCGGATTCAAACCCGGGCAGGTCTATAGAAATCTTAAATATGACTTCTTTCGTATTAGAAATAAAGCCGTTGATCCCATTTCGTAGATTTACGGCACGTAAAAGAACTTCAAATCTGAAAGAAGAGAACACGGAGCAAAATTTACCGGCCATTTCATGCTTTGCCGGACTCTTCCGCTTGCTACTAACTGGAAGAAGAAACGGCGTGTGCCCTGTAGGATATCACAGCGAATGGAAAGGACTACGTCTGCTGTCTAAGTTGCAGGACTTTTAAACCGCTCTTACTCCATAATGTTCCCTAGTCAGGACCAATGAGAAATTTACATACTGTGTAAATTTATATTAGTTTTATTGAAAATTTAAAAAGGAAAATAAATAACAGACACTATTTTCTGCCTGGTCTCCGTACTAATCGGTAAGTAATATTGATCTGGCGCCTACTGAATTTCATTCTCATTAGAAGAAAGCTAAATAAACTAAACTTTTCATCCACAAGAACAGATCGCTGTTGGTATTAAAATGGAACACAGAAGTCGAAAATTCCTTACGTTATTTGTTGGTTTGTTTTATTTGTTGAATTTAACATCTCAGGTCATCAGCGTCCCATTCAATGCCGAGTGTGAAACGGCCGACAAATTTTGCTCAGAGGCCTCTTTTTTCAGGTTTGAGGTTATTTTACGTGCCGTAAATTTACGACACGGGACCTACGGCTTTACTTCCCTTCCGAAGGAAGCCATACTTAGGATTTTTACACCTGAAAAAACTATCTATCCTGGGCGGGATCGAACCGTGATCTTGGGTTTAGGAGGCAAGTTTGGTTACCACTAGATCACAAGGACAGATTTCTCAGAGGCAGGACGGTGTATTGCAGTAAAGAGAAATGGGTAGTGTAGGATAAGTATAGAATAAATAGCTTATAGATGTAAGGAAGTATATTTTAGGTCAAATGTGCTCAATAAAGTCTGTATACAATAAATGTTGTCGTCTCATTTTGTACAAAGTGCGTATCTCATCAAAAAGCAAAGGGAAAAGAGCATAAGAGATAGAAACGCGCAGAAGGAAAAGGAAAGGAGGTAGTGCTGTCACGGTTTCTCAGAAACTTGGCGGAACATAGCATCTTGATACAGTGGGATCTGCCATTAGAATTCCAGTGCAGTCTTCCTCTGTAATTTAATTCTGCGAGCAGGGTAACGGGGCTAAGAATCACTGAGTTGTTCTTTTTCAGTTCTATTTGGTTGGTGATCAAACTTTTAATTGCGGATGCTGGCGGAATTCTGTTGCAGAAGAAGCTGTGTTTCACCACAGGGAGAAGCGTACAGCAAAGTTTTTTGAGTACTGCAGCCGTGCGCTGCTAAGTTTTAGCTTACAAGAGGGTGTTAAACCTCACAGGTTAAATAACTATACATTTAATATGTGAATAAAATATGTATATTTTCATACATAAAACCTAATAAACAGCAGTGGGAAGTAAAGCCAATATATATGAAAGATCATGAACATACTAGTCTGTTATTAGAATGGTTGCCGCTGATATCGGGAATTAAAAATGTGCAGAATATATATGGATGGGATTAATTAAAATATGCAGAATATTTATGCACATACATGGGATTACTTAAAAATCTGGCACATTCTAAGTAACTTTTGAAGCATCTGGTTCAATGACATTAAAGTCGGTCTGTGTGGGAATAGCCTCCAATTCTCTTATTTTAAATGGAATGCCCAATTAATTTCGAATAATGCTCATTAAGAGTTTTTCAAAAAGTACCCACACTATATAATTCTGTACAAATTTATTGTTTCTAAATCTAGAAAATAATAATGTGTAGAAAATAATGAAACGCTCCCTCCTTAACCAAAACAAAACAAAGCTAGCTACACGTTTAAACGATAGCCTTCATCTGCTTAAAATGTACCCGCAAATTATAGAAATGCTTTAACCTGGCTTTAGAATGTCTTGCACCGTTACCATAATTCTGTACTCTAGATCTTTCAACAAACCTGGGTATCCTTTTGAACCTGTATGTGATTTCTCCCACCAGCCCATCGATGTGGAAAAACGTGGTCTCAGTGGTGACGGACATTCTGCCCATAGTGAGTTGGAGCTCCATCTTATTGGAAATAAATGTCATCTCAGGGTAGTCCATTAATGACTGGAGGTGGAAAAAATAGACTATTGGTACGACGTGATTTCGAAGCAAATCCAAATATCTATCAGTGTTGAGCATTTTTCTAAAGAAGAAAGGACGATAAATCAAAATACCAGCCCAAACATTCAGTTTTTGTGGATACTGCGTGTGGATTTCCCCCATATGGATTTACTCTGACCAGTTTGTCTCTGTTGACAAATATATTCAGGCAGAATAAGGCTTAATCTGAGAACACAAATTGTCCACACACTAGATTGTTATAAATGTGCTGCATCATTAATTCACAAAACTGCATTTTTCTATCGGAACGTCCTCTAAATACTATTTCTGCAAAAGTTGAATTTTATAAGTATGCTGCTTGGCACTGTTAAGGATTTTCATCATAGAACTTTGGCTAATATTTGATTCTAACTGTAAATTTGTACCAGGAACTTTTGGCATTTCTTGTACACGGAGTAGAACATCCAATGAAGTATTCGCATCAGTTTCACTTTTCGGGCAACCTGGTCTTAAAACGTCCTTTCCGCTTCTAGTTTGAATGCATTTTCTTTACGATCCTTGTCACTATTGTATGTGGAATTGAATTGCAATCCGAATGTCTATCATTAAATAAATTCGCCGCCTCTTGATGTCTCCATAGCCACACATAATTAAAATTACAATTCTTTCCCTTTCGCTCAGCATCAGATACAATTATTTATTTAGCACACTAGATATCAGATTTAATCCCTTAAATACACATGTTTCTGTATCAATAAACACGATTCCTTGAAAACAAAGGACAGTATTTATTACTGTCCAGAAATCGTTTTGCTTTTTATATTCATTTTAGCTAATTTTCTATACGACATATAACTTACTTAGCTGCTAGTTGAACAAAGAATTAAATCTTAATATATTTGTGGTGTGCAAATTTGATATATTAATATATTTTGCTTGATTAACTAGAGTAAAAATTGTAAGCTTAAAGTATGCATACAGAACAGTATACAACATATAATACCATCTATTCCTTCCAAAATTTAGAATAAAAGTCAAATTGCAATTGTTCCTCATTGTTTCTAGAAACCATAATATGTTAACGTTCATATATGTAATATCTATATACATCATATGCTGCTGAAAGAAGAAACTAATTTTACGAAAAAGTGTAAATGCATCTAAACAAGGCTGATTATATTGTAATATGTGGTGATTTTAATGCCCGAGTTAGCAAGATTCTATGCCTATACATTTTTTTTTAATTTTTCCCTTTTTATTTCTTTATTTTTATTTGTTTTGTTTTATTGCTGGATATATATGTTTGTTTTATAGTTTATTGTGAAATATGGAATATAATATCTTGTATTTAATCAAATAGATGTAGTGCATTACAAAAGTGGGACGCGTGTGTCTGTTGAAGTTTGTTGTGTCACTGAAATCTTTTTCTACAACCATCATTTCTTATTCTTTTTCTTGGGCTGTTGGGTGTGGTTAAGGGTTAAACTTTTATCTGTCCACTATTTGCCTTGCAGGCGTTGTGTTTAAAAGATAGTATTCGGCAGTCCTATTGTGGTATATATGAAACGATGAGATGATTTTATTTTAAGAGAAATGGTCATTTATTAGTTTACTTTTAAAACTCATTCCTAAACTCCCTTAATAGTATTTTGGCTAATGCATAACCGTATAATAGTAACTCTTCACGCTAGATATTTATATGTTTTCCCTCTATTTCTACGTAATTGTCAATTACAGCGGAACGGCGAATAGGGTGTTAAATAATTCAATGAAATGTCAAGCATTTATTTCAACAGTAATTATGTCTGAGCACAGAAAAAAGCCCGGAAAATTGAACTCATATACAAACATTTAAGGAAAAGTCGTAAAACATGAAGGTTTTAGTAATGCATGTAATTTAATTTAATTATCCCTTTACTGATAGTTCCAGGGCCACAATTTTGCAGAAAACATTTTATTATAACATTACCGAGTCATTTCCCTGGTTATTTACTACAAATTGGATTTTCCATTATTTTTAAAGCTTGCTTAAGCCTATCCCACATAAAAAGCCCATTTTGCCACTGCATACAAGTAGCTGCACTGCTACTGACTGCGTCATCTTTGCACTCCCGTAAGATTAAACGCGCCTCTTCTGCAGAAATAGGCGAGGCCGCCAATCACTTCGTTTTCAATGACAAGGAACCTTTAAGATTGAATTTTTAAATATATATATATATATATATATATATATATATATATAACTCCTGGAAATACTGAATACTGTGCAATGTTACACATTTCTGGTTAATTAATTTGTTTTTACTGCCAACTTTCTTTTGCTCTGTAAAATTTTGACTCGGTCCCTGGCCATTACATTTTCACAAGCCACATGTGCATTTCAACGCAAATAAAATTTAGAAACAGATTGTATTTAATTATTAGTTATCTAAAAATAGTATAATGCTACATGAAACAAAATAAAATTGCTACAAGAAATACTTCCCTTAACTATATAAAGAAACGTTAACTGAAATACTATGATATTCTGCTACTATTGCTTTGCTTCTTTCTTTTTATCTATCCTTTTATCTTAGGACGCTCGGGAGACTCATTAGGAAAACTAAGAGACGCGAGGCTAGAGTAGATGTGGTAAAGAAACCATGCTTTTGAGTGAATTGTTTTGATTTCTGTGCTGATGATATTGCGGTTTATTGGGGAGCAAGTGTATAACATTGAGTAATGCTAAATCCATTTAAAATTATTCGATGAAGATTAGTGAAAAACCGCATGATTGATGCCTGATTCTGTTGCTTAGTACAGTATGTATAAAATAATAATAAACAACTTTAAACAACATACGCAGTTTGCTAATTTTTGGAGATGTTTTGCGCCACCTAAAACATTGAGATTCGAGCTTTAACTATTTTTCCTTTCCATACTACCAACACACCGTAGAGGGCTAGCGTAAGCTCAGACAAGACGTCTATATTTATCAGATCCAATACGGGGGGGGGGGGCGAAGTCGCCCTACTACTGCCAATAGCAAATACGAAAATTTTACAAGATGACAGTATTTATCATTAGAAAAATATTCCCATGGTTTTTAAGTATCTTAAATTGTTTACAAAAACATAATATGTAAACCAAATACGAAATAATATGTACCTTAAAACAAATCGACATAGATGGGAAAACATCACATTTATCATCGTCCATTTTAATGAAAAGAACATAGTCTTCCTTGGCAATAGTTATAAATAAGTATACCCGTCTTATATTAACCTCATTGCAAATAAGTCAAAACATAATATCCTGCTCACACCATTCATCTCGCTCCAAAACCCATTTCATACGTTCTTTCGGATATTTCTTTTTTTGTCGCCACATATGAAGGAAGATTACAGAAATATGCACAGGGAAAATGACCTCCCTAACCACAATTTTTTATAATACACTCTACATTTAACATAACTGCAAAATCTGCACGGTGTATACTTTTTATCCCCTCCTCCTTTAATTACTGCTATTTAAGAAATATAAATATGGTATTATACGGTGCACTGAGATAAGATATACAAGAGCAACCTATATTGTACTGACACTTTGAATGAAACATGTTCCGGTGTGATTTCAAGAAATTATTACGACATTAACTTAAATAAAAACAAAAGAAGCTACTGTTGATTTACTTCCAACTATAAACCACTGTAACAAACCAGTTAACTGCAACGAATCAAATTAACATAGCCATATAAATAACAGCATGGACCACATTTTCCACCATTTTGCCTACTACTGATATCTACATTGGGGTCTGGTATATGTAGTCGGTGTTGGTTCAGTGCTACGGTGCTTCACAGAGGTGTCGCAAAAACGTCTGTAACTATTCGTGGTAGTAAAATAAAACAAACTCTTCATCAAGTTGGCGTAGAGCCAGTTCAGATTTTTATTTGCAAACCTCTTCTAGAAATGAATTCCTGATTTCCTTTACATTCTCTAACTATATTAATTAGTACTTTCAAGTGCAATAGATCTTTTAGAAATATTATTGCATGAATATTATTTGACTGTGCCATACGTATAAGTTTGCCTTTCTAGAAGAGCTGAACATTAAATTTTCATTTTGTGCTCAGATTCACGTAGTTATTGACTAAACTAAATAAATATTAACCTTTAGGAATACAGTGCATTTATAATGTATTTGCCTCTTTCATTTACAGCTACCACAATATCTCGCTAGAACTCCACGTGTAAACGAGTTCTGTAGGGATCCACAGCAGCACAGGACTCGGGGATTACCCGCTTAAGATGACAATTATCTCATCCCTGCCTTAAGGGATTCTGAAGTTTAACAGGTTAGTATAACGTAATATTTGCCATCCTCTCCTCGCCTCCCAGTTCATCGTTAATATAATATGTCGCAAGCCAATGATTAATTTTATCACTTTAACAAGAAGTGTTCCACATCAGATCACAGTTCTTTGGATCAATATAAATCATTACTTTCGTAATCTTAATTTGCATTTTATGTACACGATATATCATTGATACAATAATTTTGTGTTAGCAGATTTCAATTAAGATTCTTAAATCACCATTTCAGGATGGCAGTGTTGGAAGTCAAAATAAATTATTTTCCAGTATGTGCAAAAAAAAAAAAAAATACCTCTGACCTTTTAATTTCCCTTGAGACGAAACTACGCGGAAATAAATGCTCCTTTTTCAGAACTCAATTAAAAATTCACTCAAATAAACATCATTTATTGAATTTTTACAACAAATATGTACAATTTTGTATAAATATTTCATTTTTTGAGTTGTAACAGTTGATCCTTTCAATTAAAATTCAGATTTTTGTACTTATACTATTCTGCCTCTGGGTTTTAACAAGAAATTTGTCATTTTACTTGCATTTTAAAGCTATTCAAGTTAACTATACATTAAGTTCAATGTTTTTATATTTTATTTATTAAAAAGGAATAATAATTAAAACACATCATAGTTTATGTTCTGCGTATGTAGTTTCAGATGTAAGTAAAGAATTACATTATTTTACATGATAAAGTAAACAAAGTTGCGTTTATCTCATTTCATTTTTTATAAACTCCAGTAAACACTTGAAATTAGAAATTACATCCCACATAAATAAATGAAATAATCATTCAATTTTAAATGAACTTCAAGGTAAATAGTATAACTTTTCTTGAATTCTGTAACTTTTTTACCTGCATCTCTGGAAAGTCTTCTCATATTAACGGTTTTATATACAGTTCCAGAGTAGAATGTTCAGTAAAACATTTTGAAAAGATTGCTCCATTCATAATTCATTACTTTGACATTTTTTCATACAAACATTTTTGCCTGTTCATTTAGACTGCTGTTTTTGCCTAAAGAATTTGAAAATTTGGAGGGAATTGTAAAACTATAACTCACAGTGAGGGGTGGAGGACCATTTCTCCCTTCACGACTCTTTTTTTCTCACTCTCTCATTATTAGCATAAAGAGAATCATTTTCGTTGTGTTTGTTCTTTTATGGAACGTTTTTGAGTAGTTGAATGTGCATATTTGAAACAACACAGTAATATTCTTGTTTTTATTTTGGCCATTGCAATTGGCAGCATAAAATATAAACATTTTTAATGTTTTCATTAGGTACATCTTATTTAGATAAATCTCTATATGTTATTCTTTCATGCCAATAAAAACAAGTTCCTTATTCAGTTATATCAAGTACAATAAAATTAAAGTGTGGCCGTTTTCTTTTATAAACATTCCCCACCGAGTGTTAAAACACAGACTTAAGATCAAAATAGGGAACTGCAGTTATCACCCATCTCTTATATTCACTTCTTATTTTTCCCTTTCTTGCCAATTCCTCTGTTTACAGTTTGTACAAATATTTTACCAATCTTTTTTTCAGTTTATAACAATAATTTTAATACTATTATCAAAAACTGAAACATAGTTGGGTTTCTTAACAGGTTCAATTCCTTGGAAACACATTTACGAGATGTTAGAGACCCATCCAGATATTCCGTTTTTGTTCAATATCTTGAATGACGAGACTACATTCTTACAAATCAGATAATGGGGCCTTCAATTTTTTTCTCTCTTTATTCGTCAAATACAGTCCTGTATTACATTTAGATCCCTTCATATTCCCTCAATTATTCCCGACCTACTTATTTTTCTCTGTGTTGTGTTTATGTATCTATTGACTGTTTCTAAACCTTCGAATATAATTATCGTTTACTGAAATTTTTACACTGTTTGTTTTCCTACCCGGGATATTTGACATTTGTAAATTTTTCCTTGCAATGAATTCTGTATAAGATAGGAAAAATGAAGAGACGCTGAAACATTGTTCAAGATAAATAATATATTCATACAAATTATAATTTATATTACAAAATACTTCAGTCTATCACGAAAGAGTAGGGCTGCTTTCTCCACTTTCAATAATATTAAAACCAGTACTACTGTCTAAACGTAAAACATGTGTTTTCCTTTATAATAATATAGTTTTAAAACGACAAAGGAATACACATTAAAAATGTATCCTTAAAAGTCATTGTTGATGTTTACTATAAACGAGTAATCATTGTTCGTACTTAAGCGCGCGCATTCACTCATCCAAGACTGGTCGATTGGTTGCTAGTGGCCATTGGGGATGATAATATTTATCATTTTTTCCCCTAGCTTCCCAATGAAGAGTTTCCATTTGTTTGTTAGTGTCAAGTTGACTACGTTTCAGGGGATGTTTCTTGTTTGGAATAATATTCACGTCCTTACACAGTGGCTGTGATTAATTTCATCCTGAAGAGATGTTCCGGCAGGCAATCATGCCCGATAATTATGCGACATTAGACAACTATAATTTTTCTTGCTTTCAACAAAAGATGTTTGAAAGTCTTTAGATCTTCATATAGTTTTCTTTAAGTTTCTGTTGGGTATTTTGGTTATCCAAAACTAGTACAACTCAAAATAAACCAATGTTACACTGGAAGCAAACAACCCTATATCCATTTAAAGTGTTACAACTCACATTACACTGTTGCACTGAAATAAGTTCAAAATTTTACTGAAATACATAAAGAAAACATATATTCTTTTACATTTTAATTTATGAAAATTTTGCGGAATATATGATATTGTATATCGAGTGTAATATTATCAGTAGCTTTGATTTGTATCACTTGAACTGTGTTATCGAAATATTATGTAATATTACAGAACGATGGCTTCATACTTTTTCGGCTTTCATTTTTTTAGATCATAACAAAGCAATTTTGTGGTAATTATTGCAATGTAAAACAAAGCTTTGACACACAATTCTCATATTGTTGGGTATAGATTCTGTTTACAATTAGCTTGTATTGTTGAAACAACTAGACAGCTACACAATGGCATAGGCAAACACACTGAAATAAATCCCTGCAATACTTTTTATGGCTGCTACTTAAGCTATGTGTAAACATTCATGGACGCATATATCTCGCACAAGCAGGTGAAGGGGAAGGTAATGTTCACAGTTCTTAACCGTTTACCCTGTAACCACCAGATGGTATATGGAAACGTTTGTTAGTTTAAAGTTTAATTGACCATTGTTTTCTTGCACCATTATGTTTCTCTCAGATCACGAGAGCTTTTATGATGGCAGCAAGAGTATAATTGTCCCTTCCCTCTCCGGATTTCGGAGCAAAGTGTCTCCAAATGTGTTCTACATTTTGCTACTATACACCCATACAAAAATATTAACATTTTTTATAATGATTGATATTATTCTTAAAATTTAAAACATGTGATTGGTTCTACAACTTGTTATAAATGTAACTCAATAAAATCTCTAGCGCGGAACTCTATAAATGATATGATTTTGTGTTTTACAACCACTAAAATTGATGTTTCATAAGAAATATACTGTATATTATTTGAAAAATATAATTATCTTATTTAATGTATCTATGGTATAAGGAATTAGTATCATAGAGAGTAAAAGAATCGCCATTTGATAACTTATTATTAGTGAGGAAAGAATGATAAAGAATAATGTGGATTTTTCCTGAATCTGGAAAAAGAAGGTACTTTTGAGAAATTTCGATCGTTCTTGATAAGAGGAATTATTTATCTATAAAGGACTCCGAAAAGATTCCAAAACTTAACACGAAAAGATAATTTGCTCAACAAGTATTAGGACTGCTGTTTAGATGAATTTGAAGGTTTTCCTGTACATGAGTTATTTAAAATGCATTAATATTTTTAAATAGAAATCGAAGTTTAATTGTTCCATATTAATACTTTAGTCTTTTCACTAGGGAAGGGTTTTAGGAAAGATCTGAACTCAGTATTATCATCACAGCCCTAGCCTGAGACAAAACTAATCATCTAAAGAATAAAAAGAGAAAATGTTAAATAGCATAACATAGCAAAAGTTCAAGTGTTTCAGAAACATGTTCTTTTAATGTAATTCAATGCCAGCACTGGTTCAATAATCAAATGAGACTGAGACTATCCCGTCCAATATATGCACAACAAAGACATTCCTAAGTTTTATCATTATTTTTTATCAATTGCTGCCCATCTCCTAACAAGAGTCTTAGGTCTACTCAATTTGGATACAGGTTAAGTGCTTGCTTTCACTTTGAACGGAAAAGTGAGTCAAAACAATTGAAGCTTGTTAAGGCGCGTTCACTGTCCGCCGCTAAGCAATACCCCAAGCACACGGTTGTTGATGGCTTGTTCTAGGTATCTACCGCGAGGCTCTAATCAAATGCTGGACAAATGCTATAATCCGCTGCGTTATGTTGTCTGTGCATCAAACGTATGCTGCAACTGCTTACACTTGTTCGTATGATTGCAATGTAAAGCAAATAGATTTCGAGCCACAAAGACGAAGTATAACACAAGCTTATGTAACCTGAAACCTGTTTATATAAAGAGTGCACGACCTAACTTCACATATCTCCCTCTTAACGTGATGGATCCTAAACTCCTATAGTACTTATGCTCATATTGTGTCCATGAAGCATTTTCCCGTTTCTACTCTTAACACAGTCACGTTTTATATACTTAAAAAATTACCTCAAGTAACATTTTGCACTCCAGTGAACGAGCAAAGAAGATGTGGAACAAAGAATAAATACACTTCAATAAATCTTTAAGAAATGTTTGCCAATTCTTAATACAAGGTTAAATCATTGCTATATTCCCACAGACCCTAGAAACATGAGTGTAGAGATATATTGAGTCATGTAATTCTTTTAAAGTGAACTTGGTACAATTATGATTAAAGGGGAATTCATTATCTCATTTAAGAGAATTTATTATAATTCTTCACAATAAGAACATTAACACTGTTGTGGAATAGTACCTACTCGTTATAAATTGTAAACTTTAGTTCGATATATTTATATTTAGTTATAATGTCATAGAATATTCTTTGGAAAACAGAATTTATTAAATTACATTATGTAAAAAGTTAGCCTAGCGATTAGCAGTAAATTACATTGTAAATCTTAAATAAATACTATAACATCAAAACTACTTCAGACCAGGAAGAGAAAGATTGCATAATTTCAGAATGTAATCGTTTTCCCAAATAATGATGCAAATAGTTATTTTATCCAAATTATATTATTAAAAATCTTGGTTTTTAATTTTATCGAAAAATGATTTCATTGCGTTCAGTACATTTTCTATAAAGCATAAGACTCTTTGAGGTCGTTAAGGCGTGGACTTGTGAGCGAGAGATCTGGGGTTCGAAACCGGCCAGGACCGTCCTCCGTGACTGAGGTTTTTTCCAGGATTTCCCCAGTTCTCATAAATGGCAAATGTCGGGGAGGTACCCTAAACTTAGGCCTGGGACGATTCCTTCCTTAAAAATAAATTCTTTCCCAATACATCATTTCATCTCATGTATCATCAGTGTTCACTGCCTGTGGTACCTCAGTAGTAAAAACAGGCGTTAAACACCATTCATTCATTCATTCATTTTGAGGTGCCCTGGAACTTTCATTCGGTTCCATTGATTAACAAGCTTATAAGTTTATTAAATTGTTTTTGTACTTAATGTATACGATAATTTCACCAGAGTAAAGACCAGCACAGGCGTTTTGAAAAAAAAAAGTATATCACATGGAATTAACTAATTTAGCAGTATACTTACAACACTTTTAAGTTATATGGATGTAATTATTATTATTATTATTATTATTATTATTATTATTGCATTTACCATTTATTCCTGGCAATATAATATAGAATGTAGTAGTGGTAGCGGTAGTGGTAGTAGTAGCGGTGGTAGTAGTAGTAGCGGTGGTAGTGGTGGTAGTGGTGGTAGCGGTGGTGGTAGTAGTGGTGGTAGTAGTGGTAGTGGTAGTGGTAGTGGTAGTGGTAGTGGTAGTGGTAGTAGTAGTAGTAGTAGTTCATTTGTTTTATTTAGGGATGCTCTTTAACATCTCAGGTCATCAGCGTCCCATTCAATTCAAGGCTGAATCGATTGATAAATTTTGCCCAGATGCCTCCTCTTTCAAACTGGAAATTCTTTACATGACATAAATTTAAGACATGAGACCACGGCTTTACTCCTCTTCCGAGGAAGCCATACTTAGGATTTTTACACCCGAAAATACAGCCTAAGTTCAGGGTACCTCTCCGGCATTTGCTATTTATGAGGATTGGGGAAAACCTGGAAGAAACCTCAGTCAAGGAGGACGGTCCTGGCGGAATTCGAACCCCAGACCTCCCGCTCACGAGTCCGCGCCTTAACAACCTCTGTCACCAGTGGCGGTTTTTGTATTTTAAAAGTAAACACGTGCATTATAAAACGTTATTTTCTTCTCTATTTATAACATGCGCTCAAATGACATATGGCTGAACAATAGTTACTAAGATTCGTACTTAACGTCACAAATATCGTTAAACAGCTTATACCTAACGTTTATGTCCCAAAGCGCGACATGGGCATTATGACTTGTGCGATATCATGCTGCGGAGTTGGTAAGTCTGAAATGTTCTTTTTATGTTCGTGTGCAACTATATCACGATCATCTACGGCTTGGGTTGGAGTCTGTTTATTTCTGGCGGGCGTATCTGCAGATATCGGTAAGCCTTTAACAACCCTACATGAATTACATCATATGCATCCACTAACATCCATTAGGGCCTCTTTTACTTTCAGAAAAATAACAAGTTACAATTCAAGCATGTATTAGGTACTTTCCTCTCACATACGCATTAGCTGATGATGAACCCATCTCTCATATAACTTACCCAGCATTATCCCACTAATACCCAACACTAGGTTCGTTTGTGAGCTTTATGGTACTGATTAGGTTAATGTATACATCTTTTTGGAGAACTCCATCATTAGTTACCTTCTAGAAGCACATGGGCTCTGTAAATATGTATATAGTAAATACACAATGAAATTAGTTGACTGGTATTAAAGAATTTATATACTAAATATCACAAAATACGGAATGCATTTCAAAGTTAGAAATCTTCATTGTTTGTTGCCAAAACATAAGTATCCTATTGAGAACTGTGTCATATGTTTCATAATCGGAAGTGTAAGCAGTTTCAAATATATCATTTTAGACGTCAGTAATTCTGAAACTATGATTTGTTTTAATTATTATTCTAAGCACAAAATCTACATACATTAATTTTTGAAAGTGCTAGTACGAGGCTGATATCTCAAATAAACATTAAGTTATTAAACCTTAATTATTTCATTATTTAATTGTTTTGTTTATTTCTCAACGCTCTTTAACAATTCAGGTCATCAGCATCCCATTCAATTCAGTAGTATTTAATTTTACATGCCGTAAATATAAGAAACGGGATCCATGGCTTTACTTCACTTCAGAAGGAAATCATACCATAGTATTTTTACGCCCGAAAAATCCATAGATCATATCCAGCCGGGTTTGAACTATTAAAAGTTAATGTCCGATCAGATTTTCTAAAGAAACACTTTTGATGGCATTTATTTTATAATGTGTAACATTTTACAATAATGTGAGCATACTTGATTAGACGCTCTTCTTGAATAAAAGTACCCTTCTCTTCTAAATATCTTTGGTGCATCTTATTGTAAGATTTTATTCGAGAACTTGCGTGGATCTTTCAGAGTGTCCAAAGAAGTAATGAAACATCACTAAGTGAAAGTTATACTTTCTTAAAAGTTCTATATCAGTTTTGTATTTCAGCTCATTTTGTCCATTTTTGTAATATGTCAAGAATGTTATCTTGAAAATTCGACGTGGACTGTCAAGGACTTAGTCTTTAAGCCAGAGATGATAATCTGGCCTGGTTCTTGGAGGTTCTCAAGGGAATGTTATTCTTTTTAATGCAGAAAATGCTGTTGGTTGCTGGTAAAGTTAATATAACTAAAAAAACTTTGACATTTAGAACAACATAGTTAAGTTATAAATTTTGAATACATTGATGGAAATTACTGACCTTTTTCTTCAAATTTACGTTTAAACAAATTAACATAAGTTCACTTTTCAAAAATAAAAAATAAAATAATGTTACGTAATTTTTAGGTATTAAAATATTGTTCTTAAGAATTATCTTTTATATTCAAAAACAGGTTTTGCACCAAGAAGAGTAAAAATGTAAAGTTTTAGATATTCAGAAAAATTTTGAAGCGGTATCAAAGATATAACTATATCCTCTAATATTGAATATATACGAATTCTTTTGCCAATCGGAGATATGTCTCATGTTTGCCCGTAGTTGATTTAAATTGTCATGAAATTCATCTTACGAGTTCCTCAATTTTTTTTACTAAAAAATGCTCTATCACATCTTTTCGCCTACCGAATTTTGAAGAGAGCATCGAAGTGAGGATAAACTAAGAAACCGAAATCCTCAGAAGCGAAAGAAGACCATAAACAAAAGAACTTATTTTTCGCATCACATTCTTTTGGATTTTCATAATAGAAAGAACAACACTTTGAATTTCACCTTTAAATTTGTGGACAGTTTGATATTGCCAACGAGCCAGAGTTATGTATGGAATTGTTTATTTTAGTATACCTAAAAAAAATACTTCCAAAGCTAGGAACATTTGCAAAGAATATCCTTACTTAAATTAGCGTATTGCGGGAGCATTAGATTTAATTTTTGTGCCTAGTAAGCAATTTTCCTTTCCGAAATTTTCCTTCAAATGTCCAACAATTAGAGCAGCACCTTCATACTATTAAATGTGAAATACATACATTACTATTCATCTATTGGCATGTCTTATTGTTGTGAATTAAAAGGGGAGACAGTATTTCTATCACATGCATGAATTCAAAATTATCTATCCAGTACGCTGGGCTTATTAACAAAAGTTCTGAATAAGATATCCATTTATGCTTGGTATTCCAAGAGAAAGTTTAGTTTACACTTTATTAACTGTAAGGACAGCACTGTTAACTTTAAGCGATTAAGAGTTACTGACCTCTAAACTAGGACAGGGTTTTTAGGGGGGGGGGCACTAAATGTACAATCTTGTCCTTCAGAATCCGCAAAACTTTGAATTTAGACCGAATTAAAAGATAAGCTGCTGTATACGAACAGAGCATCTGGTCGTGATCTCATAGCAGGACTGACACTGCTATAGTGGGATAAAAGGACAAAGAAATGATAAGCAATCTAACTGGATATTCCTTAGGAAGGCCTTTGAGTTAGGCAGGCCGAAACTTCGTAATGATATTCTTGAAATTATCATTCATTTCCAACCTCGAGAGATCTTCAAAAGTTTAATGCACATTTCTTTTAGGTTTTTCAGTTCTATATAATCTTTAGAGGTATTAGGTGTTGAATTAGAGAATCACTTGCTTCTTGACATAACCGTTAGACAAAGAATGGAATTAATAACTTGATGACAGATTTATATGAATTAAAAATTAAACAATACTAATTAAAATTGAAAAACAACAAAGAAAATGTTTATTCAGTGATAAGGTATAATATAATCTGTTAATATTTTATTGCAAGATATACGAGTAATTTTATGTTTATGAGCAAGTGTTATCGTATTTTTAGTTTGTTTTAACATAAGTTTTAACACAATACGCTCCATACTTTAATTTTATGACTCAAAATACTGCAATCATTTGTATGACATTTCTTACAAGTAAAATAATGTGGTTTCTGGTCGAGTTCATTTGTGTTTATGCATCCATAGGAGAATCAAGTTAGTATCTCATCTACGCACTGAACGTAGGGACGATTTGTTGCACTTGTACCGCGCTCATCTTTCTAGCTTGCAATTGTTTGTTACATTTATGCAGCTGAGAAATTACTCCCACCACAAATTGTAATTTCCTTGAATTGTTTCGCACAGATCGATGCAATCTCATTCACCAGGACTATTCAAAACTAGTGCTGAAGATTCTATAGCTTAAGTGGGTGGATTGAGGAGAAAGTTTTTGATTGCTTGAAAAGAAATAAATGTATAACAAGATTCTCAATACATATTTTTGTAAGGTGAACATGCTATTTAATTTGTATATCTTTTTTCACGTCGACATATTAAAATTATTCATTTCTTTTTAAAATGTGTAAATAATCGCAGAAAAAATCCATAACGACCCACAACAGGCCAAGAAAGATTTTAAACTTTAAAATAAGCAACAGAAGCCAATATAGGGAAAACAGGCAAAATAAAAACTGACCCTTCCGATACCAAATGTACGGAAATATGTTCATTTCTATCTAATGCTTAAATATATCCACCCAGATAGAAAAAGTATTTTGCCTAACTTCCGGGCTCTGGTAATAACTATTACAAGGTTGCAGTAGGTCGGCCATGTTGTTGGCATGGAGAAAGCAGCTGTAGTAACGTGAGAGAACAAGAACAGCGAGCGACTAAATCCAAATGGATGAAAGAATTCGGAAAGTTGCAAGGATGTCTGATATTAGAACTTGGACTACCACAAAGGATAGAAAAGAATGGAATAACTTTTAAAGGAGGCCAATACTGTTTTAATTCAATTGCTGCTGCTCATCTAATGCCTATAACTATAGTGATATTTCGGTTTTCAGCAAGAGGACTAAAATAAGAGCTTGTTTTAATACACCGCCTTTTAAAACTACGCCTTTCTTTAATATTATTGTTATTTTAACTTAATAATGATCTTGTTTGTGATGAAGTAGTGCTAGTGGTGACGAAGATATCTTTAACATTCCTGATACTTTGGAATCAAGTCCAAATTATAGTTCATTAACGTGCTATTTAAACTATTGAACACTATCTGTACAGTCCTAAATAATATGTATAGTTTCTTGTCCATTAACTCAAGAGCTGGGTTTATCTGTGAATCTGAATGCAGGTTTGCTGGAGGTAAAATTACAGAGTTAAGCTCATGGGGAAAACTGTTGCTTCTGTAGCATTTTACTGAGAACCAGTGTGCACGGTTCAGAGCAATAAACTATAACTATTTTCTAGAGACGGTTACGCCCAACAACGCTCCACCGGAAGCGGAACCCAATGCTAGTGGTGGTTGTCGACTGTGGAGAGCAATGCACTCCACTATAGACTCGAGTAACACGCCCTCGCTCAGAATTCCTCCTCCATTATGTCTTCGAACAGAAAAAGTTCAACCATCTTCATGAATGCAAAATGCAGAGTTGGAGCACGAATTACAAGCAGGTTTCTGCATTCCAAGAACCGATTCTCCCGTTACTTCGGAGCTGCATTTCTGAATTGTAAATTCCCCACTGTGAGTCCCCTCAATTAAGTGGGAAGGGAAATAACAGTTAAGACAATTAAAGGAATCCCAAACGTGCATAATGAAACCCTAGTGCTCATTATCCACAGCCATGGCTCTGAACTTTCCCCACGGAATTGACAAATTCGCTCGACTGAAGATTCCTTGTGAATACCAAGTGGAGAGGGAGAAAACGAATGATGCTGTGGTCCCTTGTTAGAATTAGATTCTCAGATATCCCATACTTCGCAATATTTCCAACTATTTACGAGCCCAGCTTTGCATATTCATGTCGTACATATGAGAAATAAAGCCAGCAATGGAATGAAAATTATATTTCAGGAGAAATAATATGGGCTATGTGCTATGCTTTCTTATGAAAAATTCCAATCTTCTTGGTCACAAACGAATGCTACAACACAACTATTTTTGCCTTAGAAAGACATTTACATTCTTTATTGATGGTTTATATGTTGTTCATAAAGGTTCAATATGGTTGCGGAACTTACACATTTGATTTTATAGAAGAGAGTATGTTGTGTGTGCTTTGAATTCTTTCTATATATAAAAAAATAAATACAAAGATTGCTGGAAAAATCTCTCACTGTTCTTCGCTTAACTACAGATTTTATTAATGTATTTCCTTTATATTTCATAAATATATCACTGTAAATAGAAAAACGATTTATATACAGAAAAAGACAGAACTATGAAATATACATAATTGAAAGTGTCAATTTATATACGGCTTGATACTGTGTACTTTATTTCAAATTTGTTCTGATTTAGAAATAAATATTTTATTAAATGCCTATACAGGGGAGATATGTTAGGATTAGTTATAATTTCCATTTTAATTAAATTGTTTCAATATTCGCTTATATGCTATTAATAATTAATTAGTTTTAAAATAAGCAAAAAGGAAGGAAGAAAAATGAAAATTTAAACATTCTATACTGTCTTCTATATTAATTTGTACGTTCGTAACATGAAAAAGAGAAGAGTTTTCAGAGAAAATTTTTCCTTGTAATCATCTTTAAATAAAATACCCTTTATTTTTGTTGTAATAAACACTATCTTTGATTACTTTGTGAAAGAGATTAATTTGTTTCTTTCGTTACATTAGTTAAGACATTATAAGAATAGATCGAATTCTGCCTACACTAATTTTAGTGATATTCTACCTTACATAGGACGCTCTAAAAGTACTCGACCTGACAGGCAAAACACAAGATTTAAATTCTTTTTGAACACAATTATTTTGTAAATCAATACATTTAGTTCAACTACTTGTTAATATCCACAGTAAAATAACATTTGTGCAGTTTGAAAAATAAGAATCTGTCTCAGCTTAAATCTCATCATTTGATGTGAATCTTCGTCTTCCTGCCGTTTCTTCAGGTTTGGGAACAAAAAGTAACTACTGGGAGCCAAACCCGGCGAATGTGGCGAACGTGAAAACTCTTGAAAGTGAACGTCATGTAGTTTTGCAGCGACAATCCCAGACGTGTATTAAGACGTATTATCTTGACAAAAGAGAGCCTTCTTTTTGTTTAGTCTGAATGACATCCTTCAATCTGTCCAGTAGTGAAGCATAATACTTCCCGGTGATGGTTCTGACTTCTGGAGGTGGTCTACGATCATCACGCCATGAAAATTCCAGAAAACCGCAGCCGTGACTTTTTCCAGCAGAAGGAACTGTTTTTGCTTTCTTTGGTGCACTTTCACCTGTTGCCACCCACTGTTATAAACAAGTCTAAGCACTCTTGCAAAATGTTCACTTGAACGCTTTTTGGGCTCATTGTTAACAAACGCGGCACGTCTAGCAGAGAGCTTTCTCGTGCCCAAAACTTCGTGTAAAATGTAATTGACAGGGCCTGTCTTGCGCACCTTCAATCGCGGATCATCGAGTATGGCATTGTGAATTTTTGTCACAATTTCGTCGGTCGTAGCAGTTTTGGGACGCCCAGAGCGCTCATTAGTTTTTTTTTTTTTTTGATTCATTTATTTACGGACGCTCTTTAACATCTCAGGTCATCAGCGTCCCATTGTATTTTCCTTCCATATAAATATACATATCACATAATAGGATGTCTTGTTTATCCCCGGTGTGCATATCTCAGCCTCTCGTCAATGTCAAGAACTTGAGATTGCAGCACCTGTCAGCATTTCTGTGTAGTGCTTGCGTTGTGGGTTTATAGCCATGGCTTATCACACAAAGAAGTTTCTTATAGACGAACATGCAGACATTTTCTGCGGTGCCAATTCAGCTGATGACTTAATTCCTGAGTTGGATTCGGACAGCAGTGACAATGAAATTCCGATTTCCGAACCCTACCGGTCAGAAGAACAAAGTTGGGTGACAAATATAAAACATGCTAGTTATTGTCCGAATATCCCATCATTTACATCTAATTCAGGGGTAAATATTTTATTATAAAATACAAGTGAAATAATGGGTAAATGTTCTCTTGAACTACGATTTTTTGGATACTTGTGCGAACAGACAAATCTGCTCGTGGGTCAAGAGATAAATGATGCGACGCGGCCTTTTACAAAACATTCAATAATGAAGACCTGAAAACCAGTAGATGTTCCTGAACTGAAGATATTTATGACATTGATTTCATCGAAGGAATTGTTCAGAAGTCAGACTTAAACATGCACAGGACTGCAGACCTATTTTTAACTGCATTATTTTCGAAAGAATATCTCGAACACGCTTTCTCCACGTTGCTTCTTTTCTCCATTTCCGTGACAGCAGTGTCCTTACTAATACTACAGACAGACTGTATAAAATTAAATCTATTTTAGAGAGAATCAGTTACAAATGTTATGAAGTTTTGGCAGTGGCACTAAAACAGCTGGTCCAAGCAGTTAAAAGCTTTGCTGAGAAGCCGGCACTGATTGTGTTGAGGTATATAAGGAAGTGTTTATTTTCCTTGCTCTCCTTTTATAAGGGAATGTTGGCTATAAGAAATTTTCTGCATCAATGTGCATTTTATAGCTTAAATCGAGAGAAAAAGCCTGAAAGAACTATATCAGCTATGGTACCACATTAATGCTTCTGAAACGTTCAAATATATTTCTATAAATTTAGATATATTTACCGCAATCTTAATAATATATATATTTTACTTTTGGGGTTTTTCTCAATATGCTGAATATAGCTGTTTAAGACAGAAAAGAGAAGTGGCGGGTGGATCGCTTTTGAAACTCCATGGAAAGGATATGCTCTTAAAGCGCAATACAAGGTAAGGAACGTTTAAACAAGGACTATTTGGAAAAGGAATAAAGAAAATGCTGGCTACATGTGCACTTGCAACTGCTTGGAGAACAATCTGGCATTAACCGCAGGCCTTGTACACATGTAGCTGAAAGTGAGAGCAACCGAAGCTTGTTTTCATAACCTGGTCTCACACTTCGATCGTCTTTCCTTACACTGAGCTAGTTATTTATAGATATATTCTTGTTGTAAGCTTTTTAACCAGTTTAACATATGTCAAATAAAATTGAATATTATTTATATTATATTTAAATTAATTATAAGAAATCTGTCATCTAATAACGTAACAATAAACAAGAATTCGTGGCATAATGTCGTATTTTAAAACAGGGGATAAATATTAACGAAATCAACGTTCTCTTAGGCACATAGGGAATGAAAAACTATTTCACAGAGTATTAAACCGCTGTTTAAAAAGAGTCACCGCAAGGCGAATTAAAAATATGCACTAAATCAAGTGCATATTTAAAATTTTTGTATTAAAATTATTTTGGGAAACTTCACAGTTAAACTTTTTCATTGTTTTACATGCTCTTGAAATAAGTTCTTTAAGATAGTATTTTTGATTCTATCAATTGATATGTTGCATTTTTATGTGTAATTTTAGTGTCATATTAAAAAAAGGGTTTTATTTCAACGTTAATAATTATGAAAGACACTAAACAGTTCGAAAATTCGTTCTTTGATCCTTTTATCGGCAATTTTTATTCTATTTCTCTTTCTTTAGGAGCTAAGAATGACCTATGGAGCATAACAGCACACGTTCTAGAATACTAGTGAGTCAAAAAAGATATTCTGGTAGAGTATTACAAAAGGATGGAGTATAATATCGGCTTAGGGGGTTCAATCTCTTTTTCTTTTTTGTAATTCTATTATTGTTATTGTGGTTCAACTATTTTTGTTATTGTTCTTTCCCGTTTTTGTCTAGTCTAATTTTATAATTTTCTAGTCTAATTTTATAATTAAAGGTCACATAAACTATTGCACTTACACCGCAAGACGTACAGAGAATTTCTAAAGGTATTGTAATCTTCGTTGTCTAATAAGAAAACTACCCTTCGTTGCTCGGGCATATTATGGCTTCAAGGTGAATAAAATAATATAAGACTATATAAAAAGCGTTGAATTACCTAGTTATATAATTAATATATATCTAAGAATTTGGTCATTAAGAGATTGTAAAAGTGCTGGAGGGAACTGGAAAAAGACGAATACACGAATATATATTGCATATTGTAGCATTTGGGGGAGGTTATTAAATATTGTTCATCTACCGCAGTTAACAATATTGGGTGGGTTTACATTCGTTGAGCACGTAGGTCAGGCGGTTATATTCTGGTTTCATGTGACAGTTATACATGTTATGTTTGAACTGGAGAGGGGAGACTAGCTTTTTGCATGGGCATAGGGTATTTTTCTATTGGGTTTTATTGTGGATACGCCTAGAGTGCAAGTTGAGACTTCGAAGAAGGGCGGTACGCCACATCCTCCGATAGGTCATCCTAGCCATAGGCAAAAAGGTAACATAGAAGCAAATTATTCATAATGTAATCAACCTTAGGTGTTGCATTTGAGTTTGAGTACTATAAATCAGATCCAACATTATCTTGTTACTTTCTGGTTTTTAAGTAGGGATGTATGGTATATAACAACCCCTCTCCCCATGTATCACAATATTCATGTCTCTCGTCTCAAAATACCCATAAATATTACTATTAATTTTTCCACCTTATTTTGGTACCTTCTTATATTGCATTAGGAGATGTAATTAGTTGAAAAAAAGAAAGAATAGGTGCCATACAGATTAAATATTTGCATGGCTTTAAGAGCAATTATGTGCTTTGATCATACTTTTCTAGTTAATGTAACGGAAAATGAGGCCCAGTGGAATGGATTTTGCAAACTTTCGGGAGGCATACATAGATGTTTACTAGTTAAGTCCATTATCCTCCTCATCTGAACGAGATCACGATGACCGCCATGAGTGACCGAGGTCGTTAAGGCGCAGACTCGGGAGCGGGAGATATGGGGTTCGAATTCCGTCAGGACCGTTTTCCTCAGTTCTCATAAATGGCAAATGCCGGAGAGGTACTCTAAACTTAGGCCTAGAATGTTTCCATACTTAAAAATAATTCTTTCCCAATATATCATTTCATTTCATGTATCATCAGTGTTCACAGCCTGTGGTGCCTCAGTAGTAAAAAAAAAAAAAAAAGAAAAAAAAAAGAACAAGAAGAAGAAGAAGAAGAAGAACAAGAACAAGAACAAGAACAAGAACAAGAACAAGAAGAAGAGATCACGACCAATACCGGGTATGCTCAGCAGAGTTAAAACAAAATGAATACAATAGCTAAAAATACATTATTGGGTCATAAGTCATTCATTTCTTTAAATGAAATTATTGAGAAGTGTAAACTTAACGTATGCTAGACTTTAGAAAATATGTAGTTTGATTAGAAAACACTGATTTACACAACACGAAATTAACATATATTCGGACCAGTTATTGAATTGGTAGATTTTAAGTCAAAATATGCATGTTGTATAAAATTATACTGCACTTGCGGGTGTCCAGAATAGTAGTACAAATTTTCAGATTAGGCAATTCATATTGCGGAAAGCAACATCTGAAAACTGAGAACGTGTTACAAATACTTTGTAAATGTTTTTATTTGAAAAATGTTCTCTTTATTTCATGACTCTCGTTGCATAAATGAACTATGAACGGACAGTAAATTCAGCAAATCAGAATCACTAAATAAAAAGAAATTATATTTAATATAGATACACAAATACAGAAAGAAATTATCATTCATTAGCATTCATTTTCGTTCAACAAAAACAGCGAAAATTACCCTGAAATTCCGTTGTCTTGAAGCGTAAATGATAGGCCTAGGCGTAAATAAACCGCGTCAAAAAGTGGTCCGAAAAAAAAAAAATCTGGAACCGCTGACAAAACAGCTTCAAAACGGAAGTCTGAGGTGGGCTTTCATAAAGAAACACTTCACATGCCATGTTTAACACCATAATAAATTAAAGAAAAGAAAATAAAAATTTAAAGTATAGCCTATAATTTCAGAAATTTGGTGCTCCATTTGGCTTAATATATAAAACTAATCCGTTAGAATTTTCGAGATAAAGAATAAGAAATAACAAAATGAAATATAAATAAACATAGATTATGTAAAGGAGATGAAATTCTTTAAAGGCTTAATAGGATGTGCTTAAATATATGCAGTAAAAATAATGGAACAGCAAAATATTAACTATACGTAAAATACTAAATAAAATTTGAGCACATTAATGCGCAATGAACAATTGAAAAATAGTATGCAAGAAATGAACCGAAAATCTTCGGGTATTTGTTAAAGAATGAAAAAGAACGAATTAAAGTATTAAAAATAGAAGTACACAAAATTTGGAGCTATGGTGAAAAATGCTGTTAAATGAGGAAATAGAACCTAACAATCAAAGCAATAGTCGCCGTTACATAATATCTATTCATAAAATACATTAATGGCTATAGGGGACATATGTAAGCACTTGCGGTGAAGGGCAATTTAAGCGTGCGAAAGATCTGTGAGTATATCATAGAGAGATCGGAACAGAGGAGCAGATTGTCGGTATTTCAGGTGCTCAAGGGCTGAAATACCTATTGTCCCAATAGGAGCAACAACGGGAAGAAGGAACGATGCGAGGCGACACTTGAACACCGGAAGTGGTACAGAAACTTTTCAAAGCGCAAGCCACTGCCTAACCGCACAAAGCACCAGTCATTCTCGCCTGGCACTTTCGACATACAGCAGGATAAATTAAATGCAACGAGGAGAAATATGAGAGAGAAAATTTTATGCAAAGGAAAAAGCAATCCCAACATTCGTCTAAGAGTCCAAAGTGTCTTCAGTTGAGAGTGACTTTCTTCACTGTTTCCTCTTCCGTTTCTTTCTTTTATTTTCTCCAACCTGCTCTCATATACATACTCTCCTCTGCTCCTTTTCCATTTTTTTTTCATTTCCTTTGTGTTGCTATACTTTCTGTTCGCTTTTCCTCCTTTCTCTCATTTTTTATTCTATCTTTTGTTCCATTTTCTCTATGTCTACTTTCCTTCTTTCTCCTTTTTACCTTTTTCTGCTGTTTTCCGTGTCTTTATACACCTCCCTCCCCTTTCCACCAACGCCTTTTCTCTTCTGTTAACCTCCTTTTCATCATCTTTCCGATGCCTTATATTCTTTTCTCTCCTCCCTTCCCTTCTCCTCTCTTTTTCCTCCACTACTCCTCTGCAATTCTCGCTTCTCCTTTATTTTTAGAAATTTTTCAGAATAACCGAAGAACGGTTAAAGAGCTTCATCTCTATTTACAGAACTAATGAGGCAGATGAATGCCACTAGATATGTAAGATGGCAGCCACACAATAGACTGAAAGGACAATGCGAAAGGAGTATATCTTAATCCGGTTCTCTAGTATAGCCAAACAAAAATCTTAATGAAGATTTTTAGAAGAAATTCTAAACATTTGTATTTCTTATTAACTAGCTAGGTTTCCTAGTTTATCTTTATCGCTCTGTGGTTACTGACACTTACTAGCATTAGCTGTTCTACTGTTTCATCCACACTACCGTGCTGCTCTAAAGGTTTATTGATTTTGGGCAGTACTCTGACAATTAAAAAACGAGGGGCAGGATTCTTCAGAAAAACGAAACGAGGGGGCCAAGTTCAGTTTTGTTGGGGCCATTAATATTGATTTGAATCACTCACACTGGGTGGTAACGCTTCTCTGCTAAGTGGCCGGTCAGCTGTGTTTATCGACACCTGTCAATCATTTACCGAGGCTCTTTGTTATAAACAACTTCTTTAGATCATATCACACAATTTGGACCGTGCACGCAGAGGCTGCCAGAGAAGAGGGCACGTAAAACATTCTCCCCAGCATTAAATTAATGTAACTGATTAAGGATCTATAAAGGCTGCTTAAAATGCATCGGTGCTGGCTCTTAAGAGAATCTAAGTTGCCGCTTATTAAGTATGATAAACAAATCAATCAAACACATCAGAGAAAGCCTTTACCAGTGTTTCATATTTGATCTCTTCTTTCCGCATTAGAGAGCCTTAGAGTTTAATAATTTGGTACGGATTTACAGTGAATTTGTTTTAGTGCATACTTCTTAGCAAGGTACACATTTTAAAAATAATTACTTCTGAGTGAAACATTGTAAAATCACAGTATTTTTGACATAAAATGTTTTATTTACCCGGTAACACAAGCTTGATTTGGAGAAATTGCATTGTGTAACAAAAAACTGCAGTATTTAAGATAGATGTTGGAGTTGTTCTAAAACACATAATGATGTATGTTATGTTACTGTTCTGTGACGCAAACAAGAAAAAGATTGTGAAAAGGGAAAGTCTGAAAGGTAATTCCCTAGATGTTTATCATTTCGTTACAATACTGCTAGAGTGTCTGCACTTCTCCCGCTGTTTTACGACTATATTGATAATAAGCGTATTGTTAATTATAAAACTAGCTATATTGATTGTTACCGTATTGTTAATTAAGATAAAAATATTTCCAACTATTTCATGTACCAAAGCAAACTTAGCAACTTTTCAATTCTTACTTTTTTCGCACATTGTGTCACAGACAGAATCGTGTATATTTTTAACATTTTAAAGAATTTTTCACTTTTAGCACGATATTATTTGAAAACGAATCGGAAGATCATAATTATGGTAAATTATTCGCTTTGTGCAACATAATATTGCAAAATGTATTACAGAAAATTTGCTAAATACTTGAATTCATTTTGTTGCATGTTTCTAGATCTAACTTAACAATAAAAAAATGCACATGTAAAATTCTGTCTGTTATGAGCTAAACATGCTGAAAGAAAAACAATAGTACAATTAATACAGAAATTATTTGAACCCGCGATCTTGGGTTTAGGAGGCAAGTATGGTTACCACTATACGACCAGGACTGACAGTGAATATAAGTAATTAATATGAATATTTTTGAGAACTGCAACTTTGTTCTCTAAAAAAGGAAGAATATATGTATCGTTGAAAAAAAAATTAATATTTATGAGACATAAAGCATAATGTAACTGTAATTTTCTTATATGAAAACGTGCTTTTGGAGACTTTTCTGGCGCACTACTGGATTTACATCCAATTCATAAACGATAATCCCTTTTATATATTTTAAAACGTTTTCATCCTTTATTTTCACGTTTCATAAAGCAGAGTATTGTGTGTTTTATAATAATGTTACACGCATTTTCAGTTAATGGAATATTTCAAGATTCCTTAAGCTACAAGACCCAGTTTTATATTTGCACCAAGAGCACCAGTAGATATTTTTTAAAAGATGAACTTTATAAAGTTTATGGCTAAAATCTCTAATGGCATCTACATTTTTTACTAAAGCAAATGAAAATGTTTAAATGTCCACACCAGAAGTCCAACAATTCTTGAAATGTTATTCAGTTCTTGAAGTAGTTTCTCAATTTATACACCTTTAATTTACCCCAAATTATTTGTGTTAAACTGTTTAGTGTAATCACCTCTATCATCGACTGTTTAGGACCCTATGCAGACTATATGCATTACAGGGACACGCAGTGTAAGAATTGCGTAACAGTGCGGTCAGAATTATGCATTGCCATCGCCCTTTATACAACCACAATGTTGAACCGATGACCTACATATATGTACATAAACACCTGTCCATGCTCTTAGGCGACACGTTTTAATAACAATACTATTTTAAAAAAAACATTAAAGTATTGGTTCAAATCGACAGACTGGAGGATTTTTTAATGATGTTTAACGCTCGTTTTTACTACTGAGGCACCAGGCGGTAAGCTAGAGTAAGAAAATATGGTGAGAGAATGTTTGCTTTTGCAAGAAAATATAAAACAAAGAAATACCTGAGTCAGTGAAATATTAAGGATATTTTGGAAATGAATGATGTGTGAGAAAAGATAGGGAAATTAAAGGAAACATAGTTTTAGAAAAAATTAAGCTAAGTGTTGAAATATTGAAGTGAAAGAAACATTTGATGGTTTTAATAGTAAAAACTTCTTAAAAATATTTGGAATAGAGAAAAATATGTTGAATGTTATAATAAAGGTAACAGAGAAGGTTTTTATGGGTCAAAACTGAAGTTGTGAAGTTGAAGGGAATGGGTAGAAGGTTCAATATGTTTAATGTATAAAGTGAGGGATAATATCTAGCACAGTTTATTAGAATGTAAAGACACCATGGATTATTGAAAGAGAAATCGCACTTGGTAAAATAGAGTATCTTCGAAGTTGGGAATAAGATCATAAATTTAAGTACAGAGAAAAAATGTGAAGAAAATAGGAAAAGTGAGGGGGAAAAAATGAATCCGCCCCCTTGGTATAGTGGTTAGCGTTGTTGACTGCTAGCCGGAAGAACCCGGGCTTGATTGTCGGTAGCTAGTTAATAGGATAATTGCCTAGTGAGGATAATTGGGGAGCTGCCTGATGGAAATGTGGCGTCCTTCGATCTTGTAGAGGAGGAGGAGGAGGAGGAAATGGTTAGGGAGGGATCAATAAAGAAGTAAAGTAAATTAAACGTGTGGATTAATATCCTTATAACCACAGTGTTGTAACAAGACAGCCGGAAACTAAATTAAGATATATTAATAGAAAGACTTATAATTAATAAATGTAAAAGTGAATAGGATGATAGGCGACTGTATAATTCTGCATATTATATTATATTTTGTATTTATTATGTGGAGTATTGAATACTTTAATTCATTTATTTTGATGTGAAACATTTAACTAAGTAATATATGTTCTTTCACTTTTACTCAAAGGAGGCCGCGGCTTATGGGTGCATGTTTCAGAGTACCTTGCCTCGACATCGGGTGATAATAATGAGGGCTTAAATTAGAATTCTTCGCATTTAAGATTTATCCATTAGAATTTTCAGTGAAGCTGTTACATTGTTCAAATTAGACACTCGAGAAGTAACTATATACCTGAAAAACAGAAGGTACATTCCACAATACGTTACTTAATGGTATGTACGGAAGTTATGTTTTTGAGAGAGGAAACATGGGAGAAAGGCTGGGATACTTGGCAATAAAAAATAATAATACAAAGACTATTGAACAAGACAAATATTGCGAAATATTTAGGAAAATTAAGATAAAATGAACGAGGAAGATATGAGTAGAGAAGGAGAAGCGATGAAGTATCGATATAGTATAGTAAACAACAACATACGACATTAGAATAGATAATCCGCAAGTACCATAACCGGGATGGTGAGGTGAAAGGGATTGTGTAGGTTAAACAACTCAAGATTGTAGGTTATGTAGGGGTATTGCACATTTTGCAATCTACTTAGACGATATAATAGGATAATTAAGTACTCTCTTGTGGATTGAAATGAGAAGAGGGGAATGAAGCTAGTGCCTTCTGAACTAACTGAAGACTAGATACACACTAATAATAAAATATTTTGATTTGTTTTTGATTATATCATAGTAAACTTGTAATGGCTTTCAAACAATGTGTATTGTTATTCAGTATGTATAAGGTCTAACAAAAACTTAAATTGTAATACATTTCGAATTTGACTAAAAGGTTTCAGAATCTGTTTAAATTATCCTATATCGATTGTTTAAAATACATTAAACTAATCCAAAAGTAGTACACGTTTCAAAACAGAGGGAAATAATAAAGACTAATTTAATTTATGAAATGCTTAAAAATTAATCAAAATAAATTTTATAACTGAGATATGCATTTTATTATGAAACGTCAAACAAAGCTACAGTGAAATAACTTAATAATAATAATAATAATAATAATAATAATAATCTGAGAGTATGTAAACTTTATTTTCAGATTTCTTTGAATCTTTTTAGGTTCTAATTGCATTTATTGACTTGGATCGCAATATTATGTCCAAATCTCAGAATCTAGAGCGTGAACAAATGTTTCCAATTTTCTTGAAATTTGGTTCTACTACAACTACAAGAAAATTGAAGAAATAATTTGTTGAACTTCTGGTAACTGTTTGTTGTGTATTACATGTGAAGTATTGCATCAAATTCTCTTAGAACTTTAAACGATCTTAAGTAAAATAAAATAGGATGAAAGCAAACAGAAAAGAATGACCAGAGATTCTTTTAAACGAAAAAAAGTAATGCCGATTGTAAATAAGTGGTTTGAGGTTTAAAACAAAGATATTTTCTGCAAAGCAATGGTGTTTTAAATATTTCAATATTTTAATTTATAATAATATTATTGTAATATTGCAATGTTTTTGCTCCTATATTTAACAATAAACATGTAATGGTCATGGATTCTGTTAATTATTTACTACTTTTGTTGTTGTTGCAGTTAAACCTTTGAAAATCTGATAAAAACATGCATTAACTTATTGCTAACCAATCAATTTATCCAGCTTTCATCTTTTCGCTTCCTGATACAGACAATTTGATTTATAAAGTAAATTGCATAAACTTGGTTCGCTTCTTAAACTATTTGTAGAACGTTATGTTGCAACATTGATAGTGATGACGACCTCTTCTGCAGAACGTGGTTACTTATCAGTCACATAATCTTTCTTAAATGTATTGTGGGTGGTAGCTTAAGGCACATAAAATGTCTAGGCGTACATAGCATTGTTTGTTTGACGTTTACACGATTTCATGGTGATAAAACAATGCTACTTTATTCCTAATCATGTCCTTATTTTATACACAAGAAAAAGCGGGGAGCGTTTGTATCTAAATAACAATAGATGACGTCATGAAGTCGCTACACGTTTTCAATTAGTAGCCTGCTCATTTTGCGTAGGACGCAGTGCCACGCCGCGTGTTTCGGCCACCTACTCACCAACAAGACGGATATAGCAATTAGCATCATCATCATCTTGTCTAGTACTAGAACTAGTTACTTACTAAAGAAGACAACCTTGAAGTGGCAGTTATTGAAAAACACTATCATCGTCACGGTCTCCACTATCACCACACCATGAGCATAACCCATTGTAGGTATGAAGACTTCATCTGTTTTTTTAATAGTGTTTAACGCCTATTTTTACTACTGAGGCACCACAGGTGATGGACACTGATGATACATGAGATGAAATGATATATTGGGAAATGAATTTTTTTTAAGGAAGGAAACGTTCCAGGCCTAAGTTACGTCCTCGGCATTTGCCATTTATGAGGACTGAGGAAAACTTGGAAAAAACCTCAGTCAGGGAGGACGGTCCTGGTGGAATTCGAATTCCAGAACTCCGCATTGATAAGCTTTATATAGTGACCAAATAAAAGTAAATGCAAGCAGCGACAGGGTCAAAGAGAAGCTTATGACATTTATTTAGGGGGTAGTTTGGCGTACAAGTCAGAACGGTCTTGGGCGATGCAAGGCACAGGACTGAAATAATCAGTGACGGACAGGAGAAACTATTAACGGGATTCTAACCTCTAACCCTTGGGCTAAACCATCAGGGACGAAAGTGCTTTTATTGTAATATCCAATTTCGTTTCTGTGCTAATTCATTCAAGGTGCAGAGATTTAATACAGAACAAGTATGTTTTCATTTGCTATTACTTTACAACAAAACTGATATCTACTTAATATAGCAGAACTTTTCAACAGAGTTGTCTGTGGTTGTTACACTTAAAATAAACTGATTGGAACGGTCGCAAAAATATCTCACAGTTGTTCAACAGATAGAGGTCAGCTGAGCACTAGTCTTTATACACACAAGATGACAGAAGTTCATATTTTGAGCCCAGGAGTCTGCAGAGGTTAATTACATGCATAAACAACAGCAATGTAAACCCGCAATTTAATCAAAACAGTCTATGCTGGTTAAGAACAAATCTAATACACCTAAATTCCATAACATGAACTTGGGGTTGCTGTTCCATATACCATAAGAACGAAACGAATTATTAGCCTATTTTCATCATGTAGCAATTTATGATGATGCATATACTTAATTTTGAAGTAATAGTTTTTCCTGTAAGGACCGACGTTGTTACTTGCTTGCTTACCTAAAACAACAGGAAAGTGAACAGTTTGGAGTTTGGAGCCAGTGGTTCCAAGCATTTGCTTTTAGATGTGGGCGGTGCGTTGTTAATTTGGCAAATTTTCACATCACCATATTCGCGTGTCTTCTATTTATCTCCACCAGGGCGGCTCTGTGCATCACTTTCACCTGTTCTCCGTTTATTTGTTACAGATGCCACATCATTATCACCATGTTCAATCAATTTGTAATTTACGAACTAAACCATGGGTTCTTCGTTTTCTAGGATTCAGCGGAGATAAGGTTTATGTTAGTGAGTATATGAATTGATTAGAAATGCCAATTGTTGTCCTGTTTATTTGATTGCACATTCTAGTGCAATTTTTGCCGTTAATTCAAGCATGACGTCATTACGTTGCTAATTTCTCCATTTTGGTCTATTTCAGCTATAAAATTCGAGATGGTGGGTGGGTGGTTTAATAGCTTTCAATGCATTCACTTTATCACCTGATACTGCTTCATTTCACTCTCCTGATATTTTATGTAAGTTTAGAACATCTGCTTGTGGTGCATAAAACTTGAAAGTTTCAATTGGTTGAATACAGCAAGTGTTCCATCAAGTCAAAACAGATCAGGACTTCTTCATTGTCTGTAATTGCTGATTGAAGTGTTGTTCTCTGACGAACGCCGAGACTTATTGCCTTCCGATTTTTAATTTTAGAACGCTTAAAAGACAAAGTATATAAGTCAAATTTCCGAGTAATAGATGAAGTGCAATGAAACATACAGCCAAACTTTGTGGGAGAGTATTTCAGCATCACAATCAAAACTTACTATAATTGTAGTAAAACTGTCTGTCTCGCAGCAAATTATGAATAGTTTAGCATCTTCTTTGCAAATGTAAGCTCTTTTGCAATGCCTTCAGCTTAAACTAATCATAATTAACACATTTTTGTTAGAATCAGTTGAACTTATAATACATTTACTCTTTGTCGTGACAACAGGGTTGCAATATTGCTTACGGTGCAAGGTGAACCTTAAGTAAATATAATTTATAAAGCATAATTCATATTTAACAGAAATATTGAATATTCATACCATAAGCTTACTGGAGATGTATATATTTTTAAAATTTTCTAGAAAATATTATAGTAAAATAGCTTCACTTGTATGAATATTCACGTCTTTAGCGCCACAACATTATTAAAAATAGTATAACGCACATATTTATACTTTTTCTTGGATTTTTTCCATACAAAGTAATACATGCAGCATCTTTATTATTAATACTATATAATCATTAATTTACTTATAAACTTTTACTTACTCACAGATTAAATTCCGAGATTAGCAACCATGCCATGTACTTCTTGAAAAGCCAGACGAACTAATTTACCATTAAATCATCATTTTATTTTATACACTAAGGTCTAAAGAGACTATGAGTGAATGTTTATGATTAATACGTGCTAAATGAGACCGAGGCTCACAACACTTGAGGGACACTAGAACTGGAGTTTTTAATTTCTACGGTTTAGCTATTGAGTTAGAGCTGGGTACACCATATCTTCCATTAGTAAACTACTTTTGCAACAATTTTGTCATTTAGTTAATGCCAATTTAGTTATACTTTCACATTACTTGAATTTATCCGAATTTCTGAAAAAAATTGGAAAATGGTATACCATACCTTTAGATTTCTATGCAGCGTGTACATATTTAAAGTTATTATATCAACGATTTAAATTATACTAACTTACATATATATTATTAAAACGGAAATTATTTCATACATGAAAAAGACGTATAACAAACAAAAATTTAAATGTTCTCTATAATTTTATTTGTTAAGGACATATGACATAGCATATTCTTTATATAACATCATGTTTTGTTGCGAATAATATAAACTTTGAAATTATAAATTGTAAGTCATGTTATATGTAATATAAAAATTGCTAAAATGTGTTATATTGAAAAATTCTTAGCAATAAATACTATATATATATATATATATATATATATATAAAATAGAAATTAAATTTAAATAAAAGTGATGGATGGATTAAGCAAACTAAATTTAATCTTAAATAAAGTTATATTTTGTAAAATTAAATTTAATAAGAAAATGTAGTTCATTTAATTGAGTATTGCACCAATATTGCTCCCGATTTCGGATAATACATTTGAAAAATTAAATACTTTTTCAGAGAATAAGCAGGAATCGATTTATATATTTTAAATAATATTATACAGAAGGGCTTACTAAATAAAATTGTTTCTATTGTATGGTTTCTATAATCGTTTTCTTAAGGAAAGCTGATTTAAAACTCTTTTATATATGTATATGTTGAGCTTTTATTAACGAAAATTATTAAATATCCCTTAACATCAGCAATGTTTATTTTAGTGTCATCTAAAAGTCTTACCTACATAAAACTCCCTTGTTCAGATTTTAATGGGGATGCTCTTCAAGCTAAAGGAAGAAATAAGTGAAGGTTTGAAGTCAATTTTTCCACAATGTATTTAAAGCACGCATGGTGCATTACTAAGCACATATGTACGCATTCCTGGAGAAAGCATATAATGTATTTAGCTCTACACTTTCTTTAAATTTCATTTCTTTCTTTCTTCTTTGATTAGGTTTATTTACACACGCTCTTTAACATCTCAGGCCATCAGCGTCCCATTCAACTCGGGGGTGAAACGGCCGACAAATTTTGCTCAAAGGCCTCTTTTTTCAGGCTTGTGATTCTTTTTCGTGCCGTAAATGTACGTCACGGGACCCACGGCTTGACTTCCCTTCCGAAGAAATTAAATTTCATTTCGGCATGTATAAAAAGAAATTCTGTCTTTGAAAGAATTTTTTGCCTTAAATGCTTTTTAAATGTAAGCGACGAAAATATAAAAGCAAATTTTAGAAAAAATGGAATAAAATACTATGTTTTGTGTGCGCACGCGCGCGCGTGTGCGTGTGTAAAACAAACATAATATTAAAAGTGTTGAAATGCCAAAAACAAATTTAATGTTTTTAATACTTTTACAGATATAGAAAAATATCTTTTTACCGAATCTGTTGTCATTTTAATTTACATTATATATCTTATTTTATGTAACTTATTTTAAAATATAATTTAGAACTTTATTTAATTTTCAAAGAGTGATTTATAACATTTTAAGTACCCAAAACATATATGTGTCTTCTCTAAATATCTTAGGTATAATAATTACGTTTTGTACATAATTTATTTTGGCACGTGATGACGTGAAATGTAATGAATCAAGCTAAATATATACTTCGTTGTTTCTTTACTTCAAGCACATTCATTTTAAACTGACAGTTAGCTGTTCCGATGTAAATTAATGTTCCTTTTCCAAGTTATGCGAGCCGTAAATGAAACAGTGCTGGATAATAAGACCTTGATATCTTGGCATTTGTCCAAACCGACATTTGCTGTCCCTGAGTGTAGTTTGGGGCACCTGTTATTCTGTAGCTATAAAGCAATTTTGAGCGCTCCTGAACAACTGTAACTTTGATGGTTTGCCATTGATTGTACTTGTACACACATACGCACACACACAAAACACTTGTAATGCTAGAGTAACAAACTAATATCATCACAAGGCAGATAAAATAGGCCTATTCATAAGATAACGTTAGCTAAATATTCCATTTATAATAAATAAATAGTAACTCAGGCAAAGCGTTTTTGTAAATTGTTTCCTTGCCGCAACCTTCATTTTTAATTTATGCATATTGTACATTAATGGTAGGATTCGACACTAACCCGAATGCTAATATCGTTAATAAATGTTTTAAGCAATCTATTAGTAGGTAGTGTCATGGATACCTTTGGAAAAGTTGGTAAATGGGGAAGAAAATGTGCATTCGATTCATAAACTGTAAATGATTCTTGTATGTTTGATTTTAAATACAAAGTATGGCAGAGAAATCAGAGTACTAAATATGAGATTGAATATATTAATAGTACCGTACGATTGGTGATGCTTTCCCTCATGACGCGGAATTTTTCCTATGAGCGACCCCCACTCATTTGCCGCGCCGTGGAGAGGATAGCAAGCCTGCTAGCTTACTTCTTGCCCTTGCTGACTGTCGCAGTCGTAGCGCTGCTGATTCCGGGTGTGTATTGTGTTGTTCGTTTCTTAATTCGGCAGTACACATAAAATGTATTATGCTTCTTGTGTTTACAACAGCACAGAGTATGTTTGTGTACGATTCACATATTTGTTAATTCAGTTGTGAAAAAAAAAAAAAACATTAACTCCTTTTTCAGAGAATTAACCGACGGGAGCTTGATCATACATTTTTTCGACACTAGGAACAATTCCATGAGAGTAATTCACAAAGTGTTTCCACAAGACAGTCATCAGTAGGAGACCGATTGAGCAGTCTGCTATTATCATCTCTGGATAAATTAAACAATTCCGTGTACAACATGAATCCAAACATCATACAAGAACTAAAATATAATATTCGTCAGGAAAATGAGCGGGTTTCTCAAAATGAATTACAGCGAATGATGAATAATTTCCTAAAGAGATGCAAAAATGTGTGGAGAATGAAGGCAGGCAGTTACAACACCTCATTTGATAATTGGTTAGCAATGAGCCTTTTAAATTGGTTTGTGTAAAAACGATTGGTTTGTTTTGCCCTCCCACTAATCACAGAGTCTCAGCTGGTCGGCTAACCCGCTAACAAACGGCGCATTCACCCATAACCAAAACACTCTTGGGGAAAAATAAAACTGATTGCATGGTATTTAACAGTCACAAAATTGACAAAAATTTAATGGACTATTATTAACCTTCAACTTCAAGGTAAATCATTGGAGTTTGAAAATATGAATTATTAAAATATGCAATTGAATATTACATTCTTAATTTAAATTGAAAAAGAATGAATGAATAATTCATTTGATTTATACGTCCTAAACATTACAGCTGATTGATATAAGCACATCAAAATAGTCTCTGTCTTAGCAATGAATATTTAACGTACAAAATTCTCTTACAAATCATCCCCATACAATCAAAAAATGGTGGAAATATTCGTTAAGAAAACAGCTTCAAAATGAAGTATAACAAAAATAAATTAGACTATATGGCTACACACAATTACGAAGAAAAGCATATTACAGTGAAAAGATAAAATGTAAAGTAAAGTACAAGGTGCATATAATAAATAATTATAATTTCCTATCCAGAAAATTACTCTCGTCACAAAAAAATGAGCCCGGCTACAAATTTACCACCTTTCAAAGTAGACTTTTGTGGGTAAGCCTTGACAGACCACGAGTCCACGCTCAGTAAGAAGATAGCCTCGAGGAAGGACACGGCCGGGGTTCAAAGCATAGGTAATTATACCAAAGACGAGAGCCGAGTGTTATAAGAAAGCATGGCGTAAACTAGCGGTAAGAGCAAGAAGAAAGATTTCCAAATTGGCAGAGGAAGGTCAAGTTCCTAGCGGAGCAAGAATGCACACACACTTAGCCGAGCAGCGAATTCCTCTATTACGTTACAGTCATTACTTGGATCCTTAATAGAAAACTCTATGGCTTAATTTTCGGCATACATACACTGCTTTACAACATGCTAGTTTTTCCTGTCCATAAGCATACGGATGCCTTCAAGTAAAAGTTTTTGGTGTGGCCTTTAACCTACTTTGCTCTGCTTCCATTATCTCGTTGTTATTTGCAAAGTGCTGACCGAAAAGTTCTTTCAAATTTCTAAATAAGAGTGAAAATACGACTGTGTCAATCTCAGGCTGTTTCATACTTCACATTTCAGATCATTTGTACGCTCAACCGTGGGGGAGGAGGTAAAAAGTTCCCAGCATTTCGATAATATTCGGGCTTAAATTAGTTTATCCTATAGTATCAAAGTGTGGCCCGTTTCCTGGAAGTGCAGCATTTTCTGAGTCAAAGCCTCTTAATTAAGTTAAAACCTTGACACTTGTTGAATTCTACAACACTTTTATCAGCAGTAACTATCTAAAGTAACGCATTCCCTGGTCGATCTTTTCCACTGTCTCAGTTGCAACTCAATCTGATCTTCGGCACTCATCATGAACGTCTTTCTTTCGGTTTTAAATTGTTCCACCCGTCCATACTATCTTCCCCGATTAAAACAACCCTCTCCGCGTAAAACTTTCACTGCTCCAGATTTTAGAATATTTCACTCTCTCAGACAATATATATAGGATGTTACAAAAATATATGTCAAAACTTTAGAAATATTACTCACATATACAGAATAAAATTATTATATGAACATTCGTTCAGAATTATTTTATTTCCTTGTTAGAGCCCTTCTTCTACATCTATACTACATAACAGAACCTTAAAAAAAAAAAAATTGTAGGAAACAGAAAATGTCCTCCGTTAGCACGACAACTCACAACAACCCACCACTGCATGAACCACCTAATGTGCTGATGCACCCCTAGAGTATCTCTATTATCTAACAGCCTTACAGAATAAGAGTACGCTACACCACTTTTGGCTAATACATACGATTATATGAGCATATGCCAACTACGCATTTTACTGTACCTAAAATTAGGTCCACAAACACACAGAACTGACATCACGTGCTCAGTGCTACGTTAAGCAATGAAGTGAATGGCATAACAAGCGAACTACGAGGTACAGAACGACACAACAACGGTGAACCTAAGAACTAAAGTAAATACAGTACCCTTACCCCATTTAACAGAGGTATAAGCGAATGTTTACCTACTGTATACATTAAGCAACTGTTATGTTGTGAGGTTATTGCCACAGGACAGCTATGCTGTCATTCTAGTTTGCATATCGCACAGTTTAAACAGGCTGTAGACAAAGGGCTCTAACAAGGAAATAAAGTATTTCCGGATCCATATTTATATAACATATTTACACCCTATAATGCATGGCATGTTTCCCCAAAGTTTTGATATACCCTTTTGGTACATTCTATATTATATATAACAACTCAATAATGCTTTGTTGTTCTTCCATGGTGCCATTCGACAATCATGTTTTACGAACCATTAGGCCGGTGTATGCTACCCAATCATCATGATTCTAATATCTGGCTGATCCTTTTGTGTCCCGAATAAGACTTTTTTACTGTCTTCTCCAATTTTGGAATGAAAGACATACTATTTAATGATGTTCCTCGTATATTTTGATAGGTATCTTTGTCTACAGTGCTTTTTTTATGAAAAAGTAAATTGAGAGCTAGTTAAAAAGCATGAATTCCATTCCCTTTTGTGCTTATAACATCTTATCTTTGCACCTTAATATTCATTTCAAAGAAACTCTTAATGCAATGCCTGACGCAATGACGCTTTTGGCTTAAATCTTCAGTGATAAATGAAATTCTTACTCTGAAAGATCTAATATATAACAGCATGAAAATAATGCAATATTATAATATTTAAAGAGATCATGTTAAAACTGACTAAATATATAAGGTACTTTAAAGCATATTGATTTTTAAAAATGAAATCAAACGATATGGTTAGATTAAGTTCTAGTTTGTACATTCGGCGTTAATATATACATACATACAATACATATATATATATATATAAACTTATATCAACACTGTCTTATCCGTTCGACTCCTTCCTTCTGCTTAATTTCCTGATTAAAGGCGTGACCCACATTTGCCGCGATCATTCAGAGCAACCAGAACTTTGAGGAATCAGTGAATATGTTATTAAGTAATTCTTTTTGTGAGACATTTTAGCTTTCTTTTGCAGTAGTAGGTGCGTATTGCTTGGAAGTGCTAAAATATTTTATACTGAATCAAGGCAAGCACGTGTTATATCTTTTCCAAGGAAAATGAGAATGAATAACTACTTTGTACTTCTTGTTTTATCTTCCCTCCAATAATAATAATAATAATAATAATAAAATAATAAACTGTGAATGCTTACATGGCAATGAAAGTGTAATAGAAAAATTATTTACTTCTCAATGGCTTTCTATAGATTTCCAGAATTATCATTTGTTGCTTTCCAGAATGAGATAATTGGAATTAGACATTATAACTTTTTTTTTGATTAGCAGCCCTTGCTAGGTGTAATTGAGGCCTTTAAATGCATTGTTGCTAGATCATTTTTCCCTCTGCATATTTTGGCCACTATTATCATTTGTTAAAAAGTATATATAATTGACTGAAATTAAGACAATTGCAATGCTTTATGTTTTACAATTTGTTTATTTATGATACCTGTAACTAGTGGCAAAGCGTAGCTTTTTGTATAAGATAGGCTGATACAGGGAATATCGAAAACAATGGAAAACATAATTTATTCTAAACTATGAAATATTTTTAAAGATTAACGTTCTATGTTTTATCTATTAATCTGTTAAAGCTTATATACATGAGCTCAATTCTCCGGTTAATGTTTTGTGCAAATATTTCAACCATTCTTGAAAGGAATTTTTGAAAATAAAACCGACTTTTTTCGTCTCTTTAATACCGCGCTGTTTCACTGCATTTGACAATTACACAGAAATAGACGGTAAATAGTTCTAAATGAAGAGCAGCCTATCTGTCATATGGTCAGCCGTTTCACATAAGCTAAAATATGATTAAGGGAGTTTAAATATGCGCTTTAAGAATAATAAACGAAAGTAAATGCCATTCACTTTTAAAACAGAATAGTTACATCATTCCCTATTGCCACAATACAACCAAAAATGATTATCGTCTGCATCCCGGTCCTTGTGTTAGATTTCAGGTTCTACAAAATCCAAGAAGAGAGAAGACATAGTCAGCTGGGCTGAAATGAGGCTAGCCTATGAAAGCTCTACGACAGTGACTTGAAGTGCCATATATTACGCTTGCGCAGTTAGCAGGCTGAGCCCGTGATTGTATTATTGATCTCAACTATTTAATATGTCACAGACAGCACAATTAGGAATTATTTCAACTAATCAATAAAAATATGCGATATAACATAATTTTGGATAGGCTCCTCTTACAGCTATAATAAACGTTTCGTCCCTACTTGTAATGCAAACAAAAATGTGACTTCATTCCACCTGGTTCTGTTCCAAGCCATATTACATTTTAGTAGAAGAAACGTAATACATGAACCATCTCCTATTTTAAATATCAGTCTAATATTGATGGAATCATGTCCTGTATCATTCCACCAGACACCTTGTTCGTCTCTTACGAGAGATTTGTGTTTTCAGAGGGAATACCCATTGCATTCCAGTTGTATTCATTGTTCAATATTGCTCTTTTTCATTTATTCTTGACTTCTAAACAAAAACTCCGCAAACTCCCTATTCGGCTGAAATTCCCTAAACACACATATTTTGTTTGCTACCTCAATTCTAATAATTATAAGAAACTCTAATTTAGTTCTGGATTATGCGATGGGGGCTGCTGCTTAATGTCAGTAATTATCCAGCATTTTACTTCTTTTTCAATAGACGATCTCTATCTATATTGGCAAGCCGATCATGCGTATAAAGAAATAAGCAAAACAAATATAATGCACTATTACCACGAAATTACGAGTATTTACTGCTTCATTTAGACAACCGCACCTGCACCAACAGCTCAAGATACAAGTTGACCTTGTTATTTAATGGATTGCATTGTTTGTTTAGGTTTTATTACATCGCTGGTTCAATCCTGGTCAGGGTCGATGCATTTTTTCGGGCCTAAAAATTCTAAATATGGCTTCTTTTGTGAGGAAAGTAAAGCCGTGAGTCCCGTGTCACAGATTTACGGCACGTGAAAGAAGCTCAAGCCCGACAGAAGAGGCTTATGAGTAAAATTTATCGGCTGTTTCACGTACTTAATTGATAATTTTAATTAGACTATTTCACTTATATGAAGTCATTTTAAAATGAACCAATGAAACGAAAAAAAAAAATTAATTTTGACCAATCACAGGCAGATTAAGGAGTGAAATTATCGAGAAAAATGATCAAATTCGTTTTATCATGTGACGTACACTTGTCTTGAGGCAAATGTAGCCAACTCTATATCTCCACTACATAATTCCAGAACACGCACCACTGATCACTTTTACTAGAGGCTGTGGTGAGATATAGATAGCAAGAAAAGCATGGATAATCGACAATCATAACGCAAAATGGAGGGTTGTTTAAAACGTTTTGGAGATTGGTTAAATGAACAAATTGATCTTATCATTAGGAATTCCAAACCACAGAACAGGAAGAAAATTAGAGACACTGTATGTTATCTTTTTTGTTTTGTTTTTCTCAGTTGGTATTAGAAAATCGAACGGTAGCGATTGTAATAGGTAGTGATTGTAATAGATTGTAATAATTGTCCATTTCAGTCTCACGGTTTCTGAATAGAATAGATGTTCACAAATGTAACAAATGTTAATGTTCTGTGCGCGAATTTAAAATATGTATCTCTTTCATTCTTATTCTATTCATGAAATAGTCCAAAACTCCTATTTTGCTCTTCTCTATTGGCATTATTGACAATCGGCATTCTTCTGTCGCAAGGTTGATTGAAAAGGTACAAATATGCAATTATTACAATTTTTAAGGCAAGTTTAGAGGAATTATATTTAAATTCTTGTTTTATTGGGGAAAATGGCCCTAATAAATATCATTCGAAGGTCTGACCTTTCCAGACAAATTCGCCAGCTGCGTACGTGAATTTATCGGTAAATTCAGACCCTCTCGTGGTATTACTGGTGATGAAAATAAACGGTTGGTGATAATAATATAAATCTAGTAATAAGAAACAGTAGATAACGGAAATATTAATAATAATAAACCAAACTACAAATAAGCAATACGAAAAATATAGGAACATTATAGGGGAAATTATTTGAAGGATTTTTTTTTTTAACTGCTGAGCAGCGAGAAGTTGTATGTAGTTGTAAAATTCAGTGAACATTGACAAAAATAGAACAGGAAAGAAATATGATAAGTTTTGTGACATAAGCCTTAACAGTATATGGGATCTAAAAGTGCAAAACAATTTCTGTTAATTCGAAAAATGTATTTTTTAAAATTATATATTGTTTTATAGTGGTATTATAAAATGATGATGATGATGATGATGATGATGATAATAATAATAATAATAATAATAATAATAATAATAATAATAATAATACGCCCGCATGCCTCTAAGAAGGGCAAAGGCCTGCCACAACAGGGTAGCTCTTATTCGCTAATACGATGGGCTAATTAGCATTAAAAGTTATGTAAAGTAGTAATACCCTGTATGATATACTTTGTTTCATTTTTATAATTCACGTTTCACTCGTTTCGAAGTTGACGTTCGATGATTTTCCACGTATTCCTGCTTCTTGCTATTCTGGACCATTGTGCACCTGCCTGTGCCTCGTAGAAGTCTTCCCATCTCAGTCTTTGCCTGCCTCTGTGTCGTTTGCCTAAGTGCGTGTTCCACATGGTGGCCTTATACGTTCATCTGACGTCCTGCATCCTCTCTGTGTGGCCTTCCCATTTCCACTTCAATCTGACGGCTCTTTTTGCGATATCTGTTGTTGATGTTATTTGGGCTAAAGCTGCGTTGGTGATTTTGTCCTTTGTTGTTATTCCTAATATCCTGAGTTCCATTATCCTTTGACTTATTTGCAGTGGATTATAAGTTATTGAATTAAAATTATATTGAATGCAAATTTCGCTCTCTTTCTACAATCAGAGGGTGATATTGGACACATAATTAAGGCTTTCTGTTCTGTAAATGAATAACATAAAATTAATTAATTTTTTGTTTCATTAGTAATCAGCATTTAATCAGCATTTCCGTGCATTTCACTTGTTAGTTCTTCTTTAGCTCATAATCATCTGGCATTCCATATGCGTACGTCCGTTAGTCCTTGAAAATTCCTAGCGAACTAGACGATTAAAACATTGTAACATTTTAAATTCCCGACTCTCTCAATTATGTTGTTTCATTGTAAAATTATTAAATTTTTCTTTGAAAATAGTATACATTAAAGTACCTACCACATTGCTCCTTTGTAGCTGTATTATTTTATAAGCGTTAATATCTTCAAAAGAGCATGCATGAATTCGAAAATCGTTGGAATTATGGATATAGGTAGTTTAATTATTTGAAAATGACTGCGAAGTTAGAGAATGATAGTGTGGGGAATTTTTCTCTAGAGTATAAGACTGTTGACCCAAATAACTGGAGTTAGAGTTATTTCGATTCTTATTGAGTAACCCAACAGACAGGAGGCCATGCCACTGGACGCAGACGAATTCTCTTACACTTAGGGAATACTAATTGCCACATGTTCGTGCTCATTACAACTTTTCCTGATGTAATTATGTTCCACTCTCTCTTTTCAAGATTTATATCAGGGTGAGGGTTTGGAGGTGCCTTTCAACTCGTATTCATTTTACCAGAATTTTTTGTGTTCCCCTGCTTCACCACTATCTCCTCTTCTTAACTAATCACACATTCTCGCTCCCTTTTTTGCTGAAAGCGTAGGGAAAAAGGTGGGGGGAATAAATAAAAATAAATGAAAAGTCGGTGGTGGGTGAACGCAGTATAAAGAAGGAAGGAGATAAACTTCAGTGCAATCTCAATTAGTGGCTCCAACGCTTAGCACTTTTGAAAGAGGAAGTATTTGTTGTTGTTTCTGCTACATAAAAACATAATTGGGAAGTATAAAGTCATTTCTAGAGCTATTAATATGCATTTTATTAAGTTATTAGACCGCATATAACACACAGGAGGGTAAATGACTTACAGCTGACGCCAGATACTTTTAATTTCTGAAGCTTTTAAAATGTTTGTTGACATCTAATTCTCGTGTTTTGAGTTCTCTGCAACTTTAAAATAAACTTTTAATGATAATAGTTCATTGTCAGATAAAAAAAATAATTATACCGGCCATTTAACAATGCAAGATGAATTATTTGCATAAAACTCAGAGTAGCATTTTATCAGCAATATCAAATAAAAACCCAATCTATTAAGTATTTATTAAGTTTTTATTTCAACATAGATTCATTAGTAGAAATAACTTAGCATTTTAGAAATAAATGTATACTTTATAAATATTCCTATAGTTAAATAAGATTGTCTGTAAGTTAAAGTGAAAGGGGTGCCTTTTTTTACGTACGTTACAACCATTTCTCTAGATCCAAATTTAGTCTTTTAATTTTTCTCCTCTTCTTTCCTCTTTTCACTGCAATATTTTGTATTTTTTTCTCGCTAACAAAGCACAACAAGAAAAATACTTTAGATTGTAACTATCATATGGTGTATGGGAGCAAATTTGCGTGTCTCAGCACGCCCCCTAGTTCAGTTGGTGAGCGGCAGTGATCTGGAACGGTTAGTTTATTTACAGATCCTCTTTAACATCTCAGGTCATCAACGTCTGGAATGGTGAGAAATGGAGGTCACGTGCAAATAGCATTTCTCCACTGCAGAGATTGCCACACAGAGTTACGGAAAGCACAGCGTGCGAGTGCCCTGCACTACCGAACAGTGGCGAGGGGACAGAGGCCTTTCCATTGCTAGTAACAAACCGTCGATGTACTTGAAGACTACTTCGAAAGCTGCTAGACACTGTGAATTAATGCGTAGACCTGTCCTCTGACGGATTTGCAACCCTGTGTAAATAGTTATGTGTAACTTTTGCTCATGTCATAATAAACCCTTTATGTCCGGTTGCCTGTGTTTTGCTTCTTTCGTATAAGAGAGCCTACATCCAACCTCCAAAGGTGGTATCACTCGGCAGTATATGCCATATACTTTCAATCATATATCTTAGATTTTTCGCATTGTCCCTTGTTCTGCTTTGAACTCCCAATTTCCATCACTTGCTTTGCCGTTAGTTGTTTACTCACTTCCGTTCATCATTTAAGTTATTCTTCGATATTCTCATTCACTCTTTCTTCTACCCTACCTCCTCTTATTCATTCATTGTGTATCCGATTCTTTGTAGTTTTTCCAGATACTCTTCTGAAATATTTCACCTCCGTACCCTGAAGTCTACTAATATGTTTATCTTGTACTGGTATGCTCTCTAATTGATGGGAACTAGGATTTAACTCACATATATCTCTATTTTTGTTTTCACACTCATTTCTGTTTAGCCCGTTGAAGTATTACATACTTAGGGCGCTAACGTCTCCTTGTATTACATTCCTATTCATAGGCGTAGCTGTGACGTGTGACTTTATGGTTTGAAACTTTAAACAACAGGTATAATTTAATCCAACATGAAATTAACGAATGAAGTGCTTAACTTGTATAATGTGTGGACATTTTAAGCTTCTATCTAGCTTAAAGTTGGTAACACTGGCACTTGACACCGCATGATCAGCATGAATTGACCTTGACGGCTACATTCAAAATTTTAAAAATCATAACCTCTATTAGTTGAATATTATAATTATTTTTTGCAGTACAATAGTTTCAATTAGCAACAAAAGTGAGTCATCTCTTATAATTATAAATTTAAACTGTGTGGTCTGAAAACGTGACAAAATTGTTGCAATAATACACATTTTGCACACCTTACTGTGTGAGAGGCACTATTACAACAGTTAGGTCAAAAAGACTTAAAGACAAACACATGTCAGACAGAACTGTAAAAGAAAGGAAACAAAACGAGTTAAATTTATACTGAAATAAGATATGCAAAGACACTTTTCAATTCTTGCTGATTAAACTTGAACACACTGTAGATCAAGACCAGTAGAAGGATCACGGTAGCCGAAGGTTTCATACTCTCTGCTGATAATACTTCATATCACATCACCGAAAAATCAAATTAAATAACTCTCACAATATTTACGAGATTTCACGTTCTTCGCACCTTGAAAGGAGCTGTTACAAGCTGAGACAGTACTTTTATTTAAGAATTTATCCATTTTCCCATCCGCTCTTACTAAAAATGCTCATTTGGATTATTTTGAACCAGTTACACAAGAGAACAGCAATTGGTTATTGTGACTGAATAGAGGTTACATGTTAAAGCGTGCGTGCGAAGTTGCAAGTTAATTATTAAGCAGCGAATGAATGGAGGGGTCGCCAATAATTTCATTCTCGAAAAGGAGGTCGTGCATTCAACAATTTTGGAATCGCTGCCCTGATGAGAGGGGACTATGTTAGGTTACCAGGCGTCCCATATTCGCCGGGACAGTCCTATTTTTTATTTTTGTCCACCTTTGTTTATTTGTTTTATTTATGAACACTGTTTAACATTTCAGGTCATCAGCGTCCCATTCTATTCAAAGTATGAAATGGCCGACAAATTTTGCTCAGAGGCCTCTTCTTTCAGGCTTGAGGGTTTTTTTTTTCGTGCCCTAAATGTACGACACGGGACCCACGGCTTTACTTCCCTTCCGAAGGAAGTTGGGAGTTAACACTGAAAAAACACATTTTATTTCAGAAGTTCAGAACACAAGAATCAGACCATCTTATACCGAAGCCATAGCTGTAATGAAATATATGTTGCTGTTGAGGGTACAGTTTCAAATTATTTTAAAGTAATACAACTATAAGAAATATTGTTGAGGCAATCTTATTCTTAAGCCGGTAAGTAAGTGCCACATTTTGGCGTAATGTTTTATCTTTAAAAAAATCGGGGACGATAGACAAAAGTCGGTCCTGTTGGTATAGGTAATATACTTGCCTTCTAAACCCAAGATCGCGGGTTCAATCCCGGCCATGATCTATGGATTTTTTCAGTGCAAAAAGAAAGTTTTTATTAGTTACCTAAAGAAGAAATATGCACACATTAAAAAAAATCTGATTCATATGTTAGATACAGCGTCTACCCACATTCAATATTAGCTATGAGGGCATTCAGAATGTAGCACAATATATACAAAGTGACAAAAGTAAAAGAATGACAAACTTTTCTTATAGTGAAAGTTTTGCTGATAAAAATATGAAATTAGCAGCTGACGAAGCTGCTTATCAAGTTATCGCATTGTCCAACACAACCAATCTCTCAGATCCATGGATTGTACTTCTAAACTTAGCCAGTGTACTTTTGAACCAAATTTGCGTTATGCCTATAGAAAGCCGAGGAAATTGCACTAAATGTTTTAATCCATTTATCACATTTGAACTAGGATCTTATTTACAGAAAACAAAATTTATTTCGATAATATCGACGCATCTAATCATAAGGATGTAAAATATTTCCATTGCTTGTCAGTTATTTTAATACTGCCGATGGGATTCAGATTAAAATGCTTAATCTTAAATATTTGCCTGGACAAATATCAGAAATCATTGCTAGAGTAACTGTTTGAAAAATACTAACTTAAAAGAAATAACATAATACTAACTGTAATTTTAGAGATGTATCTGGAAAGGAAGGCAGTGCCATCTTCACAAAACTGAAAGTAAATTTAGGGTATAACTTACTTGAGGTTTGACCATATGCTCACATAATTCATAATACTATTCAAATGACCGCTGATGTCTTTATAATTGATATTGGAGGCATTGCTTCTAAAATGTATTATTTTTTATATCTGTATACTGTTGGAGTTTAAAGTCCTAAAGAATTCTGTGACTTTGTAGACCAGGAATATTAACACGTTTTAGGATACAGCAAAACAAGATGGCTTGCCGTACTTCCTGCGGGCGAAAGTCTTCTTGCTATGTTTGATCCTTTGAAATCATATTTTGAATCTCAAAATAAATGCCCATTTATCATCGAATCATTCTTTGAAAATTCTTCATCATAAGCATGGCTGTACTTTCTTCACAACCAAGCACCTACTTTTCACTCTGTAGTTCAAAGAGTGAAAGGTCAAACAAGTTCAGTTAGAGCTGATTTATATGTTAAGTAATATAAAACTAATTTGATTTCCAAAGGTAAAAATTGTTTTATAAGATCAGCTGTCAGTTCAATTCTTGGTAAACTGTAAAAGAGAATGCAAAATTATGTCTATACATTTTATCAAACTGCAACTGAATATTAAAATAAATGGATTGTATCCCTTGAGAATTTACGGGATTTTAGTTGAGTAAACTTGAAACAGGAGCATACAAAAAGGGGAGGGGGAAGAAAAAAGAAACCGGAAGATTTCATTCGCGAAATGGCTCCTTCAGCTATCATAGATGATTTAGCCTGTATGATGAGCATTTCACATTTTAATGTGAACAATGTGTCTTTATCAATGTTCTTAAAATGTCAGAGTTTCTTCTTTGTTTAGCTGGAACTAACGCCCCTACTGAAAAAGTGTTTTCCTACGGAGAAATATTGACTTAGACTAATGCAGGAAGACCAGTTCATAATTCGCGGTAATTGTTACAGACACAAGATATGTTTTGGGCGGCAGAGATGGAAAATGAGTTCAATCGCAACGAGGCAATGAAAATAATAAAAATGCACGAAAGAAATAAAGAACAAGGCTAGAGGATATCAGCAGGCAGGAAATCGAGGTAGAATGTAACACGAAAATTTCCTTCAGCCTATTAAATGAAATGAAATTAATCTGGAGTAAAGAGGCATAAATACTCGTTTTAGGGAGAAAAGCAAGATCAGGAATGACTTGGTTTAGACTGAGAGGTTGGAAGGCTAAAATAATATTGACAGTTCTGGTAGGGGAATCGGCCCATTTTATGGAGAATATGAGCAATGGGTGCATGTTATGGCCGAATTTACCCATTGGAAACACCTGAAAAAACGCTGTTTTAAAAAAATGTTTTAGACATTTAGAGGTCGATTGACATGCTGGGATCTGTTTTTGGATCACACTAACTGTGGAATATGGACATTTTCCTAGCAAAAGTGTGGGAAGCTAGAAGCAATTTATTTTTTTGGTTAGAATACAATATAAAAAATGTGTAAGTTGCCTCCACTGTAAATACCGTTCTTCCCATCTTTAAATACTTATTTACTTATTATTATTGCTTTATGTTTCATTACTGTTTTCTATTTCTAATTTTGCATTATACTTAAATATGTAGGATTGACGACCGATGCATAAAATATATTTGGATTAAATATGTAGAATTTTTTAACAAAGCAGCTGCTACCACTACTACTACCACCACATGAGTATGAAAGTTACGTTCATTAATAAGGTGAACTATAAGTATGTAAATTTTTATAAAATATTATCTGATAAAAAGAATCCATTCATTGAGAAAATATCAACAACTGGTGCTTTAATTCCAAGAAATTATTGTAGTGAAATTATATAAGTGAAATCGTTTTTTATTTATCAATTAATTTCCAAATTTATTTTAATATGATTTTTAAATGCTCACATTTTGTATTCTTTTTTCTGTTTTTTTTTTCTGTAAAGAAAATATTCAAATCTCTCTTTAATTTAAAAACATGGTCACCTTATGGGTACGTTACTGCTCTAATCTTTCTAATCTTTTGTGCAATAAAAGATTACTTTATCCGTTATAATTTATTATACTGTTTTAACTCGCCATCCGTAGATAATTTCTCTGAACACAACATATCTAGAGCCGTTATTGTAAATCACACTGCATTTTGCAACTGTGTTGTTACCCGATGCACATAAAACTATATATTGTTAAAATTTCTTTTGTTATAATCAATGATCTGCCATGGAGTCTTACATTTAAACCAAGTATTACTTTTCACTTCTTTTCGAAGAGCAATAACTGTTAAAATGTCCTGCTGTAGTAAAAAACTATTTCAGTTTTTTTGTTTTCGCAATGAAATGTAGGCATGCGGGGAAGTAAATGAATCAGCTCAATAAGAAATTTATAGGTGATGTATAAACAACAAACAGTTTTAGTGGATGGTGAACATGAAGTGTTCACCAAATATGAGCAAAATACAAAAAGGGAGTTCAGCAACTGTCGCTAATTGAGAGAAGTATGTCGTGACTTGCATGTGGTTCAGGACCTGACAGAAGAATAACAGAACGACAGAGGTTCGACGCCTATCACATTTATGAACCATAACCCGACAGTTGGCCAAATTAATTAATATATTTACTACATGGTTATTATTTTTCAAAATGGTTAAAAAGTCTACGATAAATATGGATATAAAGCAGCAGGTGAAAATTTTTTATGGAAATCAGGTTATCTTTTAAGAAATGTATCGTTAGTTATGACTTTTCTACCCTATAGCATTTTCCATTGTTTATTTTAAAATAATTGCCGCAATTTGCTAATTCGGTTTTGTTGACTTTTAAATTTTGGTCTCATGATGTTCATTTTTAACGATGGAAATTGAAAAAAAACTACCGAATAATTGAACAAGTGTTCTACAAATTTCGTAGGTGTAGCTCACGTGGTACTGTAATTCTTTTTCATTCGTTTTTTGTTTATTTGTATGAGATATAACAGTATCATATATAGCATAGCATGCTGAGATATAAATAAACAGCATTGTTGTTATGCGGAAAATGATAACACAACCAATTATTTAATATGGAACGTGCACTGCATTTAAAAGGATTAATTTATTTCAATTTTTTATACTTTATACTTTTCCATGCATGTTTTGTTACAATGTTTGGATCACTTAACTCCTGATTGAGCTGTTTTACTTTTATAATATTCTCACTTTTCTGATTTATATAATTCAAATACAGCTCTCAAATTATTACATCCTTGATTTCCTTAGGAGAGAATATATTTGATCTATTTTGGCTTTTGTTTTGATACAAAGTTTAAATTATCATACTATTTATTAAACACTACAGAATTTATCGGATATCGCCCATTCACTCAGAAAAATAAATCATTTCTCAAGTGTCTTGCGCTAAGGTTATTGTTGATCAAATGGTTTATTTTTTACATTTGTATTAAACATTTCAGTGATATGAGTATTGATCACATAGGACCTATGAATATCTTAAAATTGGTTGTGGCTGTAGCTGAGATAATTGTTGTCTTGAGATACGGTGCAGTTTGAGATTATAATGGTTAGGTCTTCAATATTTTGGTTTGTTGCATGAATTAATATTGATCTTAATAAGAAAGTAACATTTGTTTACACCGTACATTACAACGTAATATTAATGGTGATTTTAGCTTATATTTTCAATAGTAAAAACGTTACCCTTTTGGCTTCTGCCACCTACGAGGATAGGTCCATAAGTTTCCGGCCTCGCCGATAAGGATTATCGTCTTCCCAAAGTCTTTACTGGTGTCATAACTTATCTGTTAAGTAAATAATTGCAGCTGTAACTTTCGCTCCGCTGAGTTCAGTTGTTCAGATATAGTTGCATAAAGATGGCTATGTGTAGAAGATTGTGACATATTCAAAATGGAGTATCGAGATGTTATCAAGTTCTTATCAAAAGAAGGACGTACTCCAAAGGAAATTAAACAGCGAATGGACGTTGTATATGGGGAAGCATGCCTCTCATATTCTACCGTGAAAGAATGGGCCAAAATTTTTCAAATGGGCCGAGAAAGCACTGAAGACGAAGACCATTGGAGGTGCTCACTCCTGAAAACATCGCTCTTGTGGAAGGAGAAATTATGAAAGACCGGCGGCTCAAAGTTACAGAAATATCAGCAATGTTTGACCTTTCTAAAACAACAGTCCTTCGAATTATTCATGTACATTTAAACGTGAATAAGGCTAGTGCAAGATGGGCACCTAGACTTCTTTCCTCAGGCCAAAAGCAGCAACGAGACATGTGTTGTCAGATTTTTGGAGTTCTGCCGTGGCAACGAGAGAGAAGTTCTGCAAAGAAGTTGCTACAGTAGATGAAACCATGGTCCTCTACCTATGATCCCTTGTCCAAAAGAGAATCAATGGAGTAGCGTAAACCTGGCGAAGCACAGACTCTAAAGTCAAAGTCACTCAGTCAATTAAGAAGATCATGGCAACAATCTTTTGGGACAATGACTTCAAGGAGAGGAACGCCACAGTAAATGGGGAGTTCTATGCTGACCTACTGCACAGACTACGTGCTTCCATCAAAGAGAAAAGGCAAGGAAAGCTGAGTGGTGGTGTGCGTTTTCTTCACAACAACGCGCCTACAGCTCTTGTTGCAAAGGAAGCTGTGAAGAGATGTGGCTTCAAGGAGATTGACCATCCACCATACAGCACAAATCTAGCTCCCATTGACTATTTCCTCTTCTCAAAACTCAAGAATAACTTCTGACTATGAGGGGGCGAATTGAAATGTTAATTCAAAGATGTGAGAAGTATATTGCAATAAAGGGTAACTATACTGAAAAGTGAAATATAGTTTTTGTCTTTATAATACTTTGAAAATGGTTAGGCTGGAAACTTATGGACCTACCCTCGTATATGAGTTCCACCACTTTAAATTTTCGTTGTGTAAGACTATTTATTAAGCTACGGTTACTTTATTTTGAAAACTGGTATCCGAAGTCATGTGTTACTCAGTTAATACTAACACAGTACAAATATTTGCCATTTGGAAAAGTATTAATGTATTTTAAACATATGTTTAAAAATATTTCATACTTTCATCAATATGAAAGTTTAGCCTAAATGTTTTGTCTAAAGAAAGTTGTTTTCAACATAGTAAATGTATCATTTAACTGCAGAAAATTACGATAATGCCTATTGTACAATGGAAATGCCATAAGTTCTTTCTGTTTCTTATAATGAAACGTTCATAAAGTATAATGAAAACTTAATGGGTGAAACATTAAAAGTACGAATGTGTAGCTGATAGCCATACAAGTCTTTGGCTGCATTCATTTAGTAAAACTTTAGATCCATAGAACAATTTTTGATCTAGTACAGCTTTAAAGTCATTTAGGAAGCTCTCTCGAAGCTGTACCAAGCTAGTCAAAAATTAATTATCAACTGATTTAGTTAGATGTAAGTTTGTGCATTGCTCCTCAATGAAGTGTAAGAATATGTTGTCTTACTTATTATTTCATGACTCTGTTTGTTTTCTTGCGAAATGCATTTGAATTATAAAAGAAAGTTGAACTTTGAGAATTGTGTCCTTCCATGTATGGGATTTCGACGGAACTCTGATCTGCTTAAAGTGTGTCAGAGTAACGATATAAATTTGCTGCCTTGTAAATGGCGAACATGTGTAATTAGTTAATTATACCCTTTACGTATAGACAGATGGGAAAATCAGTTCATCAAATAGCATCAATTATGGCAACACTTCCCTTCTAATTATACATCTGGATATGAAGTTCCACACCATCATGCACATATCACAATCTGATGTTTTCCCCATTTTTTTCTGTAAAATGTATTGCTAATTTATAATATTCGCTTTTATGTTCTTATTTTTCACTTTTCCTCTTCCCTTTGTCTACATTTTCTTCACTTCACATCTTAAGGTAAGAAAGATTCTGAGCGACCAACAATTTAGAATGACGATTTCATTGAAGATTAGAGGTTAATATGGAATAATTAACTAGCCAAATAAACAAGAAGAAAAGAGTAATTTTTATTATGGTAGTTAGACCAAAGGGAATAGAAATCATAATACACAGCATGGCGGATAAATACGAAATATTGAAAACCTTTGATTTAAACACGTATGTGCATATTGAAAGAACAGCTGAGAAGATAAAACCCTCTTACGTTTTCATTTAAGAATTTCAGGAAATAAGAAGTTAACTATAAAATGTCGAGTTATACACCAATCGTTTGAAAAAGTATGTGCAAAAAGGTACAAACTAAGAAAACGAACAAACAAACAAAAAAGACATTATTCAGGCTTTAAAAATCTTAAGTACACTTCGGCACAGCACTTTGTGTCTCATCTCTGCACGTTAACCGATAGGCTAAACATTTTGCATGAACTTTGATGCGCCCGCAACCTGTATGTGTAGCACGCATTACATTCACTGGAAACGTAGCTTCAAATCCCTTGGGCCCAATGGTCCTAACTTTGCTCTTTTTTTCCCTCTCTCTCTGTCTCTCTCTCTCTGTCTCTCTCTCTCTCTCTGTCTCTCTCTCTCTCGTGGTTTTTCCTAGTTGCTTAGGCAATTGCTGGGACTGATCTTTCTTTTCCATGAATTTTCCGCTCCTCCATTTCACCTCATTTCGTCCCATTGGTTCTGCTGTAGCCAATAGTACCAGACGAGGGACTTTGGTGTTGTATGTGGTGTGGCAGGAACTTGCCTTTGAAAAGTTTTTATGCCCCAGCGTCTGGTCTGGAATGGCAATTTATTGAAGAAAACCCCGCTTACGTTCTTATCTCACCGCCATGTATCTCCCTTATATCGTCCCTTCCTCCCGGAGTTATTCCCACTGAAGGTGTAGCCCAGCCCTTGAGCATGGCGAAAGTACCCAAAATTCCTCCTTTAAATACAAATCTAAACCAAAGATATATCGCAAAAAGTAATTAATAGTGTAAAATGTACTACAGAACAACATGCATATTCTTAAATGTATTTTTTGGGGCAACGTTGTAAATATTCTTTACAGGCGCTCTTTCAAAAGGACGCAGAACATATAACGGGATATAAGTTAAAATAACTATATTGATCTTTTATTTTCTGTAATATTATCACTCTACAAGTTTGATGTTTTCTATATCCCAAACCGTTCCATGTAATCTATGTTGGAAGTTTTAGAAGCTTTCATGCTTGACTAGTGGTATCTCTGAACACTTTCTTTGAGTACAAACGCACCAGGTCATCATTTGGGAACAGTTCTTTCCTTTCAGGAAATACTAACTTTTTCAGCTTTTTTTAGCATGATTTCTAATAAAAATCTCAGGCATGTTTCTGAAAGGACCATAGGGACATCAAATGCAGCACTAGACTTATAAATAACTGCTTGGTTTGAGTGTTATCCTGCTGAAAATTCAAATCTATGGGCAATCTTTGCATGCCTGTCTATTATGTACAAAAGCCTTTCAGTGATTCGGAATTTGTTGGACGTGAGATGCTGAATATTGTAAAAGAGACTTGAAGGAAGATTGGTATGTAAGGGGCATACTACACAACAGGTGTGTGGTCTGGTCCAGAGATCCATCATGAGGTTGCCACGGCACGTAAACAAACACTTATCTGAGGGAAGACCTGGCGCAACAGGTGTGGGAGATGTGCCGCATGTAGAAACAGACGAATGTTGCGTGCATGAGAGGCTTCACAATGGCAGCATCAACTGCAGGAGCGATTCTTAAGTATTAGCAATTGTTGTGCGCGCGCACGTAGCGTCCGGTTCTGCTTCTAGGGAACCCGTGTTTCTTACAGAAAACTCTCTGGCAACATGTCTGCATTCCCGTTTTTAATCTCCTCCCAGACGCGATCACGTTCCTCTGGACCACCCAATAAATTCCTTCTGTTTGCTTTCTTTTCGTGCTCTTTATGCCTGTTGCTGAATTTCTAAGTTTCTGAAAACAAGTATTAATTATAATCTCATGCAGTTTACTTGAGCGTGAACTGCATGAACATAGGGAAGTGCTTGTATTTGGCTCATAAAAATTCTTTAAAGAATACAACTTTAAACTACTATGGCAGAATTTAGTTCTAAACTGCTCTGTATCCGGTGATTCATTGGGAACCTGGAAGACATGCTGTCATCTCAAACAAGCTGCGCAGATGGCTTTCTTAAGAGAAGGAAGTTCTTTTTTCAAGTTTGGCGTTTGTATAGAGCCGAAAAATATATAGAACAAGTATTAGCATAATCATCTGACAAAGTTGACGAACAACTTGAAAATTTCCTGGGATTAATTCCAAATGGTATAGCAGTACAGATTGCAGGAGATGAGAAGGTATTTATTTTTATTTGAAAATTCTTCTAAATATTCCATTCCACATTTTACAAACTTGCCTGAGGCTAAGATTTCTTGAGCAAGGAAGACCAACGAGGGCCTTTGTTATCATATTTTATCTCAATCAGGAAGGGGTACTAAGGAATTCGAAGAGCTGCCAGACTTGAATGCAGGTAGAGTCCATAAAGTTTCCTGATTAATTTTCTTTTGTTGATCTATCACGACGAAGCCTGTAGAACCCCTACCCCTACAAGGAGTTCGAAGAGTTGACGCTAGAGCAGTTTTTCCAACGAGAAAATTCCACCAGTGCACGCCGCCCAGCACCAACCCACATCACTTATCCTTGCAATCGTGAAACGATGAACAAAGAAATGTAATAAGGGGGTGTTAAGGGACGGGTAAATTCGTGGAAAGTGAATATGTATCCCAGCATTCGACTAAGTGACTAGACGGAATCCCGCACCTTCCAAATGTGAATCCCAAACCTTTCTATCTGAGCCGTATTAACACATACGTGAACGTATTTTATCAATTCTGTTTCTGTAGATTTATCCTAAATGATGCAACTTTTTCTTTTTCTACGATACTATGTTACATTTCAGTTATATATAATATTTTGTAAATAAAATGAAAATATGAGTGTGAAAATTCGCTTCATAAGCTCTCCCATTTTATTGCTGTGATAAATTTAAAAAATGTGTGAAACACAAAGCCATATTCTGCCAAACTATCGATAGGGAACCCTAGCGAGTAACTGATTAATTTTACATAAGAGTCAAAATGTGTGGGCAATGAAAATTCAGCATTTTATTTATTAAAATGCGCCAGTATATATTTTATATGCTTTGATAAGAAGCAACTGATGCCTAATGCTATCAGCTACAAGCAATAACGCAAGTACCGCGCGGTCATCTTCTTTTGACTACCACACGGAATAAGTTACAGAAAACTGGACAGAAGTTATCAAGTGAAATTACAAATAACCGTTTCAGTTTACTTTATACCAATCAACTCATAAGGTGTACTTATGTAGGCTGTTAGGAGGGTTTCAAATGACATCGCCCATCTCTTGTATTTAATTTATAGCGGTTATTAGATCAAGATTAACCATACGGATAGATGTCTGTTGATCTTGAATACAACATCTATGCATATGATGACAATTGAAGCCACTGCTGCTTACACCTAATGATGTATTTAACTGTTAGCAAGGGAAAATGTAGGGTGTCATGTTGCGCGGTGCTGAAGAGAAAACAAGAAAAAAAGAAGCTGTCAATCAGGAGGTACGTAAACCAAGCCAATTTCTCAGTAAATTTAATAGTAATGTCGATAAATTAATTTTCGCATTTTCCAAATGAACAAATAATTGTTTTTACTTTTTAATCTATCATTGTTTTATATAACCACTGTTAGAGGGCATTTTAAAGAGCGCTTTTTAAATCTCAATTTTCAGGTATACTTCCACTCCTAATTGTTCGACTTTGCTTATTTTCAGAAATTACCTCTCTTCTTTTATTAAATGGTATATATAGCGTAAAAACATATTTTTGCCATTTAAGCAATTTTTAAATTTTGGATTTCAAGTAAACCGCCGCTCCTAACAGTCTGATTTCGCCGAATTTCAGAAAATATTTTCCCCATTTTATATCAATACCGAGTTGCGTTGAGAAAAAACAAAAATTGCGGCCGCTAGAGCGTTAACACACACCCACACACACACGAGCAAACAAATTTTTATCGTCTTTTTGGTGCCTAGTAAGTAGGATTTATGGAAATTTGAAGACATTTTTCAAAATTCTTTTCACAGATAAAACCTCCTTCGGAATTCGCTAAACAGGCAGTCTAGCACGGCATCAACAACATTGGGTACTCATATTGCCTCTTATTATTTAATATGTTACCTTTTTTAGGTGTCGGTCCTGGAGGTGTAGTGGTAACCGTACTTGCCTCCTGAACCCAAGGTCACGGGTTCAATCCTAGCCAGGATGGATGACCTTTTTGGGCGTAAAAATCCTAAATGTGGCTTCCTTCGGAAGGGAAGTAAAGACGTGGGCCCCGTGTCGTACAATTACGGCGCGATAAAGAACCTCAAGCCTGAAAGAAAGAACCTCTGAGCAAAATTTATCAGCCGTTTCACGAGTTGAATTGAATGGAACGCCGATGACCTGAAATGTTAAAGAGCGTCCGTAAATATACAAATCAAAGAAGACAGTTGATTGAGGATGCAGAGTTTCTTTCAAAGGTAATACTGTTGATGAAAATTCGACAAATGAGGTAACCATATCTTTCCCAGCAGAAGTAACCATTTTTTACTTTCCGAGTGTTTGTGATGATGCATGTTTCCACTCAGAGCATTGCTGTTTGCTGCCAGAATCAAAATGATGTCGATATTCCAGGAATGGTTTACTAGCACACAGCTGCAACTGAGCAATAGTACAAACATGTCCTAAAATCTTTGCAAGGTCGTCACACAAAAGGCCACATTTTTGCGTAACAACCAGAATAATACATGAGCGCTCATTGCTAATATGTTGCTTAAACATATTACAACAATAAATGAAATTCTGTCACCCTCCCTATAGTCCAGATTTAGCCCCATGCGACTTTTTTTTCTTTTCGCCAAGCTGAAGAAACACTTTCGTGAGAGAGACGTCATCAGACGCAGATGTGAAAACTGTGGGGTGATTCTGAAGGACGTGTCAAAAATTTTTTTCCAGCATGTCTTTGGCGACCGACGGAAAATCTGGAAAGGTGCATTGCATCCAACGGGGAATTCTTTGAGAAAGATTATCAAAATTATGAGTATGAATAAAGATATGGTCATCAATTATAGTCATTCTTCGTAGTAATACACCTGATAAGTTATTGTTCTCAGTAGCAAATTATACTGAATATAAAAATGTTTAAATTCCCATTTGGGAAGAAACGTCATTCTTCCTACGTTTAAATGTTATTTCTTGAATGAACAATATCTCAAGTGTAAACGAAATCAAAGTGTTTAGGGGTAGTTTGTGTTCTTTGAAGAAAGGAGCATTGGGTTTATGTTCTTGACTCGTTGTTAGTGCTGAGATAGAACGTTTTGAGAATCATGAGAATGCAGCAAGCAGGGATTAAAAGGAGACAAGATAAACTAAGCCTTGGTCATAGAATACAAGTCCATTTTGGGGAGTGGGAGAGACGAAACATGTTTGTATTTATTTTAATAGTTTAAAATTAACAGTTTTAATTTAACTTGCTAAAATTTGGATATTCGGTGGGCAATATAAATATAATGGTATTTGATTATAAGCTTAAAATGAGACGATTCCTGCATTGATAGTGAACAGCAGAGAGCCCTACTTACTTGAAGAATGCTAAGAGATACAAAGACTTTAGGGACTTTTAAAGAAGTGCGAAAACATCTGGTATCACTGATGCATAGTTAATATGTAAATCTTCAGTTGTAAATTTATGTAAAGTTGTAAATTTATGCTGCATTTAAGTAAAATTATTTTGACACAACTTAGCTTTTCCAAACTACTACGTTTTCCAACCAATTAAGCGTTATGAATATAATAGCAGCAATATTGGTTAAATTGCCTTCATTTCAGCGAAAACAATGCATCAATAGCACCTTTTAGTTCAGTATAGGTAGTTTTATGTGATTCACTCTATATATATTATATATGCACATATACATACAGGGTGTAACAAAAATATTACGATAAACTTTGGGAGCTAGTTTCTAAGACCTAAACAAGGAAAACAACAACAACGTACAAACATATGTCCAGAAATGCTTAGTTTGCGAATTATTATTGTAAGATACATTCAATATATGATCCAAAATCTTAGATTTTTTAAAATGACCATTAACTTTCTTAGACATTTTTGGTGTTACCGATGCTGAAAAAGTTTATGATTCGATTGCCTTCGGTTTGGAAACGCCATCTCAGGTTTGCGGTTATAGTTCTCCCGACCGTACATTAAAAACTGATCCACTTGTTCATGATATTGTCGCGAGTTAAATCTATCCAGCGACTCCCCCATGTATATTCGGAATATAATTAATTTCAAAAAAGCACTCGCTAATTTCCTAAATAACATAATTTCTAAACGAAACACTACGGGTAAGTTCTATTCTTAATCTCTATCACCATTATCTCAAACAACTAAAAAGGGAATAATTAAAACCTAAGCACTGTTATAAACCAAGATATGTAAAACATTTCATAATAAGTTTGATTTATTTACACATTTACTCAATTGACATCTTTTACTAAGATGCTCCTGCATATATGGAGCACGTTCGTTCGTTTTCACGCCTCGAAGGAGGAGGAAGCTTAATCATGCAATTCATAGCGTCATGTCTTTCCACGCATGCGCCACCGTCCCCTCCATTCGTAGGCTTCTTGAAACTTAAAGACACTTCCCAGGGCATATTGCAATGTATGTGCCTACAACATTACACAATAGTGCCAACACATACACTACTAATGTCTAAGTGCCACATCACGACTATCCTGATATGGTTAACTGATTAATTATTAACAAATATCAATGGAATTCACCACAGTGTACGTCAGCATCGATAACATCACTCTTTTGTCCGAAAAAAATAATTGTTATAAGTTGTTGGACCATATCTCGAAACGCTTTGAATGTTATCTTTCAATAACAACTCACAAACTAGGTACTTCCAGACATATGCCTATTTTAATTTATTTTTAATTAATTAATTTATTTGTTTGTGTTTGAAACTCGCCTCCCCCCCCCACACACACACACACATATATATATATATATATATATATATATAACACATATATATAGGCAGACTTTTTCCTTGTAATGTTAATATTTTGCGAACAATTATTAGCCAATCAAATAAAATCAACAATCTCACATAAGCACTCCTAGATGACTATGGCTCATGACGAAAAATACTCAGATTATTATATGTCGTCACCCTGCATTTAAAATAAGGTTGAAAGCGATGGTCAGATGATCATCCAATTCTTATTTTAGGTTATAAAAAGAGAATGCTGGAATGGTGATAGCATAGAGCTGATGGTGGGGCTAGTGGAGATAGCATTATTGATACAATGATAATGGTATTTGTGCCGATAATGATGCCGACAAATGATATTAATCATAAAAATGACACTAACCAGGAAAAATACTTCATAAACAAAAGCCTTGTATTTTGTTGCAATCACAGTATATGGATAAAGGCGGTTCATAAAAATTTGCATTGGTTGGTAGTTTGATTGAACATCTTCCTCAAACCCATTTGCCCACCTATAAACATCGGCAAACCAAAACACTTCATCATAACGCTGACATCACTACTGCAGATCATTAGTGGAAAAACAATGGCACGCTTTCAAAAACATAAATCCTTTCAGTATTAAATCGCGAAGCAAACAATACAGTCAATCGATTTCTATCAAACGCGAGATACACTGATGATGGCTCTAGGCGTCTGTCCGTTGCCAGCGTGGCTTTCCCTTATATTAATAATAATGATAGCCAGTGCAACCCTTTCTCACGCTGCAGGGCTTGGCCTCAGCCTTCTTTACTCGCTGCACGTGTGTAATTGATCACGATCCCCAGCTGACATCTGCAGTTGACAGACAGGGCGGTTCGCTCTCAACAGCCACACTCCAATCGATGCATTGTACATTTATCAATCAGCGGTCTCTCACATGGGCGCAAGGGCTTACTGAGGACTAAAGTTGTAATGCCTCCGTTGGTTGCGAAACCAAGAACCGCCAGAGCGGCTCCGGGCAGGCTAGCAAATGTAGGTAATGATAATTAACACAATCGACCCAATCACATGTGCGAACATCTGCTTGAGTAGATGACGGATAGAATATGCAGGGTTGTTATTTATTTAGTAATCAAGAATGACGATATTGCCTCGTCTTTCCAATAACTATTATTCCTTCTAATTCAAAAATCAACACATGAATAACTAAAACTATTTTTCTAATATTTTTAACTATTAAATTGTATCACAAATGAAACCAACGACCACTAAGATTAAATTCGTTAAGTGTTGTAATAGCATTTTAATTGAATTGAGTGCCAACCTTATTTTTAAGTTTGTGCTGTTGACTTAATCATTTGTTGTTTATATAAGAATGATTATATAAAGAAGGATATAGATATAACGTTTTATTTTTTGAGTCCATATATTTATATAAGCATAATAATCATTTAATCTAAAATATGACATTATTTAAATCAATAATAACGTAATATAAAATATGAAATAATTTAAATCTGATTCTAAAACAATAAATATTAATAAACTTCTTGAATACTGCCTTTAAAAAATCGATGCAAAATCTTCCCTTCCATACTCAAAATTAAGATCGTAGCAGGAATTAAAAAATGTCAGATGACTTTTTACAATTTAGAATCAAAATGATTTATAATGTGCCTATTTACAACCAGAGGTTTATCAAGTTGTTGAAAGAGAATACAAAGAAAAAGAAGTGCTTTAATGCATAGAGAATGGGTAGAAATTATCATAAAGACCGTAAGTATCGCATGTGTAAAAAACCTAAACCGTATAACGCAACAAAAGAGGAGGAAGAAACATTTTCAACTTGTATTTGCCGAGATAATAGGTATTTTCAATAATTCTTGAAACTTTTAGGACAGAAATATAACACACAGTGTGTGATTATACATAGGTACATATATATGGAGAGAGAGTGGAAAAAACCGTTTTGTAATACCATTGTGGTCGTTGACATGTTTTGGGGGAATAAGCTTGTGGATCATTCAGCACATTAGTACATAAAAATAAAATATTACTTTTTAAAAATTATTATTAAAGACGTAAACATAAAGTTGTATAGTACGCGGAATTTTTCCTAAAAGCGAGCCCCCACTGGTTTGCTGCGCCGTGGAGGGGATAGCAAGCCTGCTTCCTTACTGTTGACTTTGCTGACTGTCGCAGTATAGTGCAGCTGTTCCCGGGTGTGTGTTGTGTTATTCTTTTCTTAATTCTACGGTATAATACGAGGTATTATATCTAGTATATTAATCAACGGCACAGTATGTCTTTATGTACAAGTTGTGTGTATTAACCCAGTTGTGAAAGAATCATAGGATGAATTTATTTTTAGCATATAATTAAATCTGTTACTTACGTGGATACCATACTAACCCATTCTTTTAGAGTTAACCAACAAGGAGTGAGATCATGCATTTTCTCACAGAACTATGCCACTATTCACACTGCGAATAATTCCATGAGAGTAGTTCACAACGTGTTTGCACAAAGAGTTATTAGTAGGGATATGTCCCCCCCCCCCTCGGTCTCCCGATTTAACAGCCTGCAATTATCTCTGGGGTAAATTAAAAAAAAATGCATGTACAAGTTGAACCCACACCCTGTATAAGAACTCAAAAAAAAATAATATTCGTCCGGAAATCGTCAGGATTTCTCCACATGAACTACAATGAATGATGAATAATTTCTTAAAGAGATGCCAAAAATGTGTGGAGAATGAAAGTGCGAAGTTTCTACATCTCATTTGATAATGTGGTAAGTAAAGGGTCTCTTAAATTGACTTGTGTGTTGTTGTATAGTTTATTTATTTTATTGTTTTACTCTCCTGCTAATCACAGAGACCCGGTTAACGATGCTGCAATATGTCTTTCGATTTGCATTGGAATATTCACTCTCATCAAAACGTATAAAACACTTAATCATTTTGTAGGAATATGATTTTAAATTTTTTTTTTCCATTTTTTAAACCACGGTAATAAAATTGAGTGTTAATAAAATGTATTCATTTTAAATGTCATGATATTTTGCACACCTTTTACCGTGTAGTAAAAATCGCCTTCTTAATTGTTATTAATCATTACTGCCCGTTATTCACGTACTATAGATCCATTTATTTGTTTGAATCTCTTTTTCGAGATAACGTGCCCTGGCACACATTATACACTCGCGTCAGGGCGATTCATTCATGGTCGGATATTATTGTCTAGAAGTCAGGGATGAGTGTAGAATTCAGTTTTATTTTTTGTGTACGCATATGCTGTTTAAGCAATAATTAAGAACAAATACATTTAATTTGACATTATATAAATAAATCGACTGCTCGGTATAATTTAGCGATATTTCCTAATGTTAATTCACCTAATACCAGGACGATTCACAAAATTCATTGAAGTGTCGGTGTTCCGTTAGGAAAACTGCAGTAAAATCTCTCTCAGAGCCAACCCACAAGCCATAAAAGTACTCAAGCACAAGGCTATGCAGTTTAATATTCTTTAACAGTATAGAAGAAATAATCAGCATTTTGGAAATAGAGCTACAACGTAATCAATAAAAATTAGTTTGGATGCTACGGAGCCTATCTCGTCGCAAACAACGAGTATGTTTAACACTTTCATAATAATTATGTTCAAAAATTTTAAATTTCATAATTATTGTACTAACTTAGTCGAGCAGGTTGATCCGTTAATATTACTATTTGTCTAGTCTTGATTTATAAGAACGATTGCATATCTATACTGTTTTATCGATCTGGGAGCATTGTGAACTAACAGCCTTAAGGTGACCGATGTGGCGTGCACCAGCTGCAAACACCCGGGGTTACTTTACTGCCTCATTCGAGGACCAAACAACTGGATGGCAGGGCTGTTTCAAAATCAAAAGAAAGTATATGTTGTAAATGAAATTTGGTTCGTTCAAAATACTTTTATGACAGACAGGATATGTGAAGCATGAACATTTTATGTGAAAGGAAATTCTATTACTAGTGATAGTGGGCTGAAAATGTAGAATGGAAATAAAGTGTAAAGACAAAACCCCGAAGGAAAAGGTAACATAATTTCGTAAATATTATTTTCGAGAAGCAGTAGCTTGCAGTTCAATGCTTCAAGAAGTCAGCGTTTCACAAAAATCTACTCATCAATATCTGTGCCACAGTTTCCACACTTCACATAATTAATATAATCAATGCAATTAAAATAATGGCAAAAACATTGAGGGTGTAGTTAACATCTATTCAATTCCAGTGCTCAAAAGTCATGTTCATATATTGTACTACTAATGATAAATGGATATGTAGCAATTATCAGCAATCACGATGAGTCAAGGTTATTCTCAGCATTTCTGTAATTAAAGCTAAATGTGATCACTTGCTAAGGTCAACATCAGCATACGTGCACAACCCTATCGACCTTAACTTCAGTATACAAACTTTTTCATATGATAAGCTATCACAAAATCCTATATTCCGTTAACCAAATAAAATTCAGTAGTCAGGGTATTTAAATTTATGTGAATGAATCCAATTTCTTTATTTGCTGCATTCACACTAACTTTCAGAACTTTCTTTAAGTTCTTTTGCATCACCCCGTATCACATTGTAGCATTGCCCAATGTTGCTAAATTAGATCTGGTGACATAAACCATAAGCACACTGTCAGCAGTGATCCCCAGCAGAGAACATGGCCAGCTTGATCACTACCGGAGCAGTGTGTATTAATACATGCACGAATGACAATGTAAAGCTTTGGCATGACATTAAACGTTGTATTTTTATCTAATGTTTGCGTGTTTAAAAAATCAAAATTATGTTGATTGCGGAGGACAATTTACGTGTTAAAGTACATGATGTATATAGATCAGGTGAATTAATTTTTATTTGTACCGATTCGTGAGTCTATTCAAATTCCATTTTATAATTTTGACTGCAGATGGAGCAGGTTACCTGGGTGGGATGTTTCCTTATATTTTTCGCCAACCCTGAAAAGGCAAAATGTAACTTCCGGCCCCGGAAGGCTTTGTCACTGACAAAACTCCTTATATCCTTTTGCTCGAAGACCTGGACAGTTGGCATTGCAAAGTTTTATAGTTACAAAAGAATGCATTATGCTATAAAGCAATAGACATAGTATGTGTAAGAGTCGTCGAAATATAAATTCACAAGAGCAGAACAAATCTGATTATTTATTATATTTAGATATTATATTAATCAGATAATCATAAATCTGATTATTATTTATTAATGCGCATATAAAGCACAGTTATCCAACACTTTACTGATCCTAAAAGTTGTCATATTTACAGTTAAGGCAGGGGTCCCAAAGGTCAGCAAAAATACGCTGGTTGCTGTAGATATTCTTTCATTTTATGGTAGACCTCTTGGTCGCAGGTGAAACCTCATTAAAAAGCCTTTTCAGCAGTCCAAAAAAGAGACAACCTCGTTCATGTTAGGAACCGATGCTTAAGTTGCTTGCAAAAAATCAGGAATTTAAACATATCTACATGCCAGAAAACAATTTTTAATGTATTATAAAATTGATATTTATATGTAAATCTTTAAAATGTGCATTAAAAAGCAATATTTTTCCTATAAAATTAAAATATAGGAACTAGATTGAGTACTGCAGATTGTATGGATGAACTAAAAGAAAGGTTTAAAGTGGTTGGGTTACATCGTGTTCGAAAATCAATGGCCAAACACGGTCTGTCTATCATTCGAAACACTCGAGACAGAAACAGCGAGGAATGACTGCAGATGATTGTGCTGGTGGTGACAGCTTCGTTCAAGCAAAAACTTATAAAGACACCACTCCGTGAGACCGATTTGTATTCACACCTACTAAAAAGTCCTCCCTAAATAACGAGCGTTTATAATTGTCTCGATTTGACTGCATTGGCCTTCTCGCGATGTCTGTAGATTATAGACTAAATACTGCAGATGGAAGAGTGTAGGGAAGAATTAAATGAAACGAAGACCGGGACCTG